>JAIFHY010000020.1:0-1329701 GCA_022264835.1 Melampsora americana
TATGATCAGATACCCTCACATAGATAACACCCACACAACTTCTGTCATCTCTCTATGTAGGCACTCTTGTTGCAAGAAGTGCTCTCAAACAAGCGACAACCTTATATCGTAGCATGGTACTTTTGTCATGCACAACATCTTGTCAGCCTTAAAAGGTTATGTAAATTGCAATGCCAACAAAAACAAGCTTTTGGATTGCAAAGTCCTAGAGTTTTCTCGGATTCGTCCGATACATAAACTCCATACATTCAAAGAAACGATACTCCAACAAAAGCCATCTTCATTCCCCCAAAAAATCTTTGGGTACACAACGACGGAAGTCATCAATAATCTCCAGAAAAAGATTGACAGGTCGCGCAGCTCAATCCATATCCCTTTATTTGGAAGATCTCATCGACATCCCTCAATTTCCTAAATTCCTTTTTAGAGAACAGAAGGAAAGGACGTTGCTGAGATTCAAGCTGTAGCTTTATGATTGGGAGTTTTATACTAAAATCCAAGGATTCTGTCAAGCTTCTGATCACAAGGTAAAAAAGCACTCTGGTGCGGGCTAAACCAAATCATGTGTGAATAGCTTGTTTACATATTTGTCTTGGCACATTTGGGGCAATTTAATGTTGAGACATATCAATCATCATCATAGAAAAAGTCTGGTATGGAAGATTTTGAATCTACTCTGGATGAACAGTTTAAGAAGCTGGATGATGCAATCTACCATCTGTCCAAGGAATGCAAGAACAGGCAAAGACTGCATTAAAAATAGCAATACCCTTCTCTTGAGCTTGATGAAATTTGTGAACTCAACTCAGTTGGAGACAAATTTCCTAGATCTCAATATGCCCACCTGATGAAATATGAGGCATGAGTGGGGTGGCTGGAATAAAGGTGTAATGCTGAAATTTGTCCACCATAGTAATCAATGAATCCATTAAACCAGAAACCATGACTGACAGTCAGGAAAGATGAATCCAGATCCCAAATGAGCTGTAACTGATTAATCTTGAGGAAGCAAAGCCAAACCAAGATGAATGAAGGGTGTCAAAGCCTGGTGGCAGAGTTGTTATATCCCAGTATGTGCCTCAAGATATCATCTTGTTTGGACAAGTGTACTCATTCAAACAAGTTGCATGCTGGAAGGGGGATAGTATGAGTTTGGGGCACCCAGCTCTTGGTCACAGGGCCAAAAACACTACATAGTGGGTATGAGGTGGGTACACTCACAATCACACCTGCATTCCTGGGACAAGATCTTTGACAAGCATTTTGGAAAAAAGCAACAGGTTGAGTAAAATTGATATGCAGCCAATGAAATATAAAACAAAGTATCATTTTCTTTGGGTGTAGGCTTTGTCAGCCGGAATCTCTTCAAGTTCTACTTGATACAAGGATCAAACTGAATGGTGCTTAGGTTAGTGAGTTGGTTGAGGCTTTTTTAAAGTAGAAAGTGATCCTTGCTAAAATGAATTCAAGCCTGTTAATGAGAATGTACAGCTATTCCAAGAAAGATTGACCACTTTTTTTGAAAAAAGTTGTTGCCGCAGTGGGCAAAACCAGAGCAAAATCTCGTTTACAGGTTTTGATTTTTCTGTATTTGTTCCAATTAGCAGAAAAAAAAAATTGAGTGAGAGACAATACCCAAGTTTTGCACCGCAACGGAATTTTCAAAAAAAAAATCAATCTTTGTTGAAACAGCTGTATTTTAAAATGATTCAACCCTTGGGAATGAAAACTTATAATGATTTCTTGGATACTTACTAGTGATTCTATCTCCTAGTAGTCTTTTCAAGCAGGTATAAAAGTACTCTTACCTCAGGGTTCTATCTAATCTCTACTCAAATTGACAAAGAATGTATCAATATAAGATCTTGGATGATATATTTGATAAGTTGAAATTCAAGTGATGTGGTAATATTTGTCTTAGTAAAACAATTTGCTTTGACTTGAAATGAAACAACAAATAAAAGAGTTCTATTAAAGAAAACCTGTGAAAGATTCAATTAAGTAAGATTTATCTAAAGGATACAATCTAAGTTAAAAGTAGTGCACTGGTTTTGTGTTCAAAAGGTTGTTTTATAGAAGTGTTTTAAAATTCTGAGTGGTAAGTTTGTTATTGTGTCATAAGATCATTCTTTTTTTAGTTGAGAGGACTTGTTTTATTTAAATTAATGAGATTTCCTTGATTTTGCAAGGATTCTTGTTACCAGACCCTTGTTAGGTCTTTGAAGACCTTTGCTGAGGCTGGGTTTTTCTTCTTGATCAGACAATCTCAAAATCAACAACTTGGAACTTTGATATATTTATTTTGATAGCCTAACTCCAGGCAGTCCCATACAAGGATTTTGAAAGAGTGAGCAACACAAACAACAACAATAACTAAGAGAAATGAATAAGCACTCAGCTAACTCCAGGCAGTCCCATACAAGGCTCTTGAAAGAGTGAGGACTGACCAGAGTTGGAGTGGAAGGGAAACATATAACTCCATCTATCTAAACCCATAGTACATAAACCCATCAACTAACTACCACATGTGTACTCCTTACAACCCTGCCTAATTAGTTTATGACATATTTCATCTAGGCTGGTTTGCTTTTCAATCTGACTACACGCATGGTCAGGATGTCTTCTGTTTGATTGTTATTCTGACCACAAAGTAGTCAGATCATTTTTAATCAGACTCAGTTCTAGTATTATGGGCCCTGACTTCTTTTTTTGAGTTAGTCAGGGTTTTTCAATTTTATATACTCTTGAGACTTGAGTATGAGTTGTGTTGCTATGAATTCACGAACAAACTCCTAGTCTTTTTATTTTCTATCAACAGTCTTAGGCGGTTTTGGATGTGAGTATGACTATAGCCTTCCTAGAGAGTAAAAGCATGGTCAAAGTTCCCATTGGTTTTGAGATGCCAGCATGGTCTAGGGCTCATTTGGTACCACTTAATTTAAGCTACTTTTTGTGAAATTCGACTTTCAAAAGTCGAATTTCGAAAAGTCCGTTTGGTACAAAATTTTCGGTACTTTTGAAAGCTACTTATGGGTACCATAAGTAGCTTATTTTGCTACTTAAAATAAAGAGGTCAAGAGCTCCTTATTTTTCAAATAAGTAGCTTATTTGACCCAAAATTTACTTTTCTTTGTTTTTCTGAAAATCTCACAAGTCCCATTTCTGATACCCCCCCCTCCTGTCTTCAAACCACCTGAACTTTGTCATTAAAAACCACGTTCAATTTCTCTCACTCTACTTTTCATCGTCTCAAATCAGCACACACCACCTCCAATCCGATACAATCCTATTAGTCCTATAGATTGATTCTTTCATATCATCATCTCAATACCAAGATGTGTGATGATCTAATAGTTGTGATGATGATGAGAAGATGATAAAATAAAAAAAATAAGTGGATATTTGAAACGGTCAACAGACTTTTCCGCTGTTGACCGCCAAACAAAATTCTACTTATATGTAAATTTAAGTTGACTTTTCATTAAAAGTCAACTTAAGATGAAATTCAACTTTCCCACCCCGGAAAGTTTCTACCTTTCAAAAGGTACGAACTTTCATAACTCGTACCAAACGAGCCCCTAGACTCACTATTGGGAACCCTGGCAACTACCACTCCAAGTCCAAGAGATAAGTAAGTGGTCCTGTTATGTTTATCAGAACATGTATAGAAAAATCTTAGTTATAATGGCTGTGGCTATGATTTGCCACCACAGTTCTACTATCCAGAATAACAAGAGTGAGTCTTTTGTTTTGCAATTCTCCTTTTTGACCTTTCATTGAGATGATGTCTAATCAACAATCAACCTTCTCAACTATTGGTGATTTGTGTGAAGTCAAAGGAATTAAATTTCTTTCTAATAGGATCAAACTTCAGTCTGAATTGTTTCTATTAGATTAAAATGAAGTAGATGAGATCAAAGGGAGATAAGGTTCATTTGAAGCTAAATTTTTTAAATCAAGATGAGATGAAAGTCTTTTGATATCTTGTTGCTGATGCCAAGTTTGATGTCAAGAATTATTTGAATTAACACTGAAATTAGAATTTGTTTTGTTGTGATTTACTATTACTTTTCACATTATTTGCTTTGATAATTATCTTGATTCTTTGGTCAAACCAATCAGTTTTGTTTTTAAAGGATCACCAAGATTGAGGAATGCTCACCTATAAAGAGAGACTCCCTTTTGGAAAGAAATCTATTACTTTTAAGAAGAAACATTCTATTGATTCCTCCATGTCAAACGCAGAAGTTGCCTTCAAAAGGAAACTCATTTTTAAAAAATATTTTTTGATCACCTTTTGAAGAGAAACTTTTGAAGAGAAACATTCATATATTTTCAAAGAGGAACTCACTATTGAAAAGAAAACTATTGATATGTTTCAGAACAAAGCTTTTGATTTTCATCAATAAAACAAACTTTTGATCATTACAAAATCTTCAATTGATAGAGTAGATAGCAAACAACAAAGTTATCATAAGACAAAGAAAAATATAAATTTTTGATTGCATCATATTGATTATTTTTGTGACAAAGACAAGTTGAATGGACATTGTAAGAAGGAAAAAACAACAAGAATTTGATTAAGCTTTTGTAACCTTATTTACTCTTTAGGACAAAGGTGTTCATCAAGTTGATCAACACTGTCAAGAAGCTTGCTAATAACACCCAAAGGAAACCAATATCACAAAGAGGATATATTATGATTGTTCCTGAATAAAATTGGTGAAGATTTGTGAGTTCCTCATGGGTGAGGACTGTCAAGATATCAGGGTCTGCAATCTTGACAAAATCAGTGTACTCCCGCATCTCACAAGATATTTGATCTAAAGCTTGTGGTTTGAGACATCTTGAATAGGTCCAGCAAAGCAGTTGGGTGGAGTCTCCATGTGAGCTACTAGCGTCTGTTGGGCTAGTAAATCACTAAAAGAAAGGTTGGAGATAATAAACTGGGTTTATTATCAGCGTGAAAATCTTGTTTGAAATACTAAACAAGGTTGGTCCTGAAGCAGTGGGATCAAATCCGTACTGACTTCAGTTAGATGACCTTTAAGCAAAGGGTTTTGGGTACGAATCCGGGAATCAATGCAAGACCTGAGTCTTCTAGCAGGATTGAAAGTAGAAACTACAGTCTAGTTTCGTGCCCAAGACCACAACACTCTACTTTAGAGTTTGTGACTCAAGGGAAATATCACCTAGTGATATTTAAAGTTCTTTAGACTCTGAACACAGAGGAACTCCCGTGAATTTAGAGTTTCTCAAGTTATTGGATTCCCTTAATAACTTGAGCAGTACTGCAAGGATCACCTCCTGGAGAAGTTGGGGAAGTCTTCAAAAGACCTTCAACAATTAACAATGGTTTAAAATCAATCAGAGAAATATACAATGTCTAATAAAAGAGGACAAGGACTCTATTTATCTGATTTGATGAGTGTATTGGTAATTTGGTTAAAAGTAATGATGATGATAGATTTTCCTGGCGGGTGGGAGAGCTCTTTATATACACAAAACCCTCAAAATCCCTCATGTACAATCTGTGGTTTGATTACATACTTATTTGTAGTATGTAATCATCATCTTATCTATGATTGAATTACGTGCCTGTGAAATTCTTGTATTACTCATGTGATATGCATTTGTGAAAGCTTATATCACAAATTATAATGTCTTAATGTGAAATTACATGTATGTACATATGTAGTTACATATGTAACTATATGTAATTACAAGTCTACTTGACTCTTGAAACTGAGCCATGAGTTGTAAGTATTGTTTATTAGTTTTATTATTTTATTATCATATATTTCAGCCCTTTGGTACTAGTAATAGGGCTCGGGGCTGACACTCCACATATCCATGATGTTGTTTAGGAGGGAGTTGATTCCTGGATGCCAGTGGGTTGACCATTTACAATTCCTGAAGGGGGCTTCTTACGTCAACTCCACAAATTTCCGGATTGTGCTGCAAGAAGAAACATCAGTCAGTAAAAGAGGTGATTCAGAATGTGGAACAACAAGATGCTTACAATTGCTTTTGCCCATTTGTTGATATTACCTGGAGTAAGCAAGACATGCTTGTCCAAACCATCAAGCAAGCAGAATACAGTAATTATATGGTCAATTCTGCTGTTGAATTTACCCAGTTTTGACAACTTGTCAACAATGATTTCAATCTCCTCAGCATCATTTTCATTGTTCAATTGTCTCTCTTGAGCCTCCCCATTATTGATTGGGATTTGTTGGCAAGCTCTTTTAATCAGGTGATCTTTGTTGGATTAAAAATGCAGATGTTGGATAAAATTTCCAAAGAAAAGGAAAGACAAAGGACTCACATCTTTTCTTCAAACTGACACATGCTTGTTCCACTGGAAATTTAAGAGCTTCTTCAGCCCATGTTTCAAATTGATTGCCAGTCATGAGAGGTTGTTTCTTGACTTTGGCAGGGGATAACATTGAGAATTGAACACTGTCAACTGATATTGTGAGGATGAGGGAGGGTTTTTTGGGTCATCTTGAATCATTGTGCCCAAATTCACCTGATCCAAATTAAAAGTGTTTTCAATCACAGCAGAGAAAGCTTGGCAGGTCATTGTGGAGGGGTACCTCAAACCATAATGTGATTTTGATTTAAGAAGGCCTTCCAAACACTCTTTTCCAGACTTTGCTTCACACCACACACCATAATCAATTGTACAGCTGAAACCAGGTGGATTGGAAAAGTTGGACTGAAGATTTATGAGAACAGTTTATCACCTGAAAAAGTGTAAGATAGATGATGAATTAACTCACATCTAGACCAGCCATCTCAGCAATCAATTGGAAGGATATTGATTGGAAGGATATTGATTAGAAAGATATTGATCAACTAGGTGCTTTGGGTGGTGGTGGTGGTGGATCTCTGCTGAGCTGCAGACCCTGGCCACTTGTGGGTATTACTTGTGGGTTAGAGAACCTGCACCACCTCTCTTGACTTCTGTTAATAGAACAGAGCACGAAACCACTGTAAATTGCTCAATGGTCTTGACTGATCCCTGAGCTTTACCAATTTTTTTGACAAGATACATGATTTGAAAAGAGTGTATTGTACTCTTTTATTGTACAATCTTGATCACTTCACAATCACAATCATTGTTTCTGATGACATGCTTCCTAAGGATCTTTCTATGTACAATATCTCTCATGTTAAAAAAGGATTTGAACCCTTGCAAAGCACACCCTGAACAATCTCCCTTCTAAAAATTCTTGAGAACTGCTTGTGACAGAGATTTTATACATTTTTCTCTTTTACAACTGATGATTTGACTGCAATATGATTTCTATTGGTTTTGCCAAAGATTTGAGTCAAGATGGGCACTGGTCAATATCTGGTGTCTTCAGCATCTTCCATCAACCAAACAGGCTATCAGCCGGCCTTTCTGACAACTGGATCCAACGGATATCCGGCTGAAATCCAGGTCTGGTGCCCATCTTGAGTGGAAGGCTGTCAGATCTCATTGACTTTCAAAACAAATCAATACAAAGTATATATCCGTTGGATATCCAGTTTTTCTTCCATCTCATCTAGCTACTGAACAGGCTAGAATAACTGGTAGCCAGATTTCTTCAATGAACTATATGATAACTGGATCCAACGGATATCAGGCCAAAATCCGGGTCCAGTGCCCATCTTGAGATTTTACAAAACAATACTTGCTCAAAACCAATAGTTATGGCTCAAATTTTTAACTCTTGGTTTGATGGAGTTAACTCAAGCTGAGCCCCTACCCAAAAAACGTGGGTAGTGGCAACCCCACACTCAACCCCAAAGCTTTTGAACCCTACCCACTCTCAAACCCTACCCCTACCTGTATACTCCCCGCAGGCCTGAGCTTGTTCTGGAACTCGACCCTATGAACCTCCCCCAAGAGTCTGACCGCAGTTGTCACAGGGAACTGAAGTGAAAGCAGCATTGTAGCATCCTAGTATAAGTGTTGAGATGTTTTGTGTCTCAAGGAATGGTATTGTAACTTTGCTTTGTTCTCATCATCCTTGTTTTCTGTTGTTCTTTTCTTTCTTGTTCCCCCTATTAATCAAAGGGAAGAACACCATGATGTTATCTTTTGTCTTGGTTTAGAGTCTTATGAAGACCAAACCAAATAGACAGTTTCAAAAGTGATTTGTTAAAAAGCTTCAGATGATGTAAAAGTAAATCTAAACCAATCCAAAGCTAAGATTGAGTATCTAAAAAGATAGACACTTGAGATGATTGTCAATCAGATTTGGTATTGAATGATTTCAGTTCATCTTTTGCTCCAAATGATAATTCAGCCAAGATTGGAGTTAAGAATCAATTGATCCATTCATATAAATCATTTAAATCTTTAGACAAATCAATCAAGTTTTTCAAAATGATAGATATCAAATCACTCAATTTCATTAATCAATTTAAATACCTATTTCAAAAAAAAGAACAAATGAATTAGTACACAATTTAATAAAAGTCCCAAACAAGCACAAATAATCTAGTTGATGATTTGGTCAAGTTTAAATTCAAATCAATCTGAGCCACTTACATTAATTTTGAGGTTTGTTTCAGGATATTCATAATAATGAGATGATGAGATTGGAACAGAAGATAGAGAGTCAGATGGGTTGATATAACACAAAAATAGTGATATCTGGTGTTCTGACAGCGGGTTCCCCAAGCTTAGAGGTTATCTATTGGAGGCTGACCAGCACCCCTACCCGTGGGCTCCCTGGAGCATAGGGGTCTTAATCTCCACCCCAAAACCCTAACAGAGCAGGTAGGGGTCAGGCACCCCTTGGGGCTTTGGGTTAGGGGCTTGGCGTGAGAGTCAACTGTAGTGCTGGTGGTGGCCACATATTTGATCTAGGCCCTTGCCCCGTTCCCAAATCATTTGGGAAGACCCAAAGTTAAACCCCCATGGGAAGGGGATCACTCCCCTTCCCCTAGATAGGGGAGGGGATTGGGGAAAGCCGGGGATTTCCCGACTCAATCTCAAAATTTAAATGAAACATGGATTCAAAGGTTTCAATTACTTACTTGGGAACAGCCGTTTAAACTTTCATGGTTTGAATTGCAGCTTGGGTAGAAGAGAATATACTTTGTTATATTCCTCAATAGTTTCATTGCAATTGAAGAACAACAAAAAGCAAACAAATTGATGAGTTTCACAATAACATTCATTACTAATTCCCTTTTGAATTCATTATAATAATTTGAAGATTGACTAAAGTCCAAAGAAACTAAAGAACCAGGTAAAGGAATCTAAAAGCAAACTAATGATGAAGAGATAGAACCCTGGTATGCTCCTATTAGGGGTAGTGATCTCAAAATGTGACTTTTGAGCTCCCGCAGAGATTACCCCCTGCCAAACCGCTAAGATTGTTCCTGGATTCACCCTTAGGTTTAAGCCAAATTTAATCTCTCTACGGAGTTACAGCCAATCTCAAAAGTTGCTTTTTTTGGGCGGTTTACAGCTGCTAGGGCTGGATTTTACTGGGTATTGTATCAGACATCACCAGATCCAACTGTATCCATCCATCTTATACGTCATCTCAGCCATCCCACTCCACCACACTATTTTGTTCTTTTTTTCTACCAATCATTCATCAGCACACATCCAACTTTTTTTTCATCTGTCTATTATTGTTCTTCCAAATAACTCCACATCATCACTCAGACCTTTTTTTTTGCGCACCAAATCCTTCCCAAACCAACAGCTTGGCAACAGCTCCCACCAACTCAAACTTGCAAGCTGTGAACCATTCACCAATCAATATCACCAATACCACTGATGATGAAGATGAGATCAAGATTGAGATCTCAAACCCAACATGCTCAATAAATCAACACACAAATCTTTGCCAGCAGATTTGTATTGATCCAGTCCACCACAATATGGACCGTTGTCCCAATCCAACAGCCACAAACTTGATGGTGGAAGATCAAGCTAGATGTAAGTTGACCTTTCATTTACACTCATCATATTGTGTTCTTCAACCAAATGTTGATGATTATTTCCTTCCTTTCACATCAAGCTTCAAATAACCTGATCTACTAGGTGTGCAGATTTTGACATGAGAAGTTCCTACAGGATGCAGCACAGGGTGTTGAGAATTCTAGAAATGGTGAGTGGATCTCTTTCCATTTGTATTGATCTATCAAACAAAGATTTACTGATTTAATCTGTCCCATAAACAGCTCATTGTGACCCCATGCTGGACCGTCATGAGGCACCTATTCACTCAACAGGAAACTTTAGCAACACATTGGCTCACCAAGCTAGACCTACCTACTGCCCTACATGCGGCCTACTTCAAATTGGATCAGGACGTCTCACTGCCCCTTTGCCACCTCTGGAGCTGCGTCAAGTCCAACCTAATCAGCCTCTCACCAAGTGACCAGTAAAAATGGTCACCCTCCAACTCTTTCATAAGGCTTACTCTCATGGGAAAAAGGATAAAAATGATACTTCAACAACTAGCAGACCTTCATCTAGAAGAGCCACTGAGAAACTTGTATGGAACTGTGTCAAGACCAACAGGAAAGTAACCAAACCTGAGAATTACATCACCTTTGATTTGAAACATATCTCACCTCAAGCTGTGATTGACTTAATGGTGGAATCTCTCAACCATCTATAAGCCAATCTTGATACCTACTTAATCAACATATCTGCACCTCAGTCAGTTACTTGGCTTGGTGTCAGTCTCACACCAAGATTCTACTTCCGCAATCAGATGTACAACCTTCAACACAACATTGAATGGCACAGTTTCAAAGGATTAGCCAATCATTCTACTCAAACTAGCTCCACTGGACTTCTTGCTCAAATGACTAATCCCAATGTCCAGATTGCTGAAGCAAGATAGAAAGAATCACTTGGGAATTATCTAGGTTCTTGGAACACTCAATGAGCTGTTGTGGACAATCAGCCAAGCGGTTCAGCAGCCTCTTTGTCAATTACCACCAAAAATTTGCCTTTGGTTGTCACTGCAGCTTTGAAAGCTCAACTCACTAAGAATGGGGCTGAACAGTGTTGATACAAAGATCCTAAAGATGGTAAAAAATGGACAATCATGACTCCTCTCAAAATCAGAATTTGGTTTGATGAAATTGTAAGTTAATCATTTTAAAGATTGATCATGTTTCAGGCTTGCTGATGAAAGGAAAAAAACATTCAGATAGCAGCACGTAAAGCTGGCCGCACAGATGTCAATCTATTCACTTCTCCCAACTTACCTGCATTCACAACTTTTCCAAACGGAATAGTCCCTCCAGGATTTGTGGAGTTTCCAAATGATCACCCACTGGAAGGATTCATGGCTTTGGCTCCACCAAGATTCCCCGTAGCATCCCCAACTCAAGTCATTGACAATTGTATCTATTAAAGAAAGTATTCCGGAAACATGGAGGACTTCCTAGAATACGCTGAATTCCTTCCAAGTGATAGTAGCTTGAGGGCAAGCTTGAGTCAGGCTCATTACACTTGTTGGAGTGATTTAAAGCCAACTGCCAATATGAATATTGCTGAATTGAAACAAATTGGAATCCCTCCAGGCGACGCAAGCCATTTACTTGCTTGTGCAGTTAGGTACAAGGGATTCTTGATGGCAAAACTTGCTGCACTAGATGTGCAACAGATTTGATAGTCTCAGTTCCTCCTTCATTTTACTCTTTTCCATGATCTGATCCATCACTCATTATTGTTCTCTTTATTCTGTATTATGACCTGCTCAATGAATCTGTAGTTTCTTTCTTTTGTTTTTGTTATGATCTGCTCAATCACCTCGTTTTCTTTTGTTTTTCATAATTGTTGTTGTTTTCATTGTGGTCTTTATCATGATCTGCTTGATCTTTTTGTTTTCTTTTGTTTTTAATACTCATTGTTGTATTTCATATTTTGTCGACATCTGCTTGATCACCTGTTTTCTTTGGTTTCTCATACTTGTTGTTCTTTTCATTTTTCATCACAATCTATTTTAATTTTGGAAATGTTAAAACCACGATTCACTCACAAATAAAGACAATAAAAGAATCAGAATGTGTGGCTAAAAGTGTTGCTTTGATACGAATAGAGTTGCTTTTTATTTTTAAATGTTGTATGGTGTGATCTTACAACATTATATAATTAAGGATTATTTCATATTTTTCATTTCATCCTTGATCACCAATTGGTATTGTTGTCATGGTTCTTTGTATCTTTCTATTCGTGTACGCGTGCTCTTAACTCTTAGCTGTGTGTGTCTGTGTCCCTATATAAACTCCCTATGAGTCCCAGAAAGGTTTGATCCTCATCTAATCAAACCTTTCTACATCACTTACATTTCATGTTTCGTGATTGACTCATAGGTAAGTCTATTAGTTTATCTCGAATATTTCTTTCTTATCTCTAGCTCATTTCTATGCTTGTTTACTTTGTATTGTGTGTGCGAAATATACTCATCTAATCAAACCTTTCTACATCACTTACATTTCATGTTTCGTGATTGACTCATAAAAAGTCCCTACGTAAAATACCAAGGGACAGTAATTTCAAATAACCTGACCTAACACCCCACGGGGTGGACAGTGGAGAACATACAGCAGCACGCTAACACTACAACATAACAACATAACAAAGAAAACAATATATATGTATACCCTTAAAGCAAAAACAATTCAACATTACCCCCCAACAACATTCCCTATAGTTTCTTCTTCTTCTTATCTCTTCTTTTTTCTTTTTTAAAAAAAACAATTTATAAAGGGAGGAGAGGGAGGGCCGAAAAAATGAAAAAGTAACTGAGAAGGATTTGTGAGTGAATGGTAAAGAGAAATAGAATGATGAGAAGGTAAAGAAGAAGTGGTAATCTTCTATGACGTCAATTCATGAATTATAAATAAGAATCCGACCCGTCAGACATAACATGAAGCCCTGTTTGTTTCAACATTCCCTTCTGTTAATAACAAGTGACCAACGACAATCAACCCTTTTTGTTCCAAAAAAACAATCCTGCCAGATTTATTTGTGATATGTTCAATAAAAAAGGTTTGTTTGACTTCTGATCAAACAAGTTCAATTTGCTCCAAGTACAAAAGACATCTGGCTCTGTGAATAACAAAAAAAATTGTATCTGATGATGTTCTTCCCTTCAGTGAGCTTGATGGAATACATGTACTTTGAAGACAGTCACTCATGCTGATTTTTAAACTTGGAGAATAGGAATTTTACAATCATCACATTTTTTGAAGAGATGATTCACCAACTTGAAAAATTTCAATACATGAAAGAATAATAAGAAAAGATACAACTGTAATCATGTTCAGACTCAAGAGAAAGCACTCTCCTATCATGTGTTGATTCTTTGTTCTGAATGGTCTTACACCCAGCTTAACATGAATCTAATTAACTACTGATCAACTCCATTCATTCCTTTCTGAAGATTTATATGAAACTTTGGATGGAACAAATCATATAATGCAAAGTCAGTTTATGATATGTAATGAAATTCAAAGTCAAATCTATGAAATAACAAATGTACTGTTTCAAACATATATTGAACCACTATAGAGCTTACCAATGAGATTAGCAGTCAAGGCATCATCAGAATGCCGATTACTTACCTCTGCTTCCTCTTCTGATGTCAAATCTTCATGAAGATCACCGCTCCTTCAAAGTTGAGCCTTGATGATATCAAAGGCCTTCTTGATTGGGTGGACTTGGGCCCATATGCAGGTAAATAGAGTATATGTACGCCAAACTGCTCACAAAGGTCCTGAACCATTCCACTGTGATGAATGGGTGCATTGTCCAAAACAAGGACACTGTGTTCAGCAGGGTAAGGATTCATCATTGGAAGCTAATGTAATATAGAATAACGTGTTGGTTGTTATTCAAAGACAGAATAGATCAATTGAAGTACCTACCACATGATGTGACAAAAAATCCTCCAAATTATCCTGAAGAATTGATCCCTCCGGAACAACCATCCCAAGACAGCCACTCAAAGAGATGGCGGGTAGCAAAGAAAACCTCCTTGATTGTAAAGTTTGATGTAGGCGTTTGGTAAGTTGAGCTCGTGGTGCTTGAGCTTTGCATTGGTAAAGCCTACGGTATTGGAAGGGTCTCTTTAATTGAAACACAAGTCAGCTTGAACAAAAACACAGTGAGTATGCTTTCTTAATGTGCTATCCTAGAGTCACAAATAAATACATTCAAGACTACAGTTTGGTCCCACATTTGGTAATTGATCCAGTTATCTCAAAGTGTATCTATTCATGACGTTAGGATGATACGTTGAGAAAGCAACCGTAATATTTATACCTCTCTCAACTGCAAGTTGGTGTGCAAGCTCATCAAGATAAAGTGTTGGCTCAGAATTGATTGCATCTTCAATAAATTTATGGTGTTCATTCAATAGAATATCCGGCCTCCTGTGAGGACCATAGAATGCTGAAACTGAGAGGACTTGCTGAGTATCATGGAAGAGGTTGAGCCATTGAATTATTGAGTCCATTGAGATACACAGTCCAAGATTGTTGTTGATTTTATTGAGTGTCTCACCAAGGAGGCTTTTGCGGATGACAATGAACTTGACATCAGCCAAGTAATGGACAAAAGGCATGGTGGGAGAAGAAAAATGCTGTGGAAGAAAAAGGAAAACATCAGCACAAGAAGGAAGCAAAAGCAAGAATCGAGATCAGGACTGACCTGATTCTTGATTAGGAAGAAGGGGACCCTTGAGAACAATCACAAACAGGAGTCAATTGGATAATGCAAGCTGGATCTGGTTGATTGAGGTCAAGGTTGAGAAGATCGGGTCTACAGAATGATTCAGTGGTTGAACGGGTACCAAACCCAGTAAAATCTAACCCTAACAGCCGTCAACTGCCCAAAAAAATGAAATAAAAAAGCAACCTTTTTGAGGACGGCTGTACTTGAGACCTTTCACCCTCTTTCACCGCCTTTCACAACACTACACCACAGGAGGGTTTTGCGGTCTGGAGACCGCCCTCCGCACAAGCGGTCTGCACACAGAGCATAGGTCGCCCAGAAATGGTCTGACCCGGTCTTGAAATTTCTTGACAATTCCTCCCAGGTCTAGGAGAAGGACTGGGTTTTGAGCTGTTGCATTGTGGGAGTGTTGCTAAAACCACATTCATATGCTGATTGGTTGAGTCCATCATTGTGTTGTTACGCGTGTTTGACACCCTCTTGGTCACACTCAAATGTGGTGCTAATGGTTGGTATTGGTTTTTCTGAAGGAAAGAGGATGGATTGCCCGGTCTCAGAAATCTCAAATTCTGAGGACTATTCGGAGACCTGGTAAGACCATCTCCGGGCAACCTATGGTCTGCCTGCAGACCGCTTTTGCGGAGGGCGGTCTGCAGACAGAGCATAGGTTGCCCAGAAATGGTCTGACCCGGTCTTGAAAGTTCTTGACAATTCCTCCCAGATCTAGGAGAAGGACTGGGTTTTGAGGTGTTGCGTTGTGGGAGTGTTGCTAAAACCACATTCATATGCTGATTGGTTGAGTCCACCATTGTGTTGTTACGTGTGTTTGACACCCTCTTGGGCACACTCAAATGTGGTGCTAATGGTTGGTATTGATTTTTCTGAAGGAATAAGGATGGATTGCCCGGTCTCAGAAATCTTGAATTCTGAAGACTATTTGGAGACCTGGTAAGACCATCTCCGGGCAACCTATGCTCTGTCTGCAGACGGCTTGTGTGGAGGGCGGTCTCCAGACCGCAAAACCCTCCCGTGGTGTACAGAAACAATGTGAACAAACCTTTCCCAACTCTGACATTAAGGCAAACTTGAAGAACTTCAATCAACCAAAATGGAATTTGAATACGTTTTTCATCATGGTCAAGGTACGTCAAGGTGTCATGTCTCAACCTTTCACATGTGCTCACACCTGTCACAGGATGGAAAGGGTGGCAATAATGAAAGGCCACAACCGGCAGAAATCATAAGATAATAGCGGTGTTCAAACCTAGAACCCATGAACAAAACCTATCTCAAAAACCCATCAAAACCCATCAAAAAAAAACCCCAAAAATCTGGGTTTTCAAGTTGGGTCGCCCTGGACAGGTTTGAACGCCCCAACCCCCAACCCCCATCACTCAACCCCCATCACATCCTCAAACATGCCCAGAGTCACAGGGCGCAGGCAGCTCATATCATCACTTGAGGCCTTGCTTTTACTTCACGTATCTCTGATTGCTTCCACCTCCACAATCCCGACTACGCCCAGTTTCCTTCCAAATCTCATTGGCTGTTTCATCATGGTGTCCTTCATGAAACCCAACAACGATGACGACAATGACGATGACGACGACCAATCGGACGACATCGTTGGCTACGAAGAACAAATCTTCATCTTTACTTACACAGTCATGACATTAACCTTCATGAACCAGCGGGCCCACATTCAACGACATAAGCGACGATTGGAAGTTGAAAAGTCCTATGTAGAAGCCCTATTGATGATACGAGAAGAAGCGAAAAGAAGAAGATACCCCTTACCCAGGATTCGTCGCCCTCGTTGTAGTGAGAAGGCTCGAAATTTTCAAGCTTGGTTTGATGAGTCTGATCGCACTTGGTTCATGGTGGTCAGCTCAATCTTTTAATCTCAATCCTTCTGCAACTTGATTACTGATCATCTTTGTTTTGTTAGGCACGCATGTCAAGGGGGGCTTTTACAAAGCTTCTCCACCGAATAGGAGGGAATTCCATCTTTCACAACAATTCCTCTTGTAATCAGGCACCGGTCCAGTGGCAGCTGTTGGTGGCTATGGCTAATTTAGGTCTATACGGAAATGGAGGTTCCTATAGTATGAAGGCAAAGTCTTTCTCCTTGTCAGGTTTGCCAAATCTTCCGCTCTATCAAGTTAGACGATGAACTGACATTTGGATTGATTATTTGCCAGAGGGAAGTGTTGACAATTATACTAAACGTTGCATTCATGCCATTCTTGAGCTTGAGAAGGAATTCGTACAATGGCCGAATGCGGAGGAGCGAAATCAAGTTAAGGAACGGATTGGCCAATCATCTTGGTTCCAAGATTGCGTCGGTTTTATAGACGGAACATTAGTACCTTTAGCCTACGCTCCCTCCAGGAACAAGGAGGATTACTACACGAGAAAATCAATCTACGCGTTGAACTCACTTATAATCTGCAATGATCGCCGCAAAATTCTATACGCTCATCATGGTTGGTGTGGAAGTGCACATGATCAGAGAGTGTTGAAATCAACTAGTGTACGTCATACTCTATTTACATGCTTATTCTTACGTGCATCTAACCTGATCATAGATGCTTTAGTTTTACCAGAATATCTCCTCTTTCTTTTCAGAAGGGGAGTTTATTGTTGCTGATTCTGGCTATGCTTCTATAGAGAACATAGTACCAGTATTCAAACGAACTCGAGCTGGGCCACTTTCCGAAGCTCAAACTCATTTCAACAAATATCTCTCGAAGATCCGAATCGCATCCGAACATTGCAATGGGATGCTACAGATGCGATTCGGATCGCTCCACGAGCTGCGACTATCCATCAGCAACCGTAAAGAGGCTGAATACGTATGCGATTGGATCTCGGCATGTGTGGTCGTCCACAACTTCCTCATAGAGGAAGGTTCGGCGATGGTAGGGTTAAATATGAATATGAATACTCACCGCACGGAAGCCGTAGACCGGACTTTGACCCAGGCTCAACGGTTAGCGTATCTCGATTCTTTGGGAAACTCACGACGGGATGCTTTGTTTCGAGCCTTTTGTATAGACAAAGGCTATGCTTGAGTTCCCTTGCGTTTCATTGCACGGTTGTACTTACTTAAACACGCGAACGATTCATTGCACGGTTGTACTTACTTAAACACGCAAACGAGATGTCATCTCATTTTAAATTGATTTAACTCTGAAATTTAAATTTTTTCATTCGTTTATATTGCAAAGGTTGTGGCCCATCAACAAGTAACTTGTGAGGGTGAGATGTACTTGAGGTTGAGAGACAAGGTAAGGAAACTTTAAAATGACACACGTTTTTTTTAAATTTATAAAGTCAATTTTTTTTTCATTTGATTAACAGCCATAAGTATTTTGTACTTAAATTGAGAGACAAGGATATTATAAACTGACACACGGGACTTTACTTTGATATTTAAAATTGTTTTTTTTTTATTTCATCAAGTTGAATAACATGATAAGAGCAGATAAAGTTATAACAAGTCAAGTGAGGAAGAAAAAGTTAAGAAAAGTTGAGACAAAAAGAAAAAATTGAGAGAGGGAAAGACACTAATCAAGTTCAGCATCTGCACAATGAGACTGAGTGTGAGAAGGCTGGACATCCGGCAAAGAACGCAAAGCCAGGGCTTCTGCGGCGGTTGGGTCCATGTTTCCACGA
Source organism: Melampsora americana (assembly GCA_022264835.1). Classification (NCBI taxonomy): domain Eukaryota; kingdom Fungi; phylum Basidiomycota; class Pucciniomycetes; order Pucciniales; family Melampsoraceae; genus Melampsora; species Melampsora americana. The sequence continues at coordinate 18,395 of JAIFHY010000020.1, forward strand.
ATGAGGTCCACCACCATCTTGCTTCGAGCTATTCGGATTTCGACATTCATCTTCGAAACCGCAATGCTTTCTCTTGTGGCTAACTCGGTAGCTCGATTCGTCGTCATCATCTTGCACATGTCTTTGCTGAAATTAGAACTGATTTGTTCTTGGGTTTTGAGCGCTCGGCTTTCACTTTCTTCAAGATCTTGTTTCGTGGGAAGCCTATTCATCGCCGCAAAAAGATCTAAGGTATTTTGAGGGGATTCTTTTGAACCGGTACTGAAATCTCGAGAGTTGTTTTGGAGACGCTTGCTGGGAGGATTTGAAGGCGAAGGGGTGACTGGTCGAGATGGTCGGTTCGTTTGACTACCTTGAGGAGCGCAGGGAGGGGCATGCTCTTGAGAAAGCGGAAGTTCGTCTTCCAGGGGATCCGCCGGTGGTGTATCTTCCCCAGTGTAAGGTAAACTACTCCCGGTCGGACTTTGAGAGTCGTTTGGGTTTGACAAGGGCGTCGAGCGCTGTCCTTCGTGGCCTACCGAGTCTCTAGTGGCTAATGGGTTTGCCGAAGGTCGATCTCGAAAGACCGGCTCCAGCTCCTCATACCATGGACATCTACGTAATATTCTGACTATTACACAAAATGCAATGGTCAGTATAAATCAAGCTTGGATCCACAGCAAAGCACTTACCCTGAAGACTCCCTTCTTCTTCTTCAACCTTCTTCGATACCCTCCTCTTGTTCCATTTGAATTCCGCCAATTCCTCCTTTGAAATGTTGAACTCGACATCAATCTCCTTATTGCCCTCCCCAGTCCCTTTTCGGAGGGCATTCGCATGATGGAACCACTGTATAAGAGCCGAGATCTAAAGGAATAAGATAGACGTGAACAACTATCATGACTGAGTTACATAAGAGCAGCTTACCTTCTTTTCACATTCTCGGCCTCCTCTGTCTGCATGCCCCTTTGAAACAAGGTAAGCAGCAACTCGTTCACGAACAACATTCTTCTGTTGTGTCCGCCAGGCGTTGAAGTTCTCGAAATGGCTGCACCATTCAGCCACAAGATCGATATCGGATTTACCATCACTTTCGGGTGTGAACCAGCATCTTTTGGCCTTCGATTTGTCGGGGTCGTCATCACGTTCAGTGTGAGTATCGTTTTGAAATTCTTGAGTAGATTCGATAGGAGTATCTGACTCGGGTGGTTGAGATGATTGATTAATTTTTTTTTTTTTAGTAGGCTTTTGAGAAGTAAGTGGGGGTGGTTTTCGAGGCCGTCCTCGTTTCTTCATAGGTGGATCGGGAGTGGCCATAACCAACGGTTGGCTGCTTGGGTTAGATGAATCCGACGTGACTATCTGTTGAGATCGTGCCCAATCTGCGGAAGAAAGTGTTGGGACTACAAATGAGGTCGAAGTTGAGCTAGGTTGAGATTCCGCCGCATTGGTGTCGATCGAGACCGAGGGGTTCTGATCAGAGTTTGAGATCGGAGTTGGTGTGGATGTGGGGATGGGTTGACTTGGCGAGGAAGGGCAAGGGTCAATTGAGTTGGACTGCATGTTAATTTTTTTTCCAACAGACGGGTGGTCAGATTAACCTGATTTCAACCCATGTGGAAAAACCCATCTTTTTTTTGGGTTTTTTTGATGGGTTTTGATGGGTTTTTGAGATAGGTTTTGTTCATGGGTTCTAGGTTTGAACACCGCTAATGTGTAATTCCTCGGAAGCTCAAAAGTCACATCTTGAGATCACTGCCCCTAATAGGAGCATACCGGGGCCCTGACGAGATCAGTTCAAAGCAAAAAAAAGGTAAGGTAAGTGACTGATCTGAAATTTGAAAATAAGAATTTGATAAGATTGCTTCGAATACAAAAAAAGTTCGAACCCATGCTTGGTGTTAATATCGTTCACAACAATGTTTAACTTGAGATCGGTGAGGCGACCGGTATTTGAAAAAGTCACCGGTGATCGACCCGGGCGAGGGATTTATTCGATCACCCACAGTGACAGCCTGTGAAAGCCTCTCAACTGAGCCAAATTTACCTGATGTAAACTGATGTAAATTACTAAATTGTGACAAGCTTTTCCGCATTTGCTGTGGTTATAGTTCAGCACCTCGCATCACTGAATCCTCATGAGCTCTGGCACCACATATATGATATGATACATAATTCATTCCTTTTTGCATGGGACTTTATGTTTATTTCAATACGGGGGCAAACGGAAGCTTTTCGTAGGGTGACTGTTGACAAGTCCAGAGGCTGATGGCAACTTGACTTTTCGATACCTCCTACTTGTGTAAGAAAGGGTCCTGATCACCCTCATCAAGCAAGACCTTGAGGTTCGTCTCCAATTTCTACCGCCAACCATCGGTTTCGTAAAACTTATCTTCACTCGCACGAAATCCGTTCAGCCGCTCGTGTCCTCTCAAGTGCCAAGGCATAAATTATTAATATCGTTTCCTAGATGGGTGGCACGTCCATAGCCGCAGTCAACAAGCTGACAATAGTCATCGTTGGGGGTACGTATCGAACTTTTCGCTCATAAACCACCCCCGCATAGTCAAATTGATAGATCCTCACTCATTCCTGCGTTGATTGTGATTTGGCTGCAAAGATGGTGGTGTCGGCAAGTCTAGTCTCACGTTGCAATTCGTCACGAAAGAATTTTTTGATACGTAGGTATACTAGGACTTTCCCTTTGACTTATGGCTGTCAATGTGATGGATATCTGACTATGTAAAAATTTGGCCTGTCTTGATATTAATAGATATGACCCTGTAAGTTCCGATCGTCAGATATTCGAAATAAACATCACCCTGCTTGTATCTTCGCGTCTGGAACCTCAAGACAAGCCTTACGGGATTCGTCACTTTTCAGACTATAGATGACAGCTACACAATCACTATCACGGTGGACGGTCGTCTTTGGCAAATCGAAGTGCTGGATACCGCAGGTCAAGAAGAGTACCGGTAAATTCCAAAATGCTCCACATCCGACGGGACATGAGACATATGTTGGGAAATGGTGCACTGATATGGCTCTTTGCAATGTATCATCAACGTTCGAGGATAGCGGTCTATGGGTGGAACATGCTATCTCGGAGGGAGAAGCTTTCATCGTCACCTATGCGATAAATTCGACGAGGTCATTTAAAGCTGTCCCCGATTTTCTGAAGATGATTGCCAACTGCAAAAGTGGCAACTCTGGCTATCGAAGCAACTCTCCGAATCTCAAACCAAGATTCTTTCCCTTCCCTTTCGCAATTGCAGGAAATAAGGAAGACTTGATCGAACAGAGGACAGTTCCAACCACCGAGGGGGTTCACTTGGCAAATGCAAGTGGGGGGTTGTTCTATGAATGTTCTGCGAAAAATGCCGTGAGTAGCTACGGCTGAAAATGAAACCAACCAATATCCGTGGTATTCAACATCTCTCAGCGCTTCTGTAGTAGAAAGAAACCTGACTCGCTTTCTTTACATCCATCCAGGTCAATGTTGATGAACTATTCATTCAGCTGATCCGATCAGTTGCAAAACTGCGTGAGGGTGCAGTTGCTCACCGACATGATCCCAAGATGGCCAGGTGAGATATTGAATAGATTAGTTCTCTTCGAAGATGAGTCGCGAGTCTTACTTGATCCGAGAACAGTCGTCGATTTATTCACAACATTGGCTACCAGCTCTCTCAGCCAACATCGCCAGGATCCCAATCACCTTCCGGTTCGGCCGTTCAAAATCGATCGTTCGCTTCCAGCCAAATCGCTCTGCAATGTGTCAATCCCAGCGCTTGCAATCCAGATTCTGTTGAGCGCCCTGTACGATCGCGAATCGGTGCAAATGCAGATGACGGCCATGATAGCCGCATCCCCTCGACAGAAAACAAAATGACTTCAGGTTGTCACTGTATTGTGATATGAACATCTATACTTGCTCCTTTGTGAGCTGGATGTGAAAGCCGTCTCATCTTTCTTTTTGGGTTTACCTGCTAGGGATTTCAATTTTGTGTTTTGATGTATTTTACTGATATCCCAATCAAGATGTTTCCGTAGATATCTTGTCTTTCTTCATTGGTAGATCAGAGTTAGACTGCCGTGCTTCAACACCCGAAAGAATTGGAGATATTCAGAACTTGCCAATCTTCATGGAAGATCTTAATTCCAAACGAAACGAGAGCATATAGGACTTCTCCACTCTTTGGGGGAGACCTTACCTCTGTTGTGACTGCCTCGTGAATCATGGATATATAGAACTCCTTCATTGATGGGTTGGACATGGCTTGCACGTCATCCTTCTTCCTGGGTCTAGATCTGCTGTTCCTAATCCACAAGGTAGAATGTATCAATAAATCACCGACATCTCAATTGACAATCTAAAGTGACGTTATCATAGTATGACAAGGACGCTGTGCAGATAGGCTAAAATCAAACAATACCTTTCTTCGCAGCCATGAGCTGACTGTGATATGTGGACCAACTTTGCGCCGAGTCTTTCCATCGCTCCATGTATCAAGTGAAAATAAAATTTAAGAGTAGCATTATGATGAAGTTTCTTAATTCATCAAAAGCGATCATTCATACATATTGAGATTAGGATAGCTAGAGTGGTGATGGAAATGAAACATTTGAAAATGTGAGTTCTCTGCATCTTCATACATATCCCGTGTTGCCTTGATCATCAATGTGGTAAGCAAGATTCAAAGGCACAACTAAACAGGTGAAGGTCAAGGAATCGGCCGGAATTAAAGAATGATTTCTCCCTGTCGTCCCACGTGAATACTTCATTGCATCTCCTGGGATTGGATAACCACTACGGTGATTTCAAATAGGTTGTCCAAGTTTTCCAGCAAGACTCAAGAAAATTGGCACGGGTAGGCAATATCATTTGTACTTACCACGCAGCTCTTTCAACGAGGCCTACGTAAAAACAACTGACATAAATTTCGAAATCTCGACCATTGAATTCTCGCCACAGACCTATCAATTATGTGCGGACTTTGCTATAGACAGAACACTATGAATATGTACATAGTCGGGAAGCTGAACTGGCCAAGAGTTCTCGTGGTTTGACAGGTGGACAGTCTAGGTCTCTGACATAGGACAACATCGCTGAAGGCTTTCCAGGAATTCAAATAACTTCAAATATTTCGTATGGAACAACCGAGCAGTTGCAAAGAAATTATCGCATCAAAACATTGGAACTCACTTCCTACTTCGTGACGAATTTCATCGATTTCATATTTCCTCACAACAACAAGATCCTGCATACAGAAGATCGATACCTCTCAACCAGTGGGTACATAATATGTTGTCGACCTTTTCTCACACGAGACTGAAGGCGACTGCAGAACCTCAAATCAATAAGTTGACCATAGTCATCGTTGGAGGTACGAACCGACACTTTGTTTATACATTATCCCACAGATTCAAATTGACGAATTACGATTTATTCTTGCACATGTTACATGGATTTTGTTGTTTGAACGCGCAGATGGTGCTGTCGGAAAGTCTAGCCTCACCTTGCAATTCATCAAGAAAGAGTTTTTCGATTCGTAAGTACAATAATCTCCTCCTTGGCCGATCTGTCTCTCAAACGCCTGTGATCAACTACCTGAAATTTGTCTTCTTTGGCTTCTGACACAGGTACGATCCTGTGAGTTTCGACCATTAGTAAGAGGTATACATCACCCCCGCGGTCGGGTTCTCTGGATGTACCTTACCAAATCCTCGGTTTTACAGACCATAGACGACAGCTACGTAATAACTATCACCGTGGATGGCGCTCCTTGGCAGATTGAAGTGCTGGACACTGCAGGGCAAGAAGAGTACCGGTAGAGTGCAAACGCCAAACATCTAACGAGACATGATACATGCCCTGATATGATTTGTTTCCATTTATCATATTCAACTTCGGAAATAGTGATCTATGGGTAGAGCATGCTGTCACCCAAGGCGAAGCTTTCATCGTCACCTATGCAATCAATTCGAACAGGTCTTTTCGAGCTGTACCAGATTTTTTGAAGCTGATTGCCAACCGCAAGAGTGGTAAAAGGGGGCATCGAAGCACCTCTTCAGATTTAAGATCGAAAGACTTTCCCTTTCCGTTCGTGATCGTAGGAAATAAGAAAGACTTGATTGACCAGAGGAGCGTTGGTACCAGCGAAGGCGCTCAGATTGCAAATGCGACCGGGGGATTATTCTATGAATGTTCCGCGAAGACTGGAGTGAGTCGCTATAGCCGCAATCGATTCCAAGTGACATTCAAATCCGTGATATTCGTAGGATCTAGCAGGTCCTAGCGCCTATGTCTATCCATCAGAAGGAAATCTGACTTGCTTTCTATAACACTTGAACAGGCCAATGTTGATGAGATCTTCTTTCAGCTAATCCGCTCAGTTGTAAAACTACGCGAGGGTGCAGCTGCTCACCGCAAAAATGAGACCATGAATAAGTGAGCGAAGTGATTGAACCTGCTTGAGCTCGGGGAACGAGTCTTTCATGATACTCAAGTTATCAAAACAGTCGTCGTTTCATTTGCAACATTGGTTACCAGCTGGCTCAGCAGGCAACGCACGGTCGGCCATCCCCCCTTTCAGTTCTTCAAAACCAATCATGTTCTTCCAGCCAAAATGTCCTATCAAGTGAATCCCCGGAGCCTCTTACTGGTGATCTAACTTTGACAACTTCCATCGACGGTCCCGATCAAGCGCCAAACCATTTTACGGCCTGCCATGATATGGACGTCACATCGGCAACAGGCAAGACGACTAAATCTTGCTGCGACTGCGTTGTCGCCTAGTAGGATGATATACAAGTGTTCTATCGACACCCTCAATATGAAAGTCTTTGGGGTTTGATAGCGTCATACTTCCGGGGAATTGTTCCATCCCTTCCGTATCATTGTATGGATATCTGCTTGAATGAATCACTGACATCCTAATCAACAGAACATAACGGGCATACCTATACAGATCAGAAAAGAAAGGAAAATAATTCGATTTTTTGCATGTTCAAAACATAATTTTTTTGTAATTCCCTCCGAAGGGTCTTTTATTCGCGGAATTTGTATTCGATGGAGTTATATTGGTAGAAGGATTGTATGCAAAAGAAATGTGATGAGAACACAACTGATGAATACATCAGAACTAAAGTTATGAACTTTTTTACGCTTAATTCTCATACACATCCATTGCCCTCCCTATACACAACCTTTTATTCCAGAACCTCAGCGTTTAATTTTCTTCAGATTTACAATTCCTACTGCACTTGGAAAGCTCAAAGACCAGGCAGGTAAGATTCTATAGCCTTCTTCAATTACCTCTGTCCTCTTTTTTACCAGCAGATCTGTATGGAGATACGTGATCCATCTTTACAGATGCGATTAGGTTGTCTTTATAAGTTTAACTAGGCAGTTTGGCCACCGTAAATTGAGAATGAATATCCTCATTGACCATTCTACAGCATAAGGTTTATCGATAAATATATCAAAAGGGTACAAAATATTTGTAGAGTGATATAGCACAATTCCTGACTCAACACAAACAAACGTATTGATTAGATAGCCGCTTTCTGAAGAAGACTAATCATCCTGTACTATAGTTTAGAGAGTGTTGTATGCAATCAAGCCAATTGACACTAAAAAAACCCCCTAGGTTTCGCGGGTGGAGTTGTTCTTGGGTGAATCCACGAGAATTTGAAGTGCTGAAAATGATTTTGATTTTCAATTTCGACCTGCTTGACCACTTTCATTTCAAACTTCAACCGATCTGGTTTCATCTCACAGTAACATGTTTTGATGAAGAGTTCAATCGGGAATTCATCCATCATCAAATCGGTCAAATCGAGATCATGAATTTAAATTAAAAATCAAATTTATCATCAAATCGAAGTGGACGCGGTAACTTGGGCGTTCTTTCTTTCTTTTCAAATAAACGGGAAATTCAATTTTAATCAAGCAGAGTCCAAGTTCAAGAAGATCAATACCTTCCATCCATCACCCGTACTCTGATTAAGAAATCAACTCACCAGACAAACCGTCTCCAAGACTTCACCTTCAAAGAACAACTCTACTTCATCTCACCATATCAAAAGCCAATACGCTCGCTTCAGAATGACTACCAGTACTTCTACTTCCAATGACTCAATCGTTCAAGCGCTCCTTACCACTCCCACACATGGAACCCAACCAGACCCCAAACCTCATGAACTTTCAGAATCTCAAACCAAAATCCTAGAACAGCTCATCGAACACTTCTCATCACCAGATCTCAAACTTCCATCTCACTTACCGATCTCATCCGCCACAGAAGAGTCAAGAAAAGCTCTGTCGCATTGGGAGAAATGTTCATTACTTAATAGAGAAGCTTTAGTAAGATGTCTTAAAGCTGATAAATGGGAATTAGAACGGTGTTTGAAGAGAGTACAGGAGACGATAGTTTGGAGGAGAGAGTGTGGAGCTGATACAGTCGAGATAGATCCACAAGAAGCATCCGTGATTAGGACTGAAGTAGGTTTTTTCTCTCTCTTGCTCATCTTTCACCCAAACAGCCTTCATTGTATAATCTACACTCTCTAACTTGTGTTGGTATCTTTGTTGATAGGCTGAGACTGGAAAGATGTTTGTACTAGGTTATGATAACTTTGCTCGTCCCATAGTTCACATGAGACCACGATTTCAAAATACCACAGTTACTCCAATGAGACTGCAATTCTCATTTTGGTTGATCGACCGAGCAATTGATTTAATGCCACTTGGAGTAGAATCGTTGAGTACCTATCCCATTTGAATTGCATTTCTCCTGGGTTGCTGTCCCTGTAGGATAGATTGTACGGTTTTCTCACCTATTGTGACAATTTGTATAACTTGTAGCGTGTTACTTTTGATCGACTTATCGGGTCCCCAAGAAACTCCAGCTCTCAAGCAACAGAGAGAGTTTGTTAATGTCAGTTTTTTTTGCTTTTCACCTCGCTACTGATCTGTAACAGGTGTTAATTCTTTTTGGGTTCTCAACAGATCCTGAGTGCATATTATTGCGAAAGGCTGGGTCAAGCCCTAGTTTTGAACATGCCAAAGTTGTTCGTTTGGGTCTTGAGGGTGAGTGATTGTAATCATTGCCAACGTCCATACACCCCATATATGTAATACTGACTAGCAATGCATCATATCATAGTTACTCAAACCCTTGATCGATCCAGTGACTTACAACAAGGCTGTCTTTGACCAACCTGATCCCCTCAAATCCGCCCCAGCTGAACAATTGGATGGTACACTTGGAGGTACCAATGGATATACATTTGTAAGTCTAAAAGCCCATGGTCAACCTAATCATCGTCGTCTACTGATTTCTGTGCGAATGTAGGACATCGAATCCTACTGGCCTGCTCTCATGACAGAGTGTCAATTACGTCGACGTCAACGATTAGAACAATGGATCTCAACTGGAAAGACCGTTGGCTCAAGTGAATGGGCTGTTGACGAAGCCAAAGAAAAAGAAAAGAATGAAAAATTCACTTTGAATCCATCGAATTCTACTCATCTATCAGCTCCCGCATTCACTCCTGCTACCGAAACGCCTAATCCTGAGGCTACATCAGTCCCTGTTACTTTAGTCATTGAATAGTTTTTTTGTCTTCCTTTTTTCCGTATCGTCTAACATGTTATCATCTATACACAAACTCTTAAACATTTCTTGTATGAAAGTCAAATCACCTTGATCACTGTCACTATCATAGTTTGTATTCAAAACCTTTTCTCTTTCTCACTTCCATTGGATTAATCGATGACATTCTTTTTAGTACTATTGGTTATGATCTGACGTTAAGTTTGACTCCCTTTACGAATCCACTCACATGACTCATGAGTGTTTTGTTTGAAGCAATTTGAAAATTCTCAAGCTGAACTAATTTTGAATTGAAGAAGGTCGCATATGTAACAAGGTCCGTGCTGCTGAATAGCTCAGCCAAGTTTATGTATGTACATATGTACAAGCCTTTCATTAATTACAATTTACACCAAGCCTTATGAACTCTGTCGCAAGTTCAATCGCATTTAATCATAAAAGAGCATGAAAGTCAAAACCAAGCTAAATCAGTGACCGTTCCCCAGACTCCCCGGCGTCATTCACTCGGAGCAGAACTCTGTCACTCGAGCCGGAGTGCGGCATGTGTTACTCAGAGTCACGGAGTGCACACGCGGTCGCAGTCACGCCGCAGTCTCTGCGGATGCGTATGCACTCCGTGACTCTGAGTAACTCGGTGCACACTTTGGTGACGGAATTCTCCTCCTATAGTGGATTTAAAACCGGGTGTAAGACAAAGTCAAGCAAATTCAGAACTTTCTCACATTCTCTTGATTTATATTCAATCTTTTCATTTGCTCGTACATAATGACTTTGCCTTGTCAAGGCCTCGTTCCTGCATGAGAAAGATCCGGTGGTTCCAATGCACATTTGATTGAAGCGAAATTCAATTTCAAGTCAGAAACTTTCCCACCATGAAGAGGTGGGCGTTGTACATAACAAGTTTGACTCTCGAGTTGACAAACCTTGCCGAGGCTTCCGCGCCGACGTGCTTGAGTTTGGGCGGGAAAACTTTGGATAAGCTTTTGGAAATTGATGAGTACTTTTTGAAAGAAGACTTCCCAGATAGCCAGTTTATTGTCTCCCCCCCCCTTGCGGAGTGATCCAAGCGACCTTGCACCAGAATCGCCTTCACCAGTCCACCACGATGTCTTCGGAAGAGAAGAAGTTGATCGATTTTGTGCTCCATCTCCCTCCTGATATAAACCCATATGACGCGGTAGCTCGACAAATGAAAGGACTGATGACAGTAAGGCACTTTCAGCACCCTATCTTCCGTCAATACTCTCATAGAGCTTTTGAATCTTTTCAGCCGCCACGACTACCTACTGGGGCCACTATAGCCCAGCGTTGTGCCATAGCCATGTTCATCATGTAAGCGTCTTGTTTGATTTTGGTAGCATACAACCGCCACTGCACAGCTGAAAGGAAATACTCACCACTTGCCTGATTTTGACTTTCCTTTTTGATCTTAGACTCTTTGTGCAAGCAGTCCATTTGATTTATGCGCGTGTTAAAGTGGGGGCGTACAAAGTTTGGAGTTTTACGCGCCGTGGGTCTTTCAAGGCTCCTTCGTTGTCATTCGGTGCTTCGTGTGGTAAACTGATTGCGTCTTTGCACCCGCCACAGTTGGCCTCTATCATGTGGATGTTGCGAGTGCCTGCGGCTCGACATATGCAATATTCTGTGTCTGTCAGTATCATTCGACTTTCATGGCTGTGCTGAGCCAAGCCGCATTGGTCTATAGGCCCGTTTTCCGTGTCGACAAACTAATACAGTGCAACTCAACACAGTGGCCATAGCGGATCTCTTGCTCCTGGATCTTGCCAATGCTGGCATGCGTGACCTGTCTGGAGAGATCACATTATTTGGCTGTAAATATGTACTGATTGTAGGGAATGCATGGTGAGCTATATACAAACTATCTAATGACTTCATCTTCATACGCTGACCATAAATTGATTTGCGGGGGGACTTTGTGTGCAAAAGGTGTGAGTTTCAAGACTGCTATCAGTATTGGAAGCTTTTAATTCAATCCACTTTGTCGTGTTTTTACTCAACCTCTCTTTGTCCTCAATCAGTCTTCCTATGGGTATGTGCGTGCCAGTGTGCAACCCTAATCTGCGAATCGGGAGCAGGAGAGGGTTCCGTCGCAGGGAGGAGAATTCACCCAATAATCCGGATAGCTATGAATACAGCACTCTTGACGGCAATCGTTCTTCCAGTCCGTCAGTAACCTCTCATATCATTTGATTTCCACGTATACTTCATCATGGCACATCTCAAACTCCTCTCTCTCTATGGCATTCTTCGAACTCTATAGCTTTTGTGATTTATTTCTACACGAGGATCAATTTGGAGTACAATATGTCAAAGTCGATCTTAGGTGATGTTCTTCTGAGACTACGTACCAAAGCGGCCACTGCCACTCCTCAGAATTACAACCGCATGGAACTCTTAGCAACGATAGCACCAGCACGAAAACTACAGCCACTTGCTGTGAGTCAATTTTTTTTAGCTTGTGATTGTTGTGGGTGTGTACCAAGTCTCACGTGTCGTTCTCTTCTCAGCACAAAATGGCTACATACACGCGAAGTGGAATCATGGTCTATTTATTGGAGTTGACTATTCTCAGTGTCGTAAGTGCATCCAAGTTAAGGAGACCGGTGTGCAGTCAAATGCTTACGCCCGCCAAATCTTGTCAGGTTTATGTGCCTTTACTTGCCTTTTCACTAGGTCGATTATATGCACGATCAGTATCCCAAAAAAAGTTAACCCAGGCCGCGTCAGGCGGTGAAGCGGCTGAAAACATCTCGAAGATGGGTCGCAAGATACGTGAACAGCGTAGAAGGCTAGTGACGCATGCTTTGATGACCTATGTAACCACTTGCTTGCACGTCCCTATCATTATCGCACAGGTCAGTCTCCTTACAATTGGTCCACACACTCAGTGAATTGAAAAGTAATGTTGAAACACCTTGTGACGGATCGGACGGGGTTTAGCTATCGTACGAAGGTGATGGGTTTTTAAAAGATAAGCGATGGCTAACACTTACTCGTGTGGTACGCGATGGATTTTCTCAGTCTTTGTGTCCAATCTTTTCTCACCCACTTTGAATCCCTGACAGGGCCTCAGTGTACCATTTTCGATCGGTGGCAACGTGTTAGTGAATACATTTTTGCTTTTAGATTAAAGAAGCTGATCAGCTCTTATATGTTATTAGGATAGCATTTATACTTAACATTCACGCCCGCAATCAGCTCATCGAGTCACGCTCCCGCAATTCCTCAGCTGTGAGCTCAAGCTGTAGTGGCAGCAACCACAAGGAAACCTTTATGCCAAAGTTTAATCCTGCCTTTGGCGAGAAAGATCTAGAGCTTTCAATCCTTCCGAGATTTCCAGGCCTGGACAATGATTCATACTTTGAGACCATTGATGCACGTAAAGCTACTTTTGGACACTTTTCAATCAGCTCAGACCCACCTGTATCTTCACTCAAAACTTCACCAACTTCCAACTCGCACTCAGTCATGAAGAAGTCAAGTGTACATTTCAATCCAAGTAATTAAATCTATAGATACTTTACTAGACATAAACTTCAAGGCCTTGATGATTGTATCTTTGTCCATATGAATACGTACTCAAAAAAAAGTGTGCCTCATCTCGTCTTTGGTCTTTTTTTTTCGTGCTGTATTCCAATCAATGCCAAAAAAAAATACGAAAAAAAACACACACTGAAAAAGCATTCTCGAAACCTCATCAATCGAATCAATTCTCCTTCATCAAATAACTATAGTGAACTTTTGAATTAGGATTTCTTCATAATTAAAACAATCGTGATGGATTAACCGAACGAAGAAGTGGGGGGAAAAATTCAACCTTTTTTTTTTGTTTTTGATTAATTTCTTTCCTCTTTGTATTTTTTTTTTGTTTTTTTGTTTTTTTGCTTTGAATAAACTATTGCGAAATGCATATTTATTTATCAGATTTTTTCATCTTTCACTCTTTTGCGTCATCACAGTCTGCTTCACATCCTGAGACATGATAATTCTTCATCGGATACACGATTTAATACATATATATATTGTGAAATACATACCATCTTTTGGTTGTCATAAATCAACGTACATACCTTATTTTTCAATGTGCTTTTGGATTTTACATATCACCCTAATTGATTTGGAAGAATGCGCGCCCAAAAGTATTTGCAGGAAATTTGGATAGAAAAGAATAAAGGAATCATGAGAAAGAGATAACATGAAGTATAGCATAGTATTATATCATGTGTATCTTTTTTTTCAAAAAAAAGTGCATCACGGCATTCTTTGCAAGTTGAGGTGGGCAGAAGGAGAATGCAGGAGGTTGAAGAGCCCCGGGGTGTCGGGAGTTGCAAGTTACCGGCCAGGGCTGGGTACTCGGATCAACCTCCAATAAGGCTTCCTTCACGCCAGAGGTTGTCACAGTTTTGCAAAGCAGAAAAGTCTTTGACAGCATCTCTTTCTCTCATCGATTAATCATGCCGTGAGTGAAAATGAATGATTCGAATCGGGTTCAAGACTGAGATGTGATCATGTCATTTCACCATTGGTCCTAGTTCAGAAAGATTGAAAATCGGTTCACCTTTCATCCAACGGTCCGTATCATTCTTCAATCCCATCTTCATGATCTTTCACCACCAAGATGGAATGAACAAACAACTTAAAACCATCCAATCGTTTTATTTTAGGCTGTAGTAGCTCAAGATGTTGATTTGGTTGGTGATCTCACCTTTGGTCCTAGTGAGTCAAGTACTACTTCTTTCATGATCTACTATCAACGATCACCAACAAGAATTCGAACTTTCACTCTTTTTTTCCTTGGAATAGATTGTATGATACATCCTTCTTGTACGATTGTTGGATTTGGACCTATTATCTTTGGTTCAGGTTGTATTGTAGAGGAACAATCAGTGATCTGTAATCGGTCAGTCGAAAGCTTTCTTTTTTTTTCTTACCTTGGTTTATCAAATTCAAATGATTGATATTTTTCTTTCTTTTCGTTTCGTCCACACCCACACCCATACTATGGAAAACGAAGTCATAAGACTCCAATGGAAATCGGAAACGATAATTTATTTTCAGTAGGATGTAGAGTAGAAGCCAAATCGATTGGATCATACAACATTTTCGAAAGCAAATGTAAAGTGTCCTCAGATATCACCATAAGTGATCATTGTATCATCGGAGCAGGTTGTACATTAGTCTCAGAACCGACGACCTCAAGTTTTGAAAATGGGATCTTGGAACCCATGGTTTTATCAGATTGGTCGGTGATCTTTGGTGAACGATGTGAAAGAAGTACTTGGTCAGGTGAAGGATCAGGTCAAGCTCGTGCATTACATGCTAAACATTTGATTTATTTGTCAGAAACGTTACCGAAGTTTCATCGAACTCGTACCACTGGTTTACCTTCGAATTCTAAAACTTCAAAATGATCAATCATTCATCTTTGCGTTTGAAGATTGTCAATCAGGATTTCAAAAGTTGTCAAGAAGCAAGATCATTCTTGAAAATCGGATTCCGAAGGGTGATTGTCTGGTTTAGATTTTTTGAATCGCATAAACAATCGAAGGATTGAAACATCCCTTACGCGATCCTGGTACCATGATCAATGAAGTCGTTATATAACAAATTGATCAAAATGATTATTAGATCCACTTTGAAAACAAATTTACATCAACACATCTGGATTGACCTGCAACCATATCATATGCTCAAATCACATTCTTCTTCACAGTATTCACCGTGCTATACAAGTGACTCATAGCTTTATCTCAAATCATGATCAAGAACAATGTAGATTAACAAATTAATATATATCACTTCAAAAGCTTCACAACAATGGTCTGAATATATTACCATCATCATGGTTTATTCATCATGTTTGATCCTGCCCTTAGCCCCACTTACAGTCCAGTAAGAGAGATATTTTGAGAAGTTTCATCAAATAAGGTATAACTTGATGAGTCGTTAATGAACATATGATGCTCAAGAAGAGTGAAAGATTGAATAGTGAAGATGAGAAAAAAAAAGGAGCCTAAGGGATATTCAATCCAAGTAGTTTTGGCTACCTGATTAAAAATGCTTCGGGTCATGGTATCTGATTCCCATCCATTTTTGCTACCAGCCAAGGACACCTCAGATATAAGCCTCCAAAAAAATCAGAGGCGAAGGTGAGATTTATCTTTGTGTTGTCATATCTTACTTGATTTTACATTCTTGTGATGTTTGATAAAGAATCTATGGACTTTGCTCTAAAGTACTATGGATTCTAATGTATTACACTTTTGTCCTCTAAAGCCTATGAGAAAGTGAACAATGAAGGAATTATATTTGACACATCAAACAAAGTTAACTATCCTAATCAAATATTTCATTTCACTGGTTTGATCAAATGTCAGACTTGATTGGGATTATCAATCATCAAGTGGATCAAGATTTTTGAATATATATCTAAAATCCTTGAAGAGTTTGAGGTTGAAGATCAAGTGAGTAGGATTGTAGATTGTGATATGAATTTTGTTCTTGATGTTGAAATGAAAAGTGAAAAAAGGATGAAGATATAACTCCGTGTTACTTAAGGAAGAAAAATCCAGTTCCGAAGTGATGGAAATCCAATCTCATCGAAGGTTGAGTTATAAGAACTAGATAGCTTGTTTTACAGAGTTTGAATCCAGTTTGAGTGAATTGATTTTGGTAAAATACTTCCTTGACTGCTGCTATTGATGTCAATGATGATGAAATCGCAGTAGTTTGTTTGAGTGTTTTAGTCTCAAGTAGTTTACATAGTTTATATGTGGCAGTGGTGGTGTTCTTGAGTTGCTTCCCTTTTGAACTTCACTTTCACTTTCACTTTCTCCAATTCAGTCAGAGTCACTAGTTTCGACAAGAAAGTGAAGATCATCTCAAAGTTTGATTTCTCTCAATCCCTCTCAAGACTTTATCAGATTTGATTTGATTGTTTTCTTTTTTAATTTTCAGATCTTTCATCCAACTTGTATCATCAGCATTTCACATCTCACCTCTTTTACCTAGTATTATCCACTCGATACTCACATATTACACTTTACCCATCGATTGACCAGCCATTCTCAAGAATTTAACGATTTGCCAAGTATCTTCTCATCCATAGAACCATCATCATCCTACTAACTAATCACTCAAACTCAACTTCGATTCAAATTCAACCAAAACTACACATCCTCATCTCATTCTAATCAATCTCATCCATCAATCTTCAAAATGGCACTTCCTCTTGCCTCTCGTCCTCATCACGATTCACGTCCACGTAAAGTAGTTAGCACCAACGGTAACAATAACTTCACCATCAAACGAAACTCCGCTGGATCAACTCAACTCAATCCTCATACCACCCACTCATTCTCATCTTCAGCAATCCCTACTACTTCTCGATTATCTGCTTCTATCAATGGTCATCCAATCAAAGCTAAAATCAAACTCCCTTCGGCAATCGCTCGTACAAGTCCAAGTCTTTCACCTAATCCGGCATCTGGACCATTCATCAGCAGACCTTCTCCCTCATCACACAAGGCCAACAGCACCTCATCAGTCATCACAGCCAGAGTTGTCAAGGTACGTGTTGATCACTTCGATATCTATCTTCAAATCACTCCTCACCCATACTATCTCACAAGCTGATTCCTGTTTTCTTGGCTTTCAGACTTCTAATGCTCTTCATCAGATCAGCTCTCGTCCGAATAGTCCTTTTCGACCTTTACCTCACACCAAAGACATTGTACTCTCACCCCATGTCACACAACGACCTTCACCCTCACGTTCAAGAACAAACACTCATTCGAATCGATGTCCAAGTCAATTGGATTCCGATTGTTTCTCATCTGATTCTTCAACATCAGCCAATGCAGACGGAGGCTCTGAACTCTCACGTACTCATCCACTTGGTCTTTCTACTCGTTCTAGATCGGTTCAAAATGCTCACTTCACACCATCGAATGTGGATTCGAATCATTCTACATATACACCTCACGCATCAGACCATCATCAACAGCTTAAAATCCTTGTTGAAAAGGATTCCAAACCTTCAAAAGATGAAGCACAGAGATCTAGTCTTACTCATAAAACAACCAACTCGATTAGCAACGTCACGTCATCAGAAGACTCTCATTCCTTGGCATCTCCAGTGAATCTGATAAATCGTCGTGCAATGGGTGAAATACCGAGGATCCGAAATGTACCTAGCGATAGTACATGTACCTCTTCTTCAAGCCAACGACCCACCTCAATCGAATCAAATTCCAATTCCAATTTAAAAACAGGCTTTAACGAAACATGGACCAAGCCAACACATCATCCATCAGATGCCGGACCTTCTTCATCACACAACTCAGCTTCTGTAGATCAGAAGCCAGTTGCGGAAGAAGATTGGGAATTACTGAATGATAAAGACGCGATTGGTGAAGAGGAAGATGGTGAACAGCAAGAGACTGAAAAGATTACACAAGTGGGAGAGGTGAAGGAGGATGAGGCACGAGTGAACAGAAAGGTAATCCATCCTCATCACCTTTCTTACTTTATGAATTTGAAATCTGGAGCTAATCTTGAGGTACTATGTGATTCCAGATCTTAGATCTTGAAATCAGTAACTCATCTTTACTAGCCATCAATGCAAGACTTGAACGTACGAAACTGAAACAAGCGAGTGAGATTCGAGAACTGAGAAAGAAGATGAGAGACCGATCGATCGGACCGATCAGTTCACATTCACTCTATCCAACCGATGATGGACAATCGATTCAATCAGGACCAGAAGATTCTGAATCAGAACCGATCAGTCAAGAAAGTTTGAAGATTGAAAACTTGATGAAAGAAGATGAAAAGTTTTCAGAAGCGATTCGAGTGATTGAAAGTTTGATGAACCGAGCCAAAGAAGCCTTGGTTTATCAAGCGGGTGAAAAGGATTTACAGAATAAGAAAGTCTTGAATCGGGTTGAGATTGGAGGAGTAGGAGAGGGAGAAGAAGAAGAAGAAGAAGAAGAAGAAGAAGAAGTGAATGAAGAAGTCGAGATTGGAGAGTTAGGTAGATCAAGTTTGAGTCATGATTCAAAACGAAGTGAATTGATTCAATTAACTTCTTCTGGAATCTCTGATCGAACCTTATTACCTTCTGTTCATCTCACAAACCAATCTAAACTTGATTCCATTGAAAATAATTTTAAACCATCACCATCACCACCCAATAAAACCAATCTAATCAATCATCCTCCTTCTCGTCAACCTCGTCCTCCTTCACCTCTCAAATCACATTCGATTCATCAAACTCAATCAGATCCTAAACTCTTCTCCACTCGAATGACACCCAAATCGAATCTAAAGAGTTTTCATTAAAGTTTTTTTTTCCTGCAATTCACTCATCACACATATAGATACATATAGATATATGTGTGTGTGTTCTTTCAAATTTCAAATCTCGTTCTTTCGTTTTTTTTTGGTTTTGGTTTTTTTCGGTTTTTTGGTTTTGCATTATTTTTATTTTTTCAGAGTGAAAAGGAGAAAAGGGTTTTTGGTTTTAATCAGAAATGGGAGTTTTTGAAAGAAGAAAGTGAAAGTGAAAGTGAATGGGTTTATGAGTTTTGTATTATTAGAAAGTGTGATTTTTGATTTTGTGATTTTGTGATTTTTGATGATTTGGTTTGGATTGGATTTCTCGTGTACACTTCTTGAATAGATTATGATGTAATGATCATGATATATAAGATTAAAAGATTTTTTTTAAGAAAAAAAAAGATTAAAGAAGTGAATTTCATTTGAATTGACTTTTTAAAGAATTGATGAATGAAATCCAAAAAAGAAGAAAAAAAGAGAATGTAAGGAAAGAGAAGATTGAGAAGTAAAGAATGATGAAGTAAGTCAATCATTCTTGATGAGTTTAGATACAGAGTTTCAGTCAGATTGATGTAGTGAGGCTTGCTAGGAAAGGATAGGCATGATGAGTGATGTTGATGATTAGAGTGGAAGGTGGCTCTGTTAAAGTGAAAGTGATTTATGTATGTAGAAGATGGGTAGGGTAGGGTGTTTTGATAAGTAGGACTTAATCAATCTTCTTTTTAAAAAAAGGTAAACAAGGAAATCTTTTGCGACTTGAACATTATTATTATCATCATCATCATCATCATCTAGTAAATAGGATCACTCACTTCAAACAAGAAAGAACGAAACAGAATGTCATCATCTGAACCAGAAGAAGGTGAATTAACTGATGATCAAGAAGAAAGAACAAGAACAAGAACAAGAACAAGAACTGAGACTGATCAAAACAATCATTCAAACCCTTCACTGACTTCAAATCAAACTAATCTTCATCATCATCTCACTCCAAATCAAACTCTTCAATCTACTTCTCATCTCAATCACAAATCTCCTTCATTCGCAAGATCATCACCTTCAACCTCTGCTTTACCTTTTTCAAATTCACTCAACACTTTAGATAATCAAGCCTACGCTCCTGCTAATACTTATTCAGTCCCATCCACCACTGGACCTTCATCTAAAGCTCCGATCAGAGATGCTAGTCGATCTACTCAGCTCAAGCCTTCTTACGATTCACGTCACAATCAAGATCGTGATGTTCATCAAAGTCCTTCGAATCTGCCTACACGTTCAGATCTCAATCGTCGACATGGAAAGAGTCCAAGGCATCCAACCTCCTCTCCTCACCATCCTCATTCATCTTATCAAACCGGATCTAGACCACCTCTCTCTCGCTCCCGTCCCCACTCACCCGATCGATGGCGGCCCTCATCCCGCTCACCCGACCGCTCTCGACTCGATCAATCTCCACGCGATCGACGCATCTCTCCTTCTCGATTCTCTTCACCTCCTCCAGCTCACTCTCCACATCTCTTCTCGCGCGCTCCAACGCGTTCTCCTAGAAGAACGCCTACTGTCAACAGCCGTTACCGACGTTCTCCTTCAAGGACATCCTATATATCAACAAGTCCCTCTAGTCGGCAGCGAAGTCCCTCTAGTCGGCATCGCAGTCCCTCTAGCCGCTATCGTTCCGATCGACCTCCTTCAGAGAGTGACCACCATCATCTCATGCCTCGGGCTCGACGAAGGTCAAGATCATACACACCTGAGCGTTCCTTGTCAAGGTCTCGATCTTCATCCCGCGATCGCCGAAGATCTCCCTCTCGTCCTCCTCTCCCACTTCCCCCCAACAATGGCCCCATCTTTTCGGAATCCTCTATCAGTACCGCGCGACAGCAGCTAGAACCTATTGGTGATCCTGAAAAGCCCCAAATCTCAGTGATAAGGAGTAGCACAGAAACAGAAGGTGTACAGGATCAACTCGGCCAGCAAGGACAGCATCCTCCTCAAGAAACTGCGCAACCAGTTCAATCAGATGCACCAGTGTGTCAAATTTTACCCCACGACGCTGACCAGAGAGTTGATTCCAGTCACGAAGCCGAAAGTCATGTGAAACCATCTGAACCAGTTGATCAGATTGATGGCTTGACTCTAGCTCCCTCCGATATCTCATCACCACGTATAAATGGCACCCATGTACAGAACATGAGCGAAAGTACATCAATCAATCACGATTTTACGTATACAAATTATGATCAAGCATACTCTTGGAAGCGTGAGCCGACTTCCTGGGATGTACCCAAGCGGACTCCTAAGGATGATGAGAGGTTGGATGTTGATATGGATATTGTGCCAGCCAACGTGGATGAGAAGCCTACTGACAAGCTAGCTTCAAATCCGATCGTCCGAAAACATTTTATTGGAGTATCACCCATCAGTGCATATGAGTTGATCGAGAAATTAGGTGAAGGTACATTTGGTGAAGTGTATAAAGCAACATATAGGGGTCGAAGATACGCTCGAAAGATGAAGATGGACGCATTAACCAACAAAGGTGTTGCACCTCCTTCGCCTCTAGATGAGTCTTCTGATGATGATGACGACGAAGACGATCCGGACGGCATCATTCCAGAATTGGGTATGTCAATTCAGATAGGTATGACTGTAGCAGTCAAGCGTATCATTGTCCACAATGAATTAGACGGGGTAAGATCATCATTGCCTTCCCATCTTTCAAGCCTTCTCGATAATTTAACCACCAATCTGTCTTGGGTTGTGATTAGTTACCAATCACTTCTTTACGCGAGATTCGGATCTTGAAATCATTACAACATCCCAACGTCGTCCCAGTGGTTGACATTGCTTATTCTAGAGGTAGCTCGAGTTTGTTGAGAAGAGGTAATACCTATATGGTCTTTCCTTATATTGATCATGATCTAGCTGGCTTGATGGAAAATAAATCAATCACATTCAGTGTTAGTCAAATCAAGTTATATTCTAAACAGTTGTTGTTAGGCACTGCTTATCTACATCGGGTTCGTTTTCTTCATGTTTTCCTTTCTCTTATCATCTCTTCTGTCACCTTTACTTGTGTTTGCAAAGATCTGACATGAACCCCACACCCAATCATTCACTCCATGAGTCACTTATCAGAATAAGATACTTCATCGAGATCTCAAAGCTGCCAATCTTTTGATCTCAAACGCTGGTCAACTACTCATTGCTGACTTTGGTCTCGCCCGATCAATCGCACCAGGCGATAAGCGTGAATATACAAATTGTGTAGTGACTAGGTGGTATAGACCACCAGAGATCTTGTTGGGTGACAGGAGATATGGTACCCCAGTTGATATGTGGGGTGTTGGATGTGTGATTGGTGAGATGTTCAAAGGCGGTCCCATCCTGACAGGCAGTAGTGATGTCAATCAATGTGAATTGATTTTCAGGTAAGATTGCCTGTCTTGTTTCAACCACTCAGCCCACACTTTACGTAGTGATCACAAGCTTCGGGATCGTGAATTGAGTTTTGCCGTTATGTTTTTCTACTCAGATTGTGCGGCAGTCCGACTACTGACTCAATGCCTGGATGGGAAAGTCTACCGGGCTGTGAAGGCGTTCGATCCTGGCCGTATAAGCCTAGAAGACTGCGAGAGGAATATCATCGTATCTCTTCCGAACTTGCTGATCTTCTCGATAGACTTCTTGTACTGGATGCAAGCAAGAGATTAACTGCTGAAGAGGCCCTCGATCATGATTGGTTTTGGACCGATCCGATGGCTATCGATCCAGCCAAGTAAGCGATCTTTCAGTTTACCAATTCTTTTCATCCGATCAAGACGCTCTTTTTCCCTGAATTCGTTTAACCTTATTCGCAGATTACAACATTATGAAGCTTCGCATGAATACGATCGTCGTAAGAAAGATGAACCGGCCAAGAGATCAATGCAGAATCAGTTTGACACATTCACTGGTCTTCAACCCATCACTCCCTCGAAACCGACCTATCCCCCGCCGCAAGGAAGGAACCACCAGGCTCCGGTGATGAATCCACCTCCCATGAGATCAGATGTTCGCCGCAATCAGGTCCCACCTCTAGGAAATCCGGCACATCCTCAAACGTCTTTCCTTCCAGGACCTTCCATCTCCTATCCACCCCCACACCATGGACCTACGGGCAGTTTGGATCCACACTCACTACCACCACCGCTTCCTCAATCTAAGCAGCCTGTTCTTCAAATGCATAATACATATCCACATCAACCTCCCGGAATGATGTCTACACAAGGTCTACCACTACACTCCAGTCAGGGGGGCGGTGCACCGCTACCATATCGGGACGGACCGAATCCATATGGTCAACCAATGAATACGAATCTGTTACCAGTCGATGGATATAAAATGCCACATCAAAACCCCAGGTCTGGCAATATGGCACCGCCGACATCATCAGCCCATGATCATCATCATCAACCTCGGAATTCTCGGAATTTGGCCCCATCACGACCACCACAATTTCATCAATTGCCTGGACCACCTAATCTTGCACTTCCGCCTCGACCAATGTTGTCATATGTTGAAACAGGTGCAAACGAACCGATACCCCATAAAACTTCATCATTTCATAACAATCTTCATCAACCCAATATGCCACTCAATCCACTGTACGGACCTCCTGGCATCCTCAACGGTCCTCCAGCCCCAGCACCGATCCTAACTCAATCTGCCATCGGTTCAATGAACCATAACAATCGAGAATTTGATCGAGCACCACGAGATACATACATTCCTGGAGGTGGTCCGGATGGATACCCGAATCACATGCGGAATGGTAACGGTCCTCGAAATCAAAATGAACGAAGATATCATCGAAACCATCCTCACCATCCTCACCATCCTCATCAGAATCCTCATCAGAATCTTAATAATCTAAATGGACATGATCGATGGACCCCATCTAATTCAAATCAGCCTTCTCTACAACGAGAGCGAGGAGAATATCGAAACCGAGGAAATGAGGGAAGACGTGGAGGAGGAGGAGGAGGAGGAGGAGGAGGAGGAGGAAACCGAGGATCATGGTCGATGAATTCTTCTTTCAATAATGGGAATGGAGATTATAACCAAGGAGGTTTGAGCAGATCTGATCATGAATGGAGTCATTCATTAGGACCACCACCACCACCACCTCCATCATCATCATCATCACATCCGAATCCGAATTCGAATCTACCACCAAGTTCAAATCCTTTACCGAATCAGAATGGAATTGAAGGTTCAGTTCCATTGATCAGATATGTGGGAAGACCTCAAGATGATGGACCTCATCTAGAGTATTGAATTCTTTTTGTGATTGAATTGATTGAATTGATTGAATTGAATTGATTGAATTCTTTGTATATATAAATGATATATAAATATATATATATATAATAGATTTTGTTGATTGAAGGATTTGAGTAGAATGGATTCTTTTGGTCATCTTTTTGAGTTTTGAAGAAATATGATTTGAGAGAGAAAATGGAAAAAAAGGAGAAGGGATGATTGATAAATTTTGAAAATTGAAAGAAAAGGTGAAAAAATGGGGAAAAAAAGATAAGAGTTGAAGAATGTAAAGAAAAAGGTTAGAATTTGATTAATATTTTTTATTGGAAAAGAAATTGAATGATGAATTAATTAATTTGATTGATTGATTGATTGATTGATTGATTGATTGATTGATTGATTGATTGATTATTTAAAGACTTGTACAAACCAAAACCAAATTGAAACACTTTATTTTTTTTGCAAAGAAAATAAATAAATCAATAAGATTTCAAGGTTATTCGAAAGGGTTTTTTTTAATTTAATAAATAGATAGATAAAAAATCCTGATAATGAATGAATGAAAAAAAAACATGGTAATTTGAATTAAGTTTTTTTTCTTAAAAAAATATGGGTTTTTATTTTTAAGTCATGAGATTTAATTAAAATCATCTTCAGACCTGAACTGTGTTGCCAAAAAATAAAACTCAGTATGTAAGTATGTATGAAAACCCAGTTAGTTTTTTATACTGATTGAACTGGGTTACAATAGCACTACTCAAAGTCAAAAGGTAGATTCTGAGTCTTTTTTAACCTGGATTTTTTTGGTGGAGAAAAAAAACTACACAATTTCTAGGCTTTGAGGACCCTGTGCCTACTTATGCATTCAGCACTTCCTATAATCATGCTGTGTGTCAGTGTCCCAGTAGCTCTGTCCTTGGATTTGTTTCAAGCCTTAGTTAAGGTCTCATTGGTCCTTAATTTCTTCACCCCACAACCTTTGTCTTATAGTGATGTATGTACAAAGGTGAAAGTAGGTGATTGGCAGTGGAAGACAGGAAATCTCATTTTTTTCCGGTTGGGGCCAAGTTTTTTTTTTTTTAAAAAAAAAGTTAGGTTTTCCAAAAAGGTAGATTCTACCTTTTGACTTTGAGTACCATAAATGAAAGAGAAAAAAAGATAACATTCTTATGAAATTCTTGACTTCTTTTTATTCTGATTGAATACTATTCTATCCAAAGAGCAGCAGCAGTAGAGAAGGGGAAAAAAAAAACCTTCTTGTTAACTTTAACAGATCATTTGACTCTTGACCAAATACAGAAGATTCTGAACTTAATCAGTATTGAACAAGGCTCATGTTTTAAATTTTGTTAATTAATGGATTTGAGTTTATTTGAAATTCATGAATGTTTGATCATTTCTTTCTCTTGCTCTTCTTGTTGAATTTAGAACTTGTTTATCACTTTATGTAAGGTTTTTAGAAAGGATTAATTTATAGAAAAAAAAGGGGATTGAAGAAAAAAAAATTCAAGGGATTTGACTTTTAGTTGATTTATATATTGTTTTTTTTGGGGAGGGGAGGGGAAGAAAGAAAAAGATTAGATTTGAAAAAGATTTGGAAAAATGATTTGAAAAAATGATTTTGAAAAAATGATTTTGAAAAAAAGATTTTGGATTTTTTTCTTCAATCTACAATCAATCACTACTTTATTAAATTAAAGTTAAATTATTCAAATATTTTAAAAACTTTGAGGTTTTTTTTAGTTTTAAGGTTCATTGAAGTTTAATTTTATCTTATATACTTACAAAAACTAAATAAGATGATATTTATAAAATGAGATAAATTTCTAAAAAATATTTTTTTTGAAACAAAAAACAAATTTGATGGTTCAAAAAAAAATAGAAAGATTGCCTCACTTTGGGAATTATCCTTATACATTGTACACCACAGGACAATTGAGCTTGCTGTTTGATGGTTGGAAGAGACCACCAAAAGATCAGAGGCAGACTCTGATCATGTGAAGAGAGATCAAGCTCACCTCTTCATTCCCTCCACCAAGTCCTTAACTCCTCAACCATTCTGGCTGAGCTCAGTGATGTTGATGAATAGGTCAAGGTCCCCCCAGACCATAGATTATATTCTAGTAGCTCTCCTGGTCTCCAATCACAAAAGCTTTGATGAGAATCCAAGCTATTAAGATGATTGGGAAATTTGTTCCTTTGTTTCACAGCATCTGATCAGACTTTTGTAACAGAGAGTCATTTGTCCATCTTTTGCTGATTGATAGGATTGATCAGTTGAGTGATCAGTTATTTTCTGGCCAAAAGCTGAGCTTGATGACAAAAAACAGCTGGTCTTACCTGACCACCCAAATCCGATCCAAAACTGAGCTTTTGGCCAGTTCTTGACCAAATCTTGGCAAAACCCTTTTTGAGCCCATCTGTTGGCTCAAGAATTGCCCTGTACTGGTCTAGGCTCTTCAAAATGCTAATCAACTTACAGTCTTAGGTGTTTAGGGACTTACACTACCTGACTTAAGTAGCTAGACTAGATGATTTTGGTCCATACAGCTTTTTTTGCCATTGCTTGTCCAAGCTTTTGAAAAAATAAAAAATCAAACTTGCCTGTGATCTAGGTTTTTGATGATGTTTGGCTAGGTAGGCAATTCTAGATCTGATTGGATTTCAACATAATGTTTTAGAAAGCCAGGAGAAGCAATGGAACAACAACTGTAAGTGGTTTCTTAAAAATAGTCCTTGCAGATCATTGATCAGGTTTGGTATGTCTTACTTTTCATCTGAAATAGAGGTTTTGAATGCTTAACAGTCTTGTCAGCTTTGAAGCACTTCTTTTTGGGCTCTGAAGGCTTTTCTGGGCTTCATCTTGGCACAAATTGGCAACACTGAAATACACCAAAATCCAAAAAAAATGAACTCCAACCCCCCAAAAATTGGAACTAGGACCCTCTCTGATCACAGGAGGTAGTTGTACTTTGAACCATCCATCAAGAGCTTTCAGGAATCTTGAAAGCACTTTCAACATATTCACCTTGGATTTTTTTCCATCCAAGGTATTCTTGTATTCCAAGCCTTGAACAAAAACCTTTCCAAGGTTCTGATCCAAGGTAATTCTCAGCACAGAAGAATGCCATAGATAAAAACCCTGGAGAAGGTCTGTGCAAGGTTTTGCCTGTGATGAAGTCATGGATTTCCTCACTCCAGCCATCTTTGTTTGTAGTGAAGATATCATGATCATTGATTTGTTGAAAATTTTTAGTCTTGTTTTTTGTTATATGTAAGAAATTTGATTGAATTAGTTTTCAATTGTTTAATAGTACAGTAGTAGATATGAATGAAGTTTTGGAAAAACAAAATTAAATATTGACATCTTATATTTGAACTTGATTATCAGGATTTCTTATGACTTTCAATCTGGTCTTTTTCTTAAGGAAAAATCTGTCAAGGTTTTTGGGATGGATTAATAGAAAAAAATTGAATCTAAAGCCTGTAAGACATAGCAGGGACAGAATTTACTACAGCATATTTGCTGCTGTATGTGAGCTGGTTTTGTTGGCCATGAATTGCAAAAGAAATGATGATTGATCAAAGACTTTGAAGTTTTCTTGAAACAAATTTTGGTATGTTCCTTTTTCTTTTCTTTGTAACTTGATTGATAGAAAGAAGATGATCATCCATTCAGTCAAAACTTCTTGTCATCCAGCTGTGACCCAATCCATGGATTTCTTGTCATCACTTATGACAGAGGGGGTAGGCCAATACCCCTGAACATCCTAAATGTGTCTGCTGAGGTGCAGAGCTTGGTACCAGTTAAGGGAGTGAGCTTTTCCCAGCTGTGGGTGTAAGCAACACCTAGTGTATTAAGCAAAGCACGTAACACATGTGGTTACATGATTTATTTTGGGTTTGAGTCTCTGTTGGACCAAGGGTTGGAGGGGTTTTCTAAACAAAAGGGTTCAAAAAGGATAGACTTTGAAAAGAAGAATCTGAGGAAGAAAGATTGATGATATGAGAGGCTGAGAAGATGAGAAGATGAGAGTAGAGAAAAATGATCAGATTCAGAGGAATGTGAGACTCTGAAGCTGAGGTCTGCTTGAGAGAACTCTCATTCTCAGTTCCTGAATCCAACAGATTCATGAACAAACCATAATCTAATATGATTAGCTGTTTGGTATCTGATCCTTCAATCCAGATAATACATCATGTGTATTACATTCCAGCTCACACCCCTTGCAGGGCTGCAAGTTAGTCATCCTCCAGATTCCTGTGAAATGGATCACAGTAAATTCTTGTCCCAGAAGCACAACTTTTACATTAAAACACCGTCTTGGTGATGAATAACACTCCTATGCATAACCGTGGAGTTATCAAAACTTTATGCGGTGAGGCAGGAGTTGTATTGGTCTACCTACCAATGTACTCACCCAAATTTGATCCAATTGAGCAGGTGTTCAAGGTGTTCAAGGACAAGCTACATCAAAATGGTCTATTTGCATATGCCAACAATCAATTCAACTGTATAGAGAAAGAAATGAGTGATGTATCAACCAGCACTTTCATCACAAGGCTTTACCAAATTTGTGGATACAGAAAGTGGCCTTGTTTTCCTTTATAAAAGTTGTATTGTACTTTATCATGTTTGTATCTTTTTCAATACTCAAAATTTCAATTGTAAAGAAACAAAAAGGCCATCAAGCCAATTTTTACCAAAAACACCACTGAGACAACAAAATTTCTTGATTCTAAGAAACCAAAAGGTCATTGAACCAAGTTTTCATAGATTTATTTGCTCAGAACTAGCCCTCCAAACTTTGGAACAGTCTCTGGTCTCAATTGTGGGTTAGATCACTTTTTTCCTTATTGAACCAAAGATTTGCATTTAAAAACACATTACAGACCATATAAGTTGGTTAGGTACATATTTTATTACAACAATGTTCATAAGAGTCCAATATTATTGATCTTGTGAACCATTTGGTCCACATACACATTTAAAACACAATTCCCCTACATATGATATCACTTGATTCTTTGTTTTGAAGACAATGGTTTTGTGAAATAGTTATTGGAATGGTTTTTGTTTTGAGTAATTTCAAGAAATTACTGCTTATCATGAAGGCAAATGCAAGGACCAATTTCAAAGCCAAATGATTCCATCTTCTACATGCTGACTTCTGAAGACAGGAACATTTTGAAGTTGATGATGTTGTACTTGTGAAGCAAATCTTGGGTTTGTTTATCATCAGGGCTGATTGAGCAACATCCAAGGTATTTTCAAAAGGGGTAAGGGGCCTGGGCACAGGCAAATCACTATGAGGTTGAGGTTGTTGGATATTGTTGTTGTTCAATGCAAATGAACCATTACCGACTGGAATCATCATAGAGCCTATGATGTATTCGGATTTGGTGCAGTGTGTGCTCAAGTGTTCTTGGAGTGAATCAACTCCCACTTGAATTCCGGTCCAGTAGGAGGTTCCATAAGTGAAACTCCTGGAGTCTTACTTGCCTAAAACTGATCTAGAAAGTCCGCTTGTCAGTTTTGAAAGTGATCATATTAAGAGAAAGATATGAATTACCATAGCTTTGGCCCAAACATTCAAAGCTCAATGAGATAGGAATATTGCTTGTTCATGGTTAACTGGGTTGATACCACTCCTTATATAGAAGTATGGCCACACTTGGTCATAAGCTTCACTTGTATATCTGGAACCAAATTTTCAACTTCAATACTCTGTTGAAGATGATTGAAAGGATTCAATTCCAAAGTGTGAGATATGTTGATAGGAACTCCTCACAGCCATTGCAAGCCCATTGTGTTGAGCACAATCTAACACATCCAAATGACAATGGGCCAAAGCTTGATCAAATCAAATTTCCTATTTAGTAATCCACTGAAGATATGAGTCAACAATAATTTAGAACCATTCTATCTTCATATCTCCTTTGGAAATCTTGGAATATAGATGAAAAGAAGTTTAGAGACAATCAAATGTTCAAATATTGATTACATGAATAGAAGTGAAAATCAAAAGTTGTAGATCATGAGCTCAGATATGGTCTAAAGGCCAATTTCATGGGCTGTAAACTGCAGATTTAATGATGGATGGGTCTAATGAGAGGTGCAGTTGAATTCAATCCTGATAGGCAAATGTCATTACATTTCAGAGCAGAAATCTACAGTCAGCACCTCATGACTCTTCACTACATCATCGTTGATGGCAAAAATGTTGTTTGTGTCAAAAAGTGTAGTTTTCACCTTGTGCGCATTCAATTGAGAGTCGAGACGGGTTCAAGATTCATCATTCTGGTTCAACGGTCAAGTCAATCGTATGCAAGTTGGGATGGCTACACAAATCGACTTTTCTAAGAAAGTGAGCATACGAGCTTTAACTTCATTTGATGTTCTCTAAAGATCTTAATCAGTCCTAATCATCTTCTTTATCGTATCTGGTTCAAATCGAAAGACTGTGATCGTCACGGGTGGTGGTGGTGAGTTGGGTAAATGCTATGCACTCTTCTTCGCGTCTCGTGGTGCGAATGTGGTGGTCAATGATATGGGAAAACAGGCGGCAGTTCAAGTAGTAGCCGAGATCAAATCGAACGGTAAAGGTCAAGCAATTGCCAATTACGATAATGTCACCGAAGGGCATAAGATCGTCAAACAAGCCGTTGATGTATTCGGTTCCATTCATGTGATCTTCATTCTTGTTTTATTTCTTCGACTATGACAAGGAAACTGTTGTTCATACCTGGGTCCGAAGGATAGAGGGTACAGTTGATCCAGCCTAGTCACGACCACAGGCCGGCCCCGGGGCCGGCCCCGGGACCCAAATTTTCAAGAGCCCAGCAATACCCTAGTGGCTTTTTTGCAGAGGTTTTTTGTGCTTAGGCTGTGTACTAAGGTACTTAAGTAGGAGCTTAAGTAGGAGCTTAAGTGATCAAATACCTGGGCTAAGTACTTAAGCTCTTAAGCTAGGTACTTAAGTACTTAATACTAGGCTCCTTAGGTACTCCGACCCAAATATGGGGGTTTGAGAAAAAAAAAATTTTTTGAAAAAAAAATTGGCCGATCAGATGGACTTGCCGAGTCATTTCTGAAACTCACACCCTATCCATAACCCACAAATGACTTATTACATGACAATTACTAGTAGGTGTGGTGTGTATAAAATTGTGTAAACGAATTTTGTTTTTGCGGAGCGATCGTGGTCGTGACTAGGCTGGATCAACTGTAGACGATTAGTCCCGATATCTCTAATTAGGAACCATTCGAGAGAACGTGAAAACAAGTTATATATGAAATCTAATTTAAGTCTAAGTAGTTTAATATTATGTATTTGTACTTGGTGTTATGTAATGACCAAAGGTCTTACAGCAACTCACCCAACATCCACTACTGAATCTTTGGAAGAGATCGTCACCAACTTTGAATCTGGTACTCCTCCGATGGATGATTATTCCAACCTGGAGGACTCAGAGATAGTTGACATGCTCAACAGGTCATTGTCTCAGCAGTCTCAATCACCTTTGGTATGTTTCTGTCTAAGAGGAATAGTTGAACTGACCTGCAAGAGTGTTGGCTGAGGCAAATAGATTACTTGACCTCTGCCAGGCTGAAGATGACGACTTGGTGCCGCAACAAGAGTGGCATGCCCGTTATCGTGAATTTGCCAGCTGGGATGTCAGTAGCTGTGATGCCTTCTTACTTTCCTGTCTGCCTATTCTTGCATCTGACCATTAACCTTGTCTTTCATTCACATGTAGCACCTTATCAAGAGTGTCCGGACTGTCCAAAGGGTTGTCAGCAATTATGAGCAGGGTTCAAAAAGGATTCCCAAGGAAAATTCAAGTGATGCACTATATGTTTGCTTATTGTGGTACGCTATCCCTTGCCTAATGACTGCCTTGATGACAATTCACTTATCTTTACCAGAAATTGAGGATAGGTGGTCTGGTAAGACAACGTGGGTTCCAAATGCAGTGGCTAGAACCAAGCTTCCACAAAAGATGCTTGACTTCTATGAAAATGTAGGATTTTTGCTATACCATAACCAAAACAGGGCAACACTGGTTTTCTAATTTATTTCAAATCACACAGGAAACAACAATGAAACCGTCTTTCAAATCGAAATCCCGGATGAATCCTGGTCACCTTTAACATCCCATTCTGTGGAGAAACTTTGGCATCTACTCACTAACCATAGTCACCTCCAATGCATATCATCTGTCAAGATGGATTTTCCAGCTTAGGCAGAAATGTCAGTATCAATGGAAAAGGTAAATAACACAACTTCATTGTACAACACATCTTTGATCTATATAACTAATCCCAATAAATTATAAGGATATTCAATAAGTGAAATATATCAGCATAACTACAGTGATGTCATAACAATGTACACAGTCACAGTCATGACAAACACAACAATCATAACATTATCACATAGATAAAATGTAGCAAACTCTACCTTTGCCTACATTACCTTTGATGTGGTTTACTTCTTCTCTATTTGTTCACCCTTTTTCCTTTATCCTCCATAGCATAGTGTAATGTATATTTATAGATGTAAAACAAAGTTAGTCTGAAGGTCTGAGGAATATCCTGAGGCAGTGAATCTATGGTTTGAGAAATATCCTGAAGCTCAGGCAGTCCTGATCAGTCACTCATGGCATCTCTCATTCTTTGCTGAGTAGCATACTAAGTAGTGGAACTAACTTGAATTTAGGTTGAATCAGAGTCAAAGCAAATTGAGACTATCTACCCTTCTCAACAATGAGAGTGGAGGTAGTGGACATAGTGTAAGCTGTTTTTTGGAGCTTTTGAGCAAAAGGAAGGGTGAAATTGTGCATCCATCTGAGCACAAAAGGGTTGGCCTCTGTACAATTAAGCATACAATGGCAGTTTCCCATCAGGTTTTTCCCATGAGAATAACTTATCTCATTATTCAATAAAATCTAGAATTCAGTCATATACATATGTATATATCTTGCATCAATTTGCATATCAAAAAAATTAAAACACAAAACACAAAACAAATGATTTCAGGATGAGGAAGAAAGTTAAAAACAAAAACAAACAAATCATCTTTTTCCAGATGATTTAGCCACTTGTCTTTTCTTTACAGATTTAGGTATCTTTTCTTTTCTTTTAGTCCTCTGCGCTTCTTTCACTAACGCTTTTCTTTCTTTCTTTTGATCTTTATCTTCAAATTTAAATCCTTTGGGTCCTTTACTTTCAAATCCATTCTCATCTTCATCATTTCGGTCTTCTTCTCCTTCTTCGCCTTCTTCATTCTCTCCTTCATCATCATCTTCATTTTCTGCTCTGTCATCTGCAATCACTTCACCGATGAATTTAACTTCTTTTTTACTTCCTTCCTTGACATTCAAACCCGTTATATTTTTGTAAATCAAATCCTCACTTTTCCCTTTCAAAATTAATTCCACATCTCTTTCTGCATCATAGACTTCATTGAGTCTACGAGGTATATAAGCCTGTCTAAAGACTTCCTCGTGATTACCTTGATTTGCCTCATCTTGATTTTCGTCTTCATCTTCTATCTGATCATTTAAATCGATCAACTCCTGAACCAACTTGATCAATTCTTCTTCAGTTTCTATTGAAGTTGATTTTTTCTCAGTTATGAATTCGAATGATTTTTTTAGACCAAGGGTTTTGACTCCTAGTTTGCAAAAGAATTGGTCTACGTTTGTTAAATCTGATCGTAAGAAATCAAAAGATGATGGGTGATCGTGTTCGACTGATTGAGAAACGTCGATGATATAAAGATGACCACGGTGATATCTGAAAACGGAAATCAAAAGTAAATTTCTAATACTAAAAACCGACCAAGGATTTTGCCCATGAAAAGATGGTAGATGAAAAAATCGCTTACAAAATGTTATATTCACTAAGGTCGGCATGTACCAATTTACACTGTTGATACATGATTCGAACCATAGCCATCAACTCCCAATACAATTCTTCCAATCCATGACCAAGATTTGGCAAAAGCGCATCCTTAAGTCTAGGGCTAGGTTTCCAAGTCCCTTCATCCTCATCTTCATCCTGATTTTCTAAAGCCAAGAATTCCATCACTAATACATTAGATCTCACTTCAAGTACTCTAGGACATCTGATTTTCTTTTCGGCTAATCTTTTTAAATTTCGTAACTCTTTTTCTGCCCATAATCTGACCATCTTTCTTGGATTTTTTTTCGCATAACCTGATCTAAATCTAAACTCACCTGTCACATATCTATCCCGATCTTTAAAGACTAAAATCGAAGTTTTATAAATCTTCAAAGCTAAACTGATGGGTTTTAATTCAGAAGTGAAATGATCGACGAGAGAGATTGCATGATAGACATTTGCTTCTTTTCCGGTTGAAATACAACCTTCGATTCGATCTAATAAACCTCTACCTAACATTTTAAAGAGAACTAAGCGAGTACGAGGATCTAAGACTTGTTCATTGGTGGCTCGATCTGATCTATCTGTATGATTTAATCTTTCGAAGCCACCTTTGCGAGTCGAAGTTGAATTCAAATCACCTAAACTTATCTTATTTGAATATTTTGATGAAAGTGAAATCAATTGATCTGTTACTTTATCTGATCTGATGGTTTTGATGCTAGATGAATTTGTGTTCATTTGAGTGGGTTTAGATTGGTTTGTTGCTGGTAAGATTCTTGATAGATCTGTTTGATTGGGTTTTGATTTTGATAGATTTGTTTGAGGAGGAGGACGATGGGTAGCTACGACTGTTTGGCGTAATCGATTATATCGTTTAGTTAAATCTGTCAATGTCAAAGAAGAGTCAATGAGGGTTCTTATTGAAAGAGAAAGAAGAAGTGCTTATTGACCTCCAGCTAAAGTTTCCCAATCTTGACCATCAACGGCGTCGAAATCTTCTTCAATGAACCCTTCTTCTTCTTCATCTTCTTCGATCTCATCTTCTTCTTCATCATCATCAAATATTAATTCTTCATCAGATGTACTGATCTCTTCTTCTATAATTTCTTTTGAAATTAAATTGGAGATGGATTGAATTTCATTTGATTTTGGTATGATAGATAATCTTGATAAATTGATTTCTTGTTCTACTTCATCTCCTTCTATTGCATCTTCGAATTGATTTTGATTTTCGATCATGATTGAAAAGTAGTTTTAGTTGATTATGAATTAATTCGAATCCTTGTGAAGTCAAGGTTCGGTGAAATTGTGATGTTCTTTTTGGATTAGGTTTCAACTTTTTTTTTTTTTTTTTTCTGCAAAATTTTCCAAATTTAAATTTTGATTGGCCCTTACATTTTCCTCAGCAAATCCAATTCTCCTCTCATCTCAACTCAACCCATCAATTTTGCATTTTGAATCTTTCAAGATATTCAATCATGAGACCAACATTATCTTCAATCTCATCAAGTACTCCTAGAATGTTAAATTCAAACTTCTCAACCTCTTCAACTTCTCAATCAACTCTTAACAAATATTCTAGGACAATCACTCAACCGAAAGATCAAGGTGCAAGTCAAGTAAGTGAAACTTGATCTGAAATTCAATCCATCGAATCAACTAAATCATGATTTCTTCTGTTTGAAGGCTATGTTATATGCAACTGAAGGTGTTAAATCTCACGATGATTTACAAAAACCTATGGTAGGTGTAGCAAGTGTCTGGTAGGTAAGTTTTATTCTTTCTTTTTCAATCCATTCACATTCATTTAAATCAATTAGCCTAATCGATCATTTTTCTTTTATCATATATCAAATTTGAACCACGATGGTCAAAAAGGTATGAAGGTAATCCATGTAATCGTCATTTATTAGGATTAGGTCAAAGAATCAAACAATCACTTGTCAAATCTGGTCTGATCGGTTACCAATATGGTACTGTGGGTGTTAGTGATGGGATCAGCATGGGAACTGATGGGATGAGATATAGTTTACCTAGTAGGGATTTGATTGCTGATAGCGTTGAATCTGCTGCTGGTGGTCATTGGCATGATGGGATGGTAGTCGTACCAGGTTGTGATAAGTTAAGTATCTCAAAACCGTCTTAAGCTACCCTTTTCAAACCAGTCAATCCTTGACGAACGATCAAACCTGACCTTTTTCTCTCACTCGCTTTTTATTCCAGAAACATGCCTGGTACCCTCATGGCCCTTGGAAGACTTAATAGGCCTGGTTTGATGGTTTACGGTGGTACCATCAAACCTGGTTATTGTTCTTCTGTTGGTCAATTAGATATCGTTAGCGCTTTTCAATCTTATGGAAAATTCGTTTCAGATGGTCAAACTTCTCAAGCTGAATCTGTAAGATTGGATACCATTCGCAACGCTTGTCCTGGTCCTGGTGCATGTGGTGGAATGTATACCGCCAAGTGAATTCTTTTCTTGTTCCTCACATCAAAATCTAGCCAAAAACGTATTTGATTATTAAACCCGAGTTCGAATTGATTTTTTTGTTTCTACTGTTTTTTTCATTTTCAGTACTATGGCATCTGCTTCTGAAGCTTTAGGAATGACTTTACCTGGTTCATCAAGTTTTCCAGCAGAATATCCAGAGAAATTAGAAGAATGTGACTCGATTGGAGAAGTGATGAAAAACTTATTAGAATTAGATTTAAAACCACGTGATATAATGACTAGAGCAGCATTTGAAAATGCTATGGTGAGTTGAAACTTTTCATTTATCTCCCTTCCAAGAATTTAGCTTTTTTTGATTCATTTGTTTTGTTTTTTGAATTTTTATCAATAGGTTTTAATTATGGTTTTGGGCGGTTCTACAAATGCTGTTTTACATCTCATCGCTATTGCTCATTCAGTTGGGATCAAATTAACAATTGATGATTTTCAATCAGTATCTGATCGAACGCCTTTCTTAGCAGACTTAAAACCTTCTGGAAAGTATGTAATGGAAGACGTCTATAAGATTGGTGGAATTCCAGGTACGAAGCAAAATTATCTACCTAGAAGACTTTTAAAATTGATCTAGGCTCAAATTTGTTTGTTTGTTGGGGATAGCTATTCTTAAATATCTTCTAGAAAATAAGATGATCGATGGTGATCAAATGACAGTCACTGGAAAAACCTTAGCAGAAAACCTATCACAAGTGAAATCTTTAGCAACTGGTCAAGATGTAATTCATCCAATCAATTCGCCTATCAAACCTACTGGCCATATCCGAATCTTGAAAGGTAACTTAGCGCCTGGTGGTGCAGTAGCTAAGATCACTGGGAAGGAAGGACTCAAGTTTAGAGGTCAAGCTAGGGTTTTTGAAACTGAGGCAGGTTTGATCGAAGCTATCGAGAAAGGTACTATCAAGAAAGGGGTTAAGACAGTGGTTGTTTTGAGGGGCTTAGGACCGGTTGGTGGACCGGGAATGCCTGAGATGTTGAAACGTGAGGCATATGAGTCCTTTGAGTGAGGTTGATTTAACCGAACTGAATCTGCATTGTTTTAGCTACGAGTATGATCATGGGTGCTGGACTAGGTTACGACGTTGCATGCGTGACGGATGGTCGATTCAGTGGAGGGTGAGTTGTTTTGGGTTAATTGTTATCTTCAAAACAGTTTCTCTCCTTATCAATCTCTCAGGTTGTGATATTGATTTATTTGATGACCGGTTTTTCAGAACTCATGGGTTCTGCATTGGACATGTTGTACCTGAAGCTGTCAAAGGAGGAACGATTGGTTTATTGAAAGATGGAGATGTAAGTCAAAGAACAAACCAAAGTCTAATATGAATCAAACTGATATTGGTGATGTTTTTGTAGATGATTTGTATTGATGCTGAAGCAAATACGATCGAGGTGGAAGTAAGTGATGAAGAGTTATCTAAACGTAGGGTTGGATGGAAACCTGCACCATTGAAAGTTACCAGTGGTACATTATATAAATATCAACGATTAGTGGCTGATGCTTCTCATGGAGCAGTCACTGATTTAATAGATATTGAAGACCTTTGAAGTTGAATATAATTTTGATTTTTCTTTTCATTCTGAATATGATCAAAGTCTTATGTTATAACAAAATACCAAGAACATTGACTTTCAGTATGATGAATATGGAACTTTAAAAACTATTAAGAAAAACAAATGTCCAACCTGAAATGTCAGAAATCAATGAAAAAGTATAAGAAGAAAATCAATCATGTGTGTCCAATGGATTCATTGAAACTCTTTTGAAAGAGTTTAGGGAGCGGCTTTGATACGGAAAGAAAAGTAAAATCAAATCCTATCTGTATTCTCTTGATGAGTAGCTGGGGCACAGCATTGGAGGATGAAGGTATAGATAAGGGAAGGTCATAATGGCCCCAGATTAAGAGTAAATCAAGTTGGAGATAGAAAAAAAAGTTGTATACTTCTTTGATCAATTTTTTTGTATGGTTTTTTTGGAATTCATACAACAAGCCATCAAGCTTACACAGGGTTTGAAGTAATCATTTTTGATTTGATCTTATGCTATAAAAACTTGTTCATTGTTGTAAAAAATGAATAAACAAATCAAAATCAGAACATCTTCTAGGTGTCCCAATAAAAATTTCAAGAAACTTATCCAATCCTTCAAGAATCACATAAAACCCACCCTCACTATACATATAACTTAAGTGTATCCTAGACTCCACTTCAAAAATATAGTGAAGACTTGATGGACATATCTTAGGATGCTGGATGGTTGTCTTTCTGTGAGCGGGTCATTCTGTGAGGTACAGTGGGTAAAGTCAAGAATGTGTCACAACCCCACCTACAAAACCAGTTTTCACTTGTGAGGGGAATGATACACTGCTCCTGCTTATACTGCAAACATAAAGTATTTTTCCAGGGTGAGAAATGATCAAAAATGCATTTAAACTGCATCAATTCTACATTTTCAATCATTTTGGGCATCAAATCCAATCATTTCACCTTGGAAAAATACATCATCTTTGCAGTGTTGATGTTGGGCTATGCTACTCAGACAGCAGAAATGGGCTTCTTGAGCTTGGTCCAGATACACAAAGGACAATTTAAATGTTATCTGTTCAAAAAAAATGGACTCAGCATTCAATTTTCAGACCTAGTGCCTAATTAAGTGTCTAGCTGAGGACTTAGGGCACTCTAGGGACTCAGAATGATGCTGGTATTACTATGGGAGCCCAATTTTGGCTGTGGCGACCTAAAACTATCACTAGAGTGGCATTGGGCTAGATATAGTCTATAGTTCACATGCTCTAGGTGGTCAGTACAGCACAGGCAAGGGTAGTATATAATACGTAACACTACTGTCTAACAAATCGAATCACCCTAATATACAACACACTAGAACTTAGGCGGGCATGCCCGCCCTTAAACTTAAGTTTGTATTATCCATGCAAACTCTGCCACCATTTCGTAGAAATTACCCTCCACAACCCAGACATATGTTGAATTGATTAAATTATAGATTCAGAATTCAACAATGTCAAGCTGCTTAAAGTTGAAACTCAGCCTGCCAGGATAAGATATTCTATCGGGTCTAATCTCATCCTTACATCTAATTTGAGTGACAATTTAACTACATGTGTCCTTCTTTTGACACAATTACCTAACTGCCATTGTTTTCAACAGTACAATCGCATGTATGATGGACGATGTAAAATTTTGTTGAAACAGCCATGAGCTCCGTATAAATTTGAACATAACCTAAACCTCATAGTCAGCTCGAACGCTGATCTTTTTAAAACCATAAACTCATGTCAATTTTGACGCTTTAGTCATAGGACCCATATCATAGCCCCAATGGATATGATTACTCGATTTGAAGCATTACATGTGCAGTTAAGCATGTTTCAATTGAAACCGATTTCCTAGTTGTTCAATGTAAAATTCGATTAACAATTTGTTGTTCACCTTGATTATTCAGACAATTGGCAAATCAATTGTGACCTTCATTTTCAATCATCAAAGACCTTCGAATTCACTGGTTTTATTGTCTGTAGGACTTGTGCGCAGATAAACTTGTCGAAAGTCTATCATCCAAGCTAATATTGACAGACTCAAATTATGCCATTTATGGATAATGTCGCCGGCTGCAACCCAATTTGGACCAGTCCTAAATTGTATTAAACAACTTTATTAAGGCAAGGTCGCCTCAAGTAGAAGTTGAGAAGTGGAAACTGAGGATCAATTAAAGGCCTCTTGCCCAATCTATGATCAATGGATATCCTCAGCTCCAGTTGTATGCAGGCTTTACTTTGGAATACCGCCCATTGGGCGACACACGATGTGATGTTCCTATGTTAATACTTGATCCATGTTCACTACACGCAGCGGTCTCTACATAATCTAGATAAAAGGGTCACCCTATATTTTAACTTTCGTTATCACAGTGTTGAGCTTTATTCTGATAAGACTCCACAATCAGTTCATACTCCGTCGAATTGGCGTACACCCACAGAGTTCAACTTTCATAAACCGTTGTGCCTTCTCATCTACTTAAATGGATAACGCAATTTGTATCGACACTGCCTTTCCTCGGACGTCTGTTTTTCAAAACAAATACATCGATGAATTTATCATGTCGAACTCAGATTTACAGAACTACAAGAAATATAAAGTAATGGTTACTTCAACGTTTGAAGTCATTGCCAGCGTTAGTCTTCTATCTGTTTATTATGCACAAAGATCCTATTATTCAGACTAATCTGAACTCTATGCCAGGCTCACCCTCGGTTCCCAATTACTTCAGATCCTATCTTTTTCCATTCTACTGTAACAACGATGAATGAAGCCAAAGGCCTAACGCAATATGTCCTGAAAGGTTATCCAGAGAATAGTGGAGATGTTGATATTAAATGCGATGGATTGTATAGCATCAACGGAAGGTTGTTAGGTTTGAACGAAGAAGGTTGTACTACATTTATGTATCAAAACAATGCAAAATTAGTATCTAGAGCCCTCAACGTTCCATTGAAGGAATTTGCAAATCAAGTACATGTCTCAAGCTTAGGAGTTGTAGATAGCATCACTCACAATGCAGAGCGCAACGGCCAACAAAGCAGTTCACTCATT
The DNA here is from genome assembly GCA_022264835.1 of Melampsora americana. Lineage (NCBI taxonomy): Eukaryota > Fungi > Basidiomycota > Pucciniomycetes > Pucciniales > Melampsoraceae > Melampsora > Melampsora americana. Next base: position 59,688 of record JAIFHY010000020.1, read on the forward strand.
GTCCGCCATAACGATTACGACCGTATAGTAAGTCAATCCTACGTAAAATATGGCAGAACGTCATCATAGTAACTCAATATTTTTTAGAACAACAGAGGCGTTGACTTTGTCGTCCAATACTCTACACCATCGGGAGGGGAATGGTCAGGTCGCTTAAAAACTATCAATACAGGACAATTGATCGGCATCACCGGATATCTCATAGATCGCAAGGAAGAAACAAATATGTGGATGGTTCAAGTGAGTTATTCTTGCGAAATCGGCGCTTGAGATAAGGAATAATTCGCTAACAAGTCCTACGCCAGATTGAAAGCTTCATACTCATTACTCACCATGCCATGGGGCAATGATCAATCAATTTGCATTTCTTAACGGAATGTTATGTTGATTATGTAGGACAAACATATTATATTATATCTGAAAACTCCAACTTAGATACAACGTTAGTTTCCGCATAAAAAGAAAGCGAAAATTTTTAAGACATAATGGTAAAAAGTCCTAAGCTCAACATTCTATCATTACACTCAATAGTCTTTTCAGGCAACATCTTATCATTAAAATCTGGGTTGGTCAACACCACTCCAAGTTATAGGCATGAGTTTATTACTAACATGGTTATATAGCGGTAATTGAGCCTGATAAGTCATTATTGAAGCTTTCCGTGAGTTTAACCACGCCAAATAAGTCTGAGACTGAGCGTAGAGAAATTCATAAATGTAATGTTGAGAAGTTAATCGAACTGAGATTCCCCTTGCCTAATGAAAGCAATCGACTCAAACTGTATCAGAGTCAACAGGTAACCATGAAGCGATAGTGCAGGATATACATTTGAGAATTGAGTGAGAGTTTTGAAACTGTTCGAGTCTCTAGAACATAGGAAGAAAGGGAGGTAAGTGGAGAATAGAAGTTTAGTTATGTAGCATACTCGACCTAATGAAAGAGAATAGTTCATATAAACGAATAGAACTGAGTAGGTGGATGTATCGACTTGCTACATAAGTTGATGTCAACGCAGGTGAACTGAATGTGCAAGCTTACATATGATCACGCTTTAGTCGCTCAAAATTTGTCGACATACAATATTTGGGGTACTGGGGGTAGTTGAAGAAGTCGCGAGAGATACGCGTAAGTTATCCACGTTTTTACACCGCGAAAGTGCAACGTAAAGTTGACCATGTGAGAACACTGATGAGCCTAGGAAAACTCCCACTTTATCTAACGTTTGGCCTTGAGCTTTATTAATAGTTAAACAAAACGCTGAAGTAACAGGGAATTGTCGACGGGAGAATGGTATAGGTTGCTCAATGGTACCCCTATGGATCATCTTCATCCTCGGTAACGCTATCATAGTGTCTGCTTTAGGACCAGTTATGATTTTACAGCGTAATATTCGAGACGTAATATTCATAACCAGAAGTCGAGTCCCATTACACAAACCGCAGGCCAAACTCAGGTTGCGAATTAACATAACTGGTTGTCCAACTTTCAATGAGAGTCGATGTTCCGGGAAACCGTGGAAGTCGATTGAATTGCACATTTCAACTGAAATCGGATCGTGGAATCCTTCGTCCGGCTCGTCAATAGACGACGAAATAAAAGCATCACCCGGAATTCGATTCAACATGTGCTGATTGATATCCTCGACCGTGGAATTGAGTGGTGTGATCACACATCGGCCAGCATAATATTTGCTCAACTCGGTCCATCCACACGACGAAGTCGTGTGCAAAAGGTCATCGTAGACCCAGTTTAAGAGTTGCTGCGGAATAGGAGTAAAAGGCGGTAAGATGTCGACTTTCATGTGTTGTAAATCTATTAGACTGCGGTTAGACGTTTGAAGAGAACCGTTGCCTAACGAAAGTAACCAATTGGCATACTCTCTCAAACGTTCTGATATGTTTCCTTCCGCGTCCCGAAGTCTGAGATTGGACTTCAAAGTGAACGACCGAACCAACGCCCATAAAGGTGAACCTTTAAAAGAGGCCTTCTTCTGATCACCTAAAGAACCCCCAGGCACAATGGGTAAAATCTGGCGGAAATCACCTGCGAAAATGATGTTTTTGCCGCCAAATGGAGAGGTATTATTGCATATATGTTTAAGGCTTCGATCAACAGCTTCAATACAGTGTTTATGCTGCATTGAAATTTTGTCCCAAACTATGATAGGAGCTTGTATAATCATTGTGCTCCTTTTGTCGCGGCCATTCAAATTGCACGTTGAATCTTTATCTACCTGAAGCGGCAGTTTGAATGCTGAATGGGCCATCATACCATCTACGAGTAGAATAGCGGAGACTCCGGATGAAGACACAGCCAGAGGGACTCCATGAAACGCATTGAAATAATGTAAAATGGTATTTAGTGTGTAGGTTTTTCCTGTGCCTCCAGGGCCATCTAGGAATGCGATTGTTTGTAATTGAGTGTTGTGCCTACTCCTTACGTAGTCGATGAGCGCCTGTTGATCATCATTCAGTTTTAAGACTTGAGCGTTGAAAATTCGAGCGCTAACTTCCGGGGTAGTACCTGGGATATTGCATGAAGAGAATTGTGCGACGTTCAGCAAATTATGGTTGCTATCAATCAGAGTTGGACTAAGACCGCAAGTCTCTAAAGATATACCCATATCCTCTACAAGCACACTGAAGAGTTTCATAGCGTAGGCGCAACGTAAGTCTTGAGGGACAGGGCCACGGTGCCCTAATTTCTGGAGCTTTGTTTCACAGTCTTCTGCCATCTCAGATTGAAATTGCATCCATAATGAGTCTGGGGACGCAACCCCACCATAGACTAATATGAGTGCAAATAGAAGCCGAAGTTGATGTGAGGTAGCCCAGACAGCCGCATCTTGCATCGCTTGTTCATGATGACGATCAGAGTCTAACAAGCCCAGCTTGTCCGCAGCCTCACGGAAAGTGTCATACGTTGAGCCGTTAACCGTACGGAGATCGGAGAAAGATTTAGGACCTCTGACATGACACAATAGAAGTCTTAAATAATACCGCTCCCCTTCCGATAGATTCACATAATGCAGACGTCCTATTGCTTGAATGCCCGTAATCCGTGCATTAAACTTTCCGTCAGAGTACGTAAAATATTGAGGGACTTCGACATATAATAGCGAGGTGGCATAAATATTAGATTTCTTGTTAAAGACATTTTCACGACAGAGACGGAAGAACTCAGTTAAGGTCGACAACGGAGGTGGACAGACACGCATTCTATGTTGAACCTCTCGGGCATCGCTGAAATATACTATCTGCTCATTTTCAAGGTGCACTTGAAGTTTCAACACTGCTGGGGAGTGCGAATTCATCTTCAGCTTTAACAATCGCATTGCAGCTATAAAGACATGTCAGCAAAGAGCTCCACGACAGGAGGGTGTAAATGTTTACCTTCTGGGGCGCTTATATGGCGATACGTCTGGTAATCCTTGATTTCATTGTGGATTGGAGGCACTTAAAGATGAACAGAAAATTACTTCAGTAATTGCTTAAAAGAATGTTTGAAATTGCGAAATCACCTGCAGCTGCATTGGAATCTTGCTCCACTTCCAACTGAACCCTAGTCTTATCGGTTCCTTTGGTCAGATACTTGTATAGGTATCTGATAGGCTTAGTGCCCACCGGAATTTCTACGTTGATGTGACACTCGAGCAGAAGGGTGAGGTACCTATTATAAGGAACGACGTGACCATTATGATATACGGTGTTTTTTTTTCGAATAGTCCTCCCGTCGTTAGGCCGTTTGTAGGTATGGAATGACTCATTTGATAATGTTGATTCCTCTGCAAATGGCTTTGGATATTGTAATTTACAACGTCCATCGGCGAAGCATGCCATTCCGTCGCGGCATGGTCCATGTAGCATACAATCAGATATCAATTGATGGAGCTTTGGCTCTTCGTTAGGATCTGGTATGGTGGCGGAGACCAATAAATCAATATCTTCTTGAGTTTTAGGTCTTCAAGCTTCGTCGAGGATTATAAGGATATGCGCATGAGGTAGCCCCCTCTTTTGAAATTCCACAACCATCAAATGGGAGACCACAACTCCCAGCCTCCTGTTCTCGACGATTTCTTTAAGCAATATGGCCAGCTTCATGTCGAAGACGCGCGCCACCAGATCCGGTCGATCCTCCCAAGTTTCGCCGTACTTCAAGTTGTCTTGAATTTCAGGCCATTGAGAATTAGTGGTCATCGTTATGAAAAGACTTGGGCTACCAAAATGGCGGACCAACGCCATCGCATCATGATAAAGTTCGTTCATATGGCGAGGGCCAGGTTTGAAACTTGAGGGAAGAATGTATTGTCTTCCAGTAGGGTTATCATTTCGGTCGAATGCTTCGGTGATGCCTTTATAGAGTTCTGCCTTAATCTTCTTCTGATTGTTCTTGAAGAATCGTATTCGATCTTTCTCGACGCATAGGTATAAATCTACAATGAATTGCTGAGTGAGTCTACGAGCATGGAGGTATGGGAGGAAATAGCGCTCTCGCTCGAACAACAAATAGGCGCCCCACTCAAGGCTGGTGACAGTATAATACTCTCGCTTGCCTGTATGGGAGAGCAAGTCAGCATAACGCGGACTTTGAGAATAGCATAAGGACATGACTCACGACCGGGATTAGTGCCGGCAGTAGGAGAGACATAATTCTCATCCCAGGATTGCGAACCATACGGCATCAGCAATGGATAGCGGAGGGAAAAGTACGCTGTGTGTAGATCCGTAATAGGCTTTAGGCCACTTCCATGACAATGCATGATAAGTTGCCTTGGTCGATCGTCGATGGCGTCGGTCTCTTCAACCAATGCAGCGACCTCTTGCATATTAGGTCTATTATAAGTCCTTGACTCGCGGGGACCAGGGGGTAACGTTTTGAGCATAATTTGTTTTGTACTGCCGGGATCCAGTATCGTTGCGGCAGTCTTGAAGTACTGAGCATAAACGTTCACCTCATTCATAAGGTCTTGCAGACGCCTCAACGTACGTCTAGATATAAGGTCTTTAACTGTGCCATTGGGCGAGGTACGCATGTGATAAAGCATACGTTTATTGAGTTCGTCTTGAGCTCCATCTCCGAGAAAGAAGATTTGAGCGAAGGCTGGACGATTCAAGTTGTCAGGGTACATGGAGCCAATCAAATGTTTGAACTCCCCAGACATTCGAAATGTATGAGCTCCGTTGGCACCATTAATACTTTCATCCACGTCAATACACATCGATGCAAAAGCGAGTGCGTTGTTGTAACGAATGATGTTGCACTGAAATTCTTTACTTTCTGGAATTGACAACAATAGCAAATTGTCAGCTTTTAACACACGATTGATGGACACAAGGACATGTACCTGAGTCGTTGGAAGTAAATAGATGTTGTAAGTAAGGTGGAAGGGGGTCACCGTCGAAATCAGCCACTGGCAGGGTGACATCGCCTTTTTGGCAACAGTTCGTGTACATGTCGACATCGTCTTTAACGTCTTTCTTAGTTCTCTCTTGTCCCCATCTGAATGCACCACAGTGTTGACATTTACGATCCTGGGGTCCGAGGTAATGTGGAAGACAGTTGCCGAATTTCTTTTGAAGAGAACGTTCATTGTTCTCAGACATATTGCATATGGCGAGGCCGATGGGGGGAGGCATAATGCGAAAAGCGCTTAGAGGAGATTGAGTGACAGATATCAGAAGTTGGATATAAAGCAGAGGATGAAAGGATGAATATAGCTGAAAACTGGGTTACGCGTAAGCAGACACGCGGGAGCGCCTGAGGCAATGAGAGAGATGCAGCTTTACGCAGACGAATCAAATGTAGTTACGTTGATAATGTCTTACAAATGCAACTAACTCTGCCACTACAATAATCTACAGCGGTGCATAATTTAGCCTCATAAAGGGAAACAATCCCTCTCAACATTTACCCTCACTTAGAAACTGGGTATGTTAGTGGAAGGCTTTTCAAGGAAATTTGTTAGTGGGAGGATATAAAGATGCTGTTTCGCTCTAAATTGCAGTGAAAGTGATTGGGTATAATGAAGTCTACACAATGATAACTTCAATTTCAGATGCAAGGGGAATTGAGATATTAACCCAAACTGTATCATCCCAATCAGGGAACGGAATCGATTTAACACGGTTTTTAGGTGGTGGTTCTTGCTTGGAATCTACTTGAGATGCGTTAGTATCAATCAAATATGAATTAGTGTGTAATGCGCACCTTCAATGTAGAGGACGATATACTGAGCGATGACCCAATCAGGGATCAATGGCTTTCTGACGCTCAAAGTTTTCCATCTGACAAATCCAAATCCTTCAACATGTGCAGTTCTATACTCCGCTTGTAAGGGCATGCCGCGTAAGCTGAATCGATATGTATGGGGAAAAAGAATTGCTTCGAAGGTGGAAAGTATAATTGATTAATTGGAATAGCGTAGGATCCCGCAGAAGAAGATGAGGTTTTGGGAATGTTTCAACCTCAGATGATAAAACGAAAGAAGTGAATAATATTTTAAGTGAGGATATTTATGACGGATGTTGGGGGATGTTGTTGAGTCAGAGGATCAGATATAAAACTATTTAAATTAGTTGCCATTGCCTAGGAGTATATCATACGCACGTAAGTTGGAAAGATTATCTGTGATTCAAAAAGGCAGAAAGCCGAAAGTCGTAAGATCGACGATATAGGTAATCGATTGGGGGCATTTTAATCGCATTTGGACGAATTAAAAATATTGGAATCAGAAGACATTGAATTGCCTTAATTATAATGCGGTAATCAAGTTTGTAATTTAAAATATGTAACTAATAAAATGAGACTCTGGTGAGGAGAGTGCAAAATTGGTATATTTGATTATATAAAAGGATATGTTGAAGCCTCATTGTATATTTGAGGTCATGGAGCGGTGAAAGAAAGAGGTTGAAATTATTGTTGCTTAAGAGAGACGGAGGTTGTCGTTCTGTAGACTTGAATTAGACATGGGTCGTGAAAGAAAGACATGGAGAATAGGGGGACTGTGAAAGGCTCTCTTTAATTTGGTACCCTTAATGGTATAATTGTCCCGTGGACGCGTAACGCAAATGGCGTGTATACGTAGTAGTAAGGTATTGCTCTACAGCTACATTACAAAGGATACAAGCTATCGCAGTCGCTGTAGGTTGAGACGAGACATAGGAGTGAGGATAAGGTCGACATTGAAGCGTATCAATGTCTACAGGATAATATAAATAATTGGGGAAAAAACTGAGTCTCGCGATAATATGCGTTGAGGGCTAATACTTTGTCCTTCACTTCTTGGGTATTAACATCTGAAGCGTAAAGGTGAGATTAGTAAGACTGGCGTTGATGCAGTTGCGATTTCAGTGTGTTTCAATAAAATGAACTGACTTTGTCAATAGCCTCTAAAACTTGCAGTTCTGCTTCGCTAAGGATGTATGGATCAAGCTCATGGATTGGAGCTTGCGTGTCAATGATATGTTAATGAGTCAGTTAAAAGAAAGGCTGATATCTTCTGTAATGTGCTTACCTGAAGTAAAATCCGCGATGGAAGCTTTTGCGAGGTCACTTGGACGCATATATAAGACGTCCAAGCTATACTTCTTTCCATTCGTTACAAATCTCCAGTCCCGATAAGGTGCCGCTTTTTTCGGCGTTTCGCCATTGACTGGGACGTTGAAGTTGACAGTACATTGACTGCGGTAATGACCAAACTGACCGCAACGGATACATTGGTCGAGACCAGCCCAAACACATGGATGAGCGGCGTTAGTAATTGGAAGTGGTTGAATTTCAGATTGGTCTCGCTTTGTCAAAGTATTGAAATAAGCGACTTGGTCAGGTGTTAAATGATGCATGTTGGAAATCAAGGATAAGGTGGTGTGAGGACTTATATGGGGAATGAGGAATGCGAATTGAGGTGCTTTATATGTGAATGATACGTGTGTTCATCACGTAATGCGCTCTGCAAAGCCTCTCTTCCGTTATCAGCGGAAAGATCAATCAATATGCAGGGTGTTGACCAGAGTATATCATACCTAACATTGTATATACATGATTGCGGGGTAACGCTTCTCGATTTCCGCGAAAATATAAGGAAGCGAGGACTTAGAGGTGATAACTGAAGGGTTGTGGGGATATGATATTTGCTCGTAATTGGAGATAAGACTCGTTTGATGATACTGATTGTCGCTTGTTTATCATCGTATGTGAGTAATATCACCTTGTACGTGTACAACGGATCAGAATTGTGAGTTGATCCGTATTATTGAAGTAGTAACGCTGTTATTCGAGTGTAAGTTCTAAGTTCCGGCGCTTTGAACACGTTTTCGATACAGCGACAATTCAGTGGAGGGTTGCATGGAGTTTGAGTAGGGGGCTGTGGGAATCTTGGCAAAAGGTATCATGTACATAACTTCGGCGGTTGGGGACGATGTACGTATGCTTTATTCGGTTGTTGCATTGATGACAATACGTTGGTCATGAGTTGATGTAAAACAATGCGGTGACTGAGCGCCCAACACATAGTTTGATCATATATATATAAGATAAATTGAGAGCCTCACTTTATATGGGACGGAAAAAGGGGCTGAGGAGCAGAGGTTGAGGTTTTTGTTACTTAGGAAGACAGGGAGGGTGTAATATGTAGACAAATTGATTGTGGTACGATGATGAAGGTTATAAGAACAATAATTGATGTCGACTACTTGAAATAGCTAAGAAGCTTGCGAGTCATATTCAGGATGACATAGAAGCTGAGCCGTTGTCGAAATGTAATGTATGGCGTTGTGCGGAGACAAGGATGATTCTTATAGCATACAGTCGAATGGGTCAAATGTTTGAATAACAACATAATGACCTTTAAAAGAAATAAAATATAGGAGAGGGAATGAGAAGAAAATATATAGTAATAGATTATAACAGGGCTGATGGCAACCATATTGAGTGCATGTGATATCTACATCGTCTGCGGCTCGGGGTCTGCGGCGGCGGCGGTAAGGTCCTGTTGGACAACTTTTGAGCGTTTAGCAGGGGATCGACCAGTAGGGGATCTTAGAGCAGTTCTAGCTTTGCCTTTCAAGGGAGAGGTATTAGGAGTTGTATCAGGTGGAATACCTAGGACAGATTTACCCTTCGATGTGGGGGGACTCGGGGAATGTGCTTTGGGATTACCTGAGGCGTTGTCGGAGGATGGTTCAGCCGCTGCGGAAGTAGAGTCAGGTTTCCCAGAGGGAGTCCCGGTAAAAGCACTGTAAAACATATAAGCCTCAGCTGAAGCGTTGTATTGTGGAATACAAAACCTTACATTTTGCCGCGACTGCGCCCACCGGGGGTAGTCAGAGACGGAATGGGCATTGCTGCTGAAGACGAATATGTCGTTTCTGGACCCGACATAATATTAACGCCAGTTACCTAAGAAAAAAGGTGTAAATGGGATAATGCGAGTGTGTAAGTTGATAGAAGACTTACATTGACAACCCAAGTATGAGTCGACGGAATCCAGCCGGTAATGTTTCCTGTAATGACGACTTCGCGGGAGGGAACAAGCAGAACTTGAAGTTTCTCCATCAATTTGGACCAATTGCAACGGTATTGAACTTCAAAAGAGTCCTGAGTGCGGGTCTAATTGAAGGTGGATAGACAATGAGTTCAAAGGCTTTAAACGATGGCCTAAAGGGGAGGGAGAGCTTACCGAAGGGTTGTAGTCACTATGTTTGACGATAATAGTAACATTGTCTTTTCCGGGGCTCAAAGTCTCCACTGAGCGCGAAATTATAAGGCCAACCCCAGTCACAGATACAGTGTTTGCAAGGCCGCCAGGGAGAGCGTCCGAGGAGTTGACAAATACATGGTGTTCAGGCTCAAAGTAGAAAGTTTGCGTAGATTTGGTATTCAACGCAAGGAGTCTGCCTTTGAGGTAGTAAGACTGTGCAGCCTCCAATTGTGTCTCAGGGCCTACATAGGCTGTAGCGTTGATGACCCACTCTACTATATCTGAAGATTCTTCACTGAGTGTGGAGATGGCGGTTTGATACGTGCGGGTCCCGTATTGATTGTTACCATCTGACTCAAGCTGGAATGATGAAATAGAAGTCAATTGCAGAAGAAATTTAAGGGCCAGAGTGGTTACGGCAACGGACCTTGACTAATATATCAAAAATGCCGGAGATGATGAATGGATGATTACGTCTCTTCGGCTGATTAGACCCAGATTGGGGATAACGATTAGGGGAATATGGTGTGACTTTGTATTCAGACATCAGAAACTAAGCCTCAGGGCCCTGATGGGGATATAAACGTTTATAAGAGTTTAAACTTTGAAAGACTTGAGAAGTCACTCTGAAAAGGACGTAATTACGAATAGCGGGAAATGTATGGGTGAATGTGGGGACTGATTATGAAATGAGTCGAAATTTATTAACTTGAAGCGTTCAATAAGAAAGTAACTATTAGAGGAGCGTACAGATAGAAAAGGGGCGAGAGTTTAATGTGAGAGAAACTTTGATGAGGAATATATAGGGGAAGCGGATCTCAACAGATACTGAATGTTGGGAAGTGTAAGCGATGATAGAATGAGTTGAAGTTAGACAGACAGGACCTTGAGGTGTGGAATGCATTGCTATTGAAGATAAGCAAGGGGTGTTGTATAATAACGATAATATAGAAGTTGTGAAGAATGAGAGATACAAACTATAGTGCAGCTTTAAGAGGGGGAATGGCTGCGAGGGGTTCAATTATGAGCCGGAATGTGCGGAATGGTGGTAGGTATGAGGACAGATGGGTGTGTAGGGGACGTTTTTGAAAAGTGAATGCATAGGATCATGCATAACTATGTGATGAGTCATATATTAGAAATGAGAGCAAGGTAAAGTAACACCGAATGAAATGAGGTTTGATGATAGATGTGTCATAAGAATGGTAATAGGGTGTGCAGGCATGTATTTGCGGTTGAAAGTTAGATAATGAAGGTAATACGAAAGGGGTGATGGGGAGTGGGTGGTAAAAGGATGAAATGATTGGTTGAGTGGTCATGAGAGGGAGGAGAGGCGATGCGATGCTTCGAACGGAGGGGTAAAAGTCAAAGTCGCATACCATATGCAGTAAAGCTTGGAAAGGCAATAACAAAGAGGTATAGAATAGCTTATGTGAGGAAGTTCCGGATGCGAGGACGTTGCGATGGTTATGGACTGCTCTCTGTGTGATGATTTCTGGACCAAGTTGAGAACCGTTGATAGATACAGAAAAACCGTATATGTGAATGATTGAATGTAGCAATTTATGAGTAAAGGCTGCAAGTGCAGAGTTTATTTCCAGAATAGAATAATAAAATCAAAGACCGGAAAGCGTCAGATGGAATGGGGAAAAACAGAGAGGTTACAAAGAAGGCATATATCCATTGCTCAGAATCATCATTAACGAATGGGATTGCAAGGTGGTGAAGAGGGGGAAATGTACGTACATGGAAATTATGACTTCATGTGTGACTTCAAGGCCGAGAATGGTCAGTGTAAACATATATACGATTGACATAGCTTCACTTAAGAACTTTAAATACGGTAATTGATGTGGGAAGAGGATCATAACCTGGTTGGATATAGTAGAACGGGTAAGGATAAGATGAAGTTGAGGTATATATGGAGGAGTGAAGTACTTGCAGTCAGCCAGAAACGGAAACGTTAGAATATGAAATTCTAAACAATAAACGGAATGGGAAATCAAAAGGATATAACAAAAAATTAGGCATAGAGGATTGGACATGAGATGAGGATAAATAGAGACGCCTTTTCGAGGGGAATAATGAGGACATGCACACCTCGCCAGCAAATCAGGCTTTCGAAAGATTCCTGGGGGCTGAAATAGAGTGATGTAGCATTCGGAATAAGTGTAAATGAGTGAAATGCTCACTTCGAGCGGAGTATCAGCTTTTATGGTCTTAGCCTTACGGTGTAGGCATAAATGCTGAAATTTTCGCTCGAAGGGGGGGTTTTACTAATTTACATTTATTTAATTACCTGATAGGTAGGTTCAAGTCAACACAAACTCCGCTTTGAATCTTCAAATCTTGAAAAAACTGTCTAAAAGCCCTTCCTGAAGAGTGCATTTATGCTGATTGAAAGGAGCACATTTCTTTGATATTAAACGTGCTCCTTCTAATTGGTATGAATGTGCCCCTCAGGTGGGGCTTTCACACAGTTTTTTTTTGCAAAATTTGAAAATTCAATACACAGTTGTGATTTAGGTATGGTTGTACTTTGGGAATTTTTTTCAACTTAGATCTGCCTGATGACAGTCTCCTCACCTAAAACCAACAAGAGCATTCACAGGGTTCAATGTTACCCCCAAAGTGCGTAAACTTTTATGTGCTTTGCATCAAAAGAGAAATAAGTATGAATGTGCTCCCCAGGTGGAGCATTGAGACAGTTTATTCAAAATTTGAAGATTCAATGCAGAATGTTTATGATGGGGAAGTGGTACTTTGAGCCACATTCCAACTTAAACCTCTCTATTAGAGATAGACCAATGAATGGATTAATGAGATAAAGTGAAGTATCTGAAACTTGGTGCAGAATATTAAGTAGATAAGTGTGTTGGTTAATAAGTTGTTTTCTATTGGCTGACTGATTCCTGTTAACACAAGAGGCAAGGCTATTGTTTAGTCAAACATGAAAAACAAAGAGATAACAGAAAGTTTTTGAACAGATATACACACTTCTCTGTCCAAAGATGTGGACAAGGAAGTACTCTTGGTTCAACAGCAAATATGAGTACATGAATTCTTTCATCCATACTTGTTGAGGTCCTCTTAAACATAGCTCTTACTTCAGTAGGATATTTGATTACTGTTTTCTTTTTGGGTCAGTTTCAATTTTAACATTCATGTAGTTCATCAATCTATTTCTCATTTTCTCTATTTGACTCATTAAAAATTTCAATAGTCACTCTCAAGATTTATTGGTCAGCAAGAGATGTTTTCCAAAATATTCAAAAAACTTCTTAAAGTTTTCAAACTGATCCTCCATATAGGGTGGTAAGTTTAGTGGCCAATATAATCGTTCTTTACGTTTGATTCCTGGTCTAAACTTGAGATCACTGCCATGATGTAAAAAGTCCAACCCATGCCAAAGATACAGCAATGGAATCCCGCAGTGTACTCCAACCAATACTTTTCCCCATTGCAGCTCATGATGAGCCATTTCCCCTACCCTTAAAGCTTTCTTCTCAGAAAGCCAATCACTCAACTTAGTTGGCTTCAACTTGTCAGAATACTCAACAAGCATACCAAACCTTTTCTCAAATGTCTTTGATAATTGTGGCTGTTGAAAGAAAAACTCTCTTGTATATGTCCCGCACCACTGTTGATGTACATACCAGAGAAGTTCTGGTTTATCCTGAAGGACCGACACCCCAAGCATTGCATAAATGATGTTTCTCACCCTCTCCTGAATTTTGTATTCTTCCACTTCCTTCCATACCTTTTCTTGAATTCCAATTCCCAAGTTATGCTGAATCTCCAGGACAATGTGTAATGACCCTCCTTGCTTCATGAAATCTTTCATTTCATTTGAATTAAGGAGAATTGAATCATGTTCAATGCGTGCCATGATACTCATCTGGTGAATACGTCTATTCATCTCATCTTCACTACACATGGATAAAAGTGCTTCATGGTCTATTTTCCTAAGCTCAGATTTCAATTTCTGGAAATTTAAAAATTGTATGGAATCAAAGTCTTGGAAGAGTGGAAATTCTTCTTCTACCTTCAAGAGGTATAATACTCTTTTCAGAGGCTCAGATATCAGATCTCTCATCTCTTTGAAATGGATTTGAATTGCCTTTTGGGAGAACTGGGCTAGCAATGCATTTACTCTCCTTTGAGCTTCCCATTTATCTCCAAACATGAGTGTAAATTCTTCAAAAATCTTTCCCCACTTCAACTCATCATCTTCATCCTTTTCATTTTCTTGATGATTTTTGCTTATTCCTGTTGAATCAAGAGCATCATGTGCAAGTATTGATGTTCTCTGTTCATCCAGACTGATTGGTAAAAGCCCCTCCTTGTTGTGAAATTGAAGAGTTTCCAAGATTGCTTTGCCAATATCTGACTCCAGTATTTGTGAAAGTGGTTGTGGTAGTTGTGTTTGAGATGTGGTGAACTTTGTGTCTTTTGCCTTTTTTTGTTTTTCAATTCTCTTCTTCTTCTTTATCTTCTTCTTTTTATTTTCATCTTCTTTAAGTGAAGAAGATCCCCCACTTTGATCCAGAGAGGGAAAGGTAAAGTATTCCTCTGGATGTGCTTCAACAACTCCAGGCCTAATCAAGTCCTGTGATTTGTCTCCCTTTTCATTCAAAGATCCAATATATCTATTAGCTATAGCTGATTTCACAATTTCTCCATCACAATGATTCAAGGATTCTGTCTTTTCTCCAGTTCTAATTGGTCCCTTTGACTCTAGTGCTTGAGTCACACTTGCCCCCACATCTAGGCTTTCATCTCCTTGACTCTTGCTATCTTTTGGGTGATTTGGTCTGAATAAAGGGTTTGAAGTAAGTGAGTATTTGACAGAATCAGAGTTTGAAGCTTGTGTTCTGTCGTTATCAACTGAAATTCCACCAGAATCAACATCCAATGTGGCTCTGAATTCATTTTTCTCTGCAAGTGATTCTGGATAATCTTCTTTCCTCACAGCATATGGAAAGCTGAATTCATCATGATGATCAGAGGGAAATGATTGTGTGTTCAAAGGTTCATTGCAACCCTGTTGTGTGTTTTCAACTAGTGGGATTTCATGTGACTCCGTATCTTGACTAGCAACGCATGATCCCTTGTCATTAATATTATTACATGGTCTTCTTCTGCGCACCCTCTTTTGATGGCATTTGATCCACCCTTCATTGTCATTCCCTTCTGAAGTGAATTTCTCAGCCTCCAGACCACTCTTGGGCTTCAGTGTTGATTGGTATGAGTTTGGGAAAGTATCAACAGTTTTGTGCTTACTGTCTTCCAACTCCAGTACATCTTTGTAGATGCCATGTGACCAGCTAGAGTTAACATTGTCAAAACTCTTATGAGTTTTCTCAACTATTTTCCTATCTTCATTGATGGATAAAATCTCTTTCTCCTGAAAGCTGGTTATACCTTGTGAGGTAGATAGAGTTTCTTTGGAATTTGGTGCTTGATGTGTAGCTGTCTTTGCAGTGATTCTTTCCTTTTTGGTAGGTCCAGTGGCCTTTGGAATGAAATGTTTGATGGCTGAAAGCCATCTAAGTGTTTGCTCAAAATGTCAGAAAAAGATGAAAAACATTCTTGAAACAAAAGAGGAAAGGTATCCTACCCTGATGGAACCTTTTCAGCTACAGATGATGCTTTTTGAATTATGACTCCATCCTTTGTTGTGTCCAATTTTTCATTGAATGTTTTTGCCTCACTACTGATGTCTTCAACTTTTTGTGGATACAGCTCCTGGTTCCCACTAAATCGGCTAAAATAAAAGGTGTATTGGATTTTTTAATGATTCATCTTTATCAAGAAAACACAATTCATAGGGTCAAATACATACTTCATGGGATATTGGGACACCAATGATTTATCTTTGATGTATCCTCTGACTTGTCTATCAGCTTGATTGGTGTTAATGGTATCAACATCTCCCCTGGATCACATGTATCAAGCATCAAAAAATCCTCTCTATGGTTATGTGTCTGACACTGAACAACAGATACCTATGACATACCTTGTTTTTGATAGCTGATGTGTATCTGTCCCAAGTGACTTATCCAGTTGTTTTATTGCTTCCCCCTCTGGGGATGTTTCAGTTTCCTCCTGGGGTTGAGCTTTCACCTTGACTATGGTTTTTCTGTCCAAGTTGCTTTGTTTCCTATTTTGGCATCAAATTATTTAGCAGGAGAATATTTGATTCTTCTATCTTCCAGACTTTGAGAGATTCACTAACCCAGGTCTAAAAGCATGCAGTGACCCAGAAAGTCTATTGTCTTCCCTATGTGTTACTTTTTGAGGGGTGAACTGAGTCTTTGAATGGGTTGGCCCATATACAATGGGATTTTCTCCATTCAAAACTTTTTTCACTTCATCAGGGACCAAGCCTGGTGTGGCAACTCCAAAGGCTTCATGAGGATTATTTGATGGGCTGAGTCTCAAATCAGGGTTACGCAGCTCTGCTCCCAAAGCAGCCCAAAGTGCAGCATCTTGAGGATTGAGAAAGCATGGAACCATGCCAGGTAACACAAAGTCTGGCAATGCAAGATGCACCATTGGAACCCCAGTAGTGAGGAATTGTTGAGGGTCAATAGAAGTGGGAGAAGTAGCATGGTGTTGGAATCTATTTACTGGATGGATTTCAGGGTACCTATTGTTTTGAATCTTGCAAAAGACATGATATGCTGGTAAATACAGATCATATGAAGCCTTTGGTTGGATTCTGTGGCTGTTTCTTTTGTAGTTAGTTTCTGGGGATATGATTGATGCCTTATGTCCTGTTTCTGCCCTGTATGCAGTTCCCTGATCCATTTCTGTGGTATCATGTGAGATTGAAGATCTAAAGGATTGGGTTTTCTCATTGAATTGAGAAGATATTGGCGGTGGCTGTGTATTTATAGTGTCCCTTTCTATATTGATCGAGCTTGGTGTTGGCAACATTTCAGATGACTTGAAGTGGTTTTCACATTCTTGCACATGTCTTCCCTGTTGTGCTACACATCTGACAGTACCAGGCATGCTACCATAGCACAGGTGATTCAACCTCAATGTTAATAAAGAATTTAGAAAAATGAATTTGATGGAGGGCACCATATTGGTTGACATAAAGTTGTGATTGAAACAATGTTAAGTGATGCATGAAGGGAATTTCACCAAAGGTGGCTTCAACAGAAATGTAGATTCTCAGAACATATTGAGTCAAAATACCTGTGTCAGTTCATCGTTTTGTTTTACTCTTCTACTTGCTTCAAATGTATAGATATTGAAACCTGTTTCCTGTTTGAGAATGGCTAATTAGCAATTGTAGAAAACTGCCTGCAATATATCCAAATTGAATTCTTCAACACGTCAGGTCCTTGAGAACTGTCAAATATGATGACAAGCTTCCACAAGTTTCATGTTTGAAAGTTTATAGTTCACTAAAGGGAACTGTGAGCCTGTAATTTGTGATCAAGTGCTATGTGCTTTGTGAATCCAAAGCTGAAACAGCACATCATCTATCATGGTCTGCATCTGCTCAAATCCTTACTTGATCAACTCAAACCCAAGAATAGTTGGAGCTTTAGTAGCTGATGTGTTCATAATTCGACTGATGGAGGAATCTGAAGTTTGACAATAAATCTCTACACAGAGAGTAATCCTGAGTAGATCCTTTATGGTCATTTATCATCAAGACATCTACTATACAGGGAGCTGATACATGCAGATTTGAATTAGATTTCATCTCTAGTGGAGCATACTCAAAGGTGACTTTTTTTGAGTACACCAGCAGCTTGGGGAATGGTTTACAGCTTGCTAAGAGGATGTACAATAGCTCAAATGAAGATTGCCTTGTGCACACCACTGCAATTTGTGTATCATTGCCAATAGGGCAGTTCAAGTTTGCTAAAGCATCAGAACATAACTGGGACTACAAACAAATGAAACTTACATTGAATGTTTTCAAACAAATTCTGCAAAAGTCTCATCCAAGAATCCCATGCATTGCACAATTTTTCCCAATACTCTAAATTTAATAGTCCTGGGAGCAAACTGTGATTGCTTTGCTGAAAATTGGTGGAGTGATCCTTGAGGGCACTATGTCCCTGCTATATACAGTGGTGGCTTCTGGAATCCATGAGAGAGAAATCCTGTTTGCAATAAAACTGCTCCCCAAGAAGCCAGGCCTACTTCTCTGCTTTATAGCTTGGCAATACGCTGTATGCAGGGGTGGCAGCAACCTGGACATACACTTAGTGACAGGCTACAAGGATTGGAGTTGATCCCCAGCATCCCTTTCTTCACATAATCTACAAAGTGTTTTCTCAGTACTTTGATTTTTCTCTATGATTCTACTTTATTTGAAATGTTTTCTTTCATTTACTAATTTCTTGTTATAGTATTTGAGTTTATTTCTGTGATTTAGTTACTGTAATAAAGACTATAAAAGATCTCATTTTCTACATTTGATAGCTTGTCGAGATCAAGATTGGATGAGTTCTGATCGTGATTCGAATGGGGTATACTCTTGGAGTTTTGCAACAGGATTATATCTTTGTACCAATGATTCTACAGCTTGTCCTTTACCAGAAGAGTATTATTGTGGCACTCCTGATTCATCGAATGGGGGTTTTTCCCTTGATTCCACGCTTACAAGTTATGGAATTCTTCAGTAAAGCTTCTGTACCCAAGATGCCTCCTATATTTGATTGAACTACAATCATCCGTCTCTGTTGGTTGCTATCTTTGGTCATTGTCGTCAAGCATATCTTCTAATTTGCATTTTCTTTTGCTCCCATATCTAAGTGTTTTTTGTTATTCTTGAAGTTAATGACCATCATCTGATTTTTTTTGGTCCCATTCTCCTCGAAGCAAGAAGATTACACGTTCTCGCATGTTTGAAGTGCAATCAGATGTCATTCTATCGTGCATCCAAATGACTCACTAGAGTCTCATTGAGATAATCTTTAGGATAGATCATACTTGATGTGTATGTTGATTCTAATGCGATTGCAGTCGAATCTTATATCCTTGAAGGATCCGTCATGAATCACTACTTGGTAATCCGCTTCATAAAAAACACAAATCAAGTCGGTTTTGTAAGATGCTACACCAATATCAAGATAGTCAAATTGAACGGACTCTTAATTATCTCTGACTCCATACAGATGAACTTCCACAAGGGGTGTAGGTCAGTATCTCCCCTCAGTACCCCAATGTGTGGTTGATTCGATCTTCCATCTTGATTTATAATTATCCAATAAGTTTGGGAAAATCATGTTTAAATTAAAAGAGACTTACCTCGTAATTCTCCTTTCAAAATGTTTCCAAAGCTAATTTTAAATACCCGCCCCCTGTATACCAGCTTGACAAGAAATGGATTATCTAACTGGGAGTTTCTTCAGAGGCTCAGGTAAATTGGCGCACAATTTTAGGGGATTATCACTTGATTTTATTTCTTGATGATGGATTGCAAAGTACCTCATATCCACTATGATTTGAATTGATTCATTACTGAATTACTGTTTACTACTTGAATGTATGCAAGAGATATGTTTTTGTATTTCTGAAGGATTAACTGTTGAGGATAGATTTGAACCTGAAATTGAGATCGATCACAAGAGAATTGAGACCATCGCGCATATACATAGAAAAGAGCATACTACATAATACATTTATGAAAAATCCAATTTATTTTTAATTTAATAAATGTAAAGAAGAATTTGAATTTCAGCATCTAATCAATCATCCAATCTATCTTCCAGCAATTTACCAATTTACCAATTTACCAATTTACTACTTTACCAATTCTTTAAAGAACCCCAATCAACTCATCAACTAACCAACCAAACCAACCAAACAACCAATCTGTAAAATAAGAAATTAAACATTAAAATTTACCCCAATCGCATTCTCACCATAAGAAATCTAACCATTTAAAAACATGACTAACATTCAATCTAACCATTCAATCAACTTCAATCAAAATTCAATCTTTTCACCCTCTGAATCAAAATCAATTCAAGGTTTCTTAACTGAATTCGATGAAGATCCTATCATAGCGAATCTATCAGATCAAAATTTAAATTTATCTTCATCTTTATCATCTTCAACTTCAACTTTATCACCCAATCAACCTTCAACTTCAAAAATGATGAATCTCAATCATCCTAATTCATCTAGTTTTCAGACTTTTAATAATTCCAATCAAGTCAATAATCCTACAATTACAAATTATACTCATCAATCAAATTGGAATTCACCTTTAAAATCTCAAAACCAATTTCAATTCAATCGATCATCTTCTTCAAATTGTTTCAATCCACTTCAAATCGAATTCGAACCTAATCATCATTACTTAACTTCTTCTCAATTTCAATCTCCATCTCAACCTCAGTCCCAGTCTCAGAATCACAGTCAAAATCAAAATCAAAGCAATCTCCATCCATCTCAATTCAATTTACAATCAAATTCCAATTTATCAAATTCCAATCAATTCTCAACTTTAGATCAATCATCATACAAACCTCAACAAAAATCAACTGAACCCTATCATCATCATCAATCTGATTTACCACCCTTCTCATTAATCTCATCAACCAATCACAATCCTTCAACATCATTCAATCAAGTTAAAGACAATCAATTAATCAATGTAGAAGGTCCATCCACTCCTTGGATTGATAAAGCAATAAATTATCATCCAATCAAATTCAATTCATCCACTTTCAGTTCAAATGAAAAACTAAACTCACAACAATTACTACAAAAACATCGTCATCATCAATCATTAGATTCATCGATTCATCAATCCGCCAAACCCAAACAAATTCGAACGACTTCAAACCATTCAATTCCTCAATCAAATCCCTCAATTCTTTTTCCAGATCGGATTCCGTCCTCATCTTCATCTTCTTCTAATTCATCTTCTAACCACTCAAATCATACGAACCAATCTTTTCAACACCAACCTTTACATCTAAACCATCCTCATGCTCATCATCATCATCATCAAGGCTTCAATCATCAATCTATGGAACGGAACACGATCTTGGCTATTCCTGCATCTGTTATAAAGAAAGACAAACCAGGTTTATTATCTCAAGAACAAAAACGAGCAAACCATATCGCAAGTGAACAAAAAGTAAGCATATTTCTTGACCTACCATTCCACTATTGAACTCAAAATCAAAATTAATTTGATTCCATTTATCTTTGGGATGGATAGAGAAGAGCAGCGATCAGACAAGGATATGATAAATTATGCTTAGTTGTACCTAGTTTAAATCAATCCAATTCAAGTTGGAAAGAAGAAGAAGAAAAACTGGGTAAAAAGAAACGAAAGAAATCTTTGATCAATCCAAATCAATCAGTAGTCGTAGAAGAAGTAGAAAATCAAAGAACTGGATCGAAATCAGAAGCAATCGTCTTAGCCAAAAGTTTGTCTTTCCTTTCTTCCTGTCTCTCTCTTTCCAAAATTTATTTAAAAAAAGATTTTTTTTATATAATTCTAAGATATAAGAATCTAATTTAAAGATTTTTTGGTTTTTTTTTTCAAAATATATATATATATATATAATCAATGATATATATAGCTGTAGAATATTTAAAAGAATTAGAAATTGAAAGAAAAGAACTCTTAATGAAATTAAAGAAATTAGAAAAATATATGGGTGAAGAGATTTGTAAAAAAAAAGTTTGGGAAGAAAAATGGAATGTAATTTTAGAAATTTAATTCAAAAGATCTTCTTTGAAAGAAAAGAAAAAGAAAATGTTGACAAAAAAAATAAAAAAAATCTTTAAAAGATATGGGTTTTTTTGTCATATGGGTTTTTTGGGGGTAATCGATCGGGAAGGGGGGTTTAAAATTCAATTGAAGAAAGTTTGATTCATTTGATTTCTTTTTTTTTCAATTTCATTTTGTTTTAATCATCATTCAATGAGTCTCTTTTTTAATAACCAACATATATCATACCAATCTATTTCATTTTATATTCCATGTTTTTTTTCTTATTTTTTGGATTTTTAATTTTATCTTTTTTCTATATATGTGTATGTATGTGTGTATGTATCTTTAAAAAATCAAGTTTTAAGAAATTGTATGAAATTAATTAAAAATGTATCCATTTTCTTCTTTCTCATGAATAAATTTTTGGTTTTTTTCGTAGATGTGGATCATTTTAAATTTAAATTAACAATTTTGAGGAAGGAAAGGGGATTCTTGAAGAAGAGTTGCTTATGTATAGGATTGGGTTAATGAAGATCAAGAGGTAGAATGATTAGAAGGAATTATACCGTCTGAAGCCTGCTCTGGTTTCAACATTGAATAGATTGCCAAACTACAGGGTGACACACCCGTACATAGACCAAAAGACTCATTTGGTGAAAAAACAGCAATATGAAATCGATTCCTAGTCTTCCTTGTTTGATTCTGAAACCATTTTGCAAAGAAATCTTATCCTTTTGATTTTTTTTTCTGACCCAACTTCATCTTTTATATCTGCAACTTGACTTCTTGTTTCCCCCGGGATCTGTCACATCCTCAATTGCTGTTGGTGATAAGAGATTAGTCATTTTGGTTGTATGATTTCTTTTGACACATGGTGTCTTTTCCAAAGAATTGCCTGAAGTTGATTTTGGGTTACATTTTTATTTTTTTGGTTTGTTTTTCATAATTTTTAAGAGAGTCCGCGGCAAACCTGACTGCTCAGCTAGGGCTATGACCCGGCCCTGAAGCTTCAGGGCAGGCCCCGAGGCCGGGTCAGGCCTTGGGTAGACCCGAGGGCCTTGGCAAATTGGCTCGGGTTGGCCGAGGCTCGCCCTGAATTTAAGGACTTGGGGCAGGGCAAAGCCAGGCTCAATTTTAGGGGCAATGGAGTGCTATTTTGAGCACAAAGGAGGGTGGAATGGGCATAACAGCCGACTTGTATTTCAACTTTAAGCAACAGAATTTTTTTTAAGTGACAGTTCTATACTCGGCGGCCCTGCGGACCGGGGCCGCCGGAACGCCCGCGGGGCTTTGGGAACGCTCACAAAGCTAGGTTTAAAGCGTCAGGGCGCGTACCGTCTGCCTTCAAGAGGTTGTCGGGCAGACTCGGCCGGTCGGGGTCGGGATCGGGTCATAGCCCTATGCTCAGCTCCATCTCGGTACCGGCCCCGTTGCCCCGAGGAAAGCTTGTAGCACAGCTTGAGTGATCACGAACGTCCTCCCCGGCTGCACCCTCGTTTACCATTCTGATTGAGTAACAGCATTCTGAAGTTTTTGTACAAATTCTCAAATCAAAACCATCAAGAGATGTTATAAGTTTGAAAAGTCTGATCGATCTTCGAAACTGATTTCCGGTCAAAACACAATCCATCACTTCTTTTTAATCTCATAAACCACATTCGAAGGACAATCATGCATCGATTACGTCCGATTGACACTTCAAATCAAACCATCAAAGCTCAACTTTTTCCAGAAGAACGGATCATTGAACATCAAATAGGAGTGGGTCTATATGATGGGTGAGAGATGGAGAGTTCGTTTATTTAAATGTAATCCAAAAAAAAAATGAATCAAAGTCAAATTCAAAAACTGATCGTTTGAAATCTTTATAAAACATCAAAAATAGTAAAGAAAAAGATGATAATCGAACAGATGGTGATTTATATCTTACCTCATTTAGATTAATCTATATCGATACCATCAATCCCAAACTTCATTCTACTTTTCTTGAACTGAAATTCATTCGTCAAACTGAATATTGGATTGGATTTTTAAAAAGTTCTCCAAAGATTACTCTTTTATTAACTGAATCAAACCATTCTTCAACTTCTTTTGATAAAATCTCTCAATCGACTCAATCAAATCATTCGATCCAAGATTCGGCTACTACGAATTGGACTTGCTCTGTTTGTGGTTTCTCAAACCTAGCTAGCCATCAATGTGGTTTATGTGGTATACCAAGACCTTCGTCTCATAATCTGCCATCAAGATCTACTTTATCCGCTTCAAATAATCGATCAGTCTCAGCAAATCAATCATCTACCAATGCACTTCCACGCAATCTTAGGGCTACCAGTATGTATAATTTGAATCAGCAAGCCGACTGGCCAGCCTCTCAGAGTCAGCCAACTCAACAAACTTGTCCTACTTGCACTTTCATCAATCATTCATCGATGACACGTTGTGAGATGTGTGACTCGACTTTGAAACCAGGCAAGAGTTCAACTCCTAATGATAAATTGCTTACAAGACAACTTTCAACCAATTCCTTGACCAATGAAAATCAAACCCAATTACAACATTCACGTGCAACTACACCAGGTCCGCCAGCTTCATTTCCATCCAACTCATACATCCGCCTTTCATTTCGCAAAGGAGGAGACAAAGTATTTTACAATGCATTGAAAACTACCTTACAAAATAAAGCTTGGTTGACGGATTACGAAGTTAGTTTAAGATCATCATCTAATCAAATGAATGGAGTCGAAGGGAATATGAAAGCCATTGGGATTGATGGGATCATGAGGTCAATGGATTCCAAACTTCTAGCTGATCAAACTGAATTGAATGAAGGGTTAAAAGATTTAGAAGCTTTGATGACAAAAGCTAAAGAGATGGTAAGTCAAAAATTCAGATCGATATGGTTTTCATTTATGAGACGAAGTATTGATGATAAGTTCTCCTGTGAATAGGTTCAGATGGCACAAGTATTAAATTCAAAACTTACTGCTTTAGAATCTCAAACCAATCAAACTGAACCAAATGATCAAAGAAACTTAACCATCGTAAGATCATCATTACTCAAACTAGGTTTACCTACACCAGCCATCACATCAGATATGATGGAAAATGATGAAAGTTATGAAATCGAATTGACTAAAGAACTTGCAGGTTTGTTGAGTAGAGAATTGGATGGAGACCGATCAGTTTTAATTGATGGAAAAGTGGGGTCTAGAGGAATTGTTTCGCTTGATGAAGTTTGGTGTATTTGGAATAGAGCACGTGGAGTTGGAGGTGCGTTTTCCTTCTCATCTCAGTGTTTTTACCTCTTGATATTTAGAGATAGAAGAGAAAACAATGGACGATTGATCACTATTGATTTTTCATTTTTTTTCTTATCTTGGAATATAGCATTAATTTCACCAAAAGAGTTCTTACTAGCTTGTCAAAGATTACCACAATATACAGATCCTGTAATCAGTTTATCAACTTTCAAATCAGGTTTAAAAGTCATTCACACAGATCATTATTCAAGTACTTCATTTGGTAAGAGATTAAGGAACTTACTTGAAGAGAACCAATCAGGAATTCAAACCTATGAAATTGCTCAAAGTGAAGGGATTTCAATTAGTTTGACTTATGAATTGATCCAGTGTATTGAACTTGATCACGGTTCGGTCGTTAGAGATTGTGATGATCGGAATCAAGTTTATTGGTATGCAAATCTGATAGATGGGTATCATTGGAATGATCCTAATTTTGTTTAAACCCTTAGGGTGTTTTCCCCAAAGGATTGTGGGTTATTTGTTTGTTTAAGTTTTATTGTTGTTAATGTATTCTATTCTTTTACGTTATATAAGGTTCTTTTAACTTTTTCATCTGGTAGATCGAATAAGTTATTGATCAATCATAAAAGATTAATCTGATATCGAATTTGATTTTTGAAAAAGTCAAGAAGGATTGATCAGCAAAGGATTTTTGTCTTTTCTTCTTCTCTTGATCAAACTGATCTGAGGTTTAAATTCTTTTTGATCTTTTTTCTTTTGGAAAAAGGTTTGAAGATTGAACTTGATCACTTTAAAGAGTTATTGAGAAACATTTGTATTGATCCAATATAGTTGAACTTCATACAGTTTCACTGGTTTTCTATGTATACCATAACATAGCTTGAGCCTTGTGGTATATGGTGTAATAAGGTCCCACAATTACAATTACAATGCAAATATTATTGTATTCATGTGTCATATCTTCTCATGATTTCAAGCTGGATGACTTACTTGAGCACTTTATATGTAGCACATCTGTGATAAACAACATTGATTTGCTTTTTATAGTTGGTGAACAAATTCAACTTATCAATCAATTATTCTTGAAGTTGCATAGAGAAGTTTGAAGATTGATTCAGATATGTGATCGGAACCCTTAATGTGAAAAAGGTATCAAGATTGCATGTAGAAGGCTTTTTTCTCTTGGAACACAAAGAAGCTCAAAAGGAACAAAGCTTGATGATTTAATTAAGAGGGTCATATTACAAATCTTATAATTGACCAAAATTAGCTTCATCTTTTTTGAAAGTTCTGCTTTGATGTGATGTGTGTTATTTTCAATGAGGGAAAGATGTGTTCACAGTTGAAGCATTGATAATTGATACCCTCAGCCTCCATGAATCTATGCCCAGGCCTTTAACTATACTTCACACAGTTTAGCCATCCTATAATGACTCATAGGGCTTCTCTTGGGGTATGGCATAACCTTTTTTGGTAAGCTGCAAATCTGGCCCTGATGGTGAAAGACACAATCTGGTGTAGTGACACAGGTCACCACATTACATTACCAGCACAAATCATTTTGACCGCAGGAAAAGAGAATGAATTTTGAGCAAGGGAGGATTGAAGACAAAGTAGTTCTGCATTAAATCTGCATTATGCTGTATTTTAGGCCCTTTATTGCTTCAAATGCAATTTCTTTTTCTCATGAGGAAAATACTCTTTGCTTGTAGTGTTACACAGGTATGTCTTATGGGTCATGTCAGGTTTGATTGTATCAAACAATCAAAAAGAAGATGCATGGTTATCATCAGAAGCAATGTTGTTGTTGTTCTCAGATGTGAAACCTGGTCTATGTAGGTGTGTATCTGTTGCATTAGCATGTTGAGCCCTATTCTACACAGCAGTTTCCACCTTTCTTATCCTGTCTAACCCATTATAGACAGGTGTCCCTTTCATTCCACTGTGTATCTTGATATATTTCCATTTGCTTCACACAGCAATCATCTGAGGGTATATCCTTCACCGCTTATGATACAAAATCTAATGTAGGGTTGTCTCACCTTCTTGAATTCATGCATTCTTTGAACTTGGGTCTCATTCTTTTGCATTATGTTTTTGTTTTTGTCCTTGATTTCTGGATACAATAGGGTCTATTCCGGGCTTTCTGTTTCTGTTCTGGCCTTATCTATTTTCACAAAACACTTCACAATTTGAAATTATATCTTTGTCTGTGTCATTTATTTTGGAATACAATAGAGTCCATTCTGTTCCAATCTTATTTTTTTGTCAGGACCTCAGGAAAACTCATGAGAGTGTGCTTGTAGCAGAGGTATCAGTGTGCTTGAGTTGTGTCATGATATTTTTGATGTAGCAAACAATCAGTTTGAGATTTGTAGGATATTATGACACACAAGGCTGATGGGGCAACGGGCCCAGGGATGCAGATGTGAGGATGAGTATACCCAGATCAACACCAGACCTTTTTTTGTTCTTGTACTCATAGAAAGATGAATATTTCCGCTGTTGACTTACGTGGTATGTGGATTCCAATTATCCAGGGCTTTAACTTACAATTAGATGTCAATGCATCTCCTTGATGCCAAGATAAAGTATGTTCATAAGAGCATCTCCTATGGTTTCTATGATGTTATGTACACATTTATAGCAACCTGGAGCTGATTTTGATTTTGTAGCATCAACTATCATCTTGATGGGCCATGGTTGCTATATCTTTTCTGTGAATCCACCTGTACAGTGGAAAAGATCTTGTTACAATAAAATAACACTATCAACTTGTAGCAAAGACTTGTGACCACAAAATTTTCACAAATTTTTAGTGTGAGTTGTAGCAACAATTGAGAGTCATCTTTGTAGAAGACCTTCTTTAAATCTACAGTGACATGTATTTATAGCAACCATAGGAGATGCTCTACACATCCTAGACTGACTTGCTAATGTATTGTGTCAAGCTCAGGTGAACATTCAGCTTTCCTGGATTGTGTTTGCTGTTCAAAGATTTGCGCACAATACCCCTTTGTACCTCAAAGGAAATCAGTGTGCACTTATCAACAAGGGAACACAACCCAGACATGGTGTCAAGGACATATGGTGGATGACAGCAAGAACCACTAGACCATGGACTGGGTATTTTGTAATTACAGTCAAAAAACCCAGTTTATCAGTATTTTTCTTGCTGCTGTAAAGATTGATAAAAAACAAGAACTTCAAAATGTGGTCAGCTGATGATGATTTTGGATATCCCTCAACAAGAGGGCCCCAAAATTATCTCAGTTTGTTGTTTGAATGATTTATTCAGTTGGAAGAGTTATTTCAAAAATAAAAAATTGATTAACTTGTTTTTGCTGTCACCCACCATAGTTTGGTTGAGAGAAGAAAATTTGATAGAGCTGAAGATATCAATCAACTTCCATCAATCAAGACTGGTGTTGTGGTCTTCTCACTGGCTTATAATGTAGTCATTTCCCAACTTCTAGAAAGGACATATGAAAATCTCTTCACTTGCCTTCTGGCTTAGTATCAAAATTGTAAGGCATTGTGACATCCAAATAAACAATTTCTTAAACCAAAGAAAATTCCAACAAAAGCTTGTAGAATCATCTCAGAAAGATTATAAGCTTATAAAAAGATCCCTAGATGATAACAGAAAACAGATGAAAAGAGTATATCGAATGGAAAGAACCAAAATTGAGAAGAGATCACACCTATCTGAGAAAAGCTGATGGTGGGAAGAACTCCACAGATCAGATGAAACTAGATAAAAAAAATCAAAAAAACATATATTTACAAGGAAAACAGCTTCAGGGCATGACCATAAATCTTAATTTCCACCCAGTCATGAGGATGAATGTAGGGTGTGAGTAGTGTATGGTGATTTCCTGGCCATATCATGTAGTTCTTGATTCTATGACTTCCGTATTAGTTGTGATTTAGTCATGGATCAGGTGGGAATGATGATTATCCTTCCTTTTTTCCACACTTATCATACATCTTCCAAGACAAGGTTATCAAATGGTGACCATGGTTTTTCCACACTTGGGTGAAAACTGAACACAGCTCTACCAATCTTCATATTAGCTATCTTGGTTCTTTGCCATGATGCCCTCCAGGCCTCATCTAATGAAACTTGAGGTTCTTGAATTTGTTTTTGTAGTGAGTGAAAAATCCTTCCACTGTGACTCCACATGCACCACTTAGGCAGGTTTGATGTTTTTTTCATACTAGATATTTCTATCTTCCTTTCATCATTACTTACAAAAGCTAGGGCTTCTACAAATTGCTTTATTTCATTAATTTCTGCCAATGAGCCACATGGTTCAGGCCAGAAATCCGCTGAGGACCATTTGTGTAATCTTGCAGATTTAATAGCAGGCTGAATCATACTCTGGAATCTTTCTTCTTGAAGCATTTCCAGGAGATATCTTGGTCCTTTTGGAAGGTAATTGGTCACACGCATCAACATCACAAGACCTGCTGGATGATTTTGGTTTTGTAGATCCACCATCATTGTGGCAAACTGGCGATAGTTTTCTATCCCATAATTAAGCAGATCATATGGTCTAGGAACCTTAGCAAAGAAACTGTTGTTAGGGTATTGTGATTGATGGGTGAAAGTGGGTTGAACCTCATCTATAAAATGATTCCATTTGGCATGTGCCAGAAACTCGGGATCTTTGGGGGAAAAAAATTCAGTTAGGATAAATTGATTTTATTTTTGATGAAAAAACTGAACACACTTTTTAATAACATATGACATTTGTAGTCCATGACATCCACATCTCCCAATTCAAAGCCTGGGTATAACTTATGCCAGGCATGTTGAAGACCCAGAACCATTTCCCAACTTGGGTCTGAAACAAGGCTACTTTCAACAGAGTGACCTATGAAATCATGTGCCATGACCAAATTGTAGGCATCTTCAAGGTCTTGAGATGGAATGGTTTTAAATCCTGATATCAGTTCTTTGATTGCATCCTTGAGATGTGTGTTTTTCTGCTGTGGATCTTTCAATATTGAGTACAAATCTATATCTGGATTTGCACTTAATTTCCACTTGATTGTATATGACTTTAATCTCTCAGAAATTTCAGCAACATCATTCTTAGCCAAAGATGAATGTAAATAACTCCATAGAGTTTTATCTTCTAAGGTCTGCTGCAGTGATAATTTGGAATGGGTGTAAGACCAGAAGTTCAGTAAATTACGGAAGATATCAATAGCATATTTGCCTTCCCAGCTTTTTACTGGCATATCCTTGAAAATCTCATGAAATTGATCAAGAAGATCTGAAACCTTTTTTGGATCTTGAGGTGGCTTATGGCCTTTGAGGTATTTAG
The DNA here is from genome assembly GCA_022264835.1 of Melampsora americana. NCBI lineage: Eukaryota > Fungi > Basidiomycota > Pucciniomycetes > Pucciniales > Melampsoraceae > Melampsora > Melampsora americana. Next base: position 89,697 of record JAIFHY010000020.1, read on the forward strand.
AGACCAGAAAGTCAATTGGGTAATATTCTGGAATATTTTGAGCTCCACGCTCAGATTCATGTTTTGCAATAAGTTCTGTTATCTTTGAAGACTCTTTGAGTCTATGGTCTTGGGCCAAATACAATTAAGTCAGATGCAAAAACAGTCAAGGAAACACTTGGACTACACACCTTTCAAGGGGATACATTGTTGGAGTCCAATCTTATCATACAAGTGCATCAATGCTACTGAGGTTGATGGCATGTTGATTAAAGCCAGACAGATGAAGACTATGGATGAGGGCCACATGATCTTGGCACCAATATGGCATTGAATGATAAAACTTTTGCTGGTGAGATATGACAGATGTGTTGAACAAAGAGGATCAAAAATTACCAATCCAATCAACTGGGTCCTGCTTGAAATATTCTGGGACCTATGCTTTTAACTTGTTCTGGTTGGTTGTGCAGATATCCACTCAGCCCAAGTTCTTCAGAGTCTCAGAGTACATACATGACTACTTTCACATTCACACCACATGTGATGCAGATGCTTGTGTTAAATGTTATTACAAGTCACAAATGACCAACTGAAGCATGTATGACAGACTTCTCTTACCAGTTTATGTATCTACAAACAGTATTCAGCACTGCTGCACAGTCTGAGACAGGCAAAACTGTGCTGATATATACATGAATATATATACAGTACATGAACACAGGGGTGTGACAGAATTTGTGATCAATGAATCTTCTCTGAGACTATTGCTGAAAAAAAAAGTGATATTCAAATCAGAACCAGCTGGGAGTGCTTTTCTACTACCCCACCAGAATTCACCATTGTAATTTATGGGAAAGATTGATGAAAATATTGCCATTCTGGAATGTGTGGTTATACCAAACTGATTGGCTTCAGACTGGAAATGGATTGCATGAGCATTGTCCATATATTTTTGTCAAAGTGTTTCATCTGACACAGCATAGAACAACCGAAATGTGTGTAGTACAATCACACCTTCTGATATGTTGCTTTATATTGTGCAAATGTTAGATAAATTCTCTTTAGCTCCCAGATATTGTTATTGAAAAGATAGGTGACTTCACTTCACCAACTAATCTTGTTCATTTGATATCTTGTGCCTACTTCAGGTCAGGACTTTTGTATAGACACATACTTTTCTTTTCATCAACTTATCAGTATTATGAGTCAGCTACACTGCAAATAGCTCTAGCATGACATCAACATATAGGGTATACAAACATTATTTTGGAGATTTCCAGGACACTTTCCAGAATTCCAGATGGATTCTGATGTTCAGGAAAAAGCACAAATTTCACCCACACTTTGAATGGGGCATTGAAACTTGAAGAACTCCAGAATGCCAGAGCTCACCAAAAAAACTTTCGGTGTTCTGGAAAAACTGTTCTCAAGACTTCCAGAACAATATTTGTATACCCTAATAGAAGCACCAATTATGTTAACAAACTGGAGTAGAAGGGTTGTTCAACACCCACTACCCACTACCATAGAGGTGTTTGCACATGGTGATACTCAAGGACCAAAGTCAATCAAAAAACTGGCTACTGTACACAAATCTGGATTCCTAGAGGCACCTCAATCAAAAAAATACCACTGTCATCCAATATTCAACCCACTCAAAAGGTCACAATCAAACCTTGCAAAAATCCAAGTATATTCAGGCAAGGGTTTTCAATAATCTTGGATTTGTGTCTTGTCCTTCCCCCAAACATACCCATAATATCTTGCATTGTCTAAGACTTGATTTTTGCCTGCTAATTTTTTTTGCTTTGACTATCCATTTCAATTCACTCTTTGTACTTTTGAAATCACACATCTTTCCTCATTTGTAGGTCTACATTCACATAGTGAAGAATCAACATACATGATACAGTTCCAGTCACTATCAAATTGGCCTGTGGGATTTCTGCATGGGGGTGATGGTATCTGATGATGATGAAAGAAAGAAATAAGATGAAAGAAATTTCTTTTCTTTAATTAATTTGATTTGATTGTTTAAGAAATACTATTTGACAAGATTTCAAACTTTTGGTGTGTAATTTTGTCAAATAGTATTTGATCAATCGGACCGAACGGGCCCTAACATAAGGGGATATGATTTTTGGAGCTCTACTGCCAAAAATTGCGAGTCCGATATCAGCCCCTCTTCGGAAGCGCGGCAGACGCGCTCGTGGGGGGAGCTTATACCGTACCAGACCGTCAACCGATCCTCCTCCATCCTCCACAGGCTCCGAAGGAAGCACCTGCGATTTGGAGAGCGACCTAGTTAAGTCAGTCTTCCGTCGGCTCTGGCGGGAACCACCTGATGATGGGGATTGATTCAAGCTCGACAATCGATGTCTTTACGTGAATCAGCTCAGGTTGCATGTTAGGGAAAAAGGACCCTTGAGAATTTGCTTTAGGATCAAACTTCAGCGTAAGGGAGAATCAATCATGCAAGTTGAAACGATTCAAGGCCTTTGGAAAGTTTTTGCTTGGACTTCACATTTGAGAATGTATTGTGATTGATGGTGCTGTGATCAAGACTTGAAGGGTTTTAAACTTCACCTCAAACCTCAATTCATCGAATTGAGTCTTTGACCGTTTCAGCAGAGTTTTAAGCGTGTCTTGCAGTTTTAAGTCATTCATCTTCTCGACTTGCTTGCGGTATATCCGTGTCAATTCTTGAGCAATGTCCGCCTAATTCCGTATCAAGCTTCCTTGCAGCGCACTTCAACTTGCACGCGTCTAAAAATGAACCAGGTTTCATGATGTAAGTATATGCTGAACTCGCCTCACTTGTTCTCGGCCTCTCGTTTTTCGTGATCCGCTTCATCTTTTCCTGTCTGAATCTCAACTGAGTCATTCGCTCGTGATCTGCGGAATCAAGTCTTTCACACTTGAAAGATCATCAACGTTGTTCTTCCACTCCTTCCGCTCTGTTTCTCTATAGCATTGATTATCTCTAAATACCACGGACATGTATCTCGTCCAAGTTGGCCTCTGCCTCTGTCTTATCTCCAAAAGGTGTTATGCCGGATTAACGAAAGACATCGAACAGACAAAGATCCTCAAAGATGGACTTGGGGTTACCGATCGCGAGCTGACTCAAGGCGAACGCGACTTTGCAATGTTTCCCGAACTTTCTTCCAAAGCCTTATTCTCGGGACATGGCGAATCAGCAAGATTGAAGGCAGGAAGCCCCGACGTCAATCCAGCAGGTTCAGCTACTAAAGCAAGCGTGCCAACTGGATCTCAAGCGCGCTTTTCATCAGGTAAGTTGTTTAATAGTGCTCTGGAGATTCCCAGAAAGAAACTAGAGCTATAGCAAGATTTTCGATTTCCGGTCAAAGCTATTGACAGTCATAGATCATCAGAAGATGGATCTATCTCTTCGTTATCAGAGGACAAGCAGCATACTCGTTCGGTACCGCTATACGAACAATACACCCCACCCTATGGTGATTTCACCCATCGAGATTTTCAAGGCCAGCTCAGTCATCATCCAGGAAATTTTGGTTTTGAACCTCATGCTATGCATCCCTTTCCGATCACCAATCAGCATCAGACTTTAATTCCAAATAAGTTACCGGCTCCAGACGTGCTGATCCCAGCGTTTTTAAACGCAGAAGACGCGGCGAGACATTCACCAGTCGGACAAGTTATGGCGGTGATCTCCCCGCACTCAGCCCCTGGACCACTACCAAGTCACTGGCAGGCGCCTCCACTCTCATACGATCCTTATTTTCCGCATGAATCTCACTTGGGATTTAATTCACAAACCTCACCTTTCTCTCTGCCAATTGAACCTATGGGTACTGTGCAAAGATTTTGGCCTCCGGATATCCCTGATACACAACACTTGTAAGATTAACTCCAATAGTTTCGTAATTGTTTAGACTTAATTTTCTCACGAATTCTGCATCGTCTTATCCGAACATAGTGAACCACGTCGCAAGTCAAGATTCTATGACTCGAGAAAGTCGTATAACAAACTTTTGCCCCCCAAAAAAGGTCAAGAACCGCCAAGAACCGCTCTAGATAGCCTGAAGATTCCAGAAAGGTGAGTAATCTCTCAAAGGAGAAGAGATGAAGATCGAGTTGATATAATGGGGAAAATGACAATAAACTTGTTGTAGAGAAATCATTCCTCAGAGTTCCTCCAAACAGGGGCGTAAAGAATTAAATCAAGCTTCAAGTTCCAAGAAAGCAATTTGGAAGAAAACTGATCCGGCGAAGCCAGATCAATCAAAATCTGTCATCCCGATGCCTGAACATCTGAAAAGCTCGGAAGAAAGGTATTGTCCTCTTTGTGGCTGTTTCAAGGAGTACGAGATTTGTCAACTGATTGCCTCCCACAGTTTCTCCGTGAAATCCTCTCACTCCAGTGACATCGATGACTTGAAATCAGCTACAGAAAGTTTACCTATAGCTTCCAATGACTTGGAATCGAATCAGGTACCTGTGGGGAGGAGTAAGATGTCAGTCTTCTTTTGCTTACCATATTGGCTGGGCCAACGTGTTTGATTCAAGACTGAAATAAGCCATCGAGCAGCCTTGATAATCCGAAAGAACCGTCCACTTCCACTCCTGTGGAAACAAGTAGTCCGGACCAAGACGTAGAAAACGTGAAGAAGCAAGTAACAAACGTTGAATCTACCACGCCGCGCCTTTGGGCAGATATCGTCTCACAGTCAGAGAAAGAGTGAGGATCCAGTTCATCCAACTTTCACTTTTACCCTTTGACTTGAGGGCTACTACCAGTCTGATCTCTCGATTTCCCCAGAAAAAATATAGCTCAATCATTTCTACCAAAAGGAAAACATATTGACTCGCACGGTAAAGGCAAGCCATTTGAAAAGCCTAATTCTAGAGTAAACTCTCAACCCGGCTCTGGTTCAAACACCAAGACTCGCGCATCCGAAAGTGGTTCGCTTGTCGATGCCAGACTCAGGCAGCAAGATTCAGAATGGAAAGAGTATCGACAAAAGAAGGGACGCAAAGGGAGGTTTCTGACTCAAAAACCAGCTCAAGAGTCAGTTCTACATAGTGAAGTAGATCGACAAGATAGATTTGAGGTACCCGACGGGGAAAGGATTCCGAACGAAGCAGGGCCTCATTCTCATCTACCGAACTCTATCCACAATACCTTTGCAACAAATGCTCATCCAAGTCAAGATGCTGCAGAAGCCGTTACAGAACCTGATTCCCAAGGAGTGACTGAATTCCCATTGAATAGTATTCCTGATGATTCAAATCCCAAATCGAATGAGCTCATCGAATCCGGATCGAGCGCTTTAAAGATCAAGACTATGATGGCTGACAAGAATCAGAAACCCCGAACGAAAGCCAAGGGTAAATCGCGCAAGACGAAAACAAAGGCTCAGATCGGTAGTACTCAAGGGGATGATAATCTAGATGTGTCTATGAATGTCATCAAATCAGAAGACACTGTGAAGTCAAAGAGCTCATTTCCTCCTGAAGATGAAATTCAAATAGAACAACAAATGAGTAGTATACTTTCTAAAGTCTTACAGAGGCATAACAAAAAGAATCGAGCCAAAGTAGATTTTGATGAAGAATCGTTTGAAAAGTTATTTTTATTTAGTTCAAGTTCTGGTAAAGCTTGGAGTAATTTTCGAATGAAATTTCAATCTGAATTTATTGAAAATCCATTAGAAGCTCATAGAAGATGGAACGCATTTGCAGCTCAACTTGATCAAAGATTAGCTATAAGGAATTGGAATGATTTATCTGATCAGACGACAGTTGATTCAGTTAAGTCATTTGCAATTCGATTGAAGATTGATAAAGAATGGCCTACATTTGATCAACTTGATTTAAAATATGGTCAAAGAACAATAGAAATGTTAGAAGAATTAAATCCAGTTGATCAATCTATGTTAAGTGGATTGTTTGGAAATACATTATTTAAAATTCGAATAGCTACAATCTATGTTGTATCCCGAAGATCTCCAAATGCGAAAGAATTTGAAAAATCACAACTTGTGGAATTTATGAAACGAGGTGGGATTGTACCAATTTTATATGAAATTCATGATTGTTTGGAGATGCACTCAACTGGAATGAATTGGGATCAAATCAGTAAAGAAGAATTGAAATCTAGATTAGATAGAATTTTAAAAGCAATCTCAGGTAAGATCTCAATTGGTAATCAAATCTTAGTCTTAACAAAACAAGGTTGGCCTTTAACTTGGACTCGAGAATATTTATCAAGATTGGGTGAGAGCTCATCAAGAAATGTACCTTTCTTGGCTCGTTTAAAAACCTTTTATGGGATAGTCAATGACAAATTAGATCCTTATCCCGTATCAACTTGGTGGGGTGAGTCCACATCTGAAACAACGGATAGACCAGTATGGATGGATGAGCTTCTTACTCCTGGTCAGGTACTAGCAGGAGCACATTTTGATATATCAGTTGTCTCACTGGGATTGATGATCCACACATTAAAACAAAATTCAAATGTGATAGCTCGTCATCATTTTGAAGAAAAAACGATTTGGTGGCCTCCGAATGCACCAACTGAATTGTTATTTAAAGCAGTACAATTTAGAGACTTTTATGAGTTTTGTGGTTATAAATTGAAAACACCTATGAAATTACCTTCTTAAGGGGAAAAAAAATTATTCATCATCAATGATCACTTGAATGGAGCTTTAGATCATTCCAATCTTTCTCACCTTTTTTAAATTATACTTGACATGAAAATCAATTTTTTTTTGTACATATAAAGACTTAAATGATTTGTTGAATCTTCATTTCTCTTAATCTTCCTCTATTCCTTATATCCTGACATGTAGTAAAAGAGGAAGTTGCGATATAATGATTCTTTTCAAAGAGACGCACAGTTTTGTTAAACACTGATCAGCCTAGTTCAGCCCTTACGCTTCTTGGTTCTAAACCCGCACCAAATCTTCCATTCCTCAAAATTATAAAAAACTGAAATCATCCTTAAGAAGAATTCCTCAGAATGCTCCTTATACTACATCACCCTCCAGGAATGTACTTATTGATCTAGATAGACCTATCGGTCAGAATCCTACTGATCCCAATAAAAAAACCCTAAAAGGTTATACAAAATCAATTTATAAAACTAATCCAAATAAGAGACACTATAAAAAAAAGATAACTAAAAATGATCTATAATTCATCTATCTATGTAGTAAATCTAATCTGAAGAAAAGCTTAAAAAAGTTAAAGTGTATGAATTTAAAAAAAAAATAGGTGAATCATCAAACTAATTAAAAAAATTCAAATTCCAAATCCAATTCCAAATCCATTAAATACTTTAAAATGAGATCTTCTTCAATAATCTATGTATATAGATCAAAACCTCTTCTATTTTATTTTTTCTTTTCTAAAATCTCTCATTCTTCTTCTTCTCATTCTCCTTCTCTTCATCAAACCTTTTCAAGCAGAAAAAAAAATAACACCATTTTATATTCCAAAAAAAAAGAAATAAAAAAACATATCTACATTTAAATCATATATGAAAAAAAAAATGAATGGAAAAGAAAAAGTTCAAAATAAAACCAAATCATTCAAGAAATCCAAATTTTAAAAAAGATTCAATCAATCAATCAATCAATATATGAAATGAAAACAGAAAACAGAAAACAGAAAACAGAAAACAGAAAACAGAAAACAGAAAACAGAAAACAGAAAACAGAAAACACAAGATATGATGTATAAAAGAAGAAGAAGAAGAAAAGATAAATGATTCCAGAGAAATGATGCAATTCAACTAACTCTAACTCTACCTCTACCTCTAACTCTACTTAATATAAATCTTTAAAAAAATTTAAAATCAAGAAAACCTTTTCAAGAAGAAACCCAAAGAAATTTGATTTTTCTTTTTTTTTTGAAATCAAGTTCAAGAATCAACAAAAAAAAACCAAACCTCAATTCATAATAAAAAAAAACAGAATCAAACCAGAACAAATCACCTCATCATATACATATATATATATATGATTCAAAAAAAAACCCAAACCACTTTCAAGTTTAAATAAAATTACATTTTTTTCATTTTCATCTCCATCTCCATTTCGATTTCAAACTTAATTCCTTCATTCCTTCATTCATTCATCTTCTACCAGGTGGTCTAGGTCCAAACCCACTATTACTCTTTTGATCTACATTCTCTAATCCTCGGTCAGGTTCGGTCGGATGAAAAAAATCCATTTGAGGGATCGGATAAAGATTAGGTATAGGTGTATAACCAACATGATTCTCACCAGCTCCGTTCACACTACCACCACCTGAGATTGAAGCGGGTGCTGTCATAGATGTAGGATATTGCCATCTTGGCTATTGATCATCCAAAGAAAGAAAAAAAAACCAAAATCAGCATCAATCATTTAAATCATTTTTTTTTGGTTTTTTTTGGGGGGGGGAAATCTTTTTTTAAAATCTTTTTTTTGCCTTTCTTTTCACTCACATCCGGTCCTCCACCTCTTACTTTACTCATAAACATTAACATATCTGCAATATCAGATTGGATTTGTTGTTTTTGATCTCTTAATTCGCCCACTTTTTCAAACGTTTGTTTCATCTGTAAAAAAAACACATATTCAACCTCTTCTGATCAGATCTTTCATCACTCTTTGAGCTCAACTTACCTCTGTAAACATTTGTGTTTTGAATTCTTCTAAATGAGTCATCACTCCACTCTCGACCGTCGTCAAGACTTGGTTCACTCCTTCCATCGCTTCTTCATGTCGTCTGTTCCTTTCCTCTTCTCCTTCTTCATAGGCTTCTTTCTTATCTAATTGTTCTACAATCTGTCTTAATAATCTTTCATGTTCGGCGGCTTGTTGTTTCATCGCATTCACAAGTGATTCCATATCTTTGGAAAAAAATCATTCGAATCCCATCATACCAATTCAAGACACATCCGTTTAATCAATTCCTTTCATTCATCATACGTAGAATTTCTCAAAGAAAAAAACAAAAACATCACTCACGTGTGACTTTATCTTCAGCTAAAGCTGCTTCTCGTCTCAATTGTAACTCTTCAATCTTCGCTCTTCTCTCTTCCATCTCATTCGAAATCACCGGTTTAGGTTCGGATGCTTTCTCAATCGCTTTATTCCTCCTTCTCTCCTCTTCCTTGGTTTGATTCTCTCTCAATAATTTCAAGATATGTGAAACTCTAGAAAAAATCAAATTCAACCAATTTCAATCAATCACTCATTCCAATCGCTCTCATCCATTCTCAAACTCTTCTAAACTTACCCTAGAGCAATCGTTCCAGTTCTCTCATCAGGATCAGCAGCCACGTTCTCACCCCCTTCGTCTGGCGTCAATCCACCCAATGCGCCTTCCACATTCACCGGTGCTCCTCCTGTCGTACTCATCAAAGTCTTATTGGTTGGCGCTCTCTTCAATGTGCCTCCCCCTCCGTTACCCCACCTAGCCGCTCGATCAGCTGCAGGTGTGGGTCCTCCCCATAGTTTACCTACATTGGCCAAGGTCGTCGGCATCCTAGGTCCTTTCAAACTCTTTCCTAAGCTGATCTTTCGAGCTCGAGGTCCTCCGATCCTATGTGATGCTGAAGGTCTTTTGGTCATTGTGGAGACTGGTTTGTTTGAAAGAGATGAAAGATATAAAGGAAATGAACACAAAGCGTCAGTCAGCCCGATGTTGGTGATGGAAAACTAGATGTCAATCTGATCTTCTATCAGACTTACATTGTCTAGTGTGTGCGGCTTCGTCAGCTCCCTCTTGTGGTGGAACATCAACCGTCACATCCACTTCACCAGCTCCTTCTTCCACCTCGAAATGGATTCCCTCCATCTCCTCAGGCTTCACTTGATCAGTTTCCTCCCCTCGATCAGCTTCCTCTTCTCCACTAGTCAATCCATGATCGATATCTGGCTCAGGTCTTTCGATCGTAGGTCCTAATCTCTGAGATTGTTCAATTAAAACTGCCAATTGATCTTGCAACTTTCTCACACTCTCTGTGATCAGTTCTACATCTTCATTCTTTTTCACCAAGACGCCTTCGAGATGTTCATTGAGTTGAGTGAGATATCTTGAGACTTCGGCTTGGTTTAGCACCGTTGCTTGACTCACTGTAAGTAATTCCACGATCTCTTGTTAGTTAAGTAGAACAATACTCGCTCAAACTCGACTCACCTTGGTCTTGAGTCCTAAGCAAGGTGACCATCTCATCGAACATTGGCGCTTGCTGATTCGAATGCTGAATGTTTGACCCACAGATGATCTCAGCTCAAGACTCGGTTTTGCACAGACCTGATGTTGAATCACCGACAAAGGTGAATTGTACGTACGTCATCTAAGGTCTCTTTCAGTACATTCTTGATCTCATCAGTCGGTAGGACCATCTGAACTGATGGTGGTAGTATAGACTGTTCTTGTGGTTGTTCAACAGGAACCGGCGGTAACGGTTGTTGTCGTTGAGAATAATGTGTAGCAGAAGAGATGACAGACACTGGACGTGTTGCACTGGATCGAGAAGATCTAAGGGATTGAACTCTTTCGCTAAGTCTCAGTGATGGCAATCGTGGTAAGTCGCTCTCATCCTTGGGTGGTGGCGGTGGCGGTGGAGCAGAAGCCTAATCAAACAAAATAGATCTTCAAATCTCAAATATGACAAAAAAATCAATTGATCCTTCAAAAACTTACATCTAATCCAGGCGAAGGTGTCTAAATTGAAACCATACTTCATCAGTCCGAGCTACCTCTCAACCTTTCAAGAAAAGAAGATAATCAGAAATACTCACAGTGATAGACCAATGACTTTTCTCATGTCTCACTCCACCATCTTGCATCATCATTCCATCTTCCGGATTCGAAGAATGACGAGTGGGTTCAGAAGAGATTCCATATAGACTCCTTCTACCCAAATCTAAATGTTGATTACCATAGGGAGTGGAGATACCTTCTAACCTTCTAGCTGCTCTTGCTCTTTCATCTGCAATCTTTCTAGCCACCGCATCTTCAGCTTCATAAGCCAAGTTATAATCCTATCAGAACAAAAATCAAAATCATCATAAGAAAATCAAAACAAAAAACTCTCTCCTATGCGTATTCTGAGAAAGATGAGGAAGAGACTGAACTGGAATAGGTTGAGAATCGATTTGCTCAGAGTTATCAGTCTCAGTAGGAGTAAAGTTTCGATTGTTACGTCTTAAGGTACTACGATCAGTGATACTTCTACTAATACTACCTTTCCCTTTAGACTTCCACAAGGCCACATCAGCGTCCAAATTGAGCGTACTCCTCATATCTGACTCTTCTGTACTTTCATCTTTCTCAGGTAAAGGTGGCGGTGACATCTCTGGTTCTTCTGGTACCGTTGTTGGCTTTCCAGCAGCTGCTGCTTCATCCATTCGACTCAACAGAGCCACAAGCAGGTTCTCTATCCTTCCCAATCCTGCCTCTTGGACTTCAACCGGTACCAAAACTTCTTCAGCACCTTTCACGACCTCTTCATCTGCTGCTTCGGCTTCAGCTTCTACCGCTTCATTTGGTAGAGGTGGTAAGGGTGGTGAAGGCATCCTAGAGAACGATGAACGCTGATCTTCATCTAGACTAGCCACAGGTACAGGTGAGATCGGCTTGGGTTCGATAGTCATTGAGGAATTTCGATCGGTATAATTGGTGGCAGATCGCATGGATCGGGTATGAACCGATTTATTATCTAAATTCAGTCCATGTGCTTTCAAATTCTTTTCGACGGCTGTTGAAACTTTATGCTGACTTTCAAGTAAGATGTTACACCTACCAAACCAACAAGTTGGACCATCAATCAAACCATGCAAATCAAAACACATGATTGAAAACCACTCACAAACTAAGCATATAATCCACTTTATCAGCAATCGTAGGCTCTTCTACCTCACCTCCTCCCAAATTCTCCTCACGTTCAAGCTCATGTCCTTTCAATTTAGCTGCAACATTCTGTAATTGAGTTTGAATGTTATCCAAATGATCTCCTAATGAATTAGATTGAACAATCAATTTCGAATCATTCCTTTCAATCGTCTTCAAGATCCTTTGTAAATCTCTCTGAACGGCTCGTTTGGGCAAAACACCTTCTAGATCAGTTTGTGCTGATCTTCGTTCAACATCTGACCATGCTCCTCGACGGATTGGAGTATTAGGTTCATGTTCATTGTGAGAATCTAACTGTTCGGCTCGGGGTGTGGTGCCAGGATCTTGTAGAATGTGACGTTGATTGCGAGGAGTAGAATGAGCGGATGATGAACGTAAATGTTCAGATTTAGCTTTAGAGCCACTAGTAATTGAAGAACGGGGAGAATCCAAAAATCTTTCATGAATCCCAGCTGCAGAAGTAGGTCGAATGGTATGAAAGGAGTGGTGAGATGAGTCCCGACGATTCTTATCTGCATCCTGTTCGAGTGCAGAGATATTAGCTTGCTCGGCTGGGCTGATGGGTTGTGGGTTATGCATATCCCGCGATCTTTGACGTTGTAACATTGACATGGGAGCTGAGGCAGGTGGTGGTGGTGGCGTTGAAGGTGGAGGATGATCATAGAATTGAGATGTCCGATTATGAATTGAACCTTTCACACTCATCCGATCGAGCATAGCAAAGAGATCCAATTCAGGTGATTTTGCTCTTGAACTTTTTCTTGTGAGTTGTCTTTCAAGATTAGGGTCGATCAAGTATTCAACCCGACCTCTAACTCCTGTCACTACTCCTCTCTCTTGCTCCATCATCTCTTCAAGCGTCTGTCTCAAATCCTGAGTCGCCTCTTCCCTGTACAGGTGATTAACAGAAGGTTGTCTTTGAAGATCCAAGGTGGTCGAGCCCATCAGACTTCTGTCATATTCACGATCTAGTTCGCTCTGTAAAGTGGTTGTATTGCCCGAGGAGACTGAAGCAGCACTGGTACTAATTGCAGATGATATGTCTTGATTGATTGGTGTGGATGGGACAAGACATGATCCCCTTGGTCGAAGATAACTCTCATCCACACTCATGGCCCGATCCACCAGGGTAACTGCATTCAACCTAGGACTCTGAGTTGGTTTTGGAGAAGACTCAGGCTCGAGAGGAGCTTGTGATGTGGTATTTGAAGGATCGGGTCTTGGACTTGTAGGAGCAGCAGGTGAAGATTTACCGGCCAGCGGGATATCAGGTTGTTCAACAAACCCACCCAAATCATGCGCAGCTTGCCTATGTTGTAGTTAAATAACCAAAGTGATCAGCATAGCTTTGATCTCGAATCAAGAGATCATCAAGACCACTTACCAGATTGCGCCCACCCAATCTGCACGTTGAGTAGCACGAGTACAACCCAAATACTCTTCGTGTTCGACTCTAGAATTAGTTGACGAATCGAATTCTGTCCAAGCAATCCTAAGCATATGTAAATGTGGGTCGCTGAAATCAGGACCATAAGATCGTTTGCTTCGGACACTTTCAACTGCCGTGCAATTCCTTAAATTCAGTTCGATAGATTGGTTTGGTGAAGCTCGATCAATTTCACCATTTTCATTCATGAGATAAACTGCATCAGATGTCAAGATACCTCTTGTCTCACCCCATTGATTGGTTTGTGGATTTCGATACCAAATTAACCCATGATGAAGGATCTGGATATCACTCAGGTTGGAGGTGATCGAAGATGCAATGGATTTTCGATGTTGAATTAAGCGTTCGGACATGGGAGACTTTAATGAATCTTGGTGCCGTTGTTGCCTTGAAATCTTGGTCGGCGAACTACGGGGTATAACCACTTGACTTCGTTCAGCCTGTGCAACTCGTTCTCGCCTCTCATTCCTCGATTGGATTCGTTGTTGCTCTTCCGCTGTTTCTTCAAATGCAACTGACGAAGAAGTAGTAAGAGCATCATGGTCCAGAGCTGGGATGGTAGAAGTGGAGGCGAATTGATTGAGAGCGGATTCGGAAACATATTGACGTTGCTGTCGTGCAGTTCTAGCTTTTCGAGACGCCTCGAGTGCCTCAAAAGCCGAGAGGCGAGATGGAGTTGATCCACTAGGTTCAGGTATTGAATGTTGGCTTCTATTCGAGGAAGCGGCTTGTGCTGAAGAAGAGTTTGGTTTGGTAGGAGATAAGGAGAGTGGTCTGGGTTTATGGGGTGGAAAGCCAATGGGTATATTGGATTGAGAGCCTGGGGCGCTTGAAGAGCCACCTTCGAACATTTGAATCAGAGCTGTAGCCTTTTTGGGGATTCGCTGAAGTGAAGGCCGGCTAGTGGCCGCTCCAGTCAGATGGGTATCATCCGGGAAAAGACTTGATGATTGAAGAGGGGGAGAGAAAAGATCGTGAGATGATGCGGATTTGGTCAAGGTGTCTCTGGGTCGAAGGGTTTTTGAGGTTCCAAAGATCTTGGCTCGATCACTAAGATTTGATCCACTCGGGATTGGATCTTGACTGGTTGATACACCCTGACTGGAATGAGGACGATCCAAGTGAGAATGTCTGTTAGTCGAACTAGAGACAGAAGATGTGGAGAGAGGAGAGAGGTGTTTCGGTTTGGGTGATAGAGAAAGTGGAGCGGTTGGCCGAAATCGGTTTTGGGGCATCAATCGTTGAGCAAGGATGGCTTGAGGGTTTGCAAAAGGACGTTGACGATTTGAAGATTGTTTTGAAGAGATTGTTGAGAGCTCAGTTCGCTCCCTGTTTGGATGTGATGAAGATGTGTGTGAATGTAATCAAAGGATGATCGAAGAGACCGATTGAGAGAAAGATGATGAATTGGTCAATGATGAGTGAAGTGTGCAAGTCTGGTGAGACTTTGATCCATGAGCTTTATCCATGAGAATGGTGAAGGATGAAAAAAGCAGATGAGTCAAACTTACGTTACTGGACTGAGAGAGTGTTCATGAATGGTAAACTCATCACCTTCGATATCGAGCATGACCACCGGATCTCGACCATGAGTTTGGTCTTTGGAGGTTGGATCATGTGAAGAGCGCATGGTTGAGGATGATTTAGATTTGGTTAAACCTGAACTATAGCCGAGTGTTTCCAAAAGGTCTTCTATACCCTTGTCGCCTGTACAATAGCTAAATGAAGGAAGTTCTGATGAAGTTTGATTAGGATTGAGATGATCTGTAGCCTGAAGTGAAGAGTATGGTCGACGTTCGACTGATGTGGTCTGAGAAGGGTGATGATGAAGGCCACTTGAGGTAGAAGGTCGATCGATTCCGAACGGATCACTCTGATGAGAAGATTGTGACATGTTTTTGAGGAGTGGAGTGATAGGAGCCGGACTTAGAAGATGACTGATGGCTGAGCAAGTATCTTGAGGAAGACTGGTATGTTCAGTGGTGGTATTAGAACGAGGAGAGAAAACTTTAAGAGATGGACCAGCATATGAAGGATCACTGAGATTGGCACTAGAAGCATCAGATGGCAATCGATTCAAAGTGGGAGTATAAGTATCTTGAGATAATTTTGAATGAATTGATTGATGGTTGTGAAACATATCGATCACAAGAGGTGATGAAGATTGATTTGGATGATGAGATTGATTGGTAGTGGTGTTAGTAGTTGAGGGGTAATCCGAAGGCTGAGATTGATTGAGGTGAGATTGATGGGTTTGATTAGAGGGGTTGGGTATAATGTCTTCGGTTTGATGATGAAGTTCATAAGGAGAAGAAGAGATGGTATGAGTGATGATAGTAGTAGTGGATGAAGTTGAAGTGGGAGTTCTATCGTCAATCAAATGATGAATCGTTTCAGATGAATGATCTTGTTGAATTGAATTGGGATTGGGATTCGGATTCGAATGTGGTTCGTCTTCTGATGAATGTTGAGGTAAAGTATAAGTTGATGTTTGACTATGATCATTATTATTATTATTATGTTGTTGTTGTTCTTGATGATTAGAAGTTACTTTTGAATTGATTCTATTTTGATGATTGAGTAAATTCTCATTTTGAATGTTTAAATTGATTTTTTGAGATTGTACTGCTGTTGTTGTTGTTCTTGTTGATTTGTTGTTCTTGTTTTGATTTTGAATGGTTTGATGATGATGGTTGACTAATTTGATTTGTTTTAATCGATTAATCGAATTGGAATGTCTTGATGATGATGATGAAGCAAAAGCAGCAGCCGAGGATGATGGTAAACTGGATTCAAACTGATGACTTAATTCGTAAACTCTTGATCGATTCGATTGATTGAACCCTTTCATCTCTTCTCACTTTCACTTTCGATCGCTTCACTTCATCCTTTCCTTTGCTTTCCTTTTAATAAACCCCTTTGATGATCACCTAATCTGATAATCTGATGTCTTTCCTTTCCTTTCTCTTCACTTACTTTCACTCTGATTCAAATCTTCAATCAGTCATCAAATCCAATCACTTAAACCCTTTTGTTTGTTTGTTTATTAATTTATCAATCAATCAATCAAACTTACTTAAGATTTAGATTTTAATCAATCTCCAATCCAATTCAAACTCTCACCACTCGAATGAAGTTCAGAATATTCGAAAAGACTCAAAGAAAGTGGCGTATTTGAAATCCGATCGGAGAAAATTGGAAGACCAAAAAAACAAAAAGAAGGATAAGAAATCGATAATAATAAGATAAAGGCGATGATGAATTCGATGAAACCACACAGAATTAGTTTAATGTTTCAATTCAAACCAAATCAATCCTCAGTCTTTTATCAGATACTTCTTCATCCATTCATCATCATCAACTCGTTTCCACTTTGAACTAATTTAAATAGGATATCCTTTAAATATACTCAATCTTTTTCTAAACAATTCATAAGGATGACTATCAATAGCACTATAACAACACATTCAATTACATCTTCCACTTCAAATACCACAATCTTCTATACATACAGTCATCTGTTTGTTGATTTGTTTGTTTGAATACTCACCATATTCCTTTTTTCAAACTCAGAGATCGGTTGTGATCGGAGTTGGATTGTATTGAAGAGTGAACCATCTTTGAAATCTGACTTGCTTGAAAGTGTCTCACAACTTCGACTTTGTATACAAAAGAAAAGACATTTGAGTTACTTCAATCAAAAGAAAAAAGACAATCGCGAAGTCAAACCTTGTGAATCACATCGATTGATGATATGGAATGTAGATCCCGAGCAAAAGTTAAAATTTAACTTTCAAATCACTTCATTCTTTTTGAAAACTCTTTTTACAAAACATCAATAAGGATTTACAAATCTTGGATCACTTTCACTTCATCAATCTTTCAACTCAGTTTTGTTTTTAAACTGTCTGATCCACAAATCACATGAGCCTCACCACTCACCACTCACAGGAAGATAAAGTAGTTGAATCATAAAGATATGTAACTAACCAATCCTACCTGATTTGAATCCATTTCAAATTCAAGTCAACCTTCGAATCAGTTTAGATTGATTTCTTAATCTAATTCCATTCCTTCAACTATCTTCTTCTTCTTCTTCTTCTTATCACCAATCAATTCAAATTCTCTTTCATCTTTCTTTTCTCCAAAAATTAGGAGAAAAATGGAGAACCAACAAGGATGATTAAATTGAACCTCACTTGGATTCTACACATCTTCATTTTCATCTCATATCTCAACTTAAATGTTCAAATTCCAATCAACTTGACTTCCTCTGATCAGTACCAACAAAACTTGATTTTCCCACAAGAAAAGAGAACAAATTTTGAGTAAGAAAGGATCAAAGACAAATCCAACATTAAATTTGCATTATTCTGTATTATTCTGTATGAGTCTGTTTCAAATCTGCATTTGAGGCCCTTTGTTGCTTGCATTTCTTCTTCTTGTGAGGAAAATACTTTTTTCTGGTAGTCTCTTTTCTTCATTCTCATTCAACTCTTCATCAAATCAAAATATATATCAAGTAAAATGCAAAAAGGTTGAAATCTGGTCAAAGGTTTTCAGGCCAAGAGCCATGTGTGCTGCAGGGACATGAGCAAAGCTGGACTGTCAGGTGGTGGGCGTGTTTTTTGGGACGCCAGGTGCGCCATAAACCATCAGGTAGGACGCGCCCAAATAGCAGAGGGCGCAAGGGGTGCACCTTTGAGTAAAAAACACATAGAAAACTAGGAAAATTCTTTTCAAAGATGGAAATCAAGGCTTTTATAGATCCTTGGGCATGGTTGGACACAGAATTTATTGGGCACACTGACAGGAAAGACCAGCTTCAAAGCCTTCCAGAGCATCATGTCCATCAAGGTTGTTATCCAAGTTGCGTTCAAGCCTTGGATCTTGACTTTCTGCAACTGAACTACTTGTTTTTGATGAGATTGGCTTGCAAAAAAAGTCTTATTGTGACTTGTGAGATTATCTTTAGTGTATGGAATCTATTTGATTACAATTTTTGGTCTTAAATTGCACCTGTGATGTCTGCAAAACTACATTCAGTCTCATCTTATGAATGGGCACGCCACCCCTATTTTTGAGATTTTTTGGTGCGCCCTTTGGCGCGTCAAACACATTGTGCCCACCACCTGATTTGGAAGGCATTACTGAGATTGGTTGGCTACCTGCTAGTCTGGGTAGTTGACAAAAGACATCAGTTCAAGTTTGGCAGTATGTGACTGGCCAAAGGCGCCTATGTACTACATCCATGCAGCGCACATGCCTCTGGTCCTGAAAACCATTTGAATGGATTTCAACCTATTTGCACGTGACTGCATCTATATATATATATATATTTAAATGAATTCATAAATCAAAGATACAAACAATAAGAGATCTTAATCAAATCAAATCAAATCAAATAAATGAGTTTTACAAGGATATCTAGATGAAATTCATCAATCATCAATCATCAATCATCATCTTTCTTTAACAAAAAAAAAAGTAAAAAAAACATCAAATCTTGAAAAACCAGTGTAAGTTTTTTTTTTTTTTTTGGTAAAAAGAAAGACTTAATAAATTTGTATACAAATACACTTCAAAATTTTACAAAAAAAAAATTAACTGATCACTTTCCAATTCTAATGTTCATCAATCTACCTCTCTTTCTTTCAAAAAAAAATCATCAAAAAATTCAATTCCTACCAATCCTTAAATTTGACATTTTTCTTTATCATAAATTTAAACCAAAAATCCAAAATCCCAACTTCCATATTGGTTTTCCCCAAAACCGTTTTCACTTCTTTATCCCTCCTCATTCTTTTCTATCCCTTTAAAATTGATTTTCTAATCCAATTCAAATTCAAATTCAACTTCAGAACCCATCCTAAAGGTCAACCTGATTTTTGAAGAAAAAGGTTCAAAAGGAATGAGTTTCAAATAACAAATTCAAATCAGCTTCTAAAGATTTCGAAAAATGTTGAAAATAAACTAAATCTTCAATTCCTAATACCCTTTTCGGATCAAAACAATATCCTTCAATTAGAAACCCTCCTTGACTTTCTCTTTCTCTTTCTCTTTCTCTTTCTCTTTCTCTTTCTCTTTCCCTTTCCCTTTCCCTTTCCCTTTCCCTTTCCCTTTCTCTTTCTCTTTCTCTTTCTCTTTCTCTTTCTCTTTCCCTTTCTCTTCCTCTCTCTTCTTCTACCTTTTCATCCTCTACCTCCAATTCTTCAATCTCCTCTCTCTCTTCCTTCTTCCTTTCCTCTTCTTTCCTTAAATCTAAATCTAATCCTAACCTCACTTCCTTCGTTTCATTTCTCATCCGTTTCAAAACCTCTTCTGAAACCCTAAATCGATTCATCTCTTTCTCCTCTCCGATCAATAATAAGATCCCAGATCGATTCGGATCTAAAGCCTTACTCGCTTTTAGCCTCCGTCGATCTCTTAAACACACCTCAAACTTTCGATCATACGCAAACGCTTGAGCTTCGTTCCATTCTTCTTCTTTCCTAAACCCTTCTCGTTCTTGATGGGTGATCGGTTTCATAGCTGGTAAGAGATGAGGTGAAGATCCTTTATTGAAGATCAAACCTTTGGATCCCATTCGAATCGAATCTAAATGTAAATCGAGATCTAAGATAGGTGCAGGTGTGGGAACGTTATGTGAGGAGATCACCAAGATATGATGTGATTTGGATGGAGGTGAAGGAAGAGATGGATGATGAGGTAAGACCGCGACGATATAGACCATCGAAAGTTCTAAAGTTTCGGCCAGGATCTTGGTGGCTAAATCGAATTTAGCCATTTGTGATGAAGAGGGTGATTTGTATGGTTTAGGTGATTTATGAATCGAATTAGGAATCGATTGAGATCTGATCGAATGAGATCTCTTATTTCGAAAGGTTTGATAAATCGAAGTAGAGGAAGGATGAAAAAATGGAAAGCCAGAAATCGATTTATTTGGAGAATGAGATGAAGTTGAATGAATTAAATCTCCTTCTTCTTCTTCTTCTTCTTCTTCTTCTTCTTTAGTCGTCACATTTAATAAATTAGTGGAAATCGGTTTTAATTCAGCTTTGATGGGTTTCGGTTTAGATGAATTCATCCAATTGGATAGATTGATTTGATCTAATCTAGCCAGTTTTTGTTGAATTTTATCTAAAAACCAAGTCGAGATCACCGTTTGACATTCAGATGCGAATCTTAATAAGATTTCTCTTTCGGGTTTGGTAAAATCTTTTCTTGGTTCACCATCTACTACACAAATCGTACCAATACAAGCTGGTTTATCAGGTGGTGAATCAATTAAACCGGGTAGATCAGGTGCAAAGATCGGTGCTCCTGCATAAAATCGTGTAGCTTGATGTTCCAAAGTGGGAGAATTTGAAAATCGCCAATCTGCTGTTGTATCTAGTACTGCAAAGACTCGATCACCATTTAGGATGGTATGAGAACCTATCGAATGATGAAAAAAGACATAAGTTGGATTTCGAACACGTCCATCGAATTGAAGTCAGAGATCAAGATCCATCGAATTGAAGTCAATGATCAAAACCATCCATCGAATTGAAGTCAGAGATCAAACTCACAATAACTTAAATCCCGTCTGACAGAAGTTAATCCGTTCAGACCGTTCTCAGCTAGATATACGTTCCGATCATCATCTAAAATCTATCAAAAAGCCGATCCAATCCAATCGATCAGTGAGAAGGAGAAGTGTGTGAGAATGTAAGAGATGATGAAGACTGAACTGAGACCATTGAGGCAGTGACATTGAAATGAGAACGACATCTTTGAACGATCGAATGGATATCTGGATGATCGATGAGAGAGAATGAGAGATGAGTAGAAGTTGAATTTGAAACTGAATTATTAGGAGCAGTGGTAGTAGAAGTGATGGAAGGTGTTGAACTTGAATGTGAATTGAGTTTAGGTCTTAGATACAAATCTTGAAGATGAGCAAAGGAAGTATGAGAATGAGAAGTGGAAGGAGAGGAGAGAGTAGAAGAATCAATGGTATAGGTCGGAGAGAGTTGATGATGATGAGATGAGTTGGAGTTGGAGTTGGAGTTGGAGTTGAAGATGATCGGTTGATGATAACCTAACCTGTTCAACACTCGTTGTCTTGATGATTCAGATTTGGGTAATGGAGCTGAGAAGAATTGATTGAAAGAGTCTTTGTTTGATGGGATGGGTGGGTTGTTTAAATCGAATTCGCCCTATTGTGTTTTTCATCAAATCAGTTAGTGAATGTGAATGATGATGATGAGATGAGTTGATGAGATGATTGAATACATTAGAATAAGATTTCAGATAATCTTGAAAAGGATTTGAAGTGGAATTGGAATTGGAATTGGAATTGGAAGTTGAATTGGAAGTTGAGTTAAGATTGATTGAAGTGGATAGTTTTCGTTTGACTTTATTGAAGATGTGATTTGATTTTGATTTGATGGGTTTGGTGGTTGAGTTGAGTGGATGAGTTGAGGTTGAGTTGATGGGTAAATTGATTTGATGTCTTTCTGCTGAGCTTGGAGATGGATGACTACTACTTTTGTTGGAGAAATTCATCTTTGAAAACAATCAGCCAATCAGTTCGATCGAGATGGATGGATGGACGGAGGTGGGAATTCGAAGTTGACTTGATTTAATTGGAAAACTGAGTAAGCAAGTACATAGTGCATGGTCAGTCAGTCAGTTGGATTCATTTCAAGAACTTCATCCTGCTGCTTCTACTTCTACTGCTTCTTCTACTTCTGCTTCATCATCAGTTGGTCATTTTTTAATTTTAATTCAAAATCAATTAATCAGATCTCAATCATCACACCAATCATCCTATTAGGGGGTGTCAAGTAGACTTTTCCTGCTGCTCGTTTTGAAGATTCCCACTGCTCGAAACCTTCATTAAGAGCATCCACTATGGTGGAGGTGATTTATCGTAAAAATTGCGTTCCTGAACGCGAAATTTAATCATGCGTGTGTTACCAAATTTGGTAACCGCATGAAATCCACTATGGGATGATTTTCGGTCTTCTTTACCAACGATAAATCACTGTGAATCAATCAGATCCACAGTGGTTCGATTTTGAAATAAAATATTTTATTTTTTCTCGAACTTCATCCAAAATAACTTCATCGTATGCCTGCTCCGACCTCCTTGAAAAAACAAATCTTTGCCCTTTTGAAGTCATCAAACAACGACGATGAGCAGCAGGACTATGACCAATTGGTCTTTGACTGCCTCTTCAATGAGCTTCAACCACCTCCTTCACCTCCTCACACTCGTATCCGCATAGATCGAGACCGTGTTGCTCGCGGCCAACAGCTTTATAACGACTACTTCGCACCTAATGCCCGATGAAGTCGAGTCTTGAGGATGAGTCTTGAAGTTTGAAGTTTGAAGTCAAGGTCTTGAGGTTCGAACGTTGAGTCTTGAAGTCTTGAGATATGGAGTTTTGAAATTTGAGGTTTTGAAAACGGTTGTTGTTGACCGATTATCCTACGATAAATCATGTCGTAGGGTTGCGTAGATCTACACACACGGAATGCAAGATTTGACGCAGCAGTACGGACCGCAGGTCTAAATCAAGTCCATAGTGGACCAGCGGGAATTTTAGCGTTATGGGAACGCTAAATCACCGAGTTAGCGCAACCATAGTGGATGCTCTAAGTTTGGTGGGAAACTTTCAAAACAAGCAACTGGCTCAGGCCCTCCTGCCTAGCAAACGAGCAGAGGCCTGTGCAAAACGAGCAGTCCTCGGACGACCCTTATGTCTTAAGTATCAACTAGGGGTCGCATTTATAAATTAAAAGAGATTATAAAATAAAATAAATCTTTGAAAGATAATGCTGTTTGGATTAATACATTATCGGGAGGTCAAACGTCTCGAACCACGTCAAACACTTCCATTACTCGCTCATCACTCTTTTCATTCTCCATCGTTTATTCTCTATCGTTCAATCTGGAATTTCTGCTCTTCTCGACCGTAACCGTACTCAACAACTCCACCGACGTTCCCTGGAATGCCGAAGACCTCTCCACGCCAGCAAATGATTCGTGACCTGGCTTTGTTGGGAACATTCGCCAGTGAAAACGCCGAAGACGCTCTACTTCAGCCTCGACGACACCGGAGACAATTCAGCCGTACAATTGGCTCTAAACTCTACCCTCGAAACCAACGATTAGCGAAGTGGTACGACCTGCTAATGGGTGACGAGGCAGATATCTTGGACGCTTTGTCCGCCGTCACTAGCCATAGGTATACCACCATTCGTTGGAAGGAGCCCTACTCAAATCCCTTTGCAATCAACGACATGCTTCGATCTCGTGGCACCGAATTCAACCAAGCCATGCGAACTAGCCATGAAGGGTTTCAGGCACTTCTTCACCTCATCAGCGATCATCCAGTATTTACCTCAACCAGCAACAATTCACCACCTCCTGTAGATCACCAATTAGCTTTGACTCTCGAGCGTCTAGGATCTCATGGAAATGGCGCTTCACTAGGTCGATTCGCTCGTAACTACAAAATCGGTTATGGGACTGTGGTCAATTCTACCAAGCGAGTCATTTGGGCCATCATTGATGTCGGCAAAAAATATGTGCAATGGCCTAATCAAGAGCGCCGCCAAGGAATTTCAGCAGTTATGGCGAAGGAAGGTTTCCCTGGCTGCGTAGGTTTTGTTGACGGAACTACGTTCCCTATCTTTCAGCGCCCTGGCAAGGACGGTGAAGTCTTCTTCGATCGCAAGAAAAGATATTCAATCAATGCTCAAATCGTCTGTGACTGTGACCGAAGGATCACCGCAACCTTCACAGGTTGGCCTGGGTCCTGCAGCGATGTTACGGTCTTTGGAAAGACAGACCTGATCAGGAACCCTCAAAAGTATTTCAGCAAAGGTGAGGTTGATAAACTCCATTAAATACACGATCCTTGTACTGATGGACTTGCTGAACATGAACAAACAGGTGAATTCCTTATCGCTGACTCAGCTTATGTGTGTGATGAAAACACTGTCGCGTCTTATAAGGGACAAGCAGCCACCGAACGAATCAACGCCGATTTCAATTATTGCGTCGCCAGAGCACGAGTTCGAAACGAGCACTCGATTGGAATTCTCAAGACTCGCTGGGCTTCGTTACAGGGGCTACGAATGCTGCTCAACGAAGGTCGACATATGGAGAACTACATTAATTGGATCAGAGCGTGTATCATTCTACACAACATGCTCGCTGATCTAGGGAATGCATGGGAGGAGATTGTTGATGGTATTGATGATAACTTGGTCATTCCTCGAATTACTGGCCAATCTTTACTTCCACCTGGACAAATTGGGATCAAGAAACGCGAAGCCGTACGAGACCACGCTGTGGCCTTCAATTATGCTACTGGTGTGTTACCTTTTTAGGAGCTATTCATTCTATTAAGTATTATTGTTTGTGGTACTATACTATTGTTTGTGGCGCGGTAGTGTTTTTCTCTGAAACAGTTTGAAATCAATTTGTTTTTTACTCTCTCGATTACTTCAATTTGTTTTTTACGTACTGTTTTTCTCTGAAACAGTTTGAAATCAATTTGTTTTCTACTCTCTCGATTACTTCAATTTGTTTTTTACTCTCTCGATTGCTTTGCTCAATGCAATTTCTCTGACATAACATCAGAGTTTGAGAAAAACTCAAATTGATAGAGAATCAAATAAGTGTGTGCACAAAAAAAGACAGAACAAAATCAAACATAATAAGAATCATAAGAGTTTAGATAAGACAATCAAATTGATAAATAAAGAATGAACAGAGAAAAAAAATGAACCGAGAAAAAAGACAGAAAGAATCAAAAAAAGACAGAAAGAATAAATCAGCCTTCAAAAAGAGCACAACACGTCACTAAGCTAATTCACAACCCAGGATTCGGCAATCATAGATGGGTAGCTCAGCCTCACAAGCAAGCCATTCCCATCTGAAATCCTCCGAAGCAAATAAGAAACGTTGACTGTTTTCTTCGCTTTGCAGGACTCGGTGTGCTCTTAAACGGATGACTCGAGAAGGTATGCTGACTTCTCCTCGTTGTTCAAGCATAGACAACGCACATTGTCTAAAGTCAAGCTTCCCATATCGATGTACAGATGGTGAGACTATTCCTGTAACTCATTCGAATTTCAGCTCAGCTCATGATATGTTCTTTATGTATGTATTTAAAGATCGAAGACTAACCTGGTTCCAAACTCGGAGCCTTGACACTGTAAGGGACGCTGTAAGGTGGGTCGTCTTCTGTTTTCTTGGACTTGGATCTCTTTCTTGAAAGAGATCCACTTCCACTATCAGACTGATTGCGTTTGTTTTGCTTGGGGGTGGGTGTTGAAACCAAAGAGGGCGTAGAGGAGGACCTGGAAAGGTCTGATCCGGGTCCAGCTTGTTCGCCGCCAGGATGACCTGTACATAATGAACATCAGAACTACATCTAATAAAGAAAGAAAGAATCTTACATACCGTTGTTATCCCCTTGGAGCATCTCTGCACGACTCATTAGAATTGGATCGCCCAAATCCCCGGAATCGGCGCTTTTTGTCTTCTCCAGCTGTCATGAAACCTTGTCAGCTCAGCGTTGATATTCCCAAATGAATGAAAAATGACTACATACATGATCGAAATGGGCCTTCAGGAGGGCTTTTGAAAATGATCCGGGGTACTGCGCGTTGAACTGGGCAGTGACCTTGGTCCAACCAGCACCAGTGAGCTTTCCTTTGGAAGTTCGTTGCTTGGAGATCAGTTCGACAAGGTAGCAGTTCCGAGCATGGTAAACATCGGCCTGTGACATAATGATGGCTAGTCAAAACGAAGAGAAAGATAATAAGCCTGAATTGCAAGATTGTAGAAGGTGTTAAAAGATAGTATCTATCAAAATGAGCGAAGAACTTACGAAGAACTTACTTTTATATCCATCATCTATGGTATCCCCAAGGGTGATGGGGAAAGCTTCCTTGGTCAATGACATCATCGATCAAAAGGAAAGAATCCTTCCGACATCGATCAAAAGGACAAAAGATCCTGACATCATCACGGTTGTGCGCGCATAACATAATCTCGTTTGTTACTTTGTTTGTTAGACACTTCGTTTGTTAGACTTGTAATCTCAATCTAATCATATTTATATTATATAATATATTTACCGAATAAACAAATTCATATGTAAATGGCAGTGTGAAAGAGGAAAAAGCCAGTTAAGAACATGGATAATATTTTCGATCGATTGAGTAGTTTTGTAACTGGAATGGTCCCATCAATGGTAACGGATTTGATGAGTATTTTTAAAAGTAATGTATTGCCTTGCAGCTACAGACCGATCAATACAAGTGATTCAGAGGACATGCGAAGCAATCAAATAATAGATAATTCCATGACTGATAATACGACCAAGGATGATGGTGTCGACGCTTAGTACTTGGGCTTTTATTTCTTGGCAGGTAACATCTACGTCGAGGCAATGGAATTAGTGATAATCCATTGGTGCAGTCAGTGTTATGATAGAAACCAACCTTGTCAATAGCTTCTAAGACTTGCATTTCTGCCTCGCTCATAATGTATGGATCGAGTTCATGGATTATGTCTTGCATGTCAAATGAATAGCGTGAAATGAGTGAAAATAAAGATAATGATTTATGTGACGTTCTTACCTGAAGTGAAATCCGCGATTGAAGCTTTTGCAAGATCGCTTGGGCGCATATATAGAACGTCCAAGCTATACTTCTTTCCGTTAGTTACGAATCTCCAATCACGATAGGGGGCTGCTTTTTTGGGCTTTTCGCCATTCACGGCGATGTTGAAGTTGACGGTACATTGGCTTCTATAATGGCCAAATTGACCGCAACGGATACATTGATCGAGACCAGCCCAGACACATGGATGGGCGGCATTAGTAATTGGAAGAGGTTGGATTTCGGATTGCTCTCGCTTCGTCAGAGTGTTGAAATAAGCGACTTGGTCAGGGGTTAAATCAAGCATCTCGCGAATAAATGTTAACGGTGTATATAACTTAAGTGCAGAACGAGGAATAGGAATCAAGATGCTTTATACTCAAAGCAGAACGAGGAATAGGAATCAAGATGCTTTATACTCAAATGTAGCGCGTGTTTGAAACATAATTGATTCCCATTCCCCACATCCGTTGTCAGTGGATATATAGACGATTATGCAGGATATGTCAATAGTATATCATACCCAACAACGTATACACATGATTGCGGCCGTACCGGTTCTTCGAGTGTAAGTTCTATGTCGCGGAATGTCTTCTGGAGATATATGATCGGTCTGTAAAGATTGCATTAACTTTGGAAGGGTCCTATCGGATTCTTGGCGAAATGTATCACCCACATTGCTTCGGCTTTAGTTCGCGTCATGACTATGCCTCTCCGTGTGTTTATCGATTACAGGACAATCATGATGGCTTAATGTAGCACAATGCGGCGGCTGGGCGCCCAGTCCCTAGTTTATATTTATATTTACAAGTGCCATGAATCAAAAGCACAATATTTCACAATATTTATAATCAAAATAACACTTACAAAAGAAATAACACTTACAAAAGCGAGTGACACGATACACAGAGACACAGAGACAAAAGCAAATGAGACGATACATGGAAGAGAATATGAGACAATACATAGAATAGAATGACACGATACATACATGATGAAAAAATGAAAGTGAAGTTATTTATCACCTGGGGGAGTATCAGGGACAGTGGCAAGCCGCATTAGCAGCTCCACCTCAGCAACCGTCTTGCCTTCATCAAGCCACTTCGCCATCTGCTGAAGCCTTCGGTCTTCAACTCGATCCTTACGTTCCATCCCGAACTTCTCCTTAGCCCATGCCAACTCATTAATAGCCCGGTTATTATCAATCATCACCCGAGCAGTGTCCAATTTCATCTTCTTTGCTTCATGGGCTTGCTCCCAAATATTCGCCTTATCAAACATCAGCATCTTCGCATTACTTGCATCCGCGAATGCCTGAGCCAAAGAGTTCTTGTTCTCTTTTTTCTTGACCGAGGGCTTAGAAATTGGTGGTAGAGGATCGCGTTCTGATACATCGTCGGCTGCATCTTTGGTCAGTTCCTTAGACTTGCGTTTCGGTTTCTTGGCATTCAAAACCGTTTGTTTACTGGGTGGCTTGGACGAAGTTGGCTTCGTTCGAAAAGGCTCGAGATTTTCGAGTGTTGAACTGAGCGGCTGAAAAATCCCGTTGGTGCCAGAAAGGCTTTCGCGGTCTGAAAGCTAAAATTAGTATACTGGTCTGAGAAAGCTGAGAAATGAGAAGAAGAAGGATGTGAATCTTACCAGTAAGAATATCTTCATCCTCATCCAACAGAAGATGTGCAAATGTGTGAGACTGACTGGTTGGATTCACAGGGCTACCGATGATGGGGTTTGGCGCTTTTGAAGTAGAGGTGGGCTTTGGCGCTGTTGAAGTAGGAGAAAGATTAAGACGGTTCAGAAAATAATCAGAGTACAAGATTGCTTACGAATAGACTGGCCCGATTGAAATTCAATGTCACTATCTTCATTGACATTGGTAAATCCCAATTGATCCTCCTCCTCCTCCTCCTCCTCCTCCTCGTAAACGTAATCGTCATCGTCATCGCCATCATCATCATCATCATCCTCTGAGTCACTCAAGATCAGACTATCCCATTCTCGCATTGCGGTCACATTTGCTTTCTCGCCAAGAAGATCGTCCATTTCAGAGAAGCACGGACAAATAGAATCCAACTTCTGTTGATACGTATAGATTCCTCGTTTTTGATCCGCAGATGAAGTACCAGAGCCGGTACTTTTCGGGAAGCGTTTGGCTGCGATATACTGTCGGCGATATCGTATGAATCGTAGTTGGAGGTTGCGACCGGTGAGATCCATGGGTTTGTCAGGATGACGCTGATTATACATCTCCTGAATATGAGCAGCAAAAAGACGCCAAGAAGTCGAAACGTTCATTGACTGCCCGGTAACTGATGTCTTCTTGCCACCGCCAAAGAGTGAATTGTATCTTCTCGGGTCCGACAAGTAAGCAATGATATTCAGATAGTCTTGTCGGTCAAAACGAATCTTCTTCAAATCATTGTTCAAATCATTGTTCAATTCAGATTGTGAAGTCTTCGAGAGGGCTTGAGCTTCGGATTTCTTCTTAGTTGGATTCTTAGGCTTTTTGACATTTGACTGGATGGTCGGCAGGGGATCAATCGGATGATGTTGAAGTGTTGATTGGCCATTTGATCGAGATGGGTGGAATGGATGATTTGAAAATGGATGATTTGAATGGCCGCTTGTTTGAGATTGGTGGTGGACGACGTCCATGCGAGAGAACACTGGCAATACAACCTGCTTCGGTGGTTGCCATCGCTCACGGGAGTAAGGATCCGAGTTATTAGGGGACGACTGCATTTCGTGCTGTGAATTGCCTGAATGCGACGGCGACGTGGATGTGAAGGACTTTGAGGTGTGCGAGTTGGCGGATGATATACTTTGAGGCATGGAAAGCGAATAAGAATTTGGTAAGGGCATCGGTGGATGTGAGATAGATTTGTGTTGAGAGAAGTGAAATGGACGAACATTTAGATCGAGGTGGTGGAGTGGACGGAAGAGATTAAGGAAAACACTGTTTTCTTCTGAAAAAACAGTAAAACACTGTTTTGTGTAAACAGTGCATCTGTAAACTGCTGTACTTATGTCCAGCTCGGTCCCCCTTTGACCTCACATGCACTCTGAGAAACTTGATTCGAGCAGATCTCACGGGTCCTCGCGCACAGATATCGAGCAGCCTCCGTGTCGGTGCGCGCGGTCAGACAGCTGCTCGATCCCACGCCAGGTGTTGCTCGAGAAAGCTTCGAAAACGCCCTACTTGACACCCCCTATTCACTCCAAATCACAATTCACAAATCAACCCAAAAAAAAACTAAGGCTACATTTACTAGAATTCATTTAACAAATCATCTTCGTAATTCCAAATTAATCATCACAAAATCATCTTTCCTGTTGAGTAGCACAAAGTTGAAGATCATTGGATTCCAAACTATCAGACCTTTTCTCTTCATATCTGTATTTCTTTCTTTTAAATTCTTGATCACTCCTTTGTTGTTGTTTGTTGGAATGGTACACGTATACTTGAAATCACAAGATGACATTGTTCACAATTTGAAAGGAGCTTCAGGTGATGGTTGAAATGAGGAAAGTTTGATGATTGTAACAGAACAACAATCTTGGATTGATTATTGCAAGTTATGTCTTTCAAGTCAAACTCTCTGTTGACTACATTCATCATTTGATGTTTGTAAAAACACAAAGATGCCGTTGTCTACAAAAAGAAGGTTTTTCTGCTTTATACACTCATGAATGAGTAATGTAGCAACACCAAGGCTACAGCCAATGGAAATTGTTAGAACTTAAACCCTTCCAACTGATTGCAACCAACTGGAAAATGAGAAAAAGGATCAGGTGCTTTGCAAATGACAGAAATGAATCAGGTGCTTTGCAAATGACAGAAATGAATCAGGTGCTTCTGATGATGAGGATGATGTTGATATATCACCACCCGTAACAAATCCCAAGTTCATCTTTTTCATTCTTTTCTTTTCATATCCTTTGCTTCTTTATACTTAGCAAGTGACAAGCTAATAATACATGGTAACATGTTGAATTCAGATTGAGAAGATAGTCTCAATCAGTCTTTGATTGGATTAGATAACACCAACCCAATCAATCAAGCTGCAAGTGTTGCATCTGATGATGGAACCACTCAGACCACCACTTCATCAGCTTTCAAACCTTGTGCTATGAGCAAGAAACCTCTGGCTCGTTTCAGACCAAACCCAAAAGCCAAGCTAGTCACTTTGTTGAACAACTCTGTCAATAGCCTCAAGAAGCGAGCCATTGCAATTGCTAATCAAGAAGCATGATGAGCAAACACAGTAGCTGCTCACAACACCACAAAGATCAAACTGGCTGAAGCTAAAGCTTGCCATGAACAAGATTCTGTTATTTTCAAGACTTCCAGGGTACCATCTCAACCTGAAACAATGGCCATCTTCAATGCTGACTATGAAAAATACTTTGATCAAGACCATGTGGTGATGGAAGTCTCGAAGATTTTCCAAAAAAAAAATGAGGATGTGTGGTTTCTTTATCAATACCTCTCTTCAATTTGTTCATTGGATTTGGCTTGGTGATGCTGTTGTGTGTAATACAATACCTTTACCCTCCATATCAGCTTTCTATCCTCAATAAAATAAGAAGATGATCTTGCTGTACATCATGATCAAAACTTTTCTTTTTACAATTCAATTAGAAATCAAATTGACATCTTCATCAAAGATTGTAATCTACAAATATTCAAATGATTTATTTCAAGTATGTAAGAACTGTGTCTAAATGAAATCAAAAAGTCTTGCTTCTTTCTTTCATTTCATCCTCAGCATTGATACATATCAAGGATGATGAAGATAAGCATCCCATATCCTCATTTCCAATCAATCTCAATCATCTATGACCTGTGTTTGAAGATTGGCGGTGGTTACTTGGTAAACATCATTCTCTTATTGCTGCTCAGTATCTCAAATTGCTTCTTAATCACACCAAATCTCCCTTCAATCCCATTCTATAGTCTTAAAGGTCTTGAATTGAACAACTCTTTATATAGTCTCTAGGCCCAAAAAACATCTTGGGCCCAATTCTTGTACAGATGAAATGTAACCCACAGTAAGGTGCAAGAAATTCAGATTGGTTTGTATACCTTGCATCCAACAAGGTGTTAGCATGAGAACACAAACAAAAGGAAAAGACAAGTTTTACATACCTGGCAGTCCAAGTGATCTTCCTTGCTACTGTGCTACTTCCAATCCTTGGTCATTGGTAGTAAGACCTTTTGAAACTGAGAAGAAGAAAGGTGAACAGCAAGTTCTTCAAAAAAACACCCTCCAACAACACATTTTTGGCTTAGGTAACCTTTTTGATTACAGTCCCATTCATAATTTTGACTTTGAACCAGAGCATGGAGATGAGTCCCATCAATCAAGAGTGCCTATACAGTCCTTCAAGCAGGGATATTGCTCGGTATTTGTTGCTATCTGAGCTGGACATGGTCTCAAGAAAGCAGGTTGATGGATGAGTTTTTCTGATACCTGTTCTAATGCATTTGCAATGAAGTTGAGGTATTTGACTGATTGTCTATGTAATTAGAAAGAGGTGTATTGATCTGGATTGATGAAACAAGGTAATCATTCAGGACTTTCATCAGATCAAGGAAAGTAGTCTGGTTCATCCAACACTTTTCTTGAAACCAAATCAGACTACCTTCAAAAACTTCTACAACCTATGCATCACCTCTGAGTTGAGAGGTACATCAAGAGAGTTTTGGAACTAATTTAACAGCAAGGATTTCTTGAGCCATCATCATGGTCTTTTCTACCTCTTATCAAAGAACTTCTTCATCTCCATCATCTTTAAAAAAAACCTCAGTTTGAAACATGAGAATAGATTCCAAGCTCTTGATGAACACAGTTGGTGAAATATAATCAAACATGGTTGATTTCAGGTATTGTTGACAAACGCAGACGAATTTTGTTTCAAAATACCAAACAAGTCTTCTTCAAACCCACCAATGATTGTTGAACAGCAATCCATCATCAACTTCTTCTTTTTATATGGTTTTGGCTCATCTGATACATTACACTTTTTAAACTACTGTACACTTTTAATGGGCTACCAACCCAGATTCAAATTGAACACTCAATCTTCAACTTCAATCCAATCCTTCTTCCATGCACTTTCACTCTGATTCTGATTCTGACTCTGACTCGATTGACTTCTTACTTTCCTTTCATTCATCATCGGCCAATCTTTCAAATTCAATTCATTTCCTTTCAAATCACCTTCACCACTCCCACTCGCTCTAATCACCAATCTTCTTGCCTCTTCATCCTCTTCATCCTCTCTATCAATCAACACCCTTTCTTCTCCTTCTTCTCCTTCTTCTTCTTCCATTTCCCAAGTTTCCCATTCTTCTTCAACCTGATGATCATTCCCATGGCTTTCTTCCATCGAAATCATCTTCATATACTCAAACACTTCATCCTCATTCATCCATTCACTCAACTCGCCATGATACCGTTCTATCCATCTTTCCTCTTTCGATCTCAATTCACTTTCGATCCTCTCTCTTTCACGTCTATTGGCTACTTCATCTTTAATCTCTTGTAAATCTAAGGAGCATTCATCATCTCATTAACCTTGCAATTCAAACACAGATCTCATGCATTCAGCTCAAACTCACTGGATGATCCGATTCTTTTGCTCACCACCCGTCCTGCTCCTTTACTTCTGATCTCTACAAACACAAACCACATTGAAGATCTTCTTCATCACCTTTCTTCTCTTCTTTCGACTCCAGAATTCAAACCCCACTCACCTTTCTTCTGTTTATGCTGAACCCCACATCGATCCACTTGCCATGCCATGATCCATTCCCCAAAGCCAATCACAATCGAATCAGATCTTAATTCAATCGATCTCACTTTATAAACTTCATTCACTTCTTCAATCTCTTCTTCTGATAATCTTCCTCGGTTCATCAATCTGCTTCGTTCCTTTGAAGATTTCTTATCCCGAAACAATCTTAAAAGTTCACCTGTTAAAGCATCATAGACTTTAGTACTTCCGTCCTCACTAAACACATCACAAACACATCAATAGTTCAATCAGTCCTTCTTGATCTCCCCAAAAAGAAATTCACAATTTTCTTTTCTCCTCCTTACCCTCCTATTCCAATCAACATTGGTGTCATACAGATCGAAGTGACCAATGAACCTGATTCTTGTAAACAGATCAATGGAGGTTTGATCGAAGGAAGTAACACTTCAAAATCTTCTCTTGTCCAACTCCATAGATAACTTTTACCTTGATGATCACCTGCCACCACTCGATTTGAACTTGGATGGTCTTCTAAAGTTTCCTCTTCAGTTCCTTTAGAATTCCATCTTGAATGATTGAAAACTTTAGATGACTTCGAAACACGGTTGATCGGTTTGAGATCAGGATTAGATTGGAATGGGTAATGAAAGTCTTGGTCTAGACAAGTTAATGAACCTAATGAATCCAAATCGGTTCCATACTTTAAAAATGCATGGAAGTTCAATCCATCCTTTGAGTTGGATGGGTTCAAAATCCAATGTCTTTCAAAAAAATTATGAGATCCTCTTTGGACCAAGATCGAAGGCTTCAAAGTTTTCCAACTCTCGATTTCTAAATACTTCACACTTTGAAACACATCATTTTTCAATCGATTGATACATTCATATTGTCGAGTGGTTGAGAAGATGTTAGGATTAGATCGATCAAAGAATGATAAGCCGATCCAATAATGAATTGATCCAGTTTGAGTACCAATAGCTAAAATGTTTTGATACTTTGAATCTTGAATTAAATTAAAACTGATACAAGTTCCAATCTCATTTACCAAACCATCAGCTTGATTATTCAAAAAGATGGTTCCTAAACAATTGGAAGATTGATGAGATGTTGACTTAGTTGTAGACCAAATCTTAACATCACCATTTAAAGAACAAGAGATAATGAACTCTTGAAATTCATCTTGAATGTCGATTGTAAGTTTGAATGGATTTGAATTGGATTGAGTCGGAATTGAATCTTTCGGTTTTTTAAGTTTAATGAATTTCAAACAATGAATCGAATTCGTATGAAAGTCTTCAATTTGACCGATTTGTTTAACACTTGGATTTCCTGAGATCGGATCGATTTGACTGATTCGAATCTCTCCATTCCTCATACCCCAAACGATTGAATTGCCATCTGAACTTAAAGAGAAACATAAGGGTTGAACATTGGTTAAATGGATGGGTTGATTAGGATTGAATTGAAGTAATGGGTTAGGATTCGATTCTAATTTTGAATTTAATGATTTTCCTGTCCATGGATGACTTTTGATAGATGTACCTGTCTTTAAAGAGATCGTGGTCAGAGTTGAGCTTGAGTTTAAAGATGTTTTAGAAATCAATCCAATGTTGGGATTATAAGTGATGGTTCCTAATTTAGATTTCTTCCATTTCCTACCCCGAAAAAACCAAATTCAAAAATCAAATTCGATTTAGTAATTTTCTTGAAATATGTAAGTCAGAATTGATTTTCTTTTTCAAAAAGAAAAAAGAATCATCAAAACCTAGTGAATCATTCACGTTAATGAATTAAATCGAATGAGATATTCATTTCTCCAACTCTTCAAATCGATCCGATTCAATAAATCAAATCTGATCGAATGATCATGATCCAAGAATTCCCATTGATTCAAAATTGAATTGAATTCTTGTGATTTGATTTTAAAATAAATTTGAAAAGCTTTCTTATTAGATCCGAATCGATTTAAAATGAAAATCACAAAAAAGCAAAAAAAAATCAAAAATCAACATCAGAATGGTTTCAAGATTAGATTTGAAAATAGAGTGATGAGGTTAGAGAATTTGGGTCTTGGTTTTGATTGATTGATTGGTTGACTTCTTATAATGAGTGATCAAGTTTAGTGAAGATGAGTTTGATGGGGTTTTGGTTTTTTTTTGAGGGGGGGGAAGATGAGGATTGATTGAAGTTTACCTTCCAACATGAATCATCCTTGATTAGATTATACCTAGAGAAATTCAAATCAAGATTGAATATTTCACGATCAGTAAGATATTTAATGAGTTTGGTATTTCAAAAAAATAAGACTTTATGAATGATGAAGTTGGAATGAAGATGTATACCAAGATTGAGAGACTAAGGTACAGAGTAAGATTTGATGAGGTGAGAGATGAGCAAAGATATGAGATAGAGATTCGGGTGGTAATTGATGAATGGTGATGGTCATTTGTTTTGAATGAGAATGTTGAGTTGAGTTGGATTGAAGATGGATTCGATCGAAGTGGTGGTTGTGGTTGATGATGAATAGATTAAGTTTAAGAACCTTTCACGAATCAGGTGAAAGTGAAGTGAGTCAGCTTTCACAGATTGTGATTTGAAACTCAATTTTCATTCAAAACCAAACCAAACCAAACAGAGAAAGACAAAGAAAAGAAAGAAAGAAAGAAAGAAAGAAAGAAAGAAAGAAAGAAAAATCAAGCAAGACAGAAAGAACGAAGGAAGGGAAGAAAAAACAAGAAAGACAGAAAGAACGAAGGAAAGAAAGACGGAGAGAGAGAAAAAGGAAGAAAGGTATTTGTAGTTTCAAAAGTTGAGTGAATGCTAGGGTTCCTTCCTTCATTTCTGTCCATCCATTCAGATTTACTCAACTGATTCTCTTTGATTTAAACTTCAGTTATCATCTCGACATCAGATTATGAGACTTGAATCAAAACTTCAATCTAAGACAGAAATCAAGTCAAGCATGGGTTTACATCCTTCAACCAGAAGATTCACTCGATATTTCAATTTAATCTTTTCCAAATTATTCAATTGGGTTAAACGAATCTCACCTGCTCTATTGTAAATCGATCAATCAATCAATAAAAGAAAAACACCATTTAACTTCAATTCTCTTCACCTTTTACCCAACTCACTCATCCTTTTGTGTGTTTTTTTCTTTCTTGATTTGCTTAGAAATGCGATTCTTGCGGCTACTCAAAGACTCGATCTTTCCTTAAATCCGACTAAGACGATCAATAAACTCAAATCTCATCATTGGCATTGGAAGAATGATGCTCAGTATCTGATCATGATCAGTGTGGCTGGTTTAAGTTTATATATCTGTGGTTTACCTTGGTGTAAGACTTTTCAATCTTTCAAATCCATTCATCACCTCTCATCACTCACCCCTTTTGCTTTTCGTTTGGGATCTTGACTTTCTCACTTTTTGAATCTCGCCCTTCCATCTCTAGTCTTGAAACTCTTCATCATCTTAGCTTACTCGACCGCTCTACTACTCCCTCTCACCTTCTCAATTCTTCTTACCCGCCTCTCCAATCTTCACCTGGGTCATCACTTTCTTTTCCAATAAATACATTCCCATGAGTTTTAGATCCAAGATTCATATCTGGGTGTCAATCTTACCCTACCTTGGAATCCGTCTTATACGGTGCTAATATCTCAGATATCTTGACTCGTTATACTAATCCGGTTTTGGATGTGATTGCTTGGTTACCTTATGGGGTCTTACATTTCGTCTTACCCTTTGTGACCGCTATCTTCTTATTCGTCTTCGGTGGTCCTGGTGCGGTGAAGTTCTTTGGTAAAGCGTTTGGGTATATGAATTTAGCTGGAGTAGCCGTTCAAATCCTCTTTCCTTGTGCTCCTCCCTGTACGTGATCATTTCTCAGGGTCTTCAAAATTTCAAAACAAGCGGAGTTTGTGGATAGACTGATGGGTTAATCCGTTCGGTGCTCTTCATGTCCATATAGGGTACGAACTAAGTCATGGCATCACTCCAGCAAATTATAATACATTAGGGAGAAGCCGGTGGATTGGCTAGAATCGATCATTTGTTTCATTCAAAAGGTTATACCAATACCTTTCGTAATTCACCTATCGTCTTTGGTGCCTTTCCTAGTTTACATGCAGGTTGTGCTACACTTGAAGCTTTATTCTTATCACATTATTTTCCTAGATGGAGAGTACTTTATTGGACTTATGCTTTTATCTTATATTGGAGTACAATGTATCTAACGTAAGTTTTGAAGATTTAAATCAAAATTTACCAATGAGATGATTAATGAGAATGGATTCGGATTTTTCTTCTGCAAATTTCTTTAAAACAATTAGACATCATTATTTAATTGATTTAGTGGCAGGTGGTTCATTCGCAATTTCAGCTTTTTATTTATTCCTAACAGAAGATCAAAGACATTTACCCATGTTAAATGCATCGAATGCAGGAGAAGAAGAATCGATTGCAAAAGGATATCATTCAGGTCTACGAGGGATGATCGGACATAAAGGAGCGAATGGATCATGGATCAATCTAAATCAACAGATCGAATCCAGTACGAGTGGTTCGAATCAAGTTTATCAACTGATCGATAAACGAACGCCAGATGATTTAGAAAGCGGTTCGATGTTTTCTCATTCGAAGCATCATGGACATGAGAATTTCGAGGAAGGCGATCTCGGATCGTTTTCATCTTCTAATCATCTTCAAGATCAATCGATCTCCATGATCTCAGATTACAGATCTCCTTCCAAATCTACATTGACCATCGTTCAATCAAGAGCTACCAGTCCTGTACCTGGATCTAAACCTTTGAGTGGATTGAATGAAAACGAGTATGGGAATCCTTCGGCTGATGTGTCTCTTGATAGTCTGGGATTTCATTCGAATAGTTTGTCAGCTATCAATAAGCCTTCAGTTGGTTATGGAGTTGAACCGATTACGAGAACGAAAACTCCGAAACTTGAATGAAAGCAGAACCGAACGAATGAGATTGAATGTGAGAAGATCAAAGAGAGTGATGAATGAGGATGAAATGAATGAAAGGCTTGGTGAATGATGATCATTGAGATGAAGTACAGTAGAAGATGTTGAAGAAAGATTCAACTTTGATCTTTTCACTGTTTAGTAAGATCATTTGATTTAAACTTTAGAATACCCGAAGAAAAACTTAGATTGAATTGGGTGATGATTTTTTTCGATTTGATTTGTTTAAGTAAGACGATTTAAAGAAATAAGTTTGATGTTATTTTCTTAAACAAAACTAAGCAAGGTGTTTGAATTGTGTTTTTTGATGAGAAAGTATGTGTGTGTGTGTGTTTTGTAATATTTTGGTCTGAGGTATTGGTTTTTTTGTTAAAAAAGAATTCAAATACATCTAGTCTCTTGCATTCACTTGTGTGTTTTTTTTTCTATTGGTTTAACATTGGAATTTCTGGGTAGATAGAGTGGGACAGTTTCAGATGGGTATTTTTAAAACAAACTCGGTGGTTTTCTTTTTTGTCTTTTGAATGTTTTTTTTAAGATTCTTTTTTTTTCATATTTCTTTGAAATGTTGGTTTTTTCTCTTTTATTGATTTGATTGATTATTTTTTTCTTTACATCAGTATATAGTCAATTGCATCAAGTTTATTTTTTTTCATAGTATATATATTATATAAATAATAATGATCAATTTCTTTTTGAAAAATCAAAATTGGTTTATGAAGACAATTTTTTTTTCTTTTTTGAAATGATTTTATTTTTTTGTTCTACTTTTGTAAAAAAAAAAGAATGAAAAGAATTAGATCATTGATTGAATTTTTTTGGGGGGGGTATTCAAGACTCCAAATCAATTCTTTATGAATCTAATTTACTTTTTTCTTGAATTGATGATTTTGAAAAAAAAAATGAAGGGTGTATCAAGTTGAAGGTTGAGGTTTACGATTAAACTAAATGTAACTTTAAAGTCTTGATTCATAAGTCTCGAAGTTTTCAAACTTCAATTTGGTTGGGTTTGAAGGTGAAAAAGACAGGTTTTGAGGTATGATTTCTTTTGCAAGATTTAAATCAAAATAGGAATACGTTTTTCTTTGAAAAATGTTCAGAGCTATCATGATACATAATCTTCAGATTGCTCTTTAGTCAGTATCAGATCACTCAGATCATTCTTCAGTTCACTCTGAAGAGTTCATCAGGTTTTCTCTGATCACTTCTCAGTTTTTGAGTGAGATGAGATGAGATAAGCTCGATCAAAGAGGAAGGAAGGTATTCTTGGGTTCAGTAGAGTATTGACAAGCAACTTAAAGTTAAGGATAGAAGAATACGTGATGGTGAGTTCGTAAAACTGATTGAAAAAAAAGATCAAATACTTCAAAGTTGATTCAGTACTCAACACACTACAACAAGATCAAAATCTCTTAGTAAGTTTTGAACCCTCAGGCTATTTTTGTGTTAGAGTGCTGAGCTAGCGCTCGCTTCGACTCACTTTTTCTAAAAAGAAAGAATCAAAGATCTAGGATGGGTTCAAGAGGTGTGTTTTCTCGAGGAGAGTTGATGCAATTCTCACATATGAGTATCCAGAATTTCACTTTTTTTTGTTTGAGAGATGTTCAGGAAGTGTAAGTGAGTAATGGATCATACATAGTCGAAAAAATTCTCAGCTCTTGGGATTCATAGAAAATCTGATGAGAAGGAAGAATCTTAAGATGCGCTATTAGGAAATAATTCATCTGATGTGAACTGAAGACTTAAATTAAATTCAAATTTTGTTTAAAAGAGGTGAAGTAATAAAAATGTAAAAATCAAAAGAAATGTGGGTGTAAACCAACTAAGAAATCCTCTTCTTGAATGAAGAGCCGAACCAAACTGAGTGTTTCTTAAGAAGATTTGCTCATCCGCTGTGATTTGAATACATTCTCTCAAGTCTTTGCATTCAAGTCCTTTTACCTTTGGAATATATTTATTAGGATCTACTCCAGCTGTTCCAGCCAAGAGAATAGCCTCATATTTATCTTGTGGTGAACAGGCACCACATGAGTCGAGGAGCTACATAGAAGGTGAATGATGAGGAAAGAGAAAAGATGTCAAGACTTGATACAACGCTGGTGAATGTTTCAAGCGCTCTCTATTGACGAGAAAAGGTTTTGAAAAGATTGCTTACCTTTTCCAATGAATGTTCAATCTTTTTCGGATCAATGTCACGATCCATTCTAGCAATCAAGATTTCCAATAAAGCTGATGATCTGTATAAATTCAATATAAGTTTCATCACATCAAACAGAGAGAGACAGATTTTTCAGATTAGAGTGAACTTGACGAGTCTAAATTGAAATCAAAACACACGATTTTAAAAGTTGACGATAAGCCGTGAATTCCTTCCCACCTATGCTCCAACATGCAAGGCTAAAAGCAACATAAAGTTGTAATGAAGCATTAAGATATCGAGCGTCTTCTTCAAGATTTCGACTTCTAGGAACAAATTTCCTCAAGGCAATATGAAATTGAATTGAGTCTGGAGCTGGTAGCAGATTGATAGAAGACTAGAAGTGTATGAAAGGAATTCAAAGGTGATAAGAATACATCCAAACTTTGAATTAGGACATTTGCAAGTTGGTGAGGATTGGATTGGAAGAGATATAAAACCACATACCAAGGTCACACCATCTTTGACTAGGTCAGGAATAGGCGGAAGGATCATCTTCTGTATGTACATGTTCGATCAATCAAATCATTTATAAATCAACCTTGACTTTGATCAGAAGCGAATTAGAAAACAAACTGACTTCATAGCTACAAGTGACATTTTCTGGGATCTTCATACGCTTTGACAAAGCATGTTCACCTATCAAATAACATGGCTTCTTAAGTTGGTTTGATTCAATATTAGGTTTTGTTTTAATAGAATCTGTAAAAAAAAGAATCGAATCAGATTGAGGAGTTGATGAAAATTTTCTTTTTATTGAGATGAAGAAGAATTTAAACTTGAAAACTGACTAAGATCTGTAATATCTTGACACCAGACGCACCAGCGTATGATGAGCAAGAATTTGAAAGATGATCGAAACCACATAATCGAAAAGAAAAGGTTGAGTTCGAGAACGTTTTTCTGGGTATGATCTTAGATAAGGATGATGTCTTTGAGAAAACTACTTTGGCGTTTAGCCAAGATTGATCTGATTAAGACTCATGGAGAGCTTCAGTCAAGTGGCCAGCTCAAGGAGCTAATCAGAAGCAGAGTAACCAAATCACTCTTTGGGTTGATACAATGAGTGATAGCTCAACAAAGAGCTTCTCTTGAGGGTGGGGCTTCTCTCAAAGTGGATGAGTGAGCTCTTTGAATATTATTCAAGACCAGCTCAGTTACCTGAACAACTTTTCTTCTCGGCTTGTGTGCTTAAGCTTCATATTCATACACTCTTTCCGGTAGGCATGACTGCAATGAGAAAAGTGCTTGAAAGATTCAGTAAAGCTCAATGATCACACAGTTTCTCTAGCTTAAGCTCTGAAGGGTGGAATATGTGGAGTTCTTGAAAGAATGCACCATGGAGATCGATTGAGTAATTTAAATCCTCGTTGCCCATCTTCCCCTCGAGACTTTAACCGCGACTTTTGAAGTGAGTCCTCGCTCACCGATGTCCATTGCAATACATGATAATTTTCATTAGCCTCACTTTCAATTGCTTCACTCAGTCGAAAATAGGTATATAAAGCTCGATTATACTGTAGATCGGATTCCATAGTCCGTTTTTTCGCATGTAGTGTAGGACAACGTTCTTAACTTTTGATAATAAGGCAATTCAAGTTTGAAAAAGTAGTCAAACTTAACTAAGTCTACAAAAAAATGCAGCTCATGAATTTATTTTTCAAAACAAAACAAAGTCTGAGGAAGTCACATCCAAGAAGCACATAACATGACACATTGCTTTCCATGGAACTCAACTTTTACACTACTGGGAGGGCAAAGTGAATGAAATTTTACAGCATTTTTGGGCAAACTTGAACTGCTCTGATGATATGACTTGGAGTTGTAAAATCAAGCGTATGAGCATGTATGTATACTGATAGGATGACTCAAGTTTTGATCCAAGTTAATTTGATTTCTTGTATATATCTCTAGCTTATTATGTACTTCAGAAAATTGCTCAAAGTTTTTTGTTTTCTTTTACCTAAAC
Organism: Melampsora americana; assembly: GCA_022264835.1. Classification (NCBI taxonomy): domain Eukaryota; kingdom Fungi; phylum Basidiomycota; class Pucciniomycetes; order Pucciniales; family Melampsoraceae; genus Melampsora; species Melampsora americana. The sequence continues at coordinate 132,610 of JAIFHY010000020.1, forward strand.
CTTTGTAAGGTTTGTCTTTTGAATTGATTAATTTTGATAAATTACAGAATGATGATGCCATTTCAATGAAAATGAGCAAATGAGGTGTTGAAAACTTTGACCAAATCATTTGACTTTAAAATTCAACTGGTTTTTGACACGTCAAAAGAGATTCCATCATGGTCCAAGAACCAAAGTTAGTGAGTCACTTGTCCTGTGTCCCAAGGAAACCGGTTGAAAAAAAAATGGTTTCTTTTCACATAAGTTTGACACGCCCGCAAGTTGGCGCACATGCTTGTTTGTCCTCAATTTACTTAGTCTCACGGAGCTCACGGAGCTTGAGGGCAGCGGCATCTCACAACTCTTGGGCCTTGGCATTCATTTCGGCAGGGACAGAGATTTGAGCATGGGATGTGATGACAGCGTTTGCCAAAGTTGTAGGTAGTTATCTAACCACACCTAGAATGCAACACTCACTAAACGTAACAAAGTTCAAAGTTATCAAATTTGATGATGGTGTCCTTCATCAACACTGGATGTACCGCTATGTTCAAGCAATTGAGGGTTTTATTATCTCTACTATCTATAGAAGAGAACCTATCTTATCAAACGCCAGTGCCCATCCGCATTACCATTCTTGGTCAGACATCTTTTTCAAACACTATCAGTCCCGGCAATTACATGATGAGAGATTGTAATCGTCACTGTTAGGCCGGAGTGGGCCGGAGTGACACGCAAACTGACCACTCGGGCTTTTTTGAATGGAGCTTTGTTTGGATCGGCTTCATCGGGATGAGCCCGGGCATGGAGTGTAAGGTTAAACCGCAGACGCATGTGATCTTGTAATGACGAATGCCGGAGTTTAAGGCTCAAGCCGCAAAGACAAGTGTAAAAGGGTGATAAAAGTGCATCCACCTCGACAACTTGACAGCAGCCTCTCTTCCTGGTTGATAAGAGAAGCACGTCATACATAATACGGATATAATTTGCCATGAGGGTGATGTTCGATGGATGCTGTGATGAAGAGATGTTGTACATACAAACGTGCATCTTTTGCTGACCATTTTAAAGAGATACAGACTCAGTACAGCAAATTCGGAAAAAAAGAAAAGTTTGTCAGAATTTGGTCAAGTCGTTCAACTTTCGCAGATAAAGATTGGTCAAGCTTTTTCTGAATTAACTGAGAAGTGGAGGAACTCGGAAAATGAGATGCAGGGCAGTCAGTTTTGAAACGAGTTGGGCTTGGAGTTTAGATATGGGTAAGGGTAGCAACATATCTTGAGGATTATTTACGGTCTCAGACTCTTCAAAGGGTGCTCAATCCCACCAAGTTTGGTTCAGTTCGCTTAGCCCGGTCATGTCAGACGTCCTCAATGGTCATATGGACTGACTTATGATTGTGTAAGATCGTCGTCGGTCGGGGAAGGGTGGGACTCACCACTTTGTACTTGTAGTGGAGACATGCGGGACAGTTTGGCGAAGAGAATTCTAAAGTCTAGATATTAGGCTGTGAGTTTAAATGTTCAAGTGAAATCCGAGGTAATAAATTAACGGCAAAGAAATCTACAGTTGAAGGCCTGAAATGCTTCGGCCAATTTTGTCAGCTGCTAACCGAAAATAGGGAAAATTCAACACAGCCTCATTTGAGGATTGAGTCTTGAGGATTGAGTATAAAGTTGACATCGAAAGTTAATCGCATAACTTTTGACAAAATAGCTGTTGACCGTTGACTTACTTACTTTACTTTACTTTAGCAGAGTTCAAGTACCTGTTCCATAGTTTTTGGATTGATTGATTGATTGATTCGCATATAAACCCACTTCGACCTTGCTTTCTATCTCATCATCATCAGCATCAGCATCATCATCAGCATCATCCATCAAAATATAAATCCTTTATTATATTCTAACTACTCACTCGTCTTTTTGAAACACAAGATGATCACCGACTCTGGTTCATCCTCATTTGATTTCATACATGGTCCTCCCTACACAACCTACGCTTCACCTCCAGACCCTTCACAATTGGCAATGCCAGTCCCAATGCTGGGTTATTCAGACTTTGATTTCGACCTTGAATCCTTATTTCCATTATTACCTTCTACTTCTTTCTTTGAGACACCTTCACAGTTTGGAACGTTGATCAGCTCGTCATTTCCACAAGATTGTTCTTTACCTCCTATCGATCTTCAATCACTTCTTCCACCTCCTCAACCTGACTCAAAACCTACAGCGCCAATCGAACCATTTCACGCTTCTCAACTTCTCCCTCCTTTCACATATGAGCTTCCAATGTATGTGAATACGCAACTAACACCCCCGCCCGAGCCATCCCCACCTATATTCACACCTGGCGCACACTGTAAGTACATTTTCTTCTCATCGATCGAAACGCTGGCAGGCTCTGAAGAAAAATTTCGACCTGTTCTGCAGACGAGAATCTCGAGCTAGTGGCCGGACAAGGATATACGACTCCGAGGGAGAACATCAAACGATCAGCCGAGTCAGAGTTAATTAGACCTGAAAAGAAGACCAATTCGAAAACTCATTTACCTTCTGGCTCGTACTTGTTGAGTACCATTTGATTTGCTCTCTGTTCCTTGAATCATTAATTTCAAAAAATAACTGATGAGATATGATGATGATGATGACAGTACTTGCAAGATTTGTGGAAGAGAATTTGCCAGACAAGCTAGTCTGTCACAACATCAAAGTTAGTCTTGAAATCTTTAAATAATCTATTCTATTTTTCTTATATTCGTAGAGAATGTTGTGCTATCATATGTGTTGTCCATTCCAATCGTACTTCTATCCCTTTTGAGCTCTGTTCAATACCTCCAATATATAAACACATTGGTTAACGCATCACTAACCGATTCCTTTTCGGTTTACCAATTCTCATTTGATCTTTACAGCCGTAGCGCATGACGGTGTAAGACCATTTGGATGCGAATTCGCTTCATGTAACAAACGATTTACGACTAGTTCAAATGCGAAAAGACACACCAAAACACATTATAACCGTTGAAAGGTTATCATTGACCCTCAAGAGATTCTCATCAATTCATCTTTTATATGGCATTTTATGTATAGTAATCAAAAGGAGGGAAAACAACACAAAAAAATGCATTTTTATTCGTGTCACTGGTTTTCCTCTTACATCATTTTTTTAAAAAAAATCAACATCTCAACCCTATTGATTGTTTTGTACAATTGACTTAATGAAAAAAAAGCGGACATTATCAAATTGATTTGTTTTTACTTCTTTATTCAATACAAAACAAATTATAGGTGTTTCTTTCAAGTAACATTTCCTACCGTTTTTTTTTCTTTTGCAAAAGCACATTAGCATTATTAGATTTTAAAGATCAGATTTCATGCTCTGATCTCCTTGTCAATCTCAGTTGTTCAAATTTGCTTAATCTGATGACAATTTTTGAATCATGATTGGACTTTACTTAGACACGTTTGAAGTTTTTAATGTACACTACAATTGTATTTTAAAGAAAGAAGTAATGAATTTAGTATGTTTGAGAAGATCTATCAGAATTGGATGACTGGTTTTGAATGTTTTGTTCAATTAATTTTCTTAAATTGAACAAACATAGCTAAACCTCAGGATTCGTCTTTTTTTTTCTTTTGGGGAGTACATCTCTTCTGAAAGTGTGTATTTCTTGCGAATTTTTTTTTGGATTAGATTGTGATTGCCTAATCTTATACTAATTTTCTCTATCTATTACCTACTAAGACATTAGAAAATCAAAAAAAAGAGGTATTTTTCTTTGTTTTCAAAAAAAAAAAATTAAAAAAAATATAATAGGTAGATGATGAATAAACCAAATTCTATATTTTACATATTTAAAATTCAAATTGAAAAGAAGAAGAAGAGAAAGATCCGATTTGAAAGTGAAATTGAAATCATCATCATCATCATCATTTTTTGAAAAAAAAACCAAGATAAATAAAAATGAATCTTTTTCTGAATGAAGATTGAGAAAAAATAATTCTTAAAATTGAAAGAATAAGATTGTGTGATTGATGAGGTAGAATGGATTCATGTTTGAATATTTGGAAAGGATGATTTGATTTGATTTTGTTGTTGATGATTGATTTTAGTGATTAGGAATTTTTGATGTTGGTTTTTGGACGATCGGATTAGATGTTAAATTCGGATTTCATCGGATCTTTCATTTTGATTTGATGAGTACGTGGTTGAAGTGATAATGAACTGATGAAAGTACTAGAATCGTGATTGTTGTGAAGGTGTGGTGGTGGTGAAGGTGAAAAGGACAAAATGAAGCATGGTAAAGGTGTTGAAGGATCGTAAGAGCTACTTGCGCTCCCTAAAATATTTCAGCCTGGGTCTCTCAAACATTCAAGGGCGACCCATTTAAAATGGTATAATCAAAAAAAAATGATAAAATTCTATTTGAAAATGGTAAATAAATAGTGATCATTCAGAGCGGATGAATTTTGAATGTTTGGTGAACTCTTGAATTGTAACTGGTAAGGTGAAAATGAAGAATTGAGTCAAGATGATCGTAGGGATGAGTTGATGAGTAAATTAAGTTGACAGATAGACAAAGAGAAATAAAAAAGATTCGAATCTCAAATGGTATATGATCAAGTTTAAAATTCATTTTTCATCTGATCTAAGAACTGAAGGTTCTTGTACGATCATCGGTCCACCGATTTGAATGACCACTTTGGGTGAACTTTCTGAAATTTCTTCATGTCCCAAGATTTTACCTACACGTGCCTCACCAAATGGGTTCAAGAAGCGATAACTAATTCCATGTAGTACAGAAGCAGAAATACCTGTGAAGGAAAAGGGTTGAGGACCATTAAGGATTCATTTGATATAGTTGAAAAGAAGAGAAGACTTACTTGGAATCCAATAAATCCAATCACCTGAGGATGAAAAATTTCAAGATTAATTAGTTTTTGTTCTGGAATGATCATGATAGATACAGAATGAAGGAATGATCTTACTAGATGCAAATTTCATACGAGCAATAGAAGTGGCCCAACATCTTGTTGGATATCCTATAGTGCCCAAGTAGGAACTCTCAGGGGCAAAGCCAGAAGACGCAAATACGAAAAGGCTGAAGCAAATTGAAAGGAAAGACGTTATGAATGAATAGATTTGGCTACAGGAGAAATTGACTAACCCCAGAGTGATACCATTCAGAAGTGGTGCTAGCTTTGGGCCACCTTGTGTAGTTGAAGAATCTGCCTTCATACCATATCCTGAAATTCGATGGTTGTATAGAGATCTCAATACATATAATGGTTATGCGGATTGAATGAAACCACTGACCATACATCATCGAGATAATAGCAAAGGCACCCATGAACTCAAAGAAAAAGGCGTGAGATAAACCAAAGGATGGCGAAGGATTGAAGTAACAGCCATAATTCTCAACATCTGTAGCCCGTGGTCCTAGGGCCATTGCGAGGAAGATCCCTCCGAGGGTTGCCCCTGTCATTTGAGCAAACACGTAAGCCAATGCCTGGACTGGCGAGATAAGCCCGGTGATACAAGTAGATAGGGTTATAACTGGGCTGATGTGACCACCTGAAATAGGTCCACTTTCATTTAGACGTGTGGAAAGTAAGGCTTGTCAGTTGTTGTTTGAAAGAGGTGCAAAAGAATGTATTTTGCAATCGAATAGGTCCTTACATGATATGCACCAGAAGAGTTACAGCAACAGAGACAGAGATGGCCAAATAAGCGCTTCCGTGAATTCCCAGTTTGGCAGTGGATAAAGACATCATGAAAACACCCAAGAACCAGACAATGATCATTGAGGCAACGCCTTCTAGACACTAAAGGTTATCAAATCAAAGATCAAGATTAATAGCCAAATCTCATGAGATTATGTTGAAACGTCTCTGCTCACCGAACATCGCAAGGTTGAATGGGTTGATTGCATGCTCAAAGCAAAGAAGACAAAGAGATAGGACTCTAGATAGAGAGGTAGATACGGAAATCTGTGCTTCGTCCTGTGACCCGAAAAATCAAAGTCAGTGTTGTATGAAGATGAGATTTTCAAAAAAAAAGAGTCGCACATACCACAAACAGACAACACCAGGTCGCCCGAGGAGAGAGCGTAGAATTCTCGAAAGCTTTGCGAAGCACAAAATGATATTCTAAAACAGGCGAACAAATTATATACTTGAACAAACTCAAGAACAGATAGGACAACTCCTGACAAAGTTGTATGGTACGATATATGGTACGAATGGTTCAGAATTAAGAGTAAGATATATACTGCAACGTTCAAATTGAATGAGAAACAAGAGAAAATAACAAACAAGATTACATTCACCTAGGTCAAGGAAACTATAGTTTGACCGATAGGAATCATAAAAGCTCTAATCGCCCAGCTCACCACAGTTCGCTGGCCAAGCTCAGTGATACTGAGGCGGTGATCTCGAGGTTACCATCTGAATCGTACACCTAGAGAGAAAGGCTTTCAACTTGGTTGTGTTCACTTTTGGCATTGAAAGAGTCACACTGTCAATGCGTTCATTTCCAGTCATCACCCAGTTCAATCCAGGATAGCTCAGTACAAACTAGGCTTTTTGTTCATCAAACAACTTGCCTTGATACGTAGTTGACATGGCCTTGTGGGCCAAATCGACTGGCTTTTTCAGAGTTTTATACTCTGAATCATTCATCACACACGTTTGATAAATAAGTGATTTACTCGAAAAGCTTCGATGGGATCTCACCAACTTCCAACCCCCGCAAAGTTCCTACCTATATCGACCGATGGCAAATCAAGAGCAACTTTCAATTGTGTTACGATGATAGGTAACATGCAAGCTAAAGCTCAAATGTCGCTTACATACAAGCAATCAATCCAACCCCAATATGGGCTCAGCATTCAAATCTTTGCGGTGATGCAATACAACGGTCTCGTACTCCTCATGACGATGCAATAAACGGTACCCATACTTCGATCGAGCCAAAGTAATAATCTAAATATGACGAGCGCGAAGGTATGGCAATGGAAGACATATACATATGCTGCGTCGAAGTGGGTGCATTTCTATGAAGGTCTCAAATAACATAGGTAGATGCCGGGAGCGATAAATGATTTATTTAAAGAGATTGACCGTAAAGCTCATCTTTTGTTGGCACTCCTAACTCTTCCTTAAGATCCTTTAGCTCATCAAGGTAAGCCTGGTACTGTGTCTTGTTCTCCACCTGCAATTTAAATTGAAGAAAGCAACTTTAGTTCAGCCTACATGAAGAGATTTGAATCAACTTGGTAATGACCTTTTCCTTTAGTCCCTCGAAAATTCGGATGGCCGTTGGCAAGTCATTTACTCGTCGAGCCGCCTGTTCAAGTAAGACATCAATTGATTGTTCAGTTGTTTACTGAACATCAGATCAAGAGCAGCTCACCTTGAGAGCAGCTTCGATGGTGGGTACGGCCGGAACAAGATCATAGGCGAAACAGTTATTAAGTCCTCGTTGAAGCTATATCAGTACGGAGAAAATCCATGTCAATCGAATCGATCCAACCCAAATGCCCATTCATCCCTCTCTTTTTCCTCGATAGGTTCCTCATCAAGAACAAGTAGCTTGAATCAAAACCCTACATACCTCGAACAAGTCCTCAACTCCATCAAAGAACTGTGTGTATCGTTCATTGAAAACCGGGTAAGTTTCTTCAGCAGCATGACCAGCCGAATAAGCTATTATTTTTTTGGCACGCACAAGTCGAAAACGAAGGTATGAAGATCAGCTCTTGAGATTAATAAGAGGCCAAAAAAAACCGGTTCATCGCATTTAAATAGGTAAGAAAACACAAACCACGCTGAGAAGAACTCAAGGCTTTCAGGGTAATCAATTGACTTCGAACAAGATTTGGTGTTTGAGGAGTCAGTCTGATTGTTGGCTTGATAAATGATGAGCGTAAGAGTCTTGGGATAGAAGCCATGGCGTAGTTGGAACTGGTGAGTGGTGAGTGATTAGAGTTGAAGTATTCTGTTGAGAATGGTGATGAGGTGATTGGTCGAATGAAATGGGAAAAATAGGAACTTACTCTTCACGAGATACAACTGTCACCTACATGCCACCACGCGCCGCAGCAGAGTATGCCGCAGTTGTACGTTTCACACAAAACGTCCATCAAATGTAAGAGCATCCGCACTCGTGCGGTAACTCGGGTGCGGTAAGAGTAAATTTTCGGCAACCGCAGGGCTTTTTCCACACCGGTGGAAAAGTAGACCTGTGGTACAAAATCTTTTGATCAATTTGAGGTAAGCCAAAGGTAAACATAATCATATGCTACCTTGTGCATTATCCTCGGTGGCCACTTGGGCCCAATAGCTTTGGGGTGTAACAATTACCACGTGGCAGATACTGTACACGAGTGTGGAATTTGTACAAAATAAGTAACTTTTGTTAAGGTCGTAGATGGCTAGGCATCAGAGATGGCTACGTCATCAGCCATGCTCACCTATTTTCGGTTTAGATTAAAACCCAGGCATTGTTGGAAAAGACCAGATTAGTTTAAACTAATCATTAGCGCATATGTGTAGATCAATAATGAAACATGTTAGATATAAAAAGATAATGTTTTAATGAAACTTGTTTTCCTTTTTCCTTATCTTTCTTTATATTTGTTTCATCTCACTGACGCTATTGTTTTAGGTTAGAATTGTTTTCCACTTTATGAAATTAAATCTTTCTTTATATTTGTTTCATCTCACTGACGCTATTGTTTTAGCTGTCGATCCCCTCTCTGCTCTCTACAACTTTCACCTTACCGTACAGGTGGGTACCACAAAAGATACCAAAAGATACCACAAACAATTGCAGATGCTCTAAGGCTGTGACCCTGACCTAAAATCTCAGGGCTGGCCTTGGGTCAACCATGGGGCCTCTGGAAAACCATCATGGGCAACCAGGGCACGCCCTGACAGCCTGGTAACAAGGCCAGGCAGGGCCGGGTCAATCTCATGGGGTAAAATATGCTCAGAAGGGACATCACCAGCAACTTTATTTCAGATAGACATGTATAAAAACCTGTATGATAGCTTTAAGAGCTGATGTACAAAGGGAAAACAAGTAGATTTCTACTTAACTAATGATGTAATGTTGAGGTGAGTCAAGGCGGAGAGTCTCTTGAGGTTTGACAATCTTGAGTCTGGGTTGAATTCTAAAATGAGTGGCTTGTTCAGTAAAATAAGTTACTAAATCTTGGTGTCCCTATCCAAGAGCTTTCATAGTTTGAACTATGATGATGGTGAGTTTGAGACACAGGTCAAGAATTGCACTGAAGATGTAGACTGCCTTTTTCTGGGCAGCTTCTTGATATTGAATGAGTTTCTTGACCATGGGCATAATTGCAACTTTCAACTCCTGGCATATAAAATTAGCCCAGGCCTACAAAAAAACAAAAAAACATATATGTCAGTAAGAGTTATGACCAATAAGTTCCAAAAAAACAATTGAGAAAATTAGAAAAGACTTACACTTTCAAGGTGTGCCACTAGCCACTGATAGTCCGGCATAACAAGTGAGAAAGTTGGGTACTCTTGTCCTTCTAGCATGATGGACACAGCAGCAAGAGGGCATAAGAACTTGACCAAATTCTGCACTAAGATCCACTTGTCATGATTGAGCTTGAAGCATTTGATGGTGGGATCACAGTTGAATTGGTATTCCAGGACAACTCTAAGCTCAAGAAGATGTGCAAGTGAAGCATGGGTTGAAGACCATTGTGTCAAGACCTTGTGAACTAGTCCCACCTTGTGTGCCAAAGACACACATCTAGCAATTGTGTTGTTAAGGGATGTTTTAAGCTGGCTACTGTGCTTGATCTTCTTATGAAAACCCCAAATGCAAGTGAGGATGATGCCTATGTCAGCATTGGAGGTAGGCTCAAGGAATAATGGAACATATTGATTGGAGTGTGGAATTGTGAGATTGAGTGTGTCAATTAAAGGTGATTCCTTCCGATCAAACACAGCCATACCAGCTTTGGTCACAAGGTTGATAACATGAGCCACATGACCATTGAGGTTCTGTGATGATTCAAATTGAGGAACAAGTAAGGAAAGACTTTGACCAATGACTGTGTTGGCAAAAGCATTATCAGTAGTTATACAGCAGAAACCCTTGGTGATGTGGAAGGAATTGAGGTGGTGCTTGAGAAGCGTAGCTAAGTTGACAGTGGTGTGAGGCCCCTCAGTTGGCTTCAGCAATAGAGTAATTACTTGCATACTATAGTGGTTGTTGATCCAGTGTGTAGTCACACCCAGCATACTGACATTGGCTGGAATTGTCCATCCAACACATGGGATGCTGATGTGGCTGAAAGTTGAGAGGAGGTTGGTGATTTCAGTTTGAGTAATTTGATAGCTGTCCAAGATGGTGTCAGTGATCAAAGTTGGTTTGGACAGGAGGGTGTAAGTTGCAGGGTTGATCATGTTGAAAAACTCTTGGAGTTTGCTTGCATCAACAAAAGAGACTAGCACTTCTTGATTGACAACCAATTGGACCACAAGAGTCTTTGAGGTTGTCTTGGTTGAGAGGCTTGACCTAGGGAAACAGATGAGGAGAAAATAGAGGAATAAAAGAATCAATCAAAAGTCACTAAAAGGGTTATCAAGAGTTAAAAGAAGAAGAAATAACTTACCTTGACAGGTTGACTGTCAATATAAAAGGCTGCCACAGTCGATTGTTCCGTCTGTGTAGGTGGTTTGATATGATGGGCGTGGGGTCGGTGTCAAGACATCAATTTTGTGCTCCCGTTCTTGTTGACAGCCAGAGCCTTTCCACATATTTCTTGTGTATTGGGATTGCCTCCCCAGTAGAGTTGATGAAGCCTTTGGAGGCTCAACATATGTTCATCATCACCTGATTGAGTTCTTCCTGGACAAAGTACTGCCACACCCACAATGAGCCTGTGGTGGTTGTAGCTTCCAATGAGACTTCTAAGATTGAATCCAAAGGGATAATACTAGAAGGGGTAGACACCATGGATGATATCCTTGTGTTTGCCATGGAGCACTGGCTTGATTGGAGAAGGGAAGATCTGGTTTTAACAAAGGTGGAATGAGGGGACATGAGGTACGTATATTGATAAAGGGGTGGATGAATGTGGGGAAGTTTGGTGATTGACTGTGAGAGACGTCTGACGGAAAAAGGGTTGGCAGCCCTGCTGGGTTGAGCAGCCTGGACACCTGCAGGGCCTTTGTCACTATCACTAGGTTAGGTTACAAAAGCCCTGGGGCACAGACTCTCCCCTTTGAAAACATGGTTGGGCACATCAGCTGGTCAGGGCCAGGTCTGGGTCACAGCCTTAATCAAATGCCCAAATCACCCTATGAACAAATCTGTCACAGAGCATGAGGGGCTTTTTCAAATGATATTTCTCAACTGATATTTTCCACTGACTGAAAAATCTTAAAGAGGATAACTTGCGAGCCTGATGGTATACCTTACATAAGGACCTCATGGTCTCAGTGAGTCAGGTTGGGCACATCCAGCCGGTCAGGGCCAGGTCTGGGTCACAGCCTTAATCAAATGTCCAAATCACCCTATGAACAAATCTGTCACAGAGCATGAGGGGCTTTTTCAAATGATATTTCTCAACTGATATTTTCCACTGACTGAAAAATCTTAAAGAGGATAACTTGCAAGCCTGATGGTATACCTTACATAAGGACCTCATGGTCTCAGTGAGTCAGGTTGGGCACATCCAGCCGGTCAGGGCCAGGTCTGGGTCACAGCCTTAATCAAATGTCCAAATCACCCTATGAACAAATCTGTCACAGAGCATGAGGGGCTTTTTCAAATGATATTTCTCAACTGATATTTTCCACTGACTGAAAAATCTTAAAGAGGATAACTTGCGAGCCTGATGGTATACCTTACATAAGGACCTCATGGTCTCAGTGAGTCAGGTTGGGCACATCCAGCCGGTCAGGGCCAGGTCTGGGTCACAGCCTTAATCAAATGTCCAAATCACCCTATGAACAAATCTGTCACAGAGCATGAGGGGCTTTTTCAAATGATATCTCTCAACTAATATTTTTCACTGACTGGAAAATCTCAAAGAGGGCAACTTGCAAGCCTGATGGTGTACCTTCCATAAGGACCTCATGGCCACAGTGAGTCACAAGGAATTGCATACTTCCTGATTGATCTGACATTACAGTCAGCCCTAATAAGGTTTGTTACACGACAAAACCAACACCTCAATGAGATGAATTGCTTCCTTTCAACCAAATTCAAATCAGAAACAGGTCATGCATGCGATCTCTGAGTCATGAGTCACGAAGCTGCAAGGAGTTTTTAAAACTGCTCCAAGACATGGAAGATACTCCAATCCATCTCTCTATGGGTGAGGGACAACGTATGCCAGAAATAAAAAAAGCACAGGTATGTAAACAAGGTGTACGCATTTGAGGATATCTTGCTTCAACGATTGACACCCAATTTTGATAACGTCTTTTATGCTTTGATCGCTGCTTTCAACGTCTACAAACATCCAATAAGAACACGTTAAGAAAATCAAAATAAGTTGATGTGGTGAAGTACGACGGCGAAAGACTTACTTTTTCCATATCATCAAAATCCTTGGTGTCCACTTTCACCAACTGTTCATCTGATATTTCCAATTCAGATTTAATCCTCATCATATCTTGATAACTACCTTGATCATGGATGAAATTCTATCATAACCTCACCAAAAAACCAATCAGGCTTTCTTCAATCAGTTCTTGTTCAAATCTCTCTTGCATAGTCGATAGTGAGTTCAAGAAAAGCACACTTACAATCGAAATTCCTTTTCGTCCAAACCTTCCGGTCCTCCCGATCCTATGTAAATAAGTTTCGGCATCCGCCCCTCCTTTCATCGGATCCCTTGGCAAATCATAATTAACCACCAAGTTCTATCCATCAACCGAATTTAGGGCTAAATTAGTCTCCGAATCAAAACAAGAACAAGAGTGTTCAAAGGATTCCAACCAACGACTTGAGAGATATCGATTCCTCTGGCAACCACGTTAGTGGTAATCAACACTTTACTTCTACCTTCTCTAAAGTCATCAATGGTCTGATCTCTTCCTTCTCCAACTTGAGCTCCATGCAGTACTGCAACCTTGTGTCCATCAGCATTCATCCTACGCGCAATCTCATCTGCTGTTCGTCTTTCTTGGGCAAAGATGATGGATTGACCTATAGTCAACAGTTGATAGAGCTCAACCAATACTGTGTATTTATGTTCCCTATCGTTGCAATCTGTGTGTGGTTTCCAACGTCAGTTTAATGTCCTATCTGAGTGTAAGAGAAGGAGTGGACTGGTAGGCCAGAACAGAAAGGCTTGGCTTACCCATGTAAAATTGTTTAATGCCTTCGAGGGTCAATTCTTCCTTCTTCAATTTGATCTCATTGGCATTAGGAGCGAATTTCGATGCATATTTTCTCACATGATCTGGGAATGTGGCTGAGAAAAGGATGATTTGAGCTGACGAATTTTGTCGTCCGATCGCACTGAGATACACAGTTTGGTTTGCTTAATCAGTCATTTGATCAAGTTACTGATATGATCCAAACAGATGAGCAGACTTTTTGACACCGATACACTGTTCACCTAGTGAGCCAGTACCCACCAATACATCTGCTTCATCTGCTACCAAGACTTTGATTCCACTTGGATCAATCACCGGTTCTCTCGTCCCAGTGATCCTATGGGTAGTGAGGGCCTAAAAGCATTCTATAAGCTTAATTCAAAACCTCGCTATTCAAAAACACCTGCAACGATCAACCTCAAGAGGTATAACTCACATCCTTGATTGTCCCAGGTGTACCCACAATCACCTGAGCTTCAATTCTTTGACCACGCTCAAGTGTATCTTTCGAAGCCAAACACTTGGTCACACCTTCTAGATATTGACCCATCTGATCGGCTACATCCAAGATTTGTCGCGCCAATTCACGCGAGGGACATACACAAATTGCTTGAGGTACTTTCCGACTCGGATCCACTCGTGATAACATCGTTAGGACAAACGCAGCAGTCTTTCCTGTACCAGATTGAGATTGGCCAATCATATTACGAGGTCTTTTCCCGGCCCCAAAACATCAATTTGATGCTGGATGCTGTGATGAAAGCTTGGTAATAAGGAGACCTACGGGTCTTGGAGTAGTAATGGCAAGGCCCTCTCTTGAATCTTTGAAGGTCGCTGAAAGCCCATACGATAGAGTCCTTTCAACAATTCAGGCCTCCTATCAGGATGAACATCATCCAAGTTACCAAGGGAGTTAGAGATTTGATCAAAAAGGTCGGAAGAATTTGATGTGAGCTTACAACTTGAGATCTTCGAATGATTGGGCCGAGTAGAGAGGTGAATTGGGATCGGCTTGTTGGTCCGCAAGTTTGATCTTTGGAGAATCAGATGAATCCAAATTGAGTTTTTGAGTCAATTGGTGTATTCAGAAGAATGGTACTGATCGGACGTACCTCGACTTGATGTGATAAGTTTTGTAAGAGTTGTGAGGCTGAAAAGACGGTGTGAGGTGAGTAAGGTCTTGAAAAGAAGATTTGAATCATAATTGCTCGCCTTTTGATTGAGCACTTTCCGCTGTTGGATCATTTGGACCCACTTTTTCCGCTTTGGGTGACTCTAATCGATTTCGAAAGAGTTTGCTGATGATAAGAATAAGATGCTTTTACATCAAGTTTAAATCAGAAGACAGACCTGGTGAGATAGTGGGTTTAGAGACGGGAAGTTCAGAGTTTGGTTGAGAACCAGGTTTAGTTTCTTCTGTCTTTAGTCCCATTGAATTTAAAACAGATGTATTCTCTTCAGCTGCATTTGGGTCGAGAGCCGAGAGACGGGAAGCTAGTAGGTTTTCGACCTCGTTCACTGCAATGTTAAGAAAAAGTGTCAAGAATTAGTCAAACCTGAATAGAGTTTAAATTATCTGAGGTGACTGACCATCACTCATGATGTAAGATAAGAGATTGAATTTAAATTTGTAAGGTCTTGATGATCAGGATCCGAATGGTTAAAATACTTTCTCCAAAGTGATGAGTAGTTGAAGAAATGAAGTTGACGTTCAAATCGAATTTGGATTCTTCGATCGCATACAAAACACACCCGATCAAATTAAATGTACCGGACCATTGATTCGACATCAGTACCGGATCATACTCCTCATCAAATTGAAATCCGATTCAAATTTTCTAAAAACAAGAGCGAACCAGCCTATTTGAGAATGAGATAATGGTTCAAACGTTGAGTTTTTTCGAATCACAGGCAGATTATTCAAGGCTTGATTGCACCATTGAGTTGATGTTGAGGAAATTGTTCAAGGTGCATTCAAATGTAAGTTGAAAAGGATTAGGTGATTTGACCTCATGAAGATTTCCTACATCATCATGCGCGTCAGCTATACAATTTCTCGGTTGTATTCTGAGAAGGATCCATAACTGGCTACACATAATTGTTCGTCTATCTTGATCACTTTTTGAACAAATCATCGAACAAGTCGGTTGTGCAACTTTTCTTTGAGCTGGCAAACCTCTCAATCATGTATGTTGTCTGCGTCTATAAGATTTTAAATCAATCAGGAACTCCTATGTAGCTCAATAGCCTTTTCGTGAGTTTGCTACGCCAGTCTAGAAATACATAAAGTGATAAGCTCCCGATTGAGCTGATGATGAGCTCTTGTATACAGATCATACCTGAAATTATGATTATATTGGAATGAGTAATCAAGTCTCGTTCCTTCAGGAGTCTTGATCATTTTTACTTCCTGAGTCAAATTCTCAAAAATACTCAACTTATTTAAAAAAAATCATTTAGACCTCAGTGAAGCTGAAGACGAGTAAATATTGGACCAACAGTCTGAATGATTCATGATTAGGATGAGGATCACAGACTTACTTGATCATACTCTTCAACATAATCTATCATCAGCTTTTTCTGTCTCTCAGTAAGAATGCTAAGGAGCTGAGTCAAACGAAATTCACCAAATGTGGTTTAATTCACTCACAGTTTGTTAATCCGACTCCTCACCTCTTCTATTTTTCATCCAAAAAGATTTATTTACGACCGACGCTTAACTGATTGATTCTCAAGAACTCTTTCGTAGGAAATGCGTTCAACTCATAAAAGATCTTGTCTGACTTGTGAATCAATGTCAATTTACCTTCACTTGTTTGGTATGATTTTGATCTTGTCATTCTTCTTAAACTTAGTGATGGTCTATTTCCTTAGATTATTCTTTGAGTTTCCACTTGGTGAAGATTTCAAAGGATTTCTTTTAAATTACATTCGACAATTACCCAAGACGATTTTATTTATGATGATCTTAGGTTTGATGTTTTTGGCTATAGGATATTTGATCTCTCATAAGGCTCCAATCACTAGTCCTACCAACGATAATTTCATCGAACTTAATCCTTTGCCATTACCGGTCACATCTACCATGAAACCTCTTCTACCACTTATCATCATCACTGCGCCGTTGAAGGAAAATATCAAGACCAATTCTTCTAGCTCAAGAGAATCGAATCAGAACCAAGGAACAGACGATCACTTTCTCAAAGTTCCATCTAACTCACGCTTAAGGACTTCAAGACTAAGGTCTCATTATCCTCATCAATCTATCAATCTTACTTCAAAATCTTTTACCAATCTATCGAGCTCTTTTGTTGGACATGGATTGATGAACAAAGCTCTTGATCCTGATTTAAACACACATGAAGATATTTGAAATGGGATTGTTTTTCTGAAGGTTTGTTTTGATTTATCGTTTTGATCTCTTTACCTTCACAATTCTCAGTTCCACTCAAACCTTATCTATCTCTTTCTTACATCATTTTGGTCATCCTTAATCATACTCGAGTCGAAAAAAGGATTCTAGACCTACAGGAGCTGAGATACTTCTTCAGGTAAAGAGAAGGAGTAAGGGGATATCAGTGACATCGACACTAGTTCCTTAGGTGATATATATATATATATTGCAGAGGAAGGACGCGTTGTGTGATATTACAGACAAAGATTCATCAGTGTATCAGAGTTGAAGTGGTTGTTCTCATTCTTCTGCCCACCAGGATTTTCTAGATGATAGAATCATCATCGATGCATGATCACAACACTTTAACTATGGAAAGACAGTGTGAGGTCATACTTACTTGGACAGTTGAGGAATTTGACAGTGTCCAAGTTTTAGCATAGGTGTTCAATTCATTTGAAGAATTCAACTTGAACGTTTTCAAAGAAGGCTAACCTACCCGCAGAAGCTCTTTTGTACTCTTTGACTTGAAAGATGTAGATCTTCTTTGTTTTGTGTGATCTGATCTGTCATCTTCAATCCTCACTCTCACAATACTATGACTCATGTTGGGATGATGTGAATAGTGAGAACAGACAAGAATTTGAGAGTCATCCGATGATCTCACAAGTTTCACCATAAGTTGACAATATCCAGGAAAGATGATCGATTGTGAAGATTGTAGACTTCGTAATCTGAATCATTCATGTGTTTGAAATCTATGAACCCGACAGTTGCTCAGCGGAAGGATGAAGATGGTAGGTCTCATGACATACTTACTTGTACCTCAATGTAACCTTTATCTTGCAGTGAGACTTACAACATCCATACATCACTTCTCGCCAAGAAATGAGGTCACAGTTCCCGACATGGAAGCATGTGTTAAGGCATGTTACATGTATGATACAACATAGGATAGTATCGTCACTTCAAGTCATTCCCCCGCATTGGTCAAAAGGTGAGGTCAAGTGAGAGCGGATAAGTGAGATCGGAGATGAGAAGATCAGATAAGAGTCAGTTTGTTCAAAGGTTTTCAAGAATGAAACTCTACAGTTCTTTTTATTCTTTTGTAGTACATACAAACCAGATTGTGATTAATAGCGAAGAGATAGATAGATAGATAGAGATATTCCCCAAAGACGTCAACTCTTCAGGAGAGCTACTCAAAGCCGAAATACTAAATGAAGAGTTGGATTATGTGAACTGACTTGAAAAGAAGTTTAGAAGATTGTATTGATGAGAATTTACTTAAAGAAAGAAAGAAAGAAAGAAGACAGAAGAGACAATTGAGTGAAACGAAGAAAGTCAAGACCCACTTTTAAATTCCTTCACCTCTTTCCGTTTCTGCACTCTCAATGAACATTGTCCTTTTGATGGATTGATGGATTGGAAAAGATACTAACTTTTCATTCTTTGATAAATCAATCATCAAGCTTGGGTTGGATCATCCATCAGTTTACGATTCTCATTTGTCTTCATTCCCGACCGAATCTGTCAAACTCAACTTCATCAAACAATCAGATTAGAAACAATCGAACAACTTAGAACAAAGAAACTAAATCAAGAAAAGGAAATCAATCTATCATCAAACTTGACTAAATAAAGTAAAAAATCACCAAAGAAAAGAAAAGAAAACAAACCAAAGATCACAGTCGATTGGATTGATAGTCATGCTTAACCTCATTCGAGATCGAAAAGATCGAAAAAGGAGATCAAAGACTGAATCTATCTCATCTCATCAATCTAAACATGAACCTAATCATCCATCATCCATCATCTTATCAAATAACAAACAACCTTCAAATCCAAACTTAAACATCACCACTCATCTTCAACATCAACATCAACATCAACATCAGCATCAGCATCATCATCATCATTCAGGAAATCATCCAGGAAATCAGCCAGGAAATCATCCAGGAAATCATCCTTTCTCAGTTCAACATCAAACTCAACAAACTCGGATTCCTATCTCTCGAATCAGTACTACCTCTCAACAACCATCAGTCACCCTAAGTCAATCTACTCGTTTAGCTTCTCAATCTGCTCATCGTCAATCTGCTTCTTCTCACTCTACTCGTCGAGAATCTGCCTCTTCGCTCAATCATCAAAAGAGACCTTCCTTACTGAATTCGAGTCTTATCAGATCATCAAAACTTTGTTATTCATCAGATTTAGCTTTTGGTGAAAACAGTTCACTTCATTCAAATCATCAAAATATGCAAATCAGTTCTCCTATCTCAGTCACTGTAGGTCGAGATGCTAACAATCTACCTCGTCGACCACTACAAGCAGATCCAAAGAATCCAGTCACCTTGGTTAGAACTCCATCAGAGGCTGTGAGGAAAATGTTATCTTCTACTTCTTCTGCTGATCGGTTCGTTTGATTTTCTTTTTTTCAAACTCTTCCAACATTTGATTTATTAACAATCTTCTCATCACATCCTCAGCGATCGACATCGATCTCCTCCACCTACATTACCCAATTCCTTATCTAGAAGCTCACAACAGATCTCAGCTCTAACCTCACCATCTCGAAGTTTTTATTCTAGTCCGGATCTAGCTGCTAGACATTTAGCTTCAGATCCTAAACTTTATCCAGTTTCACAACCTACTCAATTCACTCCATCTAATTCAATACCTATCAATCTTTCAAATCATTCACAAGATTTCAATAAGAAATCAAATCATCGACCGATTTCGGATCAATCTCATCCAAAACATCAGTTTTTGAATCTGACTCGATCATTACCTTTATCTGATACCATCAGTTCTTATCAAGCTTGGATTTCTCCTAATCCCATCGAATCTGATGTAGATCAAATGGTCCCACCTGGTACAGCCATCACTACCACTTCTGATTCACCTAGACTATCAAGTTTGAGTGCAAAAAGATCAATCGAACGAAACTCAACCCGAACCAATCTCAATCATGTCTCACCTAGAGTATCAAGTTTGAGTCCCAAAAGATCAATCGAACGCAACTCAACCCGAACCCATCTCAATCATGTCTTTCCTTCTGTTTCCCCACCTCGTCATCCACTCAAACCTTCTTTTACGCCTCATATCGAGATAGGCAAGACGCCTGCGGTGATCTTACGAAGGAAACCACTCTTCAGTGCTCCCTCTCGTCCTGATTCATCCAACGTGGAATGCACGAGACCAATCTCATCAACCCTTGCTTCATCTACTGCTACTTCCTTTGAAAGTTTTTTACCTAATTCTCCTGATCAACCCAGAAGCTCGATCGCTAGTGTTCAGGAGAATATACCTTCTCCTACTATCCGAAAAAGTTCGTTTATTAGTAATCCAGAGAATTCGATCAGAGATCATAAAGTAACGAGTGAAGGACTTCGGACCGAACCCGACGATCCAATGGATTCTTCAATTTCAAATCCATCAGGTTCAGGATCACCCTCACCATCTAGTTCATTAAACTTAAAACCGATCATCCCGATCATCAAACCGTTTAAGGCACATTTGATGACCGATTTATCTCACTTCCACTCTGATTTACATTCCCATTCCGATTCGATCATCCTTTCCTTAAACGTAGGAGGTCAAATCTTTATGACCTTTTATGAAAACATCTTATCTACTCCTAGTTATTTAAATGAGTTTTTAATCCAAAGATTAAAAGAGGTAAGATCAGATGAAAGTGAATTGAGTGATCAAAGTCAATGGAGTTTGAATTCTGATCATCATCAGCAGCTTGATCAGCTTGATCAGACGGTGGGGGTTGAAGGAAAAGAGAAAGGATTGAAAGGATTGAAATCGAAGGAGGGTTCGAATGAAGATTGTCAGCATTCAAGTAAGTGTTTTTTGTTTCTGATTCAAGAACTTTGATTTCGATCGATCGATCCATCTTCTTCTTCTTTTTTTCTGATAATGTGAATTTTCTTTTTCTCATTCAATTTTTCTTAGAACACTTAACTAAATCAAATCAGATTGAGATTTTCATTGATCGAGATTGGCGAGAGTATGAGAAGATTATGAATTTTTGGAGGTTCAAGAGGATTGAAGTGATTGAAGATTCTCATGAAAGGATGAGATTGATTGAAGAAGCGAATTGGATTGGATTGATTGAATTGGTTTCATTGATCGAATCTCAAGAAAAAAAAAGTTGAATGAAACTTTCAAGGAGATATATATTTATAAGAATCTTGAATTAATGGTTTGAATTTTATAGATAGATGTTTTGTATAAATTTTTTTTGAAATCGGTTTCTTGTTTCTTGCATAGTTTTTTTTTTATTTATATTTCATTCATCTTAAGTATTCATCAATTCTTGGGGTTTTTCTCTTTTTTTTATATATATGCGATCATTAGATACATTCAGACACAGATCTCTCACTCATCTAAAGTTTCATTTTTCTTTCTATTTGCTTCTGTTTAAATTTCTTGAATTCTTTTGTCTCTTTTTTTTTGTTCATGTTGTAAGAGGGAAAGTAAGGAAAAGAAATTTGGATTTTTTTTTGGATTTTTTGGATTGGATTGGATTGGATTTCTTTTCTTGCATGTTTAAGTGAAGTTTTCCTTTTTTTCTTAATTGTATACACTCTTTTCTTTCTTCTCATAGTTTTTGTAAGTTGATTAAGATTTTTTTCTGTTTCGCAATTCTTTTCTTTTTACGATGTTTTCTTGGTTTTACATAAGATCTTTATATTTGGATTGGAATTTCTTTTTGGGGGTTTTTTTCTTTTCATACATGATGAATTGATCAAGAGATTTGATGAGATAGAATTTCTCAAAGTTGATCACTTTTTTTTGACTCATTTCTTTGATTTTCTTTCAAGATGAAAAAAATGACGTTTGAGAATTAAGGTAGAACTATTTAAGACTTTCAAACGGATTTATAGCTTTTTTTTCTAAGGGTACGTTCGGCTGTGGTTTAATGCATTAAGGGCCATTAATCAGTCGTACATTAAATCGTTGTAAAATGCGTTAAACGCATTATTCGCTCGTTTTCACATTCTTGTATTTAATGTACCTTAGAATGTGAAAAGTGTTCGGCGATGAATTCGATCAAAATGATCAAAATTCATCGAATGGAAGAGAACTTTGATCATCACGGTCTTCGTCGACCGTTCGATTTTCATCGTTCTCTTCCATCAACTCTATTCATCCTCTATTCATCCAATCAGGATCATCACGGTCCTTTTCATTCAACCATTTTTTTTCATCATGTCAGACCCACTCGACACTTCCTCTGATGAAGACCAATGGTCTTCATCCTCTTCGTCATCATCTTCATCATCAGACAGTGATGAAGAAATCCTTGCGCTACTTGTTGGTGCTGCTCAAGACCGGCTCGAGCTAGCAAACCGTCCGAAGGTTCCATGCCGGACTTCAGCACTCACTGGTTCTATGTATGCAAGGGAGGTTTATGAAGGAAGCCCAGTCCGCTTCCGAGAAGTCTGTAGAATGAATAAAGTAGCCTTTCATGGGCTAATGAGACACCTTGAACCATATCTTCAAGATTCGATCCACCTCAGTTCCACTGAACAAGTGATGATTTTTCTATTCATCGTTGGACACGCTGGTTCTAATCGTCTCGCTGGGGAACGATTCCAACACTCTGGAGATACTATCTCAAGATATTACAATAAGGTCTTATTAGCGCTTGAGAATCTAGAGGGTCGAATCATCAACCAACCACACCCAGGAGCTCCAGTTCCAGAGGCTATCAGAGCTTCTCGAGTGACTTTTCCGTGGTTTCAAGGCTGTGTTGGAGCTATCGACGGAACTCATATCCAAGCAATTGTTCCTGAGGCTGATCAGGCGCCTTATCGTAACCATAAAGGCACCTTCAGCCAAAATGTTCTTGCTGCCTGCGATTTCGAAGGGAATTTTACTTTCATTCTTGCTGGATTTGAAGGACGAGCACATGATAGCCGTGTCCTTGAGGTAGCACGAAGGGATGGCCGCTTCCTTGTTCC
The DNA here is from genome assembly GCA_022264835.1 of Melampsora americana. Classification (NCBI taxonomy): domain Eukaryota; kingdom Fungi; phylum Basidiomycota; class Pucciniomycetes; order Pucciniales; family Melampsoraceae; genus Melampsora; species Melampsora americana. The sequence goes on from JAIFHY010000020.1 coordinate 155,340, forward strand.
ACCCGGTATGTTCACTTTCACCCAGAATTGATCATCAGAAGCGTTCTAATGTTCAATTCTATATGTAGGCCGATACTATCTTGCTGATGCTGGATTCACCAATCAAGATGGGTTCTTAGCGCCTTACCGAGGTGTCCGCTATCATCTCAAGCAGTGGAGTTTAGGTGGAAGACGCCCTCGAGATTACAAAGAACTCTTTAATTTACGACATTCAAGTCTGCGTAACGCAATTGAACGGCTCTTTGGAGTATGGAAAATCCGATTTAATACACTTGAACACATGAGAAGATTCCCAATTGAGAGACAGGCCTCACTGGTTGTTGCTCTTGCTGTACTTCACAATATTATTCGACAGAGTGGCGAGGATAATTTCTTTGATGAGTATGATGAACAAGAAAGAGCAAGACAACTTACTTGGGATGAAGCTCAAGTAGTGGCTTACCACGCACCAACAGCAGAGGAGCGGGCTAATGCTACTGAAGACCGTGACATTTTAGCTCAGGAAATGTGGGATGATTATCTATTACATCCTCATCGTGCTTAGGCAAACTCAAAATCTTATTTCAAACTCAAAATCTTATTTCAAACTCAAAATCTTATTTCAAACTCAAACTCAAAAGTTTATATATTTCAAACTCAAACTCAAAAGTTTATATATTTCAAACTCAAAAGTTTATTTATCTCAAGGTCAAAAGTTTATTTATCTCAAGGTCAAACTCAAATTCTTATTTATTTCAAGGTCAAACTCAAATTCTTATTTATTTCAAACTCATATGAGAGTTAAGAGAAATGACGACTTTTATTGTGTTCAATAACTTTAACCATGTATGTATGATAGTAGTTAACAACAATAGCATTTTGAAACTGTAGTACTTTAAAGACAATAGCATTTAAACAATTGTAATTGATAGAAATTTGTAATTGATAAGTATTTGTAATTGATCAATATATGTAATGAAGTTATTAATTTTGATTCTTGTTCTTGAGCTCATCAATCTTCTCTTGCAACCACTTAAAACATAAATCTTCCTCCAACTCTAAAAAGAACTCCGCATCATCTTCATCTCTTAAGACCTTAGCTGCAGCCATGCGATCCGAGTCTTCTGGAAAGTATTCTTTGCTACCATCTTTGAAGCGTTCCATAGCCTGAGGTCGATATCGTTGAGGTGGTGGCGGGTGGAGAGCGTCTCTCTTGATTCGAGCCGCTTCAACGATCGCTTCAGCTCGGGCATCAGCTCGGGCATCCTTTCGATTTTCCTTATCGACCCGCGCTTTGGCCTTGAGGACCGAGTTGTCTGTGACCAGCTTGAGTGAGCTGGCCAAGTTGACTGGAGGCTTCGGCTTCGAAGGGAGGGTGTTGGTGGATTTGGGGATGGTAGCGTCGGAAGTGAAGGGTTTCTTGACCAAAGAAATCGGATTCTTACCTTGAGCTGATGAGGTTGACAGGACAGGAGGAACGGATGTGTCGTCTACATCAGATGAATCTTCTGTGATGGAAGAAGAAAATGGAAGAACATGGATGAACGAGAAGAAAATTGAAAAATCAGAATGAAACAAGACGTACCTGCCAATACAATGACCTTGTTACCATTCTTGCCTCCATCAACGGCCTCTGCCTCGTCGTTGCTGTGGTCGAGTGGCTCCTCAGAGGCCGTAATCGAATGCTTTCGTTTCGAATTCGCCGGATTCTGGGTACTGGTGCCCGTTCGATTAGCACCAGAAATCGGAGTCGCACCTAGAAGTAGGTCCATGGGCTTGTAGAAAGTAAATCCATGATCTTTGAAGATGTGAGACCCTTTGTGTCCCTGTAACACATTGACAGTTAGGTTAATATGAATGAGAGAATGGATCAGTTGGCAACAAGACTACTTACCTGAACCCAACCGATCCAGAACTCATCATCTCCTTCAACAGTCTGTTTAGACTCGTTCCAACCAACCCCCGATCCCTCTTTAAGTTCACGCATCATACCATAGTGTCGCTTGAGCTATACCAAAAGATGAAGAAAACAAAATTGAAGAAAACAAAATCAATTTGAGAACTGGAATCGAAAGAAGTGAATGAAAGTACTTACTGTACTGTAGTGATTCTTTGCTTGAGCAATGTCACGATCGATCTTGTAGGTTTCATTCAAGGTGTTGACCGCTTTGCTCCAAACTACCGGCGGAAAATTATTGTCGGATCGATCGTTGTCGTGACTCAAGTCTAAAAGGGAGTCGAGTAAGGTGAGTGTTTGAGCCTCCGTCCATTTAGCTTGAGGCTTCGGAGGCTGTGAGCTGGACTTCGGTCGTCCCATTGTTTCCGAGTGATTGATCGGTCGAATTCGTTGAAATCGAGTGATGGGATGAAAGCTGATGAAAACTTGTTTAAAAGAGAAAAAAAGAGGTTGGAAAAAAAAGGAAAGATCGGAAAAAGAAAGTCCGATGAAATTGGAAAGTCCGATGAAAGATTGACGGGGATTTAAGGTGATAATGCACCTTTTGAGCCAAATAATCGACTGTACAGTCGATTATTTTTAAGTACCTTTTTGGTACATTTTCGGGAGTTTAAGGCGATTAAAATTCTGAATTAAAATCCAGCCGAACACCTTTTTTTTTAATGTGCATTAAAATAGAATTTTAATCCAAATTTCGGATTAAGGTACATTAAAATGCACCAGCCGAACGAGGCCTAATTGAGTTTTGTTAATTTGTCTTCATCTGATTAAATCTAAACGATTGATCGAATCAACACTTAGTTTTGTCAAGTGTTGAAGGGTTGTTTCAGGGAACTGATCAGAATGAAGTTTTTTTGAAAATTCCAAGAGTTTAAGTCTTACCTGAATTCTTGAGGGATTGGTAAGATCCTTCACTGTTTTTAATTGAAGAAGATCAAGAAGTATCTTTAGAATCAGAGAGGAGAAGGATGAATGAATGGTTCTTATCAGATCATCCTTGATCATTTCTTATTTCTTTCATCTTTCGATGATCATCATACTTTATCTTTCTGTATATCTTGAAACTGGTTTACATCTTTGGATCGTATTTAAGATGATGATGATCATCAAAGATGGTTCATGTTAAAGGGTTGAATTTAAAAGTAAAGGCCTCCACTTGATGAAGTCAAAAGAAAAAAAAACTTCTTAGAAGTTTTCTACTTGTTCTTTTTATCTGATTCAGACCCAAGTTTCAACAGTTTTATAAATTGACCGCATTTAGTTATTTAATCAAATCATCCTATGAGACTGAGTGATGTGCATGAATTGGTCTCAATGGATGGATTGATTTCTTAAAAGTAAGATTAAATGCTTTTTAGAATCTACATGGTTCTGATGATGAGAACCATTGATTGAGATAAGTTAAGGGCTCGTTTGGTACAACTTATGAAAGTTTGTACCTTTTCAAAGGTACGAACTTTCCGAGCTCGGAAAGCCATTTATCGTTTTAAGTCGGCTTTTGGATAAAAGTCACTTAAATGTCCCAAAAAGTCGTATTTCATTTGGTAGCCGATCTGTTGTTGACCGTTTCAAAATGAAATACAACTTTGTTTATCACAACACTCCAATTGACCATATTCTGAACACATCACACTGTGATCCAATGTCCGAAAACTCCACATCTTCAGGGGAATTGAATTTCCTGCTCAAAGCTTCCTCCTCTGAGGGAAGCAATCCAGTCGATTACGATCAAGAGACAATAGATCTCTTGATGGCAGCTGTTCGTGACCGTGCTGAACAAGCGCAGCGACCAAATAGATGGGATGAGATGAGATGGGATGAAATGGATAGTGATTGATGGGATGAGATGGGATGAGATGGAAAAAAGAAAGAAAATTGGCAAAATAAGTTGAAAAAAAGCTACTTATTGGTACGACAATGGACTACTTGGTCCATTATTATAATAGACAAAAAAAGCTATTATGGTACCCATAATAGCTTATGAAAGGAGCGGAAAATCCGCTGCCAAATGGACTTTTCGAAATTTGGCTTTTCGAAGTCAAATTTCGAAATAATAGCTTTTTTTAAGCTATACCAAACGAGCCCTAAAAGTTGCTTAAGTTTGATTGGTACCTCTCTGATCAGCTAAACTCAATGGTGATCTTGAGATCCTCTGAAGTCTGGAATGGGTTGAGTGGAATCTGAATGAAGTGAATGACAAATGGGGGTGGTGGTATGTATGTATGGGCATATAGAGGTATACATGCGGATCACCGTGTTGTTTACATATACAGAATCAAATCAGTCGCGTACAGTTAGAGTTCTTTAAACCCATAACACAGATCTCTTTTTTTTTGTTCTGAATGACTTGATGAATTTTTATTTTTTTTTGGTGACCCCCATTTAAATTTTTGAAAACTTCAATTTACATAACTTCAAACTCATTCACTTCTTCCAATCTCGATTTCCTCAATTCCTTCTTCTTCAACTCAATCTGATTCTTCATTTGATATCCTTAGAAAGTTTTTCTTACTCTTCTTCTTCACTCTTCAAAATGCCACCACGTGGTTAGTGTTTTCATTTGAGAATCGGTTGGAATTGAATTTATCTAAACCTTTTAATATTGATCTCTTTCTTTCCTCACAGCTCGTCCCACTGCTCCGGCAAACTCATCAGTTGAACCTAAACCCAATTCAAAGTCTACTACCAAATCAACGACTAAAACTACCACCACAGCGGGTGCCAAACGTGGTCGGAAACCTAAGAACGCGTCTACAAAGCAAGCCTCTTCACCCGAAGAACCTGTTCAAACAGCTACTAGTCCGATCAGCAATGGTATAGAGAAACCTAAAGGACGAGTGAAACGAGCAAGATCGGCTGATCCGTCTGCATCTACTAGAGCACCTAAACGAGCTCTGAGTGTGAAACCTAAAGAACCACGTCCGCTCTTCTCAGCCAAAGCCACTCGTGCTTCATTTAATCCATTACCTCAACCTGATCCACTCTTATCTGAAGATCATCGAAGGAGTGAAAGATGTGGAAATCCGATGAATTCCTTTACCTTTGATCCTCATCCTTGGCTTAAGCATTCATTCAGTCAAGGTGAATCTAAATGTATGTTGATGTTTGGTTCAGGTGATATGGGACAAATGGGATTAGGAGCAGATAAGTTAGATGATATTAAGAAACCAGTCTTACATGCCTTGGTTGAAGAACTTAAAAAGGAATCTAAGATGGGATCATCTAATGGAGGACCAGAGACAGTGGCATGTGGTGGAATGCATAGTTTGTTGGTAGATGGATTAGGTCAGATTTGGAGTTGGGGTATTAATGATAATGCTGCTCTAGGACGAAAGACTGAAGGGATCGAAGGAGTGGATCAGGAAGAACTCGAATCTCGTCCGATGATTGTTGAAGGACTTGTACAGAGTAGTGAACATCAAGTGTTTAGAGCTGTTCGGGTCAGTGCTGGTGATTCGGTTAGTGTAGCAGTTAGTGAAAAAGGAGAGACTAGAGCTTGGGGAAGTTTTCGGGTGAGTTTTGATGCTCAGTTTCATCCATTCACTCGATCAACCAATTAATGTTCTTTTCTTTCCTTTTTCTCGGATCGTGTGGTACGTCTTTCAAGTCGAATGATGGGCTCTTGGGCTTTGATGGAAATATTGGAACAGAAGTGAAACAATTGGTACCAACCCGAGTACCGAACCTTTCACAGTATCCTGTCTCTCAAGTGGTCTGTGGATATGATCACGTACTTGCTCTCACTACCGATGGTCATGTTTACAGTTGGGGTAACGGTCAACAACATCAACTGGGTCGAAAGATTATCGAACGTCGTAAACGGAATGGTCTGACACCTGAACGACTGAACCTTAAAAACATTGTTCTCATCGGTACTGGTGGTAGTCATTCCTTTGCTGTCAATCAAACTGGACTTGTTTATGGATGGGGTTTGAACACGAGAGGTCAATTAGGAATCGGTAGTACTGAAAACTCAGATGCGGATGAGATCATTCCTGTACCTACCTTGATCAAGAGTATGAGTCCAGATGAACATCAGGGAGCAAGAGTAGTAGCTATCGAAGGAGGTGATTTTCATTCACTTTTTCTACTTAGTAATGGAGAAGTTTGGGGTGTAGGAAATTATGAGAATAGTGAGATTGGAATTTCAAAGAGTCATCAGGCGATTGAAGCAGTTGAAAGGTTACGTTTGAAAGGTACAGAGACCAAACAAAAGTTTGTGACTGAAGGATTAGAACGACGAAAGAGTGAAGTAGAAGCGATGATGAAAGTATATGAAGCCAAAGCCAAAGGTCAAGAAGATCCGGAGGAGAAACCGAGATGGGATGAGATGGCTGAATTGATTGAAATCGAACAACTAGCTGCTCATCAACGTTTCATCCCTGGTCAATGTATCCATACCCCACTCAAATTAGATTTCAAATCACCTATTGTGGATATCTCATGTGGTACTCGACATAACCTGGCGGTAGATGATCAAGGAAACGCATATAGTTGGGGATTAGGTCAATCTAATGAACTTGGTCAAGGGAAAGATGAAGATGGAGAGGATATCGAATTAGTTGAAACACCGAAGAAATTAACCAGTAAAGCGCTTAGTGTTGATGGAGTGAATGGATTAGGTCAAATTAAGATTTTGAAATGTGAAGCGGGTGGGACTCATTCAGTTTTGATTGGAGTGAATGTTGGAACGAGTAAGACAGTTAAACTTAATGGAATTAAGTGAATTCAAAATTTCTCAACTTGATCTGAGTTAGAAGGTGTTGATCAAGAGTTGATCCATCATTCTTGGTTTTTTCTCTCTCTCTCTCTTCAATCATTATCTTGATTTATATAATTTTATGTGATAGTTCGAATGGGTTTTTTTCTAAAATCAAAAGTAATTGAAGTTTTTGTTTTGATTTCTAGTTTGTGATTAGTATTTTTTACAATAATTTTTTTTGTTGGTTTGACTTGTTTGTAATTCCTTTACTTGATATATATTTTATATTGGATCTCGGTATTCCCACCACCCCCTCCTGTTCAGAGCTAGTGAAAGGCTTAGTGACTGCTGACACAAGTTGTGACAGTATGGCAGGCTGAGCCACGCTTCCACCTTGATCATTTTGAAGTTCACCCCAAATGCTTTAGCTTTATCAAGCTATTTCCTAGCGCCATATCATTCAACTCCACAGTTCACAGCTCAAAAAATAATGAATCTTGTAATCGAGTGATCAAAGACAGTAAATTCCGTGCAGCTACAAGATAACCTCCTGGATCTACTCAAGCAATCACACTTACTCAAATTATGTTTTGAGTTTACATTTGGTTTTATGTGAAGAAGGAAGAAGATTGATGTTTAATTAGGATTTTAGAAAAGGTTCAAATGAAATTAGGGTTTCCCAAAGAAAGGAAAGATAAAGACGGGTTTTGTTTAAAAAAATAGAAGTGAATTCAAATGATTGTTTAACTACATACATACATAACATGGTTCATTTGAACAAAAGAAAAACTCTTGTTGTGATCAACTATTTTATTTTTCTTTGGATTTGATTTGGACAGAAAGCTTGGTCTGGTGAATCAATGTTTAGTAAAGAGATACAAAATCTTGGCCTACTGAATCAAACTGTTATTTAACTTGACAAAGTCCCTCTGCGCGTACATTCTTGATGAAGTCTATCACGAGAGCTTACTCCAAAGTCAAAGCTTCCGATAGACCTGTCATGTTGATCAAAGCACTATCGCTAACATTCATATATCATTCACCCCTTTCTCTTAGTTTTTTTTCGATTACTCTGATGTGTTTGGATCTGGGGTCTACATCTGACAAAGGTCCTGAGGCAAGATAAAAACCGTCATGCTCACAAGATGTGAAAATTGATGAAATACTTCGCTGTCTTTGAAAATATCCACCACTCAGGATTGTTGAGCGTGTTTTGAAAAAGACACTTTTGTCAAGGGTCCCAAGACCCCAATGATGTCCATCGGAGCTCAATCACATCAATAAAAATTTGGCTACCCAAAAAACTATTAGTGCGAAGGCCATTGACGATAAACTTGGTATGATCCCGTAACGATTCTTCGCATCCGAAGCCAAGAACGACAATGGATCTCTGCGGATTGAGATTGACTACGCATCGCGCCTGATGATATTAGAGACACCGCCTCGGCACATGTCCTGACGAGACTGGCGGCAGTCAAATTCACACCAAATATGTATGTAACAAGGTTTTCAGCTCTGATCTGTTTGAGCGAGGTTCAGAATTGACTTTTCACAATACGCATACTTGATCCCAAGCTCAAACATGATCAACTTTACTGAGGAATATTGAGAAAGACGAAAATGCTCAGTCAATTGAAACTTATTCAGAAGATGAAGCGCTGCAGTCGAATATGGCACGCGTTCGATGAATAGAGATTGAGAGCAGCGGTTCATGCCTTTAAAGATTGTAGCTTTTTATCTTCATCTTCCCTTCATCAATAGAATAGTCCTTGGATTTTAAATCTAGGTAAAGATCTTCATCGGTCCTTAAAAATTTCATCTACTCCTGAAAAATCTAATTCGACAAATATTTTAACAAATTCTCTTCAAGTTTGTGCAAATAAGTCATCAAATACTTTAAATTCGATGACTTTCAAAAATAAATTCAAGACTAGGTCTCAAAACCATTTCAGCAAACTTTTCGTTGGTGTCTTTTTGGCCGCTTGTTATGTATCGGAAGTTTACCCTTCTCCGACATTGAACCTAAAGAACCAATTATTAAAAAGACAAGTTCCGTGTAAGTCATGTCTCAATTCTTTAAGGAAGCGATCAAATCCTTCACAAGAATGCTCATCGAATTTGACCAATGTGATGCTCCTCGTGCGAAATGTTGCGTTTGGATCAGCCTCTGATCCGGGTAGTTCCAACAGTACTGCTACGCTTCCGCCTTCGACAGCTCCGGGAACCAATCCTCTGGTAAGCCCCACAGGGACACCACCACCAGTGGTACCAGTAGCAGCTCCACCTACTCTGCCTGCACCTGTGACAACTCCACCCGCAAACCCAGTGGGCTCCACTCCATCTTCACCTCCCGCGAGTAGCTCACCTCCACCTGTGAGTGCGGCATCCATACCACCGGCAACGCCAGGGCCGGTAACAGCCTCCCCACCCAATCCAGCAGGACCTCCTCCTTCATCTCCCCTGGCTGTACCCGCACCAGTACCTCCTACTGCGGTTGTTGAATCCAACCCTTCTGGTGCATCAAATCCTCCAAACCCTTCAGCAGAAAAATCAGAAGGAACTACCCAATCACCACCCCCATCAGGCCCTCCTCCTGCTTCACCTCCGGTAGCAGGACCACTCATTGAATCAACACCCACTCCAAATGTACAGCAACCTGCACCACCTGTGGTGGTGCCTGCTCCAGCACAAGCACCAGCAACACCTGTACCGCCACCAGCAACACCTGTAGCACCACCAGCAACACCTGTAGCACCACCAGAAGCACCAGCACCACCAGGGCCACCAGCAGCCCCAGCAGCCCCAGCAGCCCCAGCAGCACCAGCAGCACCAGCAGCACCTGTAGCAGCATCAGAACCAGCAGCCCCAGCAGCACCAGCAGCCCCAGCAGCACCAGCAGCCCCAGCCCCAGCAGCACCACCAGCACCACCAGCAGCACCAGCAGCACCAGCAGCACCTGTAGCAGCATCAGAACCAACTGCAAGTAATCCTACTCCTCAAACAGATGATTCTAAAGCTCCAGTAGTTTCTTCACCAGTACCAGTTCTCCCTTCACCAGCAGGCACTGATAGTGGAACATCATCACAGTCAAACCCCAATGTAACAACTGCACCTGTGAATCCTACTTCCACAACTCCAACCAACAGCTCCTCAGACATAGCTCCTAGCCAACAAGTGTCTACAGATGCAGAACTTCCTACCAACAACACTACAAGCCAGGATTCTGGGGCATCAGTCCTCTCACCTGGAGCTGACCAGAATTCATCAGAGACATCTTTTAAACTCCCACCTGCTCCTGACCAAAAAGAGAACAATGATGACTTCACACACTTACCACCTGCTCCTGGACAAACCGATCCAGATTCAACTGATCAAACCAGCACATCTAGTGGCTTTAGTTTACCTCCTGCACCTGGACAAACAGATGACTTGAGTACAAATAATAACCAAGACAATTTCAATAGCAGTACACCACTTCCAATCTCTAAGGAAACTTGGGCACAACTTAATATTGATGATTTACTTAGTCAAGAAAGCTCAACAATAGATGTAAGCCAATTACTTGATCTCTTAATTTGTTTACTAAATAAAGAATATACATTTCTGACAACCTTTGGATGTTTTTGTTGACACTATAGGAATATGCTAGAAAGAATAAAGGTGGAAATTTCATCTGTGGAATTGGAGAAAATTGTCATGCGGGACAAGTGAGCAATCAATAATTTTGAATCTCAAGCATTGATTTTGGAAAATGTTCATTCTAATTGATAAAATATCTTCCATTAGTTATCTCATCCGGTTCAAAGTCCTGCATGGCAAGTTTTGTATGCAGCTCAAGAGTATAACCGGTTCATGAATGCTATGGTGGATTCTGTGAAGTATACATTCTCAATGCTTCAATGTAAGTTTTTGCTCATGAAAGAGGAAGGGGGAAAATACTGATGTTTTTGATCACATCTATCACTTTAGCCACATCTGCTGCAATGACCAATGATCTGTGAGTAATCTTCAGAATCCTACATGAGATTGCAAGTGTCTAAGTTGTTTTGATTTTTACACCAAACAGATTTGAAAACATAACAGATTCCAGACTTGTTCTAGATCTAAAATGGGTCTTCACTGATTTATATAGAGGAATCACTTATGGTGCAGTAGCTGCACTTGTTATGGCTTGGGTTGGGATCAGTGCTGCAATTCCATTTGTGATCTTTGGAACAGCTTTTGGAGCTGGTTTAGCAGCTTGGATTCAAGGAACACCTAAGACAGTCACTTATCAATCAGTAAGACCTTCACCTCTTTCTATATCTCATTTATTCTTTGAACATCCACTGAAATTTGTTTCACTGGGGTTTATAGTGGACTCAATTATCATTCTATATTGCTGAATCTGAAGATAGAATCATTTCATCCATTACCAATAGTTTTTCTAAATCATTAGCTTCTCCTATCAACTCTGATCTTGGTATAGGTCATGTTTTGAAAGCTGGAACGTTCTTTCAACCTACTACAACTAATGGGATCATGGAAACTATGGAAAAAAACACAATGAAGATGTTCCAAGCAAGAGTACTTTCTAGGATGTTAAGACAGAATGTAAGTTGATTCTTAGATAAATCAGAACATTTGTCTAGGAATGAAAGGATTCTTATTATTTTTTTTTCTTCTTATATTCAGAATGCATTTGTCACCATTGGTGAGGTGAGTATTTGATGGTCAGACAACTCAAAATGAAATGCAAATACTTACCATCAAATGATTTTTGTACAGAGTGATTGTAAAGTTCCTGGTCCAGGAGGTGCTTGGGGAGGAAATGATGTGATCTCATATTGTGATCCTAAAGCAAAACTGTGAGTGATGAGCAAATCAAATGAAAGAATTCACAATAAAGGTTCTGAATCACCTAATGTGTTTTCTTTGATTCTAGTATGTATAATGTGATAAGAGCTCATAAAAAGAAGAGTAAAAATTCAATTTATGGAGCATCAGCTATTATTAACAAATATGGATTCTCTGCTGAATATATTACCAAAACCTCTTGGGCTTGTCAACAAAAGTATGGTAGATTTGAACATGATGTTTATTCTCCAAACGATCCAGAGTAAGAAACTTTTCTCTTATCAAGCTTTGAAATTCATTTCAAAAAAAATCTGATCAAATTCAATACAAATTTCTTGATTTGGTTTTAGAAAATTTCCTACTGATTTGAATGATGATTGTGCTATAAATCTTCCGGTTTGTGATACAAGACTTCCTGGTAAGTGAAAAATCATGTGTCAAATTGATCATCATTGAAACCATCTGATTTTAATTTATTTTGTTGTACACAGATGTAAGACAATTGTTAAAAGGTCAACATAAGTCTACAGTTGTTGCTTGCCGAAAGGGTGCAGGATTACCAATTTGAAACTCTTTAATTTACTTTGCACTTTTTTCAGAGGTTTTGGGTCTGTTTTTCATTTTATTCCTGTTTCCAAATCAAGTATAAAAAAAGCAAATAGAATCGGAATGATCAAAAGTATTAGTTATTTGTCAAAGGCTTATTTGTTATATAGATTTGGTTTCTTTGGAAGATAAAACCTTATCTTCACCTTGTTCTTTATAACATGCACGAATTGCAAAGGAATGATTGGGTGTTTTGACATAAAGGGCTCAAATGACATCACTTTGAAATCAAACACAAAGAAAAGAAAAGAAAGGCCGGTCATAAACCAAGAGGAGTAATTGAAAATCTTTGAATTCTTGAGACTGCCTTCATATATGCCTCAGCTTGGGGAATCCAAGGCATAATTGGATGCAAATCCTTGGCCAGACATTCTCCAAGTCTATCCAAGGTATTGTTCTGTGCCAAAAATAACTTGGATCAAAACATTGGAAACATTCTGTTTCAGATCTGAGATCCAAGCAAACCTCAGATTTCTAAATCCAAGGTACATATGCTTGCAGTGCACATTCTCATCAGTCAACAATCACTGTGAAAACCCAGTCTTAGTTATATTTTCAAAGGCTTTGAAGCCATTCCAGTTGATCCAAAAGATGTAAGTTTGTAAGAAACTTCCTTCAAGCAAAATATCCAGACTGGCATGAAGATGGAGTTCTGTCTGGGAAAAGAAGTATACAAATTTCAAGAAATGTCAGAACAAAGATATCCTGCAAAAGTTTGGTCATCTGTGAATTATTCTAGCAAACTCACTGGGTATTCTTGGATTTCATATGGTTATACCCTAATTATACAGCTTTTAAGAAATTGAAGTTGTGTTTGACAAAAAAGATTGATTTCTTTGTTTAGTACCACTGAGTACAGCTATATATTGGTTGTGTCCATCCCAGGGCTGTAATTTAGTCCAGAAATTTCAGCTCCTTGATCTAATTTTTGCATTTCTTCACATCAACATATGTCCAACATCCAGTTTTGTCTTCTGAATGTGCTGAGTCCTTCCCTTACCCTAAATTCTAGTCATAATATCTTCAAGTTTTCCAGCTACACAAACCCTCACTGAGATTTGTTCCACAACTTTTCTATTTTTTCCTTTCAGATATGTAACTGCAACCTGGAAATTTAAACATTGACATCAAGGTATTGAGTGTTCTAGCTTCTTTTTTCATCTTTCTCTTAATTTCATCTTTTGAAGTTTTTCTTTCAAATTTAACTTTTTTCCTTATCATTCTAACATTGATGAAGTTTTGAATATTCTGATCAAAAGTTTTGAAAGTTTCTTATATCAAGTTAGCTAAAATTTTAGTTATTGGTTTTTTCCCTCTGGAATTTATTTTTTTTTCAAAAGTTTTCAATGTTGAGAAGGAGAAAAAAAAGAAGAAGAAAAAAGAAAAGAAGAAATTGAATAGATTGAAAGATGTAGAGGAATCAGGTGCTTCAGGAAAGTCATTTTTTTCATAAATGATCAATAAGATGAAACTGGGGTTAAAGGTGATTCCAGTTTTACTCTCCACAAAATTTTCAACCTATCACCCAAGATGTTTGGGATCAGGAGTTAGTCCCTTGTGCCTTGGGCATCACTTTTTCTGTTTAAACCAAGACATGATAGGACTTACATAGTTAAGTTTGATTTTATTTCTAGATTTCTCTGGGAGCACAGTGTACAGTGAGTAGTGATGTATATGCAATGCCCAGTGCATCGTGCATAAGGGTTTAGGGGTGGTCCTCGCTTGCAACTCTCATCCACCTGATGTTTGCTCACAGGCTTTCGATTCTAATGATTTTTGCCAGATATGAAGATGACTCGTATGGATTGAAGTTTCGAATGACAACAAATCGAGTTTGCATGTCACCTTCATTTTGAGAGGTGAATCCAGATGAAGGTTTGGTAGGTTTTTGCAACCGTCACTTGAGATCCAACCCACAATTCCAGTTCTCAGAGGAACATCTCCAGACCAAATCGATTTCTCAAAATCACCTTTATGATCAAACTTTATCGATTCTCCAAAGTTTGTATGTATTGTAATCCAAAGTTGTCTTTCATCTCTTACCAATCATTCATTCAATCAGTCCATCATCCGACGATGAGCATGTAATATGATGAGATGATGACGTATTTAAACAGATCTTCGACGTGGGTTTTTAATTTCCAGATTCCCGGCAAGACCGGCCAGTCGGCGATGCTCAAGGAGCTCGGTCACCACCGCCACAATTCACCCCAATTTACCCCACAGCTTGTTTCCACGGCACGTGAGGGAGTGAAAGGTGTTCAGGTGACCTAGGGTGAAGCTTGGGAAGAAGATCAGAAAGGTGAGACTGGAAGATTGAAGTGGAAGATGGAAGATGAAAGATGGAGTTTGAGGGAGTTTCTGAATTGGGAAATTGAAGTTTGAAGTTTGAGTGAGCCAAATTGAAAGATCAGATCAGGTGTGAACCGAAGATAGATTTGAATGCTTAAAGACCGGTGAATCAAACTCTCAGATTGGGTCTTTATGATCCCATTTTGGGTTCAGATGAACTTGTCTGAGCCTATTGAAGAAGGGTCAGATCGGATTCACGAATGAATAGACAGGTTGAGGATACGAATGAAGTGATGATAGAGTTTTGATGAAGAAGATGATGATGAAGATGATCATGTGAGTCTGAGATCATGTGCCATCCATCCATCCATCCATCCTTCTTCCTCTCCTTTTGAGTTTGTAGAAGAGCTTCTTGTCTGGTTAGGTATTTGAAGGAACAGGTCAGTTTTGAAATGAACCACTTGATTGAAGATCCAATCATCTCAAAATACAAAAAAAATCAAAAACCAGAAACCATTCGAGCAATAACTCATCCTTCACTCATCCACTCAATCTTCTCTCTTCTCTTTTAAAATAAAACAAACCACATCTTCTCTTCCTTCTCAATCCCCCCCCTGACCCCCACACATCTCTGCTTTAAGCAATTTCTTTCTTCTTCAGAACTCATCAACATTTCAATCAAAAACAAACACACACACACACTCAATTCCTTCCTTGGTCTTCCTTGAGATACTTCCCCAGTCTTATTCAATTTTTGAATCAACTAAATACGTAGTCTCATCACCACCACCACCAACAACAACAACAACAAATACATCTCACGCGCCGTTGAATCCAAGTGATCGATTGACCATTTCATAAATAAATAAATACTTGCCTTCTCTTCATCCTTTCTGATTCAATTCACATTCCATTCCAACTAGTCAATCCAGCCTGATCAATCACTTTCAAAAGTTATCAAACTCTTTCAATCAATAGTTTTTTGTAAACCCCTCTTATAGGAAAATCACATTAACATACACGAAAAATGGTAGGAATGGATATGGGAAAGAAGTCGGGTGGTTTACCTGTTTTACCACCAGCTTCTACAAAAGCTAAATTGGTTGGAATCTCAATGGCTCTCTTCGCTGCTTTTGGAGGGTTAGTCTATATGATAGATTTGATGGGTTTCTTCTTCTTCTTCATATTCTAACGTAATTCTTTACTGTTTAATTCTACTCAAACAGTTACCTATATGGATATGATACGGTAGGTTGAAAGCTTCTTCTTCATATGGTTTCTTCCGATCTGGAATTTACCTTGCCTTGTGATACCAATAATCTAGGGTTATATTTCGGGTACCAAAGAAATGCCATTCTGGTAAGTCTTCAATCATCAAACCATTTAAATCACTCAGAAGCGCATACATAATCAATCAAGTCATCATGAACTAAGTTTTCCTGTTTTCATTTGGTGATCTTTTCAAGGCTTCAAACTTTTGGAGAACAAGATGCGGCTGGAACTTATGTAGTCAGTTTATCATTCGATCATTTTATCACATCATTCACTCATTGATGTCAATACATCTTTCTTTTTTTTTGGCAAAATTTAGTTAAGTACTGCGAACGATTCACTCGTCACTTCAATCCTCTCAGTTGGAACTTTTGTAGGAGCATTACTTGCCTATCCATTTGGTGATATACGTAAGTATCCCTCTCTGATCCATCTGAAATCCCTTGTCCGAAAAGGACTTGTGAGCATTAATTAAATAAAAATGTTGTATATGATCACATAGTGGGAAGACGTTGGGGTGTAATTGCTTCATGTGGTATATTTTGTATAGGTGTTGCATTACAAACTGCTTCTACTACGATTCCAGTCTTTGCAGTCGGTCGAGTGTTTGCTGGATTAGGAGTCGGTTTAACTTCTTGTTTAGTACCTATGTATCAATCTGAATGTGCACCGTAAGCTTTGTTTTTTTGGTTTGATGATTGCTTCTCTTTCATTTTTTTTTACACTGCTTCACTTGGGATTGATCTTCTTGATCTTTTGATCAATTTACTATAGTAAATGGATTCGAGGAGCAGTAGTGGCTGCGTATGTGAGTATGACCCGTTCTCTTTATCTCATCATCAAATTATACTGAGTTTTGATTTCGATTTTTGATAGCAATGGGCGATCACCATCGGATTATTGATCGCCGCTGTAGTAGTCAACGCGACTAAAGATCGACCAGATGCAAGTTGTTATCGAATTCCTATTGCTCTACAAGTTGAGTGATTAGATACTCAATTTGCTCAACTCTAGAATTCAATCTAACTTGAGAACCCAAAACTAGTTTGTTTGGGCTTTTATCCTTTCACTTGGACTGTATTGTTTACCAGAATCTCCGAAGTTTTTAATCCTCAAAGGAAGAGAAATAGAAGCCAAAGCGGCTTTAGGTCGATTACTCTCTTTACCCGAACATTCAGAACAAGTGATCAGAGAATATGATGAAGTGGTTGATTCATTAGAAATCGAACGTACACTTGGATCTGGATCTTATGCCGATTGTTTTAAATCGGGTCAAGGTAGGTATCGGCTTAGAACGTTATCTGGAATGGCCATTCAAGCTCTTCAACAACTCACTGGGTTTGTTTTATTTTTCTTCTTTGAAGATCGGATTTAAAAACTTTGACTGATTTTTAACTCTGAAATCTTGTTTTTTAAATCGAAATTCGAATTCAATAGGATTAACTTCATTATTTATTACGGAACTTCGTTGAGTTAACTTTTATTCATTCACTTCAAAAAAGTATTAACGATAATTAACTAACAGAAGATTGATTGATTTAAATTTGTTTTTTCAATTTTGAATAGATTCTTTAAGAACAGTAACATTCAAAACCCATTCATCATCACAGTCATCATTGATGTCGTTAGTCTTCTTCCTTCTTTTTCAAATCGTCCAGACGCACGATCCAATTTAACTCGCTTTGTGTGTTTTTATTTCAGGTGAATGTAGTGATGACTATCCCGGGCATTTGGGCTGTTGATAAGTTTGGTAGAAGATCATCCCTCTTATTCGGAGCCGTTGAGTTTCTTTCATGATGCTTTCGTTCATGCTTTTTATTCTGATCTCATGAATTCCTGTTTTTCTTTCTGTAAATCGATTTTCTTAGGCTTTGATGGCTATTTGTCAATTCATCGTTCCAATCCTTGGGATCACTTTACCTGCAAGTAACATTGCTGCTCAGCGTGCATTGATTGCTCTTGTTTGTATCTATATCGGTGGTTTCGCATCAACTTGGGTTAGTTTTTCCCTTCATCTATTCAGATTCCATCCGAAACTCATCCATCTTACCTAATGTTTTCACATCCAACTTGTAGGGCCCAATTGCTTGGTGAGTCTCTTTTCCCTTTTGAACACTACAAGAAGATACTAATGAGATTATTGTGTGCTCGATAGGGTTGTCACCTCTGAGATATATCCTTTGGCTATCAGGGCCAAAGCCATGTCTCTATCGACAGCATCAAATTGGGCATTGTAGGTTTCTTCATACCTTGTTCCTCATGAAAAGATTTAGGAACTAATCCTAACTTGGTCCATAGGAACTTTGCAATTGGTTATATGACACCTTATCTTGTAGATGTAGGACCTGGAAAAGCAGGATTGAAATCCAACGTATTTTGGATTTGGGGAGGATTTTGTGTGATTTGTTTTGCCTTTACATTCTTCTTGTAAGTTTTTTTTTTTTCCAAATCTTTCCAAAATCGAGAAGTTTCAATTGAAATCCTTTTTTTAATGATTTTCTTTCTTTCTCTTTCTGTTTTGATTAGTATTCCTGAAACCAAAGGATTATCATTAGAACAAGTTGATGAACTTTATCAAAACAGTTCGATCTTAGGATCTAATCAATACAGACAGAAAATCTTAAATGATGAAGCTAATAGAAATGATGGAATGATTGCAGATGAGATTAGGAATGATAGTTTTAAAGATAAAGAAAGTCATCAGATTCATTCATAGGGATGGATTCGATTGATTGATTGAATTTATGGATTTTTATAAAAACTTTATGAATATATTTATTTTTTCTTTCAGATCATCTTTCTTCATACAGTTTTGCATTCTTTTTATTTGTTTGAAGATTTGTTTGGCGATTTGGTTTGGTTTTTTTTTTGTATTTCTATCAGATGCATTATTTTGAAAAAAAAAAAATTCTCGAATTAAAGCAATCAAAGTAATGAAACGAAGAATGGAGACTTGAGTTTTGGTTATAGGATCTTTCTTTTTGGGAATGATCTCAACATTGGTTTGAACATTGAAATTTGCAATGACAGATTTGTACCAAATAATCGGGCACTCAACTCATAAATCACACTACGTATACGTAATTTGATCCTTGGTAAGAAAGACATATTAGTATGAGATCAGGGACAAGGATCGCACTACTTACATGCAAGGATATCCTCAATGGATTCTACCCATGACGCAGAAATTGAACTTTGTACTCAAGCTTGTGTTAAAGCAATATACACCCATCTCTGTTACTGCCGACACAGACAAGTCAGGTGGTGGATGCGATTCATCACCTATTCCCAGGTTTTAGCTGAACAAACTAAGTCAACCAAAAACTGATAAGTACCGGAAAAGAAGGCTTTCTTCATACCAACTTTGCCTACCTCACCTTTAGATATCTGGGCTTTATCTCAACGTTCTTTTTCTTTTTTACAGATCAGTTTTTTCATAATTAGCAGTGTTTTTTTTGATCTTTTGATCTTTTGTTTGTATTTAGATGCTGCATATTTATTTTACATCTTACAATTAATACAAGCATAGAACAGTATTGATTAATAATTCCACTGATTCGATCAGAAGTTCAAGGGCCGTTTGTATCAACTTGACAGTCGACTGAACGTTCACCCTACCTATCGAACTCAAACCTTAGTCCTCCACAGAGTGGACACTTACGTTGAGGAACTTATAAAGAAATCCCTGTGATTGACGCAGAAGTTCAACATCCGTTGCAAAGTTTGATGAATCTTTATCCTTCTAAGCTGAATCTAAGACGATGCATAGAAAACTGTTTCGCAGGGCCTGTGTGATGCATCAGAGGCAAATCCACATAAACCAAATTCTGACAATATAAAATATTTTGTACTTTCAACTCGTGCGGAAGACATGACTAGGTGTAAGACAACACATTTGATCCCTCTGAGAAAGGACAACATAAATGGAAGGACAACCCTCATCTGATGATCACGGGACAAGTGGAGCTCATGAAAGACTGGTTTGAAAAAATGATCAAGTCACTGAAAGATGAATGACAAGAGAGAGTAAGAAAGGCAAAAGAATGGTTCAAAAAACAAGACATGAAGAAAATCAAGTAGCAGATGATCTAAAAAGTGGGATGTAAGAGCCACAGGATCAGGTCAGGCTAAAAAAAAGGACAATTGTGAGATCACATCTGAGCACTCGTTCACACATTTTTGAAAAGGGCATCGGTGGGGAAGACTTACGATTGAACCTCTTAGCGACAAACTGACTGTTTAGCAGTCGCGAACGTAAATGGGGCAACCACTATACTGTCTTGCTTCTAAGTCAGGGACAGGAGCAGCCTGAATAGCAACCATCGAGACAGCAGCGAGAAAGATGGCACCAAGGAAGTTCATGATGGCTAAATTGAGCGAGACTTTTGTGGAAAGAGAAGGCAAGGGAATGAGTAATGAAGTGCAAGGTGATAAGTCGAAATTCAAAAAATCTAACGAATCTTAGAGTGGAAAAAGTGAAAGAGACATGTAAGACAGTGAGCGTACTCGGTTGTTTTTGTTTTGGTTTAAGTGAAGAGGGCTTTGGAGCTACTGGAGGGATGTTGTGTGGTTGTGGGGGAAACTTGCAAGATGGACGGTCTCTTTATATCTTTTTTGAGTCCTGGTGGTGTCCAAATCGATGGAACAGTTGAAGCATTCAATTTGTCCTTCTTGCAATGATCTTGGGACCCCAAAATGGAATCAAATCAGAATGAACGATTGCAAGGCGTGATGCTTTCCCCGGCAGCCACCGGTGCCGGCGGCAAAATTTTCTCTTAGCTTCTGAGGATTTTGATATGCTGAAGAGTGCGGATTCAGACTCAAAGAATGCAGTCAGATGCAGTCATGTATATTCCTTGTTACTTTCTTATTTTCAAGATTTTGCTACACCAATTTATTCTCTCGGCAAAGACGACACTTGTATAATGGAACGACTCGCTCGATAAGCACCGGCTCAGCATCCGAGAAATGATGCGAGCGGAGCCAGGTGCGAGTGCGAGTCTTCCTCCGTAGACTCCCAGGCTACAACATTCCCCCACGACAAGGCGCGTACAAAAAACAAAAAAACAGGTCCCCCCCATCACAAGTCATGTGACAAAAGACAATAATTATGAAAAAAACGAAACAAATATGATCAGAGTGTATGACTCCGGAGTAGTCTTCACTGAGGCAATTGGATCGGGAGCCGGAGCTCCAAAACTTAATCTGAAAACCCAACTTTATATTTCCACACAAGTCTAGCTCCGACCGAAGGTATTCGGTCATCAGTCACGCGATCTACACTACGGATCAAATCTTAAAGGCCTTTTGATCCTGAGAACGACCATAGTATGGACATTCCCATTTCATTTCCAGAAATCTCTCAGGTACAAATTTGGTATGTAATCAAAACATAAATTTAGTATGTTTGTACAAAAAACATCTCCATGATGAAAAATACACAAGAATCGGACGTACTCGGGATGTAACTTCAGTCGACATCTTCTGATGCTTACAAAGATCAATTCAAGGACATAAATTGTTCCAATGTAATGGAAATAACCGGTTGATGAACACCATATGTCTGATGTTCATATTGTGAACATCAGACGTGAAAACAAATCCAATACATATTTATTTGATGTATTGGATGTGAAATATATGTATTGAGGCTCAATTGGTGTCACTCGGCCAAGGACTCTCACATTCTCATCATGAAAGTGTCAATCAGCAAAAGCATAATGTCATTTTGGTCAAGAGAAAGTGAGTGATACATGGCTTGCAGTATGGTTTCAAGCAGGTCATTAACCTAATCTAACCTATGTATCGGATAGGGCCAGTGTCAAAAGTACCCACTTCATTCATTCTTGTGTGATGTGTTTCCTCAAGTCTCAAATCAAGTCGGATCTTCAGAAATCCTAACCTCCTCTTCCATCAAATCCTTTTCTTCTCTACCTCTACTCATTCAAACAAATCAAGCACAAAATTCTCTTCTTTAATTCAAGACCTCCTACTTCGATCAATTGACTTGTAAGATTTCCAGTGATAACATCAAGTTTTTCAGATTGGCCACATCTCTAATTTCAATGACGGTAACTGACAACGATACATCATCTGTGTACCCAAACAAGACACAGGACACCAAAACCAATCAGATTCACATTTCAATTAAGTCTAAAGAAATAGTGAAGGATATGCATACCTGTTCAATATCCTTTTGAAGGAGACACTCCATATTCGACTAGGTGACCCCGCAGGAACCCACTTACCTTTTCTATTTGTCTCCTATTTGTTTTCTATCAGTTTACTATTTGTTTTCACTTTGTTTTCAATTTTTTTCAACTTTTTTCCAATTTGTTTGTTATCAGAAACATCATTCTGCACCTTATACCTCTCATGTCTTGTCTCATTCTGTGTTGCTCCATTTGCAAGTCAAACTATCGTTCCAAAAAAAGAAACAAACCATCGTTCCAAAAAAAGAATACAAAAAATTAAATCAAATCAAAAACCCGTCAACTGCTCAATTGGGCTGATGTTTGATGGATGTAGCCAAGCTATACAAACTACATCCACAGCGTACTCAGAAGTTTCTCGGCAATATATATTGCCAAGATATGTGATGAAAATGAAAATTTTATATTTTGATTATTCAGAGCGGTCATACAAGTTACATGATAATTATGTACAATTGCTGCTCGAGTTAGATAAAAAAGGGATGACCGAAACGTACCTTTTATGTTTATGTTGGGTCGGTGGATCATAAAGACTATGGACGTTTTCACGGTCCACAGATCTTTGTTTGTGGGACAACCGGTGTAATTATATCCCAATTACACCGCTTTTGGACCGTAGTGTACAATCAAGATAGAAAAAGAGAAAAGGAAATAATGAGAAATGAAAATAGTGAAGTGATAATCTCACCTAGCTCCAACCAAAGGTGTGAGGAAAGGGTTCTTCGTGGAGCTACATTACATCCCTCCCCTTCTAAAAAATTTCATAATTATTGTTGATGCTTCCACCTTCCTTTAATTGATCCCTACTAAAATTGAAATTTGAGAAAAGTTAAAAGGTAAAAATAGAAAAATTTGTAAACAATGGCATGACTCGCCCTCAAAAATTTGACCATAACTTGTCCCAGTGAAAGTAAATTAAAGCAAAAAAAAACACACAAAAAAAACCAAGCAAAAGAAAAAAAAGAAGAGAAACTTATAGATATGCAATGCCTGAAAAAAATCCATAGAAATTGAGTTCTTGAAGTCTTGAAGTCTTGCCACACATGAGAATTGAGCCTGAGTTTGTTTCTGATTGTATGTTGTGAATAATCATGTTGTGAGTTATCTGCTAGGTGAATCAAAACCCGAGGATGTGCTCACAGCGTGGCCAAGGTAATGCTTGACAATTTTATTTGGAGTAGTAGATTTGGTGGTGCATACACTGGGAGGAACTTACTTTTGGACCACCGTCCCTTGCTCATTCTCCCTCCTGCAGTATTTCTTCAACTTTGATATGTGAAAGATCGGGTGCAACTTAACTTGCTTGTTCAGTCGAAGTCAAAAGTTTCTCCCCTTGTTTAGGCATTTTGTGACTAAATATGGTCTGTCAAACCATGGTTGTAGCTTTGATGTAGGCCTGCCTAGGCCGCCAACAATTTGTTAACAATCCTTGCTGTCAATCAATGCCCAGTCGCCAATTGATAAGCTGCCCCCCTTGTCTTGCCAGCTGTTGTAGTGAACTGCTTGACTGATCCGGCTATTTCAAAGTTTATCACGGTATTGGGCCCATGTACTCTGATGCTGTTTGTATCACTTCTGAACGTCAGGTCCTACATCTACAGGTTGTCCTGGTACTGGGAACAGGCGTGGTTAATGTTCAAACAAGAATTCAAACAGGGAGATGCCTGTTGCAACGTTTGTGGCACTGTTGATAGCGTATTTGACTGCGGGTAATGCCTCACGCCATTTGCCATGCTGGTTCCCAACTAGGTGACGCAAGATCTGCACAATTGTCTTGTTGGAGATCTGGTTTTGGCCATCCGCTTGTGGGTGGTAGGCTGTTGTGAGCTTGACATCCAGGTGCATAAGGGAGTTCAGTTCTTGCCAGAACTTCAACGTCCAGTCTTTGTTGTGGTCCCCAATCATGCTCTTTGGGGCTCCAAAGATTGACAAGCAAGCACTGAATAAACATTGTGCTGTTTGTTCAGCTGTGTCTGTCTGACAAGTTGGAATAGCTCAAAGAAAACCCATCAGTCCGCATGTACATGAAAGTATCATGTTGTACCCTCTGAGCTTTGGAAATGGCCCAATAAAGTTGAGCAAGATGTCCTCCATTGAAAAATTTGGCCCTTCAGTTGCTTGTAATTGTCCTGATGGAAGGGTGGTCAGGGTGTATTGGCCCATCCAGGTGTGAAGGCTTAGTTGATTTAGTTTGTTGGTCCTGAAGTATATGGCACCATTCACATTATCAAGACAGTTGTTGATGTTTGAACCATTACTATCTAATAAGGGAACTTCAGATATGTCATGCTCCACATGAGGAGCTAGTTTGTCAAGTTTGTCAAGTCTAGAAGTGATCAGAGCAGTGTTTGAAGGAGGTTGTGAAATTGCGGGTTGTACAATAAAATCATCAAATGAAAACGGTTAAATCCTTGTTGGCTGAGGGTGATAAGTGCACATCAATTGAGGATGGGCAGGAGGTTCTTGATGATCTAGTGGTGTATCCCCAGCTTCTTGAAACACATATCATGTATATGATTTAGGCCGCTGCTATTTGCCGCCCACCCCGGGCCCATATGGGCGCTATAATCTAGCGCCCATATTGGGGCATAGGCGCCGCAATTTAGCGCCCATATGGGGCATAGGCGCTGTAATTCAGCGCCCATATAGCATCTACCCATATGGGCGCTGAATTGCGGCGCCTACCTGCACATGGGCGCTGAATTACAGCGCCTATGCCCCATATGGGCGCTAAATTATAGCGCCCATATGGGGAAATGTACATATGGGCGCTATAATTTAGCGCCTACATTATGGGCGCTAAAAAGAATTCTTTTCACCACATCCGGATTTTGGTCAACCCCACCGCCCGTTCACCCTTTCCCTCATTGACTCCAGCGTTCACGGTAAGTCATGCTTGCTCTTTCACGATGTCATTCACCGTTACTGACATCATTTCCGTTTGTTCAGCCATGCGACTTCGACCTGGAAAGTACGATGTTGGGATTAAGGTATTGGCCGGTCAGCATCTCCGGGCAGGCAAGACAATCAGGCAGGTTCAAAACGTGTTGAAGTCGAATGTCAGCGCACGCACTATATCTCGATGGCATGCGCTTTATCGACAAACAGCTTCAGTGGTTTGCAATCCTGAAGACTATGCCAGGCTCGGGAGGTCCACAGCGTTGACGGATGAAGATTGGGACTTCATCCTTGAGCTTCTCGATGGCAATCCAGGACTCTACTTGGACGAGTATCGACATGCTTTGTACCGTCGGACTGGCTCTTGGATATCGTTGAATACAATCGCTCACGATCTTAAGATCCGCCTCAACCTGACTCTCAAGAAGTCTCGAACAGTCCATCCCAATCAAAGCGCCTCAAAACGTGCACAATATTATTATAGCGCCCATATTCTCCAAAGGAGATGTAGGCGCCAAAATATAGCGCCTACATCCAAGTGGGCGCTATATTATAGCGCCTACATCTCCTTTGGAGAATATGGGCGCTATTGCATGATTTATAGCGCCCATATTGCCATATGGGCGCTAGATGACGGCGCCCATATGGGCCCCAGGTGGGCGGCAAATAGCAGGGGCCATGATTTATTCCACCACATCTCTTCTTTGTAAAGTGATCATTATATTTGTTACAATTCAAAATTTTTGAAACAAGACTAGCTTCCGCAACATGATGAATGTTTGTCAATTGTCTTGGATTATCTGAGGTTTGTGTTATCATTGATACAGCATCAAGTCATTTCTTGAATTCAGATCTGACTGTATCATAATCCTTGGCTCCAGAGATAGCAATTTTTTTGCGTCTTGAAAGTAAGTATCGTTCAAAGATACCAACAATTTTCTACCCAAGTCTTCATCTGAAATTTGACCACCCAAAGTCTTATATTTAGTAACTGCATCTTGCGAATTTTGTTTATGAACAAGAAGAGGAAGATTATGTCCTTGAACTATAAGGTAAAGAGCTCTTTCCAATAGTGATCTAAGTTCCTCAGACCCCCCTGATTGGTGACTGGTAATAGTCTTCCACAATTCAGCAGGTAAATTTTGGGTATCAGGTCCATCATCTTTATGGACTGTAATCTTGGGTTCAAATCTAGATTGATTGATATCATCCATATTATTTAAAATCCAATTAGTGATGCATGATCTACTAACTTCATCATTAAATTGGCTATTCTCTAATTGAATCTTGTCCAAACCTAGGTATTCAGATAAAAACATAAATTTTAAGCCTGTCCTAATGAGAGAGGCCCACAACATATAATTTTTGTCTATTTCAATATTGGTTGATCTAGCTGATGATTGATTCAAAATCATAGCTTGTGTTGAGGATTGAGTTCATTTGAGATAGTATTCATGATAGAGGGATTTGTATTGGTAATAGGGTTTGTTGATGATACTGAATTCACATGAGATGAAGGATCTAATATTGAAGGGAATAAAGAAGGTGGTGATAAAGAGGGTCCAGGGTATGATGAAATACCAATTGCAGTTTGCTCAGCTTTGTCTTTAGATGATTTGGTCAATGGTATAGAGCTAGTTGATTGTCAAAAAAAATGTTTGGCTCTTGACTCATTAGTTTATTGGATCAATGAAAGAATTCTTGCTACCATAAGAATTCCTTAAAGTCTTGAGACACGGGAACTGGTAGTATGCACTACAGCACTGATAAGTTCACAACAAGCTGGTTATGATGATGTTTCTGACCTGGTAGTATGCACTACGGCACTGATAAGTAAGACTTCAACAAGCTGGTTATGATGTTGGTTCTGACCTATAAGGTACAGAAGTTTAGATGTTAATATGATAGTTATTGCTATTTGATAACTGATCTTTGACACTATGAATGACATCATGATTTATCTTCCCAAAGATATAATTTCTTTCACCTGGTAGTATGCACTAATCTAATCAGAATCAAAAATAAAATAGATTATTATAAATGGAATGTTCTAGTACCTATAAGGTCCAGGAGTTTAGACGTGAGTATATTAGTTATCACTATTTGATAACTGATCTTTGACACTATGAATGAGATAATGATCTATTTGATCAAAGTAATATGAAACAAAATGAAATACAAGGATTGTTAATGTTATGGTAAAAAGAAAAATAAAGATTGAAATGTACTCACTTCTCTTTCAAAGGTGGGAAAGAGAAGTGATCTGAACTTGACAATATTTGATATGATTAACTTCTTCATTGATTTCATTGGGGTAGGAGGATTGATTAAGATATTTCTACTGTCACTTGTCATTTACTTCCTCATTATCCTATTGTGTAAATTTTGTTTATCAACTCTTTTCATCCTAACTTGTCATCTCTTGTCAATTGAACACTTAAAAATAGGACCTTCTGTTGCTTGGAACAAGAGGTCTGCCTGCTCATCAGGTGTGCTAGTAAGGTTTCTGTTTGGTTTCTTCACTGGTAGCAGTGTACGCAAAGCTGTAGGTCCATTAGTGTAATTAAAGCTGTGGCAGTGATTGACTTGTTATAAATATTACGTGTAACAATAGGTGAAAGTCTTGCGCCACATGTCACAGATTTGTATTCAGTTGTTATATGGTGTCCACGTAACTTGTAGTAGCTGGTTCCTCATCTGACAATCTATCTAGTTATTAAGATACTATTACCGCACTTCTGTCCCGTTGCCAAGAACCCTGAGATCACACCTTAACATATTGTCAGATCTATCCCATAACGGGACTGAAGAACCAGATTAGAACTTAAATCGAATTATCATTACCGATCGATTGGATTAGATCAGAAAAGAATTGAATTGAATAGAGATCAAACTTAGAATTAGAACACCGAAGATTGAACTATAACTACGCCGAAACATAGAATTAAGATTGATACAGACCAAACAGAACTCTATTGAACTCTTAGATCGACCAACGCCACCACGTCTCCTACGTACAGTACCCCCACATTCGACGACGCCGAATCTGACTCCGAGAATCCCACTCAGTTTGTCGACGCGTCTCACGATACAGTCTTCGATCACCCTCTTGCACCACTAGTCGAAATGGAAGAAATCCAAAGACAAATCGCTGAACTTGCCAGCTCTTTAGCTGAAGAACGTTGTGGTGATCAGAATGGTCCAAATAAAATTTATTTTTTATTTTTAATTTTATTTTTATTTAATTTTTATTATTAGCTTTTTTAATTTATTCATTTATTTATTCATTCATTTATTTTTTTAGAAAAATTACTTTAAATTAATTAATTATAAATTATATTTTTTTTTATTATTATTCTAACTCAGTATTATAATCAATTAATTTTATTTCTTATATTTTTTTATTTTTATTTACTATTTATTTTATATTCATTTAATTCATTTTTTTTAATTTTAATTTTATCTATTTTATTTTTTTATTTTTATTTTATTTTTTAATTTAATTTAATTAATCTTTATTGAATTTATTTTTATTTTTAATTTTTAATTTTTATTTTTATGGGTTATGTCCACTATCTATCTAGGTAATTCCCAATAAAGTGTACACGTTCGGAAAAGATAAGCAGGTACTCTGTGTAGAGTATCCTAAATCTTTCCTAGATGGTCCCGACTATGACGTCCCGAACCATCAGTGTTCGGGTTTGCTTAAAACCCCGTTCGAATAGTCAAATAGAGGTTTGACTATTCGTATACGGTAGAGCTCACTTACTAATTTTAATTTTACTGAGATATTGAAGGAATTCCAATATCTCGAAGACTTACAAGGAAATATACCTTTAGTTTAGCAAAAACACGTACCAGCTTCTATGCTGAAGGGCTTCTGTTTTAGCTTAAAGGCAGACAAATCTCCTATATGGGATTTGGCGAATATCTGCTCATAAGTCTCTTAAATTAGTTTAGCTCACGGAATTAAGAACACTCAAGAGGGTTACCTAGATGACTCATCTAGTGGACTAAGAAATCAGGATTTTGTTTAATATCCCTACACTCGGGCATGAAAGCCTGAGCCTTTAAACAAAACCCCACTTCTTTCACGTCCGACCTCTCGTAACAAATGCCTTATATCTATTTCAATTTTGTAACTTATTTTTACTCAAAACATACAAAATGCATTTTGCGTCCTCTAATTCCTCCGTTGAATAATCCTTTATGTATAACTTCCAAGCGTTTGATTTCCACCTTCCTATATCGCATATGACCTCTTTCGAAATCCCTAAGGCAAACCTCAATGAAGCGCCTCCCACTCTGAATGAGTGTCCCGTCAAGCCACCGAAACCACCTTTCTCCCAAATCTTTTGGCACACTGACATAATCACATTCTTCGAAAGTGGTATCCTAACAGAATTTTCTACATAGCTGAATAGTACATCGCTCTCGTGGGAGGTCATCGCCAATCTCCGTTTGAGTGCTGCCACTGGACATAGGAGGTGGTTTAGACCTTTTAATTGTAACACCTGAGTTTCCCCAGCCTTTGCTGTTTTGGCCCCGCGGATTGATATGAAACCATCTTCTTTTTCACCTTGACCTTCAAATCTAACATCTGACCTTAAAATCAGCTCTGACACCTCGTGTTTATCTCCTGTCATTTCTCCCAGTCTCGCCAAACTCCAAAATGTACACAACAGGGTATCCAGGATGGCTAATTCTTTGCTTCCACCAGTAATCAATTCTGACGCCAGATGCAACAAATGCTTAAGGTGCACCGCCTTCTTCTGTTCTCCCTTCGGCGCTGAGCTGTCCATCTTCTTTGACGCATTAAGCATAAGTTTTATCGTTGCGTCACTAACCTTCGGGAAATCTTCCCTATGGTAGAGATGCCAGGCTTTTAGTCCGTAGAGGTATTTCTCTAAAGTTTGAGAAAGTATATCTTCCTTTGTCGGGCCATTGCTTGTCCGGCCTGCCCACAAGCAAAAGTCGTATATCTCGTCCTCGGTGGCCGGGAGACTGAAGGCCGACTTTGACTTTTCTGACCGATATTTCAAGAACTTTTTCACGGCCCCGTTGTAGCTAAGAACCGTGTTCCACTTCCATCCATCAAGCATATGTTGTTGGAGCTCGTTATAGCGTATCTCCCCGTCTCCTTTACTCACAAATTGTAAGATTTGATTGAGATCTTCGCTTGATAACACCATCTCTAAATATAGAATATATTCTTAACTGTAGATTTTGGTATAAGATTTGATATGGCAAAGAAAAACGACGGAAGGTTCTGAACACGTGAATCTCAACACTTGAAGCTGTATGAAAAGAACTTTTTAACGGGAACATCGGTTTTGTAAAGGCCAATACCAGAGATTCTCAGATACTTAAATTAAATTCCTCCGTCCCATACGTGGGGGTCCAAATCCGAATTGGTAATTTTAGCCCTGTGTTTCACTATATTTGTTAATTATAAACAACTATGTATAGACTAAATACATATCAAACCCTTCAGGGTGAGAAGGATGAAATTATCAACACATGTGCCTAGCTGAAACTCAAACCAGGGAATTGCTTCTTCAAAATGGGACAGTTATCATCTATTATAACTTTTTGAGAGAAAACATCACACAAATCTAATGGTATTGATACCATCACCCTATGTGCTTCGTCCATATCATGTTCTTCACCCCTTGATATTCCATCTGCAATGTTTCTCTCAGAGGTAACCCTTTTGGCTACCAGATCCATATGGCATGAGATCAAAACTTCCTGTATTTTCCTCCATTCTCTATTCACCTCTAAGTCGTTGGACCTCCTGTTCTTTATAGCATTCTGGCTTGTGGTATTGTCGGTCCACACTATCAGTGTCTTCCCATCATAATTGCCTTGGGAAATCGCGTGCCAAAGCCCAAGTCTAATAGTGACAGTCTCCAGCCATGCTATTCCGCGCTTGGACAAACCCGCGTCCTCCCAACCTGGTTTCGGCTTCAACTGAAACCAGTTTTTACCTAACACTACCCCTACTCCGTAGCTAGTGGATGCGTCACCTACCCACCCTACGTCGACGGGATCGCTGAACCTGATCAGTCTTGTGTGTTCGAAAGTTGATAGCATCAACTTCCAATGCATAAGATCCATCTTCACGTCCTGTGGAATCGTCTGAGAGGCGTGCTTATGGTACCAGCTCTTCTTCCACCGGTACAGTGCTGTTAGATAACATTTCAATTGGGGAAGGATCAATGTTACATGAACCAGTCGTCCAGTCAATACTTCTACATCATTGAAAGAAAATTTCTTTCCTGGTGTCAAAGCTTCAAGAATTTGAGCTTTCCGTTGATCGAGTTTGTCTTCTGGGAGGCGAACAGTCTTTGACCTCCCATTCCAAATGAACCCAATATACTTCTGTTCATCCTGAAATTCTACCATTTTCTCTTCATTCGTTATTACTCCCAGTTCCAAACTCTGGTTGACTACGTCTTTCATGAGTAGAGTTGAGTCCCTTGACTTGATAAATAGGGCATCATCGACCCACCGAAATATTTCCACAACGTCAAACTCGTATTTCATTACACCTTTCCATGCGTCCGCCGGACGGCCAAAGGACCCACATCCGGCTACACCTCCGAAGCCTATTCTTGTGTCCCACCACACGTTTCCTTCTGCGTCCAAAACCATTGTATAAGGTTGTTGGTCCCTCTTCGTTGGGATCTGGCGGTACGCCTTTTCCCAGTCGAAAATGGCAAGGAGGAGGGGAGAATCCGAGGTCCTAAAGAATGACGACACTTTTGCGAAATCATCCCAAGTGGTCTTGAAATCGTCGGCGTTGACAAAGGAATTGACAGATGGGATATCCGGGTTATTTCTGGGGAAAGACAAATCATTGATGGGTCTAATAGATCCGTCGCCATTCACTACGGCTCCCAAGGGGTTCGTCCTGAAGAATCCTACCCTCCTGTAGACGTCCTCGTGTGTGAATGGGCCGAAAATCCTTCCGGCTGCTTTTTCTTTTTGCATATTCGATTTGATTTTCTCTTTAGCTAATTCTGATGACTGGTGATTTGGTGGTGTGTACCACTTGCAGTCAATCAAGAAATGATGGGGGATTCCTTGATCGAAACCATTTTTGAATCCATCCAATATATCCTTATACTCTTCTAGTAATCCCGAATTTACTAAAGCTTCTCTCCACTTGGGGATGTTCATCTCACATGTTACCTTCTCTGGCCACTTCAGGGTGCATGGGTCGCTTACTCTGTTAATACAGCTCTCTACCTGATTGAAGCTTGGAATAGGACGCTCTGTCGATGTGCTGGAAAAGTATAAAACAATATCTGAATTAGAGCATTGCAAAAAGGATTTGTACCACCATATTATTGTACAAGTAGTACTATACACGGGCGTGGAGACAAGGAACATCAAGATAACAAGGATGGAAAAAAAAAAAAACAAGTAGAAAGGTCTAGGGACCCGCTCATCAGAGGGACCTACGCATCAGATTTCTCTTTGTCCCTCCCTTTCACTTGTGTCCTTTTCTTGAAATTTGGATTAAAATTCCTTCCTCTATAATCACCGTACGGTCCACTAGTCTTAAAGAACTTTTCTTTGCTCATGGAGTTTCTTCTGCTTGCATCTGGTCTTGACTGGGCCGCTGGGCTTGTTGGAACTGCTTGATCTGTCAATAGATCTGAATAAGGATTTCTACCGTGTTTTGCTCCCCCTTTCATATAAGGGTTATCTTGAGTATTGAGATCATCCTGAGCCCTTGCGTTATAAAAAATCTCGTTTACTAGCCCACTCGGTTCTAGAGCTGGGTTCGGGACGCGTTGATCTGGGTTTCTCACCGCAAAGACGGATCTTCTGATGGTTAAATCGTATTTAAAGGCGATCACCCATGACCTTTGCTCTTTGAAGATCCTGAGTACATTCTTCTTATGTACCTCCATTGCATCAGCGAAACCGGAAAACTTGTAATCGTCTCTGAGCATTGAAATGAAAGAATCCATGTTTTCGCCCCAATCAAACCGTGACTGAGACCACTCCCCGGGAAAAGGGTAACCGCGGTATCTTTCTATCTCTTTATCTGCCTTCTTATATTCGACATGACTATCACTTGCTGTCTGTTGCCATGCCTTGTTGAAAATTGTCAGCGGTAATTGCCCTTGAAGCTGCTGCATGTTCTTATGGAAGAAAAGAGGAAGAGACTGTGATTTTGCGTCTGGTGTGTTACTGAAATCGAAAGAAATGCCGCCCTCCGAAAAGGTTGATTCTTGGAGTTTGAAACCTTTCGTGAAACTATGGGTCTTGTTGATCAACGGAGTCGTGTCATCTCTGTCCATAGATAAGTCTACGCCGTTTCCAACACCGTGTTTCTCTTTAGAGGCCGCTTTCTTCAATATCTCCATCGCTTTTGCCATAGAGGTATCACCTAAACCAGGAACATCTATACCATCAGCATGCGTAATCTTCAGTATTCGGGGAAGTTTAACGGATGTACCAAACATATTCCTGAACTCCGCCTCTAGACTAGATTGGGAAGTTGCGACGCCTGATCCCGTTACCGCTCTGTTTGGATCAATAAGATTCCTTGCGGCTTGGCTTGTTTGTTCAGGGTTTTGGATTGCCTCCTTGTTCTGGGTTTCTCCAGTTCGTGAAGTCTCTTTCATCACAGTTCCTGCGTCTGCAAAATATGGATAATTCGAAAATATAGAAATTTCTTTGTAAGCTTTTTATGTCTCCTTGAACAAGTGATTAACAAACCACTGATCAATTGGTTATCTTGGATTGCAAAACATTGCGCACCTCTGCCCCTGTTTAGGTAGCTTGATATCAACATCTGCTTATTGTATCTCCCAAACGCTGACCCGCTTCCGGAACCATTCGGGGGTGCTTGTGATGGACGGTCTAACAAACCTTGCCCAATTCCTCTGCTGCGTTCTCCACCGGGAATGTCTGTCGCTGGGGTGATGGCGCTCAGCGCCGCAGTTACGGTTGGGATAGTACTTGAGTTCATTGTTTCTGGTGTTTCTGGTTGATCGTAAAAAATGATGGAAGTATAAGGATCAAGGGAAAATAACTTTAAATTTAAGAATTGGGAATTAGAAAATCAAACAAAATTTAATCTGAATCTTTATGATGTTATTCAAGTTAAATTTGCTAATCTATTATATTTTATAATGGATAATGATTAAAAGATTTTCTTTGTAAACTCAGCAGTAGTGGATGATGTGATTTAGGAAGCGGATAGAGAAACTGGGCTACTATTCCCTTCTCTATCCTGATATATAATCCACCTGGGTATCATTCATCCAGCTCAAGACGGACCTGCCTAGGTGGTTGAGACTAGCTGGACTAGGATCATCCACTGTGGCTAGGCTAGGTCCTGAAATGTGTGTGTTTAATAAACTCGCTGGGCTGGGCATTATCTAGGTGGATTATAATTTAATTTACTTTCATAACTGCATTACATCGACACCGTGGACGATGTCCACCTACGTCGTCCCTCCTTCGGAAATCATACATGATAGGTGTTATGTGGTAATGGAGGAATTGAAGCAAAAAGTCGAAATTATGGGTTTTTGGGTGTAGTGTAGTGTTATGTAATATGGGGTTATGACATGTGTACAGGTGTTAAGTTGAAATTTCGAAATTATGGGGTTTAACATGGGTGACTAATTTATTTATGGATTTGGAGAGTTATACAGTAGATTATGGGTTCTTTGGTTATGGGTTTAAATGAGGCTAAATTTCGAAAATTGAAGATATGGATACATTGGGGCATGAGTGGTAAACTGGGGGTGGTAAACTGAAATGGGAATAGGGTCTGGCATGATACAAAGACACTTTCAAATGATTCACAAACCACATGGTTGGAAACATAAGGTCTTCATATGGAATTGGTCAATTCAAAACTTGGAAATCATTTTCAAAATCTGAGAAAGTTGCATTTTCAATCATAATAGGGGTTGGGCGATGCGCTGCAAAATCCCAATTCAACTGTAGTACAAAATAAGTTGTAATCGACTCAGCCACTGTTCAAACAATATAAAATATTACTATTTTTTTTTATCGACTTCATGGCAATCAAAAAAATAGGGTGGCGCAGCCCGCCGCCCGCCCGGATGTTGGGTCCTCTGTTCAAATCTTGCTCGTAGGGGCCAGCCACAAGCCAAGGCGGCTCACGCCTGAGGATAGCGTGAGCCGCCTTTCACAGATTGCACTGTGGCCCCGGTAGGACCCGTAGTGGTTCCTACGGGTGAGCTAGATGCGGCCATCGGGTCCAAACAGGTTGGTCTTCATCCGGAATAACCTGTTTGGACCCAATGCGCTTTTTCTCAATTTGATTTCCGCTCGGCTTCCACCTCGGCGACTGGTAGGCTTATGCGTGTGGACAACCTCATGGGTGAGTGTCTTTTCGGTCTTCATGTTTGGTGACTGCTGTACTAATTTTCCTTTTGACTTCTATATAAGACGAGGCGCCTTGGACACCGGCAGGTCATACGAATCATCCCGCGTTTCCATCTTTCCCTCGTACCTCGTCTCGCTTTTTCACTAATCTCGGCGGATTCCTTGCTTAATTTAGTTCTTTTGGAAATTTATCAATCCTGTTCTGTCTGTTTGAATCGGCCAAGATGAATCAGCAAGAATTCGAGTGTCATAAATACTTGTCGGAAATCGGGGGCAGCTTCAGTGCAGTTGATGGTAGAGTAAGTGGTTCCTGGATTCTTTGAATATTCAGATTTCCCAGCTGACGTTACCATAGCCATGGCACGGACCAACCTCAAACTCTCCAATGGATTTGGCTGCTCGCCATCCCCTGGACAATAGTCGGTTTCGAAATTCTCTCGTGTAATGTGTATTTGGCGTTGATACTAACTCCCATGTTTGCTTTTCATGGCTCAGTTGTTCAACTTGGACCGGGCGACTTCCATACCGTGCGCGAGGTGGAAGAGAACGGGTGGATGCTCCCAGCTCGAACACCAGTCAGGATCCCTCAAGTCCCATCGGTGCCGGGAATTCCAGCCACCCTAATGGACGAACCGCTCTCAACTGGAGTTGCGGGCAGACGTAGTTTGAAGAGGTCTGCTCCCGAAAGCAGTGGCGCACCACCGGTTTCGAAACGAGTGGCAACGTGAGTCATGATTACCCCTGTGTTCCATCGGTTATTGAATATCTAATTTTGATTTTGGTGAAATCCTTGCTGATGATCTCATCTATTTCTTTATCTGGACCGCAAGCTCTCAATTGAGTACTAGGTCAGTTACCTTGGTGAAATTTATAGTGGCCCTGAAAACTCACTTTTTTTTGATGAACCCCCCTTATACTTATCCAGCTCCTTCGGTTCGACCACTGACAGTGCGATCTCGACTGGCAACCTTGTCAAAATAACGGAGGTCGAACAATGTCCGGATTTCTGGGCCATGCCGGTCCACGAGTTGGTCGAATGGAGACAATCGGTCGTGATACTCGACCGCACGATCATGGGCTACTTTCAGCAAGCTCTGAAAGAGGCCGAGGATGACTTGAACCGAGCGGCTTCGGAGGATGCCGCTCGTCAGCGTTCGCACACGATTATGTCGGATTTAACTTCGGCTCCAGACACTGGTCGGAAACGTGTGAGTCACCGTAATCAAGTGGTGAAGGAAGAGACCCCAGCTCCCAGTTCTTCGAACTCCCCGGCGTTCAAGTTCAACTCAGACGGGCCGACCCGATTGGATCTCATTTACATGCGTGCATTGGAGGCGATGAGCCCTTTTGGTGCAAAGGGACAGAAGGGCAAAGTATTTCATGAATGTGCCATTTGGCTGAAGGTGAGTTCGTTTTTTTTCCTGTCATGGTCGTTTCTGAATGTTGGACTCCCACGTAGAACGATTCAGGCACACGCCGACACTTCAGCAATCTATCGGACAGTCCGAACAGCCGAGTGCTTCAAGTGCGATACACCCAGCTTAAGACATGGCTAGCTGCGGCGGAGGGTTGGAGTAAAATGGATAGTGGAACCGAGGAAGATGACGAAGAATTGCGTCAGTTGATACGGTCGGTTCAAGATGAAGAAGAAGTGAGTACCCTATCTTCTCTCTCATTTGCGTTTTCAGTTTGCTGACTCTCACTTAGAATCTTTCTTACTATTGTGGCCGCCCCAGACCGGCCGTGCTCTTAGACTGGCTGGTCAGGAGGAACGCGAGGCGGTTAAAGGACGCTCTTTGCTGGCAGAGGCTGTTCGGGAACAATTCGCGGACAAGGCGGTTCAGGACTATGAAGCATCGGTTGCCGAATCGGATAAGGATCCCCGACCAGGATGCTCATCAAGAAAAGGGAAACGAGCAGTCCCATCTAATGCAACGACAAACACCGAAGAACTGACGGCGTTCACTGGGGAGCTAGGTAGGTGGAACGATGTGTCCCTAGCTGCTCAGGCTGAACAAAACACTCGCATCAACGAGCTCTACGAGCGCGAACTCGTCATTGCGCACGAACGAAATGAAAATGAGCGCCTGATGTCCCAAGCCTTAGCAGCTCATCGAACCGCCGAATTGGCTTTACAACAGCAGCGTCTGGAGTTCGATAAATCACAAGTTAACATTATGAAAAATCCTTTGGACAGTCTTGAGGCGAAAATCACCGCAATTGAAATGAACACATCGACTCAAAAATTGGAAGCGCTCGAAGCAAAAATGGGGTCAATTAACGATGCACTGGCTGTGATGATGCGACATATCGTCGGAACTACACCTTCACCTCCATTAGCATAGAACATCCGAGCTCTTTCCGTTTTATCTTATTTGTTCCCCTAACCCTCAACATGCTATGACTCTCGGATATGTGTAGAAATGAAATGCAACTTCCCTTAACTAACCAATGATCCTGACCCCCGGTTGAGATAGCCCCATCTTAGATTTTCACTTACTGAGGGTAATTTTCTGATTGCCATGAGAGGTCCGAATGTGAGTAGTATGAATCAGACGGTCATTGCCCCCAGGCACTGACCGAGGTGAACAAGATGATGTGATAATCTCATCATGTTCACCTAGGCCGTGGGATTGACTCAACACCTGCCCTGCTAAGTGATGCAAGGTCACCCGAAACGGTGACATGCCCGCTTAAGTCATATGCAGAAGGAGCTGATCTGAATTGGCCACCTCCTCTTTGCTTCCTTTGATGTTCTCACCATCGATCATGATGATGAGAACATCAAAATCGTATATTCCACTTCATCATGATCACCCAACTCGATCTTGCTCACCTTCAATGTGTATCTCACTTAACCAAATATACATGTACAATCAAGGCGCATTCAATTGATCTGGGGGTTTGATCAATTGATCAGACCATGTTTTGATCCGGTCGTTCAATAGATCACCCCAAGAGGACCGAACCAACCAAAGAATGAGACTAATCAAACCCCTGGTGGCCGCCGCAGCTGTTTCTCAAGGCATCTCATATTGCAAACCATATACATTATGGGCACACGCGAACTTCCTTTTGGGAATAGCTTAAAATTGCCCCTCAGCCTGTCACCGACAGGCTGCGTAATCACAAACCGCTTAAACTAATTACATTAAATACGAACTAGATATTCGGCTAAAGAAGGAGGTGGAATGGGGGAGTTACCAGGCCCTCGGCCTACACATATCAGGCAGTTCTTGAAGAAGACTGCGACATGATAAGTCTCGTTGAGGTGATTCTTGAAAAAAAGTAAATTATCTACTTGCCAAAAAGGGATCATCAGCACATGACATCCATAAGGGAGAAATGCATAAGAGTGATTTACCTTCATATTGGGTGAGCCTGAATACATTGTGCACCCTTCCGAATTCGTGCTCAACCCCAATGCGACATCTAGACATCGCCTTATTGAAGACCGTTTGTCGAAAATTCAATCGATCTTGGTGACCTCGAAACGGCGTCATAATCACATCGGTCGCAGTATACCCCTTGTCGCCATAGAGCCTCATCTGTCGCCCATTGAGTCCCTTTGCATGTCGGCGAAGGATCCCCTCAATCTGTGTATCTTTGAGCATAGCCTGGTCGTGTCGTGAGCCTACATATGCTTCACTGAGGTCCACAGTCAACCCACTCAAACCCAAGGTATTCGAATAAGCAAACCCATTAGCAAAGGAAGGAAACAAAAGAAAGTGAAATGACTTACTCTGGGGTAGTCACCGCCTGGAACTTCAACGCATGACAGCGTTTATGCCCATTGTAGAAGACCTGTTGCATGTGTTTCGGCCGTGAGATTTTCCACACTGTTCCTAGAAAAAAAAAAGGATGAGCACACTTGGAGCTGTAACGGAGGTCGGTTCTTTTCACATACCATCTATGTATCCAACGCAGTTGTCCATGGGACATTTTTTTCCGACGACTAAAGAGCGTGCGTATTCCTCGAGCCGCGCCGGATGCAATCGGTGTGGGTTCCATTTGAGTAACTCGCACCAATTCGATTTCACCCATCGCTGGACATACCGCACGATCCGTCCAATGATACTGCGCTCGCGGCCAAAGATGCTCGCCAGATCGAAATGGCGACTTGGAACCGCGAGCCTGGCCAGTAACATGGCCAGCGCGGTGAGGCCAGATTCAACGCAGCCGTTGTCCAACCGAATCGACTGAGGGAACGCGAGCAGTTGATGCATCTCGATGATTTCGAAGGGCCAGAATCGAGTCGTCATGTAACAGACCCCCGGTGTCCAGGTGTTCACGTCAATACGCTGATGGCCCAGGTACGAGATCCGTCGACGCAACATTTCGGCCTCGATCAGTTGGCCTATCCTTGTCCGAGATGCGACGTTAGCGACAAGCCATAAGGTTAGTATTCGCATGGGGTTGTTGGGGGTGAACCTCGATCGATATAAGCCTTTGCGAGTGAGTGACTGGAAGGTCCTAAGCATCAAAAACGGAAGAGATATCAGCATACAACCCTAAGGACGAGCCACCAAAGCGAAAAAAAGACTTACATATCAGGAATGGGTGCAGGTATATATTTCGAAGGGTGATAGTTAAGAGGGGAGACGTTGAGTGGAATCCCTGGTGCCTTCGGTCGGCAACTCAGCAAGGGCCCCGAGGATGGGGTCGGTAGGAAAATTTCAGCATCCATCGGGGCAGCTGGACTGGGCCGTCTGTGACATCTCTGCCGCCAAACTTCGGGGAAGTTCGAGGGCGTTCGCGTGGCGGAATCCTCTGTCGGTCAAAGTCAGAGGATTTTCGCCCAACCCCTAATGATGTAATTCAAGAGTACCACAGCACACTTCAAGGGTAGATAAAGGTTGGGGTAGATTCTACTGGCGCATGTGACTATCCAAAATTAATTTATTCATCATACTCATCATCATTAGTGGTACTATCAAGTGGTAAACTGGGTAAATCCCAATTTCGTAGATTTTGGTCTATTTTCAGATGCCTTTTTAGGGTACAACCATTGAAGATACAAAATAGCTTGGCTGAGCAAAGTTGTAGAGCGTAAAATTTTCTTCATTTCTGTCTCTTCAGAATTTTTTTATGGTCTCTCATTTCAATTTGATTTCAGATTTAAGGGTAAATTGGTGGAATATCAGGTTTTTGTGATAAACAGCTAAGTATTAGTGTGAACTGTGTGCTTGAAAATTTTTCAATGATCAATGTGTGGGCGCTGAATATGTCTGGAGTATCTTTGTGAAAAAGTTAGTTGAAGTGGAATTTCGAGTTTGGGGGTTGATTTTTGTCACATTTCTTTTGTGTGTGCTCTTATTTTTCTTATATACATTGGTATCTTTTGTAGGGACTTTTGTCCCTCTTTTAATCAGCAAAAATTATTATTAGAATATTAGAATAAGTTGTATCTTTTATTATTATCATTCAGGTAACAACTAGTGAAAGTTGGAATTTTATAATAGTTAGAGCCTTATTTCTCTTTTAATCAATTTCTAGTTGAGTGGGTACTCATTTGCTCATTGGTTTTGGTGCCTGAGTGCTCCTATAAAGTGTTATTATTGAAATTATTGTCCTCAATCAGCCTGGTTTTTATTAATCCAAAGACTTGTAGGTCTTAAATTTAATTCATTGGTATCAAAGTCCCTGTTTAAGAAGGGCATTTCTTTTTGTTTGAAGTCTTTCAACTCACCATTCCAAGACTTATTGTTATTCTTGTGTGTGTTTGTGTTGTTCTACACTTCATTCTTCCCCTTCTTGGCTCTGCTTTCAGCCTGTTCTGAAAGAGTTCTACAACGTAACCTTCGTTTACAGGCTGAGGCCAGATCCCAACAAGCAGAAGCTCGACTAGCCTCCGTCAAAGCCAATCAACGCCAGTCGGCGGCTGTGCCTTCTCCAGCCGTTGGACCGACTTCTGCGTTTGCCACTCCTCAAATGGCAACGCACGGCGATCCTATTGCTAAGGGTCCGAAATTCTCAACCCCTGATAAGTTTGATGGAGCTAGGGGTGGACCGGCTGAGATTTTCGCCAGTCAAGTGCAACTATATATACTAGCTCACCCTTATCTTTTTGCGACCAATCAAAGCAAAGTTATCTTTGCGGTGTCTTATTTGACGGGTGCTGCTGGAAGCTGGGCCCACCCGACGACTCAGGAGTTGTTAGATGACGATACGGCTCACAAGGTGACTTTTGAACGATTTATGAATAATTTCAAGGCTATGTACTTTGACACTGAGAAGAAGTCCAAAGCTGAGCGTGCCCGCCGAACCTTGACACAAAAAACCACGGTGGCCGCCTACGCTCATGAATTCAACATCCATGCGACGGCGACGGGTTGGGAGGTACCCACTTTAATCAGTCATTTTGAACAAGGTCTTGAAAAAGAAATCTGAGTCGCCATGGTGATGATGCAAGAGCCCTTCACTTCTATCGAGGACATTGCCAACTTTGCCATCCGCGTTGATAGCAAGATTCATGGTGTTTCCAAATCGACCAAGTTTGCATCTCCATCAGCCCCTGATCCCAATGCAATGGATCTTTCTCCGGCCTTTGTTCGACTATCTGACGAGGAGAGAGCTAGGCGTTTGAGAACTGGGTCTTGCTTTCGATGCGCTCAACAGGGACATTGATCATCTGAATGCCCTGGTAGAAAGAAGGATACTTATCAGAGGAACAGAGGAGGTTTTAAGGCAAAAATCAATGAGCTAGAAGCTAAGATAGCGGGCTTGAGCAGTCGTGATGATGGTGATGTTGGTCGGCAAGAAGGAACTAGTA
This sequence comes from Melampsora americana, assembly GCA_022264835.1. Lineage (NCBI taxonomy): Eukaryota > Fungi > Basidiomycota > Pucciniomycetes > Pucciniales > Melampsoraceae > Melampsora > Melampsora americana. The sequence continues at coordinate 197,252 of JAIFHY010000020.1, forward strand.
GAGCCGATTCCTCAAAAAATGGAGGGGCTCAGGAATGAAAGGCGTGCCTACCTTGAGCCGTGTTGGGGATTTAGATGGATTAGACTTAGGTGCTAGTAGAGTTATATCGTGTAATGCAAAAGATCAACGATTATTTTATAGTGCCTCACTGTCTGCCTCCCAAAATCCCTTAGCCACACCAATACTCTTTCCCAGTGCCCGATTCCTCATCGACTCGGGAGCAACCCATGATGTTCTCAGCGAGTCTTTCGCATCATCTACTGGCATACTAGATCATGCTCACCATGCCAGTAGAGTAGTAACTGGCTTTGATGGATCCAGTAGCTGCTCCTCGTTTGAAATCAGCCTCCACATCAACAATGATACTGCGCCAACTCACTTTGTCATCACTAAGATCAAAGATTCTTACGATGGATTCTTGGGCATCCCTTGGATCAAGAAGAATCACGGTCTTATTGATTGGCGTAATGGCCTTATATTTCCTTACCACTCACACGTTGCGACCGTTGACACGGTTTCGTCCACTCCAAATTCACCCTCACGAGACCATGGATTGGATCCCTTGAGGGACGCCAGGAACAGTGACGAGGGGGCTTGTGATCATTTTGACACTATACAGCCCCCGCAATGTGAGTTCGACTCGATTTGTTCAGATTTTCTCTCTCGTACAGCTGGCAAGCTTTGCTCTCCATTGTACGCAGATAAACGAATCTCAAAGAGCACCGCGACCACTGGAATTGACGCTGTCAGACCAGGAGACTGACATTGCAACCGTTGACACGGTTTCGTCCACTCCGAAATCACCCTCCCTAGACCATAGATTGGATCCCTTGAGGGACGCTAGGAACAGTGACGAGGGGGCTTGTGAACATATTGACACTCTAGAGCCCCCGCAATGTGAGTTTGTTCTTTCTACCTCTTCCTGTGCCCGCGAATCAGCTGGCCAGCAGGATCCTCTTCCACATATCTCCGCACTAGACCTCTCGGCAGCAAACGCTTCATGGTCAACATCGGCTAGGCTCGCCGCGGAGGAGAAGAAGAAGGCAGTGGTTAAGCCGCTGGAGGAGCTGGTACCAGCGTATTATCACCGACATTTAAATATGTTCAAGAAGTCGAAATCGCAATGCTTACCTCCCAGACGCCAATACAATTTCAAGGTTGAACTACTGCCTGGTGCCCAGCCACAGGCCAGTCAAATAAGTCCGTTATCTCCTGCTGAAAACGAAGTCTTGGAGATCATGATCAACAATGGACTATCCAATGGAACTATTCGAAGGACTACCTGTAAGAGGGGTTGTGACAGATCTGTGTAACAGAGATCACGGGTAGTGACAGTTAGGGTTATCTTTTAGAGATTTTCACAACTCTCGTCCTTTTCCTTTTTTCCTTGTGATTTCTTCTCTATTGTCTTTTCTCACTATTGTTCGACTGTTGGGTTTCTGATTAAGGAGTGCTGGACTAGAAATACAATCAAGGGGATTAGAATAATCCCTGCTCCTTGTGAGCTGCTGTCAATCACGGAATCAGTGAAGGTGACCCTGAGAGTCATCTTACACTTTTTTATTCTCCCCTTTATGGTTTCGAATTCATACCGAGAACTTTCACACAATCATCAGATAGCTAGTTTTGTGCAACGTCAGACACCGATTCTTGGTGGCGTTAAGTTTTTATTGTTTCAACAAGCGGCGCAATTCAATTGATGTCCAATCCCCCACGCCATACTCGTCGACACCCTGCATCCAATCTCCTGGTAGTTGATAATCCGGAACGGATTCTGTACCCACCACGTGCTCGAAGTCGATCTCTTGCGCCATCTACGACGCGAGCTACCTCCGAACCGTTACCTTTACTTCATCAGAACTTGGAGTTGTTCGTTCATCCACCCCATCGGGAGAACGTGCGGATACTGCAAACGTCACAGGAGGTTTGGAATAAACTAGTTACGCCACCACACACCCCAGCACCTGCAATAAGTTGAAGGGATTTGGATACGGATCTCTCGATCACGCTTGATCAACTGACCAACTTATCGCCGCCACCAGAGCGCGCTGCATTACCCCGTCCTCCGCGCCAAAGTCTACCAGGGTCCTTTGACCCAGCGACTTCCTTTGCTGTTGGGGATACCTCATTCGAGATGGCGAATCAGCCGGGCCAACCATCAGGACCTGATACATCCGAGCAATTTGCTCAAGTGCAAGCTGAAACTGCTGCAATGAGGTCCGAGATGAACGCCTTGAAAGCCATGATCGAGCGTTTGGTGATGAATCAAGCTCCGCCTGTGTCCAATACGATGCCCCCAACCTCAATGCCTACCGCGAGGGTTGAAGGAAACTCCGACTCTACAGTCATGGCTTTGCCGCCAACGAAACCACCTGTGCACACTGTAATGCACCTAATGTATTGGATGATACAGCATGTCGTATCATCCTATGCCCTCCGAAACCCCGCTGTATAGCGCTTCATAGTTGGTCAGCAGCTTCTATGGCTCTCTAGGAGAATCCACATAGTTCTCCAAGTCCCAGTTTCCCCAAGGGGACACCCTTGGCTCCGTGACGGAGCCAAAGATATTATCACTACCTAACTGGAAAAACTCACCACTCAAGTAAAAAATTCACCACCTGACTAAAAAACTCACCACTCAACTAAAATACTCACCACCCGACTAGACAAAATTCACCACCTGACTAAAAAACTCACCACTCAACTAAAATACTCACCACCCAACTAGAAAAAATTCACCACCTGACTAAAAAACTCACCACTCAACTAAACAACTCACCGACTAAAAAAAATTCACCACCCCAGCACAGAAACTCACCACCAGAGCACAAAAGTCACTACTAGTACAGCATCTCACTACTCCATGTAACCAATATCACGACTGTATGTAAGCTCACTCCCCAGCTGTGGATATCACTACTACAACCTCCTAACTCTCACCACCTCATATATCCGCTCCACATCACCAAACAAATCAATCAGAAAACCCCAATCAAACGTCCATCTCACTCACATTTGATCATACCTCACCTCAAGACTTTGACCCTGTCGTTGAATCATCACAAACACACCACCATCATGCAATCTGGACTTCGAAGAAATAGATCAGTCTCGTCGCCAGCTCACAGCTCCCACCCCTCTTCTGACAGCCAATGGCAACAGATCACCACCACTGCCCGCCAACAAAGACCCAGTCAACCTCAAGGAACAAAACGCAAGCGACAAAGAAGAAACGAGCACAAAGAAAATGAGAACGTAAATCAACCTGCCCTTGCTGAAGACAATCCTGATGATGAAGTTGACAATCCTGAGCTACCCAATATCCGCAACTTCCGCCAGCTGGGACAACAGTGGGGGCTGCCTCGTGCTGAAGAAGCACTTGCTTCCCTCAATCTACCCAAACACAACCGGCTCTCCGCCACCGGCCTCTTCGAGGCACAAGGGTTGCAATCAGCCTATGAGTTGGATAAGACAATGTTATGCATTGTCCTGAAATGTAGCCGTCAAGTTTTGGATGAATATTTGTAAGTCAATTATTTGTCCCTCAATTCAATATAAAGCGCAAACAACTAACCTCATCTACTCATACCTTCTCTTCATAGATTAGAGGGACCATTAGCTCGCGAGCCCAACATGTATACCAATTACCAAACCTACAGCCTGGTCGCCACAACAACTACAAGTAAGCTACAACATGCAGAATGTAAGAAATTGACAATTGAAGTGATAACACGGTTATTGTTGTTAGTGCCACCAAAGGGTGTATCCACAGGCTTCAAGGAGCGTAATGCCATTGTTGGATCCACATGGTCGACCTACGAGGAAGAAGAACAAGAGGTCTTTACTCCTTGTCTATTCGAGCGGTTGTGCGTGGCAACCAGCAAAGCCTACGCACTCACTCGCCAGCCCCTAGGAATCACCCCATCCCTTTCACTTGAAGAGGCAACCACTCAAGCAACTACTCAACCCCCCGCATCTCCGTTAGAACCCCTCAGTCAAGACGAACTCGACAAATATGTTCCGGTATTCCAGCGGCTAGTGGATTTACAAAAAGTTTCACGTGACTTGTACCAGGGCCGCTTGTGGCGCCACAGCGGAAGGGCCAAAAGTCAATCTATGGAAAAGTTGATGAACCTAGAAATAAGCAAAATCATACGTCAGGTGCAGTTGCAGTTTTTTACTTGCACAAACTATAGCACTCAATGACCTTGAAATTTCCTGATTAGCTCCACGTATTGAAGAATCACTTCAATTTGCAATTCCACCTGCTGCTTGCAAGCTGGAACCCGACGTCCACAGCAGCGCGCGCTCTTTTTCAGGATGAGTACACCTCTTGTCAACGGTGGGCCCGCGACCAGAAGAAGAAGCACCTCCTCGAGTGTTTCGCATTTGAATCTACTAAGGCACCACACTCTATGCGGCCTAAACGACATGACCCCAAGCCTATGTCTGAAGGAGCGGCGCGGCAAGGCCAAAGGCGAATGGAGCTTGCCCACGCGCTGAACAATTTGATAGGTAAGTTTTTCATTTTATCATTCTATTTGCAATCTATAAGAAAGTGCTGATGCAGTCTTTTGCACAGCCCCATACCTCCGTGGTGGTTATTGTGGCCGCGGTGATGCACATCCCAAAGTGCCCAATTTGAAGGCTGGTTTTGAAGCAAAAACATTTCGCGGGAATGTCAAGCTTACATTTAATCGCACACCTGAGAGCCGTATCACAGATCTGATGACCTCCAAGGGGCCTGGCCATCTTACCAATGACGAAGTGGACATTTGGATTGATGATATCAAGTCAAAATATTACACCATCATACCTGTTTGCGTGGGCAATGTGCAAGGACAAGGTAATCAAGACCTTTCCACTACTGGAAACTCCGAGTCCAAATTCCAACTGATCTAGCTGATATCAGAGAGTCGCACTGATTACTGTGAGCAAAGCATCCGTCAGGCTTATCTTGGAGACATTTTTATTTTCATTCTCCGCTCTCACATTGTGGTGTTTGTTTCTTTTGTCATTCTATAAAATCTTTGTGTTGTCCCCAAGAAACATCATGCTCTCAACAGTTAGCAGGGCGCAAATGCTATTTATACAACAGTGACTAAGTATAATATTGATTGTGATTGTCAAAGACCACTTATCAGCGAGAAAACTTGGTCTACGATGAGGGCACTCAATTTTGGGGTGAGCAATGATGTGGACTTGAGACAAGACTACCCGCAAAGCCGGTCGGTCGCGTACCACTTATTTGGCCCATGTTTCAATTCGGCCCCAATACTCGGGTCAGCTTCGCGCCTGGAGCTGCCCCGATGTTGTGATTGTGAAGTTAGGTTTCATTTGGACACATTATCATCATCTTGAACCTATGTACTGGTTCCAACATTTGTCGTCCTACCTGATTTTACAACTTGCACCCAGTTCTTTCAGCCCCTCTTGCCTGAATAAGACAACATCCAGCCCGTAGCTCATCAAATCTTTCATCAAGTATCATCCATACCTGTCCATCATACCTTCTCATCATACCTCACACAACGGTGCGTTCTTTTGTACATTGTTTAATTTTTATCTCGCATTGCACCATTGGTCGCGCCTCATAGCCGGATCTATGAGAATGGCTTCTGTGTATGAATTCAAGGCAACCGGATTTGCATTGGATTTCATGATGCAATTCCAACAGAACTGTAACTGACGAATTGCCCTTGAAACTTGCGTCCAGGCCACCCCAGCCCACCCCGCTAGAAGATGACGAGGTCAAAGATGGACTATGAATCAGACCTATCAGACCTCACGGATCTCTCAGACTTGGACCAAGCTCCTGTCGCTTCACCTAAGTAAGCCTACTCATCTTTCAAAATCTCACACCTGTTATCAAAGTCGCGAGTTAGTTGGGATTTTTTCCCATTTTCCCCAGTCGCAGCCCACCTGAAAAAGGTTTGTACCGCCCCCAGGCTGATTCCACTGGACTTTGACCTTGCCACGGCTTGGATTCAGGGGCGCTCTGACAGGCTTCAGGCAGCTTCCTCCCCAGCATCTCGGCATTTCATGATCGGTATTGACAGGCTTCAATCCGACGAAATGTGAAATCCACCTCCCTCTGGTCCTTGATATCTTACCCCTGATAATCTACTGAGAGTATCTGACATGCAATCTAAAACTGACATTTTCTTTACTCCCTTTCAATAATCTAGTTCTCTTTCTATTGTCAATAATCGAAGGAATGGTCTCATTCTGTCATCCCTTAGATCTGATAGTCTTGGTCTGCACTTAAGTATAAATGACTTGAGTGTAGCCCAAGACTCAGATCTACGGGATGATAGGAAGAGACCTTTCCTTCGATTATCCAGCAAAGGTCTCTTTCTATCATCCCATAGATCTGATAGTTGTCTTGGGCTGCACTTAAGCATAAAATACTTGAGTGTAGCCCAAGACGGCTATCAGATCTACGGGATGACAGAATGAGACCTTTGCATCGAGTGGTAAGAAATTTGAGAGTCCGGAACAAAGGAAATAGGCATCATTAGGTCAGTTTATGTAAGTTTTCCTTTCACGCATCTTCCTTTCAACTTGCTACTCAATATGAGTTTGATGGAACTTATCAATTTGATCAAGATGCTCCCAAAATTTGCAGGGTCTTGGCTTCAGTAAGGCGACTAAAAGACTTCCTTCTATCAATTTGATAAAGATGCTTGTTCAAGACTACATTGACTAGTTGAAGAACAATGTAAAGAGTTCACTAAATTTTCTTTTCGATTAGGTAACACCCTTTGTTTTGGTGCTGTGACACCTGAACCCACTCCTGCAAGTCCCGGTGAACTCGGTTTGGCTGTTCGAATCACTGATCTTGAAGGGTTGATTGATGAGGTCATGATGGGATTGGAATTGAATCTTGATCAGTTTGAACATTTATCCATTCTTCTGATCTAAAACTTGGTTGATATGAGAAATGAAATCCTTCAATTTCGTATCTCATAGGATTTATCACTTCCATTCTTCATTAAAATCATTCTATATGCTTCAGGTACGACTTCTTCAAATAAAACCCACGTTTCATCAAACCTAGTTTTCCTGTTTCCAAATGAATTTGTGGTAATTGATTTAGGTGAAGGAGTGTTGACTGTAGATTCATTTTGAATTAATGCCCAACTAACATCTTTTAATTCATTTATTGATAAACCCTGACCATGTTTTTGCTACTAAACTTTGGAACTGATGAGATTCTAAATCAATTTCAACTTCATTATCTTCTAATCCTTCCAATTAAGTAAATGTTTTTAAGATTTGGTAAAGATGGGTTTGTTTTGTTTATGATTCGCATTGGTAGATGATGATGAATCAAGATTGGGCGATGAATGATGATCAGATAAAAGTTGTTGCCATGTTTGAGATCCTTTGATTTCCCATTCAGATGCATTTTGAATTAGATTTTTAATCATTACCTTGTTCTACATGCCAACATGATCAAGTCCTCAGACCAAATGATGAGTCCCCCATCTTGAACTCGGTCAAAATTGTCATCACGCTACAAATAAAGATTGAGAATGACCATTTTACTTGGATCATAGAGTGAGGGCTCCGTAAGAAACCCAGGCTCTTGGAAAGCAATACACGGCAGTTAGCGGTAGCATCAATTAGAATGTCAAATGTAGCCAATTGACATTCTAATTCCACATCATGTGTGGTAATTGAGTATTACCATTATTCACGGAATTGAGTAATAGCATCAAGTTGAAGGTCAAATGTAGCAAATTGACATTTTGATTCCACATGATACGTGATACTTAGACATGATCTCGGGGTATTGAAAATGCACATATCAAGGATTGTTGCCCAATGATGGAAGTGAGGAAAGTTCTAAGGTGAGGAAAGTGCTGAATCTTTTGAGCAGTAGCATTGTATCTGAGGGTTATATTGTTCCTTAGATGAAGGATGATCTTTGCCTTTTCTCAGTCAATAACACTAATACCTTTAGGTGGCTTATTAAAGAACAAATCCTTCACAAATGACTTTGGTCAATAACACTAATACCTCACCAACTCAGTTTCTTGCATGCTGTAAGGGCGCTTCCAACTGAAGAGGAAAGTTTAAAATAATAAACAGTTTAGAGGGAGGCAAATCATACGCAATGGAATTGCATTAACTAAAACCCTTTTGACTGATGCAAGATGATAAAAACTTTTATACAATACAATATAATTTATTTGAGGCCATCAGCTGGTATTGACTATCATGGCCTGTTTATATATAAAAGGAGTGACCTGCACAAGGATTTCTGAGTGACATGGTGTGCTCAACACGGTGAAGATTGCGGTTCGTCAGAATGAAATGGATTTGGACGCGCAAAAGAGTTATGCACTAAATTATACACATGCATCAGTACAGTTGACCATGGTAAGACTGGTATGATAAAATAGATGTAGGACTTGCCCGTCCTGAGTTTTTCAGAATTTGTCAAAACCTCGCCTCTTGTTTGGGGATCAAGTTCTGATTCATCAAAAATGTAAGAACCGGTTGGATCAGCTCAAGTCTCAAGTTCATGGAACGATCTAAGGAAAGCCTCTTCCTGAAAGGTCAAGAGGATTGATGACGCATCAGAACTCGATCAAAGAGCCTAAGAATTGCCGGGATCTAACCATGACATGGCGCACTTTAAGAAAACAAGAAAGCCAAAGTACACAGACCAGCAGAGAAAGATTTCAGTTGACTAAGTTCTTGTCCTAGGTCTACAGGTGGACAAAACACTCCTTTTGAGATGTTAGGATTAACATCTGTCGTGGGTACATTCATCACTGCATTTAAGATCGCCAAGGTAGCGCATGCATTAGTGATCACCTGTAGTTTGAAGAAAAATCATCCAAATCAATCATTCAAACTTAAGATCATGAACGGCCTATGAGAATGAGTTTAACCTGTTGATGTATAGACTCACATTTGAGGGTATATATGTACTCAAACCTGGTTTGTTGTAGGATATGAGTGTGGGGTGACATCAAGGAATCAGAGAGAACTTGTGCACATAAGGTCAGAGAAGTCAATAATGACCCAATCTGACCTTATGCAACGCATGCGACTGGAAATTGATTAATATTGTGTCATATAGTGATTCAAGCAAAAGAAAAAGATTTAGATTTAGAAAGACCGATTGAAATCAAATTGAAAGAAATCAAAGAAGAAAATCTAAATCAATTCTTAAATCAAGAAAAATTAAAAAATCAAACACGCTTAAGTATCAAACATGATCTAAATCAAGATTTAAATCAAAGAACATCAAAGAAGGATTCATCATGAAAGATTACATTGTCAATTCCGTTCAAATGGAATTTCAGGTCAAAATTGATTACTTGATGAATTTAAAAAATTGAGGCAGATTGAGGTTTTAGATTTTAAAAAATAATTGAATAAAGTGGAAAATGAATTGATGAGGCAAGTAAGCGTTTTATCAATCAATTTCAACAAACATATTTGATATGTTGAATATAAATAAGATTTTGAACTGATTTTAGATTGACTTTGAATCTTGATTTTTATAGGAATTGATTATTTAAAAGAAAGGTTTAATATACTACAAGAATCTAATTATATAAATCAAACAATCAATAAATTAAAAAACAAGATTGGTTTAAGAAAATCGATGATTAAAAGTTTTAAAGAACAAACATTAATTCATGTTCAAAATGATGTAATAGAAGAAAAATCAATTAAAACAAAATCAATTATATACTTTAAAAGATCGACTTCAACTTCCAAAATCAAATACAATATCATTAAAGAGATGAAGTCATCAATCAAATTTAAACCCAATTAACTATCACTTCTTCTTCAGATATTAATCATCTTCCCATTTTTATTCCTAATGAGATTATTTCATTAATTCCAATCAATCAAGATTTAATTAATGATTTAAAAACTCCCTAAAAATACTTAACCACTACTTTCTAGCAGGCAGTATTGTCTGTGGTGCGTAGTTCTTCATGAAGAAAACTGTCTCAACTTGACTGATCACACATGTATCTGTCACATATCAGCCCCTTCGGTAAAAAATTTTGCAAAAAGTTACATATGTAACTTTTGCATCACGGTGAGAAAATTTCTCACCGTGTGTGTAACCGAATGTCTTACATATGAAAAGGCATTCGGTAAACTCGCCAACCATCACATATGCGATCGTTGACGAGTTGATCACAACTGTGCCAATGTTTTTTATCTCAATTTTCATACCTCTCAAATGTAATCTCAAGCATTAATATTTATCTCAATTGTAAACTCAGTCAAATTATCTAAAATTTTTTGATTTGATAATAAATTGTAATTGAAATTCAACTTCACTTCTCAAAAGATACAAACATAGGTATCACAACATGACAAAAAATGTTGAATTCTTTGTTTACAAGTAAATCACAGCATGATTGAAAAAAAGAATGTGATATCTTTGAAATGATCTTGAGTTACTGATATTGATTGAACATGAAAAGAAATCAATGATATGAAATGAATGATATGAAATATGATCGTTTTGAATTTGAAGTTGAAAGAAAAGAATTTAAATTTTTATTTGAAATTGAATGCGATCGAAATAGAAGTCGATCGAAGGCAGTCGAGTAGGGGTTGGTGTGAAGAGAAACAAAAAAAATCATTAGAGAGGGGAGGTTTGATTGAAGAGGAAAAAAAATACAAGTAAATGGACTCACCTTGATGGGTTGAGGTCCCATATGACCAAAAAAAATACGCCTTTTTGGAGTAGTCAAGAATGGGACCGATTTTTGCCCATATGGGCAAAAATCGGTGTGGGACTTTTGACACATCCGGGTTTACCGAATGCCAAATCTCGGTCGCACATGGGACCAAGAATGTGTGGGACTTTTTGGTGGGTCCCACATGTCACATGTGCGTTGCCGAAGGGGGTGTATTATAATATGTGACATGTGGCAACAGACACTGGGCCAAAATGAGCATACACCCATGTTCCTCCCCCAACATCACATCATCCACGGTCCGAACGCCACCCGTATTGGATTTCAACAATCTATTTTGATAGTGTCCCTTGTCAATGCCGTCTCAACGATATATACAAGGTTTGAACAGCGCCCCAAAAAGGACTCCCAAACCGGTTACACCCTTGCAAGAGCAGCTGCAGGCACGCCGCAAGCTGGACGAGGAACAGGCCTCAACATCCACTGCAGCTCTCTTAAAGAAGATCGCTGACAATGACGCACCACCTCGGCCCGTACCTTTAGGTGACGAAATCATCCCGCCTGAAGCGCAACTGAATAACCTTGCCAAACTCGATGATGGGCATCAACCGGATGATGAAGACCATGTGGAAGCGATTGATATGAACCGCTTCATGCCATTACCTAATCATGTCAACGCTCCGCCGGTGGACCCGGTTCTTGCCGCCTTGCGCAGGGATCAGCATCTAGCTGACCGGCTAGCCCACGAGAATCAATGGAACTGGCAGTATGCAGTTATGCTGCCTACCTTTCTTCGGTGTAGGATGGAGACTTCAAATTGGGGAGACGAAGAGAAGTGGAAGGCAGACTTAAGAGAGCCTTGCACCTGTGCAATACGGACGGAGCGTAATGTTGACTTGGTTGATTTGACATGTAAGTTATCTCTATATATATAGGTTATTTGGCAATCTGGGTCTTTAAACTGATAGTCCTCTAGCGCGACGTCGAGTGAAAGTATCTTTTTGCAAATACTGTGATCTCTCGGATCCCGTCAGGCTTTTACAAATGGGCTATATTGCATCATCGCCATCCCAACCTCGAACCGCCTTCTCCGTACGGTTATTGGTACATCATCACAATCAGTGGGTTAGATATGCTGTACCCACGCACGCGTTCTGTGAAGGATTAGATGAATCCCTTGATTCACATAACCCGGTAATTCTAACCCATAAGGGTAACGTAAGTTTTTTTAATATTCCGGTGGAGACTCAAGAATGAGGATGTTCAGTAACTAACCTCATCATTGACAGCCTAGGGACTGGCGGCAGCCATTCACAGTTTCAGTTGATGCCTTTCGCGCATTGAACAATCAAATTCGTGAATTGGAATATCAAAAGCTTCAACTCACGGAGCTCGGAAAACTGGCAGCCAACTGTCCAAAATGTTTTGGACCTCCAATTGGCAACACCCGCCCTGAAGAACCTCAAGTGCTTGTATGTCTGGACGGAAATTTCCAGCATAAGCGACATGCAAAGGCAAGTGTTCCCATTCCTGGATCACTTCCGCCTCGCCCGGAAATATTTCTTGATCCCAAAATTGCAGAAGCCAAGGAACAGTTTCTCAAGCTTGGTCCGCCACTGGATTTGGATAATGTAAGCTTCTACTATTAGTATATACTTATATTGTCCTGCTGAAGCACTTAAAATTGTCTATATTTAGCACCAATGTACTGAGGCTCATACAACAGCTAATGATGCGCGGGGTAAAGGTCACTTCAAGAATATGGATGAATCAGGATTGCTTGGACTGGCTTGTAGACAGGACCATGTCCTGAAAATGATCAATCTTGTGCAAACTGGCAAAAAGTAAGTACCTTTAAGTGAAATGATTTTTAAATGGAATCTGATTGATTTGTAGATCACATTATGCACTGGCGCTAATTCAATGGCTACTCGACTTGTTTGCAAACGATCGTGATGGGTTGACAAGCATTGGGATACTGTACGATATTGGCTGTAACTTGGACAAAACAATCAAGAAGGTAGATTCATAATCTCCAAGTCAACAAAGAAGGTAATTGTCGCTTACTTCTTCATTCTTCAGAGAAAGGTTTTCACCAGTGCGAGACAAGAAGAACAAGTCAAGGTTGGTACAGCATTATTTCATTCATACGCCCATAACTGGGGGTGCCAGCTGGAGTATAACCCACGCCTCAACCGAGGTTGGGGTAAATCTAATGGAGAGGGGCTTGAGCGCGTGTGGTGGAAGCTGGCGCCACTAGTCTCCGTGCTCTGGTATGCCACTAAGCATCACCGTCTTGTTAGTCTGGACCTGTGGACAAGGCATCGTAATGAAGGTTTGCGTAAAAAAGCCGGTCAGTTCCATGGCATGCCTTGAGCGTTTTTAATTTGAAGTAGGACGTTTAACTACTGACCAAAAACAAATGCAGTTTTGTTCATGCTTGGCCAAACCAAGAAATATCAAGCTGAGCTACAGGACGCACGGCGAACTTTGGCGAGATATCTTCAGCAAAACCCAACACATACTACTCAATACTTTCAAACTCAGTGGGACCGTCAGCGGAAGTTGCAGCTGAAAGCCATTAGTGTGAGGTCTAAGGAGAAGCGCGAGCGTCTTGAGGTCTTGATCAAGCTTGAAGAGGACCTTTTGGAAGTTCGGTCAGTGACATCACCTAACCTGCTCAATTGAATTAATAAGCTGATGTGGTTATTATATCTCAATCAATGATTTACAGTCAACAAATGAGGGACATGGACGCAGCGCATGCACCTATGCGGACCGCCGAGCAACGTAATGAACTCCTTGCCCTGCCCAGGACGCTGGCCAATCTTGAGCTCAAAATTCAAGAAGTGGCGGATGAGGTTGGTAACACTGAATTACTCAACGTTCGGCGACGTGGAAGTAAGATGAATTATCAATAATAAGTCAAGGTGTTAGTACTTATGTTACTCGCATAAAAATATGTACAGATGACCAGGTGAAGGCAGTTCTTACTGTACAGGTAGCATTAGGTTTTTTGTATGAGGCAAAGTTTGGTGCTGATCAACAACAAGTGGAGGCTGCAAGGAGAACTGGTACGTAAGCACATGATTGTCTTAGAATGCAGTGAAGATTGCACACTGATTGCCAATGTTCGACCCAAGGGGCGACTCAGCAGCCGCGAAACGAGCAACTCCGGCAAAAAAACGTGCTCTTCTCAAGAAGAAGCTCAATACTTATTTAAGACATGCGGCCCGGTACAATGAACATTATCAACCGGCACAACCTTTGTATGCGCCATCATTTGACGAGGTGGTTGCAATGGACATGTTACATCCTTTTTGGGACGAAGTAGCTTTGAATCACCCAGACGAGCCATGGGCCTCTTGCCAGATTACGAAAGAGGGCATGGTCGCACTTCGCAGCCAGATATCGTCTGAAGAGGAGTTGAGGCGCCTTGGGCGCGAAGTCAGACAGATGATGGGATGGGGTATTGAGTATCAAGGACGCATGGAAGCCTCCAAGCCGCATGAGGAAAATGGTAAGGGAACAGTTATCATACATATTTAGCTCAGTATATAATTTACTTTGGCTTTCAAAGTATCTGACCACTGTTTCTACAGCCCGAGTGTTAGAGTGGAACTCTATCCACAGTGGACTGGAAAAACGAACGTGTTGTCTATGGAAGCAATGGAACCAAGGCTTACTATGGGTTTTACATGCAACAAAGGAGTACGTAGAAGGAAGTGATGATTTTGATGATCCCCTGATTCATCGCTGGCAGCAAATGGTGGATCGTACTGCGGAGACTTGGCAAGCAATACTGGGAGTCCCCATTTATTGGGTAGAGGAGGAGGAGTTTGATGAGGAGCAATTGGATGAAGAATTCGAAGAAGAGGTGGTATGGCCTTGGGATATTTATAATTAAAAACATTCTTTACATTTCATGAGAACATTGTATTTCATTTGCATTTTCTCCTCTTTGAATCACAGTTATTGGTCTGCATTTCATCCTTAATGATCGCTAAACAAAATATCGTGCTAATTTCAAGGAACTGTGTAGTTCTCATGAAGTTGTACATAATCTCTGCATACAAGTGAGTATGGTGGCTTGTTGGGAAGGTCCTCATTGATATTTACAAAGCATGCAATTATGTGATTGATCAATGTGATGTATTGTATAAAGGACATGGGTATAAAACCATTTCAAGGCGATAGAGAGCATGGGAAGATCTATGAGGTAACCTATACATTGAAGCTACATAAATGACCACAAACTACAGATAAATGACCCCAAAGAGTCTGTGATACCCATGACAACAAGACATGTAAAAAAAATAATTAATCGGAAACTACAGTTGCCTGCAGTGGCACTTTGTTTTTTTGACCGCGTCGGCGTGACTTGGGCATGGGCTTGATAGAGTCGAGAAAGGCGGCATGCGATTCGATGAGTGGGTTCCAGGTGTCCAACCAACTTGGGGCTTCAGCTCTTGCAAATCGTCGCCAGGTGGGGCAAAGTCGAGGGACCGGGAGGCCCGGGAGCGTGCAATCAAGCAAGAGGGCAGCAAAGTGATGATCGGAATACACCATGGCGATGGGGGGGTTTTTGTTGGGGGGAACATGGTAAGGGAAAAATACCCGGCTATTGGACATGCCAGGGTCGTAGTACAAAACCGGGCGAGAGAATGTGGTGGCTATGATGCCGCCCCAACCTGGCATGGTAAGCCAATACTCACGCTCCAAGAGGACGTTTGTTTTGTTTGTGGCTAGACGAGATAAGCACTTGGCTCGTGACTCGGGTAATGCACGGTCGGTGAATATGTTGGACATGTTGGTAATTGTATCGTGCATGCGTTGGCGTATGGCGGGCCAATTGTCCTGCGATTGACCAAGTGAGAGTGCGATTGAACGGAACCCACAGTGGCCGTCGGCCTTGACTTCTCGTACATCAATTATGAAAGGCGCCAGCCACGGAGCAATACTGTACTTCATTATGAGTGCTGGCAGAGATGGATTGATGATGTTGTTCTGTAACAAAGCCTCCTCGCGAGCACGTTTTCGTGTGACCCTTTGACCAGGCGTAGGAGGTAAGTCGCCTAGTGTAGATGATACCTGTAGGAGTTTGGGAGAGGCGCTGGCCTCCAGAGCAGACTGAGGGGTATTATTGGAATTGTCTAACAAGGCAGGTGGTGAGGGTGTGTTCGGAAGTACTGGTTGGTCCGTTTTGATTAAGGGCTGAGAAACTATCAGGTCTTCCAAATTGAATGTCGAGTTGGTATTTTCCGAAGGGCCATATAAATCATCCAAGAGCTTGTCAAACTACAAAGAGGAAAGAAACAGGGATAATATGAGTATGAGCACAACTCCCAGGATTGGTTAGTAACTTGCAAATGACTTACTGATTCATCCATTCTGGGCTTATCTGAAAGATGATCTGGACTTTTTTGGCTTGAAGCTTGGGTTTTTTTCGGCGAGAGAAGATAAAGTTCAACCTACATGGAAAGAATATCAACGTTAGAATATTTGAATGGTTGGGAATTGGGATTTCAGTATCATTTTGCTTACTGGCTGGGAGGGTTCATAGCAAGGAGTGAGGGTTAGTGGCAGAGTCTTATGGAACGGGGGTGGTGTTTCATCACTAAGTATCGCATCTATCCTCTTGAGTGTGTCCGGCAGTCGGTCGGAGGGTATAGCGCGTAGTCGATTAGCCAATCTCAATATGGAGTATTCCAGAGATTTGGGTACATTGTTTGAGCTGGTAGGTGATGGTACAAAGCATTCTGGAACCGGTTGAGGTGATATTGAGTCTGTGTGACGGTTTGTATCCAACCCAAGATCTAGAATTATT
Source organism: Melampsora americana (assembly GCA_022264835.1). Lineage (NCBI taxonomy): Eukaryota > Fungi > Basidiomycota > Pucciniomycetes > Pucciniales > Melampsoraceae > Melampsora > Melampsora americana. Next base: position 213,767 of record JAIFHY010000020.1, read on the forward strand.
GAGTTGGAGGAGTTGTTGGCGTTAATTGGTGGTTGGAGTTCAGATGGAGGTGATTGATTGCAAATCAAATCATTTAGATCCATGACAACGCCAGGGGCGAGGATAGGAAGTGCTTTGGGGTCATGATGCTTCTTGCGAGGCTTGATAGCTGGGTCCGGTGGGTGATTGTGACCAAGGTGAGTGTGGATGAGAATCCAGGAAGACCTGTCGTAGAGGTATCGGGCGCTGAGGTGGAAAGGACAGTCTATTCGCTGAGACTTGCTTTTTCCTGAAGCTGCTAGTCGGCCTTTAGGATGCCCAGATCGATGGCACTCGTAATGAGAGACTGGGCTGGTTTTCGGTTGCGAGCGGCCGATACGTATTCGATAGCCATATCGAGTGGCTGGAAACATCTCAACGTACTCATCCATCTTTCGTCGATCCTTGTGGTTGATTTGGATGATGTCGGGTACAGGGAAAACATGTTTGTGTTGGCTTGGCTCCATGAAAGAGGGTGTGTGATTAAGAGTGAGTCGGTAAGAGTTGATAAGTGAGAAGTAGGGTTGTGCTATGGTGAGTTTTTGGGTCGGGTGGTGAGTTTTTGTGCTCTGGTGGTGAGTTTCTGTGCTGCGGTGGTGAGATGTTTAGTCGGGTGGTGAATTTTTTTTAGTTGGGTGGTGAGTTGTTTAGTTGAGTGGTGAGTTTTTTAGTCAGGTGGTGAATTTTTTCTAGTTGGGTGGTGAGTATTTTAGTTGAGTGGTGAGTTTTTTAGTCAGGTGGTGAATTTTGTCTAGTCGGGTGGTGAGTATTTTAGTTGAGTGGTGAGTTTTTTAGTCAGGTGGTGAATTTTGTCTAGTCGGGTGGTGAGTATTTTAGTTGAGTGGTGAGTTTTTTAGTCAGGTGGTGAATTTTGTCTAGTCGGGTGGTGAGTATTTTAGTTGAGTGGTGAATTTTTTAGTTGAGTGGTGAATTTTTTACTTGAGTGGTGAGTTTTTCCAGTTAGGTAGTGATATTTTTCTAGTTAGGTAGTGATAATATCTTTGGCTCCGTCACGGAGCCAAGGGTGTCCCCTTGGGGAAACTGGGACTTGGAGAACTATGTGGATTCTCCTAGAGAGCCATAGAAGCTGCTGACCAACTATGAAGCGCTATACAGTGGGGTTCCGGAGGGCATAGGATGATACGACATGCTGTATCATCCAATACATTAGGTGCATTACAGTGTGCACAGGTGAACGAAACCAGTTTACGTGTCGCCAAAAACACCGGACGCAACGGCCCATCAGCCGGTCTACTCGTCTACGCCATTGGAACAAGGAGGTCTTCGAGGCCCCTTTGTGCCCTCCACCAAACAACTACCGTCCTCTGTAGGGGGTCATGAGGTGATCCCTGCTACAACTACTGCGATCGATCCTGTACGATTCCGAATCTCTGATTTCCCTGAATATAAAGGCAAATATGGCGACATATCGGCTTATCGCATCTGGAGACACAAAGTCAAAAGATTGTTTCGGGTTAAGGGTTTGGTCCTCGACTCCGACAAATTTAATGTCCTACCCTTACTGCTCAGCACGGACCCTGCGGCTTCGTGGTGCCGACGCTGTGGGGAATTTGATGGCCATACTTGGGAATCTGCCATGAAAGAAATGGAGGCGGTTGTTTTACCAGCGGATTGGCTCGACAAAATCAAACAACAGCTTCGAGAACTCAGCATGCGATCAAATGAACACATGAGTGCCTTTTGTGGTCGTGGTCGATTGTTGCAGGAAGCAGCGGGCCAGGACGAATGTTCCAAAGAGAGTTTAGCTTGGTACATTGTGGGAGGATCTACTAGTCTCTTCCGATCAATCCAACAACGTGATCAATTAATCAAGAGTAGCATCAATCCAGTTTCTCAACAATTTTCTTTCGCCATCTTTGAACAACGCGCCTGTTTGGCATGGGACTTTGCCCTCGAAATCGATCCTAAGTCAAAGACAGCCCCACGTACCCAGATCATGCCTGTAGCTACCAATCATAGTACGAACAACACATCATCGACATATCGACAAGCCCCTACTACACGTCCTCCACTGACACCCGAGGAAGCAGCAGCTCGAAACCAACGATTTGCAGCATACATGCGCTCAATAGGGTTGTGCCCACGCTGCAAGACAACCTGCAATAAATGGCAAGGGGGATGTGTGGCAGACGCGAACTTGACTTATTTCCCGGTTCCTGCGGATTTTCCTAAGGTTCCACCTTACCCTGCCCCAAAGACGACTCAGAATTCTAATCGTCTGTATCAGCCATCGGTTCCCCGGCCAGCTACTCGACGTGTTGATGTGGCAGCAATAGATGCAAAAGATGTGGTAGATGTTGCGGCGGTGGGCTCGTTCCCTGATTTAGGATGTGAGGGCTTGATAGCATATGAAGAATTGATAGAGCGACTTCAAGGACCATCAGAGGATGATTTAGTGGATCATGCGGAGTGCGTAGAGTCTCCGGAAGCATCTGAATCCCCCCATGTTGTAACACCACTAATTTTAGATTTCGTCGTGAACGGTGTTGTTCTTCGGGGATTGGTGGATACTGGAGCAGGGACCAACTTGATGACGGAAAAGATGGCATCTAAACTCAAATTGATCAGACGTCCCCTCCTCAAACCTATGACTGTACGTCCTGCAATTGTTTCGGAACCGGTTCCATTTACCTTGAAGGAATTCGTGTTTGCTAATATGAAGGCCTTACACCCGGCGTTGACATTTGGGGCGACTCCATTCAAACTAGCACCATTGGGAGGTGATTATGATCTGATACTAGGTACACCTTTTTTGTCAAAACACCACCTTGATGTATCTATGAGCGGACGGTTGTTGAGGCATGTGAAGAACGGTCATGAGTTTAAAGAGAAAGTAGTGACGAGTGAAAAAGAAGGTGAACAGGATGTAAAGAGAAGGAGGGAGGCGTTGATTGCAAGCGTTGTAGAGAATTTATCGAAAGTAGAGGAAGCTGCTGAATTATCAAGACATGAAATGAAAATGTTTAAAGAATTTGAAGATTTATTCCCAGAGGACTTACCTGATGTGGATAGTGCTGAGAGTGTCGAGAGTGAGGCTGAGTTTTTTCCTGAGAAGTTACAAGATGAATCATCGTCAACAAGGCATCGAATCATATTGACAGACCCAGATGTAGTGATAAATGAACGCCAGTATGGATATCCAAGGAAACATTTAGATGCATGGAAGATGTTATTAAACAAACATGTGAAGGCAGGCCGGATCCGGAAATCAACCAGTCAATACGCGTCTCCATCAATGATTATACCAAAAAAGGACCCGACACCTCTTCTGCGGTTGAATAAATTCACAGTGAAAGATCGGGGACCTCTGCCGGTGGTAGACGAGTGTGTAAGGATAGTTGCGCAGGGACGTATTTTTTCTTGTTTAGATCAGATCAACACATTTTTTCAGACTAGGATGCATGAAAAAGATATTCCGCTCACCGCAATAAAAACTCCATGGGGTCTTTATGAATGGGTGGTAATGCCAATGGGTTTGACAAACGCACCAGCGACTCAACAAAGGAGATGTGAGGAAGCATTGGGCAATCTGGTCAATAGCGTGTGCGTTGTTTATATAGATGATATTGTGGTCTTTTCGAACACTGTGGAAGAACATGAAAAACATTTAAGAGAGGTTCTGTGTAGATTACGTGCAGCAAACTTATATTGTGGGATGAAAAAGAGCAAGTTATTCAGGAAGAAGATCAAGTTTTTAGGACATGAAATTAGTGAAGAAGGGTTGACGCCGGATGATGAGAAAGTAGAGAAAGTAGCGAGGTGGCGACGACCTCAATCACCAAAGCAAGTCAAGGAATTTTTGGGTACCGTCCAGTGGATGAAAAAATTCATTGATGGATTGGAGAGGTATGCAGGGACGTTGACACCGCTGACAAGCAGTAAGAGAGCAGATAACTTTGTGTGGGGTGCTAAAGAGGATGAGGCATTTGAAAGCATTAAGAGAATGATAACAACATTACCGGTTTTGAGGAATATTGATTATGATTCAAACGAACCAGTGTGGCTATTCACAGATGCGAGTGGTCACGGGTTGGGAGCAGCTTTATTTCAGTGTCAAGACTGGGAAACTTCAAACCCTGCAGCATATGATGGCCGGCAGATGTCACCGGCGGAACAAAACTATCCGGTACACGAACAGGAATTATTAGCGGTGGTTCATGCATTGAACAAGTGGAGGTTATTGTTGCTCGGATTAAAAATTCATGTAATGTCGGATCATCATTCCTTGACCCACTTATTGTCGCAGCGGAATTTGAGTTGCCGCCAAGCTCGATGGTTAGAAACTCTTTCACAATTTGACCTTGAATTCAAGTATTTACAGGGTGCTGACAACTCGGTTGCAGACGCATTATCCCGGGTTGAAACGGCAGCAATCACATTATCAACTGCACGGTTCGACAGCGACTTCGTGGAAGAAGTGAAGAATTCTTATAACTCCGATGTGTTCTGTACCAAATTGATGAAAGTTTTCCCATTAAGAGAGAATTGTAAAGTAGTGGATGGGGTGTTGTTCTTGGATGGACGATTAGTAGTGCCGACAAAAAGTTCTTTACGTCAAGAATTAATGCTCTCAGCACATCAGGCAGTGGGTCATCTAGGCGTTGTGAAGACACTGGCTCGACTTCGTGAAGAATTCTATTGGCCGGGGATGGGTGAGGATTTTGATCGTTTTGTTTCCAGCTGTGACGGGTGTCAACGGCATAAGGCGCGTACGACTAAGTTAGTGGGACGACTGCAGACTACCAACTTGCCACAAAGACCAATGGAAAGTATTGCCTTGGATTTCGTGGGCCCTTTTCCAAAAGTCTCAGGATACGACATGGTTCTATCATGCACTTGTAGACTAACGGGATTTGTGAGGTTAATACCTGCTAATGAACGGGACACTGCAGACAGAACGGCACGGAGACTCTTCAATTCATGGTTATCAATTTTTGGTGCGCCCAAGGAGATGGTGGGTGATCGGGATAAAACTTGGCAGTCTCGATTCTGGCGCGAACTTCATCTATTAATGGGTATCACCCTCAGGCAGATGGACGTGCGGAACGGACCAACAAAACCTTGGGACAGCTCTTGCGATATTCGACTCAACGGAAGCAGGGCAAGTGGTTAGAGGGTCTCCCAACTGTGGAGTACGCTGTGAATTCTGCTATCAATGCATCAACAGGAGTGTCTCCAATGGGTTTTCTCTTTGGATTTCAGCCGCGACTGTTCCCGCTGGAACCTCGAGACGTAGTTGTTGGGAGGGATGTGAAGTCATGGATTGAATCGAGACAGAGTGAATGGGCGAGTTGGCGTGATAGGGTGTGGGCTGCAAAGGTGGAGCAGGCATTACAGTATAATAAGAGACGGGGTGGGGAGCTAGGTGCGCAGGTGGGAGACTTGGTGCTTGTAGACAGTACAAATCGGCCCCAGGTGGTGGGAGGCAAGGTCGCAAAGCTTCGTGCTAGGTACGATGGTCCTTATCGGGTGATCAGTGTTCTTAATGATGGGAGGGATTTCAAGCTTGAATTACCCGACAGCGATGTGACTCACAATACCTTTCATGCATCAAAACTCAAGCTATACAAAGCGGCGGACACAGAGGTGGTAGAATGAGGTTTGGCGAGGAGCTACCGTGTGCAAGTAAGTCTCCTCCTTACGTATGCACCAGTCCGAGGGGTTTCTATCCTTTCCTGTTTCAAACAACATTACCTTGGCCACGTGTTTGAGCACCACAACTTCGTGTTCTATTCTCAGGCAAGGCGGACTGCTCAAATACCTCAGGACGGGCGATTCAAGGTGTTAGCGTTGTGTTTTACTTGTTTCCTTTCTTTTTTTTTCTTGTTTCTGTTTCCTTTTCTTTTTTTCTTTCTTTCTCTCTTATCTCAATCTAGATGGATAATTTTACGCTTGAATGATGGTGGAATTAGCAGTTAATTACGTGTGTTGATAGTGGGAAAGGTTTGGGAGGGATTAGAAGGTTTTAAGGTGGGGAGGGTGTAAGAGGGGTTGTGACAGATGTGTGTAACAGAGATCACGGGTAGTGAAAGTTAGGGTTATCTTTTAGAGATTTTCACAACTCTCGTCCTTTTCCTTTTTTCCTTGTGATTTCTTCTCTATTGTCTTTTCTCACTATTGTTCGACTGTTGGGTTTCTGATTAAGGAGTGCTGGACTAGGTATGGGTGATTTCTTCTCTATTGTCTTTTCTCACTATTGTTCGACTGTTGGGTTTCTGATTAAGGAGTGCTGGACTAGAAATACAATCAAGGGGATTAGAATAATCCCTGCTCCTTGTGAGCTGCTGTCAATCACGGAATCAGTTAAGGTGACCCTGAGAGTCATCTTACACTACCTCCCCGTGGGCAGCGCCGGTCCTTTTTACCGGAAAGAAAGACGGGAAGCTACGCCCCTGCTTCGACTACCGAAAACTTAATGCTCTCACGGTCAAGAATAAGTATCCGCTGCCTCTTACAATGGATCTCGTAGATAGTCTGCTGAATGCCGATAAATTTACCAAATTGGATCTCAGGAATGCGTACGGTAATCTCAGAGTGGCTGACGGCCATGAAGACATACTAGCTTTCATCTGCAAGCAAGGACAATTTGCACCCTTGACCATGCCATTTGGTCCTACGGGAGCGCCAGGGTATTTTCAGTACTTCATTCAGGATATATTATTAGGCAGAATAGGAAAAGATACGGCTGCTTTCCTTGACGACACTATGATTTATACAAGACCTGGTGAGGATCATGAACAGGCCGTAGATGAAATTCTTGACATTCTAAGTAAACATCAATTATGGCTTAATCCCGAAAAATGCGAATTTTCCAAATCAGAGGTCGAGTATTTAGGCCTGCTCATTTCAAAAAACAAAGTACGCATGGACCCAACTAAGGTTAGAGCGGTTAAGGACTGGCCGGCTCCGCGTAACGTCACGGAGCTTCAAAGATTCATTGGCTTCTCGAATTTTTACCGCCGTTTTATTGATCATTTTTCTAATACAACACGTCCACTGCATGAATTGACGAAACTCAATAAGCCTTATGTTTGGGACGAGAAATGTGATAATGCCTTCGAATCACTGAAATCGGCCTTCACTACAGCTCCAGTTTTAAAAATCGCCGATCCTTACAAGCCGTTTGTGCTTGAGTGCAACTGTTCCGACTTTGCGCTGGGTGCTGTATTGTCTCAAAGGTGCGATGAGGATGGAGAGCTCCACCCAGTAGCTTTTCTATCACGATCTCTAGTTCAAGCCGAGAGGAATTACGAGATTTTTGATAAAGAGCTATTGGCCATCGTTGCTTCTTTTAAAGAATGGCGCCAGTATCTGGAAGGCAATCCTAATCGATTAGAGGTTATAGTTTATACTGATCATCGTAATTTAGAAAGCTTTATGACTACCAAACAACTGACTCGACGCCAAGCACGATGGGCAGAGACTATGGCCTGTTTTGATTTCCAGATTAAGTTTCGGCCGGGCCGTAAGGCCACCAAACCGGATGCGCTTTCACGAAGGCCAGATCTTAAGCCGGATGTGGACGAAAACCTGACCTTCGGACAAATCTTGAAACCGGAAAACATAGGTCCCGATACGTTTAGTGTGGATTTATGGTCGTTTGAATCATTTTTTGAGAATGAGACTGTTGATTTAGACAATGCGGAATACTGGTTTGAAGTTGATGTCCTAGGAGTGGGTGATATGGATGAGGAAATCAAATCAGAGGACAAAATTCTTACCGACATTGAGCTTATTGATTTAATCCGAAGTGCTTCAAAAACAGACCAACGCATTGAAGAGATTGTAAACGCCATTCATAAACCAATCTCGTCAGCAATCAGGAAAGCAACAAAGAACTATGAAGTTAAAGGTGGAGTGTTATACAACTCAGGAAAGATAGAAGTACCAGAAAGTGATCACATCAAATTTCAGATTTTGAGGAGTAGGCATGACACGCTACTAGCAGGACATGCAGGATGGTCAAGGAGTAGGCATGACACGCTACTAGCAGGACATGCAGGACGGTCGAAGACATTGAGCCTAGTACGCAGAGGTTTTACATGGCCTTCTCAACGGGCTTATGTGAATCACTATGTCGATGGATGCGATTCATGTCAACGTGTCAAATCAAGCACCAAGAAACCGTTTGGAACATTAGAGCCATTACCTATACCAGCCGGACCGTGGACTGATATAAGTTATGATCTCATTACAAAATTGCCTTTATCAAACGGATTCGACAGTATACTAACAGTGGTTGATAGGTTGACTAAAATGAGCCATTTCATACCATGTAACGAAAGCATGACAGCAGATCAACTAGCGGACCTAATGATTACTAACGTGTGGAAGTTACACGGGACGCCAAAAACAATTGTTTCAGACCGAGGCAGCATATTTGTGTCCCAGATCACAAAGGAAATTGATAAATGTTTGGGGATTCGACTTCACCCGTCAACAGCATTCCACCCAAGAACAGATGGACAGTCGGAAATCGTCAATAAAGCCATTGAACAATATTTACGACACTTCGCCCACTACCGACAGGACAACTGGAGTAGCCTTTTACCTACAGCTGAGTTCTCCTATAACATTAAAGATCATGAATCAATAGGAGTCTCACCTTTCAAAGCAAACTATGGTTTTAACCCCACGTTTAATATAGTACCATTGTCTGAACAGTGCATCCCGGTGGTAGAGGACAGGTTGAAGTTATTACAAGAAGTACAGAAGGAAGTGGCTGACTGTTTAACGTTAGCGCAGGAGACGATGAAGCATCAATTTGATAAAGGGGTACAGGAAACACCAAATTGGAGGGTAGGAGACCAGGTGTGGTTGAATGCAAGAAATATCGCGACAACAAGACCCAGTCCAAAATTAGATCACAGATGGCTAGGTCCTTTTAGTATTATAAAAAAGATTTCCAATTCAGCTTACAAATTGAATCTTCCCGCTAGCATGAAAGGTGTACACCCAGTTTTTCACGTTTCAATACTACGAAAACACATTGTTGACAAAATCAATCAAAGGAAACAATCTACACCTCAAGCAATTCAAATAGAAGGGCATGATGAGTGGGAGGTATTAGAAATATTGGATTGTCGGAAAAATAAGAAGAAAAAGGAATATTTAGTAAGCTGGAAAGGGTTTAGCTCAGAAGATAATTCTTGGGAATCAGAATCAAATCTCAAGAATAGTAGAGAATTATTAAATGAATTCAATTTAAGATATCCAGATGCTTCAATAAAATACAAGAAAAGGAGAAGAATCTGAGAGGGTAAAGCTTTTTCCCAATGGGTTTTTTAATGCTGCCCGTGGAGGAATGTAGAGCTTACAAGAGGAAGCTTGGGCATTAGAGGGGGGATAATGTTATAAATATTACGTGTAACAATAGGTGAAAGTCTTGCGCCACATGTCACAGATTTGTATTCAGTTGTTATATGGTGTCCACGTAACTTGTAGTAGCTGGTTCCTCATCTGACAATCTATCTAGTTATTAAGATACTATTACCGCACTTCTGTCCCGTTGCCAAGAACCCTGAGATCACACCTTAAGATGACTTTGGCTTCCTTGCATGCACTCTTGGAACATTTACTGTGCAGCTCTGTAAGCTACCTAATTGTTCTTCAGACCCAAGCATTGGGCTGCATGGCAAAGGTTCTTTGTGTGACCCTTTAGCAAGTTGAATTTTTCAGCACACCACCAGTGACGCAAGCACTGAGTGATATTCAGAATGGGCGTTGATGCCTTTGATGCGTTCTCAATAGCCATTGTGATGCTGTTGGCTAGCTCATCAATTGTGTGTGAGGCGCCCAAGTTAGGTTGGTACTTAACCCAGTCTGACTTTGCCAAATTGGGTCTGGGGTGTGGTGGAAAGTTGCCAAACAGGCTTGCTGGTAAGTCCAGCTCCATGATGATTGCCATATGATTTGAGAAATGGGAATGCTCAAAGGTGGAGTCAGGTCTACAAATAGTTGCCCAGTTGTAGCATTCTGGAGTAAGCCACTGCAGGTCTACTGTAGTTTGACTGTTTTGTTTTGCACATTGCTAGCGGTGAAGGTGAGTACACCGGATCCTGAGCGGATCAGAAGACCGGTGGAGTTCATTAGAGATACGGGCCCTTTGGCTGTTTTGTGGATGTGATTGTAGTCTCTAGGGTTCCACACTAGGTGGTGGAGGTTGAAGTCCATGCCTAGTAGGATGGGGTTTGGTTTCAAGTTCTCAAGAATGAGCCCTAGGAGCTCCATCTCTTGGGGTTCACCAGGAGGTAGGTAAGCAGCTAGAAGATTGATAGGAGGATGGGGAAGTGGTAGGGCAAGAGAAACTTCTGCTATAGTGGTGAATTTGTTCAGATAGATGAAAAGGAGTGGCTCGGGAGTTGATTATTTACATAGATAACACTCTTGATGTAAGTGTCACCTTTGGAAGATAGAGCTGAGTTCATGAGAGGGGAAACAGAATGCCAATTTGGGTCTGAAAATGGGAGATGAGAGGCCCAATTGAGATGGGGTTCTTGTATCAGTAAGAAATAAAATAGACGGGTGGCTGATGATTTGAAAAGGGAGAGCATAACCTCCTCAGAGCTATGTCCATTGAGTTGAAGGACCCTGAGAGGGTCCCTGGTTGCCCTGCCCTCCGTTTTCCTAACAGAAAGCATGGGAGGTGTTGTTTTTTTTGTAATAGGATTTCCTGCTACAAGATGAGGTGGAGTTTTCTCTGTGAGAAGCAAGTGAAGAGTGGGAAAAGTTGGACATTTTGTCCTAGGTTATGTTGGTGGTAGCAAAGCTTGGAATGGTTAATCTCTTCATCACAATGTGTTTATCAATACAATGTATACAGAGTGCAGTGCCTGGCTTTTGGCCAGAGGTACAAGCTGAAGTGGCATGATCACCTGCGCAAGTTGCACATTTAGGTTTGTTTGCGCATTTGGTGTGAAAATTACCGTAGCTCCAACAGGAAAAGGATTGGGTGAATTCCTGTGCACATTTGGAGAGCTCTGTGGTCTTCATTTTACCATTGAAGCTGATTTTATTCAAGATAGCATTGTTTGCTTCCTGAATATTGGACAGGATTACAAAGATGGAGGAAAGGGTTTTGAAATACCAAGAGAATGAGTCACAAAGTTTGTGACCTGAGTGTGGTGGTCAGTGTTGGAAGATTTTGGAATTCTGTGCACAACAATTGTGTACAATTGAAGATCTGGATACAGGTATTTGAGTTGACACAGGCCTTTGGCAGTGTTGTCTTCACTGCAGAATTGCAGAATCAGTTTGCCAGTGTGGTGAATCCACCTGTGGCCTCTGATGATTGGGGATTTGGCTGGGTCAACACAGGCAAGAGCCCAGTTGATACATTTGACAAGATCCTGGGAGTCTGTCACTAAATCCTCCTTACCTTCACACATAGTTTGAGCAAGCGTGAGGGTCAAGAGAGCTTGGGGAGGGGGTTGAAGCTTTCGCTTTGGGTTTTTTTGGCCCTTGTGTTGGGCTGGCTGCAACTGGAGGCTGATACCAGCCTTTGCGGTATTAGCAAAGGATGTTGGATGTTTTACAGAAGTTTCTTTTGTTAATTGTTGATTGGAGATCTGCAGTTTGATCTGATACGTTCTGGGCCTGTTCAGCTACGACCGCTTCTATTTTCTGGATGCTGGTATGAACACCTGCCATAAGCACCTCAGGTGCACAAGTTGGTTGAAACATTTCTTGCACAATGTGGTGACAGAATTCCACCAATGTTTGGATGTTCTGGAGGCCTGATCTGTCACACAGGAAGTTTACCGGTCCCGTTTGGTTTAATCTCGTCAAGGCCAGGGAACAGACAGTCAATCTGCTTGGCTTTGAAGGGGCCAGCTATTGGAGCTTGAGTTTGAGCTCTCCTAAGAGCTGGGGGAGGTTGTCTTTACCCACAATTGACTCTCCGACCAAGTCACAAACTCGGTTGGTTAGAGGGGTGTCTGGTAGGTGAGCTATCCCAATTGAGTCCAGCCTGGTTATGTCAGTGTCACTAACTTTGCCAGGCTAGATCTGCGGTTGGAGGTTCCGGGTTTGGGTATTGACCCCATCCCTGAGGCCTAGTCCTCTCGAGGAAACCATTCACTGAGCGAAACCGAGATAAAGTTAAGCAAAAACAATAAATATAGAGGAAAGCACTGTGAGCAGATTGTCACAAGGGGTGAAAATTTTGTTGAGAATGGAGAAGCGAAATTTGGATGCGTGCTTGCGCAGTCACGAAGTGGGTCACGTGATTCGTACTGATCGGTCCTGCCACTGGTAAGCCGTGCAGGTCCCAGTATGAATTTCCAGGACGTTTTCCCAGTGATAACCATCGGCGACGCCGCCCCACATAGATCCTACTCACGGTCTGATGTACTTTGATCAATGCCCATGAACCAGGGTGGACTTTACAAAATTTGATCATGGAACACACAGAAATCGAACATGGGATGCCACTCTGTACACAAAGCGCCACATTCCCAGCATTTGCCGCTCTCGTTTCACCTGGCTGCCATGGAAAACGGTGGGACGGTCAGCTGATAAGCTGTCTTCTCAATGTATGAGTGGGCGACCGGGGTGGATTAATTTGAAAGTGTATATGTAGAACAAGCCCAGGGAGGGAAGGAGAAGATTTCCATCGGTTCCGGTTGATGCGCCCTACGAATATTACTATATTGGGAACGAAGCCTGATCATATCTCATCTTTTTCTAGTGGTGCCCCCCATCCGTCACGCGCTCATTCCACAACTTTTCGTCTCTACAACTTGGTGATCTATAACTTACAATACACACAGCCAATATATAAGTACTGCGTTGCCCCATCATTATCACCTTATCTCATATCATTCACATCACTTGTCGACCAAGTCTTTTAATTCAACCCTCGCATATCATTAACTACACCAAACTTGGATAACTCCTCTGTAGGAACCACACACACAACATGGTAGGTATGGATATGGGAAAAGGTTCAGGTGGTTTACCTGTTCTACCACCAGCTTCTACAAAAGCCAAACTTGTTGGAATATCAATGGCGCTCTTCGCAGCATTTGGAGGGTTCGTCTATATATATTGATGATTTGTTTTTCTTGCTCTGATTTTTTATCTATGCTTCTTTGATCTCATTCAATAGTTATCTTTACGGATATGATACGGTACATTGAAGCTCCTTCATCTGGCTAATCATCATCAACCTCTTTCTAACCTCATTTCTTCGGATGCGTCTTACATATCCTTGATTGATGCAGGGTTATATCTCAGGCACCAAAGAAATGCCATACTGGTAAGTCTTCAATATCAAAGGCGCTCTGATCATATGTACACACCTCCATCCAATTGAATGAAAGGAACTAATTTTTCCTTCTTGACCTGTTGATAACCGCAAGGCTTGAAACGTTCGGGGAAAAGAACGCAAAAGGAGAATACATAGTCAGTCTTCCACCATAGCCCAACTTCTAAATTCTGTCAAGATATGCTGACTGGTGCCGATCTTTGCTATGAACAACTTTGCCAAAAAAAAATTAGCTCAGTACCGCGAATGATTCACTAGTCACTTCTATCCTCTCTGCGGGCACCTTTATAGGGGCATTGCTTGCCTATCCCTTTGGTGATATACGTTGAGTACCCCTCTTGATTCACGCCTTTCCGAAGGCAACATAAAAATGTTAACGCGACAAATGATTTTGGACAAATAGTTGGTAGACGTTGGGGCGTAATTGCTTCATGTGCTATATTTTGTATAGGTGTCGCACTTCAAACTGCTTCTACTACCATTCCAGTCTTTGCAGTCGGTAGAGTCTTTGCTGGACTAGGAGTTGGTTTAACTTCTTGTTTAGTACCTATGTATCAATCTGAATGTGCACCGTGAGTCTTCTCCTTTGAGTTTTATTTCTTTTCCAACCCCCTAATAGTGATGAATTGGTTTGGCTTTGATGGATTCTTTACAGCAAATGGATTCGGGGGGCAGTGGTAGCCGCTTACGTAAGTATGACGTCTATTGCTCATCTATTTTCTTTCTACAAGTCTTACTTTTGTGTTTTCAACAGCAATGGGCCATCACCATAGGACTGTTAATCGCAGCTGTAGTGGTCAACGCAACTAAGGATCGACCAGATCCAAGCTGTTATCGAATCCCAATTGCTCTTCAAGTTGAGTGCTTTGGTTGACCATCCAACGTCAATAGATGCGGGCCTGACCCCTTCAATTCTTCCCTTCTAAACAGTTCATTTGGGCCTTTATCCTTGCCCTTGGACTTTATTGTCTACCAGAGTCTCCGAAGTTCTTGATTCTCAAAGGCAGAGAAGAAGAAGCCAAAGCATCCTTGAGTCGATTGCTTTCCTTACCAGCAGACTCCGAACAAGTCATAAGAGAATATGACGAAGTGGCAGATTCATTAGAAATCGAACGTACACGCGGATCCGGCTCTTACGCCGATTGTTTCAGATCTGGTAAGGGCAGGTATCGTCTTAGGACGCTATCTGGGATGGCAGTTCAAGCTCTTCAACAGCTCACTGGGTATGTCTCCTTTATTTATATCAGATCAAAATCCGCCTTCATTGATACAATTGTTTTCTTCATTGCAACCAATAGTATTAACTTCATCATCTATTACGGAACCTCGTTGAGTTGACTTTTTTGCGTCTCCTGTCCTTTTCTCGACTATATATATGTGTGTCTAAGTTGAAAAAACAACGAGCAGCAACTGACAGGAAATCGATATAAATTCGCTGTCTCTTATATAGATTCTTCAAGAACAGTAACATCAAGAACCCATTCACAATCACGGTCATCATCAACGTCGTCAGTGCTTTTGTTCAACTCAAAGTGTACAAACAGCCCCTTCTGATCAGATTTCGTATTTCTTCTAGGTCAATGTAGTCATGACTGTACCCGGGATTTGGGCGGTCGACAGGGTCGGCAGAAGGTCTTGCCTCTTATTCGGAGCCGTTTGAGTCCTATCATCCCTCGTTGCCTCATTGACCCTTATCGCATACTCACGCTCTTTTCTTTTATAGGCTTTGATGGCTATTTGCCAATTCATTGTACCTATCCTTGGTATCACTTTGCCTACAAGCAATCTTGATGCTCAACGTGCTTTGATTGCTCTTGTTTGTATCTACATTGGTGGTTTTGCATCTACTTGGGTTCGTGTCTATTTCTCATCTATCAAGCTATCTTGTGTCTTCGATCTCATTGCTTTTACGTCAAAATATTTTGCACTTTCCAGGGTCCGATCGCATGGTAAGGCTCAATGTACCTCTTCAACCCTAAGAAAGTGCATGTCTTGAGAAATTTTCTTCCATCTTTCTGACAGGGTTGTCACATCTGAGATCTATCCTTTGGCTATCAGGGCCAAAGCAATGTCTCTCTCCACAGCATCGAATTGGGCATTGTGAGCAAATTTTCAGCTCCATTCTTCACAATTGATCGGAAGCTGATCTTTGCTCGCGCTGCAGGAATTTTGCGATTGGCTACATGACACCTTATCTTGTAGACGTCGGACCAGGCAAGGCAGGACTAAAGTCAAATGTCTTTTGGATCTGGGGAGCTTTCTGCGGCATCTGTTTCGTCTTTACCTTCTTCTTGTACGTTCCAGAATTTCTCGAGAAGAATCTTCGTCAGAAACTGATATCAGTGCTCTGCTTGATCCCAACTTTGCCCTTGATAGCATTCCGGAAACAAAAGGATTGTCACTTGAACAAGTTGATGATCTTTATCAAAATAGTTCTATCTTGGGATCCAATCGGTACCGTCAACAACTCTTATCGGGAGAAGGACTGGGATCCGAGGAAATGAAAGCCGATGAAGTCAGGAATGATAGTTTCAAAGATGTTGATCAGGCTAATCAAGTCATATGATGGCTGTTAAATACTTGCGCAGTTTCATTTCGGTAGATTTTGTTTTCGTCAATCTTGTTAATTTGTATCATCAGCATAATTTTCGTTGTTATGGGGATCTAGTATCAAAGTTGATCTTTTACTGAGATCGTAAACACCAAGGATTCTTTATTAGGAATATTATGATGCTTACCTCATCATGGCAGTTCTGATGACGTGGTTCCTTGGAAAAACGGACCGCGAAAACCTCCGGGGTTTGCTTGCCAGGGTTTTTGTAGTGAGACTACTCATATGATACGTGATAGATTGATAATCAATCTTGATTGGGCTCTTGTAAAATTTGATCCCGTGACTCTTCGCTTTGACCCTTTGACAAAGTCGCAGGAGTTCGGGATCCTTGAATTTATCTCGAAAGACATAATAGACCAAAGGTCGAAGAAGCATAAACATGACTGTCAGACAAGCACAAACACGATATGATAGCCTTTTGGCACCATCTTTAATTACTGGTGAAGCCGTCTTCTGCGCCTGTTAGTTTGTATTCAAGGATTTCTTCCCCTCTACTTATCAGTGCTGTGATCTCCTGAATCCTGTGTCCGACGAGGATGGATATCGGTCACTCTCAAGTCAATCTATTGACCAAATCGGATCTTCTTGAGAGGTTCATGTTAATTATTGAAAATCTCGCTCACATCTAAGAGATTGTGCATGGACCGCGACACATCATGAGGACGCATTCCTAGACGATTTGTAACATTGAATGACTGTCACTTTCTGGAAAAATAGTGTCATCAAAGGTTGTTATTTTCCCTTCTTATTGAATCAAGCATTGGTACTTTGATATATTTTCAATGGTACAAATCACGCAGTGTAGACTAACTGGAAAACAACCCTTACTCAAAAGAATAATTACAATCTTATGACCCTAAAAATGAAATAGATGAGAAATATCTATAGCTTGTCCGGTGAAAAATTCTCAAAGGAATGAGATGATTAAAGAAGCCAGGCGACAATATCACTTGTACATTATCTAATTTTTTTGTTCAAATGTTTTATGCTACACTCAGACGCTACTACTGTGTCCTGACTGTTCATGAAGTTACTTCCAGCAGCCAATAATCTTCGACGGTAGCGATCCGAACCGACGATGGAACTGTTTTGATAAACATCATCAACTTGTTCAAGTGACAAGCCCTTTGTTTCCGGAATGCTTTCATGAGAAACAAAAGTATCAAGCGAGTGTCGTTATCAGTTTACAGCATTCATACATGATCTGACAGCTTTCGTCACTCACCAGAAGAAAGTGAAGACCACACCGAGAAGGCAGCAGCCTGACCAGATAAAGAATACACGTGAACCCAAGCCTGCCTTCCCTGGTCCATCGTCAATCATAAATGGTGTTGCATATCCAATGGCGAAGTTGCTTTTGAAGTCAACAAGGAAGATTCGAGGGAACTGACATCAGCTTATGTAGAGCAAGTACGAAACAATAGTAGAAATTCTCTAACATTCCCCAGCTGGCTGCTGTCGAAAGAGACATAGCTTTTGCCCTGATTGCCAATGGAAATATTTCACTTGTCACAACCCTAAAGGAGAAAACGAGATATATAAAAACATCAATGAGTGATGTGGATCCTCGTCAAGTGAACGGATTAACATAACAACTTACCACACAAGTGGGCCCTAGATCACAAGATCACGTAAAAAAGAAGTTTGTTTAGGACTAGAGTCACGATGTAGTTTAGAATTTAGCCGAATGATTTTGTAACTAACCCAAGTAGCTGCGAATCCTCCGATAAAGATACAAACAAGTGCGATAAGGGCGTATTGTCCAGATAGGTCTGTTGACGGTAGTACTATTCCTAGGATTGCGATCAGCAATTCACACACAAACATTGTCACCTGTTCAATTTTGTCAGTACTTATCCCATGCTGCTATAAAATGAAATTGGGACTCAACTGCACCCATCAAGAGTAAACCTCTGCGACCTATCCGATCTACGGCCCATATCCCAGGAAACGTCATGACCACA
This sequence comes from Melampsora americana, assembly GCA_022264835.1. Classification (NCBI taxonomy): domain Eukaryota; kingdom Fungi; phylum Basidiomycota; class Pucciniomycetes; order Pucciniales; family Melampsoraceae; genus Melampsora; species Melampsora americana. The sequence goes on from JAIFHY010000020.1 coordinate 231,651, forward strand.
TTGACCTGGGTGATCAAAGGGATGAATGAGACGATTTAGTAAAGATTTTAATTGCTTCCTTGATTTCAAAGTAGGAGGATTGAGATTCAACTTACGACATTGATGATGATGGTGATGATGAAAGGATTCTTTAGGTTACTATTCTTGAAAAATCTATAATTTTACAACTTTTTTGATTAGCGAGAAGTCAAAAAGATATCACGCTGAAGTTCAACTCAACGAAGTTCCATAATAGATAATGAAGTTGATTCTAATTAAAACAACCCGGTAGAAAATCAGTATCCCAACTCTGTTTTCCTAGCGCGAGGAATTGTCCTTACCCAGAGGCCTGCTGAAGCATTTGGATGGCCATTCCTGATAATGTTCTCAGTCGATACTTTCCTTTGCCCGATTTGAAACAATCTGCATAAGTTCCAGTTGCCATTGTCCGTTCAATCACTAATGAATCTGCCACTTCGTTATACTCTCTTGAAACTTGTGGTGAGTCTGCAGGGAGGGATAACAATCGAGCCAGAGATGCTCTAGCTTGTTCTTCTTTTCCTTTCAAGATCAGAAATTTGGGGGATTCTGGCAGACAGAAGAGTCCAATAGCGAGGATGGTAGCCCATCCAGCCTATTTTGAAAAGTGAAATATCATGAGCGATCTCTTTGCATCTCACCAAGATCTTTGTTTGATTTGGTCGCAAGCCAGACTACTTGGAAATGGTCACTCAACCTGAAGGACAATTGGGATTCGGAACGCGCCCATATCCTGACGGTCCTTTGTAGCGTTAACCATCAATGCACCAATCAACAATCCGATTGTGATGGCCAATTGCTACATACAGGAAGCATTCCAATCAGATGGATCAGTAAAGTATTCCGATAATTCTGAAATTGGTGTATCCGGTGAAATTCTTCAAATGACTTACATAGCAGGCCACAATGGCACCTCGGATCCATTTTCTGGAATCATGGAAAGCAATGATCATATCAGGATAGCAATCGAGAATAGGATGTAGAGGAGATGTATTGCAACATACGGGGCACATTCAGATTGGTACATTGGTACTAAACAAGATGTTAATCCAACGCCCATCCCAGAAAAGACCCTTCCAACAGCAAAAATAGTGATAGTGCTAGAAGTAGATTGTAGCGTGACACCAACACCGATAATCGCACATGATAGGATGACTCCCCATCTTCGTCCAACTGACCAACAAACAAATAGGGAAGTCAATCAGATTGCAAAAAGGATGATCAGATTCAGGAGATTAGGTCGTACGAATGTCTCCCAGGGGAGAAGCCAATAATGCTCCGACAAAGGTTCCAACTGAGAGGATGGAGGTAACAAGCGAATTGCTCGCGGTTGAGAGCTGTTTCAAATTGATACACCGGGTTAAGTTGCAAAATCTAGCGATGATGAGAAGGGACAGGCTTGTGGTTCAACTGACTACATAGGTTCCAGTGTCATCCTGTTCTCCGAATGTCTGGAGCCTAGAAAGACCAGAGTAAGGTTTTAGTCAGTTTTTACAATTGCGTGACTTCTTCGTGCTCATGTGACACAGATGATATTGTTTGTATGCAACTCGAAGAACACATACCAGAATTCCATTTCTTTTATTCCGGAGATATAGCCCTAGAAATAAATCAACACAAGAAGAGCGGCTGAAAATGAACGTCTAGACAACTGCCATCAGATCACTCAAGAACGTACGGTATCATATCCATATAAAATACTGTGAATATGCGTAAAGTGAACGACGTTAGAAATTCCTCTTGATCTATAACCATAAATCAAGACTTACCCTCCAAATGCGGCAAAGACCGCCATGCAGATACCCACGAACTTCGCTCGAGTCGAAGCTGGAGCGAACGCTGGGTCCATCTGAGTCATGTTTGTTTTTCTTTCGAACAAGTTCCCAAAGTTGATATATTTATTGTGTTGATCTAGAGTCTTATAAGTGATGGGGAAAAGTTAGGTGGGGGTACTATCAAACCTTCAACTTGCGAGGGCGCCGTATTTATACATTCGAAAAGATTTGCGTTCGATCGATGCCAACAGTCACGCGTTTGATTGCGAGAAGGATCTGGTTCTAATAAAATCAAGTATGGAGTGGTAATGGGAGGATCTGGATCCCAGAATTAGTCGAAGGGAGCGACCATCGTATTTTCCTGTACATTTCGAACGATCTAGTTGCTCCGTATGTCGAGAGTGGTTGAAAGCACCGCTAAGAACTGATGCGCAATTCTGATCTTAATCCTCGATTGAATTGTCAGCATGCGTGCCTAAAAGGATCAGCAAGCTAAAAGGACAAATTGAAGAACAGCCCCGAGCTTTTTTCAAATCTGACCGGTTTGGTGAGCCGGATGAATTACAAGATGGGGTACGAGCTAAATTTGAAGTTGAAGGACTATTTATAGAAGAGGACGAGGAGAAATTAGCGAATGAGGAAATCCATCATTTGACCTCATTGGACACCATGAAAGTTATGACAATGTATTATCGACTGATTGCCAAATCTTGTCAGCTCGGTGTAGCTATCAGAGAAGAGCCATTTGACCGTATCCTTTGAACTATCGGCAATCTATGCAACTGCCCTTGACTTGAAGCTACATCTGCCGACTCAAGCGAACCCAGTGACCCTTGAAGGTACACGGGTGGTTGACCAGGGTCGATCATTTCAGATGTTTGGGATAAGGATTCACTTTGTGCGAGATACGAATTGTACATCTCAGGTAGAGTGTTCTAAAACCATCATCTCATGTGCTCACAGTATGTCACCTCATGTTTCGACAAGATGGACGCGGGGGAAAAGTATAAGGACACGCCTTCAACCTGCGACTTGTTGATTCCGCGTAGCATTACTATTAGCCGAGTGGCATTTCATCTCTGACTGGAAGCTTGTTCATCATCACGACATTCCTCTTTCCCTTGCTTCCTTTTCTCTTACCAATCTGTGGATTGTGTTACACGACAGGTGCAATAAGAAATTCACAATTATGACAGCTATTCTGCCTTGTCCGCCCCCTTCATTTGCCTTGAAACATCTGGTCAACCTTTTCTTCCTCAGAAGTTAACATCATATGAGATTTGAGGGCTCAGGTTTATATTAGATAACATGGTGATCACTTGATAGTGCACCGGGAAGCAAGTGTTCTCAACAATCGATAGTACGCGGGAAGAAAGGGTCCCCAAGAGCATGGCGAAATGACACTCTTGTCTCTTTACTCATTATCTCGGTTCCTCGATAGGATCCCAGCCTCCAGTCTGGTGCCCTTCTTGATCATCGGCCGCTTTACACCAAACACGCCAAACTTTCGGATGCAGGACGGTCGAGGATTCTGCCTTGTCTTGATTGGGATTCGCCAAAGTAGGGTTGATGGGTTGGAATAGGTCAATATATGATGCAAGAAATGTCTAAAGAAAGAGAAAGATAAAGGACCGAAATGAAGTGATCATCAGGAGAAAGCTTTTGCGTGACGCCCTTCTCGACTTTCTACGATCAGGTAAAAGAGAGATACGCGTTTGACTACGTACACAGACTAAATACACATTATCTGATCCTCGGCTTGGGTGCTCGTTAATGGTAGTGGTCAAACATCGGCTGATCGACCGAAATATTCCATAATCCGAATGCTCATATACGTGTTTCTGCAAACCATGATCGGGACAGTCGCACGTTAGTATAGATCCAACTTCTGCTGTGACAAGGAGACTGACTCGAGGTTCATGAACACCAAAGCAGACACCCCTCTCGATGCGTATGATTAGCCGCGAGCAATCCTTCGGGTCAGGATATTGCCGCACTGTGACCAAAGCTCGTAAGACGCCTCTAACCTTGATCTCTACCCAACTTGTCCGTCCAAGCCGCGTGATGTGCTCTTGCCATGAGATCGCTTGTAATTTGCATGAATTATTGATCAACTTGATTGCGGCCTCGAAGCCCGGTTGAGGGGCTTGGAGTGAAAAAGGGACGCGTATCCGTCTAGGTGAGAAATTTGAGCGTTTCTGAAGCGATCGAGGTGCTAATTTCTTCATGTGCGCTACAGCTGCTGCCGTCTCATCAGGCATCTGATCATCGATCTTGAAATCGCTTTCATCGAGCCGAGAGCTAGATCTAACAAAAAGAAAGGCATCTGATGAACGCCGACACAGTGAATAAGATTCAACTTTAGTCTCTTTCTCCGGAGAGCACCAACTCCGCACACCATGGCAAAAAAGCATGTGCGATGAACCTTAGGATGAAATCACGTAAGCCAGGCGCACCCTGCGAGTTCATGATCGCCTCTTTGAGCTCCTGTACATTTTTCTGATTCTCCTGAATTAGACATTTATAAAGATCGATAGCTCCAGATCTTGGTAGATTATTAGCTTCTTGAACCAATGCTGGAAGTGCATGACGAGTCCGGCGTACGAGGCGGAGGAGGTCTTCAAGATGGCTGAAGTGAGATAGCAGGCGACCAGCGTTGTGAACGGGATCGAAGACCACGGGGGGAGCGACCACTGGAAGCTCAGAAGTAGAAGTTATTGAGTTGAATAAGTCTGGATGTGATGTGAGTTCATTCATTTCTGGATTGAGGTTATGATTTTGGAGCAGATCCAGAACTGGCAATCCAACTTGAGTGGATCTGTACCGAGAACGTACCCACGGTCCTCTCCTTCTATCCGCTGACTGACAGTGACGGTCATGTCGGATCATCACTCGGGCTCAGGATAGTATTCTTTAGTCAAGCCATAGATTGACGCCCAGGCTGCTCATGACGATGCTCTGCTGCCCACCGAGGAAAGCCTGCTGAGCTACTTCAGATCATGTCTTTTTGAGGTTTTTGGAGGGACTCTCGAGACTTTTTAGGACCTTGTTTTGGCCAAAACAGATCCCTTGGGTAAAGATTACACGACTGATGGAGTTGCATGACATGAATAAGAACATCAGATGAAGTCCTTCTTTACCTTCACGAAATGAGAACAAGAGAGAGAAGAACCACAGTTGGGAAGGGGCTGGTGTTTTTCTATTTTGCTCATAAACTATATATCCAAGCACTTTCTGCAGATGACTTCTACCTGTTGCCTGTCATACCCATCAAGTCAACAACAACTCACAGATATTGATATTATCATATTGGGCCCTGTGTATATGCTGATCAACATTCATACCACTGGTTTTCGAAGTCCAGAGGGAGAAAGTGAAAATACGGAAAACAAGCCACCGGAGAGTAGTGCCCTCTACAATGGCCACATTTCAATAAGTGCACTGTCAAGGTTGGCCATGTTGTACTACAGAAATGAATGCCAATTTTGTAAGAATGGGTAGGATCTCTCTTTTTTGAAACAAATTTATATATTGAATTTCTTAACAATAAACATAAATGTGAGTATTAAATAGAGATAAAACAATTCAAATAAGAGAAGAAATACCTTAACAATAACTACACAGGTGAAGATCAACTTTATGACAATAGTATTAAATCAAACATTGAAATCAAAAGGATTCTAATTAATGAAAAAACAAAATTGGATAAAATTAATTTATAATGAAATTGAAAATAATGATATTAAGAGCTTGTTTGGCTGCCGTTTAATGCATTAAGGCACATTGAGCAGCTGTGCATTTTGTCATTGTAAAATGTGTTAATCTATCTTTTTCCTCATTTTCACTTTTTTGTACTTCATGTACCTGAAAATGTGAAAAGTGTTTGGCAATGAATTTGATTAAAATGAAACAAATGCAATTGTTCAACTCTGATCATCACGGTCCTTGTCAACCATTCAATTTTCATTGTTTTCATCAACTTCATTCATCTATTTTGATCATCGCGGTTCTTTTCAACCATTTGATTTTCATCATGTCAGACCCACTCAACACGTCTTCAGATGAAGACCAATGGTGTTCATTGTCTTCATCTTCATCTTCATCATCAGACAGTGATGGATAAGTCCTTTGGGAAGGATGGATTGGCTTGGCACAAGGAGTTTGCAGTGAAGGTGAAGATTTGGTTTGGGATAGAGTGAGACTAGCTTGCAAACGAGAAAAGGCCCAATAACTAAGATCCTTAGCGGCATTGGGCAATTTCCAAGGGAACCAACACAGAGCCATACACATAAACATAATGGCCACACTCCACACGGCCGTTAAGCAAGGATCATACTCTTCAGAATGTAGAACTTCGGGAGCTAGATAAGGATCACTACCAACTACTCTGCCAGAAGTATTGATATTGCTTTGACCGGGGTATTGAAAGACTGTAGCAGTACCAAAGCTGATGATTTTGACACAACCCTCGGAGTGAGTGATTGGATAAATGAAATCTTGATTGAGAAGAAAAAAACAGGATCATAATGGAAAACAAAGATCAAATGGACAAAGGTGAAAGACAGGCAAGGGTCTTGAGGTGAAGAATGAGTGATGTGATGATAGTCAAGCATGGAGTTTAGGTGAGCTTCAAAGTTGCTGATGTGGTATCAGTGAAAGACAAAATGAATGTAGTGAAGGTGTGTGTAGTGTCAAAGTCTTGAAGTACATAGGAATTTGATTGGAGTTGTAATGTTGAATGTGTATTGCAGAGACAGGCAAGTGAGGATCAAGTTGGGCTAAAGATTTTGTAAAGATTATTTGAATAATTGTCCGTAAAGATTTATGGTTGTGGATTTTGGGCAATCTTTAGGGTTCAAATTAGATAATCCCTTGAGTTAAAGCCACAATTGCTGGTGCTCCAAGTTCCAGTAATGTATCCTCAATACTACATACAATACCAATACCATTTTGGGTATCAGAGCGCTTAAAAATACCACTACAATACCAATACCGTATCAAGTATTAGTGTAAAACAATGGTAAGCATGTTTCATTTCAGATAATTGATGAGTGGGGATGAGAAGAGATAAAAAACAATACAACAAACATGTTTCAAGTAAAAAAATTATGAATTGTTGACACTTAACAAACTCTTCACCAGCTATATTAATAACATTCTTGGATCAGATTTAAGCACCCACTGAGTGCTCAACAGTTGCAGGTTTCATTCCATTCCTATCACGGCAACAGGGATCTGCAGCTGCTGAGAAAGTCCTCTCCACTTCACATGATGACCCACATGTGGCCAAATGATCTCTTGATAGAGATGATAGCACTGGATACCGTCCTTCATTGACCTTATGAATAATTGGGCACTCAAAGTCAGTAACTCATTTTGAAAATGATTGTATATTGTGTACCTACCTTCCACCATTGAAGAGCAAGGTGTGGGTCCTTCTCTACATCCTTGAGTGGCTCATCAACACATTTGAAGTAGTTTGCAATTTCATTTTCAACATGTGTTGGAAACTTCTTTTGATGAGCACAAAATCCATCACCATCTTTGTCCTTGCCATCATTCAAATCATGTGGCCCAACATCTTTATTCTTTCCTACTTCAAGCTTTTCTGTCCAATTGTTGAAAGTGGTGTTAAAGGAATGATAATTATATTTTTCATATGTTTCATTTCACAAGCTTAGTTACATTTCACATGATAGACATTTTCATTTCTTGAATTATCTTTCTCACATTTCACATGTCTGTTTATTAATAATGTTTTTCATTATACTGTTTGTAACTGTTTCAAACCTAATCTCAAACCTATGTACTGTTTGTGGCGTTTTCATATCTATACTACTGACAGAGCAGCCAAGAGTTTTCTCTCTTCATCCAGGACTTTCTATTCAATCTTGGGTGAAGGTGAGTACTCAAATCTCAGGGATCTGTGGAGTGATTCAAGGTTTTAGTCTGAATCATCTTCATCCCTGCTCTGACAGGTATGTCTAAAGTTTTCTCATACTTATTATGTCTCACATTTTTAAATTCTTATGTTTTATTGTGATGGAATAAAAATCTGATCGAAGACTTTCTATTCAATCTTGGGTGAAGGTGAGTACTCGAAGCTCAGGGATCTGTGGAGTGATTCAAGGTTTTAGTCTGAATCATCTTCATCCCTGCTCTGACAGGTGATCTACAAGATTGTAACAGGTTATGAGCCCAGCGTGATACACGTCTGCGGCAACCTTGTTTTCCATCACAATATCAGACAAAAACTTTAGTTTCCCCACCATCCCTGAATTCGAGGAAGACATCTGTATCATTCAACTGAATGAACCCCCCGAGCGCCACAGACGCAAACTCAGATGCTAAACCCCGAGAATCGACTGTCTCAGATCCACGAGTTTCAGCTACTCATCCTTCAAATTCTAAAAACTCTATACCATTCCCTAAAATAGAACAGAAATCACTTATGTATTCTAACTCGAGTGAACATAAGGAATTCTCGACTTCCACTTACTCAACAGTCGTTAAACTCACTAACGGAACGTTTAACGATTGGAAGCTCAGGCTCACCACTGTGCTTGGAGCTCAGCGATTATTGAAGTATATCCTGAAAAGTATTCCCGCCCCCACTGATCCTGTTGAACTTGAGGATCACGAAACCAATTCCTTACAAGCACTTGTAGCAATTCACGCCACCATCGATGATACTAACTTCCAGGTTATCCGATCATGCGATTCGCCTAAGGATGCTTTCGACAAGCTATGCAAGCATCATGACGATGCTGGGGGAATTTCTACCGCCCATCTTTTCTCCAATTTAGTTACTCTTCGTATGTCACCTGAGGATGATTTAAATGAACACATTCACCAATTTAGAAAGATTCACAATGATCTACTCAGCAATCTCTCTTCGACCCCCGATTTTAAGATTTCTGAACCTTTCATCACAATCATTCTCATTAAATCATTACGATCAGAATATACTCCCCTTGTTCAGAGTTTACTCACAAATTTCAGTACTTTAACTTTGGATCGTTTATACTCTTTACTAAAAATAGAAGCAACACGATCAGCTGCTAACAACAAGAGTGATACCGCTCTATCAGCAAATCGTAAAAACAATCCAAAATCAAGAGTATCACGAAGAAAGGAAGGACAAACCCAAGCTGCGAACAATCTTCAATGCTCTCTGGGACACAGTGGTCATACGGATGAAAACTGTCGTACTAGAAAGTTCCGAGCGTTTCTTGAATATGAGAAGTCTCTGAAGACCGGAGCCAGCCAGGCTAATTCATCCGCCACTGCACAACTCTCCCAGTCAACGACCGAAGCTAACGATGACGTATCTTATTGGGAGTCGGCTTTCTCTGCTTCATTAAATTCAAGTACGCCTACTATCTGTGACACTGGCGCGACAAGCCACATGTTTTCCGATTTATCATTGATATCAGATCTCCGAAAAATCCGTCCTACCAGAATAAACGTCGCTTCGAAGAATGATGGGATCTGGGCCCACAGCAAGGGGAATGTAAGACTCAAATCTTTAATCCTCCGAAACGTTTTATATTCACCAAAGTTGACAGGGAATCTCATATCAATTGGCAGTTTATGCAATGACGGATATCAAGCTTCATTCAACAAGAGCATCGGTATAATAAGGAGTGTATCTGGGAAAGAGGTACTTAGGATGCGGAGAAATTCAAGCACGAACCGTCTTTGGACTCCAGAACACCTTTTCCCATATTCTTCCGCTTTCTTTTCCCATACCGATCCTACCAAACTTGCTATGTTATGGCACCAAAGACTTGGTCATTTACATCCCTCCGGAGTCATACATTTCCTTAATCGTCAGAAACTCTTGCCTTTATCCAAACAAAACTTCATTCAATGTGACTCCTGTTCGATGGGAAAACTTATTCAATCTCCTTCCACTTCATCTTTTCATCGTTCACTGAATCTCCTTAATCTTGTACATAGCGATCTTCTGGGTCCTATTACTCCAGCTTCAGAGTCTGGAATGAAATACATTCTCAGTTTTATAGATGATCATTCTCGCTATGCAACTCTATATTTACTCAAATCCAAGGATCAAGCATTCAATGCCTTCAAACAATTCAAGGCTATGATTGAGAAGAAGTGCGGAGCCAAGATTTTAAAGCTCAAATCAGATCGAGGTGGAGAGTATTCATCTAAACCTTTCCTGGAATTCCTGAAGAATGAAGGCATTGAAATTGAGAGAGGACCAGCTCACCGTCCAACTGCCAACTCTGTGTCTGAGAGATACTTCAGGACACTTCTGGGGAGGATACATACTCAGCTTCTTGAGTGTGGCCTGCCATTATCGCTTTGGGGGGAACTAGCAAAATACTCATGCATTCAAATTAATTGTTCTCCATCAGCAGCCCTTGAAAACAAGTCGCCAATTGAAATATTTGAATCTCTATTATTGGGTCACGTTCATCCTTTCGATTTTGACAGACTCAAACCTTTTGGATGCCTCTCATTTGCTATTGATCGACATCGAAAGTCAAAGGTTTCACCTACAGCCCGGCGATTCATCTTTGTTGGACTGGAGGAGGGGGCCCGTGCGGCTCGTTTGTGGGACAAGCAAACCGGCCGGATTCTTATTACTGGAGATGTTGTGTACAGAGAAGAAATCTTTCCAGCACTTCATCCAACTCTTTCGCCCAAGGTCATTACCGAATTCAAACTACCACAACTAGACGACGCTCTGGTGATGACTAAAGGTCAAATTCCCAGTAAAACGGTGGAACCCATATCCTCAAATCCCGATACATCGAACAAAGAGAACCCAACGTCTCATTTGTTATCGTCCGGTGACGAGACTATCGAGGAATCGCCGCCTCAATCTCCTTATCCAAAGATCCGTATACCTTTATCAGGATCGATTCATGCTCCGCGTGATGACCAATCACATCAACAAGTAGCTGAATGCTCAAATCAGCCGGAATTTCAGAGACTTCCGACTAGTTTAGAGACCCAGAGATACCGATCTCCATCTCCACCTTCATCACACTCATCCGCATCACCAAGTCAAAAGACACCAGAAGGATCACCGGTATCATCTGTCAAAAGCCTGGAGAGGCCAACATCTTTATCTTCGTCGAGCTTATCAGATGCCTCATCGTCTATACCTGGGATCGCTCAAAATACTCTGCCGATCTCATCAGAATCAATGGCACCTGTCCCTGATCAGCCGACGAGCTCTTCCACAGTTATTCCCTCCGTTCCTGAGGATGAACATCCTCCCACACCAATCGCACCCAAAACACCTGAGCGTATCACCGAGACGCTTGATCCCAGTCCTCCATCAAAAGAAGCAACACCACCGCCCGCCCCTGTTTGTAGCAGGAAGGCTACACCCTCCACTAATCGCCCTAAGACACCTCCGCCACCACGTCGGTTGACCAGAGTATCAAAGGCACCTGATCGTTATGGTTTTTCTGCCACCACGGGATGTGATCCTGACAGTCCAACGTATTCTCAAGCAATGGCTGGTCCAGATCGGAAGGCATGGGAATATGCCATGCAGCAGGAGTTCGATTCCCTAACTGAACATGGTGTAGGAAAACTGGTTGATCCACCTCCTGGGGCTAATGTCTTAGGGGGGATGTGGGTTTTCAACCGAAAGCGTGACGAGCACCATCACATCATTCGGTACAAGGCTAGATGGGTAGTCCTGGGAAATCATCAAATTAAAGGTCTCGACTACCATGATACGTATGCTTCAGTTGGCAAACTGGATTCGCTCCGAATCATTCTTGCAGTCTGTGTGAACAAACGCATGAAGTGCATTCAATTTGACATTGTTACAGCGTTTCTCAACGGCAACATGCTCGATCTCGTGTACACTCGCCAAGTCTTAGGTTTTGAACATCCTGCAATGCGAAATAAGGTGTGGTTATTAATCAAATCACTGTATGGAACAAAACAGGCAGCTCGCCGATGGCAACAACATTTTGGTGCAACCACATCTGAATTCCATATCCACCCAACTGAATCTGACACTGCTGTCTACATACTCAAAAACAAACTAGGATTACTTATCATGCATCTTCATGTTGACGACTCATTGGTTTTCTACGACAGTGACGAGTTATTTCACCAATTCAAAACTTTCATTGATGCCAAATACAAGCTTAAATGGACCACCAAACCAACTCTCTATTTAGGAATCAAGCTCGATATTGCTGATGACATGTCTTACATAAAAATCACACAATCTCACTATATAGAATCCGTGCTTGAACGTTTTGCGATGGTGAATTGCAAGACAGCGAAGACTCCGCTTCCTCAAAGAACAATCTTAGTTCCAGGGACCAGCGAAGAGATCGAAGAGGCCAAGGACATACCATATCAGGAAATGGTCGGATGTCTACAATGGATCTCGGCGGTTACAAGACCTGACATCTGTTATGCTGTCTCCCAATTATCAAAGTTCAACTCAGCCTGGACTGTATCTCATTGGACTGCCGCGAAGCATGTTTTACGATATCTTCGTGGTACCCAGGACGTAGGGATCACATACTCTGGGGGGACTCCGGAACCTCAAGCTTATTCAGACTCCGATTTCTCTCAATGTCCCAACACGCGGAAATCGGTCACCGGATATGTCATTACAGTTTCCAATGGAGCTGTATGCTGGAAGTCGCAACGCCAATCCGTGGTAGCCTTATCCACCTCTGAAGCCAAATACATCGCTGCTACGGAATGCTCCAAACACCTAGCCTGGATTCGATCTTTCTACTTTGACATAATGCATCCTATTGACTCACCGACCTTATTTCATATTGATAACACCTCTGCAATATTCACTGCCTCTGGGGACGGTTTGAAATCAAAGTCGAAACATATAGATTGGCGTTACCACTTCATCCGTCAGATGGTTCAATCAAATCAATTACGAATCAAGCACATTCCAACTGATGAAATGCTGGCTGATCACTTAACCAAACCTCTGGGACCAACATCTTTATCTCATGCGATGAAACTTAATAACATGAGATGAAACGTGCTTAGAAATGGGGGGATGTTAAAGGAATGATAATTATATTTTTCATATGTTTCATTTCACAAGCTTAGTTACATTTCACATGATAGACATTTTCATTTCTTGAATTATCTTTCTCACATTTCACATGTCTGTTTATTAATAATGTTTTTCATTATACTGTTTGTAACTGTTTCAAACCTAATCTCAAACCTATGTACTGTTTGTGGCGTTTTCATATCTATACTACTGACAGAGCAGCCAAGAGTTTTCTCTCTTCATCCAGGACTTTCTATTCAATCTTGGGTGAAGGTGAGTACTCAAATCTCAGGGATCTGTGGAGTGATTCAAGGTTTTAGTCTGAATCATCTTCATCCCTGCTCTGACAGGTATGTCTAAAGTTTTCTCATACTTATTATGTCTCACATTTTTAAATTCTTATGTTTTATTGTGATGGAATAAAAATCTGATCGAAGACTTTCTATTCAATCTTGGGTGAAGGTGAGTACTCAAAGCTCAGGGATCTGTGGAGTGATTCAAGGTTTTAGTCTGAATCATCTTCATCCCTGCTCTGACAGGTGATCTACAAGATTGTAACAAGTGGTGTCTAACAATTGTTGAGCAATTTTGTATTCAGATGAGTTGTCCCCAAGTCAAATTGAAAATAGTCTGTTTGCCAGCTTGGGTGGTGTACAGTGGCCAGGATCAAGACATTGGATTTGAAGGCTTCTTCTAGATATGACTTCACCTGGACCAGCATGGCCTGGTACATTGGGAAGAAAGGGTCTGCTTGCAAAGTACAGGTGTTGATTTAGTCTTGAAGTACCTTTGCCAGCTTGACATATTTGCAAATTGCAAGGGAACCAGTCGGTGAATCTTTTTCAAAGAGCTTGGTCAATGATTGAAAATCCTGGAAAGTTATATCTCAGTCTAATACAAATACACCTAAGAAGGAAAGAGGGGGGCTTACACGCAGAACTTTGATCAATTTACCTACTTGCTTCCATTGGTCCAGGGGAATATGGGATTTGTTGAGGATACCACAGGGCCGTGCTTCATCAGGATCGCTAGGTCCCACTTGAGGATGTTTTTTTTTGCCATCTTTACCTTTGTAATCCTCCTCCTGGTCCTCTTTCAGCATTCTATCAATGACCTGAAATTGATTTTGAGTTATGAAATAGAAGTATAAAAGCAATTTTGACTTATGAAATAGTTGATTGAAATTGATTTTGAATTAAAAAAATTGAATGATATTGATAAGATAAATCAAAGTGATAAGTAAGTGAAATTGTTAAGTCAGTGAAAAGGACACACCTCTTGGGTGTTGTATAGTCACTCCCAATATTGAACCTTTGTGTTCCATCCAATTCTGTACACTGCAATTGGTCAAGGAAAACATCTGACCATGCTTACACAAGTGGCTTCAAACACAGCCAACATCTTAGAGGAACCTCCAATCTTATGAGCAATTTCATCAAGCTAAGATGATTCAAGATATTCAGATCAGAGATACTATATAGATAAGCAATATATATATATATATATAGAACAATTGTAAAAGTGAACTTACCATAAGTGTCACAGCATAAACAGCATTTGATTTGTTGAAATTTGTTGCAGGCAAGCCTGGAGGAAGTTCAAACGGACCATTGATGACACCATACCAATCAGCTTGAGTCACTGCTGTGCCAGAGATATCAACAACATCCGTCTTTCTGCTTTCTCTTCAAAGTCAATCATGTTTGTAAAAGTTTCAGATTTTTCTTTTTTGGGTATTGTACTCATTTAATGTTCAGCAATAGGAAAATCACCAAGGATCAAAGACTTGACCAGAGGAGGGGGTGGGGCTTTGATTCCAACGGCCTGGAGACTTGCATTAACTATCAAGGCTATCTTATGGCCTGAACAGTGGACTTGATCAGTGCTCTCATCAAACTCAAAGTGTTCATAGTTTACTTGACTATTTTTGAAAGTTGTGCTTGCATTGCGCAAGCACAAGTATCATTGTTCCCACCTGAATCAAGAGTCTGTGAAATCAATTGTGATCCAGAATTATACAGAAGATTAGTTGTGAAGCCTCAAAGTGTATTAGATTTGAAATTGAAAAAACTTATCTTGGAGTAAAGCTTGTGTTTTGCAAGCACATTGATGAGTGGCTCTGCTAACCACTTGCCCTTATGATGCCACACAATCATCTTCATGGAGGGGTGATAAGTGATATACTTCCAATCACAGTTGATGTAATTAACAGAAGCTGTTATAAACCCATATTGATTGCAAGGTGAAGTCCAAGCATTGAGTATGAGCCCAAACTTTGAATTGTTCTCCTAAGACAAATTTTGAACAGGTAATTTTAGCAAAAGAAACTAAGATAGTATACATGAAAGGACTCACGTGTAGTTCTGATATGACTGTTGATTGGAGACCAAGATAAATCTTGTGAGCAAAGTGTTCTAACCAACTCCAGCCAAAGAGGTGGGCCTGAGGGTTGGCATATTGGAATGCAGCACAAAGTGCTGGATCCTTGATCCATAGACATGGCTGTGATGTTTGCACTGCCCACATACCCATCATTTGATTCAAGATTGAATTTGAAAATTGAGTCAACTTTGAAAAATATGCTTCCACTGATGTCTGAGTTGCCAATTCTTGCTGTCTTTCTTGCCTTTCTCGTGCTTGCTCTTCAGCAACTACAGGGGAATGACAACAATAAGACACCTTTAATACATCACACTTTGAGCAACCCGGTTTGCCAGTCTTTCCATCTTGATTCGGACCATCTCAATGAGCATAAATATTCAATGTAGAACCTCTGCTTGCGTGGAATTTGTTTTTGCACCACTTGCATGGATAAGAACGCCGCGGGCCTTCAACAGGCAAGATGAGAGAAAACAAAGATTAACATGAACACCAAAAAACATGAGTGGTTCAAATATACAATAATTGAGTAAAAATGATTAATCAAAATTCACTGACATCCTTGTCAACCTGCACAGCTGCGTGAAAATACTCCCTTATATTGTCAAAAACATTGTCACTGTTGGACTTGACTTTAATAGTGCCTTGGATCTTGGCATGTTCATCCTTGGAGTCTTGGTGCAAGTTCACAACCAATTTTTTCCCGGTTGAAGTGATTGGTGAGCTGTGTGACCTTTTTAGAAGGATAAAACAGTTACAGTCCATCAATATTTCCCTGGATAAATTGCAGAACAAATCCATTTGCCTTACCAAACTTGGTACAATTTGAGTGTCATCATTTTCTTCTTAGTCTGCTTCAAGCTGCTAAGCCGCTTCTTCTTCTTCTGATTGATCAATTGCGAGGCATTGGTCTCAGACTGAGTTTGTTCTTCTTCTGTATTGGTCATAGTTCTTTTACACTTTTCATGTTTCTTCTTGGCCTTTTCAATGACCATAATTGATTGTTCAGAACCTGACACATCTGTGGCGTGAAGCTGGATAGACTTTTGGGAATCTGAAGGAGGTATGATCAGAGCGGAGTACTTGGTTCAAAGTAGAGTAGTCTGAGTGCTTTGGGAGGACTGGGTATGAAGTGGGGTGGTTTGAGTGCTTTGAAGTGGTCCTGAAGATGGATGCACAGGAGATGCAGGTGATCCAAGGCAAGACAAGCTCATTTGACAAGAAGTAGGCAAAATCTGGATACTAGACTCTAGCTCAGGCTGGAACAGAAAACAAGAGGATGGATCAAGAATTGGTAAGCAACCCCTTAACCACTGTTTGTGTTATAAGAATTGAAATGATAGAACCTATGATTTTCAACTGTGTTGGACATTGGATTAGACCTTGGATCAATCAAATCATTTATGTAAGGAGCCAAGAAAGGCTGGGCCCAAGGCCACATGATGCTTTGAGATGGATTGAAAAGGTGGATGTTTTGCTTGATGCTGGAATTTGGATGGTCCAATCAATTGAAAATGTGAGAATAGTGTGTGCGTTTGGAGCAAAGGAGGCAATGAAAAGTTGAAAGGGTGGACGTTTCAATTGCTTTTGATTGGTTCAATCAATTGAATACATAGAGATGCCAACATCACATATTGTTGATATTTTTGACAACAGCCAATGTTGGAATTATCATTGATACCACATAGTTACTGACAGTAACCCAATACTGTTGCAGGCCTGGCCTGGTAAAGTAGCAAGGTCCCCAATACAATACCCAACACGGTATCTAAAGCCATCATACCATCATCTGGCCTGGATGGTAAAGTATTGGCCATGACAATACTAGATATTGTGCTTCAATACAACCCAGAGTAGTTACTGCACCACTAAAATTTCAATACCAGTACTGTATCAGTGGCAGTGTTGATAGAAGAACTTTGTTCAGTCTAAAGTGTCTTGTTTTTTCAAACTTCACCAAGTTTCTTCGCCACAAAGCCGAGAGTCAGCCCAAGCCCCAAGCCGGGTCCCACATTGGGGACCCAACAGAGCCCCCAATAGGTCCGGTGTTTGGGCAGGTGTTTTGAGATCCCCGAGGGTTGGGGTCCGGGCAAACCACTGCTCAACGGATGACTTGCACTGTAGGTTCAGCCTGAGCCTTGAGCCAGGTCCCCGATAGGTCCGGTGTTTGGGCAGCCGCTTTGAGTTTCCCGAGGGTCGGGGCCCGGGCAAGCCACTACTCGACGGATAGTGCTCGGAGCTCAGGCTGAGCCGAGAGTTTACCTTTTTTAGGATTCTTGGCGTGTTTTGATAAGTCACCGCCTCACGCAAGTGAACTGCGATAGGTTATGATTTCCGGCACTCGCGTCTTAATATACATCCTGACGTTTCGCCCAAGCGAGTTCTTCCCTTTAGGGTACTCCTACCATTATCAAGTGCGCAATGTTGTATCGCTGCGTGAACTATACAACGGCAAGCCAGTCGACTCAAGCGACACCACATGCTTTCAAACGGCCTGGAATTGTGGGGTTCACAGCCCGAAATATCTTCAGCGAGGATTGGGCACTGATGACTCAGTCTAGCAGGTCCTTTCGGCAAACCAAGGCAGAGGCTCGGTCGCATTAGAAAATAAAACGTGTTGAGGCTTACCGCTGGCCTTCAAGGCAGACTTTGGTTGTGCTGAGGGTCAAAAATCGGGCAAGGAGGCTGTTGGTCCTACCAAAGGTCTCCCGAGTAATTAATGGAGTCGATGACAAGCATTTGTGACGCATTAGACATGATAATCCACCCTTGCCTCGCATTAGGAATACTGGACTTGCCGGCAATACCCCATCAGCCTCCGCCCGCTTACATCTTGACCAACAGCATCTAGGGAAAGCTGTGACAAGTTTGCCTTTTCTGGTGTACTCAAATTGGTTGGAATTCGATAACCTCGTTTATCGCGTCTGATTATAGTAAAGTACAGGTATCGTCTCTACGACTAGCGTCTTTCATAACCCTCCTGGCTTTTTTTCCTGGACGCTTATGTACAATTGTCATTCATGTATGTATCTGGAATCGAATGATAAGAACATACTAATTCAGGTGTTTAAATTGAGATCGAACAAGAACCAAGGATGCTGATGCGGAAATTCAGATGCTCGGTTTCAAAGTCTTCCCTTTTGGGCCGGGTGCGCGAGCTCCATGGTCTGGGAATGGCGTTATACAGCGATCTCCTGTGTCGCGCTTTTTTGTGGGGGGTATCATAGTGCGATCACCGAACGAGAAATCTGTACCTCGATCACGATCCCTCCCATTTCCGACCATGCCACACCGCGCAAGCTGCTGTAAGCAAGATTCTCAACGTCAAGTTAGCAGAGGACATCAACACTTCACAACATATAGATGCCTGTACGTGAGACGTTGCCCGGCTCTTTGCACTTTTAGGCTTCTCCTAACACCCAAAGATGGGTTGCAGTCGGGTGTGCTAAGCTATAGACACATTATGAACGGGTTGAAGTGTGTTTCACTGCTTCCGAGTGCCTTCCGAACCCGGCCTTGGAAAGCTCGTACCCCTTCATTAGCCCCCTCCTCTGGTCCCCTCATGGTATTTACTCTTGTCTTTTTCGTCAACATCATACTTATACATACATTTCTTCAGTCATCCTTCAATTTAATCATTGATAATTCAGAAAGTCATCATTCACACCTTCATAGCATACATCACCGATAACAGAGGAGGATAATTCAATCCTTGCTATCAGGATGTCTAAGAATATTTCAGGCAATAATGTAGCAGTCTTACCCCCCGCTTCAACTCGTGCAAAACTTGTAGGGATCGCAATGGCGCTGTTTGCTGCATTTGGCGGGTGAGTACCCTCTATATATCTGGTTTTTACTGACGCCGTTCGGTGACGGATCTAAGTGGAAAGCACATTTTGCTGACCCAGTCGGTCGATTTTCACGATGAACTTATTTCCTGCACATCCATATATCAATCCTTGTAAATGAAACAAAACTGCGCTGTGTTGGTGATAATTACTTCAGATATCTGTACGGGTATGACACGGTGAGATCTGATCATCCTACTGCTTTGAGACTGGGATGACCCAGTTTCAAGCACGACTTTTTCTTATACGATGCATTCTGATCGGCTTTACACATCGGTTCCTCTAGGGGTACATCTCGGGAACCAAGGAAATGCCATTCTGGTCAGTACTGCCTTAAGACGTAGAGTTTATCAGTGCAACTTACTTACAAATATGACAACTGATGCGATTTATTTCCTATGGTATCACTTAATGCAAACTGGACATGCGTATGTCTCTCTGCTTCGACGACGATCGCGGCAAATTCAATTTTGTCTGAACACAGGCTTGAAAAGTTTGGAGAGCCAGACGGTACCGGGAAATATATTGTTTGCAACTTTTTTTCATTCATGTCTTACCTTGACAAATTTCGTTCCACTGAAGACTTACAATCTTTCAGCTGTCCACTGTTAACAACTCATTGGTCACTTCGATTTTATCTGTTGGAACCTTCTTTGGAGCCTTATTAGCCTCCCCGGTTGGTGACTTACGTAAGGCCTCTTTAAAGTTTCCATGTCTCTTGCTTTCGAAGGTAGTGATCATTGATCACACGCAACTTTCCTGGTACATCCTCTGCATTGAATCCCATCAACAATAGTCGGCCGAAGATGGGGTGTGATCGTATCATGCGGTGTGTTTTCGATTGGAGTGGCACTTCAAGCAGCTTCTTCGAGCATTCCCATGTTCGCTGTTGGTAGAGTTTTTGCCGGGTTGGGAGTCGGATCGACTTCCTGCCTAGTTCCAATGTATCAATCTGAATGTGCACCGTTCGTGTATCTTGTATCTTGTCGAGAAACTCGAAAATAAGACTGACTCGTTGCCTGGTTCGTTCGATTCGATGAATCAGAAAATGGATCAGAGGTGCAGTTGTGGCATGTTATGTGAGTCAGATACCTGCTCCCTGACCAGTCAGGCTTCCCTATCCAGTTCACGAAGCTAATACTTTTTCGGCCTTTTTCTTTGGATGTATCAGCAATGGGCGATCACCATTGGATTACTTATTGCAGCTGTGGTGGTCAATGTGACTAAGCTTCGCCCTGATGCTAGCTGTTATCGAATCCCGATTGGCTTGGAGGTCAGTTTTAGCTTCGTTTAGTGACTGAAAAACACAGTCGGCTGAACGCCTGATTATCTGTGAACCTTGTGCCAATAGTTCATCTGGGCCACCATACTCTCACTTGGAATGTTCATTCTTCCTGAATCACCCAAGTATTTAATCCTCAAAGGTCGGGAGTCAGAGGCCCGGTTGTCTCTTGGACGTTTGTTATCGCTTCCAGCTGATTCAGAACAAGTGGCAAGAGAATACGACGAGGTAAACGATTCGCTTGTGCTTGAACGTACCATCGGAGCTGGCTCCTACGCAGATTGCTTCAAGTCAGGCAAAGGTAGATACCGCCTCCGAACCCTAACGGGGATGGGTGTTCAGGCTCTTCAACAGTTATCTGGGTTTGTCATTTTTTCTCCGTCCAGTTTTTACCTCAACTAGCTTAATCCATGAAAATTGAACATCACACTGATCTAGCCCAACCTTCTCCCGCATATGATTTAGCGTGAATTTCATCTTCTATTATGGTACTTCGTTGAGTTCAAGTTTCGCTTCAATCCAACTTTGAATAGCTCATAAACTTGTTGTCTTACTCGTTACAGCTTTTTCAAGAAAAGTGGGGTCAATGATCCGTTCACCATCAATGTCATCACCAATGTGGTACGTCAAACTTCTTCCCTCAACCATCCTATCTCAGCATCATCAGCACTGGTACTTATGAAACTTTCGCCGACTTTGACTTGTTATCGCCTCGTGCCTTTGATCCTCTCAGGTCAATGTGGTAATGACTATTCCGGGAATCTGGGCCGTCGACAAGTCTGGACGCAGAATGTCACTCTTGATGGGAGGAGTTCAGTACCCATCTTCATTCGACATATAGCGCTCGGCGATTTTGTACTGACAAGCATGACCTACGTAGGCCCTGATGGCGTCTTGCGAGTTTGTGGTTGCCATTCTCGGTATAGTAGTCTCTGGTGACAACCCTGCTGGCCAACATTCTTTGATTGCTTTCGTATGTATCTACCTTGGGGCATTTGCTGCGAGTTGGGTGAGTCGCTATCGTCTTTTATGTGACATATTACCGGTATTGAATGTCTTTTCCGATTCCTCCCGATACACCCATTGGGCGGCCTTAGGGACCAATCCCCTGGTGAGTTCGTTCACTTTTCTATAGCGATATAAAATGAGAACTAAATCAGACCTTCAAATCTCTTCAGGGTAGTGACCAGTGAGATTTACCCATTGGCTATCAGGGCGAAAGCGATGTCGCTTTCAACAGCTTCAAACTGGGCTTTGTAAGTCTTCTTGATCATTGGTTCATTGATTTGATTGTGCTGATTCCTTTTGCTTCGCATCAACCTATCAATTCGGACTATTCCAAGGAATTTTGCCATCGGATTCTCAACCCCATATCTTGTTGACTCTGGACCCGGAAAAGCAGGGCTGGGCTCCAATGTGTTCTTCATATGGGGTGGTCTGTGTTCACTGTGCTTCGTGTTCACCTTTTTCTGGTGAGTCCGATGTGATATCTTCTGCAAAGGATGATCTTTTCTCCTAGCGGTCAAATACCCCTCATCTTGTGGGGTTCTTGACGAGGACGTGCGAGTATCGGAGCTGTTCCTGACTAAAGCGGATTCCGTAATCTTTCTCCTCTGTAGTATTCCTGAAACGAAGGGATTATCACTCGAGCAAGTCGACGACTTGTACCAAAATAGTTCCATCCTTGGGTCAGACTCATACCGCCGAAAAATTTTAACAGCAGAAGCAACCAAAGTTGCTTTTGGGAATGCCGAAGAAGGCAGTAGCAAAGAATTGATGACGGTAGATGGTAAAAGTGAAGAGAAGATTGAGCAATTGTGATTTCTCGTCGAGCAGTGTCCCTGGTTTTCTTCTCTCATTTTGGCATCTTTTTCATATTACCTTTTATTTAGATGGCTTTGAGCGTTGTACATATCTTGATGGTATCAATTGCGCGTCTCGATCTTTTACCTCCTGGTCAGAACAACACCCCCCATGTAGAAGCTGTTTTTGTTAGTCAATATTTTGCTTGGGTATTGGGTTACTCAAAATTTGTTTCTATATAGTCAGTCTACTTATTCCTCCAAGACACACAAGTAATTCTGTAATTCAACACTCTCGGGGCGTCGAAGCAATCGATGCTCTGGTCCCCCAAGGATAATACCTTCTCATTTCTGCACAGAAAGTTACGGCTTGCATATTCACATGCAATACAAAACACGTGAAAAAGGACGAGTTGATATATTCCATGTCGGCTAGGGAAAGCATGGTAGCAGACTACCGTCGGCCATGCTGATGGAGAAGACCAAACCAGACCACCTCATCTTTCTTAGCAGATTGGTATCAAATCATTTTCCAGGACCCAACCTGCTGTCATGTGATCCATTTAAGATTCCCACAACAGTTACTCATGGACGGCCCGCATAGGTCGAGGGGACTTCGCCCGGGTTAAGTGTGACAAGGCGAGTCTCAAAGATGTAGAAGATGTGAATGAAAATTGGGGCATGGTGTGATTATATCTAGTGGGATACAAGAAATGAAGTTGATCATCAATCATCTAATAATTAATCAGCGAAAAACAAATGGAATCTTATACATGTGCACAAGATGATTGAATCTAAATGACGGTACGAAGTATAAGTAACTGCAATGATATGCGATATATGGGTCGCTTACACATAGGTGTGGTATTGCGAGTATGTATATGTAAGGGAAGAAAAAAAGAGTACTTGTATCACAACATTAAGATGTTTGCCAAGTGAGTCTGAGTAGGCAGTCAGCGGAGAAGAACGGGTGGAGCGATAGAGGACTACCAGAAAACAACAGAAGGCCGGATCCGAGATTATGTACGAATAACGTCTCGCAGCAAGACAGCCAATTTCTGATGTATATATGTTGTAGGGTGGAGCGTGTCCCAAAACAGATATTCATTTGGATGCGTGCATACAGAATTATGAGCATAACAAGGTTGGTCAACCACCGAGATACCGTAATTCATTGGATTTGCCACAAAGTCTTTCCATAAAGCCGGGATGTCGTACGTAAAGACGCGTTGATCAGAAGGAAGTTTAGTCTGAAAGTCTGCCAAATTATTTGAAAACCGCATGTTGAATATTTGACTTAAGTTGTCCAGTGTCTGCAGCGATCGGGTGTTGCCTTTAGCAGCGCGGATGTTGACAAGGAGGAGTGGACCAGGAGGAATTGGTAGGAGGAGGATATCCGGAGGCGGTCCCGCGAATGCATCTGAACGCGCAAGGTTACCAACGACATTAAAAATTTCATCAACGCTTGAATTGATACTAGTTTGAGCGGCCAGCACCGAGTCGTGAGCCTCTGCCGCCGTTTGTGCCTTCATCTGAGCCTTTAACACCTTATTCCAAATCTAAACCGCGCACCGTCAGCCTCCATATGATTGTTTGAGACATGAGCACTCCTACTAACCTTGGTGAGACTGTTAAGTCCGACCCAGGCCGCCACCATACTCTTGCCTTTGTACGGGCCAGCACCGGGTGAATGAGATTTCAAATCAGACGTGAAGGCGTCGACCTGCTGATCGAAGTCTGGCACATCAGCTGAGCTGATGCTATTGTCAACAGTAGCGCTGCCTGTTTTTAATAGTCATGAAGGCTCATCAGGTTGGGGAACAATACCGGACCGCATATTCAGAGATACAAAATACACCGACCGTATGCATAATTCACAAGCGTAGTCCGTCCCCCAACTGGCCCGATCATTTGAGAGAGGTATTCATTCCAAACGTAGCCATCTGTCCAGCGCCCTGAGATTTCACGCAATGTTAGACAACACTGCAGGATGATTATATATTCAAACCAATTGCTAAGCACGCGAGAACCCCACCTTTGAAATACGGAGGTCGTTTAAGACTAGCTTCATATAGTGCTGGACGTGCGTGAGCATTGTCGCAGTATGAGGCTCCGAATACGACCAAGCTGTCGTACCCGTTTATGCCACCGCGTAGGCCATTGTCCGGCCCAGGAGTCCCGCCATCAAAGGGGCCTGGGTCATCGGAACCGGTTCCATTCCGAGCTGAACCAAGGCCAGATCGTGCAATCACGTCTCCGTCATAACCTGCTATTTTGTCGGCGGATCTAACATGCCGAATATGAATATACACGACCACGCCAATGGCCGCGCCAATCAGGATGCAGCCAAATAGACCGAGTATGATGAGATGAGAGGCACTGAGACGCTTCGGCTTAGGTTTGGGAGGAGAAGCTGGGAATGCGAAAAGTTCCTTCGCCTGTGGCAAATCAGAGCCCAGACTGTCACAGGTCGAGTCATTAGGAGCAGACGGATTGCGAATTTGGACAGGCGCGCTGAGGGAGCCCGATTCGGGGTAGTCCTGATACTTCCGATGAGGATGATTGTCGTGTTGAGCGATGAATGCCGAGGATGACGAGGGAAAGTACAGATGATGCTGAGAAGTCATTTTGGTGGGCAAATGAAAAGACTTTTGGGGAAATCTTTGCTCAGAAGGAGAGGTCCGGAGCAAACGTTGCTCCGCTGGATCTACGAGAGTGACGGAGGAGAAATGATGCGGTTGAGGTTCACTTGGTAAAAGTGGCTGGGAGGTCGACGCCTTGCGGGAGAAGCTCGAGTCGCTATAAGAGGACGTATATGCAAGAGGTATTTCAGGTTGATGATAGCTATCAGCTTCAGGGTTGAAATCTGGGTGAACATATGGCAGTGCGGATGGTAGCCCGGTGGAGCCTTGAGCTGGGTCCGAAGGACTGGTATTTGTATTGATTCGTGCTTGACTGTGAGGATTCGTATGTGTAACACCATCCAAATCAGCGGCAGCGAGCGGATGAGCAGCATAGTTGCTGGTCATTCTCAAGGTTGAAGCTGAGGTCCTATCCGAAGGCATAATCCACCATGTCAGCATTTCTGGCGATGACATGTTAATATCGCATCACATAATGGATGACGCGCAAGGCACACCCGAAATGGGGACGCACCCGGATGTTCAAAAAGACTGAGTCTGTAACGAAGCTAGATAGTGAACCGGAGAGGACGACGGCCTAGGAATTGTTTAGCGCGCACTCGGCTCCAAATTGCGATGAGCCAGGGGGCTATTCGGGTAACTGAGTGGTGAACGCTGATATCAGAGATTGATGGCTGCGGCTGGAGGTGAAGGAAGTTGGAGAGATTCCAGTCGATCCGAGATTATGAAGGAAGATGATGGATCAAGGTTTTGATCGTTCTCTGCAAAATGCAAGTGCTGGCTCAAGCGCCCCCCCACCTCTTTTGAATTGGTTTTGTAATGACTTGATCTGTACTCTGCTGTACTATAGGAAATGGAGAAATTTCAGAAACGAAAGACAACTGACACTGAATAACAAGGAATGAAGAACCAGGAGCATCATACCTGACAAGTCAATGAGAGGCTGGTCAAACATAGTCTGGAAAAGGGAGAGAAATTTCAAAGGACAAGTCACAAGAGAGTCAAAGAAACCGGAGCGATGTCCACAAGCGTGAGTTCTGCGGACAGAGGTGCGAGAGGCACAAGATAAAGCAGAAGTATGTGTTTGTATGCGGCAAATCCAGACGCGCAACAACGAGCATCGGATCCAAAGGAAGGCAATTTGTTCGATACAGTCAAGTGTAAGTGAAACTCGATACTGCTTCACAAACACATCATCTCAAAACAGCTTACCAATGGCCATCGGTCGAATCAAAAGTCTGTCGCGTTTCGATTGGGAAAGACCGATAAGCCCCCAGAGTTCGACATTCCATGTACGTATGCGAAACGATGTAAATCCAGATAACAACGGTACATACACAAATATAATTTCACATCGACCTCAGGAAAAACATAAATTGTACTTATGGGCGATGGGAAGATAACCCATAAAGTGCGTGATAAAGTGGAAGATAGACTTTGTGGATAAAAATCAGATGTATTAACCAAAACACTGCGTCCGATTGAGTTTTCGATACTGCGTCTGCTGATGACTTCTAGGCTCTGATGACTCATGAGGCACCTGCGGCTGGGCAAGGTGGTATATTAACATTCGGATATGTCACACTTCCTATGGCTGTCACAGAGGCTCCACTCATAAGCCACACTGGCATAGGCTAAGTGAGGTTGTGATTGCACAAAGACTGGATTGGGCCCCACCCTGTTTGCATCGACGTGAGTTCTTCACGAGGCATATGGCCACATCAATGACTGCCGTGTTGTCCCGGAGGATCCCAAGAATTATGACTCAAAGGGTCAGATACCAGATAAGTCAATTGAGCATAGCAACATGGAGGGATAATATGAGAAGGATGTCTGTCAGGGTCACCCAGAAAAAACTGTGGAAATTGACACAATAGAGACAGAAAGAAACTTGCCAGTATGGACGGGCAACAAGATCATGGAGCGGATTTGTCAAACATCAAAGACGGACGCATGAATCCAAGGACTGGTTGACACACTGGCTACACCATCAATACCCGAGGTCAAGGAAGCAATGCAGAGGTACAAAGTACAGGACAGAGCACTGTACCACAAGGGTATTGTCAAAGTGTTAGATGATAAGACATGTAAGTTTGAAATCCTACGGCGCCAACACAACAATGTCTGGACGGGTCACTCAGGGAGAGCAAAGACATTATATGGTGTTCCAGAACTTTTCCACAACGAGAAAAGAAAATTTTGGCTTTGTTCCTCTCCATTGTGAGAGTTGATCAGATTCAAGAAAGAACATATTCTGCTTTCTGGAAAATTTGTCCTGGAACCTTTGTGGAAAAGGTCCAGAACAACTTTGTGTAGTATCATAGAGCCTAGAGCATCTCCACCAGGGGTAGGCAAATTGAGGAAGGTGGAGGATCCAACCTGGAGGGAGAGGGAGACTTCAGCCATGAATGCAGTTTGATACTTATGCTCAAACCTGTGTAAAACTTCATGCAACTTTCCTACAAATTCAATGCAAGACCAAAATAAAACTTGCACAGAACGTCTGAGAATCTTGCATGGATCTTACATGTTGGTCTTGCATGGTTTTTGCACCAGTTGGATGACAAAGTTTGGGGTTGTCAACATAATTAATGTGCAAGATTGGTGCAATGTGCTTATTGTGCATCTTTTCCATCACTTATAAACATGGCCCTCCTATGAGGGCAAAAGTTTTCATTGTGCTCCAAAAGAGCATTTTTGAAATTTGGTGGCTCCAAGTACACTAATAGTACTCAAAGTGAGTAGGCAGGTTCTGCCTACTTCTAGACCTAGAACCTAGTTTTTTTTGGTGGGGATTTTTGTTCTAAGTATGTTTCCCAAACCTTTATAGCTTTGAGGTTTCTGTGCCTACTTTTACACCTCCAGCATCTGTCTTGCCAATGCATTAGTGGTACTCAAAGTTAGTATGTACGTGTACATATGCACACATACATAGATCAAACATAGATTGAAAATGACATTTTGCCCGCCAAAACATGACATTTTGAATTAGAGAATGACATTCTGGGTCAGAAATTGAAGTTTTAGACATATGTAATGACATTTTGGACGTGTTCTCAATCTATGTTGTGCTACATATATACGCATACATAGTTACTTTGAGTACCGTAATTGTATTGGTCACTGGCAAGAGCTGTACATAGATCTGGTTCAAGCCACCAGGAAGCCCTTAGAGCATCCACTATCGTGTCTGTAAACGGCCTTGGTAAAGCAAATTTTACCTTACCGAGGCTCAAAATCACCAATTGTGTCAAAATCACGTATTGGTACCTACTGATTTGGTAGAAATTTGGCAGAGGTCCAGCAAATTTGCAGGACCTTTGCCAACTTGGTATCTACCAATTTTGCTTGAGCTACCAAGCAAACGGGACACCGCAGTCATCAGATTTTAACTTGATTCTTCTATTTCAACTCCTCCATTCATTCAACTCATGATTCAATTTTTCCACCACCACCAAAACTTTTAAAATTTAGATCAAATTAAAAAATTAATCAAGACTAAATTCATATCAAATTAAAAAATCAATCAAGACTCTTCAACTTTCATATTGCTCCTTTGATTCAACTCTTCCATCAATTCCACTCATTGTTAAGTTTAAACTTAGAAGATTGAGAAAACAAAGAAAAACAATTTGATTTTTGATCAAGTTCAAACTTGAAAGATTGAGAAAACAAAGACAATTGGTGAACCTTGGTGAAGGTTTGGAGTGTGCAGATTCTTCACCAAACAATCAATTGGGGAACAAAGTCTATTCTGTACAGTACGTACCGTACAGAATAGAATTTAGCTCAATGATAGTGGAATTTGATGATTCTGCACATACTGTTGCTGTACTTTACAGACACGTACAGTAAATTGACTCAAAATTTGCTGTAACGACAGTGGATGCTCTTATTATGATAAGTGTGGGATATGTGTGGGTGGTGACAGCGGGGCCCTATGGCTGAAAAAATGCAAAGTAGGCAACTGGCACGGAGGTACAAGTTGGCTGGCTCACTTTCTCTGGTTGGAACCTGGTTTTTTTTGGCACCAACTACCTAGGTCTCCCAACTAGGCAAATTTTGCCTACTTACTTTGAGTCCCATTACTGTAAAATACGATTGTGTAACTTCAGCGCTTAAAATTTAGACATTTCATCAAAGTGCTCTTTTTGAGCACAATCAAATGTTTTCATCAAGAGCAGAAAAATGATTCTGAGTAAAGCAAAAGATGTGCAAAAGTCAGGAAATTCATAATTGTACAAAACTGTTTCATTTTTGGACCCTTTTTACGACCAAAAGTGAATTTCTCTTGTCACCAAGAACACTGTTATAACATGTAATTCCTGTCCGTGCCTCCAGGGTTTGTTGCGGTTTTTCCCCCAGACACTAGGAGGGGACTTAGTTAAGTTAGCCACTTTCCCACGTGTCTTTTTCAACTTCATATAAAATGGAGAAAATGACTTTGAAGAATTGCAAGACACCTTGATTTTGTCTTTATCAATCAAATCATTGCGTGAAGGATTCCCAAGACTCATGTCAGAATAAACACTCATTTTATCAGAACCCTTCTTTGATTTCATGAGTAATGAAATCACTTTCATCTGCAGTAACAATGTCAAGAATTCATCCAAGTAACACCCTTTTTTGAATTTTTTCTTCACATTGTTGTTCTAACAGTTCCTGATTATCAATGCATGTCTAGTGGTTTAGGACATTTACTACCTCAAATGAATGTGAAGAAGGAGATGACCAGAAGCCTTCCTTAAGCTCTTTCATAGCCAATTTCAGACAAGGTTAATTTGGATGGGATTCTAACAGGTCTTCCATTTTATCAACGTTAAAAGGATTTGTATTGTTTTAAAATAGACTTTGAATCTTGATCTTTTTCTAATGACTAGAGCATCCAGAAAAGGGTTGGCTGTACAACTTGTTCCTATTGCAGCTGAAGGGCCCGATGGCAAAGTACCATCCCAATGGTAAACTTTCAAGAAACACTCTGATGTATACTCATCAGGCATGATCACACCCGCAGTTTTTTGAACAACAGCCCCAGATGTTACAAATGTGAGGGTGTTTGTCTGCAGGACCAACTTTACATTCTCCAATTTGGTTCCAGCTGAAGCAAAATTGCTCCTTCACTTCACAACCTTTAGAGTCCTCAAATTGAAATAAACCTTCATACCTATACAAAGGAGAATGAACAGAGCTTGAACTCAAAAGTGTCACTAATTGAATTCCAGGATTGAAATTTTGTTTCTGACTAGAAAAAATTTGACTATATGGACAAAACAAAGCTGCCAAAGTGGAAGTCAGGACCAAGAAATAAAACCATAAAACATTCACTAAGAAGAAAACCATCACCAAATCAAAGCAATAGGATTCAAGATATGCTGATTGTAAGCACTACCAAAAAACTGTGTCTTATGAACATCACAATCTTCATAATTCCAATCAGAAAAAACAAATATATTTGCTATGTGCCACCTGAGCTCCAAATGCTGCATCATATACAGCAATATCTTTCCAATATGCTATAACACCCAAAGACCAAAATGGTGATTTTATATATTTCTCATATTCAGAAAAATATTTCTCACAGTTCAGAATCACAGCTTTGAGAGGTTTTTCAAGAATAGCAAAGCAATACAACCATCCTTCTAGTCCACTGATCTGGAGATGGAGACACCTTGACACCTCCAATCCTTTTTCTTTAACAGACAAAGAATATGAAGTATCACCTTTCCTAGGATTATGTTATTTGCCTTTAGTTCTCCTAAGATCAATTGATAAACCGCTCTTCCAATTTTGACAAAACCTTCTTTCTCAATCTTGATTGATTCTATGTGGCTTATGATTAGTAATTTATATCTAAAGAGCATCTAAGTGGCTTATTCCCTTCTTAATATCATGATTCTGCTTTGCAAAGACGTGGAAATTATAGTAATCATTGATTTATGTATTTTTCAATGCATGATTGTTGTTGAAAGTGATCCAATTTCATCTATCATTATTCCTCTATCCTCATTTCACCTATCTCAGTGAATAATCAACCAGAAAGTAGCTTACCCCTCACAGTAAGCCAAAATCCATATCACATATACACATCATCCGTAATTGAAATCCAAATTTTAAATTCAAGATCATGATTCATCTTCAGTTTGTTATTATCAAAGTTTTTCAGCTCTATAGGTTTTGTTGATAGATAAAATGTCAATTATCAAGTAAGTCTTTCTCTATCAAATGATCTTTTATTTTAGTTGTTTTGATCACTTTTGATATGGTTAACTAATAAGATTGTTCCTTTACAAATGATTTTCAGATTCTCACTCTCCTCTAATCACGTAAGTCTTTCTCTTCCGTCTTTCCCACTCAACTATAAACTACAATCCTTGCATTCAATCTTTTCATTAAAGTCTCATCACTGATGACTAATTGTATCCTTTTAAATCAAATCTTCACATGTTTGAAAACACTCCAATACCTTGGTAATTGTAACTTTTCTTCTTACTTTCTTTAATTATTGACGGTACTCAAAGTAAGTAGGCAAGATCTGCCTAGTTGGGAGACCCAGTTAGTTAGTGCCACAAAAACTAGGTTCCGTCCAGAGAAAGTGAGCCAGCCAACTTTTACTGCCGTTCCGGTTGCCTACCTTGCATATTTTCAGCTGTAGGGCCCCGCTGTCACCACCCTCACATGTCCCACGCTCATCCTGATAAGACCTTTCTGGAGGCTTGAACTTGATCTATGGATAGTTCTTGCTGGCAGCCAATACAAGGCATTGGCAAGATGGATGCTGGATGTGTAAAAGTAGGCACAGGTACCTCAAAGCTACAAAGTTTTGGGAAACATACTTAGAACAAAAATCCCGGCCAAAAAACTAGCCTCTAGGAAGTAGGTAGGTTCCGCCTACTTACTTTGAGTACTGTTATTGTTTTTACTATTGTTTTCAGCTTGCTCATGTCCTTCTTTCTGTAAAGAAAATTAAAAATATCCACAATTCAATTTATATCTTCAAAGCAAGTACATATATTCAATGTCAATCTTAATTGGGGGTTTCAAGATCAAAATTTCACAACAAAATGTTCATGTTGCGGCTACGTCTTGATGTTATAACTATAAAAAAACTTAGGCCTTGTTCAGCTGGTGCATTTTAATGTACCTTAATCCAAAAATTGGAATAAAATTTTAATTTAATGTACATTAAAAAAAAGTTGTTTGGCGGAGTTTTAATGCAAAATTTTAATCAGCTTAAACTGCTGAAAACGTACCAAAAAGGTACTTAAAAATAATCAACTCTACAGTCGATTATTTTGCTGAAATGGTGCATTGACCCATTAAATCCCTTTCCATCCTTCATTGGTCCTTCCGATTTCATCAGACTTGTCTTTTTTTAGGTCACAGAGCCTAATCTCATTTCAATACTAACACTTTGTAATGGATATCACTGTGTGCTGATCACCCACACATCATCACAACTGAGCAACTCTCTATCCAAGTTAAGTTGCCCAAGATACCACAATAATCCTCCCAAGGCCATCATTGTCTCAGGTTTAGAATGAAATGAAGAGATGGCCTCTGTAATTGATTTCTTCACTTCTCCAAACAAATCAGAAAGTCTAGAGAGACATTCATCAATTTGTAAATATTCATCTGTCTCAAGTGCAGTCCAAGTACAATCTGATGATGCAATGTTTTTTGAAACTCTCATGGTAGAAGTTGATAAACCACCTTTTTCGTGAACAATCTCTTTGGGTCAAAATCAATTGCATTCAATGAATTTTAATCAAATTCATCGCCAAACACTTTTTGCATTTTCAGGTACATTAAATAGAAAAATGGGAAAACAAGCAAATAATACATTCAACACATTTTACAACGATAAAATGCACAGCGGCTTAATGTACCTTAATGCATTAAACCGCAGCCAAATGAGCCCTTAGTGGTGATCATCAGAAAGAAAGGTGATCAAGGCTTTTTTACTTGTTTTCTTTGATCATCCACCCTGTAATGAGAAAAGATCCAGGAAGAGGATGCCAGATTGTCCTTGCATCCGCTATCAACCCCACCTGGTTCCAAGAGTGATCCAGTCAGGGTTGGTGCTCTGATTGCATGTTGTAAGCTTATCTTTTGATGTTTTACAAGAACAGGATACAGAAAAGCTTTCCAGTGAATATAAATTTTATGTAAATTTATGCCACAAAAGGAATTAATTTTTAAATATTCAATCTTGACACCCCTTATCAGAACTTTAATGAAATTCATGTGGATATGATATTCTTGTGACAGTATGATTAAATATGAATATAATGAAATGAGTAAACAAACTATGTAAAAAAACAAAATTGATAATCTTCAACAAGTAATAAATTAATCAATTTTGATATTTTTACATTTCTTGATCAATAAGAGATCCTGCTCACTACATCAGTTTTGAAGAATCCTTCATAGACCTTGACATTGTTGTTAAACATATGTGAACAGGAGTGAAATCTGATGTATCATCAGCTGAGATCTTCAGTTTCAAAATGAATGAAGACTTCTTTCTGTTCTTTTCCAATTTACATAATTGATGAATCTGAACTTGAATCAGAAGAGTTGTTTCTATGTTGACAATGTTTCTTCCTCTTTCTCTAGATTCATGTAAGGGAAATCAGGCATTGAGTTGATTTTGATTTTCTACACCTTGTTTGGATAACAGAGCAATCTTTTCCTCATTTGTAAGAACTCAAGGCATCTGCCATTGAGGAGTAATGTTTTGGTACACAGGAGTCTGCACTCTGGGAAGATCTGGAGGATATGAAGTGGTGTCTGGATTGAATATATATATAATGGGTTGCTATCTGACCTAGGAGTGGAAGTAGGATCAGGGAATCAATTTTTGAATAATGGCCTATTGGCATCTCCTTTGAATTCAATAAGTTTAAGTTCAAGATTTGATCAATGTCTGTACCAGTTTTTTGAATGGTATGGGATGATTTCAGTGAATGAACTTCTGATGTGATGCATGGAGACATTGCTTAAACCCCAACTTTTGCAATAAGACCTTTTGAGGTCAGTCAATCTGGCTGTAATAACCACTGAAGATTCATAGGCTGGACCATCACTGGACATTACAAGTTTACCTTCAAAAGATTGGATAATGAAGGGTGATTTACTAGATGTGATTTTTACAAACATTTTGAATGGCAAATGATAAGGTAAAAAGGTAAAGAACAATTGTAAATTGAGCTAAACAGGTAATGACATCAAACATCCAAATAGATGAAGTAAAGAACAAAACCCATCCTGTCATCACAGACATCTTTCAAACTCCTACATCATTCAGGACATTCTCATCAGTAAATCAAAAGTGACCTACACCTAGATGATAGTGAACAGAGATATGATGATTTAAGTTGATTAACTTCATCAGATTTGGTCCACTTTTGCCAAATCTGATTCCCATTGAAAGGTGTGTACATTAATTACAAAAATTCAAAAAAATGAACCCATTGTGTGGCAACCAGATGTGCTCAACTTTCAGGTACATCAAATTGATCAAGCCCAGCCAATCATAAGCTTAAAAGAAAATTAAAGTGATCCTCATCACCATTTCTCACATTTTTTTCCATCTCATGAGTTTCTATTAACACAATTCTTGACAATCCCATGCTCAGAGGTTTCCAAAATTCATTCTTCAGTGATGATGTCATCTACACACATTGATTTTGAATCTTGAAAGAAGTAGTGAGCCTTGAGTCCTTAACTCTGAATCTAATATCACTACTGGCAAAAGGTAATTCTTTGAGTGAAGGAGGATTGAAAATACATCAAATCTGCATCATTCTGCATTCAATCTGCATTTTAGGCCCTTTGTTGCTCTAAATGCAATTGCTTTTCTCACGAGAAAATGACCTTTTGCTGGTAGTGTATGTAGTCACAAAGGTTCTAGGATCAATTCTCTGAAGGTCACAATCAATTATATAAGATCTGATTCCTTATTTAGCTTCTTTGTTCTCCTTTTCACACTAGGTAGGAATCTCACCTGAGGAAAAGGTTGACTATGAGATCCAAGAGCAAGGTTAATTAATTAGGAAAACCTTATGA
Source organism: Melampsora americana (assembly GCA_022264835.1). NCBI lineage: Eukaryota > Fungi > Basidiomycota > Pucciniomycetes > Pucciniales > Melampsoraceae > Melampsora > Melampsora americana. The sequence continues at coordinate 266,500 of JAIFHY010000020.1, forward strand.
TGAAGGGTATAGAAGTCTTTGAAACTCAAAAATTAAGATCTCTTTCAAACCTTTATAATGATTTCACTCAACAAAAAAACTTCAATTCATCATGTTATAAAACACATCATCATATCTTTAAAAATCTCAAGAAAAAAAACCAGAACCCACTCAAATGATCCAGAAAAACAAACCCCAATCCTTTCCAAACCAAACTAAATAAATCTCTTTCAATCCATCATTTTCCTCTCTTCTTCTCTCTTCTAATCTTTCTCTTCTTTCCAATCAGACTTTTGATCCTTTCATCCTTCTCTGATCCTTTTTCAATCGATTTCATCTTTTCAACCTTTTTCACTTTGTCTACTTTCTTTCCTTTTCCTACTTTTCCTACTTTCTTTTCATGATCTTTTTGACCTCTTTTATTTGTCCTTTCTTCAGTTTTCTAATCATTATCAATTCACCCCCCACCCAAAAAAGAAAGAAAGTTAATTACCTTGATTTTGATGAATAGATCTTATAAAAAGCAAATCAAAAACTTACTTCTCCTTTACTAGTGATGGCTAATTTCATTTTTTGTCTTTCAATCAGTTTTTCACTCCGTTCGATTCGTTTTTTAACAGTTTGAGCATTTTCAATAGCTATCTCGCAACAAATCCAAAGGTTAAACTTCATAAATTTCCCTCATCTGAATCAAAGAAAGATTTCAATCGATCCTTACTCACCAAATTCAACCATCAATAACTTCTGTGATCGTTTCCCACTCTCAACTAACCTTTTCACCTCCTCAACCTTCTTCTGTCTCTTCTCCTTCTCTTTCCCATCTTCCTCCAAAGACTTCACTCTACATCCTTCACCTTCTAACTCTTCGATCGTCCAAAGCTTTAATAATTCATCAAGTTTCACCAAATTCTCATTCACATATCTTACAATCCTTAACGCATCAGAGTGTGAAAAGACTTCAATGAACCCATACCCTTTACTTTTTCCTTTATTCTCTGGATCTATAATTACCTTCACTTGTTTAATCTTACTTGCCTTTTCATCTTTTTCTTCATTCTTCACTTTAGGTTCTAATTCTTCAAAACTTAATTCCTCTCGTTTCTTTTGTTTCACTTCTTGTCTCCATTCATTTAATGCAAATCTTGCTAATCTTTTTAAACTTCGATTGGAAACATACGTGGGAATTTGTCGAATGGATAAACGGGTTTTAGAGATATAGAGAGATAAGTTGGTTCGTAAGAGTGATTTCCTTTCATCAAATGAAGCTTGTCTTGATTTTAAATCTGATGGATCGAATAAATTAGACTGTGAAGTACCAGGTAAGATCACTGATTTCAATTTCACCCCCCCCAAGAAAAAAGTTTTCAAAACATCAATCAAAAATCTCTAGACCGTCTCACAAACAAAAACCAAACTTCATACCCGCTCGCAAAAGAAAAAGTGAACTTACATCCTTCTTTCATCAAATACAAATTCCGTTTATCTTTTCCTACTCCTTTTTGATCACGTTCGATTCTCAATCTTTCAGCTTCATTTTTAGTGACTGCTTCAGAGACACCTAAGACTCTTCCATGTAAACTTAATTGACTAGCTAAACCAGATGAAGGATCCGGTTGAAGTAAAGAAGGTAATCCATTGGCTGCCAATGGCTTCATGATCATTGAAAAGAGACAAATTTCATTAGGAATCGGACGCAAACCTTCATCAAGATATCAAACTCACTCCTTGACCTAATCCTTCAGATTCCAAACTTTTTGAGATTTCCAAGACTTTCAATCCATCTCCTTTGTTCTTCATACAAACAAATCCAGTCCCACGAGATCTTTGAGTTTTAGGATCCATCACAATTCGTGCATAATTCAGAGGTCCAAATGATTTAAAAGTATGATATAATTCATCTTCTGTTGCTTCGAATGATAAGTTTCTTATGAATAATGTAATACCTTCTGGGGTTGAGGTTCTGGTTTCGTCTTGATTTGTAGATTGTGATGAAGAGATTTCTGCTTCGGATTCTGAATTATCATTTGAGTCTGTTTCATCCTCCTCCTCCTCCTCCTCATCTTCGTCTTCCTCATCTTCTTCATCCTCTGATCCATCATCATTTTCCTCTTCCTGACCTTTAGCTTCTTTTTCCTCAGCTTCCACAAACTCACGTTTTCCTAAAGCCCAATCCACAGCAATCACTCTACCTACCTCTTTCGGATCCTTAAGTTTACCTTCTTCCTTCTCACGTTTCCTCTTTAAACTTTTCTTTTCACCATCCACTTCATTTTGAATGAATTCTTTTGCAAGTCCAGAAGAGAGTGAAGTTCCATTTAAAGTGTTCATGGCTCGTTCAGCATCGATATAATTGATCATCCAAACAAATCCAAATCCTTTTGATTTGTGGGTGATCGGATCTTTGGGTAATTCAATCGATTGAAGTTGTCCAAACTTTCCAAAGGTTAATCTTAAATCATCTTCTGTGACATTAAAATTTAAATTCCGTATGATCAATCTACCACCTGAATGTTTAGGTCCAAGTTTTGAATTTGACATTAATCTTGATTTGATACAAGTGGTGATTAATGAACCTTTGAAGATATGTAGATGTAATCGTTTACAAACTCTAGAAGCAATCGTTGGATCATAAAAGGTTAGATGTGCATAAGTTGAACTTTCAACTTGACTGGTTTTCGTAAATGGAGCTGGAGCTGGATAGATCACCGATTCGATCTGACCTAGTTTTCGAGCTCGTTTGTAAAGTGATTTGATCATAGATTGAGTATAGGCTTGAGCATCTTGAGTGGATGTAGAGGGTGGAAAGGGTAAGCCTTGGAGGACTACCGTTCGATTTGCAGTTGGATCTTTTTTGTAACTAGTTTGAGGTTGATGAATAGGTTTAAGATCAGATGAAGGATTTAAATTTTCATTTGTAAGTTTAAGTTCAGGATTGGATTCTGAAGGAAGTTTTTCAATCGGTTTTTGTTGAATTGATTGATTTTCTTCAATCTCTAGATTAGGATTGATCGGGTTCATTAAATTTTGACGTCTTTCTTTCATAGATGGTCTAGGTTTTGCCCAACTGATTAAAGGTTTTGGATTTAATTCGAATCCGAGTTTGATGGCATTTTCAGCATCTGATCTAAGAACATATCTAACATAACCTATTTGATGATTTTGATGATTGTTGGATTGATTTGATGGTGATTTTGATTTGACGATGAAAGCTTTTCGAACGGGGCCGATGGATGAAGCTAGTTTGAGTAAGGTTTCGGAGGTTAAGGTGGGAGGTAATTTGGATATGAAGAGAGTTGTGGTGGTTGTTAGATTGGTTTGATCTGCGTTTGTGCTGTTGGTTGTCAAAGTGTTTGGTTCTTGATTTGACATTTTTGATGGAGAATGAATATAAATTAAGATGATGATGATGATGATGATGAAGTTGATCGATGAAAGAAGAGAAAACTTGAGTTTTCAAAGTTTAAGCATAGGCTGAGTGGTGGTTGAAGTCTCTCTAAAGCCATACTAGGGATATCTCATGGCTTTATCAATTCACGATCACTCTGGACTCAGTCTTGAACTGACTGAAAACTTGATCAGCTAGATTGAACATATCAAAGAAACAGAAAGAGAAAGTAAAATAACATCAATTCAACTTAAATCAAAGAATATGTCAATAAAAGAATGAAAGATCAAATAACAAGACCAGATGAGCATCGAATCGAAAATCAAAAATTATTTCAAAAGGTCAATTCCAAGAAAAGAACCAAAAAAAGTAAAGAAACTGATTAAACAAACTGATGATATGATACTTTATTCTTTGTTGATAAAAACAGATTAAACCCAACACAATCTCAATCTTTAAAGAAATTTTAAAACTTCAAAACAATCAACAAACCAAACCATCACAAGAACATCTATATCAATCTTTATTAAATTTATATCAAATCTTAACCATCCATTCAACTCATCCATTCAATTCGACTTTAATTCATTATACCATTTATCCAATTCAACATTTATTATCATTCTCAACTTCAATTCATTCAATTCCAGATTCATCTTTAGAATTATCATTCAAAATCATTCAATCTCTCTTATCGAAATCTAACGTCAACAAATCAATCGCATTAATCGAACAAGAATCTCATTTACTTGACTCTCTTTTGATCATCTTAGGTTCTAATGATCATTTAAATCTACATTTAATCATTATTGAAACTATTGAAATCATTCTGAATCAAGAAATTCAATTAAATATCCAATTCATAAAACCTATTTTCAAATCTATCTTAAATCTGATCACAAACTTATTCACTTCAAAAGATTCGTCCATCTCACTTCGATCAATTCGATTAATTCACTCATCTTTACTTAAACTTTCCACTTCTCAAATCACTCATCAAGATGATGGAATCAGATTGATCACTACTCTTTTACCTAAATCTGTTTCTAATCTAGTTAAATTGATCATCAGTTTATCTAATGCTTCAAAATCATCTAAAGTACTCATCAAATCCATCGAATTACTTCAATGGATGATTTTATTTTGTTTAGATGAAAGTTTAGATGATATTCATTTACTTATTCATTCAATCAACACATCAAAAGAAAATCAAAACCCTCTTCGATTTTCGAAACTCTCTTCAATTCAAGTATTAAAAGTTCAAGAAGTCCAATCCAAAGAAGTGTTGATCAAACGTGATCTTCAATGGTTACAAATCACCATTAAGAATTTAGTTCATTTACTTGATCTACTTTCTAACTCATTAAATCATCATTCAAATCATCAAGTTCGTCAATCTTGGACGATCTTAGCTACACGTCTTTTACAAAGACTTCCTAATCTATTGAAGCTTGAATCTTCAACTATCATCAAAACTCTTTCAATACCCATCATTTTAAATCAAACTGATCAAACACCTTTGGATATAAACCTGATTGAGTCACATTTGATCGAGTTTGGGAAATCGGCTATTGATTTGATTAAGAAAGAGTTTAAAGCTTTAGCTAAACTTTTGATTTATAAAGTCAAGGATGAGGATGATGTCTTGATTTATCATTCAGAAGCTATCATGAATGCCTTAGAGGTTTTATCCATCATTTTAAAAAAAGATTTAAAGTTTAATCATTGGTTTCTTGATGAAGTTTTAGAAGATTTTGAATTAATTCAAACCTTTCAAAAACTTTTAAACTCGATCAAATTAATCATTTCTCCCTTGATGAATCATAATCCATCTAATTCAATTCAACCTATTGTTTTTAAACACCTTTTAAATTTAAATGTGATGAAATCCATTCAAGATTTAATTCAAAGTGTTGGAAAAGTTTTAAGTTTGATGGAAAATGATCAAATCGAGATTTGGATTTATGAATTTTTTTTAAAATTGATCTTAAATGAAGATCATCAAGTTTCATCTAATCAAAGTTTTAATTCGATTTGGATTTTAAATGATCTATTAATTGGTAGTCAACTTTTGATGATCAATCGAAAGAAGAATCACAAACGAATTGAAACGTTTTTCAAGAAAAGTTTAGGTAAATTGATTGATGAATTTGAACAAGAAGATCAAGATCAAAAAAAGTTTAAAAGTATGAATCAAGAATTAATCAAAGAAGGAGAAGAAGAAGATCATATGGTGGTTAGGCATACAAAAGGACTTAACCCATTACCTGAATTGGATAAACTCAGACCTACAATTTCATCAAATGAAGATCAAGATCAAGAAAGTGATCGAGTTTTGAGAATTTCATTACTCCTTCATCTTTTATCATCAATCTCAACTAAACTAAGTACATCTTTTCAACCATCACTTTCGATTCTACTTTACCCAATTTTAAGGTACACAGATCATCCATTTCATTCAACACAGGTACGACATACTTTAAATCAATTCGCATACGAAACCAGTTATGGAAGTGTAGAGAATATGATTACCGATCATTTGGATTATATAGTGGATTCGATCTCTAATCGAATCTCATTTAATCAACGAATCCCAGATTTAAAGGCTTCAAATGTGATGGCAAGTTTGATTGAGATTGTAGGAGTGAAAGAATCCTTTGGGATCGTAGGCGAAAGTTTAGTGAATGAGATGGGAGAGGGAGTGAGAGATTTTCATCAAGATGAAGATTACCTGGATGGGGTTTTAGATGGGTATTTGAGAGTGATCCGGTTAGTGGGAGAAGTTGTTTTGGAGGATGATCAAGAGAATGAAAGATTAGAAAAGGAAAAGGAGAGAGTAGAGGAAGAGGAAGAAGGTGAAGGTGAAGGTGAAGAGAATGAGTTTGGATGGTTTGTTAAGTTGGAAAAGAAAAGGAAACGGTTTGAAGAATTGGTCTGGTTTAGAAGATGTGATGATGAAGAAAATGAAGAAGAAGAAAGAAATGAAAGAGAAGAATTGGATAGGTTTAAAGAATGGTATTGTTTACGTGAGAAAGTTTTGAATCGGTTTGAAGATGTAGAAGATAAGGTTGAGATCAATCCTGGTGTTCCATTTCAAAGAGAAGAAACGATCAAGGATAAAGTGGTAGAAGAAGAAGTAGCAGAAGAAGAACAAGAAAAACCGATGGGATTATATGAAAGAGTGACCTTACAAATCGTTTCACAAATCTTACCCTTTTTAAATCATTCATCAAGTTTAATCAAAGCGAAAGTGATTGAAATTTTAAAAATCAGTTTAGATTATAAAGTTTTAAAAACGGAAGAAAAAGTGATCCCGATTTTGATTAAATTTAAAAGGTTAATTGAAAAAGAAGCAAGATTGAAGAAAGTATTAAAAGATCATGAACGGTTTAAAATGTATTTTTTTAAACAAGATCAAAAGGATTTGATTTTGAAAGAGAAAGAGGTTTGGAATGGATTCTTAAAACAAGATTTGATACTTGATCTTATGTCAAAAGGTGATGATGATGAACTTGAAGATCAATTTAAGTTAAATTATTTGATTTGGAAGAAAGCGAGAGAAGGTGAATTGATCGGAATGGAATTTATGATGAATGAATCTTTAAGATGATTTCATTTGTGGGTTTTTAAAGAACGTTTTTTTTCGTTTTGAAGAAGAAGAAATTTAAGTTTGATTTTGATTTAACTTTTCATTTTTGATTAGAGTTGAAAAAAGTGATTTGGGTTTATATATATATATATATAATGTAATTGGATTTTGTATGAATGCATTATTAAAGATTTTAATTCTTGAAGATTTGATATGTACACTTAGAGTTCGCTTTGTAATCAATCAAGACCAATTAAGAAGTTAATGTGGGCCCTTAGAGGTGGTTCTCTTTTGAAAATTGAATAAAAATGGATCAGGTTTTGTTGTTATCTTTGATGATCTGAGATAAAAAGAACATTGATTTTTGAAAGTTGGGTTGAGGCATTTTCAAGATTGATTTGAATGTGTTTGTGTACACAGTACGGGGCCCGGGCTGCTGTGAATCGTGATACATATGTGTAGTACATAATATGAGGCCCCGAGTGACAGGGTGAGAGTTTGATAAGGTTATTTTGATTTGAATGACGATCGATTTTAAGTTTGTTGTCATGATATCATAGTTCACCTCTGAGTAGTGAACCTATCCCAAGTAATAGTAGTCTTTATCTTATTTTGCTCTCATCAATTAATTCAAGATGAACAATTCATCAAGTTCAATTCCTTCAATGAGAAGAACTAAATCCGAATCTACAATTCATTCAATTTCAAAATTATTTCCTCGTGATAGAACTTCTTTTATTAAAGGTCCAACTGATTCTTCTCGTAAGAAAACGATCGTTTCTATAGCTATTAGAAAAGGTTTATGTAAGTGATTTCTTTTTGAATTATCTTGTTTGATATTCCTTTTCTTTGGTCTTCGATCAATTTGCTTATTATCATTTGTTTTTTTGGTTTTTGACTTTAGTTGTCTTTGTTTCTGTTCATGGTGTGATTAGTAGTGCTCTGATTGCATTAGCTTTAGTCAAAGGAAAAGGAAGAGTGAAAGGTACTAAAGGAAAGTAAGTCCAATCGCTAATCAAAAACCATGGGGTTCAAATATTTGACTAACCGGATCATTTCTTCATTCGATCAAATCAAAGCCTTTCTAAGACTTTCAAATCGATCATTTTAGATATTCTGAAATCTTCTAATACAGCTAGACTTGCTGCTTGGTTGGGGTTATACTCTTATCTATGGACAATCTCTTCGGCTTTTCTTAGACGTAGGCCACAGTGGTTTCCGGGTTGGCAACCATTTATTGCCGGTGCATTATCTGGTTTATCTCTCTTTGCTCAAACTAAAGAAGATCGTAGAGAGATTGCTCCTAATGTGTTTTGTCGGTGAGTGATCTAAAGCTTGATTTTGGATTGAAAGATGACTGATCATGATCATCATTTCTTATATAGTGGATTGTATTCCCTTTTGATGTATCATCCTTTATTTCCATTTCCAAATGGTGATATCTTTCTATTCGCACTCTCCAATGCACAAATGGCCTACGGGTTTCTCTTACACCCATCAACTCTACCAGCATGGTATGTAAGTTGGATAAGTAGAGTAGGAGAAATGAATCCACGATTTGTAAGACTTAATCGACAATTACTTCAACATCGAGTTTCGTCAAAAGCCGATATCAAAAGCTTACATAGTAGATTGTTTCTTCAAGATGCTCAGCCTAGAACATGGACCAATGAATTGAAACTTCAAGCTTGGATTTCAGATCCTGATCGGTTAAAACGTCGTAGTGCTCCTTGTTCCCTTAATCATCCTCAGTTTGATAGTTGTTTAGGCTATAACCTTAATCAATTGATTCGGACTGTTATCACTATGTCGCCGACTTATGCTGTACTTCATTTAGTTCCTTCTTTGATCTTTAGATCTAAAGTCCTTTTGAAAAAGTTAGTCATCTCCTTCTTACTCTTTGTTTTTTTTCAAACCAAACAAACTAATCATCATGTCATCAAACATTTCAAAACCTTTATCAAATATGGATCAGTCCATTCCAATTCTTCTTTTCGATTTTCAAAAAAACCGTTTATAGTTCTTTATTCCTTTCAAGTTTTGTTTCAATCGTTCAAAATTGTTTTTGTATACCAACTCAAGTTTATGATCGATTTCAAATCACTTTAGCAAGTTCTAGATGGTATTCCTTATTAGGTGCATTTACTGGGATTTGTTTATTTTGGGAAGAACCGAAGAGAAGAGGTGAACTTGGTAAATTCTCAACCGTTTTCTTAAATCTCTGATCTTAAAAACCTTGCAAGTTGATTTTTGATTTTTGATTGATTGGATTTCATAGCATTATATTGTGCACCTAAAGCTCTTTATTCATTATGGGCATCATTAAAATCAGCAGGAATGGTGAAATCCTTACCGTTTGGTGATGTTTTAGTAGGATGTTTAGGTTCAGGTATGTTGATGCATTGTTTTATTAATGGACCTGAAAAAATGCCGGCTTTGGCTAGAGGAATGATTTCTCAAGTTGTGGATCCTCATACACCTGAGAGAAGAAAGAAGAAAGAAGTGGAAGATTTGAATGGATTAGAATCAAATTGAATTGAATTAAATTGAGATGAGGTTTTGAAGTGATTGTTGGGTTGGTTGGTTTAAGATCTGAATTGGTTTCTTGATTGATTTGAAGTTTTTTCAATCTTTTTGGTCTAGAAAATCTGAATTGATGATGTGTGTGTTTTTAGATTGATTTGTAATGTTTTCATTTTGTTATCATTATACTTGATTTGAGTTCATAATGACTTTTGTAGTAACAGTTTGGTAGATCAATCATTTTCATCAAATCACATTTGCTACATAAATTATGGCAATTGATAATTGAGGTTGGCCTGAGAACACATTTGATGCCGGGTTTTCTTTAGCCAGGAACTCTTACAAAGATTACAGGCTTGTACAGGTGCTTTACTGACGCACACTTGTGTATGTACACTGCAACAATATAAAGCCGGTTTTTAGTTTGTGTTATTTTTGTATCATAAGCTTTGAATATGATTAAGAGCACTGAGTACATATGTGCTCATTGCTTCCACAGATGTCTTTTTTTGATATTCATTTACATCTTAAGATCTTGGTGATGCCAGAGCTTGTGGCTATCTCATTTGTCCATTGACATCAACAAACAAAAGATCAAGCCAATAGAATCTAGAACATCTTTCAAGTTATTGACATGTAGATACAAACAATCTGGAGCTTCATCAGTGGTTGTTGTCCAATGAGTGACATCATTGGACAAGAGTACAAATGCAATTATGTGATCATCAAGGCTACTCTTTGATGGTACAGAAAATTTGCCTGAGAATCAAAAGCAGCAATCAAAGGACTCGGGGAAGTGGGCAGGAATTTTGGTGGTAGTGTCTTCCAGCCAAACTTGCAGACATAGGCAATTACTATGTTGCACACTTGAAAACTCAGACAATAAAGACAGTTTCCTGGATAAATTCCATGGCAAAAACCCCCATTATTCTTCCCCTTTTTCAAAAATTCAATCCAAGACCAGCTCCAGTCTTTTGCTGAAGACGGCTTTTGAAGTTGAAGAGCAGGCAAAGATCAAAGGAGAATGGGATGGCCCTGTATAACCTGTACAGCCTGACAGGCATACAGAGATTAAATCAAAGTATTTAATCTGATTGACCTCCTTGCAATGTGCTATGTACCGCTTGCTTTAAAACTATTTGAAAAATAGGTATACATAGACTATTGCTTTGATCATGAGGGATATGTTTGCCTCAACTTGAACAAGATGCCAGCCCCAGCCTCATCAGGTGTTTATCAAAATTCAGGCATTGCCAACAAGCATATTGTACTTGCTGACCCAAAAATCCCAATAGGTTGGAGATCAAGGAACTCAGGGATGTCAGAAGTTTGACCAATGATAGATTCATTCTCACCTATTCTGAAACTTAATCAACTTTGAGCTCATGTACCATACTTCAAAACTTTTATTTGCACTCTGTAACTCACATACACCCTCATAATTTGCCTGCATCATACAAAACACTCATTAAGTTGATGATAAAGAAATACAGAGATGTCAAAAATTCAACCAATTATAGAGCCAATCTCACTTATTCTGAAACTGAATCAACTTTGAGCTCATGTACCATACTGCAAAACTTTTATTTGCACTCTGTAACTCACATACACCCCCATAATTTGCCCGCATCATACAAAACAGTCATTAAGTTGATGATAAAGAAATACAGAGATGTCAAAAATTTGACCAATTATAGAGCCATTCTCACTTATTCTGAAATTGAAGCAACTTTGAGCTCATCCATCACACTGCAAAAGTTTTATTTGCACTTGGTAACTCACATACACCCCCATAATTCACCCATATCATACAAAACACTCATTAAGTTGATGATCAAGAAATGCAGGGATGTCAAAAATTCAACCAATTATAGAGCCATTCTCACTTATTCTGAAATTGAATCCACCTTGAACTCATCAATCACACTGCAAAAGTTTTATTTGTACTCCATAACTCACATACACCCCCATAATTCACCTGCATCACTCATTAAAGTGGCAATGAAGCCCACCCAATTTACATCAGATCAATAAAAATAAATCAGTGAAGTTGCTTGCTAACTCAAAAATCATAATGAGTCTGATGCAATTGTGTCCATATGAAAATGTACAACACATTATCATATGAACATATACCAAAAGGAATGATTCGATAAACATTTCTCTCATATAAGAACATGATTCTTTGGGCAATTGAAGTGCAGAGGGTACATTGATCATTGGAAGCTGAACCTCACTTTAGCTCAACCGGCTGAGTTGAGTCCTGATAGTCATAAAGCTTCATAATATGGATTGGAGAATATGTGAATGTGCTAAAAACTTTACTATGTATCTAAGTTCTAATTGAGTTTGACATAAAGTTTCAAATCAGTATATACATATATAAAACCTCTGAATCTTTACAAATTATGTACCTTTACCTTGAATGTAGTGTACTCTTTCAATTTCTTCAATTTCCAATTTCACCAATCTCCCAAATCATAATATTGACTTAAGACAGAACCCTCAAGAATCTCTTAGCCAACACTCACATCTCACATGACCTGGTCCACCCAATCTTGATCCAATGGCCAACATCAGGCTTGTTCACCCCCTCCCCTTCCCAAACAATGACAAATACCTTGTCAAATGTCACAAGCAGTTCAACAAATGTCCATAGCCAATTCAGAATGTGATGGTCTTCAACTGCCCACCCTGTCTAATACTCAACCATCAATACCACGCCCCTCAACCACCAATACTCAGCCAACCCCACCATCCATCACCAACACTGAGATGCCACTCAGCAAGCTGAATTTGAAAAACTATCATGAATATAAGAAATTTTGGCCCCTTGGATGTATTCAGCAGAAATTATATCAACAAAAGACCTCAAACCACCAGATTAGTGCAGCCGTAATTGCTGAAGGACAGGCACTCATTAGAAATCTTGACCATAGTCTTCACATGATAGCTATGATTTCAGGAGTAAATATTGTCCATCTGAAGCAATCATTGTAAGTCTGCCATTATTTTACACTTACTTACATTGGACTTCTGGAATTTTTTGTTCAGGGGCTTGATGGGGGGGAGCCATGCTGACAATACGTGACATCGCTGGCTATCTTTTGCACTCAACACAAACAGATTCTCAAGTGAGTTTACTTTGCTGGCATTGTAGAAATTAGCTGCTGAGCAGCATACTCATCCTTTTTTCATATGCATCATCTTTTCAGTGCCTCCGAGAGGGTCCCCAGAAGCTTCCAAACTTCTCACAATCCGCAATCAAGCTAAATCACAGGATTATCAAGCGCTGACCGGGTTAGAACTTGATGTTTTCAAAGCTGAAGTATTCTTTGATTCAAGTCTGGCGCGCTGCGCAGAAAGCAGCGCGGAGCGCGGCGTGGCGTAGCGCCGGGCATGGCCACTGCGTTACTCGGGACCCGAAAAATCCAACAGTTACGCTTTTCGCTAGCATGTCGGGGCCGGGAGTTTTACCGGTACGCTTTTCCCTACTGCACAGCTGGTACAACTACTATAGACGCCACCACCAGACCATCTCCACTACCTTCAATCTTTCATCTGTCAGCCCACATGTTTTCCAGGCAGTTCCTTCCAGTATTACTCTCGAACCAACCCCCCATTCACTCACCCTTTTCGATTCTGGCGATCAGATCTGGTGCCGGCTCTCAAAGCCTCTCGATCGTGGCTGCGATTGATCAAGTGTGGACACTCGATATCGACTTTCACTTGGAGACATGGTATTGTCAACTTATTAGAAAGGCTCGTATCCCTCCTTTCTTTCCTCTTTGTATCATCTATCATTCTTAGAGTAGTAGACTGAATCAACCTCTCAATCAAATCCCTTTCAGAACAATATCAATAGTTTCTTTGAATCTTTACTTGATCTCCTTCGAAAACATTCAATCATGTCTTTCAACAAACAACCAACCATAGATTCCTTTGTGGCTTCCGGATATGAGACTGACAATGGTAACCCAACTCCTAGGCGCTCTTCTCGCATTATTACACCAGCTAGACGAGTACCAGGGATGATCACCCCATCATCAGACTCTCGCCGTGGTCTGTACGATGGGGTCCGCGATTCAGTGTCTCTACCTGGCGATCAACCACCTTTCGAATCAGCCCGTGTCCGATCCACTGGGGTTTCACGATCTGACTCTCGCCGTGGTCTGTACGATGGGGTTGGCGATTCAGTGTCTCAACCTGGCAATCAACCACCTTTCGAATCAGCCCGTGTCCGATCCACTGGGGTTTCACGCGCTTCATCTAGAGTAAGTCCATTTCTATCATTCATTCAATTTTTTTTTAGTCTCTCTTTAATCTTGAGATTCTCTCTTTGTTTATCTGCATCTTAGGTGACACGTGCAAATCGAGGCCGATCCCTCTCACTATCAGATGCTGATCCAAATGAACCCAGGATGGTAAGTCAAGTCCTGTCTTGTACTGATTGCCAATACATAATCACACAAATCTGTAGGCACCTTCAGGTCCTCCTGAGGTGGACTTGGCCCAGGACTCGGATGAAGAAAACTTACGGATCAGAAAAAGGAAACGAAATCAAGCTGAAAACAACGAGTTCGATGATCCCTTTGATTATTACGAGGCTCCCACCCATGGAGGTAACGATGTAAGTTCTTTCATTAATCAACTTCACCACGTATCCAAACTGACACCTTATATAAAAACCATCGGTAGCCACTCGACCAACCCGGCCTGTCCTACAAGTGCCGCAAGTGCTTGAAGGTCGTTCGGGTGAGTGCGAGCTCCCGTCGATCCAACCTCAAGGGACATCGGGACGGTTACAACCAGGCTGGAAAGTCTGGTGCTGGATGTCCTCGACGTAATCAGGCGATTTCAGCCGGCGCCAAACTCCCGCCAACCGTATCCGAGCTGCGTTCTCAACAACATCAGCAGAATCATCAAAACTCCCTCGCGGCTTTTCTAGTATCAGCACCCAAGTTGTCAAATAAAACCTTGAACCAAGCCCTGGCTGTGTGGCAAGTAGCCCAGGCGTTGCCCTTCAAGCGAATCGACGATCCGTTACTGAAGTCGATCTTCTATTGGCTGTGTCCGGACGCCCGGGTCTTTGGTCGCCAGTGGGTGGCTGAGGAGGCAAAAAAACTATATCTTTCCCTCCGGGATATAGTAATTGATAAAGAGCTCCGGGTAAGTGACTATTCTATGAGTCAAATCTGCTAAGTTCCTTAAGATTGACATAGATCTTTTGTCTGTTTTTTTATAGGAGTTGGACAGCAAGTTCTGCCTGATACAGGACGTTTGGACGGTGAAGGGTAATCTTCATGCTTTTATTGGTGCTTCTGTATCCTTTGTCAAGAAAGACTGGACTTATGTAGTTAGGCATCTGAGTATGAAGCTTGTTGCGTGGCATCACAAGGGACACTTATTAGCTGAACCAATGGTGACTATCTTGAAGAAGAACGAGCTTTATAAAAAGATAAGTTTTTCATTTTTCATTTCCTTTATCATTTTCAATTTTAATCCTTATCTTCATCTATTTAATGTACTGATATAACATTTAATATTACATGCTCGCTGGTGTTTCAGACTCAGGAAGCAACAATATTACACTAGGCCGGGAAATGCAACACCAGCTTCGAGAAGAGGGGCTCAAATCCGGTTTCGACTTCCCTTGGAAGTCGAAGTCTATGTCGGTTCGATGTTTTTGTCACAAAATGGGTCTTATTGTCAAAGCGGGGCTCGATGCACTTGGAATGAAACCCAGGCGCATTCGACATAGCGCCTTAGGTCGATTTCCTCCAGTTGAAGTCCTGGCTGTTATTGATGAGGAAGAAGAGTTGGAAGCTGACGTTACCACCAACAGCTCTGGAGCCGAAGACCCATCTTCTGATGAAGATGATTTTGATTGTCACTCTGTTGACAATCATAGCAGCAGTGACTCGGGTTCCGATTCGAATTCCAACTCTGATGGGGAGGAGGAGGATCCGGAGCAGGAAGACGAACCGGAAAACTATCAAAAGCGTAAGACTGCCTACTTGCTTGGGGACACATACATGAAACAGTTAAGTAAAGATGTAAGTTTATCCATTCCCTTGTTTATAGTTCCATTATCATCATTTCATTGTTCCTCCTTTACTCAATTGCTTCCCTTCTGTCATTGACCTACATAGATGGACAAAGTTAACAAGAAGCTGACTCGATCGAGTGGCCATCGGGCCGATTTCAATCGACGCCGTGAAAGACAAAATGTCCAACGAAAACTCGATGGCTTACGTCCCCTCAAAGCGCTTTTATCTGGCCATGGAATCCGATGGGGTATTCGTGCTGAGCGATGGGAACGTATGTGGGAAGCACGACATGTATGTGAATCACTTTCACTCTTTTAGAACCTTGTGCTATGCTAATAAGTGTCTCTCTTTTCAGTTGATTGATGGGGTAATGAAAGAGGACTTAGCGGAGGTGCACTCAAAGAAGCGCCGTTCTCGAAAGGACGGCAAGAAATACGGTTATTTTGAAGAAGTAGTATTTTCGGTGGCTGATTGGCAAGCCTTGAGGGACATGCTGGATATCCTTACTGTAAGTCTTTCAATCTTGAAGAATCTTAACTTGGTCATTGATACTGATTAAATTCCATAACACTTATTTTGTAGCCATACAAGTTTTTGACTCGGGAGATGGAAGGTAATAACCCTACTGGCTGCATGGTACTGGTCAAATACGTTCAGCTCAAGGCAAATATGGAAGATCGATTGACCGGTATGCACTTGAACGATCCACTTTACCCGATGGTGGACGTCATGTTAGGGAAGATCAAACTCTATCTAGAAGAAGCACTTACATGTGATACATTAGTACTTGCCGCGGTATTTCATCCAGGTTTACGTCTTCGATTTTTCTCTCATGCATTTGGCAAAGGCTCTCCTGAGCAATACCAAGCCGAGGCGTTATTAGAAGTTGAATTTAAAAATGAACGTCAGGATCAAGAAGTAAATTCTCAAACTCAAGAACAAGATTCAGAAGAACCAGTCACCACATCTCAAGCCTCAGTTGAATCACCTCCCAGTATATTTTCACCCAGATTCCTTGATTTTTACAATGAGGTATCGACTGACAGTAACCTTAACGAACTCGACCGATACATTCAAGGCATTGATCCGATGAAAACTTCTGATGTCAATAATCCACAGCATGCGTTGGATTGGTGGAGGGTATGTCATGATTCAATATTCCCTTTCACTCATGTTTTACCTTACTGATCTTCATATCTTTATCTATAGGCTCATGAAGGTAAATACCCTGTTCTATCCGTCTTAGCTCGGAACTACCTTGCGACTCCAGCGGCATCAAGTGCTCCAGAGCGCTCTTTCTCTATTGCTGGTCGAATTTGTACCGACGAGCGAGGAGGGTTGAAGCCAAGAATGACTGAGATGTTAGTGAGTAGTAATATATGGATGGGGGAAGGGATCCCTTTAACTGGGCTTTTTGCTGAGGTGGGCAAGGTCATAGAGTTTGCAAAGAAAGCCATCTCAAAGAAAACCCGCCAAACTCGTGTTTGAGTTTTTTTACTTGTGTTTGAGTTTTTTTATCAATTAAACTTTTTTTTTATCATTTTACTTTCTTTACACTCGTTTACAAATTTTTAAATACTAGTTTTTTTTTGGCCCGTAACGCTGAGTAGCGCAGCGGAAATGATCTACGCTTTTCGCTACGAATTTGGGCCGATTTTTTGTTTCCGCCACCGCTAACCCTACCAAGGTTTGGGGCTTTGCTCCATAACTACCCTAACGCTTTCCTGGCTAGTAGCGCTACGTAGCGCTGCGAGCCAGACTTGCTTTGATCTTGGAGGATGTCCAGACTATTCCTCAATTTTGATATCAGAGGATAATGTGAATGGAGACTCTTTGACGCTAGTGCATGAGGTGCCTAGCCTTGATTCCAAGCAGGAAGAATTTTACCACCCTATTTATAACCGCCTTGTTGATCAGGATAAGGTAGCCAGGGACTGTGAAAGAATATACCAAGCAACTCATCTTCAAAAGAAAAAAAATGCTTGCTACAATGTATCAAAAAGGTTGCTCAGCATGTAAGCTCTTTGTTTTCATTCAATGGCTGATTTCTGTTTGCTCGCTGAATTTGTTTTCAGCTTGCGCGGGACCATCGACTGGTTGGCCTGTATTATTATCTTATTGCGTGTAGTAATGGATATTCTGAATGTGGATGGTGTTGGGAGTATACGATTTGTGACAAGATAGCAACATGGGTTTCTAGGAAGGCTCAACTTCAAGAGATTTTTCCGGCGTATTGTCAACACCGCTCTACAATTGACAAGGTGAATTCTGTGGTCGCTGAAGCCAAAGCATCCATTAATGCTAAACCTCCAAACCAATCTGACATTGATAATAAACAACTGGGCAACCTATTGAACAATCATATATGTACGTAAAAATCTTAGCTGATAACTCTGTTTAACTGGATTTTGACTTTTTACCTAGTCCAAGCCATTGGATATCACCCCCCTAAAGGCTTTCCTTGTGTCCCCAATCCTCTATCTGCCATTGAGGAACGCAAAATACCAATCATTGTCAAGCGTGACCCCAATTCCAAGATGACAGACAAAGAATTTGCACAAGGATTCAATGGCATGAATGCAAGGGCTTGGCATCACTGGCTTGCCGACATCACCAGTAATAAGTTCAGGATTGAGCAAAAACCTCCAGCTGACGCATCTGGTTCAAATGACGCTGGTCCTGCTACTGCTTCAAATGACGGACAAAAAAATGAGGCTCAGGGTCATATTGGAGTTGAAACAAGTGGATCTACACTTGGTGACGCAGCACAACAGGCTGATGTTTACCTTGATGGCAAGGCCATGGATTAAGTTTCAGATTAGTAGCTTTATAAGCACTATATCTATGATCAGGTGTCTATGATTCACTAATTGTTTTTGAATTTCTTACATGCTTCAATAGCTCAGTTTGTTTATCATTGTCATCATTAGGTTCATTCACTCATTAACTTATTTGTTTTTGTCTATAAATAGTTTCACTTTTTCACGGTTCAAAACCATTGTTTTTGTCAACAATTTTACTTCTTGACTTGTTTCCTTCTACTGCTTCACCTATTCACTTTCTTGTATTCTTCTACTGTTTCATTTCCTTAGTTCTATACCAAACTCAAAATGAGTGAAGGCTGCAGTTTATGATTGAATTGCTTGATCTTTATACACATCCTTACCCATTCAATGTGATGGAAAATTTGAACAAATGATTCTAATTACACCACATCAAATTTCATATTTGGACTATATCAGACCTCAAAGGAACTTCCCACAAGCCTTTTTCTTCTGTGACACTTATCTTGTGACTCTTGACAGAGTCTGTTTCATGAATTTTTGACTGAAATTCAACACTTGGTTGGACTCAAACCAAGAAAGGGGACAATTTTGAATGAATTGTATTACATCTTTCTCACAGTGTTTTGTCAATTTTCTTCAATCAAGCTAAGTTTATAAAATTAGCAAAAGTCCCATGCTAGCGAGTAGTTAAGACTTTGGCTAAGCTTATAAGTTTGTGATCAAATTTGATTCCCACATTAATGCATTGTACAATGTAATTGAAACATCAAAGCACTGAGAAAGTCTAATAAAAACTGCTTCTGGCTTCTTACATACTTGACTAAAGGTGTACAGCAGTTGAACGCACATCAAACAGAAATTGAATTGATTCAATTTACAAAGGATGCATTTGATGTGACATTTGATGTGGAACTTGAGAGCATCTACAGTGGTTGGTGTCAGCCCTGAGCACATGTACATGTACTCAAAGGATGACTAAGAATACAAAAAGCCCCCTAAAAACCATAATTACCTATACTTACAAACTAAAAACAGTATGTAACATATATGTAACATATATGTAAAACCCATAAAACACAACAACACCTCATAGCTCAGTGTCAAGAGTTAAAATATGCTTATATTAATATGTACATAATAAACTTAAAACCTTAATGACTATAACCAATAAAAATTAGCAATCACCACCCAAACCAAAATAGTGATAGAAACAAATATCACAAAAGTTAGGTCAAGAGAGAGGAATATATAAACCCTCCCTCTCAACCTCAGAAGAATTCCCCCCAGAGAAAAACATTACACAAAAATACTTTTAAGAACTAATTAAAGTTCTATTGAAGTACCAATCAAGAGTCTTACAAATAAGACTAGTGATACACTTCACTTACTTTAAGAGTTCCCTGATTAAAAGGTAAGTAATAAAAAATTATCTCCTCCTGGATCCTCTACTTTCCCCAAGTAGAATATATAATAGGTTAGTGACCTTTAACAGCTCTAGGCTAGTGACCTTAAGAAGAACTTCAGGTTGGCAACCTCTAAAACAGCCATAGGTTGGTGACTTTCAGAATAACCAGATTAGTGACTTCAACGACTCTTTAATCTGTAACTCTAAAGATTAAAGGAAGGTCTTGAATCCAATCTTCATCAGGGATTGATTGAATCAATATTCAACCAAATCCTCTTTCTTCCCATTTCACTTTTTAATTAATATTTTATCATTGTATTTACTACATACTTGTAATAAGATAAATAAAATTATAAAATTATAAAATTAAATATATACAGATTAACTTTAGTGAGCATTGAGTATTCAAAAGAAATACCCAACCCTCACAGTGGGCTCCAAATTGGGGCTCCAAAACAAGAAAAACCAAATTTGGTGGGGCCCCAAATGAATCTGGATGCAGTGATGTGGGATCCAAATGTGTACAGGGGCTTGGCACAAGCATATTTGCTATACTTGAACCCCATACCTGTGCTAGTCTCCACCACAGAAGTTCTGTATTGTCAACAGCCCAGCATCAAGACAATGTCTGACTCAAGCAGTGAAGAAAACAATACCCTGGACCTTTTTCTGGATGAAAACCATGACAATGAAGCCATGCTGGGTGCCTTGCGTGCTACAACCTCACTCTTGCAAAGGATCATCCAACCAAAAACCTCTGGACTCCATTAAGCACACTCAAATCTACGTTCAGCGTGAGCGAGAGAGAGGACGGAAGCGCTTTCATGAGGACTACTTTGCGGCCGACCCTGTCTACCCACACTACCAATTCCGTCAATGTTTTTGAATGAGCAGGCAACTCTTTCTTTGTATCACGGATGCTATTGAACTTGCAAAAACCTACTTTCAACAGCAATTGGATGCCACCAGTAGGCCAGGATTTGCCCCAATCAACAAAGCAACTGCTGCAGTATGTCAACTTGCATATGGAACTTTGCCGGACATATTCGATGAATACCTTTGTATGGGCAAAACAACAGCTTGGATTTCACCCTGGGAATTCTGTAGAACAATCATTCAAGTTTTCAAGCCAGTCTACCTCCGCTCTCCTACTCAAGCTGACATTGACGGACTTCTAGAGGCTTTTAAAAAGAGAGGAATGCCTGGTATGCTTGGTAGTCTGGACTGTATGCACTGGGAATGGAAGAACTGTCCCACTGCGTGGCATGGAATCCATAGCGGCAAAGAAAAAACTCCAACATTGATATTAGAAGCTGTTGCATCATACAACCTCTGGATCTGGCATGCTTATTTTGGCCTACCCGGAACCCTCAACAATATCAGTGTCCTAGCTCAATCACCTCTTTTTGAATCATATCTTGAAGGAGAAGCACCAGACTCAAGCTTCACAGTACATGGACATCAATAAAAACACGGTTACTTCTTATCAGATGGCATTTACCCAAAAAGGTCAACATTGATACAGTCTATTCCCAACCCTCAAGAAGACATGGATAAGGTGAGATGTTTAGTCTTGATTTCACAATTTTATTTCAACTGACATACTCAAACTTTAATAAAGTTGTTTGCTGAGATACAGGAAGCACTTTGCAAGGATGTGGAGCAAGCCTTTGGGGTCCTATAAGGACGCTGGCATATTATACATAGAAGACAGGGAAGATGAAAATCAGCGCGCTATCTGGAATCCTTTCCGTGAGGACTACAAAGCTTGACCCCAAGGAACACCAGTATCACAAAACTCATGCAATGAATCCCATCATAGATATGGCAATTTGCACTGTAGGCAGACCCACAGTCAACTGAAGTCTGATCTTGTTGCTCATGTATGTCAATTCCAGGATCAATCAAATTGATAAATTTTATAATTGTATGTTTTTTGTTTTTTACTTATTTTGATCGATTTGCTTGGGTTTATTTTCATGTTGATTGATCCTTTTTTTGGATTCTTTCACTCAAAAATTTATTTACTCTTAGTTGCTTGATTGATCACATTGTTGTATCTCTTCAATTCTTTACGTGTATATGTTTTGCTCAAATGACATATACAAAAACTCAATTTTGAATGGTTCAGTTTTCAAAGTGTTTCATTGATCAATCAATTGATCAATTGATCAATTAATTTTGTTCAAAATTTGTCAATCATCTACTTTGATACAATTTTTGTTATCATTTCATTGTAATTAAGGCATGTGGTGTCATCAAAATGAAACATAAATAAGTACAAGATTCCCTATTGAGATCCACCTGTTGCAAATTGGTCATCACTAGAGTTCTCCCTGAGCATCACCAAAACAAAACCAATACAATCAGTATGTCTTCAAATGAAGGAAAAAAAGAATTACACCTCACCTTCCTTTGATTCGAGCTAGTATTTTGTGCTGTTTCAACAAGTGATACTCGCAACAAGCTCCCTCCATACCTTCAGGCTCCCGTGACAAAATTTTGTCCTTGGCAATTTCTTGCATGGCTAATGCCTTTGCTACATTTGCAGAAGCCATTGCTTGATTTGACTTGGCTAGCTCCTCTATATCAGCATTTGATGAAAGATGATCATGATTGGGAGTCTTGCAGGCCTTCTTTGCGGCCTTTACAGCCTTTGTACCCATTGGACGGGTCAAGACAGATGAAGTAGAGTAGAGAATGTCTTTCTTTTGGCGTCATCCAGGTCAAAGACAGGGCCAGCGCTGGAAGATGTAAGTGGACATTTGTTGTTTGTCTTGACCAATGCTGTCTTCTTTCCATTATCCTCTGGTAAGTCCTTCCATCTGTCACAGTTTAGCAGAATAACCCAGCAGTGTCCAAAGGCAAATTGATGGCCGTTCTCCACAAGGTACAGATCTTTAGTAAATCAAAGCTAATCAAAGAGATAAAAATGAGTTTTATTTGATTGTGTAGAGTATCAAGAACAGTACATACAATATCTTCAATGACCTGACCACTTTTGGACCGGCTTTCAGCCTGGACATAGTGATTTGCAAATTTGGTAACAGCTGCCAATATCTTTGTCCATCTATTTTTCAGAGACTTTGTGTTGCGTGGGGAGTTGGTTGGTAGTTTCTCCTTGAAATTGATGTAGTTTGCATGAATTGAATGCCAGTAAGAATCACGCTTCTGTTGAACACCAATCACCGGATCCATGCTGATGTCACCCCAAGGAATGCATAATTGGCAATCTCCTGGGGTGGTTCAACTTTTCCCTTGTTGTCCACCATTATTCTCATTGCCAAGTCCTTAATTGATTTTGGTGTTGGTATTGCTGGTGAGAGGTGGTGAGTTTGTTTCATTTATCTCAATATAGAGATTGAGCAGGGCTGGATCCATGTGCAGATTTTCCCTATTTGCGAGTGTGTCTTTGCATTTGGGAGAGTGGTTGATTGCTTTTGGGCTCCATGTGACTATGGGAAAGGGGAGGTAGTCTGGTTTTGGATCCCGGCTCTTTTTTGTCAAATTTGTAGCCCAAAGCTCAAAACTTGAAGCCGGCTACAAAAAAATTTGGCAATGCAGACCGCCATTGCAGCAAAAAAATTGGGGCTCAGTCACCAAATTTGGCAATAGCCCCAATTTGGAGCCCACCACTGTGGATGCTCTGAGAGCGACTAGACCAACTATTGACCAATATGTATTTTTCTACATGGAGGACAGGACGGTTGATGTCTGAATGTTCAAACAAAGGTATGTGGTGAGAGCCGCAAAGGCAAGTTTGTATTAGGGCAGTTCAAGTTTGGGATTCCAAGAAGTTAAAAAAAGCCAACCAGAAGGGTTTTTATGACGCGAGCATGCCTAAAAAGCCTGCTCAGAAGCCTTAAAATGTCGCAAATATAAGTTTTAACACCTTTGAGACCAAGGCACAAAAGAGTCCAACGGACATTCCTTTTCTTTTGCCAATGAGTCCAATGGACATTGTTTTTTGCCAATGATCAGCCATGGAGTCTCCACTGGTAAAGGGATCAGACTCAGACCCAACTTGATTTCTGAGCTGAAGAGGCTCCAGAGAAAGAGGTGATCAAGAGGGTAGGTGAAAATTGTCTCGGCTGCTCTCACCCAACTTTTTCGTGAATTAGCCAAAAGCTGTATAAATTATAAGTCAATTTATAATTTATAAATCATTGAGCCACCTCTAGCGGTGGTCTTAAATTATAAGTTTTGTTTTAAGGACATCAAGCATGTCTTGAAACGTAAAAATGTGCCTTAAAAATGAAACTTGAACTGCCCTATTGTACCGGTACTTCAAATGTCGCACCGGTGACTTATTGAAAGATGTGGGTTGCACATCAAGCTGAGATCCGACGAGTATACGGCTGTCTCTGGCCCATTTGACAACCAAACCGCCGGTAAAATATGAAAACCGGAGCCGTCAGAGAGTACCCGGCCCGTTTTTTTGGTTGAAATTCCTGGAACCGGTACTCAACACCGACCAACCGCCGGACATCCGGCTGTAAGGCAAAAAAAATACTTACTTTTTTGATTTTCCCCACCCATTCTTTCTCATTACCCTTGTACCACCACCCATTCTTTCTCATTACCCTTGTACCACCACCCATTCTTTCTCATTACCCTTGTACCAACACAATCAAAGTTGATTATAACCCTCACAAACAACCAAACCGCTCAATCACCCTCTATTCAAACTTTATGCAACATGTCCGATAGGGCATCTGTGGTTTCCTGGTCTTCAAGTGCTGCAGCAACTACCGACCTAGCCACTCAAGCCGATTCGGATATGAACGTTTCAACTCCTACTCAACCCACTAGCTACGTCTGGAAATATTTCAAGAGAGGCGATCAATACAATACATGTCAATTCATGATGGCCAATGGAAAAGAATGCTGCAAAACCCTGGCGCGTGACAAGACGGGCAGTACAACTTCGATGAAGAATCATCTCGAGAAGAAGCATTGTGTCCATGATGTCAAAGGACCCAATCAATCCAACATCCTTGCATCTTTCAAGAAGGTTAGAACCGGTCATGTGGTATGTTTTAATTCCTCTTGACTTCCCACACCAAGATAATCAATTACTTACTTCTGTGTACAATTTGACAGAATAAGTTGAATTTCACCAACCTCGAGACCTTTTTATGTTACTTCATAGCCAAATGTGATCTACCGTTTTTGATTGTTGATAAGCCTTCTTTTCGGGACCTTTTGTTACTTTGCCAACCTCACGTTGATGGAATGATTGTCAAGCGACACACAATCTCCAACCATATGCGTAAAGTTTACTTTCACTACAAGGAATACATCAAGAAGCTGTATTTTGCCCCTTCCAACCTCATTGTGATCACTCAAGATGGCTGGACCTCTCCGAACAATGTCTCATACATGGCTCTGACTGGTCACTTTACCAATAAGAATTGGGAACTTATGGATGTTGCCCTTAATGAATATGATTGGTAGTCAAATGAATGATAATACAAACTTATTAAATTGAGATCACATACCAAATCACATCAATAGTCTCTTATCTAATCAAACCAACATTAATCAATTAGATAACAACAATATTATCAATAACTTGAACAACAACAATGCCTTGGGACTTATCTTAAACTTGCTCAATCAATCAAATTCAAACATTCAAAGTAATAATTCTTTCAATCATATGAATGAATCATATCAAAATCAAGATACATTCAGTCATTCAAATCAGTACAGTAATCAGATGAATAATAGTTCTTAAAATCAACAACAATCTCAAAATCAAAATCAAATCAATAATTACCATCAAGATTCCTTCAATCCAAATCAAAATACTATCAATTCAATTCAACAAAATAAATATAATTATGTCAATGATATCAATCAATCTACTTTAATGTCAAATCAACAAATCAACAAATCAATCATTCAAAATTTAAATCAGAATACTTCCAACTCAAACCATCAAATAAATCAGAATCAGATTGATAATAATGAAGATCAGGATGAAGAAATGGAAGTGAATTCTCTTTTAGATGCAGATGGTTCAACAGACCCTGGTTTAGATTCAGTTGAAAATACCTATCTTGAAAAAAATATATGATACAAGATCCATACAACAATAAGGAGAAAGTTTTAGATCTTGAAGATGATGAACAATTCATTCAAAGTGAGTCTTCCGGTTTCTTTTCTTTCTCTTGTATATTGATCTGTAACTTTGTTGAATAAATAGAAACTAATGGTTTCTGTACCTTTAGATTTTGAAAGAAATGTCAAGATGATTCAAAAACTTCCGTGTGGTGAAGGACTGGTACTATTCATTTATTCATGATATTTTCTATTATTTACTTTGAGAGATTCCATTTATTGACTCGTGTACTCACTTTGAATGAATTGTTCATCATCTTCAAGATCTAAAACTTTCTCCTTATCGTTGTATGGATCTTGTATCATATATTTTTTTCAAGATAGGTATTTTCAAGTGAATCTAAACAAGGGTCTGTTGAACCATCTGCATCTAAAAGAGAATCTACTTCCATTTCTTCATCCTGATCTTCATTATCATCAATCTGATTCTGATTTATTTGATGGTTTGAGTTGGAAGTATTCTGATTTAAATTTTGAATGATTGATTTGTTGATTTGTTGATTTGACATTAAAGTAGATTGATTGATATCATTGACATAATTATATTTATTTTGTTGAATTGAATTGATAGTATTTTGATTTGGATTGAAGGAATCTTGATTGTAATTATTGATTTGATTTTGATTTTGACATTGTTGTTGATTATAAAAACTATTATTCATCTGATTACTGAACTGATTTGAATGACTGAATGTATTTTGATTTTGATATGATTCATTCATATGATTGAAAGAATTATTACTTTGAATGTTTGAATTTGATTGATTGAGCAAGTTTAAGATAAGTCCCACGGCATTGTTGTTGTCCAAGTTATTGATAATATTGTTGTTATCTAATTGATTAATGTTGGTTTGATTAGATAAGAGACTATTGATGTGATTTGGTATGTGATCTCAATTTAATAAGTTTGTATTATCATTCATTTGACTACCAATCATATTCATTTGATTATTGTAATGGTTCATTTGATTATTATTATTATAGTTCATCTGATTGTTATGATTGTTCATTTGATTTTGGTGATTAAGCATTGTATCATTATGGTTCTTTCTTTGATCATTGTTGTTAGAATTCATCATTTGATTGTTAACATCATCAGTGATTTGGCTGTGCTTGAAGTGATTGGTGTTCATGTTGAAAGTGTTGAGGAGGATGAGTTGTTGTTAAATGAGGTGTTTAAAAGGTTGAGTTGAGTTGAGTTGAGTTGAGGTTGAAGTGGAGTGTTTTGAGTGTGTTTGAATTTTGTGTAGATCTTTAAAATCCGTGTGGAATCTGGAAGGGGGGAAATGGAGAGAGAGGTGTCTATATCAGTTGAAAAAGGGCAAAATTTGGGCCAGAATTCCACATACACGCACCAATCTACTGTTGTACAGCTTGGAAATACAGAATTTGGCCCAAATCTGGCCCACCCATGCCTCTATACAAATGTAGGCGCTAGAATTTAGCGCCCATATGATTGTAGGCGCTAGAAAACAGCGCCTACAATCTATGTAGGCTCTGAATTTTAGCGCCCATATGGATAAATCTTGACATGGGCGCTATATTCTGGCGCCTATATGGATATAGGCGCTGAATTCTAGCGCCCATGTCAAGACAGGCGCTGAATTCTGGCGCCTAGAGATATGGGCGCCAGAATATAGCGCCTATATTCAAGTGGGCGCTTACTTGACGGAGCTCCGTGGCCGGGGCTCAGCTTGAGTTGCACATACGATAATTGTCACAAAGTGACCGTTTGTTCAGATTGTAATGTGTTTCACTCTGAGTCGAAGTTGTTAGTTGAGAGTGTGAGAAATGAAAGCGGTATTAAGCGTGTATTGTTTGATGATGTGTAGTCCAATCAAAGTGATAAGTAGAAAGAAAAGCAAAGAGTTAAAATTGGTATTTGCTTTCAATTGATTGGGAATGAGGAGGAAAAGTCCTAAAGATAAAGTCTCAGAATAATAAAATTTTGACAAGTGTGACTGTGTACGATGGACAAAGAGAGGTGGAACACATAACTGGGATCTCATAGAGGTTTTGTGCAGTGAGGCTTGATGGACTGAGGTGTAAATATTTGCGAGTGGTCAAGAAAGTTGGACCTCTAGCTTTTGAACTTACAAGCAGACAGACCGGGAGAAGACAGTTGAAAGGCGTTCACTGTTGCGCAGAGTCGGAGTGAAGATATGGATATGAGCACTGGTGGAATCAGTGAGCTATTGAGATTGATAAGTCATCTCCAGACGGGTTGGATAGTTGGTTATGAATTTTCAACTTCAGACTGATCTGGCAGAGCTTCAAAAGAATGAGTCCAGTCTGATCTGGTGATGCCACAGGTGCATGAATAGGGCGGTGTTCAGTGGCTCGTTCTTACAGGTTTGCGATCGTGTTTCTGATTCCCCTATCGCGCAGCTTCATACCAGTCGGTGGCACACTCGTCCAAGAAACTGCTGAGGTTCGTCCAGAAATTTCCACAAGGTACACAAGACTTTGAGCTTCGCGCAATCGTGCACAGTCTCGTCGTCTACAGTATTTTACGGCATTGAAAACCAAGATCAATGTACGCGCAGTCCTTCCTGCTACCATCGAACGGCAAATTCAACATGCTTAACGAGTTGCATGACTTCGAAACTCTTCATCAAATCATGATTGGTCAAAGCCTGACAGCCACCTTTCATGAGATGATGTAGACGCAGCTAATCTGCAATCTATAAAGATCAGGTCCATTTAGCTAGAATCGCTTCCTTTATTCAAACCCTGACCCAATCATCTATTACAAGACTTATTATCATTTGTCTCGATATCATCATACCTTTAGTCAAATTCAATCAATACATCTTCTTTCCGTTAAAACCAAATTCTTGAATAAAAGACTTCGTTTACTCATCTAACCGAGATCATCATGCGTTCTTTCCTTTCTACTCTTGTCTTCGTGGCAGTCTGCGCCTACTCAGCCCGTGCTGATGCCCCTGCTAGCCCAGCAAGTAGCCCGGCGGCTGCCCAACCAAAGATTGTTACTATGAAATGCAGCCAAGCTTTCATGCCCATCTCGGAAGCCGACCTGGCTGCCATGAACTCTACTGACCCTACACAAGCTCCAGCAGGGAATTGTAAGTTCATGAAATCTGCATTTATCCGGCGATGACTTGTTGATAAATTGATATACCTTGTATCTGCTGTTCATCTCTGTGCCAGACTCTACGGTCCCGACGGAAGCAGCTTGTAAAGCCTTCGATGATCCTACTGGCGGTTTCTGTAACCCCAAGTCTTGCGTTGGCTTCCCAGGTGCGTACTTACTTATTTAAATGTAAGTGGTGATTCTGTCAGGGTTTAACCGGTACAAAAAACACAGTGGGCGAGCAATGCAATGAGGTGATCATCACAGGTGCCAATAGCACTAGCCTCTCAAACACCACTGTCGCTCGCGTCTCCTGTGAAGTTAATTACTTCAAGCCTGCGCCCAACGACACCGATCAACGAGTCCGTAAGTCAAAATCTAGTTGCCTTTACATGAAGTACGGACACAACTAATTTCCACTTGTTCTTCAAAGTCTGTACTGCCCAAGATCAGAAGATCTTCAGCTGCAAGGGTAAATGCGTAGGAGAAGCCAGTAAGTTGACAACTTCCTTGAAATCTACTCCTCTTAAAAGATTCTGACGATGTTTCTTGTTTTTACTGCCAGCTTGCACCGAATGGTGAGTCACTCAATGAGCTTCAACCAACATACCCTTGACAAACTTCTGACAGATCTTCTTTATTTCTGCATTCAGTGTTAGCATGAGCGATCCAGCCCTTGCAAACTTGTAGGGCTCTGGTATTGATTGATGAGTAGGCCTTCCCCACCCCAACTTGCATTTGCTGTGATGCAGAGGATCAGTAGGGAAAATCTTTCTTCATGTGTTTTCAGATATTGGCAACATAGAATGCTTTTGCCACGAGATAAATAAAGTCTATGTTCTCACCAGGAATCAGATTTTTACAGAGAAATTGAAAAAATGTGAATACATTGTCAAGTTTCTTTTATGGACGGGAATGGCAATCTGAACCCCCTTTCCCCAGGTATCTTTTATGATATAAACATGCACCTATTGTCTAGTTGGCAGCAGTTTGTCTTTTGTAATCTGAAAGATTGAATATCTGTTTACCTTCTCAAGGTATCAAGGGAGTACTTGCTTGTGTTCACTCAAATTTGCTCTTACAACTTATGGGAGGATGTGACACATCACTCTCAGTCATCTTTTGCATTCAACAAATGGCTCTTGAAGAACAATCTACAAGGTATAGAATTATGAGAAATGAATTGAGTCTGGAAGAACTTGAGGTACATGTCTCAAAGACACCCAAAATCGAAGACTTGACACAATCAATGTTCCAAGCTTGACCAAATTGATGAGTTAGTAGGTTGCATGCAAGTCTATGTATTGGAAGGATGAGATTTCACCAAACTTCCAACTACACATGATTCCAACTGCCTCATCATGTAGGGAAAGAGGTAACACAATATAGTACAGGTTGTTGTCCCATTTTTACTGAACTTCATGGATCCTAATCTTAAAAGTTTCATTAAGATTGTACCCTATTGTATTGCAGGGATGTTTTCAGCCAGATCACTGGCACATTGAATTATGGAAGACGGTTATTTTGATAAACCTCTGCACACATATATGGCCCAGTGACTTCTCCTTTGGGCCCAAGAAAGCAGAACACTTCAGGACCTATACCAGTCTCTGTACTTGATTACTCTTCCATCTGGATCAATAAAGACTGTTTCATGAGTCAAAAAAGTGAGCAAAGATAACTTGGTGAAAACTGTGCTTAATGGTGTGCATGCAAGTGTCTATCATTTGTAGACCATATTTGATCATTATCTTATTGCCAATCAACTTTTCACCTAAAACCCAGTTCCCTCCAACAAAGCACACCAAATGGGAAACATGTATTGTGGTCCGTTCTAGCTTTTGGAAAAATCTACAAGGTAAATGTGCCCACTGGACACAGTTAAAATATGCTGGATTGACAAGGATCACCTTTTTCCACTCTGCTTACCAATATCATCAAATTATGATATATTGTGTCAGTTTTTTGAAAGATCACACAATCAAGCATTAGAGGGACAATCAAGAACCTTTAAGATATCTGGGGTCCTGATTGTTTACTAGTAGTGCATATTTCAGTACACTACCAGCAAACAGTATTTTCCCCACAAGAAAAAGGGATTGCATTTGAAGCAAGAAAGGGCCTAAAATGCAGATTTAATGCAGAATAATCCAGAATAATCCAGAATAATGCAGATTTAATGCAGATTCAATTTGTTTTTAATCCTTTCTTGCTCAAACTCATTCTCTTTTCCTGCGGGAAAAATAGTTTTTGCTGGGAGTGGTAGAGATTTAAAGTAAGAGCTATATTGTACACAATGGGAAGTGACAAAGAAACAAGCTTCTCATCAAGTGACTGTGCAACATCAATTATAGGATTTATCACTCAACTTAATTCCCCCACCCCATGTGATGTAGTCATCCGCAAAGCTAGCATTCCCGGGGTAGATGTCCAGAGAAGGTAACACCGGAAATCCTTGGGGAAGTTCTGCTTTGAAAGGCAATAGTGCTTGTGTGGGTTTATGTTCAGATCTTGCTGGTCTCAGCAAAGCATCGGATGTACTTACTCATGATGGCTTTCATATACTTGTCTGCCAATGCACAAAGGGTCTGGTGTCCCGTATAGTGGCTCAAGAAATCAAACTCTAGGATGAGTGTGCCAGCCTGTTTTGAAGAAGAAGGTAGAATGTCACAGGAAATATAATGAGACCAAAGAGATACAATATCAAATAATCAATGAAGCGTCCACTACTGACACCTGCTACACTATTGGTATCACTTGTTGGTGTGTTTGTTGTAAAGTTTGAACCTCCATAAGGGATTTGTTGTGACGGGTGTGAGTGTGACCATGCATAGGCCAGCTTATTGCCCACTTGGTGGGCTTGATCCAATATGACACTTGTGTGTAAGCCCTTGATAAAAAATGTATGCAAGATGTATACAAGCGTGGCTCCCCTGGACAAGGCATGTGGAGTCAGATCAAACAGAATATATATTGCAAAGGGATCTACAGTTATCCAACCACCAATAATCCACTTACCAACCATTACGTGTGTTGGAGCCATATTTAGACAACATTTCCACTGGAAATCACGGCAAAAGTATGACAAATGATACAATTAGTATTACACCCTTGAAATCACTGAGCGCCACTAGAAAGTAAACACACCTTCATCAGCACAAAATCCCCAGAGAATGTAATCAGAATAAGCATGTTGAAGTTTTTGCTTAACAGCGTTTGCACAAGACGCAGGTAGGGCAGATTGGTGTAGGTCTGGTTTTTGAAGTTGAAACTTGGACTCAGCTTGAAAGGATGTAAATGGAAGAAGAGCAACAAAAGGTGCAACATCTTATTTAGTGACAGTGTGATGAATAAAATTGTTTGGCAAAACCTTGAGAGGAACTGGAAGTGGAAACAATCACACTTGGTGTTTTGGATGGTTCTCAGACAAATGATGGTAGAAGCAAACAGCCAGGAAGGGGACAAAACCCAGCAATTTGAAGAATAAATTGGTATGTGGAACCCTTCAATTTGTAGCACCCCAATCTTGATATGTGGCGCGCACAAATTCCCACTTTCAGTGCAAATACTATGATCCCAAGTGTTGGAGAGCATGTGGGTATTGTCGGATATGAGCGCAAGTGGGCAAAGAGAGGACCCTGGGATGCCCTTATTAATCAACTCAATGGAGCCCCTTGCGTGGCGGTGGCAACACATTGAGCCGCTGCCAGGGATTCAGGAAAACCCAATCAGGCCAAGCCCCTAGTCACCTCCCCGGTTGGGGATCCGACAAGGACCCCAATAAGTCTGATTTCCAGGCAGAGCTTTTGGGATCCCCACAACTTGGGGGCGGGCATGTGATTGGAAAACCCTGATTCTTGCCAGGTATACAGCAGGTAAAATATTAGTGTAAAAACAACATATGTGAGCCCACAGATGTAGTAATTCAGCGCAAGGAGCAGCAACCAACTTGCAGCGTAGACTGCGGGGAACATTCTGCACCTGTGCTGTGGCTCAGCGCAGGGGTTTGTGGAAATTTGGTCACTGTGCCAATTACCAGAGCAGGGTAATTTCAAATTTCTGGCACTGCTTGTTTTTTAAGCGCAGTGGGCTTGCTGAATCATTAAACTTTGCCCACTGTGCTCATTCATAGAGTGATATAGTTGAGGAAGAGCTGGAATCCTCATTATGTAAAAGTGATATTTTGTCATCTTTCCATTGTGACAGGCATCTTGATTGAAGAAGTACAATAGTTGAATGAAAAGGAATTATGCCATAATTCTTGTTCACACTATGATTGATAAAGACCCTGCTAGTAAAATTGGTCACCACCCAATTTCAGCTTGTTGAAAAATTGCTCTTGTGATCACCCTTTTTGATATACTACCATAATATTGTAGCAAAACTTTTTCCCTTTGCACAATTTACTCTAAATCCAAGAAGCCAAAAGCTTCTGTAAATTTTAAGCCAAAAAGCTACTTCAAGTTCTAAGGCTACAAAGCCTTCTAATCCTAGAATCACTACTTCTTCTCAAAGGCCAGATGGAGAGACTGATAGTACCACAATTGTTCTAGATTTAGAATTTGATGACAGGAATTATGTAGCAGAAAGGGACTCCAAAGATAAAGGAGAAGACAAAAATTCATTTGAAAGCACTGCACCAAAAACAGATGGTAAACAAACTTGTCAATCTCTGAAAGCGTCAAAGTCTAAGGCCTTTGAAAGAGGAAAGGCTCAGACAGTTTTCAAGAAACAAGTATGTAATTTTTTATCTGAATTCAATCCTTATCTAAAAGCTGCCAACAACCAATCAGAATTACAAAATGCCTGAAAATATAAATGGTGATCAAGATTATGATGTCAATGTTTGAAGTTTGAAGTCCAACAATGACTTTGATCCTATCAAGATTTACTTTGGCAAGGAACTTGTGGTTGGGCCAAGACAAGTCAGCTTGGTTTTGCACAATCTTCAATGAGATTGCTTGTCACATATTTTGCTTAATTGGTTTTTGGTTTTATCAGAAAGAAGGCAAAGGACACAGATGACCACTACCTACCTTCAATGTCAACAACAAACAACAACCTGGACTTCTCAAGCATTGTACATAGATGTGGATATTGTTTGTCAATTTCAAGATCACAAACTCATCCTGCAAACCATTGACCACTTTGATCAGTCAAATCATTATATTCAGAAAGCAATCATGTCTTGTTTGTGTATGACCAGACCTGTGAGCCACTTACACTACAGATATATTACAAGCTCTAGTTTAGAAATCAGTGCTGACAAGAGGTCTCCAATATTGCAGAACATGGTGAGTTTTCAGTTTTGAATGGTGAAAAGCCTGGTTTGTGGATGGTAGTGAATGCCGAAAGGGAAATTGGAGTCAAAGTGGAGGGCCACAAGAGGGAATGGATGGAAGGCAAATGGAAAACTGAATATTGGGACAAACCAAATTATTGAGGATGGCCCTCACCTCCTTCTCAAATGTTTTCAAAATTTATGTGTCTCAGGCATGCTGCTAATGGTCTGGACAGAGCTGACAGGCTAGAAGTGGCAAGAGATGTCAGTTCAGAAGTCCATGATGCAAGATTTTTCAAGATGGACTCACCTTCTCTCTGTCCAAGAGCAAAATGAGATTCATGGAATCTGAGAGGCTCACGGGGGTTGTGAGCAGTGAGCTTGCCAAAAGCCCATTATCAATGTGTATGTACTCATAATGCAAAATCATAATGTGAATGTTTGTGGGAAAGGGACAAATACTTTTGATGGCAACAGCGGGAGATTGTCTGTGCCGCAGCCGTGTAGAAGTCATGTGACTTGACATGAGCTCTTAGTCTTCACACGCTGTCTCCATCGGGGCATGTGGGTGTCAGACCCGTCAGATAGTCACTCAGACGAGAGCGCACACTAGCGTACGCTGCGGCACTATGCGATACTCACGACTCACCGTACAGTGGGGCTCACGGCCTGCTTGCCTCAGCCTCGCGAGGCGGGCATGGGACTGAAGCTTAGGCTCACGGATTCCTCAAGGCTTGAGATTCTCTGGTCTGTCCAGCCGCGTAGCGCACGGTTTTCCACCTCCAGTCGAAATTTGGAATATCTCTAACATTCATGGGATCCACTGTATATATGTGCGCCTTACTTTAGACGAACAAAAAGTTCTTTGGGACAAGAGTTTTCACCCATATGTGGGGGCAAAAGATTTGTAAGGTGGACGGCGCGCTCTCCACCGAAAAGGCTCAAACAGGCTTGACCCTCACAGGCCAGGAGATGCTTTGCTGTTCTGAGTCCCTCGCTGACGCTCGTCGCGGTAGATAGAGACAGCGTGGGACTCTGTTAAATACAATATATTCTTGGCCTTCGTCGCTGAAACAAGATTTCTTGTGAGACCTGTCCACAGTGACCCCAAATTGACCAAACGAAACGACATCTAATTTACGTCTCCAGGAATCTTTCATACCTAATTTCTCTGATTGATGTTTAAAGGTATCTAATTGCGCTGCAAAGTACACCACGCCCACATCCCAGTCGTCCATTTTATCTCGAACAGCGTCATCCATTAACATACCCTGATCACTCAACCAAGTCCACCGCTCAGTTCTAAAGAATGTCCAGAACTCCATACGCTTACCTGTTCATGGTGCCGTTGGCATTGCAGGCCTGGTATCGGC
Organism: Melampsora americana; assembly: GCA_022264835.1. Lineage (NCBI taxonomy): Eukaryota > Fungi > Basidiomycota > Pucciniomycetes > Pucciniales > Melampsoraceae > Melampsora > Melampsora americana. The sequence goes on from JAIFHY010000020.1 coordinate 302,091, forward strand.
ATCCGTATTACATGACCAGCAAGGCGGCAAGCAGAATACGAGCAATGCTTATGCCAGCGACAATATACTTAGCATTGTCGAGTAATCGCGCGCGGCATTTCGAGCCGCGCGACACGAAATTTCATATTAATGTTACGATTGCTTCTTTCTTGACGGTGCACATCGTATGTCTTGCAATACAGCTTGGGCTCTCACAGGCTCCTCCCCTGCCAGTACCTAGTAAGCATCAGTATCGCAATCGTAACTCGCAGAAACGCTTTCTTATCCACATTGTACACTTTGTCACGGCAAAACCTCTAGATGACCACAAATCTGAGGAAAAGGTGAAAACAGAAATTCCGCAAAAATCGACATCAAGTAACGAGAATATACCAGCGCCTTCATGGGGCGAACTTATTAAGTATACAGTTTGGCTACTTACCAGGTATGGTGCTCCGTTGTCCTACACGTATTCTGACCACAACGACTGGGCAAAGTGACTCGAACATGAAAAGTTAATTCTCCTTTGCTCTCAAACAGTCTTCGGTTTATCCAAACTACATGGGCTCCTCCAAAATCTGTTGTGCCTCCTGCTCCTAAGCTACGCCTGAAAGAATTCTTGATCATGACCATCAAGAAGACTTTGAAGCATCACCTGTTGTTCCTTTTATGTTGGATTGTGGGTGTCACGCTTACACAGCATGCGCAAGGATGTTATGGATTTCTCACCCAAGAATTCAGGGTACCTGAGAGTCAGTGGCTGAAGATCATTGCACCATACTTCAATGCCATACCTTACGCAGTCAGTGTGATCTCCTGCAAACAGCTTGATACATTAACTGTACTTCTTCCCATGAGATACTGACTAATTCGATTCTCTTTGATCCCGAAACACGCGTGCTAAGTTTGCTACCTGGCTTACTGTTGAAAACATGGCTAACTGGGCGACACTTGTTGAATTGGCCGTGTACTACTTTGGTCCTCGAATCTTACCAAAGACGCTTGCACCAGGTCCATTCGATAGTACACTTTACCCTCCCATTTATCCTGACCTTTGGGGCCAATCCAGCATAGCCCAGTTTTGGTCCAAAGGTAAAGATGCAGGTTTTCATCTACGTGGTCTAGAGAACGAGAACATCCACTGATGAGTTGGTAACATGAGATTAAAATAGGATGGCACGCTGCACTCCGTCGCGATATCACCTTCTGCGTGGGGGCGCCGATTGGGCGCGTGTTTTCCCCATTTGGACGATCTCTTAGTACATTCGCAGCCAATACTTGTGCAATGCTATTCAGTGCATTCTTTCATGAATACGGTAAGTAATATCCTATGGTTACACGTAAAACTGGATTGCTCACTCTTCTTTTAGTTGTTATATCCTCTGCCCCTGCACCGGATCCAACCTATGGTACCGCCAAATGTTGGATCCATAGTGCGGTTGCAATTGGCTTCGAGTATATGTTTACCATAGTCACGGGAAAGAGAGTAGGTGGTGTTTCAGGCAAGATATGGACCTACAGTGTTGTTTTTCTTTTGCAATTGCATTCCACCACTAAATGGTAAGCCGTAAGACTTGAGAATGCCTCGCTGTCGAAACTGCAATACTCAATGAAATTTTCTTGACAGGCTGGAATTCGGTTTGGGACAAGTAGGTATCATTCCGGTTTCTCATTGGACTTGGCATAGATATGTGATTCCTTTTGGACCGGTTCTTCCCGAATCTTGGATCTCCTGAAGTACGCAAGTCAAACGTCGAAATCACCCTTTGCAACCATTCCGCGCAGCAATTTACTGATACTGTGATGATCATTGCTTGTTCGCCGTAGCCTGGTTTTCTTGTTCTGGTTGTCCGAGATCAGTGTGTGGGGTTGGTACATCCGTATCATGCGATTTGTTAAGTTTATCGAGTGGCCAAACATTGTCTTGGACTTCGAGTAGTGAATTGGGAGTTTCCTTTGAAACATCTTGAGGTCCAACATTCATTGTGATGATTACCGGTAGATTGAAGTAATAAGTCAGCAAGCAGTCAATGTTGTTAGCACGGTGGCGGTATTGGGTACCATCTAATGGGGTAGAGTAACGTGGATTGATGGTCTTTTTTCTGTTCTCAATAGGAATTTTTCTCTTTCGTATTGTCCGATTCATGCTCTTGTCAAAACACTCAATTATCATTTAGAAATTTGCATAATTCACAAAATTACATTCCGTGTGTCTTACACAACTTGGTCCTTGAAGTCAGCATCAGGCGTTTTTGTTAACAAGAGTATTGCAGCTTGGTTTGAAAGGTACCCTCTGACCTCCGGCTCTGCTATCGCAAAGTTTCAATGGCAGAAGCCTAGGATTCAAACGGTAATATCTTACAGTTTTCCTAGGTCTATATATGCAGAATCCCTCTGTATGTACATGGGCTTCATGGAATCATCTCAGAGGTTGAGCTTTCACATTATATCTTGATACATGCAGATATAAGCACACAGGATTGAAGCCACATACCATAATAACATCATGGAAGAGAAGTCTTTGGAGTGCAATTTGAATTGCCAGAGAAGCCATTGCTATGATTTGAAGTAAGTAAATTTTTCTTTCAGTTCTAGAAGGGACACAATCAACCATTATGGAGACATCAGGGTATGAAAGGCCTTCATAACTTAAAAACAAAAAATTAGAGCTCGTACTAGTAGCTTCTCTGGAGCGACTCCAATCCTGACATGATCTGTACCTTTGAGTTCACAAAGAGGGGCAGATCATAGTATGCGAAGTTTAACAATGGCTAATGCTTGTCTGGCGGGTAAAGTCCCTTTCGATAAGATATCATGCGAGAATTATCTTCCTTTACTCAGCAAAGTACACCTTGCCTTTTTAACCCGCGCGAGATCTAAAACATCTTGATGCAAAAATCTATGCAATTTTGACTAAAACCCGTCATAAGGCAAAGTTTATGCATTTCTCCTCAATGCATACAATTATGCATCATGTCGGCTTATGCCTATTTGTATAACCCGAAATAATGCATAGCTCGATTTGCCTCCCCAAATTATGCATTAGCGCGGGTTTGACTGTAAGCGCTTCGTGGGATTGATCTCAACTCGATGACAAACTGACACCTGGAGCAGTGTCAGTCTCAAGGTGTCATTGAAATTATCAGATCTCCTTTAAATGCTTTAAATCTCACTTGAAAACTGCTCAATCCCACTTTCTTGACAATAACTCCCTGAACCAATATAAAATATATTTGCAAAACGGAATCTCTGTTACACAGAAAAAAAAAATTCATACACTTTTGCAACAAAAAGAAAAAATTCTACACGTATAAACACCCAAAAAAATACAAAGAGAAAACCCTCTTAAGAAAAAAAAATTAAAAATTAAACTTGAAAAAAATTAAATAAAACACATAACGAGTTCCGAAATAAGAAAAACTCTCTAATTGACTGATTTATGAGATTTTCCAATAGTTAAATAACTTTCATCATCATCAATTTTAGTTAAAGGACTAGAAACCGGATTGGTTGGTGGTTGGGGTAAAGTAGTGCTGACTGATATACTACGATCAGGAGTATGCGGATCGATAAGTTGAGAAATGATCCCTCTAATCAATGATGGCATCTTTTCAGGTGCATGAACAAAACAATGCATTAACATTGCCGTCCCTACGCTACCGAGCGCTATTTCTCCAAATGGTAAACTCTTCACTAGGTTTTTAGATTTGAGGACCCCCCAAGCGGAACTGATCGCCTTAGGAGCACAATAAAGTGCTGTTGAAAACACACATCAGATGAAGAATAGCATATGAAAAACATACCGACATCAGTAAACTTTCCTACAACTGTGTTCAAAGTAACAAATTTGAAAAGACTCACCAAGTTCACCACGTCTGCGAGGATCCTCCCAAAGTAAAGCAAGCGAAGTTGCAAAACCAGCAACAGCAAAATTAGTCGAACCTCTAATATGCCATCCTTTCCATTCATACAATCTCGAAGGAATACAAAGGGAATGTAAGATGATAGCCACGAAGCTACTAATGAAAAGAGCCGATGAAACTGATTTCTTGGCGAGTGAGTAAAGAAATCGGATCGGGCTGTAAAGAAAAAAGAGGTGAAGAAATGAGAATAATAGGTTCATCAGATAAATGGTCAGCTCGAGATAGGAGAAATGTTGATGTAAACTAAGCAAAAGGGAAATACGTACGATTTCATGACTACTTTGCTTCTGAACAGCAGCGCTGGTATAAGGTGGAGGATAGCATAGGTAGGTAACATCGATTTAAATGCAATCCCAGCTCGGATCAAGTTGCTCTGAAAGCAATTATCGTACAGTGGATGGTTGAGATGACAGGGCGCAAAAGGCTCTTCATAGGGAGCAGGCAAACTGAGCCAAGCTTTGAGTCGACGCTCATTACCCAAGCTACGTGGGGAACTTCGTTCAACCACTTGTTTAATCATGGTCATATCCTTGAGCGATCTACGATTGTGATGACCATGTAGATAAAGAAATTGAGCATCAAGTGTTCCCACACGTCGAATCCAATGCCAATACCATGCTGGTAGCGTTTCTGGTGCCATCACAAAGGCTGACATGATCTGTGCATTGGATATCCCAAAGAGGAGCAGGTCACCGTATGCAAAGTTTTTGATCAACGGATGATGTTTTGCTAGCGTGTAAAGTCCCCTTCGACAAGATAGTGTACAACGATCAAAAGCGTTGGGGTAAGCAAAAAGTTGTGCATCTTGCAATAAGCTAGACTCACCGGCACAACAAATTGGGAGCCAGGTTGAGACGTTCTTCCTTTGTCTGAGCCAAAAGTGCTAACCCAGACACACCTCCAGCAATGGAAGCAGCCCACCTTGATAAGAACACCATCAATTTAGGTATTGTAGGATTATCTTTTTTAGTTTGAGGTTCATCAACCCCTGGCGTTTGAGCTTCTGGACGCGCCTTCCGAGCAAGCTTGAGAAGAGAAGTGTAGGTCAAAGTCCATAAAGCCGAATACGAAGCCAGAAAGGTGGCCAATCGAAGTGTGGTAGCTTTCACAAATTCAGACGTGATCACCTGTAACAGTGGTCTTTTTTCACTGGTAGACAGAACTCCCCAAATGTCAGAGAACTTGTAATGCAGGCGCCATGATGACGAGGGAACGCACAAGTCTTCTAAACACGTACCCTCTCTTTGCGGCACGATTCTTTCTCAAAAGTGCAAATGCCAATGAGCCACTACTGATTACGCCCTGTACAGAGAAGAAGACGACTGATGTATAAAAAGAAGCTGATGTCAGTAAATATCTAAAGTACAATCAGTCAAATTGGAAACCAGACGAGTGGAAGGCCATAGTTATCGTTTGAATGTCGTTTGATGTATAGAGAAAGTAACCAACAAATCCATTTTTTGATCGCAATTTCCAAGACTTGTTGCGTAGAATGTCCAGGAGTAGCATTACCAATGAAAGAGGTACGTCTCTTGGGTAAACCAATCTTGCGAAGTTGGTTTGCTGAGGCAAGATTGCGTTGGAGTCTATCGAGGGCTTGTTGAGATGCTGAGCGTATCGAAGAAGATAGATTTGAAGGAAGAGAGGACGCAAGACTAGGTCTACAATTGATGCTTTTCTGATGAGGTCCAGGTGGATCGGTTGGATTAGTTTGATCGATGTCAGTTTCTTTGGACATAATTTTATGCTGAGGATGAGGTTTAGATGAATTGGCGAGTGTAAGAATGAGTTGTTGAGTGAACTTGAAACTGCTGAAGCGTCGGTACAGTTCATGAGCCCTCATTTGTTACGTATGTACGTCCTACATACATACCCAAGTGTGGTGGGCATGTGTATGTACAGTCGCCTCTGCTAAAACCAATAGCCGTCAAAAGCGATAATCGTTGAAAACCGATACATTTTGGCCAAAGATTTTTCCTATTTCCAGTGAGATTTCCCTTGACAAAACCAATACTTGGCAAAAAACAATAGTTTTTGACCCGATTTTTTGGGTATTGGTTTTCTCAGAGTCTACTGTACACCCACTTCGGTAACATTAAATTAACTTAAATCACTAAGCCCCCCCCCCTTGAAACATTTTGACAGCATTTCCTTCACGCTATCACTACGTTTCAAATGGGGCATGGGGGGTTTTCTGCACATTCCTATGTGTGAGTGTCCAGAAGTCATTTGACTATCTGGATACCCGTAGGATTGTGGTGTGGATTATTTTCCCCCTCTTTCCAACCCTCTATTTATACCTTTTCTCCCCGCTATGATTTCATTTTCCCCGTTATCCAATTGTGATGTTCTTCCTTTATTGTTTATAAATGCTCAGTTATTCTTCAAAAGCATAAAAGCTCTGCCGTTTTCCAAAAAGCATTTGGTGCTTTTTGAGAGCCGCAAATTCAATTCAAAAGCAATTTCGGTTGTCCTTACACATTCCCTTTTACAATCTCACATCTTTTTCAGCAAATTTCCATTCTGAACATTTCATTGCAATTCTTTTGTTGTTTTGTCTACGTTTATGTCAATAATGTTATACGTTCCACTGCTATATCCCTATGATATTCTTCCTTTTTTGTGTTTCAATCTTAAGTCGTCATTCAAAAGCATAACACATCAGTCGTTTTCTTAAAAGCACCTGGTGCTCTTCAAGAGCCGTAATCTCAAATCAGGAGCAAACTTTGGTTGTACGTATATATTTCTTTTCTCAAAGCTACCATCTTCTTCAGCAACCTTCCATTCTGATCAATTCATCATAATCTTTTGTTGTTCTGTATACGTCTATATTCAAAATGTTATAAATTCTCCTGAAAGCATCCTTCCTTATTCAAAAGCACTATCTGATACACCTCCATGGTCAATGCTACCCCATACTATATCGCATGGTGTCTACTCACCTTTCCTTATTATCTCATTGCATTGATAACTGCACTGGGAATATGCCTCATCACAGAGGCTCATGAAACAACCCGTCTAATTCTTAGTTTCTCCCTCCTTACCGCTCTTTCTTTGATTAATCGTACTGTCCCATATGGATTTCTAATGCATATTTTAAATGTAGCCTCTGTTGGATAGTGCCCCAGACTGCCCTTCTCGGTTTTTCTAACCGAGACCTCTGCTGAATATTGACCCGGTTTCCATAAACAGCAATATGCCTGCATATAAATCATCCATTCTTTTTGCAATATCTTCTCTATCCTTTCAAGATTAATGTTTTCCGTTGTATTGCTTACTTATCGCGCTTTTCCCTTATACGTTCCTCTGCTCTGCCATCAGATCATCGAATCTTTCCTAACCTCCACCAAATGCGCTCCTCCACGCCTTCCATTTCCGCTACTTGTGACTGATAGCGGATACTGTGACGAGGTGTATCCTTTTCACTACTTCAATGGCTCTTTTATCTATATCCGGTTGTCTCTAAATGTGCTGATCACTATATAATCTATATCCGGCTTTCTCTAAATGTACGGATTAGTATTTAACCATCGCATGATTGCAATGTAAAAGTAATGATTTCGTTTCATCCTCGCGTTGTTGTCCTGCAGTAATAATAGTGTGTTTTCCCCTTTTATATTGTCTATATCTCTTATTGGTAGTGCACAACAACTGCATCATCCCATTACATCTATTTTTCGATAACTGCCTATACTTCCTGAAAAATGATGCGCAAACCGGACTCTTCTAAGCTCTCAACGTTCAAGCCCGATGTTTATGCGCTTTCGAGTCTAATACAGGACCAGTTTGAATCCTGTAAGTTTCCAGCACCAGGTAATGACAACTATGCCTAATCCTTTTCACCACCAGATACTAAGGGTAGCACCATAATATTGTATCCCGATGGCCAAACACGATACGTCCATCGATATGACTGCGTCACATACCACATCGCGGATCGTGATACTCCGGACGCTAGATGTGTCCTCACTTGTTTTGAATTCATAGATCGTGCGCTGGACAATCGAGGTAAATTTTTTTTTTGTTTTCCATAGTCAATGTATATTTACATACTCAAATTCCGGTTAACAGTTGGACAATGCCAGCTGAGTTGGCTGATGCGATATCACAATGGAGCTGAAACCATACCTTTCTTCCATGATGCTATCATCAGGGATCAAATGGTACTTTACCCGGGCGATTTATATATTCTACTCATGTCCGACAGGATTGATAAACATTTACGTAATTATGGTTTCTCCACTGACCATATCTGAAGTTGAGAGTCAGTATCCATGTTGTACGTCATGTATCTTGTCGCGCTGCGTTCTGCATGACGCAGGTGAATTCATCCCTGAAACTGTAGTGTATCTATATCACATTATCTGCCTTCTCCTTTTTGTATTCCTTCTTACTCTACGTCCTTGCATCGCGTGCAGGGGATGACTCCTGATTCAGCATATTACCTTTAATCGCAGCGCTCAATATCATTACTATAGCCAGATTCCTTGATGATGCTAAGTCGACATCATCATCTCTCCCTTCACAAATATAGTTTTATGAACATAGTAATCATCCCTGTGCATATCGGCCCAATTAGATCTCGAGGGCATCAAGACCTTTGTGACCAGACAGATTCTCACCTTATCCCTGCGTTGTTCGCATATGCATGTTCCCGTACACATAGAACTCACGACATGCGACGGTTTGAAGCCTCTGAGAGATGATGCAATATTCCATAGTCTGAATGATACAATACGAATAGGCCAGGGGTTCTTCAGTAGCTCTACACTGCTTCTCCCTGCGCACATAGTCTGTACATTGTTAGTATGCGGCAGAGGCATGCTCCCGATAACCCCTGCTTTTCATTGATATCTTATATCAAAGTTGTATTCCACACCTGGAGGTGTGAGACTATACGATTCAGGGATAAATAGATCAGTCCTGACGTATTCATGATCTGATCTCCGTGTTCCTCTTCCAGCATATTCTTTTTTCTGGTGATCAATGGCATCATCAACTGCACCAGCACCATCCCCTACACGGTCGAACAGAGCAGTTCCTCAACAACCTCGCAAGAAGAACCATCCGTTCATTACATCTGGTCTCTTTGATATTATATCTAAGGTCGGTCAATCTCGATATCCCAAATATATATGCGCTGATGATACGTACCTTCTTCATATTAGATTGATACCGAAGTCAATGGGCAATATGGCTTCCGCGAATGCATGACGACCATCGCAACGATAAACCTAGATACAGACGAGGTGCTCGAATGTGCCATCAAAGGTTCAGCCTATGGAGGCATCGATACAGTCCTTGAATCAGGCTCAATCTACTCCTTGAAAGGCAGGTTATTAGCTTTGAACAAGAAACAAGTCCAGATATTTTATTACGAGCCGGATACCACTATACACGTCTCGACTTCGGACTCCTTCAAGTCAAATCTGACAAATAAGGCGTCGGTCACTGGTTTGGGCCTCATTATCTCTCGTGATGTCGAAAAAATTACTCCAGAGAAGGAGAATGTCACCATTGTAATGAGACACAGTGATTTCAACCCATCGCCGAGTGTGAGTGCTTCTCTTAACCGATGTTTAAATAGATACTAACCCAAAACCATTTGCACAAAGGTTCGAGATCAAGAAACGTTCGAGGTCGAATACCGATGCAACTGGTCTCCTTTAATGGTCAAGCTTCAGCCTCTGTTGATCCCTCACCGAGAGGCTCTTCTCACTGGCCGAATCATAGGGTTTAGTCCCAGCCGGAACATCTGGTCGGTTGAAGTGAGGCTTTTTTCTTAATGGCTCTGTTGGTCATTATCTAACTTTCTTATAGGTTACTGGCGTGAATATCACCACAGGTCATGAGAATGGCGCTGTGTCGTCACTGCCAGCCGCTGGGTCTCAATTAGGGACACCTGGAGGGCGAGTGCGAGGTAAATTGTGAGTTCATGCAGTTGTTCTCTCTTTCTCTTTGCTGCCACTGATCCCTTTGACTTCAACAATATGCGTAAAGATTCATCCCTGGCGGTGAGGGGGATGAATCCACTGTTCAATCGACGGCCACTCCCACTAAAGGGAAAGGGAGGGCAGCCACAGCCTCTGCCGCCCCTCGGCAGTCTAATAAGAAGGCCCGTACGAATGGTAACATAGAGGATGCGTTAATAGATCCATGACATGTTTCCCCTGCAAAGAACATCTTCGCGCTGGTCTTTATGCGATGTTTTGCCACCTTGATGTCACGATTGAGATCAATTGCCAGATGTTTTGTATCTACATAACCAGCTCCCATGTATATACATTGGTCTTGAAATATCTACTCCATCATTCAATTGTTATGTAACTGAAGCCCCGCGACTATTAGTACTGGAATGTGCCACCATCACTTGTGCAGATATTGATGATGCCAATGACATATCATATTCCCTGACCAGGTCATTGTGCGAATTACTAGAAATAGCACATAGATATCATGCTACCACGGCTACTGGCATTGCGCTATAGCATATGTGGCGTATCAATCAATATGATAGCCGTTCTTTGCATGCCCGCTTTAGGAAATAGAACATATGGGCATATATGGTATGATCTCTCTTTCTCTTCTCTAGAACTTTTCCTATTGTAATAGATCTGCAATTCTGTATATCGCTCTTCAAATATCCTTAGCGACACAGCGCTATAACATACCTCATTTCTGAATTGAAGGCACTATTCATCAACATTACTGAATCGAATTTCGTCTCATACATTGCAAATTCATTATCGAGGGTCTCGAGTGATTACCTCGACCATGGCCAGAGGCTTGGCTGCGTCCAACAGTAGTCAGAACACAGAGGCTGCTTTACTCAAGAAATTCGCAGGCCAGCTCCCTTTTCGGTTGGGTCCAATGACACATGCTTGTGTCCATTGCGGAGCCCTCAGATTCAGTGAAGAGCGGAGCAAAGAAAATCAGAGGGCTGGAAAAGGATGGTACCTGAACTGCTGTCAATATGGTGCAGTAACTCTCCCTCTCAAGTTCATGCCGGGCGGTCCGCTTCCACCTGAATTGTTGGAGTTATATACAGGTTCTGGTGATCGTGAGTTCTCAATAAGTTGTGATTATACCTCGACGCTGATAAAATATCCAGTCGCCAAGGAATTCCAGAAGAATATTTCGACATATAATAACGCTTTATCATTTACATCATTGGGCGTCCAAAGAGATGAGAAGGTGATGGGCGAGAAGGGTCCATATGTTTTCCGCATATATGGCCAACTGTCACACTCGATTCCCACTATTTTCCCATCTGGGGATGATCCAGCCTCATTCGCGCAGATATTTATCGCCGGCGATGGTGGCGAGAACGAGGTGGATCTCCGGATGGCTCGTGTGGCGAATAAGACTGTATCGAAAGAACTGGTCTCACGCCTACAAGACCTCATGTACACCGTCAATCCCTACGCTAGGTTCTTGAAAGATTCTGCGACTATCCTTGAGGAGCGAGAGAATACAAGGATTGTGCTCAAATCTCTGCCACCTGGCCCTAGAGAGTTCAAGACGTATAATAAGCCACAACCCAATGATGTCGCCGCGTTAATCGAGGGAGACGATTTCATGGATGAGAGGCCGCGACACATAGTATTGGAAAGGAAAGATAGTTCCTGGAAATTTATAGATGATCTCCATACATCATACTTTCCTCTACGATATCCGATGCTATTACCGTATGGGAGCCAACAATGGGACAATCATTATACCTCGCCGACGGCTGATGTGAACCCGTATCGTGAGTCATCTTCACATCAGGTAGATTAAGGCTGATGTATGGTTATTTTCCAGGCAAGAAAAAGAATGCGAGAGTGACAGGCCTGGAATGGGGAGCGTGGCTACTATTTGAGAGATCCAACATGTTCTCACCTTTCATTCATGCCAAACGGTTAACTCAGCATTTCATCGTGGACTTGTATCTCTGCGTCGAGAGAGCCAACCTTCGTTGGGTCCGTTTCAACCAAAAAACCATTCGTGCAGAGTTGTATCAAGGACTCTGCGAGGCTTTTGATGAAAACACCTCGCCATCTGGACGCAAAATCGTACTACCTTCCAGCTTTCAAGGCAGCCCGCGGGACATGAATCAATTATTTCATGACGCTATGGCCCTTGTCCGAGAATTTGGAAATCCGAGTCTGTTCATAACTATGACAGCAAATACTCAGTGGCCTGAAATTCAACAAGCATTGAAATTTGGGGAGAAACCAGAGGATCGGCCAGATATAGTAGCTAGAGTATTTGACCTAAAGCTACGGAAGCTGATCGATGAGATAGTAAATGAGAATCGCTTAGGACTTGTTATCTCAAATCTAATGGTAGTCGAGTTTCAGAAGAGAGGTTTACCCCACGCTCATCTCCTGTTCATCTTGGATCCAAAGTCGAGGCCTATGACTGAAGACGCTGTAGACAGTTTAGTAACGACCATCATCCCTGATCCAGAGAAAGAAGCAAAGCTACATGAACTTGTCACAAAGTTCATGCTTCATGGTCCTTGTCGTCAAGGAATGCAGTGCTATGTGGATGGGAAATGCCGTCTCCGCTATCCTAAACCCTTCGCGGAGAACTCATCTTTATCCGACGATGCTTTCCCGATTTATAAGCGTCCCAATGACGGGAGGAAGTTCAAGAAAGGTTCAACTACTTTCACAAATGGCCATGTGGTTCCATATAACAAATACTTGTTGTTGTTGTTGGAATGTCACATAAACGTCGAAATCCCTATTGGTACGAAGCCCATTAGGTACCTCTATAAATATTTAACCAAAGGTCACGACAAAACCCGCATATACATGGAACTGGATAACGATTCTCCATCAACCGGTATGCACGCATTCCCAATATATACATTATCACTTTCGCTGATAAACCCTGCAAACCAGGTAATGACAAGGTCCATGACGAGCTCTTAGAATTTCAGACTTATCGGTATATCAGCGCGCCAGAGGGTAAGTAAGATCTCCTCAGCATCACGGGCCAGAGTTGACCATCGTGCCTCCTGTTTCTCAGCCGCGTATAGGTTGTTCAAATTGCCGATGAATGCCTCCTGGCCGCCGGTAATGCGGCTCCCGTTGCATCTGGAGAATCAGCAGACTGTTTATTATTTTGACGCCAATGCGGTCCGGACTAAACTCGAAATACAACCTCCCCCTACTTCAACTCTGACTGAATTTTTCCGACTATGCCGCGAGGGAGCAGTAGGTTTCAATAATGTTCCAGCGAATTCATTGTTATACGTCGAGACTCCTAGGTACTTCCGGTGGCTGAACGGCAAATTTCAACCTAGGCTAAAGAATATACCCACGGTTGGGAGAGTTTATTTCGCAAACCTCACAGACGGCGAAAAGTATTTTTTGAGGATGCTATTATTCCACGTTCGTGGACCAACATCATTCGAGGATCTCAGGACAGTGGATGGAATAGTCCTTCCTACCTTTCGCGCGGCGGCGGATAAGTTGGGACTATTAGATTCAGACCGCCACCACGAGAATGCCATTAAGGAGGCGGCACTTTGGGCCTCAGCACATCAGCTACGGCAATTATTCTGTCTGATGTTAATATATGGTGAGGTGGCTGCGCCGATGAGTTTATGGGAGAACTTTAAAACATTTTTTTCAGATGATTGTGAAGCAAGATTACAAGCTTTAGGAGCGATGATTCCTTGCGCTGCGAGCATGCAGAATGCATACGCAATGAAAATGGTTCAGGAACAACTCGATGACATGGGTAAATCTCTTTTAGACGTAGGGTTTACAGAGGGATCTCTCCAGATACTGGATGATCTATCAGAGCTACAGCTTGATTCTTCAAGTAGTTCTGGGTTCTCGATCGAGCAGAGTAGAGAAATATACAATACTCAAATAGAAACTTTAAATATCGAGCAGTGTGCGATCATGTCGCATATTCGGGAATCTCACGACCTAGGTACACAAACTATAAGCTTTTTGGACGGGCCTGGTGGAACGGGAAAGACGTACACCTTGAATACAATTTTGCATTACTTCGCTGGTCTAGGATTAACCCCTATCGCAGTCTCATCGTCTGGGGTCTCAGCACTCCTGCTGATAAATGGAAAAACAGCACACTCAACATTCAACATTCCCCTTCAACCTAACAAAGATTCAACTTGTGATCTCAACGGGCGTGATAAAAAGAGCTTACTTATCCTGGCTGCCCCTCTTATAATTTGGGACGAAATCTCCATGCAACACAAGTATGCAATAGAGGCTGTTGACCGCACTCTCCGCCATATATGCGGTGACGATAGGCTGTTTGGGGGTAAAAGTATCGTGTTTGCGGGGGATTTCCGACAAATACTACCGATCGTCCCTCACAGTTTGTTGAATGCGCAAAGAGATGCTTGTTTCAAAAGATCAACCTTATGGAGCATCGTGAGAGAGTTCAGATTGAAAGAGAACCTGCGATTACAACCTTCTACAGTGGAGAACGGGGACAAGACGAGGCAGTTTGCACGGTGGCTATTGGACATCGGGGAAGGGAATTTACATTGAAACAATCGCGGGATCATTGCCCTAGATCCTGTTGTCACTGAGCTGGTACCGCAGTTTACAGCAATTCCTAATAATTTGATCGATTGGATATTCGACGACCTGCGGTACTTTATTGGTTCGAATAATTGGGATAACATAGCCGAGTATTACGCTGAGCAAGCGTTGATCACGGGTCTAAATGAGACAGTGAGGGAGATCAACGACGTGGTCCTTGATAAATTGCCGGGGGAGGCATTTGTTGCAACATCAAATGATGAAGCTGACGCCACGTTCCATCAACCGACATCCGTAGATATATTAAATACCATTGATTTTCCTGGGTTTCCTGAACATCGCCTCCGACTCAAGATCGGACAACCTGTAATGGTTCTTAGGAACCTATCTCTCGAGTATGGCTTATGCAATGGTACGCGGTTAGTGGTAATGGGTATAACGGTCAACGTATTAAGATGCATAATTGCCACTGGACCGAAGAGAGGCATTCAAATTGCGATTCCACGGATGAAGATGATCCACCTAGGGAATGTAGACTACCCGATTCCGTTCAAACGGAAACAATTTCCAGTTGTAGGCGCATTCTGTTTGACAATCAACAAATCACAAGGTCAGACGTTAGGTAAGGTTGGTGTCTTTCTCTCAGGACCTGTCTTTACTCATGGCCAATTATACGTAGCGTTATCTCGATGTAGAAACCTAGAGAATTTGAGAGTCTGTCTTGCAACGTCTGGGTCACAAAATTCCACAACGAACATTGTATGCAAAGATCTGATTAAAAAGTCTTGATCAGTACCATGTAATAGATTGAATAGTTGTTTGTATTGAAATTATAGAATCCCCGATTTCAACCGATATTCGTCAGAGCCGCTATATAACCCTGTAAGTTTATGGTTGTGGAACCATTGGCCGATTATGCGGATATTCTGTCCATTGAGCAGTCATTGAATGTATCAAGACTCTGCTTTAAAGGTACATGCTACTCGGGCACGATTGGGTATTGGTTTAGCTTCAAGAGATCTCTTATAGCGTGAGTTGATCGCATAGGGACAGCTACGTCCTTGAACAGTGTTCTGTGCGAATGTTGCAATAAAAGTCTAGATCGAACGTATAATCATAGGGGAATACATTGTTCCACAGCACAATTGATGCGATTCATGATTTCAAACAGATCATAGATTCAGTTGGTAAGGGCAAGAGCGCCGTGTCAATACAATGTAATGGCGGAGTAGAAAAATCCTGGGGAGCTTCCGCAATATCGAAAATAACGGGGTAGCATATGGAAATAATTCTGGCGTAGTGTATTGCAGATTGGACCCACTCCATAAGTATAGTTTGAAACAGGTGAATTTAATCTTTGAACATCCTTATATAGGGATCTCTCGATAACCCATTTATGGGTATACATATGTCATCCAGATAATATATCATGGGAACAATGCATTTTCCGTAATTTTTGATCGCGATGATTCCTTTCTGAGGGAAGCAGAACCATCCTTTTAAATGAATATGATAGAGTTGCACATCACAGACGATGGCTCCTGTTGAGTAATATGATAATAATGGTCATCATTGATGCGGTCTATAAGGCATCGAGATGATGGAGAATTCGATGAGATTGTGGTGTTGGACATGACTTCCGCAAGAGTCGCATTGTGAACTGTGGGAGGTGTTGTTTCGGGGTGCACGGTACCGAGGCTGCGGGCAAGGCAAAAGAGCATACTCGTAGGGAACACCGAGTCAGTCACGGTGGAAGATATGACAACGGCGGTAATGTAATCTCTTCGGACTTCACAGGCCGCCTTTGAAAATATGTTCGCACATTTAGGAGAGGAAGAAACGTAATGGTGGTTATATGGCTGCAAGAACACAGAACCTCTGCATGGGGAAATGCCCGAAATGTAGCACAATGGGTGGGCCTACTACTGGTTTTAGCCTGAATCTACAGTGGGACATTGTGTTTTTTGAGAGGTTTCGAGGACCCCAGGTAATTTCATTAACTCACCAGCAGTTCTTTAATAACTGGATGGTAGGATAGGCTTTGAAGTGGGCTGGGTGTCATACACAGATAGATGATTAAGGTACTAACAACATCCGAAACCGTAGGTGAATAGGTGTTAGGGCACAAGAGCGAAATATACCGAGCGAATGATGATGGACAGATGCGAGTATAAGGGAGTAGGACGAGGGCTTAAGTGATAGCTGTTGGGCAGAGCTTGGATCATAATGTTCAACTACTGCGGCGGGCGTGCCCGCCTCTGCTCTAGTGTATATGTAGTGTGCGACCAGACGCACACCACCAAAAAAAGTTTTCGAATTTTGGTTGCATATGCAACCCGAAATTGGCATTCGGTAAATCAAACTGTGTAAAAGCAGTTATACATATTTTTACACATATGTGTAAAAATCATGTACATTCTTGAAAACGACTATAGAGTCATTTTCAATTGTACACACTCACTCACTCTCTCAATCAAGTGAGTCTTTTTTTGTACTTCGTCGAAAAAATCATCTTCTTAATATTTTTTTTTTCTCACTCGTCATTCAACCCAATCACCTCAACCTCGATCTAAAAAAAAGACTCAATTTCACTCAATCACAATCAAACAACTTCCTTATCCGACTCGACTTCAAGCTGTTCATCAAGGATCAATAAATTCATTTATTTCAACTCAAAAGATTCATTGATTTCAACTCAAGAATTTCATTTATTTCAAATTGACATCGACATGCCAGCCTCCGACTATGTGTCACCTTCTGTTCGAGCTAGTCCAGTGATATCGACACCCGCAAGCAAGTGCGAATGGACTACTAAGCAAGAAATGATGATGATCAACCATCTCACAAAAACTCAAAGAAATAACAAGAGTAATAAAGGGTTTTCAAAACCCACTTGGTCGGCAATTGCAAACGAATTAAAGGGGACTGAAGGAGATAGCAAAGTGAAGACTGGTGATATGGTCCACACTCATTATAATGTGGTAAGTCTTTCACTCTTTTATCTCTTTCTTCCTTTCACTCTATCTCTTTTTTGTATTTCGATTCTAACTTGATTATATCGGTCAAGCTTTCTAAACGATACAAAGATGCGACCAATCTTTTGAAGAAGAGCGGGGCAGGATGGAACCCCGAAACAAACATGGTTGAGCTCAGCTCAGCTGTTTGGAAGGAAATGGCCGAGAAACAGGTGAGTGGACTTACTTGAGATTCCTTTCTTTTAAACATTTACTTATCATTATGATTCGGTCACAGACAGGTACCAATAAACGATTGGGTTGGTTCAGAAGGAACCCATTCCCACTTTATGACGCTGTAGGTGAGATAGTCGATCCTGGAACGGCGAAGGGAGCTGGGAAGGTGGACTTGTTTGCTCCTGACAACGCTGTCGGAGAAGTTGGAGGTTATGTTGAAGCTGGCAAGGTTGGAGAAGATGGACGAGGTAAGGAAGACGATACATCAAGTGGCCAGTCAATGAGCCATGATGGCAGTGAAGAAAATTATGAAAATTGAATTCACCAAGCAATTAATTCTGATTCAGAAGAACCAGCACCTACCAGCACTTCTCAAGATCACTCAAATCAAAACAAGAATTTTTTTAAAAATAAGCGATTCAAATATGATCAATCACCAGAAACGGATTCCAAAGCAAGAAGTCGTAGGCCCTTTCAAAAACGACACCGCAAGACTGCGGCTCAAGCTGGTGAGGAGTTTATCAATGGAATTGATTCCATCTCAGACAAATTCATAGCTCAGATGAAAAACGATAACGACCTCGTCCCATCTGGAAGTTCAGCTCAGCCTTTCGATTTCCTCACCACTTCTACTCAACAATTACGCAAGCTTGGTTTGACTCAAGAGGAACTTTACCAAGCCATGGATTTATTAAAGAAGGATATTGATTATCCAAAAATGTTTGTAGGTCTTGAAGAAAAAGATTTACAATTGGGCTGGATCAGAGGAAAATTAGCTGGTAATTAAAATTAAATCTTTTCACTTTAATTAGTATGTTGTTTTCTATCATCTTATCTTCCATTTTTTTAAAAAACTTCTATTTATAAATCACTATCAAAGTAAAAAAAAGTTTCACAATTCAGACTTGATTTATTATCATCTAAAGTTGTTAATTCTTTTGTCATATACAATCCTGCTGTGATCTCAGATTGTATCTCAAGTTTATTAATATAAGAGTGGCTTCATAAGAGTAATAAATAAATGATTATTATTATTTTAAACAACCACAAGATGAGACTAAGAATACAATGAGAGTACAATGAGAGTACAATGAAAATACAATGAGAATAAATGCTGAGAATAAATGCTTATGTATTTGTACATCTAAAAGAACAATAGGTGTTTTGAATCACAGTCCACGTGCATTTCTCTCTTGACGATACTTCCTCCACATTGCTTTAGCAATTTTTGTTCTTAACTTTCCAGCTTCAGTTGACTCCTCAGGAGTATTACCAGGCTCATGTAGCTCATCACGATTTACTTGAGGTTGATAATTCTTGTCATATTCATCCCTAAATTGTTCATCTTCACTATCTTCCTTTCTAATAAAGTTATGTAAGAATGCCATCAGCAATACTAATCTAGTTTGAATGTGTATTGGATAGTGTGAGCCTTCCTCCATAACCTTGAATCTCTTCTTTGTT
This sequence comes from Melampsora americana, assembly GCA_022264835.1. Taxonomy (NCBI): domain Eukaryota; kingdom Fungi; phylum Basidiomycota; class Pucciniomycetes; order Pucciniales; family Melampsoraceae; genus Melampsora; species Melampsora americana. The sequence goes on from JAIFHY010000020.1 coordinate 321,162, forward strand.
ACCCCCAAAATTCTTTCAACATAGTTCCTTAAACCCGCATGTCTCTTGTTATAAAGTTCTTGATATGTTCGAGGCCTATAAACCAAGTAGATGTAAGTTTAAGAAAGATGAAAGAGAATTGATGAGAGGGCTTACTCAGAGTTATCACCAGAAAACTCACGAAGATGATACCACACTCCTCGAAAAGGGGTTTAACAAGTAAGACTTAGTGCAAAACCTGCATCACCCAGTACGTATTTACCATTAGGAATACTGAAGTTGTTTTGCAAGCATCATCCCAAAGCTTGCTATCCGCAACACTACCTTCCCAGCCAGCTAGAATATAAGTAAAACATAAATTGAAGTCACACACTGTGAGGACGTTTTGAGATAAAGTTCCTTTCCTATTGAAGTAGGGTTTGGCGTCCTGTGGTGATACATGAACTGGCATATGAGTTCCATCAACAGCACCAATGCAATTCTTAAAATAGGGATACCAGTCTGAGTTGTTGCGTATGTTTTTGGAAAGTGGTGTATCTTGTTGAGGGAGAGAAATGTAGGATTGGATTAATGGTGTATTGGTGGTGATATCTTTGGTTAAGCTGTTGATGATCCTGTCAACATATAATGATCAGTTTTCCAAATGAAAGATTGAAAAGATATAATTGATTTACTTTGAAACTGTGTCCGCAGACCTTTGAAAGCGTTGGTTGAGCTTTGTGTTTGAGAGCCCAGTGATGAGAAAATAAAGTAAAAGAGCTAATTGCTCTGTCTCAAGCTTGCCTCTTAATTCAATAAAAACTGATTTTTTCATTCCCATATTTTCATAAAACACTTTATCATGCCCACTTAATAATTCATCAATCCACATCTGGCCAGAAAGGATTGATCTGATCCTTGGGTTTTTGATTATCCTGGGCTTCAAAAAAGTGTTGTAAAAAATTTTAGCAGAATGAATTAAAATGAAATGATGGAAATATATGATTTGGCGGCGTCGATTCTGTCGGCGCTGAAGAGTTTGATTGAAATCCATATTTTCATGGATTGAAGTGGAAAGGAATTAATTCTATTTACATTGAAAGATTGAGATGAATAAAAAAAACGATCGATTATAACCAATAAATTATCAACGCTGTTTACCGAATGGAATGAGTAATCATGATCAATCATTAATGATCATGATTACTCATTTTGTTTGATTTACCGAACGTCTTGAACGGTCATGATCTCAAAAAGAATTACATATACATATCGGTGAGAAAATTTCTCACCAATATGTAAAAGTTGCATTAAACTAATAATGCAACTTTTTTTACCAAAGTGAGTGGTATGTAAGCTGAGTTTTTTGCCTGCAAGAGCATCAACCTTTTCAAAAAAGGTGACCCCTCAATATGACCCCAGCCATGCTGTAGATTCACAATGCACATAGTGGCCACATTTTCAGAGAAGGGCTCAAGGTTTGAGGTTTGGATTTTGACTAACCTACAGCTAGACTCTCCAGAAGTACACCTTCCGGAATATTTTGCAATTGTGTTATTGGCAAGTAGAGTCCAAATTAGTGTCAAATGTATTTGTTTTACCAAGAGCACAGACTGGAATGCATGGGAAAAGTACAGGATGGATGACTTGATGGATATCTTTAGGGCACAGTTCAAAATGCAGCAAATTTAACCTACAGTAGGCAAAGGCCCCAGAAAAAGCAAATCTTTATTGCATATTGTAAGCCACCCACACTGTACTGAGCATAAAGGCCTAACAATTTCTTTATGATAACAGGGTGCTTGCCTCAAACATCACTTGGTAGGTCAACATGTCAACTCTTTCTTCACTTTCCAGTTTTGTTCAACATTTTCTTCTTAGGCAACTAAGGCAACACTGGGCAACTGTCCTGCATTTCTGATACCAAGGAGTTGTGGTGCATCACAGCAGGGTGTTTTTAGCCTAAGAGGGAGCACCAAAGCAGGCAGCAGCATCTCCAGCTGCGTTTCCCAGTGTTCAATGGTTGCAACATCAAAAATGATTGTCAGATGTGCTGCTTGGCAAGCAGTGCAAACGTTTTCAAATTGAATTTATTTTTAGTACTACATGTATATCTTAAAAGAGAATCAAATAGCAACATCATACTACATGTTTCACTTCACCTTTTCTGTCCCCCAGAGCCTCAACTGCTGTGTTGGGGCGCTGTGAGACTGTGTGTCCAAATGCCCTGCTGCATTCACAGTGTAATTTCATGAATTATGCGGGCCTATCAGCTACTTTACTGGGCCAGTGATGTTTAAGAATCCAGCAAAGAATCTGAAAAGGTGCTCAAGGAGCAAGCCAGATATATGTACATAAAAATGATGAAAGATTCAAGTATAGTCAACTCTCTTCAAAAGCATAGCTACCTAAAGTCATAAATATCTTTAGGCCTAGATTTGTGTGCCACCATTTTTGGTGGCAGCTAAAATCAAGGTTAGAGTCATTTGATTCTCTAACCTCTTAAGGCATCACATTATGTGTTAGACCCAGGATGCTTAAAGCCATAATCTCTACTCAAAGCAACCAATGAGACACCAATAAATAGGACAGCAACTTTGGTCAAAAGGGTTTGCAACAAGCAACTTGAAGCTGAGCATCTCACCACAGAAACCAAAGCAAATGGTGAATTCCCAACTGAGCCTACTCCAACAGCTAACAAGGCTATGAAACCTGTATCACTATTGCTCCCTTTCATAGAGGCAGATACCTGTTCTGAGGTTGGAGCTTTAGATCAAACTTTACAAAAGGTGCTTAAAATAATTGATTAGATATTTTTCAATCTTCCCAAACACAAACTACTGGTACCGGCCTTTCCAAGCCAATCTCCACTCAAGATAGTGCTTCTTGGGTCAGTAGTATTTGATTACAAGTCATACAACAGGATCAATATTGTCTTATCCTACAGATCGTTATGATAAAGTGCTCATGAGATGTTTCTTGACCTCATAATGAGTCTGTTCAGTGGTACATAAGACAATTTCTTGTCTTCAGATAGCTAGGTTTGTATAGGCATAGATTCATTCCTTTGAAGGACTCAACTGTAAAAATTGCTCAAGATGTATGTACTGGCATTGAATGAGGTCATCATCTTTTTTGGAGCTGGAGCTAGCTCCAACTCACGGTTTGTCAGCCCTGAGCCCCAATTATGTCATGGGCAAACATTACCATACAAATATTGCAATATTGTATAACGCCATAAGCTACATCTCAAGACTCAGTGTCTAGAGCCACTCAAACACATGCACAATGTATTATATAGATAGAAAACCTAACCCAAGAATGAACTGCAATTTGATGTGTGATTATACAAGCCTCATGGGCCAAACACAATGTGACACTTGACCTGTGAATATATGAACCCCCATTTATTCCCTTGAAATATCTGGCTTCTTTTTACCACATTGCAACACCAGAATCACATTATACTTAAATCCTATCTAGAGGATCCTTGACAGATAAAAAAACATGAGCATGTTTGGTTTCATTTCCTGAGCACCCAAGGCACTGATTTATACAAGCCCAGGATCAACACTGTCTCTAGAAAGAGACCTTAAAGAAGCAAAGCCTCTTCTGGACTTGAAGGAGTCCAGAGTAGCCTCAAGGTCTTTAGCTTATTAAATTCTAAAGCCTGCTCCTTTCAGACTTGCAAGGATTGAGTGTCAATGCTCCTGACTGCCCTTTTCCCCCCTGTACATTCTTAAATCCTCTTCTCAGGGGTTAACTAGCTGGAGTATTCACTTAGGTGTAACACATGAAGACCACACATTCCCTTTCCACATTACTTTTAGTGATGAGTACACTTAAGAGATGTGCACTACTTATAGGATTGGTTCTAGCCTTTACTAACTCTGTCAAAACTTGCATGTAGATAATTGCCTTGATTAAGTGTGTATTTGTGTGAGGGTAGTTACTCTTTCTGCTGAGTCTACTATCACTAATTTATTTATCATCAACTCACTTGTATAAAATATAATAATAAAGTTATCATGGTAGATTGTATAATAAATATTAATTATTAAATATAACAAAAGTGATTATAGGACTTTGTGGTCTGTTAGGACAAATCCTTACAGACTACAGTTAGATGACTCTTTATGAAGAGGGTTTGAGTAATATATGAATTATAATGAGTTTAAAGCTTGATCCTGGAGCTTCTCAATATGCTCTTTACTAGAGCTAAGGAGTGATTGAAGTTCACTAACTTGGTTATCTCTCAGAGGTCATCAACCTATGGTTATTATCTTAGAGTTCACCAACCTAGTATGGATATAAGAAGTGGGATCAGGATGTGAAGTATTGCTTACTTGAATTCTGGCCAGGAAACAGAGAGTAAAGTTGAAGTAAATCACTAGTATTATATTTGATAATATTTTTGATTAATAACTTCTTAGAACACTTGATGTTCTTCAGCATTCAGGATGTATAAAAACTTGATCCTTCCTCTTGGGATAGACAAGATTCTGGATCATATACTTGTATTCCAAACCTAGTGTTGTGATATGTACAATTGTTACAACATCAGGTTTCTTGTTTTTATTTATTATGTATACTTAATAATACTTTATGCTTTTATTAAGTGTATCATGTGCTATGAGCATGATCAGCTCTTGATACTGAGTTATGAGGTGTTACTAGTGTTTTATTATATATTACATGTTAGTCTTTGGGTACATGTGTATGTACTCAGGGCTGACAATTTGAGGGTATTGGTCGAGGATGAAATCACCCCAAACTTTCAGTATCTCATAACTCATGATGCTGGGCTGGGGTACTTCAAAGGAGAACCATTAGGCCAAGAGCAGTGGGCTTGCATTACAAATAGAAGGCTCTCATATTAAAAATTTCAAGCTTCACTCAGATAGAAATAACCAAATACTCAATCATTGTCAGCGGTTCCTTAAGGGCCAAAAGATAGCCTGGCATCAAAGCCTGTCACACAGTCAAAGGTTGCCTCCATCCAAGAAGGCTCCAAATTATTAAACTCCAGTCATCCTTGTTGACAGTGGTATGGTCATCTATGGATTCTTGTTTGAGAATATCTGTACAGCAAGGTCATCTCACAGGTGGTGATTGATGATAGGGCTTGTGTGGCTACATACCAAATCACAGGGAACAAACTTTACAACATATCTTTGTTAGCCCATACCACAAGCAGGTACATGAATGCACAAATCAAGGTAGTTTTGAGCCATGATGACCTGGACACCAGTGCGGGATATCAAAAAGCCAATCATGATGTCATCAACACTTCGGTATATACCTTTTTGTGTTCCATCAACTGCTTTTCCAGACAGAAAGATATCATATAGCCTGATATACTAGAAATAAATGCAAGCGAAGAACAATGAAGTCCGAAGGCACTTCATTCAATTTTATCAGGATAAGTTACAATTTGTTTCAATTCTCGAATCGCATCTCTCGGTTCGCGATATCGGATGAATAAGCCTTGTAAGCCAGCCATACTAAACGAGCCACCTTCTCTGAAGACGTTCATCAGCCTGTTTTCCATTTCTTCCTGAACCCCAACATCAATATCTTCATAAAACTTTATAAAGAGCTCCATGGCTTGAGGAAGTGTAGCGTTGCCGACTAAGACAGACAGATCGATCCTGCCCGGGCGGATGAGGGCTGGATCAAGTTTACCAACGTGATTGGTAGTCATGAAGATCAGCCGTTGGGATGTTGAAGAAGTGACTCCATCGATTGCATTCAATAAACCTGAAAAGGTCACATTGACTTTCATCCTGTTTTGCCCGGGGAGTATGAATAGAGTCAATGGAAAATTTCTAGAGCTGGAATTATTCACTTGGACAACTCACTGTTCGGTACCGTCACGTCCTAGAAACGCTGCATCCACGTCCTCCAATAACACCACACTACGCTCTGGGACATTAGTCAATAAATGATTGAGTTTATCATCACTCAAGCCACGTTCGGAGAGATTAAGGACACAAATATGATAATTGAGATATCCAGCAAGTGCGAAGATGAATGAGGATTTTCCTGAGCCGGGTGGGCCGTGAAGTAGGTATCCACGCCGATATGGGATACCTGTTGCAATGACCAGTTTTAGCTTACATCAAACCTACCTGACCGGATGACACTAGTAAGGTGTGAATTTGATCTTACCTCGTTCAGCATACCATTTGGCTCGACCCATGAAATCCTCAATATCACGCACGAGGTTTTCTTTTACACCCTGATCAAGCACCACACTGGTGATCGGTCTCTTGGTTCTAGGTTGTCCGAATGGTTTCCATTCAGCGCCCCAAGCCGTATAAATCACGATCCTGCCCTCTTCAGTTTTCATTGAGACTGTTTTAGCTTCTGATAACAGTTGAACGAGTAAATGTCGATCTCGGGCGAGGGTAGTGAGCATGAGTGTCTCCCAAGGTGTGCCGGAATTTAAATCGATCAGTTTCCCATCGCGTTCGCGTTTGACCTGAGGTTCGTGAGCGATGAGAGGTGGATTGGTATATGAGATAGAAGCGAACGTGAAGGTAAAGGTGGATGATGTGGACTCGGTCCCACCTGGAACCAGGCTCGCTGGAACTTGAAGTAATGATTCCCAGGCCCGGGTACCAGTGAAAACGTAACCTGGTGAGACCCATCCGGTGTTTGTCGGTAGCTTGTCTCTGCCGCGAGTTGGTTTGTGGATGATTTAGAACGGGCTTGTTGTGACATCCAGTTGAGGAACCATAGATAGGATCGATCTTTTGAAGAAATTTCAAGAGTCACGAGTAATCTACGTTGTGCCAAAGTTGCAAGCAGGGTAGAAGTGCGTTTTAAAGCTGTAAGGCCGACACCGAGACCCTATAGAAAAAAGGCTAAGAAGATGTGAGCCCTTCGAAAGAATACCGATCATAATAGAACGAAGGCGGACCATGAGACCGAATCCAGCGGAGAAATACGGGCTGTAAGTGATAAAAAGGCTCATCAGAATTTTCAAATTTCAAGACAAGAAGATTGTGAAAAATTAAGAGACTGACTTTTGTGAAAACATATTATCAAAGTTGAATGGGGAAATAGGTTGAGTGCCATCTTGAGTGAGAAGATTTGGTTTGATAGAATCCATTGTTTTTGTTTTCTTGTCTTGCTCAGCAAAATTTCCTTCGATCGACTGGACAAATATACGGTACTTTCCTCAGTACCGGATCTTTCTCCCGATCTTCACCTTCACTCAATTCGATCAAAATGTACCGGTCAAGCCGTCATATGGCGCCAAACTTAACTAAGTCCCTCGAGAGCTGAACGGGACATGGCCCTCACATTGCAAACAACACAAGATGGCCATCGACAAGATGGAGCGCATGTCTCGACTCTTGTCGACCATTTCCGGCACTGATAAATGTTTAATGTTAATTCAATATTCGGCTCTCCTCTTGAGCAAGATCGATCATCGAACCTCAAGGCTTGCTATCAGCTCCAAAGGTCTTCCTCAGCGCTTCGGTGCACTGAGTGGACTGATTTCAGAGGCAAGAACAACGTAAGGGACAAATGAGTGAGAAAAGAGATATCGGTGATTTATGACTGAACCTCGCATTCGTTGATATCTAGGATCCGGCTCTTGGACCTTGTCGGGGTGGTTCAGTGGTGGAGGACTTTGAAAGAGTCACGAGGATCAGTGATATCACGGATTCTAGATATTGAGCGCTTGGAAGTGCTCTCGATGCTAGTTTATTACCCAGTTGAGCACCTGATCTACCTCATGAATATCTAAGCTTCGTGGGATCCTGAGATCGGTATCATTTGTTCTTACAGTTGGAACACATCTACTTCCTCACTGCCAAACACGTTTTACCATTCTCAGCTCGGACAGCATCGAAGGCTTCGTTGTACTCATGTAGAGCTTGGGCTACTTATACGTTCTTGCACCTTTCTTATCTCTGGCATTGCATCCAGCAACTGAATCAAGAAGAAGACCAGTATCTCGAAGGAGATGTTGAAAAGAAGGACAGAAAGAAATTTCATGAACAAAGGGCTGCATTGATGAATGGAGTAATAATCAATCTGGCATATGCCCCTTTAACTTTACATTGGTCTGTCGATTTTCTTGGTTTCCTTCAAAAGTTCGTCGGCTGACATATTTGAGTTTCCTTGTTGCTTTCTTTTGCAGGTCATTAAGTCAAGGTTTATACAGGTCAGAGTCTATCACGGCGCTATGTGGCATCGTCGCCGCACTGGGTCAGTTGAGGGCAGCATGGAAAGCCACTGGGTAAAAAATGCTTTCAATGCATCGGAAGTACAATTTTTGATCTAAACTACCAGAGGACGTCTATTCAGTGGTTCCTTGCGCCAGGTCGAATGATGAGAGCAGCTTTTATACTCTCAATGTCCTCAGTATTCTGTAACATATTGGGACATGTCGTGTTGACGAAGCCAGTTTGTAAATATTTCAACAAGTATGTATGTAACTATCCTATGGAATCTTCTTTTAAATGGCTTTATCTGCTAGTATGTTGTTGTACCTTGGTGAGAACCAGTTGAATGGCACAGTAAAAAGTCTGATATCTAGAATGCACAGTACTAGTGAGTGTAAGACACATGCTAACCCAATTACATGCGGGTGAGCTTTGTTCACAAGAGACTGCATCATAGTAACAAATGAAAATTAGAAACTAATGTCAAAACGCTAAAAGTTATCTAGAGCCAAAGTTCAAACTAAAAGACCTACTCCAAATTTGACCATCAAAGATGGCGAGTCAGTAACAGCTGCATTGAACCGATCCCACTTAAGATCACATTGTGCCAAGTTTTCATCCAGTGCCAAGACCAAGTCTTTGGAGGTGTGTTGGGTCTGGTGAAGGTCAAGTGCCTCAATGAAATGCTTGACCTTGGTTCCACGTAAGACAAGGACAGCGTATACACTGTTCCTTCCAACATTGGTCCATCCATTGACACTACAAACATTAAGCAACTTCCCTTGAATTGATGAGGGGAAAATGATTGGAAGTGTAATTGGTCATAAAGGGTTGATATATGTACACCTGAGCCACAAGACCAACATTACATACAGTCAACTCTGATATAACCAATAGTTGAAAAATGGGCCTCAAAAGTATTGGTTTTGACAGAGTATCTTTTGTGTCAGTCCTCTGGGAAAAGCGATAGAATTTATATTGCAGAGTAATATTGGTTTTGACAAAGAAGCGCACACAACAAAAGTTATCATCTAAAAACTTTTGCAAACAAAATTGGTAAGGGTTTGCTGCTTTGCAGACTTAACACGGACCAAGCGGCAACGTCTTACCAAGGCCTTAATGACCCTTTTGTAACCTCTCACTACATCATCATCATCATGGGCCCAATATCGCATCATGACATCTGAAGCCTTGAGGAACTCTTGATGAGTTGGTCTAGGAGGGGGTGGTGGTGGTGGCATGTTTTGGGCTTGTTCCTTCTCTTTGAGTTCTTCTTGAATACTTTCAAAAATTTCTTCAGGTGTCCATTCTTCTACACCACTTGAATGTTCTCCAATTGGATTGAGGAGCTCCGAGATCGACATTCGGTTTGGTTTGTGGACAATGTTCAAGCTTTCAAGACAGTCTAAGTCATTGGTTAGAACATTTCTGATTTCGTCCTTGATCATCAAGTCTGACTTGGAAACTTCAAAGATTTCAAGTTGATTATCTTTGCTCTTGATGGATCCGTCTGGATTACGAGGTGATATGATACCAGACTTCTACCAACAGTTTGCAATTGTTGTGTTTGAGACTCTAAACCAGGCCTCGTTGGCAAGTTTCATGGCGTCAAGTTGATGAATCTTGTAAATTTTGCCAACTGGTATGTGAAGCTCATAACGATCAATTGCATAATTGATGAATTCAGATCGATGATAACATTTGAAATTGGTGATAATACCCGCATCGAGTGGTTGGACATGAGATGTAAGATTGGGGGAGAAAAATTGAAGCCGGATGTTTGTCAAAGGTCTTTCTGGATTGACAGAGTGTCCAGAAAAGTTGTCAACAAATAGCAAAATTTTGTGATCCTTGAGTCTGAGCTCTTGGTCCCAAGATTTGATCCACTCAATAAAGAGTCCGGTCTGCATCCAGGCTTTGGTGTTGTTCCAATATTAAAAGCCGAGCTGCTTGCCTGTCTTTCCATGGAAGCAGACAGGCTTATGCGCCTTTCCTATGATCAAGGGTTGGAGCTTGTCAGATCCATTGGCATTGGTGGTAAAAGCATATGTGAGACACCGCTTGTCTGATTTGATCCCAGACTTGGCATTGAATGCTAAGCCTCTGTCAGGTGGCATGCTAGAAAAGTGAAAACAATGTAAGAAAGTGAAAAGGGGAAAAAAGTATCAGAGACTTACCCATAAAAAAGGCCAGTCTCATCCATGTTATAGATATTGGCAAGATTGTAGAGATCTGTGATAGCACGCACATGTTCTCTTTCTGCAGCAACAGTCTCTGGTGAAGCTGCACCAGCCCGCCATGACGTTTGATTGAGCAGAGACCAGTCCGAGCCTTGAAACTGGTCAGCCATCCCTCGGAAAGTTTTAGTCGATCTTCCTCTGGAATCTTAAAGAGGTTGGCAAAACGTGTCGACATTGCACGTATGACTTGTCCATTAACAACAACACCCAGGTGCTCAGCTTGAGCAACCCAAGCTTCAAGTGCTTGGTTCACTTGGGGATGCTTGGTTAAAATCTTTTGCTTGGAGTGAACCCCACCAGTCCCAGATTCATACTCTGCACGCATCTCGGTCTCCTTCTTCAACCATTCTGAAATTCGAGGCTGACTAAGTCGGAGATCAGGATATAATTCATTGAATTTTTTTGCTGTCTTAGTTTGCTTTTCCCCATTTGCATGATACCAATCTAGAATTTCTATTTGCTGAGAAAGAGTTGCGTTGACCATCTTGACTTTTTTCTTATTTTGGGTAGAAGGATTTGGGGCTGAAGTCTCTGAGTCCGTATGTTTACGCTTATCTGAAATTGTGTTCCAATATCAAACCATTATCAATTTGAGAATTAACTTCAAGCATCAGGTTTGAGTACAAGGAAAATTAAACTGACAGTTTAATTTTTTTAAACTTATTGGATTTGGCTGGTCAGCCTTGAGGATCAGGACCTCCAAAGTTGCTTTCTCAGCATTATTGAACTTGCCAGCAGCCTGGACAACATCTACAATCTCCTTGATGCGCTCAACCACCTTCCACTCTTCAATGAGGTTGGCTGACATATCCATGAACTGCTCATCAGCTTTGGTGAGTGGCTTTCCAGCGCTGACTAGATCCTTCAGAGGTCTCAAGCAAGCCTGGTTCTTGGATTTCAAGGTTTCAAATCCTTTCTCAATGTGAGAAATGGTATATTTTGAAAGATCTTTGGGAAGCATCTTTGTAAAACTGAACAATTCTGAAGACTTGAAGTAGTTGCAAGTGAAATTGTGACAAGAATTTTTTTTACGTTCAAACAAGAATTTTTTTTTTACGTTTGAACAAGAAAAAAGACCAATACTGTAGATAAATGGCCCGGCAAAATTATTGGGTTTGAACCTGGGGCTCAAAAAAAAGTATTGGGTATTGGGTATGGCAGGTTTATTGGTTTTTCAACCGATTTCACAGCAAATAAAAATATTCGACCAAAAAAATATCGGCTTTTCTAGAGTATTGGGTTTGACACATATCACTTACATTGAGTTGACTGTATGTGCAACATGCTGAGTAATGTGATAGCTATCATGTACATACAGGTCTACTCAGTCCCCGGCTTATCTGAATGAGTAAATCATATGTGATACCTTGTGTAACTTTTTCCAGTTTGACAAAATCCTCCCAAAAATGGACTACATATCACCTCAAAGCTCCTGAGGCAATACCCTAGAAACAGTCCAACAGTAACAGAGAAGGTGTTACATCAAGTTTAGTTGATGGAATTGAACCAAATTTACATGTCAGTGTATGTAGTCAGTTTTTTGAATCATTTGCAAATACTATAAAAGAATACAGGCGGTATTACATGTGGTTCACTCATTCAGATGAGCTGTTAGCTGAGTAGCTCTGTATGTACATGATAGCTCCTGACTTGCCCATCCTGTGCACATATGTAGTGTGGGTGCTATGGTTCCAGTGGACAGTGATCAATCCTTGATGACCAATCATACTTCCAATCATTTTCCCCTGCTTGATTAAAGGGAAGTTGTTTAATGTTTGCAGTGTGAGAGATACTGTAAGACCGCTTTGTTGTTTCAGATCTTGGCACATCTCAATCATACACTTTGCATGAAGCTTGGGAAGAATCCGATCCATCATCATATATGTAGAAGGAGGCTTGAATGTGACAACTGACAGACATTGTTGAAAGAGTTTGAAATCTTTGTTATGCAGGAAAGAAAATGAAATATGACCAGTTATAAGAGACCTGAGAAGTATCTCATATAATTCATCACATTTCTCCTTGGATTGTTCACTGAAGCAATGAAGGTTGGACTTTGTAAAGTTATGGATGATCTTTTATTCAGAAGCTAATGAGGGAGGGACAACCAATGGGGCAGAAGATGAAGTGGATGGTGGCTGTAGATCCTTGGTTCCGTCTTTGGGCCAGTCTGTGATGAGTTGCAAATATTTGGATTACTTATTGGCAGGTAATAATTTTACATTCATGGACCATGTGGGCATGAAGATAGGAAGGCTTCCCATCCATTATCTTCTGACAATGTTTGCATGAAGCCATTGGTTGTCCCTTGGTTGCATCACGTTCTTTAGACATCTCAAAGCCTGTCCATTGTATAGTACAGTTTTTTGCCGGTGGAATCCATGTGTGATTCTTTGATGAATCTGTGGATTTTGAGTGCTTTGGTTTCAGGGGTATGTCTTGTGGCATCATAATGTTATGTTTGGATAACATGAATGATACCCTAAAAGGCGCGCCGACCCTTATTTTTGGATTTTTTTTCAAAAAGACGCGCCAAAACGCGTTTTTTGCGCCGCGCCCACAACCTGAGGTCAAAAGCGCCCTGCGAGGATCAGACTTGTGCATTTGTCCGGGTTCCCGGGTAACGGACTGAGGTCCGGAATATGTACAATCATTCGGGCTTCAAGCTTCAGATACACCACAAAGACAGCTTTGTGCGTCAGGGCGCCGGGCGTGTCTGAAATTCGGGACATGACCCGATGGCCATGAGCTGGGCACCGGTCAGACATCCACGTGCAGTATATATTCGCACCGCATCCGCAGGATGCGCTGGCGTCATCCATGCCAGGACGTCCTGGCAGCACACTAAGCTCGTAAGCTCGGATTGCCTATGGATGCCCACTGCATGTGGGCATCCATAGGGTGCACTGTGGATGAACAGCCTGCATTGATAATACGATATCGTCAAGCCACTCGAAAGACCGGGCATCAGAGGGATACCACAAAAACTAAGTCACCGGACGCTGACCAGTCATCCCTCCGTCATCCCAGTGCTATTGCTGCTCAGCCATCCATCTAAACGACTGGTAAGTCATTTTCTCCTTTTCCGTCTCTCTTCATCTCAATCGAACCTTTTCCCTTAGAATTGAATCCTGTGGTCTCCATGTTTTCACCTTTAGAATCAAATCATCAACTCAACTTTCAACTATCTCAACCTGAGTCAATCCATCTCGGTTTCTTTCGCACTTCCTCTTTTGCAAACATCACATCAAACATGTCGTTTGCTCAAATCATGGAATCACGAGGCTTGTTTGTTGTAGATAGCTGTTTGTTTAAGTTTTTGGTTGTCATCATTCTATCCTTCTCTTGCTAAAATTGTCTTGTTTGTAGATTTTGAACGGTTCCTCTCTGGTAGATCGTATAAATATCGTTGTTTGTTATGCCATGGTAGATCAATGAATGAAATAGAAAGTCATAAGAATTTACCCAATCATAAGTCATTGGTTGCTGCTCAAGAAGCTATTGATCGTGAGAATGAGCAACATCTTGGCTCGTTCCTCCAGAATGACAACAATGATCGTTCCAACACGGAACCAGCAGAAGCAGATCATCAGGAAGAGTTTCCTGATGACTACAACAAATCACCAGAACCCGAAGGCTATACAGAGGCTCTGATGAAGCTTCTCACTGGAAATTACAGCAATTCTGAATCTGAAGATTCAGATTCCTCTCAAGAGGCTCGACAACATTTAAAGCTTGAAAATGTTGACTGGAATTCGATTCTGATACAAAAGCTGCAAGAGGACGCGGATCAGAGCTCAACCACCTCTGAATCACATCAATCAAGTGATTCAGACATGGATAATGAAGCCATTGAAGAACCCTCAAAACAAAACACACCTCGAATAGATACGGACTGGTATCCTTTCACAAAGGAGGTGTGTATTTCATTAGAATGATACGCTTTCAGTTTGATCAATGACTGATTCTTAATCCCATCTAAAGCAGGTTGTGGGATTGTTATCTCTAGGATCTGGACGCCACCTTGCATCAGAGAGTGAATACGAGCATAATCGAATGCTGTTTGGAATATTCAACATCACTCTACCTGCGTACAGAACTTTAGGACGGTTGCAAAAACGAATGTGTGCACGGCTGGGATTCAATGTGAATGTGTGGGAGAGTGCCCTCCGAAATCCGTGCTACGGACTCAGTATCAAAGAGATTGTGGCTCAGGTGAGATTTCTTTTCATGAAACACTATTTGAAATAAGCATATTGACAATTTTATATTGAACAGGAGCTTGCAAATCCTACTGTAACAAAACACTTGACCTTCATTCCGGAATACGAACCAAATCAACCAACAAACCGATTATCTCAGTCTAAGAAGTGGCGGGAAGGATTTTCACGTAACCAGAGACTCCAGATGGTTCCATCAACAAAAGGACATTTATTTCTCTACAAGCCAATCTGTCAAGCTTCTGGAGGGTGGATTGTTCCAGTATTTTTCTTCCAGCAGTCCGGGAAAATCTATGCGAAATGTTTGAAGGCATCCATTGTCTCTCAGGGAGACAATTCTTCAAATATAAAGATCATTGTGAATAAAGATCAGAATTTTGATTCACTTCTTTTGATTACTGTAGATATGGATACTATTGGGGCAACTTTTATAGATTCAAAGGATAGTAAAGGTATACTTCTGAAGGGAAGATATGGGGGAGTGATGTATCGTGAGTTTTTTTTTTGCTTGGTTTGATATTTTTTTTTGATCAAATGTACATTCTGTTATAGAACACGATGGAGATGGATATTGCGAGATACCTCTGCCCAATCCATGGCGTATCAAATCTAATGGTGAAGTGATTCGACATGTTCCACTTACAATCTATTCAGACGATACTTCTGGTAATGTCTCAAAGAAATGGAATAAGCATATGAGTTACTATTTTACTCTATTGGGTTTACCTCCGGGAATGACAAACCAAGAGTATAATATTCACTTTCTCTCAACATTGAACAAAGCGGGCGCACTTGAACTTGGGGAGAACTTGGTGACAGAATTAAAGTAAATATTGATTATTGATCATCTTGACACACTCAAAAACTGACCTTTCATCTTTGGATAGCATGCTCGGACAGGACGGATTCACTACTTATGACAAATCGCTAAAGGAGGACGTGCTTGTGATGGTCGTTCCTTTGTGTCATCTTGGAGATTCTCCAATGCATGCCAAAATCACAAATACAACAAACCCATCGGTAACTTTAAACCCCTGCCGTATATGTACACTTGGTGTTGAGACCCTGACGGCCAAGAAAGATGCTAAATACACTCGAGCGTTTGTCGGTCTTCATCAGGACAAGGTATGTGATATCAATTATAAGCATTTAATCTCATTTTCAAGCCATTTTGTAATTTGAAACATAAGCGGGTTCTTAAAACTGATTCAATCTTATTTTGTGGTGATATAGGGAGGTCCTCAGCCTCGTGAATGGGAAACTACAAAGTCACAAACTTACGAACTCTGGGAATTGTTGCAAAATCCAAAGAAACATACTGAATTCCGTAGAAAATCAAAAGAATATGGTGTTAAAGATACGACAAATACACAATTTGTGGAACACTTTCATGAGCTTCATCAAGATCACAAGTATTCAAAAGAAGAGGTACACAAGATGTTTAAAGATCTCAATGATCAATTTGGAGATCGTCTGTTCAATCCTTTTTTACATTTGGCCGGTAAGTTCTACGTGTATTATGTTTCTTGAGCAATTAATTGACTGGATGCTATTAGGTTTTGAGGGGCATTTAGATACACCGGTGGAATCTCTTCACGTGGTTTTACTCGGAGTGGTGAAATATCTATTCAGAGATGCGATGGACAATCTCCCTGATTCCGCACTACCTTCGGTTTTGGCACGATGGAAATCATTTGATACGTCTGGTTTAAATGTTCCAACAATTCAACCAAGAACTCTGACTAGTTATTATCAAAGTTTAGTCGGTAAAGATTTCCAAACAATCTTGCAATCTATTCCGTCTGTCCTCTATCCGCATTTCTCATACGAAAGACGAAGGATGTGGACCGCTTTAGTTCATCTTGGCTCTTATATTTTTCAAGCTGAACTTACCAACATGTGCACCTACTTGACCAATCTGAAGAAATTAGTAAATATATTCCTTGGCCACCTTATCCGATGGACAGCACAGTGGACAAACAAACCCAAATTTCATATGCTAGTTCATCTTGTTCATTCAATCGACCGCTTCGGACCACTTTCTCTAGTTGCAACTCAAAAATTCGAAAGTTTTAACGGTATACTAAGAATCGCTTCGATTCACACAAATCGACACAATCCAGGCCTTCACATTGCTTGAATTTTCCTTTATGCTGGCATGCTTCGACACATCTTTTCTGGAGGATCATTTTGGGATCATAAAAATCACTGTCGAGCACGTGGAGGAAAGAAAATTATTGAGTTATTTGGAAAAAATGAATGGGTCAGGTCAGCTTTTTTATTATAACACTGATTGGAATGCAGAAGGAACTATTTCAATGAAAGGTATGGTATGAATATATATTCTCATCAAGCCCTTTGAATGACTACTGACTGACTTAATACACATAGGTACAATCACTGCTCCTGGGACAGCTCCAAGTGAGCTGACGGAGGCTTTTCCCAAACACAGTTGGTCACCAAAGAAAGAATCCATCCTTGCATCAAAACAGCGAGTTCGTCTGCGTAACTTTGTTCTCTTGGATCTCAAGTCCAAAAACTCACCACGAGTTGGCCGTGTTGAGAGTTTCTGGGAAGGAACACTCTCAAAAAGTGTTGAGCACTTAGTAAACATCAAGATATGTGACGTCTCCACAGATATTGATGAATTTTATGGATTTTGTGGGCTAACTGTCTCTCAAGAAGACCTTTGGATTCCCCTCAAGGTAAGAACTTCTTTTGCATCAAAAGAAGTAATTGATATTACTTGCTAAAGACAGGATTACCAACTTTAGACTATTCAGTGTGTCTTAAACATTCAACACAATTGCAATTTGGCTAAATGTCAACCCCAGAAGAGTCCGCAAAACGACAATGGACAACTTCCATTGAGGTCTCCGTATCAGATCCAACATGAAGTTTTCAATGGATACCTGATCAACTCAGGCGCTCTATACTCAGCTGAATTCCATCGAAGCATTGCGGATATCAAATACCAGGCGTGGAGCGTAGAAGAATGGGAGGAATGTATCCATAAAGGTATGGAAAGTTGGAAATCAACTCAAGAAAAGAAAGAAAAATTAAAACAAGATCAAATGAACAAAACCACTAAATACAAGGAAAAAGAGAATGCTGCCAAAAGGAAACATGTTGCTATTGACCAGCCTGAAGACATTGATGTGGCAGGTCATATTGATCCTGCTTTGGTCTGAGAGTCTTTCAGTTTTATTGTTTTTTTAAAATTGGAAGTCCCCATCCTCCTCTTATTATTCTCCCAAATAAAACTCCGTGTTGATCTCTTGTCACCAGCTCTTAAAAAGTTGTCAATATTTTTTTTGATACCTTTTTATAAATTGAATGTCTTACCAAACATTACTTTTTTCCTGTCTCAAAAATTGTGTGTAACATAGCGCTGAAGTTGACAGTCACAACAAAGACCAGGAAGTAGAACGTCAAATGGGAGATAGCGAAGAAGAACATCAACGAGAGGATAGCGAAGAAGAACGTCGACAAGAAGATAGCGAAAGACCGCCTTCACCTGATCAGCTTCAAGGAGGTTCGGTCAACCCAATCCAATCACTTTTCCGCAGTGCAGTCCCCTCCATCCCTTCTGTCAATCTCCCAATGTCACCAGAAGATCGGGCTAAATTTGACCAGGTAGCTAACATATTCAGTCTCGAACCCAGCTATCGAGCAGAGGCACTCCGACTTGGTTCAGTAAGCCTTTCCTCATCCTCATTTCTGACGAGTGTAAAGTTTGAACGCACACTGATCCCCTTTCAATCCTTTCTGTTTCAGATTACAGGCGATGATAATCGTTATTGGACGATTCTGTGCCTCCAGCAACAGGCACGTCAACAAGTGGCCAAGCAGGGTGCCAGCTTGCACAATGACTGGACACCAGACACGAATCTCCCAGTAAGTCTTCCTTTCCTTTGTGAAGACCCAAACTTACAACACTTCATTGTTTTAGGAACAACTTAAGAAGATCATACGCCGTACTCTAGGAGATCCTTCGATTGAGTCATACACCGAAACCTTGAACTCAAACAAGGTTATCATTCCTGGATCCTTTCATCGGAAGGCTATGGTATGTAAACTTCATCTCACCCAACTCATAATGATTGAACGACACTGACATCAACGTTTTCAGCAAGCTATCATGGAAATGAGTACTGAATGGAAGGCTGAACACTTACCACCTGACTTTGGAACTACGTTACAAGATTTATCGAATCATGAAAAGTTCATGGAACTTTTCAAGGCTAAGCTGAGACACGCTCGAGATGATTTTTGACTGATTGTAAGTCGAGTGGCCTCATCTCTGATTTGACTTGATTTACTGATTATCTATCCAATTCAATAGTTATTGAAGGAGATTTGGTTTACACAAAGCAAGATAAACTCGAAGCAACCTCAAGTTGAAGTTCCAGCCCTTGGCTCTCTCCTTGGACAAGTAAGTTTGACAATATTTTATTTTCTTTGACTCCTTTTGTCACATTTGCATGGAATGGTAAAGCTGAATTTTCTCAAGTTGTATAATTTCTTTGATCCGAGTGAATCTTGTACCGAAAAGGAGCTTCAAAGAGATGTTGATACCAAAACCCAAGCTCGGTTTGCTTACCTGGTGAGCAGTTTCACACCACTCAATGTACAAATGGTTCACTAATCTCATTTCCACTTTTTTTTATTTAGAGAATGGCGATTGGTATATACAATGAGACCAGCCCAGCCCAGCGTAAGGCAAACGGTGGATTGACTCATTGGCGAACGATCGATCGCAAGTTGGCTGAACTTCGCAACAAAAGTCACGAATATCGCCGAGCGTAGGTCCATAACATTCATGAGGCTATCATACAATTGTGCTAACTCAATCTCCTATAAAATTCAGATTCAACGCCATTGTTCTTGCTCGAGATCAAGGTCTATTCAATGGAAAGAACCGATGGGACGAAATCAAGCTAAATGATCAATTTCAGATCCCGAGCGAGGAAGATGTTGTCACTGCCATTCCTTACCTGCCTCCGAATTCCAGTTGATTGAGTTATTCATGTAATCCTTCTCATTTCAATCTCTAACTTGTTTTCATTTTCATTGTATCCATATGTTTATTGTTTTTATTGTTTTTATTGTTCTATCATCTTATTGTTTTGTTGTTTTTATCATTATCATAATTTTTTTAATAACAATTGATGCTTATCAAAGTTATTAAACTTTCATGAAGCCAAATGAATCTAAACTACACAAGCGGAGTAAGAAAAAGAGTACACATCGAGGTACAATCTATCCGAAGGTCATCCAGTGCTCAGCGGCCTGGATGTCCAACGGGCTGCAGGAGGTGATTCAGTGAGAATCAATGCTGCGATTGCCCCCACGATGAACCCCAAGGAATGTTCGATGGATGTTCATCCGTCGTCTCTGGGCAGACCGACGTGCTCTGCTTGGACGTCCCCAGTCTGGAGTCCAACGGTCGGATCTGTATGGGGTGTGGGTGGATGTCCGTCCCCCACCAAGAGAAATCGGACACCCGAAGGACATCCAAGTGTCCTTGTGGTGTATGTCTGACGTCACGGTCAGTCTTCCTCATTCTCTTCTCCACTTTACCGTCCACAAAGCTTTCTTCACCAATAAGTTTCATAATATCGTTCTATGGCATCTGATACTCTCGATCTGGAAGAACTTTCGGGGAAAAGATCCGGAGAGTCTATGAGCAAAGATGTGCGTCAGCAGGAATACGTAATTGTTTCTTAGTACATGCATACAGTAGCAATCCTTGACCTTTTGCGCCTGTTACTTTACTTGAAGCTACCCCATCACTCAAATGTAAGCTTGAATTTATCCCGAATAAGGCCTCAGCCGAAGCGAGACACCGTGGAGGCGCTTGAGCGACTTTCGAAGCTACCCAAGACTCCTGTGGATTTGACGTATGTTAGCTTCGAGGCATGCCTTTTATAAAGGGTTTCAAATTTGTGAAAGAGCTTTATGAATCCTCGTTCCAGATCTCATGAACTTTGGTGATTTGTATTTTCCATCAGGATGATGCCGCGAAGACGAGTCGCAGCTGTCTTAGTATTACTCCATGTCAATCCTTTGGGTGGGCTGTCAGTAACCTTGACCACTCGGTCTAGCCGCCTAAGGTCACATCCAGGTCAGGTCAATATCACTACATCAAGAATTTGAACAGTTTGATCGAGCCTTAAATTTTTAACTATCTTCAGGTGATACGGCTTTGCCAGGTGATTGCTTTGATCCCTATTCCCTTGACTGAAAATGAGTCCACGGGATTGATCTCACACTTGAAACAAATCTTGCCATAGGTGGTCGAATTGAAGACTTGGACGAATCTATCGTAGCTACTGCTGTAAGTCTATAACATAAGTCTTGCAATATGATTTCGCATCTATACGTATGATCTCATAGGTGGGACTGATATTAACGTGTTACGGAAGTTTCGAGAATCTAACGAGGAGATCGGCTTGCCGCTGGACAACATGGAGCAATACGGCTTTTTGGGTGTCCTTGACCCTTTCGTTTCACGCAATCTCCTGATTGTTTACCCAGTTCTTTACGTACTCCTTATTCCGGCACCCGGTTTTCTACTAGGATTGACTGCCAATGAGGATGAAGTTGCTGAGATCTTCCATTGGCCATTGGAGGATATGGCTCCATTCATCTCAGAAAATCAAGCTAAGCCTATGACTCATGATTTGGTTTACACTTACCGGGATGTTCCGTGGATGAAGTCGAACCTTTACAGGTGGCATTCGTTCCACCACAACTCAATGCCATCACCTATCACCGGACTCACTGCGGATATCTTGATTTCAGTAGCGATGTTAGCCTTTGATGTAAAGGCATGCAAAGCCATAAAGGCTTCCACACAGCAAGATTGGCCGGTACTGGTGTCATGGGCGCTGGCTGATGTGGGTGGAGGGCCAGGAGATGAGCATAGCCTCATTCGGCATTCTCGCGCGTCAGAAACTTGAATTTTGTTGAAGGTCCATTTCCCCATCTGAACTTTGAACATCTCTTGCTGGGAGATGTGGAGCTTCTATTGTGCGGCGTTTTGTATTTTTGTAAGTACATTCTTGACTCTTGAATTAATTTTCGAAGGACAATCATTGACTCTACTTGCTAGTTTTTTCAATCAAGGATGACCACAAAAGCACAACAAATTACAGATCACTAAAATTAGTCTGTAATTAGGTCAATGAGTCAAAGTAATAAAATATATCTTGAGCTTTTCAACCTTGATCTACATGACCATCGTCCAAACACAAACAACACGGCATCTAACTCCACTTGGCTATATACTTCCGCCTTCCGCCTCTCTCCTACAAATATCTTGACTGAGCAAGGGAACACATAGTCCAATTCCATTGTATGTTATTCTTGATGGAGAAACATTCGTTACCAAGTGACTAGAATGTGAGTGCCCACTCACAAGAATCGACTTGGTGCCATGATCATCATCCTGGTATATACATCTTTCCTCAGGTCTTCTCCACACTCCTCCTAGTACTTCCCTGCGATGAGAATATTGATTGATCGTTAGTTATCATTCCATCTTGATCGAAGAACAATGCAAGGATTGAGGCAGGGGCATAATCAGACGAGCGAGGGATAATTCCTTGACTGGTCAATGACCCCGAGAGTCGTATACATCAAAATATTTTCAAGAACGAAGATTTTGAAAGTCCTGACTGATCTCATCGTGATGATCACAATCAATGGCCTGGTGCAAGTGGAATTGAATGGGACGCACCTCTTCTTTCTTCTTAGATTGACTGCTATCCAGAGGCTGAGCGACGCGTCATTGATGAGCGCTTTACAACAAAACCGAACTTTGTTCTAATATTGCCCTGCTAAATACCTTTTATATTCTCTCAGCAGCTTGATCAAAAAAATGAGTTGAGTTACAATACTTATGACCGATCCAACAATCTTGAGCTATTGGTCAAAAAACTGCACATTATCTCCTCTTGTTACTTCATAAGCATGGCAAATACTGGATATATCGTCGTTGAACTATTGGAATGCTTTTCGAATGCTCACCTCAGCTCACCTCCATCAGCCGCAACAATTCTAAAAACACCTATAAATACCGATCTCATAGCTCTTCGATGGTCAAGTCCCTTCATCCACCTCTACACTTCATCGCACCATTGCCCACAGCTGCGAACTGAATTGATCAACGCTTACAATATAACTACCATATTCATCCAAACACTATTTAAAACCTCTTCAAGCACCTTCAAACACCATGCGCACTGACAAGTCTTTTATCATCTTGGCTGCCCTGACCGTCACCAGTGTTGCTACTTTGCCTGGTAGACCTCTCCTTGTACCTGCGCATTCACAGGACATTCAGCGACGAGCAATCTCAGCTGATGTACTACTTAACAACGGAAAACTGGCCCAAGGTCTTAATGCGAAATATGCGACTATGACAATGCAAACCTCTTGCCAAGAAGGCGATCATGCTTGTCTCCAAGGTGGATTCGCTCAATGCGTCGCAGGAAAATTTGTTAGCCTTGGTTGTTCCCCCCCTACGGTCTGTTTTGAATTACGTGAGTCTTCAATCACTTGTATCTTTCTCAGCGCGAGATTCATCTTATCTTCCAGAATCAACTGACTTATTCAAATCTCCACTTTACCTTTTTGGTTGGATGTACAGCTCTGTTATTGAAGCCCGGTTCCGTCCCTACATGCAGTGAGTTTCTGCCCCGAAAACCCACTTATGCCTTTAATTTCGAAGGCATTCTCGCTGACCATTGTTATTCGCTTTTGATAGCTACCCCCGAAGACGCCGCTGCCCGAATCGCAAATACCGGAGTGAAAGGAGGGGTGAAAGGAGCTGGCACCGAGTCTTCAGCTGAAAGTAACTCGACTGCGTCCCTCGCTACCTCAGTGAATGGGACTGACGCAATGGCGAACATGAGCAACGGGACTGTTCCTGAGACTTCCAGCGCTTCTGATGTCACCCCTACCACCAAAGTATCTGTGGATGCCAATGCCACTCAGACTAACTCTCACCCTGAGGAGTGTGCGGATGACGACTTCTCTAATTCTACTTTTGCAAACGCTATTCTTTCATCCAGTGATGCTGAAAACTTCACGTCTGCCGTTACAAACACTACTTCTCCCTTTGAAGTAAGTTCTAACGTCACTTCCTCTAACATACCCGGCGCCAAGTTTTCCAACATCACTCTTGGCTCCAACTCTACCACCTCGGAAAACTCGCCTGGTCTTACGGCCGCTACTGGTACAAATGCGACCGAAGAAGATTGTCTTGATGAGTAGGATGAAAAGATAAGTCCTGTTGAAGTCTTTGCTAGTTGACATTTTAGATTTTTGTTTGATATTTAAAAGTCAGAAATAATGTTTTGCACAATCTTGATATGTATAAATTGCGAGCTTGCGACAAAAAAGTGAGGCTGAGTTACAACATACGTGGCTAGTTATGGACCATAGACTCAGAAGTCTGTGTGCATTATATCTATTCTATCGAGAGAAGACATTGATGAGATAAAAACCTTTTGGGTGGACATAGTGTTGAAGTGGTTGTCTTTCATATTTCATTCTAACAACTCCTGTTCTTATAATTTGTCACATGGTCCATCTGTTCTCTACATCTTTTTGGATCCCAATATCGACCACCCACAGACCATGATCTGGCACTGTAGAGTCAATTCAAGGTTCAAGAATATGCCACAGGTGGCACTTTTTGTCAACTGCCCTTTTCAAAAGTGAGATTATGAAGTCTGGGTGCAGAAGAGTTTGTTTCCAAATTGATCAGATGAAGCTGATGTCATCTACTGGACCCAGTCATTTTTAGGGCTTTGGGGCTCCTCCACACAACACTGCACATTTGTACAGTGTCAATTACTACAAAGGATGACCATCTGCCACTTTCAAGTACAAAAATATAATTAATTTCACCTCAGGCCTTAGGCAGAAAAAAATAGCCTTAAAAGTAACTTCTTCTGTGCCTTTATATTTTTTCCACAAAACCTGCAGCCCAATCACAATAAAATTTGAATGTCAGGATAGCCCTTTTTCAGATGTAGCTATGTGCTATTTCAACAAGGAGATACCCCAAAAGTGTGTTCTAACCATGGATTTTTTTAGGTGCATCCAGATAAACTTGGGAGTGGGGTTTGGCATCTGATTAAGAACAGTATCAGATCTCAGTCTTGGAGAGGGCTGAAGGATGGTTGAGTAAAACCACAATCTAGAAAAGGAGATTCTAGTAAACAAAAAGTATTGATTTTGATGAAGAGAAAGGACAATGAGTGAAGAGAGTTGTCTATATAGGAGTATAGCATTGGAAAAATTACAATGCGTCATGATGTAATGAAGATATCTGATCTACAGTAGTCAAAGTCTACTCTGTGCTACCCCTGACCACAACCGGCCCTGGGGCCAGCCCTGGGCCCCAATGTTGGCATTTTTGAAAAACAATAGTAACCTCAATCAAGGAAATAGTGGATACACAGGCATCAATCATGAACAATTTGATCCAAAAGGGTGTGTCAGAAAAACCTATACATAGGGGATAGAACCCAAAAGTATACCATTAGCTACGCTGGCAGCAAAGCAGGGTCAACACTGCTGCACCATGACTACATAATCAGGGCAGAGTATTGTGGGTCTCAGTACAGCCAAAGTACTTGAAGGCTTAAGTACCTAGCTTATGTAGCTCAAGTGCCTAGCTCAAGTTCCTAGCCCACGTGTCCAGGTACATAGCTCAAGTAGGTTAGGTACCTGGCCTATGCTTAGGCCCAAATGTCAACCATCTACAGAAAAAAATGACCAGTGCTTCAAATCATCCCAAGACTATTGGGAATGATTAAGCTGAATGTGCTGATTCCACCTGTCTAGGTATTAGCTTGAGATAATCCCATTGAGCTCAAGATTGACATTTTGTTTGGCTGGTGGGAAGGTAGTACACAGTAGACTTTACCTACTGTGTGATGCATATACCACAATACAAGTCATGCTACATATGATGCCATTGCTACACAACTCTCATTTCATTCTGGGGTCCTCCAATAGCCATATTGATTCTCAAATTTACCTATATAATGTCTTGAAATCTCTGTTCAATCAAATTATGTAAAGTTCATGGACCTTGCTTCACTAGTTTTCTTTACAATAAACCCAGCACTTAAATGCATTGAGTTCTGTTTCCTCTATCATCCAGAATCTTCAAAAAGATCTCTCATCACATAAGCTTTCTGAATATGGAATCATAACACAGTCACCCCTCATGAACCATTAAAATCATGCTTCACAATCTACTTATTCATTTCTTTCAATTCTAGTAATTTCTTTTCACAAAGAGCCTACTTTTGGTTTCAAGACCATAAGCAAAAGATTTAAAGATAAGTTTCCTTAAGTCGCTTGTTTGTGGGGGGGCTGGTAGGCGGTAGGTCTCATGGCTGGGTGGGATCTCCGCATGGTAGGATGCAGGGGTGGGTGGGATGGACAAAGAAAAATCCTTTGAAATTGAATGAAAAGTGAGATTGTGTAATTTATTACCTCTTATTTCCTACTGAGAATGGAAATAGTTAGTTGGATGAATTGTGGGAAAAATATCTGTTGAGTAATGAGATTTTTTTCTTACTTTCAAAGACATTGGGGTACTTGTATATTGTTTTGGTCCTGTGTGTATCCAAGTACTGGGTGTACTGTGTCTTTGATCCATCTTACAATTTTATGGAATTACACAGGTGCTCTTGTGCCTTTGAGCACCTGTAGCATAACCTGGATGTTTTTTGACTCAGATACCATACATGAGAATATTTTTGTCTTCTCTTTTCTGATCAGGGATATACAGACAACTCTTAGGAAAATATCTGCCAACTTTGAGTCAAGGTTGGGCAGAATATTCTTATTTCCAAAAGCTGAGTGTCACACATTTTATCTGTTGTTCAATTAAACCTCCCTCACTTTTCTCTCTCATCAATTGATGTGGACTTCTGTGTTGTCATGTCTCCAAATTCTCTTGTATAATTTTTAAGCTTCCAGAGAATTGCTTGGTGGGAAGAGCTGAGGGTTTGATTATAGGATGACCAGACAAGTGTCACTACAATCAAGCTTTTTCCTTTTCAATGTAACACATTGAATTCCTTTATATCTTTCTTTATCTAAGTTATGTTGCATGTAAGGAGTGTTTTATGTTATTTAAGTGGTGTTTTGGGTATATAATTTTTACTTGCAGGAACACATTGTTATCTGACCCCATGAGCTAATTGTTAATTCTAGAAGCCCATTAAATATGGTATTGGTCTCTTGCAGTTTTGAAGCTTGCTAGATGTTTGTTCCATTTAACCTCAAAACAATTGTTTTGTGTGAAATTCATTCCACATTTGCACTTTGATTGGGGTTGTGATTGATCTAATCATATAGAACATTGAAAAGTATGAATTTCTACCTTTTGATATTGCTACAAACTTTGCATAAGACAGTGGCATATTCTAGTGAGATCATACCCTTAAGCTTACTCAATGAAGGGGGACACATCAAGACCAACTTATTCAAAGTTAAGGAATGTGAGTAATCTTTTATTATTGAACCAAGATCCAATTTGGAAATTTTTCTTACCTATAGTTTTGTTCAATATGAATCATGACATTCATTTTTCAAACAGCAGGGATAAACAATTTCAAGGCAGATGATAATTCAAGGGAGGTGTATTCAGATCAGAACAATATGATACAAACAGTCGAAAATGAGATTTCAGTCAGCTTCCAGAAAAAAGGTAATTTGTTCCTACTGATGATCCAAAGTGTATGGCAAAGCTGAAAAAGAAATAAAAACACCAGAAACTAGATTTCCCTTTATCAAATCATATCCAATTCTAGTTTCTCAATTTGAAGAATTGTTATCTTTCAGTCCCAATCTTTGGAGCAAGAGGATCATTCCAATCTTTGACAGAATAAACTTGGAGGAAATCCAGATAGATTCCATGGAGCAATGCTCTCTAATTTTGATCTTAAGACAACTTGTCAAACAATGCAAAAATATACCAATTGATGCAATGCAGATCATTCAAACACAGTTAGCAAAGATTGAGTACTTCAAACCCTTTCCACCATCACAAGACCCAAACTTATGGTCAGATGAGCTTAGAGGAACACAAGATATTTGCACATCAATAATGGAACACCATGTTAATTCATTTACCACAGACCAGTATGTTTATTCTTAAAAATCAAAGGAAAAATTGCAGCTGAAATGACATGAGTTTCCAATCTGTTTGGAAACATCAGGGATATTGTTGGGTTTTCATCAATGCAGGAAAGTCTTGGTGATTATGGTATCACTTTATCTCGGAAATGGACAGCAGGACAAAGTAAAGAACTTTTCTTACTTTGGACATCCAGTGAGCTAGAAATGATTACATTGCATCTCCAAATGTCAACTGGACTAAGGAAAATGGATCTATAAATAGAGCCATTACTTTATCAGAAAGTCAATGGAAAGATTCAAGCTGTACTGGAAGCACAGATAGCACAAATGATTTACATAAAAACCACTAAGATTGTTCCTGTGACAAATCACCCTACCAGTGTGATGTTAACTAAATGGTTGATATCTCGAGTGAAAACTTTCCGAGAAGTTCTCTTCAGATACATCCAAGGTTTGAAAGATGATACGTAAGTCCTGGAAAATGTTGGTCACCAGTAAATCCATTGAGATGAATGTTGACCTCTCCACTCTAGGGATATGGAGGACTTCCTTTCCATCCAGAGACAGCTATCGAAATATGCTCTAACCGCATCTCAGAATTGGAAGCCAATGGAAACAAAGAAAATTCTTTTGTTTTGGAGCATATGTGAGTAAAACATGCCCACAATTGTATCCTATCCAATGAGTGCTGATCCTTTTTGAAAACTATAAGACATGGAAGCATATCTCAAATCAATAAATGCTGAAGGTACAGATCCCTTGATAATTGCAGTTGAAAGACTGGTTCAGGAAGACTTTGAAGGGATGGTTTCTCTGATGGATGAGTTTCTCAGTCAAATAAATTCTCAGCCTGAAATCAAGATGCCTTTCTTAGCTCAATTCCTAGAATATCTTGTCAAAAAACCTAAATATAAGAAGAACTGCAAAGTTGCTATCAAAGCACTGAAACAACACAAAAAGTCAAAAAAGTCAAAAAAGTCAACACTTTTCAGGTCTTTGGGGTCTGTATGGTTAAACAAATTCTGATCGAAGGTTTTATTCAGATGGGTCGGAACACACGGTTTGGATTTTACAAGATTCAATTTCTGAGCAAAATTACCTCAGGAAAATGGGCACTTGGTAATCTAATGCTGGTATTGTTTGTAGAAGAGAGCCACAACTGTACGTGGACACTATTATCCTAACTCGAGTAAGTCCCCTCGGGGGACGCGCGCGGTTGGTGGGGCTTTGTTGAGCTAGCTGTTATATTTCTTTTTAACTCACTGTGTCCAATCTCTCGAAGGTCAAAGAGGGAAATTAGTTCATTTTCTGTGATGGCTATAGCCTTCATACCCATCCTGTATCTGCCCTTGTGTTATCATTCTGTATTGAATGTTCATTGGCTCGGTGCCAGATGAAAGATCTAGTATATCGAATGGGCCAAACAATCCTATAAAGATGTTGACCCCTTGAGTTGGTAGATTCCAAGAATTATCTTTACAAAAGTTCAAGCCCTTTGAAATTTTACGATATTGGGTTCATTGAAACAGCCAATAGTGAATTATGTGGTAAGCAAACAATGTTGTCAATTTGAAAAGGAAACAGATGCCTCGTGGGCTGATTCTGGCCGATGTAACGAGAAGCTTTTTCGTCACGGAGCGCACCGGACCCTTTTTCATCGCGAGCTGCCCATATGCCCTTGGTGACATGTGGCACTTTGAGAGGTGACTTTGCAATACATCGAACTAACCTTTTCGCCGGCCGATTCATTGATGTTAGTTGATTATACGATGGTAGAGAGCGCGATCACCTTGCCATATATCTCAAATTCGCGCGGGTCTATGACTGAGGTACGAATCGATTTGATATCCCTCACTGTTGATAGATCACCATCTTGTCTGCCCACCCCCTGGAGCAACTCCAGGCGGAAGTTCATCACTAAATTGGTCGTCCGAGTATGCAGCTGTTTTGTGAGTAGATCCAGAAAGACCAGTTGGGACAAGCTCGGGCGAGCCAAAGGAAGGTTGCCCGGGTGGAAGTTCACCAGAAGGGGCGGATGACTGGCTGACAGCTTGTTCGTATCTGTCGTGAGATCAAAAGATTCAGAACATGTAGAGAATAATCGCTTGAGTCAGATGGGCGGTTCATGGTCGGTTGATGATCTCCTAGGTCTCAGCAAGTAAGAGTGGTAACTTCGTTACGTTCATTGCAACAGAGTGGCACCGGCTATTTCCATCGATAGCGGCTAATGTGCACAAAAGGTTTTCATTGATACGGACGAAGACAGGGTTATGGCGTGCTCAACTTTGACCAAAGATTATGGACTGTCTCAAATTGATTTCCCACTAAATTTGCGCTTTCGATCGATCGATTGAGAGCATTGATGTTGGTGAAAAACTTCCCGCCTGACTGAAGGCCGATTGAAGAGTTCATGAGACCAAATTGTGACAAATAGGAATGTCTATAATTCAAGACACATACTTCGAAGATTTCCGCAAGCCATTTCACTTTCTCTTCTTCAAATTGACTGTGATCTTCTGGAGTTTGATCGGCTTCATCATCCAATGGATACGTTGGTTCGTGAGCATGATCCCCCGCAGAACTCATTATCGAAAGTGAAGTTAAACTGAAGCGATTGTAGTCGATGTCCCATTGCGTTCGAAGACAAGCACGCATTCTGAACATTGCGATGTTCGGTACCGAAACCCGAGCAATTCTACAGAGCCACCGGGGTTTATGTGAACCTACTCTGCGGAAGGATCATAAATCAATCAAACCCTTTTGGGAGTGTACAGGCTCCAATTGCGCTATGCACCACTCTCCAGCTGTTGACATCGGCGGATCTTGGCCAACAAAAAGCGCGCGTTTCAATCTCAAACTTTCACTTCTTTCTGTAACGAGCCAAAAAGCCGTACGGGACAAGGTGACGAAGGATCTGGAGGGATCTGGCATGCTTTTTTCGAGTCTCGCCATGACTTTAGAGGCCGCATACTACTTCCACCGGTTCCCCGAGCATGTCTAAACCTGTTACCCATGCGTAGTAAAGGTCTGGAAGCATCTGTGTCTTTTTCTCGAGTGGTGTAATTAGCTGTACCCACTACTGTGCTCTCTGATATAGAACGAACTATATCAGTTCTGTTGCAATTGTATTTTGCTAAGGTTTGGTTGCTCAGTGACATTTTTCGAAAATATTCAAGAAGTTGATCATTTTCAAAATACCACATGCAAAAGAACTTATGACGTCTATACCATTGCTGAAATTTGATCTTGTCACAGAACTGGGGATTGAAGTACTGATTTGAAAGGTTCAAAGAACATTGAAATGGTTTGATGCTAACCATAATATACTTTAAGGTGAATTGATAGACTAAGGACCCGTCTGTTGGCCTTCAACCTCCAGGTTGACCCAGCCAAAATGTGATGTGTACACTTGGGATTTGGCTGTTTGGTACATCAACTGAGTTCCAACTTCCAGCCAAATTTGTTAAGCTCCAAGATCTGATGTTTTGCTCAAATCTCAAGGCTGACCTGTTCAGTCACATATATATTGAATTCCAATCAAAACTGGCATTTATTTTGTCAAATATAAGCCCATCAATTGGGAGGTCAAGTTGGCTTCCAACTGTGGCCAGGTACGCATCTTGAGGTAGACACAGTCTACCTGAGGATCCGCAGGTAAGGTCAAAGGCCATCAACTTGAATTGCAAGGTCAAAGGCCATCAAATGGGCACTAACTTAACTTGGCAATAAGTGGTTAGTCAAGTTAGACTGGCATTTTGATAGAATCAATACAGCAACAGATATGGTGCTGGTGCTGTACCTACAATACTATTAGCGTAGCTGAGAATGTGATGATCCAAAAAATCATATCTAGTGCTGTACCAGCACGCAGATACTGTATTTTGTACTGTACCTGGGGCTGTGACCACCTTACACCTCATAGCCCACTACCATAGTGAGCCACCCTGTCATATGCTGGTACAGTACAGTAAAAACAAAAAGACAATACAAAGAAAAAAAGGAGTGAAGAAGTGTACACTGGTCTCAAACCCTTTGCTTACATGCTTTTTGATCATTTAATAAACACTTTTGCACGGAATCTGTTGCCTCTACAAACTTACCCTATGACAAGGGGTGCCTTGGTGTGCAATAAAGTTACAGTACCAAATAGTACTAGGATTTTGGGTATTTGCTCAGATGAGTATCTGCTATGGTGCCAGATATTCCGATACTGAATAGGAAAATAGGTCTCAGACCATCTCCAGTGCCTTATCTGCCACCCAGACACAGTACTGTATGACCAGCTACAGTACACTATGATTTCAACACCAGTAGTGTACCGGTTGCTGTCTTTATATAATGGTGTTCAGTCAACCCCTCTAAAGCACTGGCAGTATCCCTATAAATCCTCAACCAGCTGTAGTCATGGCTTTTGGGTTCTCACAAGTTGGGTGAGGCCAAGATTTGTTATGATCTCATGATACCAGCTATCACAGTAGCCCAAACCTAAGATCTGAAAAAGTCCAATATCTTGAATATAGAGCCATAAAAAATGGTCCATAGGTAGGTGATAGTATGAATCCTCAAAATGCTGATCCTGAGTATCCTCACGCCAATTAGATTGTACATAACATGATTGATTAAGAAGAGATGTGACTCTTCAAGCATTTCTTTCAAATTTTGACTTCAAGGCTGGCCCCCAAGACACTCAAGAATGCAGTAATTGTTGGTTCAGCTAACAGAATGTCAATATCCAAGCTTTTGAATCCACAAGACAAAGCTCCAGAACAGGTCTCATCAATGGCAGAGGAATGGTTTGAGTCACAGAAACAAATGTAAGTCAAGAATACATCAAAAGTACTGATACTCAAAGGGACAATTGTTGACCCCTTTTTTCCTGCTCTTGAAAGCCCATTGACCCCAAAGACCCATTTTGCTAACACAGCCCTCCATCACTTCCTTTTTTAGTATCAATTAAAAAATCATGTAATGTAGTTATACATTCAAAAATATTCTTCTCATAAACTATTTAGCCAAGCAAATCAAGCACTGAAAATTGTGATAGCAAGTTAGATATTTTGAACAAAGCTGAGAGAGAGCCTCTACTTTATCATGTCTGTAGAGAGATTTCAATAGATACACTATGATTCTACAGAGGGTCTACTCAACAAAGATATAACCCCCCTATAGCCATTGAAAATCTTTTCCACAGAAAGGTATGGCTTTAGATGGGGTTGACTGTAATGGTAAGCCACCACAACCACAAGAGGACCCCAGAAAGCTCCCCCAAGACCAACCAATGTATTTGGTATGATATGAGTGGCCAAGATTTGGTCATGTTACCAGCAAAACTGGTATTAATTTAACTTACAGATGTGTCAGGTAGGATTTCCAACATATCATCTTTGCAAGTATCACGTACCAACATCTTTGGCACTAGATAGTATCAAAACATAGCTTTGGAGATTGAGGCTCATGTTTTGCTCACCAACCAAAATGAGATGAAAGCTCCAAAAGGCCGGCATTTTTGCGTATGAAAATACCCAAAGTCCGGGTTTTACATTGGGTGGTTGGGGGCGGGAGCTTTCCGGGGTCCTTTCACAAGCCCAAAAACCCATCATATGACACTTCACACGAGTATGTACCCGGCTGACCGGGTAGGGTATCATGGTGTAAGCTAAAATGTTGACACTCCTCACTGCTCAACCATCCCCACTCGTGTTCCTCGCTTCAGTTTGCTCCATCCACTTCATGAAATACCCTCATCTCATATCAACTTTATAGAATCACCCCACATAGCCCCACACAAAGCAAACACCTGACTATCAGCAATAGAGAATGAGAATTTCCTTTGGTTCACTTCATCAAATTCACACTTTACCTCGCCAAGCACTTCGATCCACTTCTATGTTCTGCGCTAGGAATTCTCTTCCAAAATATCAATTGTTTTCATGCCCTCACATTCCACCTCGCACGCGATTCCCAGCCAAGGTCAGTTACACTTCCTTATCAGTCCCCTTTGTATTTATCTTGCCCTTCTTCTCTCGTGCGCCATTCATTGGAGCTATAGACTTGTCCTCGTGCACCATCGTTATCCCATCCTTTGTCTTCCATAACACAGTCTTAATTCTGATGCTCTGAAAACGGTGATACACACATTATGTTTAATGATCGCTTAATTGGAGAAAATTCTCCACATTTGTGTGTTGAGGTAATCTCCGAGGTTTTAATACCTCTCGGCTTCGCTACCGAAATTTCACAATTTAATGATCAGAATTGTCCCTTGCTTCATTTCCTGTCAAGCGATAGTGAATTCATTTGAACCGGCGTACCCCGAATGCTTGGCCGGGGGTGTGAGTTGACCGACCGGGCGCTTGTTGCTTGAGTTCTCGAACGCCGTACAGTTCGTACACCTCACAATGTTCCGTCTTCCTCATATTTACTTTCTATTTTTATCCTAATCGGCGGTCGATTGGGGGGCGTAGGGTCGTTATACTTGGAGTACTTTTTCCGCGTCAACGCTAGCTATTTGAAGTGCCCTTCACTTTCACATCCTTAGTTAAAGGCAATTGCACAAGTGCGGACCTATCCTTTTCTCTACCCGCCTCGACCTGCCAGTGATTATATCGCAGCAAACCGATTTCATAATATCTATCCACGCAGAACTTATTGCTCCCTAATTGACATCGTTTTTCTAGTTTATTTTTCTTGTACGCTCCCTTCAACCTGGCACTATGTAAACATCACAAGTTGTCCTCATTGATTTTACAGGACCTTCAGGCTGACCTCAGAGATTTTGTTTATGTACAGCTCATCCAAACACCTTCGCACGCGCTCAACCGAGGTTTCAGCTCCTCAACTCGCAATATGACCGTTACGAAGATTAAAAGCCACGAGGAGTTTCAAAAATTGGTCAGCCATCTGCCTAACCTCCAGCGTCTTTACCACCTCTTGAGATTTGAATGAAGTCTTCCTTCCCTCCCGTCAATTCTGAATGTACTGGATATTAACAACCTATGTCTATTACCATCCCGAATTTCTGTATCCATTTTTTTGAACTGCCGTCATCGAACCGGCATTTCGGTAGTTGTGTAGCGACAAACCATTGGTGATTGATTTTTGGGCTGCATGGTCAGTCCATCATCCTTGCTTTTTACATCTTCCTCAGTATGATTTATACTGGTATCATCGTTGGGACTCGCTTGGTTTGAAACAGGTGTGGTCCATGCAAGATGATCTCGCCAGTGTTTGAGAAACTCTCGAATGAGATCGAAGGATTGCATTTTGTCTCAGTAGATGTCGAGGATCAAAACTTTGGTCTGCCAGTAAGTCTACATTGACGTGTCGTTTGGTACCCGCGACTTGATTAATTTCCGCCTTCCCGAGTATATTCCGCTTCACTCATCACTTGCCTTTCTCTCTAGTTTGCCCAGGAACATGGCATTCGGGCTATGCCGACTTTCCAGATTATTGAAAACGGGGTCAAGGTAGCCGAGATGGTTGGGGCAGACCAGGTTAAGCTTCGAGTACGCCTCTTGAGACCTTTCTCTATCCCAAACCAAAAGTTGGATGTGCCATTCTAATAATACCACTGTTTCCTCCCATTATTGACCTTCCTTGACAGACCATGCTTGCTGACTACAGCACTTGAGATTGGATCATGAGTGATCACTTATGGGTATGAGGTTGTTTGAATTTCTTTGTAATCCGGCAGTCCGTCTTGTTTCAAAGGTGGCATCCAATAACCCATGTCGGTCAACGTTGAGGTAGTGATCTCGCAGTATAAATTTTGCACGTTTCTTCAATATTTAATCCTTGTGGCTTCAATAGCTGACGGCGCATACAATGCGCCAAGCCAAAAATTCATCCAACCTTATGCAATGGAACAGATCCGAAAGAATGTATCTCCATGCTCAGCGTGCGGATATTTCACAAGTGGCGAGGGAAATTTGTCTCAAGACTATACCACCAATAACTCATTTTACACCCATCCAATTCAAAAGTCTGAATTGGGAAAGATGTTCTCACTTGTCTTGTACATGAACTTGGCAAAAAACATTATTCATGAACATGAAGGTGTTGTCCTGGTATCAAGCATCAAGAGTGTAATCCTTGAATAGCTCAATTTCAGAGATGCAGTGATGGCTTGATGGCCAAAACCTTTTGGACTGATGTCCTTGGTGACAAGAGAGATGGACTCAAATATGTAAATGCTCTTGTAATCGCAGCAGTTTCAGCTGTTTTAATTCAAAAAGTTGAGATGTGAAGTTGTTGGAAAACTTGATTTGTAATTGACTTGAGAAAAATCTGAAAATGCAAAAAGATGCAAAAAATATATACTACAATCTTCACTAGAGCGCTTGGAGGGGTTCCTTGAAGAGAAGAAAGAGCAAATGGGGGCTCAAGATCTTCCCTGCCAAACTTGATTTGGCATCAGGCCAAATTTTTCCAATATCATGCAGGCCCCCCTTCAAAGATCCAAAGTGCATATGCTTGAGAAGTTGATTGTATGAATGTATGTAGCACAACATCCCATAACATTTCTCAATTGAGTTTACATATATCTAAAATACAAAATTTTGCAAAGTACTTGCATCAGTCTGGACCTGAGTAAGTAAAGCTGTTTGGGTACTTTTTGCTACCCCTGAATACATACTATAAGAGAGCCATTTGTTGCTTTTCATTCCCTGCAGTGGAGCTCTTCATTGTTTGAAACAAAATTTTGGTTTGTCCTAATTATTGTATTGCAATTTTACTCTGTCTTTTACTGTTATACTTTTCTATGCTTCAACTAGCCCAAGATGCATCCAAGGAAGATGCAATTGAAAGTACCAAGGCTTTTGTAGATTTTTGTTTAGTTTTTCATTTGACCATTCAATTTTTCTATGCTTCAATCAGTCCCCAATGCATCTGAAGAAACTGTGTTTGAGAGTACCAAAGGCTCTGCCATTATTTGACAAAGGCTTCTGAAAGTGTGAGCCTGCTAGCTTCTGTTGGGCTAGTAGTGCCACTAAAAAAAAGATGTAGAAGTTGGGATTGTAGGGGATTATTGTTCTGTTAACAATAATTTATTAAGAGCAAACTGATACACAGTCCTCAATCCTCAATTGAATCACTTCTTGTACAAATAATGATCAATGAAAGGAGTGTTAAATTCTATCTTAACACTGGGAAGTTTGAACTCTGACTAATAGAGGTTCCCCATAGACTTAGAGTTTCTTATATCAGGATAATCCCTTGTCTGATATACGCAATTACAGTACTCAAAGTAACTATGTATGCGTACATATCTAGCAAAACATAGATTGAGCACACATCCAAAATCGCATTACATATGGCCGAAACTTCAATTTCCAACCTAAAATGCCATTTTCCAATTTAAAATGTCATGTTTTGGCGGGCAAAATGTCATTTTCAACCTATGTTTGATCTATGTATGTGTGCATATGTACATGTACATACTTACTTTGAGTACCACCAATACTCAAGGACTACCTGAGGTGTAATTCCACAAATGGATATTACAAGTTCTGCTGATTATGGGATCTAATCAGGAACTAAGATGGATTTGCACAAAAAATATGAGCAACAAGAGACAAAGTAGAAGTATTACAGTTCTTAGAATCAGGCCTTTAAAGTTTGTATTTATGATAAGCAAAGTTTACAGGTTCTAAGAAGATGAATAAAGCTAATTGTAAAGTTGTTGTATGATATTGTGATGTCTTTACAAATAATTGGATCTTCAAGGTTTTTATAGTCTGAACCTTGGAATCCTTCACACTACATGTGTGTTCAGATTGTGGTTTCAAGGTTAGGTTTATCACAGCAATACTGTAAATATTGCTTCACAAGATATTTCAGCTGTTACATATGCATTACAGCTGTGAAATATATGTAGTCTTTGGTTATATGAAAGTTGTGTACATACACACTCTTTAATATCATTTATGCACATGTTACATATGCAAATTCATATGTAACTTGACTCTTGAGACTGAGTCTTGAATTGTCAATATTATTTTTAATGTCTCTATTAGTATATGTTGCCCATTGGTACTATGGTTTAGTACTTAGGGCTGACAAGGAATCTCAACAAAGGTTTCTTGTATTCTTGACAACAAAGCCTACCTTGCATTTGTGGTACTCAAAGTTGATTAAGTTTCACAAGGGATCAAATTCCCAATAGCCAAGTTTTTCTCACCACAAACATAAAGTAAGTTTCACAAGTGAAAATTGATTACATTGAATACATAGAATGATTGAAACTGCAGACTTAATGCAGAATAATTGTAGAATTCATGTAGGTTTGATGCATTTTTGATGACTTTGTGCCAAAGATGCATTCACTTGTCACTTGAGAAAAACACTTTTGGTTGGCAATGCATTAGATTGATTTTTTACAATACCAAGTACACCCAAAACCTACATAGAATGTCACCAAGAATTTGGTCTTCAATCAAAAAGGCTTCTCATTTTGATCCTAAATCTTCCAGGAACTTGGTACATGTACATTCAAATGCAAACAGGATGAAAAATCCTCCAAAATTCCATTCTTGAGAGCTGAAGAGAGATCCGGGTGCGGATAAACAAAGAACCGTATATGAGAGAAACCCAAACATCCATACTGGTTCTGAGTACTGAGATCAGAAAGTCTCGGTTCATCCTTTTGTTTTTGAAGCCCACCCACCACCCTGGGTCAAGAAGTTACAAAGTTGGGCATGTGGTCTGTGCGTGTGGCGTTATGTGGGAGCATAACAAGTGCCATGTCTTTCCCAGCTTCTTGTGCACATAGTCACAGATTACGTGAATCTTCTTATACAGGAGCACCTAAAAAATTGACCTCCCTCAACTCCAACACCTGTGCCTCAATTCCAATTCCACGTATGCTCATCCAATCTTATCTTGCTACAACCCAAATGGTTTTCCAATCATATTTGGAAGACATCAAGAAATTGGCAGTCCAGATGGCCAATGATGGATTTGAGCTCAACATAATCATCACCGCACCGCCATATCACCCACCTTGCTTTGGTGTTGGAAATGCCTTTACAAACATACCAACCAGGTGGTTTGTGATCCTCAGCAATACCATACCCATGGCTGTCCACACCGGATGTCCAACATAAATCTGGCTTTACTTAATGAATCAGTCACCAGTTCACCATCAATCTATGTCAATCCATCTTAGTTCCTGATTAGACCCCATAATCAGCAGAACTTGTAATATCCATTTGTGGAATTACACCTCAGGAAGTATTCCTTGAGTATTGTATATATCAGACAAGAGATTATTCTGATATAAGAAACTCTAAATCTATGTGGAACCTCTATTAGTCAGAGTGTAAGATTCCCAGTGTTAAGATAGACTTTAACACTACTTTCATTGAGAATTCTTTGTACAAGAAGTGATTTGATTTAGGATTGAGGACAGTGTATCAGTTTGCTCTTAATAAATTATTGTTAACAGAACAATAATCTCTTATAATCCTAGGGCTAAAACCTTTGTTCAAAGGTCAACTAACTGAAGTCTTTGCTTGCTTATTTCAAGTAAAGATTCAGAGCCCAACTGCATACCTGCTCAAACTTGTAGATTGTAATATCTACAAGTTCAATAGAAGTTATCTGAACTTCTATATCTGTTTTGGTGGCACTACTAGCCTAACAGAAACTAGTAGGCTCACATTCCTACACTCAGTCATATGGACATAAGCCACTTGCATACCCTGATAGTTTTGTAGTGATTCAATCTCCCATTCTTTGCATCAAAGTGGTCTTGTTATCAAGCATTGTTGAACTGGTAGCATCCAACAATTTCACATCTGATTTTGTCTAAACTCTCACATGCCCTACCTCAAAATGTACAGCATAATACGGGGTTTGTAGATATGTAGACAAAAACAGGTTTGGAATGGTCAAGCAAGCTAAGCAAATATATCAGATTTCAAGGACAAGAGGTATCCATGGGTAGAGCTTAAGTACCCAGAAAAATTTATAGGAAAGTGTTTCAAAAGAATTATGTATTATCACAAATGATTGCTTTGTATTCTCATCAAATCTTGATCTTTTTCCAAAGTTATGGTGGGAAAAATCAGAGACATGTATGTAACATATGATCAAATATCTTACAATCAATCAATTCAATAACAGATTCACAAAGCGTGCCGTGTTCTTTTTCTTTGGTGTCTTCCACAGCAATCGATTGAAATTTCCAAGGATTAAAATCAATGCCTAAACCAAAACTTAGTATCAAAGGTATCGCGGACAATTGCCGTGAACATATGAATTGATTATCAAGAGAAATGTGTATGGTCCATTTTGCATACAATCCCCACGATGGCCCAAATCGAAAAGGAGCCATGAAGGAGCCTTAGTCTGTCTCCTGAATCTTTATTCAGCTCTTTCCCTTTTCGAAGATCGGCTTCCGCGGTCCTCCTTCGTAGATTTGCGTTTACGTGAGCTGAGATAATGTTAAGGAAATGTCCAAATGTAAGTAAGCTCCAAGCTACGCGAGTTTCAATGAAACAAAATGGAGAGTCTTGATTGAAGACTCACCTTCCTGACGTCCCATGCTCGCCCCCCGCATCAGTGCACTCATCTCGTTCTCGTTCTTTGTCCTTATCATACTCTTTGTCTTTCACTTCGCTCCCCTTATCTTTATCGCCATCTTTGTTTTTATCTCTGTCTCTTTCCTTCTGTCTGTCTCTTTCCTTGTCCTTATCTCTGTCCCTCTCTCTCCCTTTCTCTTTGTCGCGATCTCTATCGCGTTCATCCGAGGGTCCATCGCGAGCATCGTCCTTTTCATCTGTGTCCGTAGTACGCTTACTTCTGCGACTGCGCCTACTACCCCCCGAACCTCGGCTGCTCTTGTGATTCAAGCTCTCCTCCTTGTCCTTCTCACTCTTTTCTCGACTACTACGATGATCTGACTCTCTTGATCTCGATCTTCCTCGATGGCGATGTCGCGATTTACGATGCCCTCCGGGGGTCGAATCTTTCTCGTCAACCTCCTTATCACGAGATTTGCTTCTTGAGCGCTCTGAGTAATTTTCAGGTCGTTCACGTGGATCTTCCTCTAGCTTCTCGCGATCACTTCGGTGACCGTGTCGTCGACTGATAGGCAGAGACATCTTTCGTTCTTCATGTGGGCTCTCAGCACTACCACCGCCGTAGTCAAGTCCTTCGTCTCCTTTTGCTCCTGCCGCGTCCTTATCAAAATAACCAACCGGCGTGACCCTTGTTGGACGTGCGGG
The DNA here is from genome assembly GCA_022264835.1 of Melampsora americana. Classification (NCBI taxonomy): domain Eukaryota; kingdom Fungi; phylum Basidiomycota; class Pucciniomycetes; order Pucciniales; family Melampsoraceae; genus Melampsora; species Melampsora americana. The sequence goes on from JAIFHY010000020.1 coordinate 362,168, forward strand.
CGCTGGATTAGGTAAAGCAGCTTTCCGGGGTCCGGTAGGGACATTTGATGGTAGGGGTGAGATGGCTCTCGTAGATCGTTCAGGAGCTGGACATTAATCTTCGTCAGCCACGATCAAAAGAGAAATGACAGTGGTGCTTCATACAGCACCCCCACAGGAGTTATCGTTGAAAAAACAGAAACCAGAACACGCTTACATGGCTCAGGGACTGGTACTGCATTCGGGGTCGAAACCGGGTCAGGAGGGTTATTGATCTGGGGGGGTGTCACAATCGGAGTAGTCACTGGTGGCACGGTGCTTGGTGGAGCTGCGCCTGGACCATTACTCGACAGTACTCGACCGCGACCTCTGGCGGCAGCTGCTGCTAGGAACGCACTCGCCGGTGGGTTGCCGCGACCTCTACCTCCACGACCTCGCCCTCGGCCAGCCGTCAAAGGACTTTGCATATTCAACGACGATCCTGGAGATCCAACCGGGGTTGAAATCAGCCCAGCGGGACCAGGAGTAGGACCAGGAGCGGGACCGGGAGCTGATGCCGACGCCGATGACACCGACGGCGGTGCCGATGCTGGTGCAAGTGCGGATGTGGGTACAGCGGGCGACGTTATGGTGGGTGGCTGGCTCATATTGGGTGCGATTCCTGCGTTCATCGGTCCTGCAGTGACGCCCGGGGACATTCCTTGATTCATCCCCATGTTCATACCCGACCCTCCACCCATTTGCTGTTGCATTGGTGGATTCATGTGCTGCATCTGTGGCATCTGTGGCATCTGTGGCATTTCCATCATTCCATTGAACTGACCCGGATTCATATACATTTCTTGCTTTAAACCGAAAGATTGTCTGCTATCAGTCTCACCTCATACAGGTTATGTCAATATAAGATGGGCATCGATGGTCTAAATGACTTACATTCCCAAACATTGCTGCAAGATCCATCCCGGGCATAAACCCTGGACCCAGTCCCATATTTTGCATATGCTGCATATGTCGCATCTGATCTTGCATCCTCTGCTGCTCATGATGATGGTGCTGCTGCTCTCGTGGATCCATACCATCTGCGTAATGCCCAGAAGTTTCACCACCAGCCTCAGGAACTCCAGCTGGGTCCTGCTTTACACCTGCTAGCCCGGGTGTGAATGAAAAGTATGTTGCCGTCCCATAACAAAAGTTAAGAGGTTTATACGGGAAAGCCAATCCAAAATTGATAATATTTCAAAATGAGGACAGACTGAGATACATAAACAGGCGCCGAGGACTAAAGAAATGATAGGCTGACCTCTACTCGGTCCTTCATTATGCTGATTATTCATTCCAGCATTGTGATGAGTACCATTCATGTGACCGTTGCCCATGATGCCCGGCATTCCTTGCATTCCCTGCATCCCAAATCCACCCATGTCCATACCCTGCATCATTGGGTTCATCACCATCATTTGGGGCATCGGCGGTGGCGGCATCTGCGGTCCATGATTACCATTGGTTCCCGCGTTGGGCCCCATGATCGTTTGTATCATGACCCCTTTGAGTTCAGACGGTAGCGTATCCCAAGCCTCTTGGATATTTCCAGTCGCAAAAGCCTGATGAATTGAAAACTGTGAGTCATCTTTTAGCAACGATAGATGAGCCTAACAGTATACTGACAGCAAAAGGATTGGCCGCCCAAGATTCGTCCGCACGATGCCTTTTCTGTTTCATCACGTACCACCTCCATGTAGTTTCATCGAATCCATAGTTAAACCAGTCAGCAACATGCGCACCCGGTTTCTTCCAACCTTTCTCGCTGTCTGGGATTGCATCGAAGTCAAAGTTCATCAATGTTGTACCGTCCTTGTCATCATAGCCTGTCAAGGGGACAGGCGCTTCAGAGTTGATTGGCGGTTGTTGGTCTCCTAGAGAAGGATCCTGCGGTGGAGTTGCGGGTCGGGGGAAATTTTCAGGGGTAGGTAGACGATTGTGGGTGGGCAGCTCGTAAGGGTTACGGTATTGGTTATGACTTGAAGATGGAGTAGGCTTTGTAGGACCAGGAGTAGATGTTTCGGCTGGTTTTCCTTCGGTACGTTCGAGGATTTTATATTCAGTGGTAGCGTTGGTGGGGTCTATTGCTGTCAGTGGTGATAGGCATGTGAGAAATGATTAGGCGAGAAATTATCCACAAGAAAAATTGGTCACCTCGCGGTTGTGCCGGGGATTCGCGGGGAACTTCAGGTCTTGCCGTCGAAACCGAGACCCTTGCATTTGGAGCACTGTGTAGATGGGTACCATCACCTTCTAGAATGATGTGCAAATCCTGGACGGGTATCACATTCAAGCGTTAATTATGTCTTTTATGGCATGCAAGACCTTGTGCTTACGTCGTCCGAGTCTTCCTCCTCCAGTTCTTCGTCGTCATCTTCACCAGCTTCCTGGTGCCCCTCGGGATCATCATTCGATTCTAGATCACTTGCAATGTCCTGTGTGGGTTTAGCAGCGCTGAGAAAAGGATTTGGTATATCCTCCTCGATGTCGGCAATCGGTGTGGGAAGAGGCGGAATGCTCGAGGCTTCGACAGCGAGGGGCTTTTCCGAAATTTCAGGCGTAGCAGATATCCTGGTGGCAGAAATCACGTAATTTAAGGTTAAAAAGAGTTGTTTATCGCACACAGGAGTTGACTTGTTGCCTACTGACCTGGGAACTGCTTCGAATGTAGGTTTGAAAACAGATGGCGCTGAAGGATTAGAGATGGACAAAAAAAGTTAGAAAAGGTATCTTCAACAAAAGGCATGCAAAAAGGTCAAAGTAGATTTGCTGAGACTTACGAGCTTCTGAACTGGATTGTGTTCTTTTTGGCTCAGTGTTAATTTCGTCATCTCCATACAAAAATGCCTCGTCTTCATCCATCCTTGAGAGAGGTTACCAACAGGTGCGAAGCGACACGCGACGTAGGAGCAGAAGGGAGGAGATATGTGATGATCGAGATAATCGATCGGTGGATGTGGTGAACAGGGAACTTCAACTTTCCAGATTGAAGTGGAGTCGACTTATACCAAACTGGGTTTGAAGACCTGCGAGCTGTATGCGACTAAAATTTAGAAAACTTCCCCAAAAGTTCAGGTGCAGGCTCTCGTAGGTGCGCCGCATAGATGCAGCCGCGCGCCCGTGTCAGAGACAGCTCAATCGATTCCTGGCAATAGTGTCAGCTTCAACTTTAAGGAAGCATTTAATTATCTGGGATAGAGGACATAAATGGCTTCAGTCTCTGGAGGATAATATTCCAGAGTCCTGAATTTGTAGCCTTTGCGGGAAGTATACTGACAGTGAGATTATACGGATACCCGGGCCAATTCCTTACATTTGAGAAAACTTGCAGCTCACGATCCGAGCGTCTGCAACCAAAAGACTTTTGATGTTGAAGTTTGTCGGTTCCCAAAACAACCTTATGAGCCAGGATTTTCAATATATATCGAAGTGGTTGTGGGTAATTTGTCTACAAACTTTCCAACCAAAACACTACGGCTGCTGTGGATTACAAGCTGTAGGCTTTGCTTCATCTAGGGTACAAAAGGTGGTTTGTAAACGGGAGGTATTTCTCTCCGGGGGTTGGGATTTGTTCAATGGAGGGCGCTAGTCTGTTCCCTGGTCCAAGACCTATTTGTTGGCAAATCTCATTGCGGAGTTGCAAAAGATGTCAATGTCTAAGTGCCAAATTAGAATTGAAGTTGATTGTCCCTTTTTGAATGTAGAGCCCACTACGATTCGGCCCAATATATGCAGGTTTTGGGTCTCATGGAAAAAGTGTGATATCATATAACCCCTGTGTTCTAAAATATCAGACCAGAACAATATTTAGTCTACAATATTAGCCGAGACAAAATTACCAACATATAGGTGACATAGTGTTGGTCCGACCATTATATAATGCAATTATAGTGGTGTTGAACACCCCCATCAATATGTACTGAGTGAGCCTTGTGCTTGTAGTAAGCTTTGAATTGATTTTTTAGCTTCTCTCAAGCTTGTTCATGGTACAGGGGGCTCCAAAGATGATAGTAAATGGCCTTTGGTCTGGAATACCTCTTGAAAATTGCAAGAGATGTAATAGGGCTATTTGAAAAAAAAGAAGACATGGCAAGTGAGATGAGAACTAATCGGAGCTATATATGTGACTAGGAGTGGTTCAGGTCAATCTCATTAATAGCATTTGAATTTGATCAGTGATACTAAATTAGAAAATTATATAATCCATGGCTTTGAATAATCAATGATATTACATAAACTTAAACGTCTAAGCCCCCCCTTTTGAAGCATTATTCTTGCAGCAATTCTGCTAAGAACATATGCCTCAAAGATGAGTCTTAGACGTAAGATGACACACTCCGCTTGGTGGCGTTCCAGAGGTCATTTGACCTAAGGGGCCCGCGGAGTGCGTTTACACACCAAAGTTCCCTCTCCTGAACCCCTCTATTTATAGTTTTTCTCTGATACCAGATTTTTTATATTGCTTTTGTTCTCTTTCTTAACCTCATTTCTTACGCATATCCCTTACGCGTATACACTTGAATCAGCGATCAATAGATTGCATCTCTGATTGCATTTGGATTATTTTCCATCAAAAGTCTGGTCTTCTCAATGTATTGATTATCCTCTCTGATAATAAATTCTTTGAACTTTCTTTGTTCTATCTCATAGTATCCTTCTTTACGCGTTCAAGCCTGAGTCTCTCATCGAAACGTTGCCTTTCTTACTTATTTTGATTGCTTTTATATCTCCCCCCCTCAAGGGAAACAATTCTCCCGCAACACTTTTGTATGTATCTTTCACTCTGGTTGCTTCCGTTTATAGCATTACATCAACTACTTTCTGAGGTTTTCCTTAAAAGCCCGTTCTTATCATTGTATTCCACTGCCCTCTATATCTTTTTCTTTCACCGAAAACCGATGTTCTTTCCTCCGTTTAAAGCATATTTCCTTTGATCAAAAGCTGTCAGCTCTCATTGTGCCATATTTCCCTTTATATTGTCTAATATACAAAGAAAAGCACTTTGTTCAAAAAATTCTCATGTTTCTCCATTCAAAAACTAAACTTTTCTATTGAGCTCCCACCAAGAATTTCCCGTTATCCTCTATTTACGTTCCATTTGTCCTGTTTTATTCATCACGTCCACTCCATCCTCACTAAGGTTGTTTTTTCTCTTTTTATATCGACCCAAGATATCCTGTGACAAACTCAGCATGCATGACGGTTCTTCCCATTATACAACTTTCAAAGGAAATCTCTAATACTCTTGTCCCGATAGTTGGACCATTAATTATCACCTGACAAGGAACTTATCAAAACAGAGTTACATTAGCCTTCTATTCTTTATTATACCTCAACTCTACTTACTTCCTGCTGGACTTGGAGAAGGACTCATGTCCAGGACGAAGATGTAGCAGGACATAATATCCTCATTCGAAACTGCATAATAGTAAGCTATGTTCTTATATAAGTGAACTCTGATTGAAGTGCCCCGCCCAAGATTTAATGCTGAACGTCCCTCAATTGCTGAATGACCGACGTATCAGTCTTGAAGACGCATTGAAATTCAACAATAATATTAAACCAGAAACTTACGATTTTGGAATCCTTCCGCGATTCTCGATAATAGACCCCTTATGTCTGTGCCGGCTGGTAATTTGTTTAACGCATTTGTTGATGTCATAATGAAATCTTTATTCAACAATAGTCTGTTGTTGACTTCTACTATTAATTCTCTCTGCTCTACATTTATATCATTATCTTGTTATGTTTTTGGTCTGCTGCTATTCAATAATCTATTATATTTTCGCTCAACTGTATATAGAACCTGACATTCCACTCATGTAAGATTGTCAAAAACTAACAAGCTCTAATGTCACTCAATTGCACCTCGTCAATGCGGCAATCTCGCTAGCTTTCACCCCTTCGTCTTGGCGACTCGGTTTTTCAATGAGGTACAACTGCCTGAGGTATATACTTTTGCCTTATTGTTATACGTAAAAGGAAAACAGCTCCCTGCATCAAACTCCCATTGCTTATCCGCATATGTTATTGCGCAGTTATACGTTTTCTATTTGTCCTCTGTTTGTGTGTTCTTTTGTTTATCCCTCTATAGTCTTCTATCCTCTATCCTAATTTGTCTATGTCCGAGGACCTATTGCCTTATTCTGTGCTGCTCTCTATGCCCTATTCAAATAACTGAAACTCGATGGTTACAGCAATTTATTTAGTCAACTTTCTGCCTTATCCCTCCATAATTCAAATTGAAATCCTTGATATATAGTCCTATCCCAGAGGTCCAATGTAATGGTTAATTTAATTATTACTATCGTCTCAATTTTAGGCCTTCAATTCACTTCACTATGTCTACATCTAATCCCGCTTTAGCCTCTCCTCCCAATCAAATTGACATTTACGCGTTATCCAGCTTAATTAAGGATCAATTCGAACATTGTAAGTTTATAATCAACTCCATTAGGAATAACAGTCTAAAATCCTCCTCCCTAGCTACCCGAGGCGACGCAATACTTGTATACTCAGACGGGCAAATTCGTTATGTGCATTGATACGATTGTGTCACTTATCACATCGTGGATCCTAATACTCCAAACTCTAGATGTGTTATTACATGTCTACTATTCCTGGACAAGAGGAGCCTCAATACTGGTAGGTTGTGCCTCTTCCTCTTCGAGAGCACTTCCATTTACTTTATGCTCTACATACCTAGGAAAATGCGAACTGAGCTACCTTATGCGGGACGCAGAAGGAAACTTGACTATCCCTTGCTTCTGTGATGTAGTCATCAAAGACCAGATGGTGTTAGGATCTGGAGATATGTACGAGTTGTTAATGTCTCATAGAATCCACAATCATCTGGTAGAGTATGGCTATAATTCATCCCGTTAATTCGTAAGCATATCTAATATTGTACCACTATGCGTTGCAAAAGACACCTCTTAACTTATCACATGGGATGTCACTCCGGATAAAATTTTGTTTTTCATCAATTGTAATTTCATGCATTTTCAAATATGAAACCTTTTGTTTAATTCATCGTTTGTCATCAAAGTGGCATTGAATAACGCTTTGTTGTCTATCTCAAGCATATAATTATTTGTCCTGCAGATTCAGCCATGTTAACTCTACTCTTTAGTTCAATCACACTCATCTTAAGCTTTTATAAGTTTACCTCTGAACGTATTTCACTGTGTCCCTATTTAACTGCTTGAACGTATAAGAGCCACTTATGAGACTATTTATCAAACTGTTTTCCAATCATCTGACCTCCACTTCTCCAGAGAAATCTATTTCTATTATCGTAGTATTTCAATTTTTGTTCCTGAACACTTTATACTTAATCTTTTATTTAAAGTATCAACCTAGGCGCTATTGTTTCCTAACCTCTTCTATCCTTATTCATACCCATTGATGATGTTACACAATTGCCCCTTCGCGTATATTACCCTTTTCAGCCTTTCGATTTAGTCAAACACTACCCGACTCATCCCATTTCCGTTTTATGATAAAGGTTCTACTACCGGGTTTGTCTTATTGTCCATATTAATCATAAATGTAAGCTACATTCGCCTTTGAAATTGGCCATCAGTATATTATTTTCAGCGTAAGCATCAATCTTCTGTATCTTATCTCCACTATTCACTCAACCACCTAATGTACGTCATTTATTTCCGTTCGAGCTCATAAATATACACTCTTCTATTTACAACAATTCTTCGCAATGCAAGTATCACTCTAATACCTTTGACTTCAGCAATTCAACCATACCAGATACGAATGCTTCCACAATCCCTTCCATTTGTTAGGTTCAATCCTTCCCTACCAGAACTTTCTCCTCACATCCTTTATTTGTTTAACAATCGTGAGTCAACATAATTCCAGTCTTTTACGCTCATTGACATATACCCTATTCCGAAGCGATCTCTGGAAACTTCCCAATGCACTATTCTACCGGTTTGAAAGTTAGGATTCATCTAATACAGAATGTTGCACTACGCATCGAAAGCCAGGGATCTCCAAACGCAAGTTGTATTCTCACCAGACTTAGCTTCGGCCATCCATCAAGCTCTGCACTGTGTAATGTCATTTGTCACCTAGGTTTCTTTAGTAATGTTTATTGATTTTTCCACTTGCATACTAACTAGACTGCAATGTTATGCTCAATGGTTACCGAAAGGGTAAGGAGAAAGGACTTCTGCGTCTGAGAGCCACAATTGTGGAAGAGTTAATGTTATCCTCGCATATGTTCTGCTCTTCTGTTTCCAAATTTAAAAAGATTTGATTATTATTACCCTATTCATCTTCTACTTTAATTGCGTCAGCGACTCTGCAACACATCCACCATGTTTAGTATATGTTTACTCACTTTCAACATTTCATCTACGTTGACGCAACTCAACTCAATCTGACACTTAGTCTCACATTCCACAAGGATTAATACGTCCTCTGTCCATGTGAGTTACCTTTGCCCCTTGCATAGCATTGCACATTACAACATGATGCATGCTCAAATTGTATTTTCCACTTAATTTATGATACTAAATGTGGTCGTAGATATTCTTATCCATAATACATTAGATGCATAAACCTACCAAATCAATTCCGCACATTCTTCATAAGTTTTCATATTGATGGGTAAGTTATCGTAATTTATCTACTAGACAATGAATTAGGCAGGAGCTGTATTGTAGTCGCGTGTCTAGCCTAATCTAGGCTCCCTCTTTCGTCATTACCCCTGATGTTACTCCCAAAGTTTTAGGATATAAATTCTTCGTTGACATTTGGAGACAGTTTGTATCGCCAACTCAGTCTTTTATACTGACTAACCCTTCATCCAATTTTTTACCACTAGGACAGCAAACTGTTTAACACTTATCCCAGATTATCGCTTTCCATCTTACTCTTCTATCTTAATTTCACGCCAATACCTATGGCGTCCTTAGGCGGCAATGCAGCTTCTCCTAACCGTCCCGGAAGAAATATCAGTACGCAACCCCGCAGGCGCAATCATCCTTTTATTACGTCGGGCCTCTTTGACATCATTTCAAAGGTTAGTACCTTATGCTCATCTCTCTGCCGTTCCGTTTGTTCAATTTTCTCTCATAGGTCGATGTTGAATCCTCAGGAAACTATGGTCCCCGCGAAACGATGACTACTATTCCAACAATGAATGTGGATACCGGGGAAGTTTTGGAGTGCGCAATCAAAGCGTCCGGCTATGGTGGCCCTGACGATGTTCTAGCAGAAGGAAATATTTACTCTCTCAAGGGTAGATTGGTTGCATTGAACGAAAAAAAACTTCAAGGGTTTTATTATGAAAATGAAACATCCATCCATGTTTCACAATCAGACAATTTCCGCTCAAATCTGACCAACAAGATCGCTGTATCAGGTTTGGGTTTAATCGTATCTCGAGAAGTGGAGAAAGTTACCGCTGAAAAAGATAATATTACTATAGTTGTTCGTCACAATGATTACAACCCAGCTCCTACAGTAAGCAGCTCCTTCGCCTTTGCTGTTTTTATAAAGATCATTTATCATTTCTTACTCTGCTGAATATTCAATTATATTATTATAGTCAGGAGAAAATGAATCTTTTGATGTTGAATATAAGTGCAACTGGTCTCCACTCATGGTCAAGTTGCAACCTCTGTTAATTCCCAATCGAGAGGCTCTCATTACAGGTAGAATTATCGGGTTTAGTGTATCCAGAAACATGTGGTCGGTTGAGGTGAGCAATATATCTATTTTATATTTCATGCCTTGCTGAGAAATGCTATCAGATCACCGGTGTAAATATCACTTCAGGCCATGAAACTACAATTTCCGCCTCTTTGCCTACTGCGGGCACCAGTCTTGCTACACCTGGAGGTCAAGCAAGAGGAAAACTGTGAGAACTTTTTTTTCCTGTTTCTCAACTCCTCATTCTGATTATTACTTTCAGGTTCATTCCTGGAGATGCAGAGCCTGAGCTTACGCAAGACCCGGCGCCTTCAACTTCCAAAATTAAAACTCGCGGACAGCCTTCTTCACCAACATCTCGTCAATACAATAAGAAACCGCGTGGTACTACAACGCTCGAGGATAGCTTAATCGATCCTGCCTGAGTCATTGCACCATAAATAGAGGATAACCTGACACATCATCTGCCTATCACGCTGAACCCTGCCTCGTGCTGCGTGATATCTATCCCATTTCCGTACGATATAGCATGTGTCTGTGCTAATCTGTGGAATTCTTTAACATAAATGTCTGCCTCTCTTAAAATTCAAATTTATACCAGACCACCTAAGAGAATTTTGCGTCCACCTGGTCTTATTTTGCTACTGAGACACTTAAAGACAGAACTACTTGGCTATTACGTTATAATACAACTTCTATAGGTGCCCCCCTCCCTCACACTAGCTCTAGCTGATAGATTATATATCAATTAAATACCAACGACGTCTTTTCTTGCCAAAATTTAGTCTTGTATATGCTTTCATTCCATTCTTTCTTTCATCTGTATTCAATTGAAGTTCAACATCTATTGCGATTACTGTTCCATTTTACTCCACTGTTCACTTGTAACTCTTAGACTTACTCTCCACAAAGTTTTCTATGATTAATTGATATGAACATTCTCGAACCATTTCTCGATATTCATCTCCGTCAGGTGGTATCCTGAAATTATTCGTTAAGGTGGATCTTCCCATATCCAATTTAGGCTGAGCCACCCAAGTCCTCTGTTTTCGGCTTAAATTCTCTATCTGGCATATCATTGAACATAGTGTAATTATGTCCTGTCCTTATTTCAATATCAGTGTACAACGACCATTTTTAGGAAAAAGTTTCGACCGTATTAAGAAGTTCTTCCACAGAGCGTAACGCAACTTTATAAGATTTACCCTATTTAGGAAGGCAATTATAGTTTGATATAATTACTTGAGTTTATATAGTCAGTTGGAAAATAACTTCAATCCCCTCCTTGCTTAAAATTCCAAGTCGGTTTGTCTCATTCAACTCAATTTATACATTAATTTCTTCGGGCAATTTTTACATTTGTCACAACTTGTGTCGAAACAATCTACCAACCTTTGATATCGATCATTTCACCACCAACTGCTCTTAAAACCTCGACCTTCTTTATAGAATTTAAAGAAAATATTATCATTTTGTCATAAATATATACACTCATCTGTCTTTAACTTGTCATTTAACACCCTTTCTCTTGAACTTCTATGGCAAAGGGTTTAGCAGCGATTAACAGAAGTCAGAATAATGAGGCGACTCTTATGGCGAAGTTTCGCAATCAACTACCTCACCGCCTAGGTCCAATGAATCACCCTTGTATGAATTGTGGAGCGATGCGGTGGGCTGAAGAACGAACTGCAGAAAACATTCGCACTGGCGCTGAGAAATATCTCAATTGTTGCCAATACGGAGCCGTTACTCTGCCCCTGCGATTCATGCCGGGCGGACCACTGCCGCCTGAACTGATGAAGTTGTATACTGGCGCTGATACTGGTGCGTCCATCATTGACTTGTTTACTTTAATTGCTGCTGACGTTTTCATCAGTCGCGAAGAACTTTCAAAGAAACATAACCTCATATAATAATGCGTTGTCTTTCACCTCAATGGGTGTTAAGCGTGACGAATCAATAAATGAACAAAACGTTGGTCCTTACGTCCTCCGCGTCTATGGCCAGCTGTCCCATTTCATACCCTCAATTTATCCTGACCGCAATTCCCCTGAGACTTGGGCTCAAATCTTCATCAGCGGAGATGGTGGTCAGAAAGAGGTGGACATGAGGCTTTCCCAACTTAATAATACCGATGTTGATCCTGAACTCCTGCTTCACCTTCAAAACATTATGCACGACATTAATCCATACGCCAAGTTCTTGAAAGACTCAGCAACTATTCTTTCTCAGAATCCAGAAATGAAGATCATCTTGAAATCACTACCGCCTGGGCCGCGTGAGACTAAAACGTACAATAAACCTCAACCTAATGATGTCGCGGCATTGGTTCAAGGCGATGAATTTATGGACGAACGGCCTAGACATATTGTCCTCGAGCGTCAAGATGATTCTTGTAAATTCATTGATGATTTACACACATCTTACTTTCCTTTAAGATATCCCTTGCTTTTACCCTATGGCTCTCAACAGTGGGATAACCACTACGTTTCACCAACGGCTCAAATTAACGGTAACCGTAAGTTTACTTTCTGAGTCTTTTATCCGCACTGCCGCTGAATCTAAATTGTGTGGCTTAATTGTGTAGGTAAGCCTAACAAAAAGGTTACTGGTCTGGAGTGGGCCGCTTGGCTGCTTTTTGACAGGGCAAATTCATTTTCACCATTCATCCATGCTAAGCGTCTTACACAAATGTTGATTGTCGACCTTTATCTGTGCGTTGAACGCGCGAATTTACGATGGGTACGGTTCAATCAAAAGACTATTAAGGCTGAATTATATCAAGGCCTCTGCGAGGCATTCGACGACAACGCAAGCCCCACAGGTCGTAAAATAGTTTTACCTTCGAGTTTCCAAGGTAGTCCACGGGACATGAATCAGCTGTTTCACGACGCAATGGCTTTAGTTCGAGAATTCGGTAATCCTAGCCTTTTCATTACCATGACGGCAAATAAGAATTGGACCGAAATCCGAGAGGCACTTATGTATGGCGAAGTTGCTGAAGATCGACCTGATATTGTTGCCAGAGTCTTCAATCTGAAACTTTCGACATTAATCGATGAGATTGTGAAAAATAGAAGACTGGGCGTTGTTATATCAAATCTCATGGTTGTTGAATTCCAAAAGAGAGGGTTGCCTCATGCTCACCTCTTATTTATTCTTGACGAGAACTCTAAGCCAGTGACCGAAGACGACGTTGACGCACTGGTCACCGCGAAGATTCCGGATCCTGATACAGAGGGTAAACTTTATGAATTGGTTACCAAATTCATGTTACATGGACCTTGCAAACCGGGGATACAATTCTACTTAGATGGGCGTTGTCGTCTCAAGTATCCTAAACCTTTTTCTGATCACTCATGCTTATCAGATGAAGCTTTTCCAATTTATCAACGTCCAAATGATGGACGGAAGTTTCGTAAAGGAAACACTGTCTTTACTAATGGACATGTTGTCCCGTACAATAAATTCTTACTTTTGTTGCTGGAGTGCCATATCAATGTCGAAATACCTATTGGGACGAAGCCCATCAGATATTTGTATAAATACTTGACTAAAGGACACGATAAAACGCGAATATACATGCAAAAGGATGATGGATCATTCCAGCCAGGTATAAACCATCTAATAGTCTGTTATATTTATTTGATCTAACCTGTCTATCTCACTTTAGGCCAATTGCCGATTGAGGATGAACTACTAGAATTTCAAAACTACAGATATATCAGTGCCCCGGAAGGTGAGCATAAAGTGTAATTCTTGGACTTCCCCATATTGCTTACCTGTAAACACTCCAGCGGCTCACAGGCTTCTCAAATTACCCATGAATTCCTCCTGGCCTCCAGTGATGAGGCTTCCGCTTCACCTCGAACATCAACAAACTGTCTATTATTTTGATGATAGGGCCGTACAAACACGTCTAGAAATAAATCCACCACCCACCTCGGCCCTCACTGAGTTTTTCAGGTTATGTCGAGAGAATGCTATTGGACATGATAATACTCGAGCTTGAGATTTACTATATGTCCAGGCTCCCCGCTATTTCAGATGGCTGGACGGCAAATTTCAAACCCGTATTCGAAACATTCCAACTGTAGGCAGAGTCTATTTCTCAAGTGTCACAGATGGAGAAAAATATTATTTGCGTATGCTATTATTTCACGTGAAAGGACCAACATCTTTCCAGGATTTGAGGACAATCAATGGAACAATTTGTTCAACTTTTCGTGAGGCCGCAGATCGTTATGGTTTACTCGACTCTGATATACATCATGAAAAAGCTCTAAGGGAATCCAGTCTCTGGGCTTCTTCGCACCAGCTACGCCAATTGTTTTGTTTAATATTGGTTTACGGTGACGTCGCTTCGCCCGTCACTTTATGGGACAAGTTCAAAACTGAGTTGTCTGAAGATTGTGATAGGATACTAGAGGAGGTTGGTGCGATGATTCCGTCCAACGATGATATTCGTCATGCGTTAGCTCTCAAATTTATCTCATTTCAGGTAGAAGAAATGGGGAAAACAATGGAGGATGCGGGGTTTACTCAAATCGATCTGAACGTCTTAGACAAGTTAACCTCTTTACCTATTGCGCCCGAAGGCTATGATGCTGATTCAGCAAGACAAAGTCAAATGACCTACACCACTCAATCTCGGACTCTAAACGAGGCTCAACAATCTATTTTGACTTATGTGTTGAAATGCCTTGAAGAAAAGAAACAATGCATATGTTATCTCGATGGACCTGGTGGCACTGGCAAAACTTATACTCTTAATACACTGTTACACTACTTCACAGGATTTGTGGGGAAGCCAATTGCAGTCTCTTCGTCTGGTGTATCAGCTATACTTCTATTGAACGGTAGAACTGCGCATTCTACATTTAATATTCCTATTGATTACCATAAAGATTCAACTTGTGATCTTAACTGAAGGGACAAGAAATCTTTGGCCGTCATCGCTGCGCCTATCATCATCTGGGATGAAATATCTATGCAGCATAAACACTGCATTGAAGCTGTCGATAGGACACTTTGTCATATCTGCGCAAAAGATTTACCTTTTGGTGGTAAGAATATTGTCTTCTCTGGAGATTTTAGGCAAACACTCCCAATCGAACCTGGTGTATCTCTAAACGGACAACGGAAGGCCTGTTTCAAGGAGTCAGTATTATGGAGGCACGTTGTGCCTTTTCAGTTGAAAACTAATCTTTGTCTTAGACCTTCGGCGCATGATAACCCAACTCAGGCAGAAGAGTTTGCCAGTTGGCTTCTAGGTGTCGGCGAAGGTCAATTTCAACGTAATAACCGTGGCTTGATCTCACTAGAAAAGATCTCAACAGAAGTTGTGCCTCAATTCACGCCGGTTCCACATAGACTCATTAACTGGGTTTATGATTCTCTTTTCCACTTCACCGGGAGTAATAACTGGAGTAACATAGCAAAATACTACGCTGAGAGAGCATTGATTACTCCTCTCAACGAGACCGTTGGCGAAGTCAATGAAGCAGTTCTTCAAAAACTCCCTGGAGATCCTTTTATTTCGACATCAATTGATGAAGCTGACGAGACATTCAACGAACCAACCTCCGTCGATATCCTGAATACGTATGATTTCTCAGGTTTTCCTCAACATCGGTTGAAATTGAAGATTGGTCAGCCAATCATGCTACTCCGAAATTTATCCTTAGCATATGGTTTATGTAACGGGACAAGGTTGGTGATAATGAGTGTTTCTTCTTACGTACTGCGCTGCATCATTTCGACAGGACCTAAGCGAGGAGAACATATTGCAATCCCTCGTATGAAGATGATTCACCGGGGAACGTTAGATTACCCAGTGCCTTTCAAGCGAAAGCAATTTCCGGTGATTCCGGCTTTCTGCCTGACCATAAATAAATCACAAGGTCAGACTCTGGGAAAGGTTGGAGTATTTTTATCGGGTCCTGTGTTTTCTCATGGTCAATTGTATGTCGCACTCTCCCGTTGCAGTTCTCTAGAAAAGATGAGAGTCTGCATGGCGTCATCACGTGAAGAGTCAGTCACAGTGAATATTGTTTGTAAAGAACTTCTCAAACAAAGCTGAAGACCATGAGCTAAGGTAAGGAGCGGCGGACAGGTACCTGCGCATTATGTCTTTGTCTTTAAATTAGTTTCCATTCCGAGATTGCGCTTGTATGTCTATCTCTCATTGACATGTCTCATCATACAAATAGGCCCCTGCTATTTGCCGCCCACCTGGGGCCCATATGGGCGCCGTCATCTAGCGCCCATATGGCAATATGGGCGCTATAAATCTTGCAATAGCGCCCATATGCTCCAAAAGGCATGTAGGCGCTAGAATATAGCGCCCACTTGAATATAGGCGCTATATTTTGGCGCCTACATCCCTTTTGGAGCATATGGGCGCTATACTCTGGCGCCCATATCTCTAGGCGCTATACTCTGGCGCCCCTATCTCTAGGCGCTAGAATCCAACGCCTATCTTGACATGGGTGCTGGAATTCAGCGCCTATAGGAAGAAATGCTGCTAGTTGGAAAAAGGACGATTTTATGAAAAGTTGCTTTGATGTTTGGGATGAAAAGACGGTGGAATGGGAAGCACCTAAGGATAAGAAAGAAGTTACGGAAAGAGTTAATACCAGGAGTTCAAAAAAAAGAATGTCTGTTTGTATTGATTTGAGTTGATTTTGTATTTTCTTTATCTTTGCAAAGTGTTGGATTTGATTTTCACTTGGTTCAATTTTATAAGTTTTTTTGGATTGGATCCCTTTGCGTTGTGAAATTTAGCGCGCACTTGGTCGATAAAGTCTGGAACAGTTGAGCTGTCCAGGAAATGAGCACGTAAAAATGGCGCCCATATCAGTTGAAGTCATATGGGCGCCATCACTTAGCGCCCATATTTGCACATAGGCGCCGTAATTTAGCGCCCATGTGCAGGTAGGCGCCACAATTCAGCGCCCATATGGGTAGATGCTATATGGGCGCTGTATTCAGCGCCCATATTGCCATATGGGCGCTAAATTGCGGCGCCTATATGGAAATATGGGCGCTAAGTGATGGCGCCCATATGGGCCTGGGGTGGGCGGCAAATAGCAGGGGCCTACAAATAAGACGAGTGTTTCATTTATAATGTAACTATTATAATTAGAGCTTTTAACTATATCTTTCTAAAGATCTTGCAATTGAAAGTCTTAGGCTGGCGTCGTCACATTAAGGCCTAAATTTGTGTACAATTTTTCAACCGCTGGTCCTTGAGTTTTGCTCAAAATGGTTTGATGATTTATGAATCAGTTTCAACCCCTTGTATGTAATCTTTCGGTCGATGACAGATTTATTTTATAGACAGTGATATAGTGAAAGAGGATTCTAGATAGATGAAGTCTTGATGTCGCCTAAAAGTAAACTTGTTGTATCTACTTCTTTGAAGTAGACCATAAATCAAGCGGTGGACAAATTACCATCAATTGAGATATCTCATAATAACTTTAGGTGTCTACTTGTTGTCAAATTTATGTTTATGCATGCGTACAAGATAGCATTAATACCTGCAGTTAGACTACTATTAGCTGAAGCCCAATGTAAAATGTTTATTGAATTGGTGTAGACAAGGATAGCAAGTCTCTCTAAAGTGCTAAACCACTAAATAAAAATTTAAGTGTATCTTCTCTCGTCGACGCCTTACAGTACATCGGTAGTGCATATCCTGATAGATAAATGACCCATGAACAATTGTTTTTTCATTTTATGGCAAGGAGAGCTAAATCATAAAGACGTAATTAAATATTGCAACCTTCTTTCAACCCAATTATAAAAATCCGCCCAATGCCTTCTTCTAGAAGATTACAACGGAGATCTGTTGATAGTGAAGCTATGACGTTTTTAAGACTCCTTTCATCCGAGTTTAATAGAGGTACAAAATTTTACTTTCAACTTCGGACCCAATTAATAATATTCTTGTTTTTAGGTTACGTAGATGATGCGATTATGATTTATCGTGAACGCTCATTTCCAGTCAATATATTTGGAACTCTAGCCTACCAGATCATGGACGCCGGGACACCTGATGCTCGTGCTCAGGTTTCAACCCTTGTGTATAATACTAATGTGGCAGAGCAATATGGTGAGTGAACAACATTTTAGAATAGCATTATTGAGACTAACGGATTTTTTATAGAGACGGCCAGGATTGTATTCGCACGAGATCATGATGTTGGCTTCCTTCGTGGAGAAGAAATAACAGTTCAAGTTTTATCTCAGTATACGGTGTCTTGCGCATTGATCTCTCAAACTATATTACGATTTTTCCGGTAAAAATTAATATTCAAATTCAATTGTACACAAAGTTATATTTTACACAGGAGTAATCTCATGTTATCTGTCTGAAACCTGCTCAACAACCTGAGCATTTTAGCCATGTGGAAGGGAAGATTTCAACGTGGTGTCACTCTCTTCTCAATGTGAGCATAAGTGGGCATTATGCTCCGACAAAATGCTTTGTTATTAAAGTTAATGTTTTTCATATGTTTTAGTATATGATATATATTATCATTTTATCTTCGCCCAGTACATTGGCTGAGACTCTGGTTGAAAATGGAGATGTTGGTACTAACGCAGCTGGAGAAAAAACATCATTGAAGTTTGGTTATGGAATAGGACAAAAGTATTAATAAGTAAATACTCTGCTCCGATGCAAACCTCAAGATCCCTTGAACTCTACGGAATGCGAGGTGAGTCAAAGTGACAACTTCAAATTTCAAAAATTGAAATTTCAGAACCCGCGGGTGCAAAACTGAAAAAACCTGACAAAACTTCAGATTAAACTCAAATACTGGACTTAAACCACCTGTATTTGGGCAAAAACATATGTATTTGCCACTTTCGCCACATTGTCCAACCACAAGTCAAAATTTCACTCTTTCCTTGTCACTTTGACACAAATAATACCATAAAATTTCAAAAAAACAAATTTCGCAAACACAAATCACCCAAACAACACCCAAGAACCACAACCGCCACAAGTCAACAATCAAACAAAACAACTAGCACATATCTTCTTCCTTAACTCTGACATCTTGCACTAAATAACACCAACACTCCTCATCCATCTTTCCTCATAGTCCATCACTCCTTATCAAGATTCTCGCTTCTCAACTGTAAAGAGGTTTGCATAGCAAGCCCCAGCTCAATGACAAGAACCCTCAATTCAGAAAAATACAACCCCAACCAAAATTACCTTGGATTGTTGCATTCAAGGTATCCTTGGAGTTGGTTTCTGCAAAGGAGATTCAACACCTTATTTGGCCCTGAAAAAAGGCTTGGATCAATTACTTGGACTCCAAGTCCAAGGCTATTGCTTTCCACGGACACCGTGGATTTGACAATCTAAGGTATCTTTGTTGGAAGTGTAAAAACATTGTTTTACACTTTTACTGCTCAAGTTTCAAGAGTGCATCCAGAAATTATATATTCAGTTCTTGTTTATATATTTATCATATTGTTCAGGCAAACTCCACAGTTGACCAGTCACCCAGTTTATCCTAGGTAGCAAACCTTAAAAGGGAGGCTACCTAGACTACTAGGTGGTCCCGCAACGGTCAATAACTGACTGGACGGCCATAGATAGACCATAGGAGGTTTCACAAGCCTATGTCACCTCTTGCCACGGTCGCACAGCGTGGCAGGTCACCCAGTCTATCCTAGGTAGCAAACCTTAAAAGGGAGGCTACCTAGACTACTAGGTGATCCTGCAATGGTCAATCACTGACTGGACGGCCATAGATAGCACCTCCTGCCACGGTTGCACAGCGTGGCAGGTCACCCAGTTCATCCTAGGTAGCAAACCTTAAAAGGGAGACCACCTAGACGCCTAGGTGGCCTTTCTACGGTCGCTCACTGAGTGAGCGACCGTAGATTGGCCGTAGGAGGTGTCACAAGCCTGTGCCACCTCCTGCCACGGTCGCACACTCAGTGAGCGACCGTGGAGGCCTCCTAGGAGTCTGTATGGCTTCCTAGACTCCTAGGAGGCCTTTCTACAGTCGCTCACTGAGTGTGCGACTGTAGAATGGCCGTAGGAGGTGTCACAAGCCTGTGGCACCTCCTGCCACGGTCGCACACTCAGTGAGCGACCGTGGAGGCCTCCTAGGAGTCTGGGTGGCTTCCTAGACTCCTAGGAGGCCTGTCTACAGTCGCTCACTGAGTGTGCGACTGTAGATTGGCCGTAGGAGGTGTCACAAGCCTGTGTCACCTCCTGCCACAGTCGCACACTCAGTGAGCGACCGTGGAGGCCTCCTAGGAGTCTGTATGGCTTCCTGGACTCCTACGGGGCCTTTCTACAGTCGCTCACTGAGTGTGCGACTGTAGATTGGCCGTAGGAGGTGTCACAAGCCTGTGTCACCTCCTGCCACGGTCGCACACTCAGTGAGCGACCGTGGAGGCCTCCTAGGAGTCTGTATGGCTTCCTAGACTCCTAGGAGGCCTTTCTACAGTCGCTCACTGAGTGTGCCACTGCAGATTGGCCGTAGGAGGTGTCACAAGCCTGTGTCACCTCCTGCCACGGTTGCACACTCAGTGAGCGACTGCGGAGGCCACCCAGGGTGTTCTAGGGGGTCAACCTTAAAAGGAAGACCACCCAGACTCCTCAATGGCTGTCACGGTGAATCATTCACTCAAAGACTATGGCAGGAAGGTTGTGACACCTCCTACGGTCTTTCAACAGTCGTTCAGTCAGTGATCGACCGTGGAGGTCACCTAATAGCCTAGGTGGTCTCCCTTTTAAGGTTTACAACCTAGGATAAATTAGGTGACCTCCACAGTCAATCAATGACCAATCAACTGCGGAGTTGGCCTGAACAAAATAAAAAGATCTGCTCAAGAAATAGATATATCTTCCAAAACATTGATGTATTATAATTGGAAAGATCAGCATTTATATATAACAAAAGACATATATCAATATCAAATAGACATACATATAATAACTTTGCTCCAAGTGCGTGAGCCGTGCCAAAGAAATAGTACCATGGCAAATGACACCTGCTGTTGTTTCATGAATACATCAAACAACCTGTCATTTGCAAACCACAAGTTGCACCTTGTGCGTTTTCATGAACAAACCTATTATCTGCAAACCACAAGTTGGACCTTGGTGGGTTTTCTATAAGATCTGTGGTCATCTTGTACCAAATTTCCCAAACCAATTCCTCAAGTCCATTTATTTTGGTCCTCTCAAATGTTTCTTCCAGGTATTATTTCATCATCATTTCCTTGGTGCTCCACTTCTGATGGTGAGCTCATAGTGAGAGGGTGGAAGGGAAGCATCCAGTGACTTGAGGATGTGTGATCAGGGGTTGGAATAAGTGACTGAGGGTACCCCCGATTACCAGTCTAGCCTCTTGATCCACACATCACCAACTCCTGTGACTTCTCCTCCATCCTCTTTCCATGCAGCTCCCCTCTCAGAAGTATTTGGACCAGCGTTGACTTGAGGATGTGTGATTAGGGGTTAGAAAATGAGGTGGCAATGTATGATAGAGGATAATAATCTGGAAAGCAAATAGAAAAACAAGTGACCATGTAATATAGAGAAATAAATATATAACAGCAATTGAAAACGACCCATTATGCATAATTCTTAATCAAGCTTGCTTTATTGGCTTCAATTTCCTTCCCTGCTGCTTCAAAAGGCCCTTTGGGTATGATGCCTTCCTTGAGCTGGGCTTGAGATCCACCTATGTGTTTTCAATATTCTTACAAACCATTGAACCTTGTGTACGCAAACAGATGTTGTCAGCATCCAAAAAAGGACTCTTGCACACACAAAGGGTAGCAAATATGGAAAAGTGATCTCAAGCCAGCTTTGACAAGGTTCAAAAGTGATGTTTGTATTACTGTAAATCATTGGGAAAGGTTGCTAAATGGAATTCACAGAGAAAAGAATAATCAACATACATTCCACTGGTCAAGATTCCTCCGTGTAAGGTGAAGTGTACTCTCCACCTTCACTGGTTCTGAGAGGTAAGGCTTGGCTCCGCAAGAGCTGGGTTTTATCTAAAACCCCTTATTCAATTATACTAATCCAGCACTCGAGAATCAGAAAACCAGCTAACCAAAGAAACAAACAGAAGAGAGATGATAAGAATAGACCTACAAAGAAAAGGAAAAGGAAAATAAGGGGGAGGAGAATCTGATCTAACTACTCTGGATCCCTTGTCTAATCCCACACTGTGAATCTCTTGGCACTGTAATAAACCCATCCGCTCTTGCACTACTCCTTCTTACGCTCCGCTATATAGAAAAGAAACCTGGCTCAGGCCTGTTGTGCAGCGCTCACTGCAGTATGAAGTTTTTCTACCACAAAGTGCGGAGCGCAGGGCCAGCAGGGCCATTGCACAGCAATGAACTGCTGAGCAATTGATTTTTAAACACAGAAAAGTGCAGAGTGAGTTCCATATTAGTGACGTACTGTGAAGAAAGACGGATGAGGAGTGTTGGTATTAATTAATGGATGTCAGCACCACCAACAATTTTTGCTCAGGTTGTAGAATCCAAGGCATTTTTGGACAAAGATCCTCAGACAGATGTTGTCCAGGGTTTCTTTCCACGGCAATTTTATGCCTCAAACAATACCTCAGATGAAACCTTTGGAATGGTTTTATCCACGGTTTTAGAGCTGAGGATACCTTGAATTTTTTGATTCAAGGCAAATTTGTTGGAAGTGCGGAGTTAAGGAAGAAGCTATGTGCTAGTTTTGTTGTTCAATGGTTGACTTGTGGTATTTACAAATAATGTTTTGTGGATCGGTTGAGGTTTTGGGTTGTTGTCTTTGTGGATTGTGTTTGCAAAACTTGTTTTTTGGAATTTTGTGGTATTATTTGTGTCAAAGTGACAAGGAACAAGTGAAATTTCGACTTGTGGTTGGAAAATGTGGCAAATGTGGCAAAAACATATGTTTTTGCCCAAATACAGGTGGTTTAAGTCCAGTATTTGAGTTCAATCTGAAGTTTTGTCAGGTTTTTTCAGTTTTGCACCCGCGGATTCTAAAATTTCAATTTTTGAAATTTGAAGTTGTCACTTTGACTCACCTCGCATTCCGTAGAACTCTCACTTCCTTAGTCATAAAATTATCGGTGTACTGCCGCTGAAATGCTAAGGTATTCTAATTCTGTATAATCCCAAGCCTGTGTGGAACTCTGAATGGCATGACGGATGGATCTCCTTAACGAGATTTCGAGGAGGGAATAGCTCAGCGTAATGTTTGTTGAATTAACTTGAACCTACTCTATGCTGTTCCAGAGCCGTAATCATTGGCGAATGTATATTTTACCTTCAACTGATGTCAATCTTCATGATATACCATTCAAGTGTGTACTTCACGTGGTTCATGGACCCGCATTTAAGGTTAACCATTGAGTTGTTGGGTACTTACTTAATTTATGCAGAAGGCAGTGATTGAGACTGAGCTCAAGGGGAGACTTAGGATATTATATAAATATTTTACTTTAGTTTAGCCCTATACATATGTTTAGTCATGGTACATTAAAAATATGTTGAGGCTACATAAGTTCAATGTTGATTTGTAAGTCTTCTGGTGGTACTCTACTTGTACAGAATGTTGAGTTGTTGCGGGAACTATGGTGGCGGGCTGGCCCGCCTATGCTCTAGTGGTTGTGTATATACATAGTCAGAATATTGACAATGAGAGTTTATAAGCAAGATCACATCCACCACATCTTTAAATTGATAAAAAGTCCAATTTGTTCAAAAGAAATTGAATGAATAAAAAAACAAAGATATATAGATGGTAAATGACAGCTGAAGGCCAATGTATACCATAAAGTTCAAGATAGAGGAAGCCTTCGACGACAAATTGGGCAGGTAAAGTCAGGCATACATCTTGCTAAGCTAGTAAAACATTCTTCATGCATCCAATGTGGGTCATTTGGTGAGATTGTAACATAACATTTGCCGATGTTGAAGTTCTCAATACAGATAGGACACTTTTCACGCTTGCTTTCAGGTAAATCAGACTGGGTTTGGACAACAAAAGAGGATTCATTCAAAATACTTGGAAATAAATGAAGCTTGTACCAGTCGAAGGAGCCAGGAGTAGGAAGAAGGTTGAGAAGAGAGATTTCTAGGCTTGCATCAATTGAGATTTGATTGAGTTGATCAAGAATACGTCCTTTAGTTGCCTTTGCCTCTAGCAAGCACTAGCATCACTTTCATTCAAGTCATGACCACCCTCAAATTCATATATGTCGGCCTGTGCATCCCAGATGCCAAGAATCAAAGAAGGTGACAGTCGCCTTCAAACGCCATTGAGAGGTGGGGGTACCTCATCAAAAGTCCTTTGGATGGATTGAATGTGTTTTGAAAGTTTTGAGTAAGACATATTGCGCAATTGAGTTTGTTGAGTTTAGAAGAAATCGAATTGAAATTTGATTGATTAAAGATGTTGATGAGCTAGATGGATTGTTTTGTGGAATATTTGGCGATGATGATTACGGTGAAGAGTGAAACAGTGATTTCCTGATGTCAGTCCTTTTGGCATGTTTTATATTGAAACCAGAGCTGATCCCTACTCTGCGCTCAGCATATGATAAGATGTTCAGCTCATCTAATTACTTTCTCTATAATGTTCGCATTTTATCAAAAATGTTCTTTTGGTGTGCGCTGAAGGTCATCTGCCAATACAAGTCATCTTCATTTCATGCAAGATGTATGACCAAATGATTGCCTTTTCAGCAAAGGTAACACATTTCTAACTACATAAGTTTGTGTTGTTTAGCAAACTGGCAACATCTTTGAATATGTTGGCTCTTGAGATAAGGCTTTACTACTGCCACTCAAGAGTTAAATCCAAGTCAGCAAATCTCTGATTGGATTGTTTTAAGGCTTGCTTTAATTGCCAACTTGCTAGCAATCCAGGCAGCCGAAGCGCATTGGTTTTTTTCAAAAATCCGCTTCAAAGTTTGCTGATCACATTCTGAGAATTTCTTTGTTCTTCCAAGGGTTTTTGAGGTGGTTGATACACATTTTTTGTGGTCATTGGCAATCACTGTGTAGACAGTAGACTTGGGATGCCTGGGTTATTCAGTTATTTGAGTGCCAGGAATCCCAATTTGGTGAATGTAAACAATGGGGGCCTTTTGAGTGGGAGAACCGGTGCAGGTCCTTGTTTTCTAAGAGGCTTGGATGAGGTATGGAGAAGATGCTTGAGGACAAAAATTCTCATAGACCCCACTGCACTATTACATATGTAGTCAAGGTACGTAAGCTTTTTTTCACCGACTGTACAATGGAGAAATGAAACTCCAAAAAAAGTAAGAATGATAGATGCAGATTTTGATTTGGGCGCAAACCCAGACGTAAATGTGATTGAAGTCTTCAAATGAGATTTAGTGAAAAGAGTTCTTGAAGATGTAATAACGTTGCAATTCAGATAATAGAATGTGAGATAAGCTGACCATTTCTACATCAAGGGAAAGGAACAGTTGCATTTATACATGTGTTCATCAACATCAACGTGATGATAAAAATTTGTGGACTCTTGAAAGAAAATAAAAAAAGAATCATCTTCACTGTGCATATGCCCAGGGTCTGGAGGTGTAATAGTCAGGGTTTTTTTACTGTTGGTACTGAAGGAAAATTGCCATTGCTCAGCAGGTGCAAATTTATTTTGTTGCTAATTTGTCAATAGTGTTGAACATTTGAAAGACCCTGAGTACAAAGTACAATATTGAATTGTCTACAAATCATAAGACCCATTGTGAAATGATGTTGTGAACCACCCTGGTTGGTAGCACTGTGTCACATTGAGATATTTGATCAAAGGCTTCTCAAACAATCTGGATTGTCAATGTGGATGTATCTTTTTGAGAACACATCTTTTTGTTTCAATAAAGACTGAGCACAGCCAACGTACATGGAGGGTCTCACAGTGGAAAAATACAGATTGTTGGTAACTCACAATCCAAAGAAGAACAAATCAAGGACCTTGCAAAACAGGAACAGAAAAAAAGGGTCAGCCTACGTGAAATCTACCAAAGTTGATTTATAGTACACTGCCCTTGTAACACAATGTGAAACTGATGATGATACATTTTCAAAGATTTTCAACAACATTTCAAAGTAAAACCCATGTAGAAACATGGCAAAAGAATTCCTTCTGAAGTTAACCAAGCGTCTTTTCTTTCTATATTTGATTTACTTATTCATTTACAAGTGTATCACATATATGTACATGTATATGTGTTAGCCTCTAGTCCTGTAGTCAGGGCTCAGGCCTGACACTTTCCAATTGGCAAAGACCCAATTGATGGATCTCGACCCACACTAATAAAGCTCCTTTGACTCATATTCCCTTGCACTATCATAATCCAATACTCTTAGCATTGTTGTGGTAGACTAAAGCCAGAGCTAGAGCTCACACAATAGAAATCAGAAAGGGTATGGTATGAGATTTTCATGAATAAGCCACAGGTAGAACTAAAAGAAAAAAGATCTATGTAGAGCTTATGCAATAAGATTCAGACAGGGTGAGGAGAAAACCAATTCTTAGTGTGGCTCCAGGTGACTCAACTTACAGTATGATTTTATGAAGACAAGGTAAAATTTATGTAACAGATAGATGACAATATATAATTAAGATTTGTATAACATTCAAGGGATTATATGATCTGCTAGACAGAAGATCAACTAGTAGCTGAGAATTTATCTTGAAAAGTAGATTGATAATAAGAGAACTTGGGAATACAGAGAGTTCTTCATGAGGATAATAGAATTATTACAACAACCATACCAAGGGATGCCATGGTGAGACTCAGCATTCCATTTTTGATAGCTTTGTTGACATAATGAGCGTCTTGGAACCAAACCAGGTATTGATCTCAAGTAGAAGTCATGAAATTTTCTCCATAAGAGGAAATTCAGTGTTTCTGATTAGAAAATATGGTTGAAGTTTAGTTGTTGATATGTGTTGTTGAAGATGAATATGGTTAATTTTTTTATTTCTTCTACTTCTTGTCAATCTTTAGATACCTATTCACCTTTTTTTCATCTGATTTTGAAAACCTTCCCAAGAAAAAAACTTGTTTTCTTTCTTCATTCCAGCGATGAAATAGCTCTTCTACAAAGCTTAGATTGATATAATCAATTCGCCTGATTGCTTTGAGGTGTGAAAAAAGCTCTTCTGGGTATGTGCCAAGTAATTTGGAAGAGGTTCCACAGAGGTTCTCTGGAAAATTAACATCTGACCAACTAGAAAGTATACTTTTGAAAAAATTCCAACCATCTTCTAATGTACTTCCAAAGTCACTCTGTTCAGTTGACTCATCACCTAAAACTCTCAAAGCTCCAATAAACGCCCACAGAATACCTCTATGTGCGAATCTTAAAACCTTTCCTATTTGAGGTTCCTCCTTGTCCCTATGAATGATTGTAAAAAACCAGTTTTCAATTTTGATTTTGAGATCAGAATGATTCTCAAGACAATCTTTCCCTATATTTTTCAGTTTTTGAAGTAATCTTACTTGAGGAACCTTTGCATATTTTGGCATCACATTGTGATATCTAATAGCTGATTTGGAAGTATAGTGCATGAGTTGCATTTCTGGATTCTCAATAGGTGAAGAAGTCGCATGAGAATCCTTTCTTTCCCTTTTCCCAATATCTGATGAATGTGAGGCTATGGTCAAGTGGGATGTTGAAGTTTCATCTCTGATCTGTTTAAAACCTGTTTGAGCACTCAGACTTCCTCCAGGTTGAATGCTTGAAGAGATAGGTATTTCAGAATCCAAATCAATTGTGTTTGTGGGGATAGAATTCTTGTAGCAAGCTGTATGCTCATGATTACTTTGAAATCCAGAATAGAGCTCATTTTGTGCTTGACTCCCTTCAGGAATCAACTTGAGAAGTCTTCTTTGAAGATCTTCTGGTGAGCTTTGAGACTTTGATAAGGAATCTTTAAGGAAAGCTGATTGTAATTCTTGGTAACTGAGATGACTTCCTAATGGAAACCCAGCATTTGATGATTCAGAGCTTAGAACATTCCCTGTTGTTTCAGAGTACATTGCATTTGGTTCAGGCATGAATATTTGAGAACATGTTGGACTACCTTGTTGGAAGCTTTCAGGCCATAACAAAGAATCTATGGAGATGGATAGATGATCCTCTTGGTTATCAAGAAAATGTGTCCTTGGTGATTCAAGATTCAATGATTCAGAGTGTAAATAATTTCCTGTTGTCTGATGATACAGCTCATTTGATGATTGCAAGCCTTGAGGCAGTGATAAAGGAATATGTTCTGGGATCCCTATGTGTGAATGTTGAAGACTTGATAAAGGGTTTGTGAAAGGATGTGAGTGCACTCCCTGAGTATCATAATAATGATCTCCTGATAATTCAGGATTCAGTGATTTCAAATGAAACATGGATGCCTGAGGGTCTGAATTTTCTTTGCCTACATTCAAATGTTCATTTGAGTGACTCAAAAAAGTCTCAATTGGCTGCACATTTGTATTCCAGTTGATGTTGTGACACTGCAGTGGTGGAGTCCATTCTACCATCATCTCATCATGACCAAATAGATTCTCTGAGAAAGAATCAGGATGCAGATTTTGCCTGAAGTCATATGTGGAAGGACTTTTGGAGTGACCTACATCTTTCAGGCCTTCTGAAACATCATGATATGTAGAGATTTCAGTCAATCTAACAGGTGTATAAGCCATAGGGTCCACTGTATCAACATTGTGTTGATATGGTTGTCCATCTCCATTATAAGCACTGTATATGGATGTATCTCCTTCTTGACCATGATACATTGAATGTGCCAAATATTTTTGCCCAAGATCTTGATCTTCATGACTCAAATATTCATCAATCATTTCCAATCCAATATCATTACCTTCCACCAATGAGTTGTGAAAACCAAAAGCATCTTGCTGTGTCACACCATTAATTGAGCCTTGTATATGGTGTGGTTGAGAATTAAAATCCAGTGGAAAATTCACATGTTCTAAATTTGAAAGTGCTGGAAGTCCATCATTAAATCCCTGCATAAAGCCTACAGGCAAATGGCCAGTTGCAACAGTAAATTTCATTTGACAGATATGAACAGTCCATAGTACAAGGGATGTGATAAAGGAAAGAGTCATTGAGCTTTGAAGTAAATCACAGGCAGATGAGATGTGTTGATTGGGCTTTTGATGCATGTTTTTAACAGTAAGCAGTGGATTTGGCAGTCTGAAAAGCATTGTTGAAAGTTGCATATTGACAGCACATAAGAAAATGGAACATGTTTTGAGAAAGATATGCATGCTGCTGGGGACTTGATATCAATTCATCACTCCCTAGATTCAATCTAGTTTCAAGTTTCATAGGTGTGTAGACACATGCATCATCTGTTTTGCCATGATAAACAGTCCAGATATACCTCATAGAAAACTAAATCTTATCTCCAAGTCTTCAAGTGGATTTTCAAAGCCTGTAAACAGTTATGCAAACCCTTTTGAAGTGGGCCTTCCCACTACAGATCTGGCAATTATTTGATGCTTCATAAAGGTTTTGACGAATTAAACTACACATGAAACTCAGGTACACACTCTCAGAAAAAGGATTCTAAATAGAAAACTTCATAACACTCTACAAGGCATTCACAAATGGTACAAAAGCCAACTTTCTTCAAATAATTTGCTTGATTGCACATTTCAAGGGAACCTCCTGAGTTCTTTTTCATTTAGCTGCATAAGAAAATGTGTTTCATCTAGTTGTTTATATATCTTATTCTAAGATGTATTGTGTTGTCATTGTAGTCACCATTCAACCCTTCTGAGCCTGAAGAGTGGATGTGAAAGGTTTCCAAACTTCAGATAAGTAGAACTTTCTTTACAGATACTTCTTGGCCCATAGTCGTGTCAAAAATCTGTATTCTCAATCTTAGACCAATTCAAATAGTATGTTTTCATACATATCAATTGGAAGCCGGTGTCTTAATTCCAACCAATACCATAGCTATAATCGTACCCACAAAATGACCGATAGAAGCACCAAAAACACAAGTAATTGGCCAGGTCTTTTGTGTTCACAGATGATCGAAACAGAAATGAAGAAGCTCAGTGTTTGTTTGTTTTATGATAAGATAGAGTCAAGACATTTGTAGTTTGACTAACCTGCCATTCTCTATCCCAATCTAATGGAATTGGAATCCCTCCTAACCAAGTACCTATACAAGTCCCAATAGCTGGCCACATCAGTACGATTTCTAATTCATTTTTAGGTCTACAGACCAAAAAAAAAACTTTTCAATTGATCAATTCTTTTCCATAGACGTTTTTAGCTTTTGAAAAAAAGATTGAAAGAGAAAAACTCAACTCGAATTCAGAAAAGATTCTAATCCAAGTCATCTTCTCACGTCCTTGATTCCAACCAATCACCAATGCAGAAGGTAAAACAGATAAAAGTGAGATCATATTAGATAAAAAGAAAGTTTTTAATCCGTTTTTGAAAATCGGGGCTCCAATCAAAATAATAATAAAATGGATAATAAATGAAGAGATCATCGTGATGATCAATGCATCTTGAATTGGCTAAAAGATAAAAAAAAGTTTTAAAACTTTGATTATGAATAAGATCAAGAAAGTTTGAGAAGTGACTTACAATGATGAATTCCAAAATCGATTTTCTAGCCACAGGATCAAACTTTCGATTTCTAAAATCATCAAAAACCTTTGAAAAGATCTCGAATTTCTTTTTCTTATTCTTTTGATCAGTTTGATTTAAATTATCAATCTTTCTGATCATACCATTTCTTTTCCAACTTCTTAATGAACTAGCAAACCAAATCTGAACAAATAATAATCCTAAATTGATAAATAATAATGATCTATGTGGTGATCGAAGTAAAGGTTCGAACCATTGGAAATCACTTAAACTAATTGATTTTTCTTTTGAACTTGAACTTGTTCTGATTGACCATGATGATTGAGATGGTAAGATATGAATTGAATAAAAAGTGAATAAAAGATGAAGTGGAACTATTGAGAAATATTTGGTGATCGGTAATGAACTTCTTTTGGTAGTTGATTGAATGTTTGATGATGAGGTTGAGCTTGTTGATTGGGTATTCTTGATTAGCTTGCTGTTTGAACTTGTTGGATTATTCTTTTTGTTTGATGGCATGATCTGAATCTTAAAGTGGCCTTGGATATGGTCTTGTAGATAGATTCATACGCATACATTGTATGACATCGGTATTCGAGGTTTCACTAAGACCTTAAATCCATAATATACACTTGAGCTGCTGTCATTACGGTTTAAACCCATAACATTTTGTTACGACATAAAGGACAGGCTGACATTTCACTCAAACTCAAGCACTGATCAGAGATCCACTGAGTTCTTCTTTTTGAAGGTTTGATTTACACATCCTTAAAAACTCAATTTCCTGCATTCAAAAATCAAACAAAAAGCTAACACTCTAGGAAGAAAATAAAATGATGATATATTCAAATCACAAATGTCAACAAGCATAAGAAAAAAATATGTAGATAAAGTTCCTCAACACAAACAAATCAATACGGAACTTTAGAACCATCAATTTGAATGGATTGATGTAAATATTTCTTTTGATGATCTTGATCACCAAACTCATTTGTAGTATGACCACTTTTAGCCAAAGATTTCATAATGAATTTATAAATCACTAATCCATCTAATCCAACCGGTCCTCTTGCATGTATCTTAGATGTACTGATCCCAATCTCAGTGCCAAATCCAAATCTATATCCATCTGCAAATCTTGTAGAAGAATTCACAAAGACTGATGAACTATTCACTTCTTTACAAAACTTTTTCGAATTTTCTTCAGATCGGGTGATAATTGAATCAGTATGATGTGAAGAAAATTGATTGATATGATCAATGGCTTCTTGAAGACTTTCGATCGTTCGAATCGAGAGTGTTAATGAAAGCCATTCAGTTTGATAATCTTCTGGTTTGGATAATGAACAATTTGTCCAAAAGAGTGGATGTGAGGTAACGGATTGAGATTGATTGAGGATATCCAAGATTGATTGATCAAGTTTGAGGGTCACTTTGGAGTTGAGTAAGCCGAGGATTAATTCAGTGAATCTTGAGTTTGGGGTCAGATGTGATCGATGAACAAGGACGGTTTCGACCGAATTACATGCTGCTGGGTATGTTGTCTATGAGCCCCGAGTAGGAAGGAACGAAAATATTGATGAGTTATGAGGGTAAGTTTCAATAGAGAGCAAGGAAAAAGCAAACCTTTGCGTCAATAATACACCTGATAGCAGTGTCTATCTCGGCACCTTCATCCACATAGATAGTACAAAGTCCATCAGCATGACCTAAGACAGGTATACTAGTATTAGATTTGATATTTTGAACAAGTTGTTTTGAACCTCTAGGGATCACTAAATCAATGAATTGATCTTCTTTTAGAAGTTCGCTAATTTCGGATCGACTTGAGACAGTTTGAATCAAGTTTGGTGGTAAAGAAGAAGAAACAAGTGATGTATGAATGAGATTGGTGATGACTTTTTGAGTTTGCGAGGTTTCTTTACCACCTTTCAGAATAGCGGCATTACCTGTTTTGTAGATCAAAACAGGGGTAAGTTGATGTTTTTTGAGGATACGAAAATCAAGATGAAAACGTACCACTCTTGATAGCAAGAGCAGTGATATTGATAATGACCTCTGGACGAGATTCGAAAATGATGAGAAGAACGCCGATTGGACAAGTGACTTTATAGAGCTCTAAATCATGATCTAATTTTTGAATTGATTGTACAATTCCAACGGGGTCGTCCAATTTGATCACATC
Source organism: Melampsora americana (assembly GCA_022264835.1). NCBI lineage: Eukaryota > Fungi > Basidiomycota > Pucciniomycetes > Pucciniales > Melampsoraceae > Melampsora > Melampsora americana. The sequence goes on from JAIFHY010000020.1 coordinate 394,704, forward strand.
ATCGATTCCATCCAAAATTTGATCATATTTGCTAGGAGACGAGAGTAGATCTAATCGATTTAAGATTGCCTGAGTTGTGTTTTGATCTCCTCTCGCCACCTTTGAACCATAAGCAAAATCAGTCTCTTATAGTTTGATCAATGAGTAAATTAAAAGAACGATAACTTACTTGTAGGTCCAATTGATTAGCTTGGATGACTTCTTCTTTATGTTCACTTAATGTTTGTTTCAATGATTGAAGTGCTAAATTCTTAGATTCTGAAGAAGAAGATTGAAATCGATCGAATGCTAATTTAGCTGATGAAGCAATCTGATTTGCAGTCGTGTTCACTAGATTTGTTTTGATGGTTGAAGTTGAGTTTGGATGGTGAATTGAATTGGTATTTGAAGTCATCGTCAATGATCGTTTACTTTTTCTTTTTCAAACTTTTTTTATTTTTCTTTCTTATAAGAAGGAACCTTTGCACGTGAAATATGTATGTACCTGGGCAATACAACTGTCGCACGGGTATGTATTTCAAAATTCACGTGCCAAGCCAACATTATACAGCTGTTTACAAAAATCGTGTCCTCCTCGCAAATTTTTCCTAAAAATTTCGACCGAACGCCACGTCCATACAGGGCTGTACAGATCGGTGGCGTGGCAACCAGCCCTCGGACTTGGAGGGCCAGATACCAGGTCCGGGTCCACCGGTGGTCCTGCCGTTGAGCAGCACCATTCAGTAATCCACCCAATCAAGACCAGGCGAATGGCATCCGGCGCTAGCAGCTCACCAAACATCCTCGCTTTCCACTCGACCACGCCTCTGCTCGATAGACCACGGATTTGTTTGGCCCCACCATTCATCATTGCACCCAAAGGACTCACGATATGGCGATAGGCGTTTGGGGCCTACGCTGTCAACCTTGGCCACTTCCTCCTTCCACCTCACGCAAGAAATCGTCGGTGTCATTTGGGCGTCATGACAAGAAAATTTTCATCGAGTGGCTCACCCACATTTTGATCGCATGCAGGCAACAACATAAAAGGCGACCGATCAATCAAATCCCCTCACAAGCGACCCAAGTTCATTTCAAAAAGAACCTCCGACGTCTGTTGCCCCGCGAATCTCGTTGTTCAAAGTCGACCACTTTCACAATGGTTAACCGAAAACTGTCACATGTACCCTCGTTCGTCTGTTTTGCTTTTTTCTCGTTTTCGTCATAACTCGCTTGCCCGTTCCTAATGCGTGCCTTTTTTTCATTGTTTGGATTGTCTTTATAGGTTGGCTGACGACCGAAATGACCATGGGTCACGAGGAATCCGCACTCGGAGTTACGTCGAGCTTCTTGGAAGACCAGGTGTGGGGACCACTCAGTGAGTACTCTGTCAATCTCCCTCTCTATTTCACCTTGACGCTCATGGTAGCCCTAAAACACTGTAGGACCCCCCCGGAACGCTCGCCAGTGAATCATGGCCGAATCAATGTCACCTGCAGCGACGCTTATGTTTTACCCCCCCCCTTGATTCCACCTCCTTCTTTCAATTCAGTTTTCACTCCCCTCGCGTTCGGTCTAGGTCCGGCTGCCCCGCCTTATGAGCAAGACGGTTCGATGACCCCCACGATGAGCCCGGCGTTGCATCCGCGGGCTTCCCCATGTGCCCCGGCCACCTCATCCCAACCATCTTCGATCTTTTCAATGACCACTAACAACAACCGGTTGTTCATGAACTCGTCTGGATCTTCGCTCATGTCCCCTCCGGCGACTCAATCCGGCACGGAAGGAAGATCACCGGTGAAGAGATCAGCTCATCATTTCGACACCCCGCTGACTACAAGGGAATTATCACCGGACTTACCAGGTATGTTTCATGTTCGCTCTGGGGCAAAGGCACGGTGGTTCACAGACGATCGACGTTTGTAGATCTGACCCAGGTCGGTTGGGATCAAACGGGTGATCCCATAGCGAAATACTCATCTCAGAATCCAACAATGCCTGAAGTAACAGACGCAGAACGAACGTTCCAGGTGTACTTCAACCTTTGGCAACTGCAAGTTCCCGAACCCCACCCAGCTAAGAAAGGAAGGCGACCAGCGGGTGGTTCGAGACCGTCGACTCTCAAGCCTGCTAAACCGAAGTACGCTAATTATAATCCTAAACTTCCAACCAAACTCTCGATACGACCGAAACACATCGGCTTTGTGGACTTCAAGAAGCAACTGTTCGCCTCCTGCAACAAGCAACTCGACGGGGTCTCGGAAGGGCTGGGTCGAGCCTTGCTCGCAGGCGGCCTGACCCTTCAAGGATACATCAACAGCTATCCGAAGAACAAGGGTAAGGAGCTTATTGATATCACCGACGGGAGCGAATTCCACCACTTCGTCCGTGCGGCGTTAAATGCACCAGCTTCGACAGTGATGGGTGTCCGCATCGTTCACGAGAATCCCATCAAGACGGACAACGCTCGTCGTGCGCTTCAAAGTGTGCGCAAGGATCTCGCGGAAAGCTGTGCGTCTGGAGAGTCCGAAGGTGAACTGTCTGTTAGTTCACAAGGAGTAAGTTTTTTTTTCGTTTCTCATAGAGTGACATGCAGACTGACTAACAATGGAGTTCGTCCATAGTCCGCAATCCTAAGTTTGGGCGAACGGCACCTCCGAACCTTGATGCAGCGTTTTAAGAACGATTTCAAAAGAGGTGAGAATGTCACCTCGATTCCCAACCCGGCGGATCCTGGGCTCGTCCTACTCCTGAACACTTCACGAATTAGAACGTGGGCGAATGATTGGGTGAGTCTTTCGATCTGTTCGTTTGTCGGGGGTTGACTAATGTATGTAATCCAAATTTTCGAAGGCCGATGGCGTCAGGGGAGTCGATGAGGTGAACCCTCCTATGATGCGCCCGGAATTCAAATGGATCCCGGTGGCCAACTACGACGCTGAGAGGAACGCCCTCCTCGGATTGGCCCCTACTAAACGTGCTCAACCGGACGTCGCGGCCGACGCTGTGCCCCCAGGGCCCAGCGTCGTTCATCACAATTACTACGGGCAATCGTTCCCTTCGGCAGTCCCACCCCCGCTTGATTCGGGTGCCGGCACCCAAACGCATCCCTTGCTCATCCCCCCAATGACCAGCGACCCTCGAATACCGAATGTGCATCGTTTGTCACCTCCACCAGGCGAAGTACAGATCGATTTTGACAAGTTCCTCATTTTCGCAGGCATCGGGCCGGATAAGCTGAAGGCTCGTGAGACTTTGGCGCAAGAGGGGATCAATGATTTCTTGCGTTTATTGGATCGAAGCACTTATACAATTGCACTCTTTCATTCTTGGGGGATACCATTTGCTCAAGCTGAGGACATCTGGAAGGCCATTCCAAAATACAATCATCATCTCAAATCACTTTGAGCTCATGAGAAGATCAGATATTTAACCTTTTTCTCCTTTGTTTTTTTTTCTTGGTTTCAATTGTTCTCGGTTTTTTTTGTTTTTTTTTGGTCTGCGAGCGAAGTCTTCGCATCGATTGGGATATTCCTTTATCGGTCGCTTCTGTTGTCCCTACTTCCAAATGTTCTTCACCCCGAATCATTTTTGCAATATGATAAGGTGTTGCAAAGTCTCATTTAAAGCCACAAGAAAGAGCGAGTTAAGATTCGCGCACCGACAAGATCAAAGTCCCAAAATGCCTCCTTCCACCAAGCTCACAATACCAGCAGTCGCAGTGCACTTGAACTGCTACTGCCGATCGAACTGACCCAAACCCACTGAAATCAGTTCGATCGCGTGTGAGAGATTTTTGAATTGAGGTCTTCTAATCATGATCTCAACTGAAATATTTTTTTAGATGCGAATCGCAGCTGAGTCTCACCTCGCGATCGCTTCTGAGTCTCACGTGAGAAATTTGCAGCAGGTTTGAATTTCTCAATGAGCAGCCCCTTCCGCGGGCTGCTCGGCGTTTGCCCTGATTACACTGAGGAGCAAGTAATGACACAACCTGAAGTATAAAATAAATTTCACAGGGGCCATTTGGCAGGGATGGACCCAAAGAAGCATACAACATAAACTATGACGGATAGAGTAGAGACCTAGAGAACAGCAGAAAATCACCTAAAGACCTAGAGCCAATAACCACACACAGTGTACAACTTGTGCATCAGAGCCCCTGAAAACACATTCCACGTAGTGTTGATGATCAGCTCGACTTTCTCATCAGGTGCAGCTGATGAGAGGCTTTGGGTCCGGCGGAAGTGGGACTTAAGCACACTAAAAGCTTTTTCGATGGGATTGAGATCCGGCGAGTACGGTGGAAGGTATAGTATTCGGACACCCCATTCTTCGGCCAACTCGGCAATACGACCGCCATGATGAATCCGCGCGTTGTCCATCACCAACACGGAATTCGCTTGTGGATACGAGTTCATTACGGGAAACTGTGAAAAGAAAGAAGTCAGTGCAATTGGATGACCCCAAGGGAGGACCTAATATGACTTACGAGTCGGTGTTTGAGAAACCCGGCAAAATCTTGACGCAGATAACTGCCTTCTTGGCAATCCAGCGCCAAGACCCCCCCTCTGAATATCGCCGGTAGGAGGGAGTACCGTTTCCCAGCACGGCTCCACGGTACCCTTTGGGTACGATGGCCGCGAGTGGAGCGGCCGTACTGCCTCTTGAGGTATCGCTCCTGCAAGGCGCACTCGTCTGCAGACGGAGGCCAATCAACACACGTATAACGTACAAGGTCGATTACCACCTAAACTATGAAGACAACCCCAAACTTACCCAAAAAGACAAGCATGTTCGGCGTCAACGCACCGACCGCGTGTAAAAAGCGAGCTCGCTTGGAGGGACTCTGGCGGGGATGCACCGTGCGGGCCTTTTTGAGGGTGAGGTTGAGACGAATCTTGAGATCACGTGCGATTGTTGGTAGGGAGATCCAGGTTCCAGTCCGGCGGTAGACAGCGTGTCGATACTCGTCTAGATATAGACCAGGGTCCTCTTGCAACAGCTCAAGCATGAAATCGCGATCCTCGTCTGTTAAAATGACGTTCCTGCCGAGCCTATCGTACTCTTCAGGGTTCCGAACCACCGAAGCAGTTCGGCGGTAAAGCGCATGCCATCGGGATATTGTGCGCCGGCTAACCGGAGACTTCAGTATTCGTCGCACTTGATCGATGCTCTTGCCGTCACGAAGATACTGGACGGCCAAAACCTTGAGGCTGACTTCGTATTTGCCGGGCCGAACCCTCATTCTGGGAAGTACAATATGAAGCACAGTTAGTGACGTGGTAACTAGACATCATCGCGTTAGAGGACTTACCTGAGAGCAGCGAAGGCCAAAACCCAGAAGAGATTAGGGACGTTGCAGGGTGGAATTGAGGGAAACGAAGTGGGCGAGCTTGAGGTCCAGTCAGACCGTTGGGGGCAAATCGAAAGAAAGCCGATACCTCCTGGTTCTCGGACCTGGTATCTGGCCCTCCAAGTCCGAGGGCTGGTTGCCACGCCACCGATCTGTACAGCCCTGTATGGACGTGGCGTTCGGTCGAAATTTTTAGGAAAAATTTGCGAGGAGGACACGATTTTTGTAAACAGCTGTATAAATTCATCGGATTTCAAATTTGCAACACTTTCACCCAGCTTCACCCTCCAGCACCCTCCTTGAATCACCACCCTATTTTCAACAGCCCCAATGCGCTCATCCCAGTGAGTAGGTATCTCCGTCAGCCAGTGATGGCCCAGAAGCAATCATGCAAGCCACAAGCCATTTAAATCATCAAAATTATATCTTTCCTGTGACTCTCAGAGCAGCTCAAAATGAAGTTTAAAAGACTAAACTTAACCTTAGTCCTTTGGTATCAAAAGTGCTCTCTTTGGACAATAGAGCATCTTTAGACTTCAAAAGAAGAAAAAGAATCTGATCCAACACATCAATGTTCAAGAAACAGGACCTTCACGTACTACAAGCACAGAAAAAAATCATAATTGCATACAAATCTTTCACACCCTTGCTTGTTGCGTGCCTTGAAGGAGACTTGGTGAAGTTGGTTTAAAAAACAATTTGAGTGAATTTCTCACTGGCACTCAGCGTGATTCACAATGCACTAAGAGCATTGCCACCGGACATGGTAAATCAAAAAATACAGCTGTTTTACAAACTGTATGGGGAAAAAAACAAGGCACTGGACCTAGTAAACAGCCAGTATGGGCCTGTAAGGTTTACTCTGTGTCACAAAATCTGGTGGGACCTCAAAGGGATACTTGATTGAGGTGATCCAAAATAGCCCCCAATCTGGTACAAGCTTACAACAATATACCTTGATTCAATTCCTTCAAACCAATCTGTCATTCAATTCCACCAAAGGTTTTATCAATCACATCCTCAACAATTTCACTTTCTCTATTTTGCAAAGCATTGGTTGTTTTGGTGTTTTAACAAACGACCAGGAGACCTGCCATACACCCCTGGTCCAGTCCCAGAGGCTTTGTACAGTCTCCCAATTTGGTCCTATTTTACAAAGTCTGGTGGAGATGCTCTGATACAACATTTGCCTTACAAGGAAAATATGGGAGTCAAAATGTCGATTCAAGACAATTGTGGAGTCAAAGTCACATTTTGAGACTGTGCAACAGTCTTACAATGATCTGGGGAAAGAAAATTGCTCTTTGTGTATGGCTTATGACACTTGCCTTGATGACTCCCAAGGCTTGCGCAAGCCTCATAACCCTTCAAATTCTCTTCAAAAGCTGACTTGACCATTTTCAGGCAAGTTCAACCATTTTGAGACAGAAAATCCCCTTTTGATGTATGTGTATTGTCTTTCATATGAATTCCCCACATGTTACATATGCTAAATCATCTTCAACTCAACTCTTGAAACTAAGCTGTGAGTTGTAGATATTTTTTTCAATGTTTTTATCATTATATATCAGCCATTAGTACTATGGTCTGAAACCAAGGGATGACAGGTACAATATCCTGTTGTCAAAAAACTGATTCAAATCTCATTCACAGCCCCCAATCACAACTCACTGTCAGGCCGGTGCCTCCAATGACATGAAGCTTTTTTATGTTCTATTTCATTGGTTTTCACAATGCCGTCAACATGCTGTCAAACATACTTTATACAGTTATTGTACAAATCTTGTCCAGTCATTAGCCAGATATTGATCAGTCATTGGCAAGATCCCAACAGAGTGTTGAACAACTTTTTGACAGCTATTTAAAGTATGCTGATCAATAACAATCACATTGCAATTATTAGGAAAAACCTAGGACAGCAGGACATGTTGTTAACCTTGTTTAATTATGATGATGGTGAAAATCTCACCAAATTGGTGGAGCAGTACCAAGCTAGCCTAGGAGATGGATGGCCTCATATCATGAAAAATCCCAATTTGCATCTTGCTGAACACATAGGCTCCATCTTCACCCTTCTGGGTCCACTGGCTTATATGGCTAGCTGGGCAGGGGAGCGGATCATTGGTAGCATAGTTGCTACACATAAAAATAGACATCAGTGTATGTCTCTATCTCAATATCAGACCTATAGAAAACCAGCTGACCTTCTTTCCATGCTCAGAATGGCAGGGGGATATGTTACTTCAACACTATTCCAGACGTAGTTTCTTCCAAGCCATGATCAATAACAATCACGCTCCCTTTGAGAATGACTATCATTGGAGAATATCTATTAAGAAAGCTACAGACAGAGTGGAAAGAAAGAAAATCAGTCCTATTGCCTTTGAGACTCTCCAAAAGAACGGTCATATAGGGGCAGAGTACACTGCAGGCTCAAAATTTGTTGTGACCACAAGCATCCTTATGTTGAACAAGATACATAGCAATCACAAGAAGACTCCTGGAAATAGCTACATCTCACATTCCTGCGACTTGTGTACATGGAAGGGCTGTATCACTGACATTATCAAGCTTCCCAATTCTTCCCATCCACTTCTTGTCGTCATATAATTGATACCTCTTTCTGATGATGACAAACACAAAGATCTAAACTATTCATTGCCGACTTGCTGAAGGCCTCAGTGCTATACAACAAGCAGGAAGGATACCATGTCATTGAGTGCAACAAGCTCATTGGGCAGCTAGTTGTCATCAAGAACAAAAAAGGTGCTTTTGATATTCAAAGCAAAACACTCTCAACAGTTGAATTGACAAATGTGGTGAGTTTTGAATTGATTTGGGGTTTCTGCTTTTTACTGACTTTTGCGGTTTGACCAGGAATTTGTGCAAGGCAAAGATAAGGATGGATAATTTCTGCTGAATGGTCATGGGATGTTGTAGATGGTCTAACCCAATTGCACTTGGGTATCCTTTTTTGTTTGAAAACTCTTGATTTTTAGATGATGCCAATTTGTATCTGAGTTTTTGAGAGAAATCAAATCTGGACTTCACCAGTGCTGCTGAGAAGAGTGTATATGGGGACTTGAATCTTTCAGCTCATGACGGCTCATATATATACATATTTATATATATGTATATATGTGCCATATGTCTTCAAAATTGGGTTAACAAGCTTTGGAGATCAGTTCCATGTCCAGTCAATAACATTGCAATAACTAATCAATATATTTCTGATAACTCAATTTTGACATTCTTGATTCTAACTCTTTCATTCAATCTCAGAGTTTACTTTTCCTTTCTCTTGGACTTTAATTCCTCTCTACTCTGGTCTCTTCTGTTCTTTATTTCCCTTCAAATCTTTATCTTTGTATCTAATTTCAAACTCAAAAAAGGATGTTACCAACTACCCCAGCATCTAACAAAGGTTCAAACAAGAAGAACAAGTCAAGCCTCACTAAGAAGACGAGGGATCAAGACACTATTCTGTAAGACAAGAAGTTGGCCAGACTCCAGAAAAGAAAGCTCAAGCACTCACCTCCTGACAAGACTGCCCCTATGGACTCAGAAAGTCTACCTGCCCCCTATGGAAGCAAAAATGATGAGGATATGCAAGAGATTGAAATTCAACCCCTGGCTTTACCTGCTCTTCAAACCTCCAACACTCATGTTTCACAGCCAGCTCTTCCTTATGAAGAACCTGCCATCCCTCCCACTGCTTTCAACTTAGATACTGCCTACCTTGCTTATGATGTTCAATTATGGTGGAATCTTTGTCATGTAATAAGGAAGGTAGGCAGTTGGAGCAATATCAGGTTGCTTGGAAGGGAGCAGTGGTAGGAATAGCAGGTTCTCCATGAGGGAAAGCTGGTTGTGAAACATGATTGTTGGAGGTTTGAGGAGCAGGTAAAGCCACTAGCCACCCCCTAGAGTGTTGTTTTTAGGTTATGATGTTGATTTACCCCTTTAGCCTTTGAGCTAGAGGGACTTTAACCCAGTTTCACTAATATGTTTAGGAAGAGGAGACTCATATTAGGAAGAAACGTAGAAATGGGGGTCAAGGGGGTAGGTAAGGATCTTGAGTGGGCGTAAGCTTGATCTGGTTGTTGATTTGATAAAGAAGTGAGATGATGATTTGAAGTGGAAGTAATCCTAAGACAAGAAGATTGGTTCTTCTGAATCCTGAAGTATGAGTGAAAACTCCTCTATCTAATCTTGTGTTCTTTCTGAAGTGCTTCTTGGTTTGAAGTGAGTTAAAGGGGATGAGTACAAATTGAGATTGTGCAGTTCCAGCAACAGGATTTCTAGTTGAGACTTGGAAACTTCAGTACAACCTTGAATTTCTCCTCAGCACCTCTCTTGACAACCTATAAATAGGCCATCTCTCCCCTTTAACTCACTTCAAACCAAGAAGCACTTCAGAAAGAACACAAGATTAGATAGAGGAGTTTTCACTCATACTTCAGGATTCAGAAGAACCAATCTTCTTGTCTTCAATTTAGACACCATCGCACCTCTAAGACCATTTGATATTCAACTTGTTATTTCTCTATGAAATCCTATTGGAACAGCACAGGAAAGTGTCATTCTTGTGTTGTCCTTTGAAGAGCGAGTCACTTGTGTTTAAATCGATGAAAGCGAGTGGTAAAGAGGAAAGGAATGCACATGAGATTGAATGAGAGAGTTACAATCAAGAATGTCAGGAAGGTTAATCTCAATCAATAAAGGATGAGGTACATACCCGAATGATGAGATCTTATGTTGATGTTGATATTGGTTTTTTTCAGGTAGGAAGAGTTGAGTTGATGTTGATGGTGATGATGAGATGATTTGTATAGAAAAGAAGGAAAAAACATTATGTTTAGGAAGAGGAGACTTATATTAGGAAGAAACGTAGAAATGGGGGTCAAGGGGGTAGGTAAGGATCTTGAGTGAACGTAAGCTTAATCTGGTTGTTGATTTGATATAGAAGTGAGATGATGATTTGAAGTGGAAGTAATCCTATTCGTTTGGTCGATTCGATAACAAGGTGAGATCGAGATTTGATCAGAGGAAGAAGAGAGATTAGTCAGGTGAAAGAGAGGAAAATACGATGAGGGAGGCAAAAGAAGTTTACCAGGGGAGAGATGGCCTATTTATAGGTTATCAAGAAGCGAGAGCAATAGTGGTTCAGTACGTGCTTGGTTCTAATTAATGAAAGGGTTCGAGTATGAAACTCACCTGTGGCTCCAGTCCACTTCAAAGATGACCAGAAAGGGTTTAAACACGTATAGAAGTGGCAGACTTACGGAGGGTCTTTGTCATAAACGCGTAGTAGTCATAGACGCGTAGTGGTCATAATGAATATGTATTAATTAAAAGTCCTTATATCAACATTTAATAATATTAGGATATTAGATTTAGTTAGTTCGAATGATTATATTTGGTCAATCTTAATTAGTTATATTTCTGTTAGACGGTTCCTGGATTTGTAAGATTAATTATATTTATATTGTTTTCTGTTCTCTATTCTGTTTCTCTTTCTTCATAGGAATTATTATTACCTTTTCTTTCCTTTCTAAAAGAGACGTTTCTCTAAGACCAGACCAGATCCCTTTATACGAAGACTAAGACCTTGTTATACAAGGCAGGCCATCACATTTTAATTCCTATCTTAAAACTTAATCTTAGATTCAAAGAAATTTTTCTTTTTTTTGGATCTTTATTTCTCTTTCTTTCAATCTTTTCCTTTCGATTTCATTTCCTTTTATGAGTTTTTATAATACATTTAATTTATCTTCGAATTATCACTTTCAATCTTTTACTTCTCCATCGTCATCTCTAACTGTTATATTTGAATCGACGAAAGTTTTGGAACTCTTCAAAGAGTTACCTTATTTTGAGTTTCCGGAAGAGCAATTTTTCGAAAATTTGAATTCAAGACCCTCGTATATAGAGGATAATATCACTTTCATTGCTTATATTCAAAGAATTCATTCTTTACGAAATCATTTGGAAGAGTATTCCCCAAATACTTCGGTTTTTGAAGATTTTGAATGAATCCTTGGAATCAGAGATCATCTTCTTCACCTGTTTCTTCTTTATTCGATATGGATTATTCGCCATTAGATCAACAACCATCAGATTCAAGAAGTGATGTAGAACGATTGCAAGAACAAGTTCGTCAACTTCAAGCTCAATTGGCTCAAGTATCCAATCAATCGACTCATTATCAGAATATTTCTCAGAATAGAGTTGAAAATGTAACTCAAGAATTGAATGATATGAATTTACAACGAGATTTACCACCTCATCAGCAAACTCATTTTCCCCAACAACCATTTCCTCAAGTTCCTCTTGCTACTTATCCTCAACCACCTCAGTCTCATTTTAACCCTCCTATTCATCCTCAAAATCGTTTTATCCCTCCTCCTCTCAATGTTGCTCCGATTCATGTTCAACAGTTCCAACCTTTACATCCTCAGCCAATTTATGAACCGAGACAACATTCGCCTTTGCCTCAATTTGCAAACATGCCTCCTCATCCTTCTCAAAGAGCTCCGTTTCAACCTCCCAGTACTTATTCAACATCGTTTCAACAGGTTCCAACTCCTCGTTTTCGAAATAATATCCGTTTTAGTGGAACGGCATCTCATTTGAAAGCTTTTTTTCAAGATATCTATCAAGAGATCCGAGATAATGAAGCTTATTTTGCTACGAAGGATGATAAGTATAAAATCAACTGGATTTCGACTTTATTCGAACCGAGATCAACTGCAAGTTTTTGGTTTCAATCTTTGTTAGAGCAAAATGCGGCGGAATGGGGAGTATTTGATGGGTATGATGACTTGAAAGCTCTAGAATATCGACTTGCTCCTTTGTTGACTTTCTCAGCTTTTCTGCAGGAGTTGAGATCTTCATTTGCGGACAAGAATGAAGACAGAACTAATCGAAGGAATTTAGACAACTGTCGACAAGGATCAAACACTATAATCGATTACAACTCTCGATTTAGGTCTTTAGTCATTCATGTCAGCATTTCACCAGAAGGTGCCATCATCAAATACGTCAAAGGTCTTGATCCGGATATCTATGCTGAGGCGGTGAGATTACCAGGATGGATTGGAAGTAAAGTTTTGCAAGAGAAGATGAAGTTAGCAGTTCAGGCGTCAGAAATCGTTCAAGAGCTGTCCGAATTGCCTCCCAATCATTCATCATATATCAAGAAAAATTTTAAAACCGAATCGCAAAATATGCATCATTTCAAGCCAATTCCAGTTCCAATTCATCGAGATCAAGCCGTTCCTATGGATGTCGACGCTGTAAATTTAAGTTCAAATAAGAAGAAATCTTCAGTTTTTTTTCAGATTATGGATGCTTGTCGCGATAGGAAGCTTTGTGCTAAGTGTTTGAAAAATTATGACTTACAAGGTTCTCATGCTAATGGTGTTTGTCCTAATCAAAACAAAACTTTACAAGAAAAACTTCGATTTTTGAACATCAAACCAGTATCTCAAATTCATTTTGAACAACAGCAAGATGAAGTCGAAGAAGAATCTTTTGAAGATATCAATATCAATGCGGTTTCATCTCAAGATCATTCCTCATCAGTTAATGAATTTATTGGTGATTATTTTACAGCGATGAACAAAATTATGTATCCGGGAGAAGTTCGTCAAGAGAATCAAATTGATATCAGTTCAATTCGAATTGATACTAGCAACACAGCGAACGGCAAGTTTATCGTCCCTTTCACCTTGTCCAATGATGGAGCGCCTATTGCTGTTATGGCTTTAATTGATACGGGGGCTATGGCGGATTTGATAAGTCAGAGTTTGGTGGATAAACACAAGATCAAAACGATTGCTCGAGAGCCCATGAGGTGCTTTGGTTTTGATGGTTCGGCGGGTAGTAGTGGAGTGATAAATCAAGAATGGTGCGGATCTTTAATTGCAACCTCTAATTCTTCTTCGCCAGTTCGATTGTCGGCGAAATTGGGGGTGACTTCTATTCATGGTCAAGATCTTATCTTGGGGTTGCCTTGGATGAAGAGCGTAGGAGCGTCAGCAATATGTCATCAGAATGGAGTTTATTTGGCTATTGAAGGAGTGGTGGTTGCGGCTTTGACTGATTCGTCTTTATCTGTAGTTTCTGTTTCTTGTGAGTCACGGTTCATAGCATCTGTTTCTTCTATTTCTTTTTCTTCCACAGAAATGAAAGACAATTGCGGCGAAGAACCTACTCAAACAAAAGCTAAAGACCAATCAATATCAAAATTTATTCCTCTTCCATCACAACCATCTCTTGACAAGTTTTCTCTTCCTCTGAATTTGCCAAAAAGTTGCCATAAATACTCACATGTTTTCTTTCCGCAGGATTTTGTACTCCCTCCTCATCGTTCTTTTGATTGCGCAATTGAATTAAAACCTGATTGTGAACCTCCTTTCGGAGGACTTTATAATCTTGCTCAGTCTGAGCAGAGTGAGTTGCGTGAATATTTGAATGACATGCTTGAAAAGGGTTTTATCCGACCTTCTTCATCGTCAGCAGCTGCTCCAATATTTTTTGTGAAGGTCCCTGGTAAGAAAAATCGACCATGTGTCGATTATCGAGGACTTAACAAGATTACCAAGCGGGATAGTTATCCTATACCGGTGATGTCTTGGCTTTTAAATCAATTGAAAGGTTGTACTGTGTTTTCCAAAGTTGACTTGAAATCTGCTTTTAATCTTATTAGGATAAAGAAAGGAGATGAGTGGAAGACTGCATTTCGAACACCATGGGGTCTTTTTGAATTTACTGTTATGCCATTTGGACTTGCTAATGCTCCTGCAATTTTTCAGCGCTTTATCCAGTGGGTTCTTCGAGAATATCTGGACATTTCTTGTTTTGTTTTCATCGATGATATTCTTATCTTTTCAAAAACGAAAGAGGAGCACGAGGTTCATATTGCACAAGTATTAGCTAAGTTATCTGAACATCAATTGACTGCTTCTCCTGCAAAATGCGAATTTTTTGTTACTGAAGTCGTGTTTTTGGGTTTCGTAATTTCGACAGATGGTTTACAAATGGATCCAAAGAAGCTTAGTACATTGGCTGAATGGCCCTATCCAGTGGATTTAGCCGATTTGAGACGTTTCTTGGGATTTTCGAATTTTTACAGGCGATTCATACCGGCCTTTTCTCAAATAGTTGCGCCATTAACTGATCTTACTGTTTCGACCGCCGACGTAAAGACTGGATTAAAGATGTTACCAGCAAGAGAAGCGTTTGATCTCTTACGACGCCTTTTTGCTGAGTCACCCTTTTTGCTTCATTTTGATTTTAATCGTCGACGGGTCATACAGGTTGATTCTTCTGGTTACGCTTTTTCAGGAATCCTTTCACAGCTTTCTGATCAAGGAGAGTTGCGCCCCGTAGCTTATTACTCAAAGAAGCTCACTCCTTCTGAGAGGAATTGGCAAGTACACGATCAGGAGTTAGGAGCCATCATTTCATGTTTCTACGAATGGAGGGCTTGGCTTTTGGGTTCAAAAGAGCCAGTGGCAGTATTATCTGATCATTCCAATTTACGTTATTTCATGTCTGCTCAGGATCTCACTCCACGACAGGCGCGATGGGCTTCCTTTTTAGGACAATTTAATTTTGATATTCTTCATACTCCCGGCAAGCAGAACCCCGCAGATCCTGCTTCGCGACGCTCTGATTTTACTGATGGAAAAGATTCGTCCACGAAGGTTGTTCTCTTAGGTTCACGGCAAATAACGGGCGTCTCGATTCAAGCAATATCGTTACGGAAAGATTTAATTTTGGGACGTTCGGACCCATCTTATTTCCTACCCGCATCTGACGAAACACAATCTTGGTTTCAGGAACTTTATGCAACTGATCCTTTGCTTCATGACCGAAGACCTTCTTCATTAACGTATCAAGATGGTTTGTGGTGGTGGAGGGATCGGATCTATGTTCCAAAAGCGGCAAGGACGGTTGTGATGCGTCAGATGCACGAAGCTCCGTCAGCTGGTCATTGGGGTAGTATGAAGACCTTGGATTTGTTAACTCGTACTTTCAGCTGGCCAAATGTTCGTGATGATCTGATGAAATTTTTGAAATCTTGTGTTAGTTGTCAAAAAGTCAAAGTTGATCGACGACCGCCTCAAGGGGAATTAGTTCCTTTACCCATTCCGGAGCGGCCTTGGTCAACAATCGGCGTGGATTTCATTGTCAAGTTACCTCTTTCGGGCGGTTTTGATTCCATTATGGTTGTGGTCGACCATCTGGGAAAGGGTGCTCATTTTATTCCTGCTAAAGAATCCTGGAATTCGGAAGAATTAGCTACGTCTTTCATATCAAATATTTTTCGTCATCATGGGTTGCCAGATGTAATTGTTTCTGATAGAGGAACTACCTTTGTTTCGAAATTCTGGACTTCCGTGTTAAGACTTTTGAATATTACTCCGGCTCCATCAACTGCTTTTCATCCCCAGACGGATGGTCAGGTGGAGCGTATCAATGCTTTGGTGGAAGATTTCTTGCGGCATTTTGTTTGCAGTGATCAGTCTGATTGGTCGAAATGGTTACCTATAGCTGAGTTTGCTTACAATAACTCTCCGTCTGCTTCCACTGGTTTCTCACCATTCTTTTCCTATACGGGTTGTCATCCTCGTTTTAATTCATTGGTTGCGTCTGCCGGAGTTCCTCAAGCAGATCAATTTGTTGAACGCATGCAGGTTATTCATCACTCGTTGAAATCCAATTTGGAAAAGGCTAAACTTGCTCAGGCGAGATTCTACAATGGCTCTCGTTGCATTAATGCTGTCTATTCTCCGGGGGATTTGGTCTGGCTTTCGCGGAGGAATCTCAGAACTTTGC
Source organism: Melampsora americana (assembly GCA_022264835.1). Taxonomy (NCBI): domain Eukaryota; kingdom Fungi; phylum Basidiomycota; class Pucciniomycetes; order Pucciniales; family Melampsoraceae; genus Melampsora; species Melampsora americana. The sequence continues at coordinate 410,887 of JAIFHY010000020.1, forward strand.
GTCCGTCAAATAAACTGGATTTTCGACGTATTGGGCCTTTTCCAGTTAAACAAATGGTCGGCAAGAATGCAGCTGAGTTGATTTTGCCTTCTTCTTTACGACGTCTGCATCCTGTTTTCAATGTATCTCTTTTGACACCTTTTTTAGGGGAAACCTTCATTCCTGAAGACTCTTTTGAAGGATTAGCTCCAGATGCGCATGATTTAGGGGTTATTTCTTTCATCATTAATTACCGGCGGACTTCGTCCGGAGTTCACGAATATCTTTTGCGTGGTGGGGATTCATCAGGCTTGGATGATGTTTGGACTCCCTTGACCCAAATATCTACTGCTTTGGATCCTTGGTTGCGACGTTTTCATGTTTTGTCTCCTGCTCTTGGTGTCGGTCCTCCCCCTTTGGTTTGGAATGAGCGTGCTAATTTATTTTAATCTGTTATATATGGTGGATCATATTTGTCATAAACGCGTAGTAGTCATAGACGCGTAGTGGTCATAATGAATATGTAAATTAAAAGTCCTTATATCAACATTTAATAATATTAGGATATTAGATTTAGTTAGTTCGAATGATTATATTTGGTCAATCTTAATTAGTTATATTTCTGTTAGACGGTTCCTGGATTTGTAAGATTAATTATATTTATATTGTTTTCTGTTCTCTATTCTGTTTCTCTTTCTTCATAGGAATTATTATTACCTTTTCTTTCCTTTCTAAAAGAGACGTTTCTCTAAGACCAGACCAGATCCCTTTATACGAAGACTAAGACCTTGTTATACAAGGCAGGCCATCACAGTCTAGTCCGATTAGAGGTGCTGAGGAGAAATCCAGGGTCGTACTGAAGTTTCCAACTCTAAACTAGAAATCCTGTTGCTGGACCTGCACAATCTCAATTTGTACTCATCCCCTTTAACTCACTTCAAACCAAGAAGACTTTAGAAAGAACACAAGATTAGATAGAAGTGTCTTCACTCATACTTCAGGATCCCGCAGAACCAATCTTCTTGTCTTCAACTTAGAAACCATCACACCTTTAAGACCATTTGATATTCAACTTTGTTATTTCTCTATGAAATCCTATTGGAACAGCACAGGATAGTGTCATTTTTGTGTTGTCCTTTGAAGAGCGAGTCACTCGTGTTTGAATTGATGAAAGCGAGTGGTAAAGAGGAAAGGAATGCACAAATCAAAATCTTTCCTTCGAAGGAAATCCAATTTTACCCAATCAGAACTCGGGAGCCTCACCCCCCTCAGCCTGCGTCATCACATCACTTGGCTTAACTTCACATCACTCACTTTATGATTGCGTTTTGAGATCGCCACTTCTTTGGCATGCAACTTCCAATGCCATGCGTAATCAAATTCATCTATCCTTTCGATGTTTTTGCAACCTCTGTTTCGATTGCTTATGTTCTTGATACAACTCTATTGCTTGAGTACGCTTCATGTCGCGAGTACAAGAACTACCCCGGGACTTCTGATCATGAAGTGTTCGGTTGTCCAGATGGTTTTTTACATATTTAGCTTTTACTCAGGAGCGAGTCAAGAAGGTCCCACATGTGTATTCAATTACTCAGGAATGGGGATTCAAAGAATGCCCCCAATCAGTGCTTCATCGGTTTTGATGATGATCCAAAGAAAGTCACGTGCCAATAGGGTCATACATACATATCAGGGTCCAACTCGTTGTGTCCCGCGTTTTTGAGTTTGATTTTTTTTGATTTAACAACCTTCATCTGCATACATATAATCACTTCTACATAATAAAAGCCTTTCAAACACCATTCCTTATCATCATCATCATCATTTCTCAAAACATATTTGACTCTTTAACTCTGAAGGAGTAAGAGTACAAATTGATTGAATGAACAAATCAGATCAATACATAAAAGAACTTTGATGCCGTTTAAGAAGGATGAAGATTGAAACCCATTCAAATCAGCAGAATCCAATATTGTATCATCATCCTCATCATCATTCAAGTATCAAGAATATCAAGAATATTAGCATCATCAGCCCTATCAGCCCTATAACACCGAGGAATACTTTCGATCAACAACACCCACAACGAAACGCAACCACGACAATCAAACCCAGCCATCCGTCTCATTTGATGAACACATCTCACTCGCATCATTTCAATCAAACAAATTTACAACAACAACAACAACTGATAACAACAACAACAACACCGAACCCACCCACGCTTGATCGATTTGCAAAACCATTCATCCCACGTTGGTTACTCAATGTATCTGAAAACGCTTCAGTCACTCAAATCAATTTACCTACGAAGCCCAGGAGACTAAATCCAGAAGAATCTAAAGCTTATATTCAATCTTTACTCCCAAGGCCATTTTTACTTGACCTTGAATCTGAAACGAGAGAACATCACTTGATTATTCAATCTGAATTGGCAACTGCGTTTCAATCAAATTCGATCTCTTGGGCAACATTTTTGAATTCATCTCAACCTACCTCTACCCCTGATTCTGATCCTAAAGCTCATCATCAGACTCAAACAATTCCAAATTTACCAAATTTATCATTAAATCAATATGCTATTAGATTTTTACCACTTATTGCTTCTGAACATTCTTCTAGGATCCAACAACTCAAATCTGCTCAATTGTATCTGGTAGACATTCAGCTCGTAGATCCTCAGAGAGCTTATTTCAATTTGGAGGCTAAATCCGTTCGAGAAGGGTGGCCACCAATCGAATTAGGTGATCTGATAGCTATCAGATTACTCTATCCTCAATACCTTCAATCGGATGGATACGAATATGAAGCTAGAGTCTGTGCCATCAAACGTGTAACTGGTTTTATTACCTTTGAATGTCCTCAATTGATCCCAGTGATGAGCCCGGGTCAAGTCTCATTGACTTGTAATGTACTTTATAAACCACAAGATCGTTGCTTTTACGCTCAACATTATGCTTGTGAGAAAATTGATCAAGGTTTGAAAAGACCACCAGTTTGGTCACTTCCAACTCCCATCTCACCTCAATCTGCTCATCATCTTCATACATCACCCATCAATAACGTCTCTGCTTGGCTTTTTCCTGAACCTATTCATTTACAAAAGATTGAAAAAAAGAACATATCTTTAACTGAAAGCGCAAAAGAATTGGAATTGAAATGGATTGATCCAGACTTAAATTTGGATCAAAAGCGAGCCATAAAATCATTTGTAGAATATAATCGGATCGTTCCATTTTTGATTTCAGGTCCACCTGGTACAGGTAAAACCAAGACGATCACTGAAGCGGTTTTTCAAATCTTATTAAACGATCCAGAAAGTCATATCTTAGTTTGTGGTGCATCGAATCCATCAGCTGATACATTAGCTCTTAGATTAAAGACTCAATTAAAACCTCATGAACTGTTGAGACTAAACGATTCCAGCAGACCATTCGAAGAGATTAAACCTCAATTGTTATCTTATTGTTATTTGGTAGATGGTCACTTTGCTTTACCACCTCTCATGTAAGTTTGGTGTCGAATCAAAATCAATTTCAAAATCAGTTTTATCAACTCACAGAAATCTCACCACGAGTGATTTGAAAGGCTGATTCGATCATATATATATCAAATGAAATCTAATGCAGGCAACTATTGTCGAAACGAGTGATCGTGACATCTTGTACGGATGCTTCTTTGTTAGAATCGTCTTATTGCTCAAATTCATCATTACAACGATTTGAAAGATTCCTTAATGAATCAATTCATCCATCTTCAACGAAATCGATTAATCTTCCAAATACATCAGGAACCGATGGAAAGATACATCCTCGACCGAAAAAACTCATCAGACCACATTTTACACATCTTTTAATAGATGAAGCAGCACAGGCTACCGAACCTGAATTAGCTATCCCAATATCAGTTATGATTTCAGATCATCAAGCCGATGATTTGAAAGAAGTACCTCAGATTTTAATATGTGGTGATATTAAACAATTAGGACCAAAAGTAGTGAGTGAATTAAGTAGAAGTTTAGGTTTAGATCTTTCACTCTTACAAAGATTACTCGAACGTAAGGCTTACACTGAAATTTTGAGCTTGAATGAACAACAAAAGAAAGTCCAAAACCGTTCTAGGTTTCTTAATACATCACTTCTTTCTCCTTCTGATTCCTTGTCTCCAAACTCATCATTTCCCAAACAACCTCTCAATGGCGACGAGTCTCTTTTGCCACACTCATCAACCAATGGTTATGACCTCAGTACAGGCTATGCTGATGGACATCAAGAACAGGTACCCGTAGTCAATGTAAGCGCTTTCTTCATTTCTTTACTCCCTTCTATAATTCTGTCATCTTCCCAAATTCCTACTGATAGTGTTACTCGATGCCCCGTGATACCAATTTACACGCATATTACAGTTAACGAAGAATTATCGATCACATCCATCAATCTTGATGTTACCATCCACTTTATTTTATAATGATGCATTAGAACCTTATGCACCAACAGAGATTCAAAACACTGAATTATTAAATTGGAATCGATTACCCAAAAAAGGATGTCCGATGATTTTCAAAAACGTTTCGTTTGCAGAAGATTGGGTAGATGAAGGCTCATCATGGTATAACATAGGAGAATCTGAGATAGTCGTAGGATTTGTTGTAGATTTAATGAAACAATCGTATGAAGGACTGAGTCAGTTTGATGGATCGATTCAAACAAATGGGCTAAAGAAGTATGGAGAAAGATTGATGGGATTGAAAGCTAGTCAGGTTTCGATTATTACGCCTTTCAGAGAACAGGTTTGGGTGATTCGATTGGCTTTGAGAAAGATCGGATTGAGTGATGTGGATGTTGGTACAGTTGAAAGTTTACAGGGTGGGGAAAAGTACTATCCATTGATTCATTCTTTAATCCGTAATTTCAAAAATATAAAGAATGAATAATGCATCTGATCTGAACTTTGTTTTTTTGCTTGTTTTTAGTCGGGTGGTAATTGTGAGTACTGTAAGATCACACCACAAGAAACATATTGAAGATGATAGAAGAAGAGATCGAGGCTTGATCTTTGAAGCTCAAAGGTTCAACGTCACTCTTACTAGACCCAAAGAATTATTAATCGTAGTAGGGAATGCTGAAACATTAACTGTGGATCCATATTGGAGAAGTTTTTATCATGTATGTGTGAAGCAACATCATTCATCTCTTTGACGTAGATTCAAGTCTCAATCAACTGACATCTTTGTGTTTTGTTGATTGTACGTGTTTGGGGGGTTAGTTTACTAGAAGAATGGGAGTTTATGAAGGACCTCCAGTTTGGGGATTAGAAGAATCGGTAGCTGATGTATCTGTTCTAGAAGAAAGATTTCATCGAGATTCAATTGAAGAAAAGGTTGATGATCAGACGATAGGTTTGGATGGAAGTGGGACTGAATCCTTTGATGTGGATGGCAGGATCTTGGTGGGATCTGTGGCTAGATTGGCTTTGGAAGACTCGGGATAAAAGAAGATATGGAGTATGTAAAAAAAAGGTGAGAAAAGAAAAGGTGAGTGAGGCATGATGATTTGCTTTTTCTCGTTTTTTTGGTTATTTTTGTAGTCTCAAAATTCAATTTTCATGATAGTAGAGCTTTCGAGATACTTTCATAATAATCAATGAACACCAGAAAATCTACCAAAAAAAATCGAAAAATCAATCAAATCAAATTAAAAATATCAATCTATCTGTGTAAACTAGTCATCTCTATCTTTGATTCCTGATTTTCTCCTTTTTTTTCCCTTGATCATCTAATTATTAATGCTAACAATACTTCAGAAAAAACGTTTTTTTGCTCTCGATACTACCAACCCTAATGAATCAATTACTTTCTTTCTTTCTTTCTTTCTTTCTTTTTGAAATAAAAAACAACAAAAACACATTAAAAATACAATTTTATTAAAACAAAAATTCAGAAAAAAAAATCTTTAATATCTTTTCTCAACTTTTATCTTGATCTCGTCTGTCTTTAGTAAGAAATTCAATGTTTCCTTTTTGCATTTATAAATCCTTTTTGTCAAATTTGGTATCATCCTTTCTGATATGTTTATAATTGTACACCATACACTCTCAGACTCTACTGCTTTTTTTCATTTGATTTGATTTGATTGTGATGCTTCCATTATGTTTTTTGTTTTTATAGTCATGTTCTGATCTATGCAATATCTTTCTTTGATGGTCGTGTAATGATCAATCTCTTATGATTGATTATAATCACAATCATAGTTTTTGATGAATCGATTGGCACCTTAGCTTATTTTGTTTCACAGTCCATTTCAATGTACCCACAAGTCACCCCGGTCTTTCGAGTAGACCAAGCCCTCCACGCGGAGATTTCCGATTAGCATGCAAGCGGTTGTCATGTGATGTATGAGCAGTTTACAGTCAATTCTATCAAGGCTGATTTCTAGGGACTGGTTTTGTAGGTTTTTCTTTTGTTCTTTGCATGATTCAGTCTTGTTGGAAAAGTACAGCATTTCTTCTACATACTCAGCATGGCTTAAGTTGGGTGGATGGATGAGTTATTATTATCGATGGTATGTATTAACATCCTTTGCTATATGTGATTAAAGATCATTTCATCACAGTCCGAAAGCCCAAGCTTGGTACAGCAGATCATGGGAACTTGAAGCAAGTGAAATTGAGAACCTACATTCCTTTCGAGTACCTACAATCTATATCGACGGTTAAGGTCTCGACTTCTCTAGCGCGAGGAGATGGATCAGCGGCCTCGAGACATTTGATCAACGATCTGGATGAGCTGAATGATCGTAGTACAAGCCGTCAATTTCTGAAGTTCTAGCGATTCATACAGCTGGCAATCAAACGTCTGATCCGATGTCTCTTTTCGAAACCCATCCTTGGATGTGCTATTGAGAATAGATGGGGTGCATTTTAATGATAAGAAGCACTCAAGTCCGCATCAGAGCTTGTCTCCTTTCGGTCGTTTTGATTTCGAACTTATTTACAACCCACAACATCTTCTTCTACAAATCAAAGACTGTAGAAGGATGTTCAACTCTTTGTTTACCGTTTCATGTGCTTTGAATCTTTTTTCTTCTGTTAAAGCAGATACTAATTCTTTGCGAGACAAGTTCTTCAAATTGAAAATCGAAGCTGTTTTTCCAGGAGATTCGTCTTATGAAGATTTTGCTACATCTTACAACAGACGTTTGAATTATTTTCCAGCTGCGATTGTGTTCCCTAATTGCACAAAAGCTGTCTCGGATTCGATCAAAGTTGCTGTTGAAGAAAATCTTCCAGGTGCGCTCATGTTACAGTGTATGTCAAGAAACCACTTCGTCAGGACTCATCTTATCATTTGGGTTGCTTTATGTAGTCTCACCTCGCTCCGGTGGACATTCATACGCAGCCTTTGGTTTGGGGGGAAATGACGGCGCCTTAGTAGTCGATGTATCGCTACTCAAGACAATCTCTGTCGATCAGTCAACAGGACAAGCTCTGATTGGAACTGGAAATAGGCTGGGTGATGTGGCCGTTGGACTCTTTTCTCAAGGTGGCCGCGCACTTCCTCATGGCTCATGTCCGTACGTCGGTATTGGAGGCCATGCAGCATTTGGGGGGTAAGTAGGCTAGTGACAAAGAGAAGATGTAATATATCGTAAGCTAACTATCTGTCCTCGCCTTCCTTGATTTTCAGCTTCGGTTGGACAAGTCGAATGTGGGGTATGACCTTGGATAATATCATTGGTCACGAAGTGGTCCTCGCAAACGGTACAATTGTTCAAACGTCACAAACTACCAATCCAGACCTCTTTTGGGTAAATGGTGTTTGATTCTCCTCTCATTCCACCCGCTATTTGAAACATTGATGCTCAGACGTTTTTGACACGTTGATAGGCTTTGAGAGGTGCAGGCGCCTCATATGGAGTAATAACTTCGATCAACTTTCAAACTTATCCAGCTCCAAGAATGATCAATTTTGCTCTTCGATGGGATCTCAATCAAGCTGAATCTGCAAATGCGCTCATCAAGTTTCAGGACTTTTGTCAGTCTGATCTTCCTTCGCAACTGGGAATGGGAGCCTTTTTTCAACGAGGAAACCAAACTGGACTTTTAAAGTTTGTCTTCGTTGGTGCTTGGCATGGTGATACTACCAATTTTACAATGACCATCAAGCCCTTCTTGGACCTCATGGTAAGACCATATGTGCACATCTGATCAAACCGGAATCTCATATCACCTTGAATGCCTTCAGCCAACACCGATGACAAGGTTAACAAAGAAAAGAGATTGGCTTGCTGGCGTGCAATCTATGGCCGCGGTGACAAATCAAGAAGCGCTTTTGAGCTCAAGTTAGCCGTTTTTGTTTCTTACCATCGATCATGATGAATTTGCATAAAGAAGTTAATCGACTTTCTGTACTACCATAGATATGGACGGCACAGATGCATATGATACCTTCTACGCCAAGTCTTTGACCACTCCACAAAGCACACTCCTTTCGAATTCATCCATTCAAGCTTTGACAAAATATCTCTCGTCTGAAGGTTGGAAAACAGATACGGTATCTAATGAATATTGTCATGCCTTTTCTATATCGTTTTGCTAATCACAACCCTCTGCGCCATTCAGCGCTGGATCGTTCGATTTGAGCTTTGGGGTGGTCAGAACTCTGCTATAACTTCCGTCCCCAATAACGCAACAGCTTTTGCTCAAAGATCTGTCCTATGGAACATTCATGTGAGTCATCTCGTCAGATTATGTTTAGCTTTGTCTATTGATTTCCGATTATTTACATCCTGTCTTTCGCGTAGCTTTACGCCTCATCCATAGATTATCTACCACCATTCCCCAACGCAGGATTTGTCTTCATAGACCGAATGTTTTCGATCATTGCAGGAAACTTCTCTCCCGGACGGGAATACGGGTTAGTACCATCATCAGAGCTCGATCTTCGGTAAAAGACAGAAAACTGATGGTTTCTTACCTGTGACTGTACATAAAGCTCTTATGCTAACTTTGACGATGATCGATTATCTTCCACTGAGTGGCAAGATTTATTTTTCAACAACAAGTTGAGTTTTTCATTCTTGCGAGTCTTTATGTCGATTTTCTAATGGATTTTGACTTTTACTTCTTATAGTTATCAACGTTTGTCAAAAATTAAGTCTGTCTATGACCCTCAGAACGTGTTTTCATATCCTCAAAGTATCAAAGGGTAAGCTTTTGAAGATTGTATGTTGGAGCATTCTTATTGATATCAGGTCAATTTAACTTTTTACTTGTGTTTTGTGATCTCTTCTAGGGCGAGCGCAGATTGGAGAAGCGAAGAACTTTAGGTTTTTGACCAATAAGATGAACCTCCTACAATCTTAAAACTGTTTGTGATACATTGTCAAGTCAATTGCATTTTTATTTAATTTTTGAACACCTCCCTTTTCACTCTCGTGTATCTTTCTTTCTTAGTTTCATAGCTGTTGTCTTGAACACATTGAGTGTGATTCCTATTGGGGAATAAGATTCAATAGAACATCTGTATAATGTACGACGGAATTCAGTCAAAATATTGGGCATAGAAACACCCTATTGTATCATCTAGGCGCCCAATGCATACAACTCAAAAAAAATTAGACGTCTTTCTTTGCAAGCCAAAAATTCGTGATTGACCACAGGACAGGACTGATGCTACAAATTGTCAATTTTTGAGCGACAAAATCAGAGGAGAAAAAATTGCAACTAATATAGAGAAAAAGTTCATAATACAGGTGTGATAAAGAATAGAAGAAAGATGCTAATGTTAGTTAAACAAAGACTTTGAAAATGTCACGAATTTTTAAACTCTCATCAAAGAACTCTTTTCCTTCATTCTAAACCCAACGTTTGTGTTTTCGAGTTGAGCTTGCCCTAAATGGAGTTTTGAAAGATGAAAGAATCATCAATATCAAAGGTTCAAGGGATTTGAAATGATCAATAACAAAAAAGAAACTTACTCAGTTATACTTTGAGGATACGCAAATACGTTTTGAGGATCGTAAGCAGACTTGATCTGCGTCAATCTTTGATAACTATAAAGATAATTCAAAGGTCTCAGAAAGTGTGGTCAAAAAACACGGAAACGTTCTACACTCAACTGCGTGTTGTAATAGAGAGTCTTCCACTGATTTGCAGACAATCGATCATCGACGTAATTGGCATAGGCGCTAAGCAATCAACGATATGGATTAATATTTCGAGGCCAAGTTTCCTTGGAGAATCCAGCTCTCATAGCCATTGCTTACCCGTATCCCCATCCAGAAGGGTTGTTGTTTACGATGGTTGAAACCATTTGATCTAGGAATGTCAATCCTGCACTCGGGAACGGTGGAGCAAAGTTGCTCGATGAAGTGTAGAACTAGCCGCACGAAAGAAAAGAATAGTTCAGACAGCCGAATGTTTAAGATAAAGATCTACAGTGGCACGCTAGATAGCTCACTTGGATAGCCAACAAGATGGAACGTTGAGCAAAAGCCGTTGCATCCTTTGCTACTGCAGTGATAGCTGAATTCGAACCACCGTAGAGCTCAAACTGGACAAACCAGTTCTTCATGATCCAGAAGGTTGGAATCAGTGACATGGAAGAGAAATCAGATAAAGGAAACCGTTCAGTACCGTATCCGTTTTCCATCCTTCCGATGAGAGATATTTAGAAAAAGCTTGGATGGAAGAATTAGACATGGGTGCCGATTGTGGAGTGGTCAAAGACTTTGCATAGAAAGTATCATGCTCTGCTGATAAGTCTACGCCTGTTTAGGGAAACAAGGAAGATTGACGTCAAATCCATCATCGAGTCACCTCAAGCTGTACTAGATTTACTGACCCGAAGTCGACAGCGCCTGCGAACCCGCCAAGCTTTGCAAGCTGGTTAGCCAATCACTCTTCTTTACATTCCTCTGGCTCGGCGCTGGCTATAGGTTTTCAAGTGTATATGCGTTAACAGCAGAGCAAGATGTTCATGAGGTGATCTGAGCTTACCATGACGTTCAAAAAAGGCTGAATGACAGATGGAAATTTTGAATTATCACCATACCAAGCCCCAACCAGAGCGAAATTCAAACGTCCCGATTGGCTCCCTTGTGCTAAATTAGCTTCCACTCCAAGTTCAGCAGGTAGATTAGACCGACAAAAGACTTGATATTTGATTAACGCATTTGCAAATCCATTTTGATCTAAATCCCATTGGATATCAAAGTTGGTAGGTTGACTAGGAGCGGCATGAGTTTGAAACTTCATTGAGGTCATGATACCGTACGAGGCTCCTGCCCCTCTCAAAGCCTATCGACGTAGCACAATCTCTGAGCATTGATGATCCAAGGGGACATGGAATGGGATGAGCATGAAAAGTCACGTTCCACTTACCCAGAAGAGGTCTGGATTGGTATTTTGTGATGCCTGAACAATCGTACCGTTTGCAAGCACCACTTCCTGACTGATGATGTTGTCCAAGGTCAAACCCCACATCCGACTGGTGAAACCGAACCTAAAAACCAAGTGAAGCGAACAAAAACGGTCAACTCGGATACTTTTCACTTTCTCTCTCGTTACCGAGTTACTTACCCTCCAAATGACGCGTGACCTCCAATGCCAACGTACGCACACGTACCATGAGGCAGTGCTCGCCCACCTTGAGAGTTCAATCCAATAGCCACATCACCTAACCTGTTCCCAGTTCCGATAACAGCTTGACCTGTTGACTGATCGACAGATACGGTCTTGATTCGAGAGAGATCGACGACTAAGGCGCCATTGGTTCCCCCCAAACCATAGGCGGCGTACGAATGTCCACCTGAGCGAGGTGAGACTACAAGAAGGAAGTACGAGAAGACTTTGAGTCGGGAAGGTGCGATTTTGAAAGATGGATAAGATCATAAGCACACCTGGAAGCTTTTCTCCAACAGCTACTTTAACGGAATCCGAGACAGCCTTAGTGCTGTTCGGGAAGACGATGGCAGCTGGAATATAGGTCAATCGTTTATTGAAAGGTGTAGCAAATTTGTTATAAGATGAATCTCCTGGAAAGACAGCATCGATTCCCAACTTAGAGAATTTGGCTCGTAAAGAAGCAGTATCTGATCTAACAGAAGATAACAAGCTCAAAGCGCATGCAACGGTAAACAAGGAGTTTAGCATGTTTTTAAATTTTGAATACCACAAAGTAAAGTCTTGGAAGTTTTAAGTTGAGGAGACGGAATCAGAACAATTGACCATGAGACAATGGCATGAAAGAAGTGAGAAGGTGACTTCTTTATATCCCTGAAATGTACCATCTTTCCAACTAAAAGCGCAAGCTGTGATGATTTCTAAAGCGGTGATGAGTGTCAGTCCTGATCAAGGACCTCCCAATCATGTTTGAGCAGTTGGGCCGCTGGACAGTTTTCGGTCAAGTCATCTCATATGCTTCATTCTATATCTGGCTTCATCATTGCAATGAGCGGTATGCTGTGCCGGTGGGAACACAAAATGATTGCTTGACATATCATCAAGGCCCTACCGTCAAAGGAGTTGCCAAGATGATCTCTCATGAGCATCTTATAAGGATGAATGGAGCTGCTGTACACTAAAACGAACAAAGCTTGATAATCTGACCTTCCCAGCCTCTGTGACCTCCACGCTTTGCGGTTTTCCAGTGTGATCTACCACAAGGCTTTATGGACTGCGGAAGACCGGTTCGAGACTTGAATCTTCTTTGTTGCTTTATGCATTCAGAACCTTGTGGAGAGGGAACGTGATAAAATTCACGCTCGAGCGTTCATATCGAAAGAGCCCCTTGAAGATTTAATTTTTAGATTCCATGAAGAATCTGTCTATGTACTCTCAAGCATGTATGAATAAAAGCAATTGACTGGCATAGATGGAAGTGAGATTGAGGGTTGAAAATAAAGCAAACGAGATTTGATTCTCTTCAAGAACAAGCACAAATTGAAGCCTTTGATTGCTTGAGGTATCTTGGATCTTGGAGTAAACTTCTTGGTATTTAGATGTACCAAAGTTATGAGCCCAAGTACATAAAAAACAAATACAACAGTTCATGTCACCCTATGCCACCCCTCTACATTTCTTTGTCTTACCTTCTTAAAGTTTTGCTCATGAGAATCCACTATCAATTAGGGTACTCAAAGTTGAGTATAGTTGTATATAGTTTCGTGTATATAGTTTTTTTACAACTATACACGTGGATCTCAAACTATATTTTTGAAGGGCACTTTAGGGTTCGCCAATCCTACTCACTTGCCCCACCCTCGACCCAAACTCAGATTCCACCAGTATACCATGCCCCCTCAATCGCCTCCTTCCCCAAACGCCGTCCTCATTCAAAGTAATCTTCCCCTCGAACAACAAGAAACCCCTTCAACCCCAATCACTGCAACGTTGCATCCCCTAAGCAGTTCGGCTCCAACTCAAATTCAACTCGTATCCCCTTTTCCTGGCCACCACCCGTTTATCGCTTCTGGCTCTCCCCTTGTCTTCACGTATCCTGCAAGTCAACCTCTTCAAGCAACCACTCCTTCCACTCTTCCTTCGGCTATTGTGATGCCATCGTCTCTTGCCACATCCGCAGCTGCAACTGCTGCAACTTCATCGGAACCACAAGTCAATAAGCCGAAGAGAGGTCGTGGTCGTGGTACTCGAAATTCATCTAAACCCGTATCAACATCATCAACAAGCAAAATCAAAAAGAAAAAGCCGAACACAACCCCAGAGTCCGCCAGTGCTGAAGACGAGGGTGGTCGGAAACAACTTTCATGGCAGAAACAGTTGAATTTGGATGGGAAGACTATGTTAGATTTGATAGTCGAATGGTGTTGTTTAACTTGGGGTGATCAAGGTTCTTCAAATGACGAGAAGTGGATGTGTATGGAAAGCACCGATACGATCTCAACCAACTATGACAGATATCGAATGGGCCTACCTGGAAAGAAAGAATGTGCACGAAGGTGTGCTCTGTACATTGGTGCAAATGGTTTCGACGCTCCAAAATGGGATGGCGTAAAACAAAAGGTAAAAATTTCCTATATATATGTATTAATATGTTTTCAAAGATTCTGACCGTTTTCTTTTTTCAATTTCAGATCGAAAATTTGGAATTTAAATTTAAAGAGGCTGAGAAATGGCGGAAGTCGACCGGTGAAGGTGGTGGAGCTGTGATAAGTGAGGGTATCGAGTCAGATATCAAGGAACACCAACTTAATGGAACTTGGACCGAGGAGATGGAGGAAGAGATTAGGATGATGGCTGCAAAAACCACAAAAGGTATGCTCTCTTCACTTACACATCGTTCATGTATTTGCTGACGGCCTTGTCTTTTCCTTCTGAATAAGAATGTTTGCATAGTAGGTGCACCTACTATGATGCCCTACTCCCGGTCATGGGAAATCGAGCTGGGAATGAACCGCTCTTTGTGGCAGATTCGGGTCCGAACACTAACACTCTAACATCGCCTTCACATATCATAAGTGACCCCAGATCTCCTCAAGACGAAGATCCTGAAACTCAGTTCAGCACTTGGGATCCGACTCAACCCTTCAACATCAATGTCGATTATTTGGATGATGAGCGTTCCGTTCTCAACAGTAAGTTGCGGGATTCGGATGATCAAAGCAATCCGACATCATCCCGCCCTATCGAACGCCAACCGAGCTCTCAAACATCTTCGACGAAACCCAAAACGCTTCCTCGGCCGAACCCTAGCCAAAAACCAAACCATCAACAGCAAAACTCAAGACGATCATCGGGAGGTAGCATAGGTGTACTCAAGTCAATTCAATCGAGTCTGCCTACAGCTGATTATGAAGAAATCAAAAACGCTTACCAGTCTGCAAATAGCAACAACGAAGTGATGATCGAGCAAGCCGCATCAACTTCGAAATCCATCCTCAACTTATTAGAGAGTCGCTTTCCAAAGGCACAGCAAGATTCATTGGCAGAAGATCAAGATTTAACACCGGAGGAATTGGACAAGAGGAAGGCTAAGAAAGCAAAACAAGAAGAGCTGGAAATGCTCAAATTAGAGCGTGAATTGGCTCAGGAACGCAGGGCCTTAGCTGAGAACAGTGAGGGGTCAGGTATGTCTAAAGTGGCTTTGGGTCGAGAGAAAGCGGATATGATTACAAAATTTTGCTCAGCAGGCCTTTCCCTTGATGACGCTCGCAGGATGGCTCAGGAGATCATTGACGATATGAAATGACTATTTCATATCATCAAACTTTTTTTGGGTAATAAAATTAAGATAGATCAAATTTTTATTATGTTGGTTTTTTTCTGTTTCAGTCTTCTTTTGTGTCGCCCTCTTTTATGTCACCCAACCATCACCCTTACTTTAAATAAAAACACATGAATTGGTTTTTAGAAATGGTTTATTTTTCCTTCAAACAAAAACGGTTTTTTTATATCATTTTGTTTTCTAAACATAAAAAAATTTCCATAAATGATGACAGGATTTTTGTAAGTAGGCGATGAAATTTATGAAGTTAGTCAGCTTATATACCACCTTTAGCCTCCCAAGCAAGCAATTGGTAATCTTCCATTACCAATCGTTTGATATCAATGAGATGTACTTATTTTCAACTAAAAATTTTCACATTCTCAATCATATCCCCTTCTTCACTTCTCATAACATGTCCGCGTCCATCGATCAATCTTCAAGACCTTTCTTATTATCTCATTTACCTACCTCAGCTCGAGTTTCATTCCCTGTACCTTCTAATCAGTCACAATGGACTCTAGCTGAGATCTCTAGAGAAGCTTTCAATCTTTGGCTTGAACTTCAAACTCAATCACCTTTAAATTCAATCATTCAAGCTCAAAATCAACAAAAAGAAGACGATCAAGCCGAAGATGATGATAACGAAAACGAAAATAAAAAATCAATTCAACTTGCCAAAAATATTGATGAAGCTAGTCTCATCCGAATCCTAACTATTGCCAGGTATTGATCGGAAAAGATTGACTAGTGGAAATGTGTTTTCAAACACATTTCCTGATGTGTTTGAAAACACATGTCCTGAAGAAAAGGCAACTTTTTATTTATTTATGAAACTCTTATTTTAAAAGAGAAGAGATAAGATTGAGTGGATGAGTCAATGAAGATTTCAATCTTATCTCGGTGGCTTTTGGAAAAGTTTAGATCAAACTTTTTCTCTCTCCTCAAGAAGTGTCAACCGTTAAGCTCCAATATTCCATTGCACACTAAAGTTGTATATAAAGTAATTGGACAAGGTGATGTCTTATTCTTTGAAGTCTTATTTCATCCACACTGATACAAATTCAATAATAATCATTTAAATATTTGTGAAAGCGCCTCCTTCCTCCTTAATCAAAAACATGGCACGTCTCATTTTATTGACGCGCTTGGTAAAGCCTAAATTGCCTGAGAAGTTCGTTACGTCTGTGATAGGAAGGGTTTCGATCCTCATAAACCGGCTCCTCACCATCCACATCTTCCTCTTGAACATCTTGAAAAGGTTCCATTTGATTAAACACATCCCTGAATTTGACCGCGAAGTTATGCAGGATGCAGCATACCTTAATCCAGTTGACAGCACGTTCAGCTGAAGGTACATCTTGAATCTGAATTCGTAAGTTTTGCAAAGATTGAAATCGTAATTTGAGTTGGCCGTTACTGTGTTCACTTACAACTCTTTGCTCACTCAGAGCCCGGTTAAAGTCCCTCCTCAGAGCATCCAAGGTATTCAATCTTGGACTCTTAAAAGTGGGGATAAGATGTTGTGAGCACGTATACCCAGAATCCGCTAAGATATATTCTTTTTCGCCGAAATAGTCCTCCGCATGTTGTGCAAGCTATACAAACATGCCAATCACCATCCAAAAAAACAAAGTAAAGAAGAGGGAAATTTACTTACGTGTGATGAAGAATAGACACGTTGGTCGTGTACACTACCACACCATCCATGTAGGTAATAGATAATTCGTCCTTGGTGATCTGAAACCAACATCGTATTGAGAGCATATGTATGCTTACGTGTCCAGAAATCCTCTGGATCTTTGGTTGGGGCAAATGCTAGAGGTATTAAAGTCCCGTCAATGAAACCTACGCAGTCTTTAAAGAAAGACTGCCCCCCAATAGCATTCTTGATGACGTTTCTTTCAACCTGATTGGGCCAATAAACGTATTGACGTTCCAGTTTCAAAATTGCTTCGAAACAACGGAACGTGAAATTGTGAACGGATCCCTCTAAAGACAAATATGGTCAGTTATGAAACCATGATTGGAAAGTTCTGGAGCTCTGACGTACCACTAAAACCAAACATCTGACCTATCATGTAAGCACTACCACCGTTGCCACTGGAACCTAGACGACATAGAGTGACCACCAACTGCCACTCGACAGGGGATTGAGGCATTGAAGAGTTGCTATGAAAGACGGGATCCTCTCGGATGAGACGAGTCAAATGATCGAAATTCTGTCTTGACATTCGAGCCTAGTCAACAAGATTGATAAAGATCAATGTTACAGCGGAGTCATGGGTGAGAAGTGCAGTGAAAGTAGGACTTACATAGCGAAGAAAATTGCGATCCGAGCCATTGAAAACATGGCGAAACCTGAGTTCTTGGAAAGCAGTAAGTCGGTCGTGAAACCTGGGTTCAACGTATCGCAATCGAGTGAGGAAATCGAATGCTTGACCAATACCCAAGGCGATCTTATAGTGGTGTTCATGAAAGGCTTGCTGTGACATGATCAAGGATTGAACTTCGGAGGCACCTTTGACAAAAGTGTTGAAAGCCGAAACAAGAGAGATCGCAGCGAGGATGAAGGATTCGTTGGAGTCGTCCAAGACCATCAGTGTCGTGATGGATAACAATTCGATGTGAAGAGAAACGTATAGCCCAAGATAAGACGGAGGATTCGAACTAGAAACGAGGCGAGATAAGACATGGGCACTCGCTCGCGCGAGATCAAGGGATATATGTTGCCGTTTGCCCACACGAGGCATGATTGAAAACTATGTAAGAATGTGGGCAAAGGGACTCAAAGTAACATAGTTTTGGGGTGCCAAATATACTTTTGTTTGCCCCGCCAAAAAAAAAAAAAAAGTATATACAAAAAGTATATACATGTAACTATGCAACTTTGAGTACCCTAAATGTACATACATTGAACTTTGGTGTTGCCTTCACCGATGCTTCACCAAATGATGAACTTTGCCATATTTTGCGTCTTGATTAAAGCTTGACATTTATTCCCGGAACTCCGGTACACCAATGATGAAGATTCTTCCACTCTGAGCTCAAGCAACCTGATTCGCATCCCGTATAGAGTTGAGCCTTGATGAACGCAGTGCTTTTGTAATCACTTTGCGCTCTAGTCATCAACCTGTTTTCCATGATGATGAAGGGCCGCTTGACTCAGTCTTGAGCTCCAAATGGGGCGCCCTAGCCTATGATTACAAGCATGTCCGAGTGCATCTCATGAAGTGTGCTCACACGCTTTCCAGCTCCAAGCGTGACACAGGCGCATTTGGGAATTTGCCGAAGTGTATCTCGTCAACTCATCTGTTCAAAGGAAACCCATCTGCCCCACAACGATCTTTGCTTGACTCAGTTTGACTCCGATGGCCATATCGAAAAAGGTCAAATGTACCCGAAAGTCTTAGGTCGAATGCCAGACTTTGAGATGTGCCGAACAAATCTCCTTCAACCTTTTGAAATTCACGCTCCACTGTACACTGGGTTCGGCAACGCACATGTGACATGTGGGACCCACCAAAAAGTCCCACACATTCTCGGTCCCATGTGTGACCGAGATTTGACATTCGGTAAACCCGAATGTGGCAAAAGGCCCACACCGATTTTTGCCCATATGGGCAAAAATCGATCCCATTCTTGCATACTCCTAAAACTCGTATTTTTTTTGGTCATATGGGACCTCATCCCATCAACGTGAGTTTCTTCAACTTGTAATTTTTTTTTTCCTCATCTTTCGTTTCACTCGACTCTGACAAACCCTTTGATTATTCTTCACACCCTCCCCTACTCGACTCCCTGTTTTCAACCCACTTGGATTGGTTTCGACTTCAACTTCCAAACCAAATTTCATCGAATTCCATTCGACTTCAACCTCAATACTTTTTCAAGAATTGATTCAAAAAAAATTGATTTTTGAGTGAAAGATACGATTCACCAAAAATTCATTTTTTTTGGAAAGATTTGAAGCAAAAAAATGGAATATCGAGTGAAATGGGACGGATGAGAGCGAGAAAAGAAGGGAATTCGAGATGAATCGAGTTCTGTGTACTCGATTCATCTCAATGGGTGATCATCGATAAAATTGATGACCATTTACCGAATGGCAGAGTGGCCCATCATCTCGCCAATGATCGCATAATGCGATCATTGGCGAGTTTACCGAATGTCTTGGAATGAGATGCTATTGAAAAGGAAGGCTACTCTCGGGTATACTGCGTTGTACACGTAGTGGTGTCGCGAAGCGGCACCCACAACGAAATCTTGTTGTATTGCCTAGAATCTTGACCGAGATGAACAACCGCTGGATACGCGTAGAGGTAAACAACAAGATCCCTATGGGGAGGCCTGAGGCCTTTACAAATTAAAAATTATGAAAAAATTAAACTAAGAAAAAAGTTTTAAAAATAAGAAAAAGAGAACAGGAACTACAAATTTCTTGATACTGGCCAACCTTATAATCCTACTAGAACCGATGCCTATTAAAAGCCCTCACTTACAACCCCTCTGTTGCACCTTACTCGTATGTAATAAGAAAAAGGAAAGAAAAAGACAGTAAATAAAGAAACCCAGTTATAACGCTAGCCCTCGTCGAAATTTTTTTTTTTTTTTTTTTTTTTTAGGTGAGGGTGGGTGGGAAAAAAAAATCTTGAACAACAAACTGAGACTACAATCGGACACAACTTGGGAAATTAATATATTGAGAGGAGACGTTTTAGTGAGAATAATCGGAGGAACTCTATTAGTGAAACATAAGTATTATTCTTCGCGCAGAGGGAGTCAGGAGAATGCGATAAAACGAGAAACCGCATGTGCTTGTGTCCTGCTACTGATTCCATCATTTTTGCTCTTGTAGTCGTTGGGGTATCGACTGAGACCTGAAATAACTGTACCCCTCCGACTTTAAGATCTTCTTTGTGAAATCAGTTCTTTTTCAGTTTGTTGTTGTCCATTTCTCTACCTCTTATTCCACTTAGTTAATATCCTACCAACTTCGAGGAATGAGATGCTATTGAAAAGGAAGGCTACTCTCGGGTATACTGCGTTGTACACGTAGTGGTGTCGCGAAGCGGCACCCACAACGAAATCTTGTTGTATTGCCTAGAATCTTGACCGAGATGAACAACCGCTGGATACGCGTAGAGGTAAACAACAAGATCCCTATTTGCCGCCCGCCTAATGATAGAATGGTGATGGGTAAGACAAGACTGGTGATGGAGGCAAATAGAAAGTTAGTATGATGTCATTCTGTCATATGAGAACAAATCATGAAGGTACGGAAACTCGTCGGATTGGGAAGCTGTTCACTACGTACTCGCATCATCTGCGGTCTGCCCTCCCGAAGTTGACTTCGGCTCCTAGATGGCCTTCGGCTGATATAGGGAACCGCCTATGTAGTGGCAGGCGCATTATCGGGTGGTCGCGGATGTATGTTTTGAATGCTTCCGAGGACCATCTACCTATATCCTGTATATGTTCTTGTGGCAGGCCGGCTTGGGCGAGCGCTGACGCACCCCCGGACCTCATCGAGTGACCAGATTTGTCCTTCGAGAAGAATTGGTAGAACCTTTTCAGAAACCAGGACCTGGTCGGTAGCAGTCCTGCGCTCGTGATGAACAGGTGGGGTGAAGTTATGAAGGCCTCGTCCCTGACTCTGAGATATGCAAGGAGTGCTTCCACCGGGCATGCCCCCTCGATCTGGCACTTCGCTAAGATAATCGTCGATCCTAAGAAGAACGGGTCTCCTTTGTGGTATGGGAGCACATATTGTACGAATCCGCCACACCTGGACACCAAGAGTGACAACCTAGAGATCACTTTCCTCTGGTCCCTTAATTGCGGAGAATCGGGCACTGTGATTTTGCCTAGCCTATGCAGGGCATGGAAACCGACAGTGAGCATGGCGGAGAAAAGAAGAGAGTCGAAATCGGTTTTTGAGTTTTTTGAGACTAGGATGAGGTCGGTAATTGTTAGCGGTTCCTTCCTCGTGACTGGTATGGAGAATTGGGCTTTGCAGCCTTTTAGGACTTTTCTGACGTCTGGGTGGTTGGTGATATGAGAGACGTTGGGTACGAATTTTTGGTAGGCCGACGCTATCCCGGAAAGGTATGCTTCGACTGATCTGGGTGATACTAGCTTGCCGGTGCGAATGCTCACTCGCCGGCAGGAGTACGAGATAAAGGAGGAAATGGAATCGACTGTGGGGGTGGGGGGATAGTTTTCCTCTCTGCAGAAGGTTAGGAACGCTATCAGAGCCGACCTGTATTTAGCTTTCGTGGATGAGGCTAGAGCCTTATCGGCGTCCGCTTCTGCTATCGCCAACAAGAGTTGTTTTCTGGAGGGGGACGACATGACTGGTGTGGTCTCCTGGAAAACCTCCTTGAGGTAGCTCTTTAAAAGCATCTAATTCGCAGATGGTGGCTGATGGGGATTCTTCATGTACTTTGGACAGCAGACCGCGTGAAAGCGCGTCCGCGAAAACGTTCTTCTTGCCTGGTAAGTGACATACCCGCACATCTACCTTCGTGCGGATGATAATCTCGATCATCGCTCTAAACAAGCTTCTCACCTTCCCGACTGGCCTATGGGATAGGAAGAGGTCGCATACGTTCGACGAGTCTGAGCACACGAGTATTTTCTTAGCTCCTCGCTGGACGCCGATGAGGATTCCGTGTCCTGCCGCGGCCAACTCCGCCCAAAAGATATCCCTCGATGGTAACGGAAGTGGCGCATGAAATCCTTCCCGCGTATTGGGCAGCCATATCCCGATCCCCAAAGGGCATGCGTCGGCTGTGCAAATGAAATCTGCTTCTGAAATCGTCCATACGCAGGACTCGAGCATCAGATTTCCCTCGGATTTCTCTAATTCCCCCGCTAACCACCTGAGATCTTCCTGGATCGACTTGTTGTGCGGAACTACCAGAGACTTGTGCGTTTTGCCGCTTATCTTCTCCCATGAAGATTGAAGGGACCATCTACCTAGGGGGAACGAGTTCAGCCCCCATGATGCCCAACCCAGCATCGATTGCCACTCCTTGAGGGTTTTCGTATTCGAACCGGTGAACTCTCTGATTGCTGAGACAAGAACCGCTTTCTTCTGTGGCTCCAGGGTGAAGGACAATTCGTTCGCTTTCACCAAGTGACCTATAATCTCCAGCTCCTCACCATGCAATTGCTTCTTCCATTCCCACGGGATATTCAGGAGGTCAAATAATAGCAGAAGCTTCGCTTGATCTAAAGGTATCTTCTGGCCTTTGAAATCTACTAAGGAACTTGCCGGGCATATCCCCCAGGTGTCGTCCATCAGGTTGTTAATCCGAGTGAGATTGAGTCTCGTCCTTGCTATCCATAAGACTAGCGAGAAAAAGGAGCACCATAATTTAGGCGACGCCGCGGATCCGAAATTCGCACACCTATCTACGTGAAACGTATCTCCCACTTTTACTATCTGCCTCATCTGCCAGGCTAGCGCCATCGCTAAGATTCTGTATGCGTTTTGTACGTCTGACTTCCACAAAATCAGCTTGATACCTTTTCTTTTCATTTCCACCATATAGGGTGCGAAGGATATCAGTGAATCGAATGATACTCTGATCTTGTCTTTGCAGATAAAGTCGTTGAGTGAAGGTTTCCCGAAGCTCATGTCGGTGCAGACCCTCTTCTTCGTTGACCCTTTCTTCTCGACTAACAGCAGCGGCGAAACTTTCATACCTGGCAGCAGAGTGTAAAACCCCGGGGAGTACCTTCCTGCTTTCACTTCTTCGTCTCTAGCCTTCACTAACAACTCCGGCTGTACGTTGCATACGCTATGATTTTTCACCGCTATTGTTTTTTCTGATGGTATATCGCTCATCGGCCAAAATCCTTGCTTCAGACCCTGTACGACCGATTTCACAAACGGCTGGTTCGGGTGATCCGATAGTAAGAATTCGAACATTTTCACATCCACCTGTCTTTTTATCTCAAACATCTCCGGATATTGTGATAGCGCGTATTCCGCCTGGGGGTCTTCTGATAGCGGTGGCGGGAGGTCCAACGGCGCTGCCGTCAGGCTTGAATCTATCGCGTTCGAGTATCCCTTGACTCCCGTCCAATCCCATTCAAATCCCCTCTTATATCTTCTCACCCCGAATTCGTCATTTGTTAATTCTTGCGACAACCATTCTTTGGTGAGTCTGTCTTCTGTTGGTCGCAAGTCGTCGCTGTCCTCTGTTTCAAGTTGAATGCGAGATTCGCTTATGAGACTCGTAACAGTCCACAAAATCACACATCCCATGAATTCTCCCAGCAGGACATTTTTGCGAGTTGCATTTCTCCAGATTCCACCCCCCACAAATCTGCTGATTTCTTGGTATATTCTTAGCACTCTTGACCTTTCCGGTCCATGGGCTGTCGACTTTGGGTTTCTTTTCGTATGTGGTTCGAGAGGATGACTGTCTGTTTTCGTTGTATGACTGGTGGGTCTGATGTCTATATGGTTGGATGGCGTCTTTCGTATGCTTTCTTTCTGCCAAAGCCATATGTTTGAGGTGAGATAGCTCCTCTCCCGCAAAGTCCGCGAAGGAAAGGTGACGACGCGTTGCGAACGCTTGTCGTAACGCGATATCGTATGGGATGACATCTCGCCAGTTCCCCTATACGGCCAAGTTAAGAATCACATCGCATATATCGATTTGTGTCAGTATCTGATGACTTTTGTATACCCTCCTTTTATACGGGTTTCTGCATCACTTATGGGTATCAGAAATGTACTAACTCTTTCTCGAAAAGTGCGTTCCATAATCTGTAGGTGTTTATCGTATTTTCTGAAGGACTTTTCTGCGCAGTTCTGATTTCACAAATGAAACAACCGACAAGAAAGGTCCCATCAGTCAACAAGCTTTATATATTTGTATCGCCCGGTATTGGCTATGTATAGTGTTTTACTCACAAAAGCCAGGCTAAGTGTATCAATGAGGTATGAGACTGCGTCTCTCCATTCGGTCGCTTCTCTGAATGGTTTTGGTTTGATTTTTCCTGCTGGATCGCCTTCTTTCGACTTTGATGCAATACTAAAGTTCGGTGTATTCGGACCCGCGTTAATTTTTTCCAAGTCAATAAATTTGTATTGGAGCAGGTCTTGAACCAGTGCATCTGGAAAGTTGTGACTTTTACCGGCCTCCCAACAGAAGTTAAGCACTGCGTCGTGTATGTTGTTATCTCTGTATTCTTTGATGAGTTTATTAATTTGTCTTGCTTCTTCTGGCAAACTTTCTTCTTCTGCTTTCTTATTTTTGACAAACGAAAATACATGATTAATTCTTGCTCTTGATCTTTCTGATCCTTCTTCTTCGCTCGAATAAATATCTTCGCTTTCATTTCTTCCCCTTTTTCTTCTCCCCTCTCTCTCTCTTTCTTCGTCTCTGCTTCTTCCTCTTCCTTCTCTCTCTTCTCTTTCTCTTTCTTCTCTGCCTTCCTCTTGATCTTGCCTATTAAGTCTGCCTTCTTCTCTTCTTTCCCCCTCAGCTTCTCTCTCTCCTCCTCCTTCTCTCCTTGCCCCTTGTCCAATAATCGGGATCGTTTGTAGTAATTGAGTAGGCTGTATGTATGGGTGGGTATCTGCGATCGGTTGGCTTGGGTCTGGCGGTAATCCCCCAATCGGGTAACAGAACCGATTTGCCCTGAGATCCCTCGCGATAGCTTCTGTAGCGAATAGCGAAAAGTGTCTGTGGAATTGTGGATGTTCGAAGGGTATTGTATTTGCGAATTGTGCTCTAAGGTTGACCATGTCAAACTCATTGCTACCACCCCCTGCGTCATACGCCTCCAGTAGATTACGTAGCGCTTCTGTAACATCTCGATTATAGTTCGCCCACTCTTCTGCCATCTACACTTCTCCTCAAACTTCCTCTTCTATGTCCAATTTTCTCGACTGTTCTTGTGTTTTCTACGGAAGCCGTGACGTGAAGTGACCGCCACGCTGTTTCCAAATTTTGGTTTTCAGATTTTGGATTTTGAAATTTTGAAATTTTGAAATTTTTGATTCCCAGAACACGAGCCCCTGCATACTACTAGAAGGGTGCTATCACGTATGCAATCTAAGTTATCCCCTTGCGCTGTGTATCCAATAGCCAGCCTATGAAGTTTTGATGATGAGGGATATATGTTTCCCTATTCATCTAAAAATTTCAGCCATATTACATTCATCTCTTACCTATCAACACGTCATGGATAATCATCAAGACTGTGAAGGCTGTGGAAGCCTTTTCCCAAGAATGACCACACCTGTGTGTGGCCGATGCCAGTGGAGGCAACTCAATCCGGACTCAGGAAGATGTCAAACACCCCAGTGCACCAGTTGTGGGAAGTGCTATCCATTCCTTGATGACACTGAATGTGCATCTTGCAAGAAGACCACCTCGGCACTTGTTCCACCTCCAAGTCCACTGAGCTTGACAACTCCAGCTTTGGCTCCAAACAGCAACACACCTTCAATCGCTTCACGTCTTCCGTCAGAGCTGTTCCAGGTTGGATTGCTCAGTCAGTTATCCTCAAATAACGCGTCAACCACCTTTTCCAATCCATCCCGACTTGATTCTCGACTTGATCTCTCTTCTCATGGTTCTCAGAGGCACTCAGTAACTTTGAATTCACAACTGCAAGGATCAATTCGAGCATCTCAGTCTGGGAGACGCACCATTGGACAGCCAAAGGGCAGGAAAAAGAAGAGGATAGAAGAAGAACCCAAGGAAGAAAGCCCTGAACTTGAGATTTCAATGAGTTTTTCGTACCTCAGTGGAATTGGCAAGTCAACTATTGTACATCCACTCACACCCAGAAAATTCAACATCGACCTGAACAACGCAGATTGGTTCTGGAGGCTTGGTTGGGATGTCTATGCCTACTATCTCAAAGAAGCAGTTGACTCAGCATGGCCATCTAAGCAGCTTCAGAGGGATAAGAAGATACATCCTCTTCCCCCCAACTTTTCACCTCAGTACTGTATCATTGCAGAAAACGGAATCTCAGTTTCAAAGGAGTCAATGGAATCAACAATCCGCAAAAGCAAGAAATTTGATAATAAGAAGTTTGGGTTGATCTTCAACATGCAGAAGTACTTAGCCACTCTTCCAAAGGAACCTTCTCCTGAGCCTGGGAGCTTGAAGCCTTTGTCTCGAACACACAAGCAAACATTTGTGGATGAAAGTGATACAACAGATGACCCAGCATCTGAAATTGAGGCATCTTCTTCTCGCACTCACACTCAAAAGCGCAAGCGAATGCAATTTTCATCATCTGAAGATGACAAAATCGACTCGAATATCAATGAACCCCTCAATCAACCAGTCTGTTCTCAAAATGTAAGTTTCTTCATCCGTATGTAACTTCCTTTATTCAGTTGATCAACTCAATCCATATCATTTGACATGTTCAAAAGAGGTCCACCCACGAAGACAGAGTCTCGGTGTCTGTACAAACTGATCAAACACTCACAATACACAATATCTTGGAGGCGCAGTTAGAGCATGATGAATGTGAGCTATTTTTGTTTTAATTCTTATTTGTAGATTACTGATATATGTATTCTATTGCTCTCAATCTCTAGCTTTGTCCCTTGAAAGCTTTGGTAACACACATGAACTTGCCCCTGCTGCAAAGGAAATTCTCCCATACCCCCCTCGCCCGATTGTAAATTGGAACGAAGGATGGCTGCTTTCATTCATCACTAAGAACGGAGAACCCTTCTTCAAACCAGTCCCGATCTCCTTCCGTGTGGATCAAGATTTGTTAATTGGTCGTGGTTGCAATATGGATTGTTTCAAAGCAGAACTGCTGCTTGATAACCAGGTACATAGTGTGGTGGCCAAACATAGTCAAAGTCTTCACTGTCCATTGGCGTACTATCAGTGTCAAGCACAGACATATGCCCATGTAGAGAGTGTTATCAACAGCTTTAAAACGGACGTCTTGAGCAATGGAAGATTTACTCAACTTGAGAAGGACCTAGTTCGGGATTTGAGAGTATGTTTTTCAGTTAACTTTGATCTTGTCAATTGTAGCTGATTAAAAAAACTTTTGATTTATGTTCATTCAATTTCCTAATATTTTAGATCGTGAAGAGCTGGGTTGTTCAATCTGTGGGAACTGAAGAGACTCATCTGATGAAGAACGATACTTCGGACTTTTGGATCTTTGAGGAGGAGCTTGTAGGGGATTTTGTGAGATACGTTGGCAATGATGATTTCACTATCAAATTCCCAGGAGACCAGCTTCATGAAATGCTCCATGCGTTAACTCACTACGACTTGGAAAAGAACACTGGTCGATCTTTCATATGCGACTTACAGGGAGTTGGCTCTACCCTGACGGACCCAGCTGTCATCGATCTCGAGTGAGTGCAGCATCTTATGGCATCAACGTTCTAAAGCCTCTTTGTTGATGATTTTTCTTTCATCCTAGTAAAACCTTTTCAAGCGGAAACCTGAACTATCAAGGACTCAAGCTTCTAATCAATCAGCACGAGGAAAACCATTGGTGCACCAATCTCGGCCTCAAATGTGTTGACACATGGGAATTCCAGCTCAAAAAGTAGTTCAACACGAGGACAAGACTGTTTAAATAAGCAATCATATACCACATTCTCATTTCACAGCTCATCGGTCAAATTAACTTTCATGCCTTCTGATACTTTAGATCCTATTTCACCTCGTACTCCAACTCAATTCATAATCAATCAAATTTTATTCTATCTTATCAATCCCTGCTAAAGAAGTGTCCCTGTGTGATGTTGTTCGGAAGGTGATGTCAAAACCATCAGCTTTGAATCGGTCCAAAAGGATCAGCTTTGAATCGGTCCAAAAGGATCAGCTTTGAATCGATCCAAAACGCTCAGCTTTAAATCGATCTAAAACGCTCAGCTTTAAATCGATCCAAAAGGCTCAGCTTTAAATGAATCCCAAACAATCAGCTTTAAATCAATCCACTGAGAACTACACATCAGACAGATGAACCAAACTTCAACTTCATCTTTATCTTCAACTCCACCTCCTACTTCTCCTTCAGCTATCTATCCTTCATTTGACCTTTATCCATCCTAATTCAAACACATTCAAATTTTCAATTGATTCAAATCAACTTAATAGCAATCCTGCCAATACCATTGCTTCTGTGGGTGGGGCTATAGTGAGTGCTATGATCAGAGAGGCTACTGCTGGGATCA
Organism: Melampsora americana; assembly: GCA_022264835.1. Lineage (NCBI taxonomy): Eukaryota > Fungi > Basidiomycota > Pucciniomycetes > Pucciniales > Melampsoraceae > Melampsora > Melampsora americana. The sequence goes on from JAIFHY010000020.1 coordinate 439,290, forward strand.
GATCGGGTGTAGGTGTTGCAAATCATGTGACTAATTATACTCTTCCTTCTCCTAGTCATTCTCAAAAACCTACTTCTAATCATCAACTTTGATTACAAATACAATTGATTCTAACCACATCACAAATCATAATCATTCTATTGTTCATAATCATCAAAGTACGAATCATCAAAATAAAAATCAGAATCCTACTCCCATTCCAATCTCATCTAGTTCATCTGATAGAAGGAAATGGGACCCTCAAATCATCCATTACTCTTATATCCAAACTGCCCAAATCATTGTTGATTCTAGATTAGAAATCTCTTCATCTCAAATTTCACAAATCAATAACACTATATATTCCACAAGTATGGGTAAACAACATCATGAAAAAGAAACCCTTATCTCAACACCAATTTGCCTCACCTTCTAAATTTTGACTTCATCTTAATCCACTAATCCTAATACACATCACTAATCCCTTAACCAATTCACTACACACCACTAATTCCTACTACAAATCAAAAAGATGAATCAGATCTCCTTACTCCACACCACTTTTGGTTGATTACATGTGTATCTTGAGATTGTGAAAATTATAATCAAAAAACAGGTTGTTCATTTCACAGAGTTTGTTTCACTTGGTTATTGATTGTTCTACACCACTTATGAGATTGCAATAATGAGGCTGCTTGGAACAATTCATCCTAATCAGATTCACACCTGAAACTTATGTAGATAGGAAATGAAGTCTTATATTTTTGTTTCCACAATAATCTAAATGAGAAGGAATATAAATGAGGAAGGCCATAAGAAACTGGCTATTGTGAGGATCTTGGATTTAATTGTGAAGATTATGTATAGTTAACTGCTCCTTGATGTACTTGGATTTTGAAACAAAGAAACAATTAACCTGACTCATCTGAATCTTCATCTTCATAAAACCCCTCCAAGTCCAGATGCGGCTCAATCAGTCTCAACAAGGGTAAAACTTGTTGAAAAACTATCCATACATTGTTGAGTATAATTTGGTTCTCTTGTATACCTAACCGTTGTATCAAAGTGGAAATTTCCAGGGACAGATTTGGAGGAGATACTTGCAAAAGAGTCTCATGGTCCGGGTATTGATTGTTGATTATCTGCTGTATGGCCTCTTGGGGTACAGGATGAAGTCCTTGGGTGGCATCATAATTCTCAGGAGAGTAGAAACATGTATTGGGTGCCACTCCAGTTGGAAGGTGTGAATGTTGATTTTTGCGAGTTCGGTACGTGTTCTTCCTTTCCATGAATGAATTCATCACACGTTGAACCAAAGGTATCCAGAGGTGTAAAAACAAAGCTCTACACACAAAATTTGAAATCATGTTCTTGTTAGCAAGGAAACCCAAAAGACAAAGGCTGATTTCAGTGTTAAAAACTGACTTCTGAAGTGGTTCCTTTGGATTATACATTCCAGTATCAATAGCCACCTTGATATCATCACGGAGAGTTGTATTCTTTGCTCGCATTAGCTGGGCCCAAAGTGACTCTATTTTTTGATTGTGAGTAGAAGTGGTGTAGTGGTGATGCTTCAATGCGTCTTCAACAGTCTCACCAGCATAGATATGTGTAAACAAAGCTTGGAATGTAGCCATATCACCAGTCTCGGTTCCATGATCAGTTGAAGTTTTGACTGGGAATCCTCCAACAGCAGAGATAAGCTCTAGAAAGTATAGACCAACTACTCGTGGGTTGTTGTTTGTTCGTCCAACTCGAAGACTCAAAACCTTCCTGGACCATGTATCAATAAAACCATAAATACATATCCCATACGGCTTAAGTTTATCGTGCCCATCACTAGCCCACAGATGATTGGGGCCTGGAACGTGAAAGATACGTCGCTTGAGAACACCACGACGGCGAAGTTCCATTCCTTCAGGATCAATTACACGCATCAACTGATAGACTGTATCACGATTGATCTTGATATGGTGATTAACGGCTAGGTTTTGCTGCATAGTTCTATATCCAGCATTCCGATCTTCACCCTCAATTGCTTCCAGTAATAAATCTACCACCTGATCCACAGTCACACGGCCTTGTTGTACATGATCATGACGCCAATTGATACCCAAGTCTTTTGACATTGTTTGAATGTTATACATATTGATGGGAATGTCGTATGTATCATTGATTGCACACATGGCTTCTAGACGTGTCATTCCAAAAGTGTAGTATTGTTGTAGTAAAGGATAAGCTCTTTCTTTCTGCTCCTGAGTCATTGACGGCCGAGCGGTGGTGAGGTCAAAGCGCTGTAGAATACGTTGCAGGGTTCGCAAAGTGGTTTGAATATTGTGATCATCAGAAAGGCGAGTGACCATTGTAGCCTGAGTGATACCTTCCTCACAGTAGCCAAGAAGGATTGGGTCAAGGACCTCATCATCTATTTCATTGATTTGTACCATGTTTTTGCAAGTTGATTACAAGGTTGGTAAGTGCTAATGAGTTGATTGCTTGAATCTCAATTTTGACTCAGTGAATGATAATTTTGATTGATTGAATGACAAATTTGATTCAGTGAATGACAAATTAGATTCAGTGAATGACAAATTAGATTCAGTGAATGATAATTTAGATTCAGTGTGATTGATAATTTTCAAGACAACAGCTGTGTAATTCAAAAAAATGCTCGGCGGTGAGTGGTGATGGTGGTATATAGCTGGTGATGATGAAAGTGTGGTGTGTTGTGGTGGTGTGGTGTGATGTTGAAAATCCGGACGCGGAGATAGAAATCCAAATTTCGAACGAAAATCGAAAAACCAAAATCCAAAATCTGAAAACCGAAATTTGAAAACCGCGTGGCGGTCACTTCACGTCACGGCTTCCGTAGTTTTCTGAACTGATTAACGGATTCTTTATTTAATAGAACTCTAAAAAAATCTTGAACAACAAACTGAGACTACAATCGGACACAACTTGGGAAATTAATATATTGAGAGGAGACGTTTTAGTGAGAATAATCGGAGGAACTCTATTAGTGAAACATAAGTATTATTCTTCGCGCAGAGGGAGTCAGGAGAATGCGATAAAACGAGAAACCACATGTGCTTGTGTCCTGCTACTGATTCCATCATTTTTGCTCTTGTAGTCGTTGGGGTATCGACTGAGACCTGAAATAACTGTACCCCTCCGACTTTAAGATCTTCTTTGTGAAATCAGTTCTTTTTCAGTTTGTTGTTGTCCATTTCTCTACCTCTTATTCCACTTAGTTAATATCCTACCAACTTTGATTCATAAGAAAGACATTCGCTTACACACACGGTGAGAAAATTTCTCACCGTGTGGCAAAAGTTACATATGTAACTTTTTGCGATTTTTTTTACCCAAGGGAGTGGTATGTAATTCTCAGATCGGCTGATCCATCCCAACCTGACCTGATCAAATTCAACCTATGATGTCATCTAACCCTTCATCTCGATCACAGCTAACCACTTCCATCGGATCACAACCCATCATCTCAAACCACAATGAGCTTACAAGAATATCAAGACAACAGTTCAACATACCCAGTCAAATGTGAATGGACAGACGAACAAGAAGAAACAATGGTAGAGATGCTCGACATATCTCAAAGTAATACTGATTGTCGTAATGGATTTGTTAGAGCAATCTGGAAATCTATCGCAATTGCTTTGAAAGGAACTGAAGGTTTGAGTAAAGTCAAGACTGGTGACATGTGTAACTCTCATTGGAAAGTGGTATGGTTTTTCTTTATTCATCTAATTCCTTTTTGATCAAAGTCTCATTTTCATCATCTTTTGTTAAGTTGTCTAGAAGGTACAAGGATGCGAAACAATTGCAGGAGATCGGGGCTAGCTGGAATGAGGAATCGAGTATGATCGAGCTGCCAAGGAACCGATGGGAAGAAATGGCCAGTATGCCAGTAAGTTGAACTTGTACTGTTTTTGTTTCTTGAAATTATTTTTAACCTGAATTGAACTCTAGACGATCACCAACAAAAGACTGGGATGGTTTCGAAGGAGGCAATTCCCGCTCTACAATGCTGTTGGAGCCGTTGTGGATCGAGGAGTGATAAAGGATGGTGACCAGCTCGAGAATTTTGCTCCATCTGACCGCCTTCAGAACGCCGATATCGATCAACTCGAAAGCTCTTTCAGTGAAGACTCGAATAGTCACTCTTCGGATGAAAGTGATCAAGAATTACAACAAGCAAAGCTCGAATCAGACTCGGCTCATGCTTTTTCTACGAGCACCATAGCTGATCCTCCAATCGCAAGCAGTAAAGTGATCCATAAAAGAAAACTCACCCAAGAGAAATCAGTTTCACTGGAAGATCTTCGAGCCAGATCAACTTCCAATGTCTCAACTATGAGATCATCAGAACCAACAAGAAAGAAGTCACGCGAGTCAAGTACTCAATTGTTTATTGATTCAATGGAATCTATTCAAGACAAATTCTTGGTACAAATGAAGGCTGATCTGGCCTCATCCTCATCAAGAAATATGAAAAGACCCTTAGATTACATGGTGATTGCTATTGATGTATTACAAAAGATGAAGAATTTGGAAACTGAATTATTGTTCAAAGCATTAGATTTATTCAAAGACCAACCGGTCTATGCAAAAATCTTTGTCTGTCTTCAAAAGGAAGAGTTAAGAATCAAATGGCTAAAGTATAAACTTGAAAGCGTTTGGTGAGTTTGATTGAGTTTGATTTTTTTTTTCAATCCCAGACATCTAAACTTGATTCATATTGACCCCATTAATTACATGAATCTCTCTTATCTTTTTTTTCGCAAGACTTTATCAAAACAAAAAGTACGTTTTCAATCAAATCTATCGATATCTTCAAAATGTACCTAGTCAAATGATCTACATCCTCAATGATCCACTTTATCAGTATAATCTTATAAATGTAAATGTAAATGTAAACGTAAATATGTGAGGATTAAGTAAAAACCCTTTATACTTGGATTTCAAATGTGAGACTTATTAGTTCAAACTTTGATTTTATCATAGTTGTTCTTGATGACCCATCCTGAAGCTCGGTCTGATGCCTTTATGACCTTGATCATGAGGGAGAGAAAGGTAAGTAACCTCGTAAATTGGAACCTCTATGAAGTTCATTGGATCCTTGAGGATTCTCAGCATCAATGAATATGTCTAGAGAGCCATGCTCCCGGTTTTTCTTATGAAGACTGAAAGCATATGAACCAAATTAATACTTTAGCAAACTGATCTTTCAAATTTAGATCTTTCAAATCCGTGGTCTTTATGCAGAGGGAAGTGGATTAGAGTTAGGGTTCTCACCAAGGTACAACAACATACTAAAATATAAAGCCATTCAAAAGAAGATTTCATAGGATAGCTACATACATACTTGTTGAAATATATTACAAACTGGCTTCGTCAACACGACATGTCCCAATATGTTACAGAATACTGAGGACATCGAGAGTATAAAAGCTGCTCTCATCACTTGACCTGGCGGAAGGAACCACTGAATAGACGTCCTCTGGTAGTTTAGATCAAAAATTGGACTTCCGATGCATTGAAAGCATTTTATTTACCCAGAGGCTTTCCATGCTGCCCTCAACTGACCCAGTGCGGCGACGATGCCACATAGCGCCGTGATAGACTCTGACCTGTATAAACCTTGACTTAATGACCTGCAAAAGAAAGCAAGAAGGAAACTCAAATATGTCAGCCGACGAACTTTTGAAGGAAACCAAGAAAATCAACAGACCAATGTAAAGTTAAAGGGGCATATGCCAGATTGATCATTACTCCATTCATCAATGCAGCCCTTTGTTCATGAAATTTCTTTCTGTCCTTCTTTTCAACATCTCCTTCGAGATACTGGTCTTCTTCTTGATTCAGTTGCTGGATGCAATGCCAGAGATAAGAAAGGTGCAAGAACGTATAAGTAGCCCAAGCTCTACATGAGTACAATGAAGCCTTTGATGCTGTCCGAGCTGAGAATGGTAAAACGTGTTTGGCAGTGAGGAAGTATATATGTTCCAACTGTAAGAAGAGATGATACCGATTTCAGAATTCCACGAAGCTTGGAGATTCATGAGGTAGATCAGGTGCTCAACTGGGTAATAGACTAGCATCGAAAGCACTTCCAAGCGCTCAATATCCAGAATCCGTGATACCACTGATCCTCGTGACTCTTTCAAAGTCCTCCACCACTGAACCACCCCGACAAGGTCCAAGAGCCGGATCCTAGATATCAACCAATATGAGGTTCAGTCATAAATCACCGATTTCTCTTTTCTCACTCATCTGTCCCTTACGTTGTTCTTGCCTCTGAAATCAGTCCACTCAGTGTACCGAAGCGCTGAGGAAGACCTTTGGAGCTGATAGCAAGCTTTGAGGTTCGATGATCGATCTTGCTCAGGAGGAGAGCCGAATATTGAATTAACATTAAACATTTATCAGTGCCGGAAGTGGTCGACAAGAGTCGAGACATGCGCTCCATCTTGTCGATGGCCATCTTGTGTTGTTTGCAATGTGAGGGCCATATCCAGTACAGCTCTCGAGGGACTTAGTTAAGTTTGGGGCCATATGACGACTTGACCGGTACATTTTGATCGAATTGAGTGAAGGTGAAGATCGGAAGCAAGATCCGGTACTGAGGAAAGTACCGTATATTTGTCCAATCGATCGAAGGAAATTTTGCTGAGCAAGACAAGAAAACAAAAACAATGGATTCTATCAAACCAAATCTTCTCACTCAAGATGGCACTCAACCTATTTCCCCATTCAACTTTGATAATATGTTTTCACAAAAGTCAGTCTCTTACTTTTTCACAATTTTCTTGTCTTGAAATTTGAAAATTCTGATGAGCCTTTTTATCACTTACAGCCCTTATTTCTCCGCTGGATTCGGTCTCATGGTCCGCCTTCGTTCTATTATGATCGGTATTCTTTCGAAGGGCTCACATCTTCTTAGCCTTTTTTCTATAGGGTCTCGGTGTCGGCCTTACAGCTTTAAAACGCACTTCTACCCTGCTTGCAACTTTGGCACAACGTAGATTACTCGTGACTCTTGAAATTTCTTCAAAAGATCGATCCTATCTATGGTTCCTCAACTGGATGTCACAACAAGCCCGTTCTAAATCATCCACAAATCAACTCGCGGCAGAGACAAGCTACCGACAAACACCGGATGGGTCTCACCAGGTTACGTTTTCACTGGTACCCGGGCCTGGGAATCATTATTTCAAGTTCCAGCGAGCCTGGTTCCAGGTGGGACCGAGTCCACATCATCCACCTTTACCTTCACGTTCGCTTCTATCTCATATACCAATCCACCTCTCATCGCTCACGAACCTCAGGTCAAACGCGAACGCGATGGAAAACTGATCGATTTAAATTCCGGCACACCTTGGGAGACACTCATGCTCACTACCCTCGCCCGAGATCGACATTTACTCGTTCAACTTTTATCAGAAGCTAAAACAGTCTCAATGAAAACTGAAGAGGGCAGGATCGTGATTTATACGGCTTGGGGCGCTGAATGGAAACCATTCGGACAACCTAGAACCAAGAGACCGATCACCAGTGTGGTGCTTGATCAGGGTGTCAAAGAAAACCTCGTGCGTGATATTGAGGATTTCATGGGTCGAGCCAAATGGTATGCTGAACGAGGTAAGATCAAATTCACTCCTCACTAGTGTCATCCAGTCAGCTAGGTTTGATGTAAGCTAAAACTGGTCATTGCAACAGGTATCCCATATCGGCGTGGATACCTACTTCACGGCCCACCCGGCTCAGGAAAATCCTCATTCATCTTCGCACTTGCTGGATATCTCAATTATCATATCTGTGTCCTTAATCTCTCCGAACGTGGCTTGAGTGATGATAAACTCAATCATTTATTGACTAATGTCCCAGAGCGTAGTGTGGTGTTATTGGAGGACGTGGATGCAGCGTTTCTAGGACGTGACGGTACCGAACAGTGAGTTGTCTAAGTGAATAGTTCTAGCTCTAGAGATTTTCCCTTGACTCTATTCGTGCTCCCCGGGCAAAACAGGATGAAAGTCAACGTGACCTTTTCAGGTTTATTGAATGCAATCGATGGAGTCACTTCTTCAACATCCCAACGGCTGATCTTCATGACTACCAATCACGTTGGTAAACTTGATCCAGCCCTCATCCGCCCGGGCAGGATCGATCTGTCTGTCTTAGTCGGCAACGCTACAATTCCTCAAGCCATGGAGCTCTTTATAAAGTTTTATGAAGATATTGGTGTTGGGGTTCAGGAAGAAATGGAAAACAGGCTGATGAACGTCTTCAGAGAAGGCGGCTCGTTTAGTATGGCTGGCTTACAAGGCTTATTCATCCGATATCGCGAACCGAGAGATGCGATTCGGGAATTGAAACAAATTGTAACTTATCCACACAAAATTGAATGAATTGTCTTTGGGCTTCATTGTGCTTTGCACAAATATATGTTTATGTATATTGGTCTATACCAATCATTTTGCCTGGACAAGCAGCCAGTGTAATAGAAAAGGGCATGTACCAGAGTGTTGATGACATGATTGGCTTTTTGATATACAGCACTGGTATTCACATCATCATGGGTCACCACTACCCTAGGTTGTGCATCCATAGCATACTAAATACAGACTGGTTTGAATGTCAATACTTGAGGTGTACCTGCTTGTGGTGAAGGCCACCAACAAGATATACTAAAGTTGGTTCCCTGTGATTTAGTATGTAGCCACACAAGCCCTGTTTGTTAGCTCAACCTGTGAGAGGACCTTGCTGTATACATATTCTCAAAGGTTGATCCATAGATGGTCAGCTACCACCAAGCATGACTGGGGTTCAATCATCTGGAGCCTCCTTGGATGGAGGTGACCTTTGACTGTCCAACAGGCTTTGATACAAGGCTATGTTTTGACCTCTAAGGAAGTCTTGATAATGATGTGGAGGTGAACCAGATATCAGAACAATAAGAAAATATGATCAATGCATTGGACATTGAAAAGCAAAAAGCAAAAATTAATCAGGGGCAGACTTAGCCACAAGGAGGATGGAAAACCATTAACAAAAAGAGATAAAAGTGAACATGATGTGTACTTGATGAAAATGAACCAGGGGACAAAGGGTTGGCCCCTTGCTGCTCCAGTACTATGCAAAACAAGGTATGGTACAGTACAGTACCAAAAACCCAAGTCTGGAGCAGTACCCAGAATTGGACCCAGATGTATTGTGCAATATTAGGTATCATACCCAAAAAAGGGGGCTCTGAAGCCCCCCCAGTATTGTACCCAGTGCCCAGGTACAGTATCTGTTGTCGCATTGCTGCCCTCTAGCACATTTTTTCTATATCCCCAATGTGAGATTGGGCATGGAAAATTGTACCATTCAACCTGCGATCATGGGACAGAAGGCATGTCCTGCAATTGACTTTCAGTGATCACATGTCCTCTTCCAGGCCTTTTACTTCACTAGACAGAATTACCTGTTAGATAGCTAACATTCCAGATCTGACAAAATCTGACAATGTGATGGTGCAATTGGCCTCACTGTGCATATGATCAAGCATCAGGTAAACCAACTGTAAATCTTGGCCAATATAGCCTGGTACTCAAGTGCTGGACATGGTTTTTGAATGCACTGCTTAGATGATGATAAAGCATATGAGACCCAGTTGAGTTGTCATCTTTTGCCGGTACCACTCAAGATGAGTGTACATCCCTTGTTGCATGGAAGTGCCAGATCTGCTGAAATTCAAGTCATTGTGTGGATGGAAAGTGTGCACCCTGCAGGTGTTTACTTTGCATTGAGTACATAATGATACAATCAATCAAACCTCGGACGCTTGTGTCACCTTCATGACAGGAAAACGGACCTGGTATGATGCGAACAAGGTGAGACTACGGTTTTCTCTCAGGGAGCCAGCGAAGTGTCTAGCAGAGCTTGGAGCGGACCTTACGAACAATTTCCGCATTCTGTCACGATATGATGAAGCCTTTACTGGCAAAGTTTGCAGATGAAATTCACTAATTTCGCCTGCTTCCGCCTGACTTATCGATATCGATCATTCTTCATTTCTTCCGTCGGATGTTCCCGTACGTCCCCGAAGAGTCACCCAAAACTTCATCCAAAAACGCTTCATCATCCACTAATTTAGATAAATCAAATCTTAGTTGGTTCATGGGACTTTAGGATCAGTTGCATAACGATCAAATGACTGACACGGCCCAATAAGTGCAGTGGCTCGGCCACCCTCGCCAAGTTCTTTGGATACAGACACGGCTGTGCTATCTTGTTGATGTTTGGCACTGACCAACCTCCTGGCTGATGCTTTTGGTCGAGCTTTGACATCTTTACCCGAGAAACGCGCACGTAATTCTGTGATGTTTGTTTGATCCAAAATTAACAAGGGGATGTTGGGCAGCTGATATTACGAACAAGTACAGCATACCTCGACTAGCATCCGCCTTTTTACGTTCATCGTCAAGTTGAACAAGTTCAGAAGCTTCCTGCGCTGACATTTGTCGTAGGTTTTGAGTCTTTCTAGGTTGGAGGAAGAGATGAGAGAAGGCATGATCTACATCATCGTCATCTTCTTCTTCTTCAGGTGCTGATGGAATTGGTGCTGTTGTCAAAGAAGCAGCTTGTTTCTTGAGAAATTCACTTAGATCGACCTCAGGTTCGGGCTCTAGATAAGTTATACTTGATTAGCCAGTAGATAACAGAAGTAGAGATTGTGAAGGTTTTGAAAAAAAACCTGCGTCTGGCTCTGGTTCCGGTTCATGATATCTATCTAAATTAGTATCAATCGTACGACGAGCATAAATTTGATCTTCTTTTTCTTCTTCTTCTGTTTTCATCTCCTGATTTTTATTATCATCCGATTCAATTTCCTCATCTTTTTTAAGTATAGGAAACTTTTCAGTATCATTTGAGATTGCATCGGCATTCGATAAAGCAGCTTGATTCTTTGCACGATTTGATTGAATTCCTCCATGTGTAGCTCGATAACGGCGGGAGTTTGCTTTTGAGTATTTGTCTTGAATGGTCATAATCAAGGCACTGGCAAGTAAAGGTGCTTGTTTGATGAACGATTTGAAGTTGATGGTCAAATCAAATGAACGGGCGAAGTTTATTTGTGAATGGTAGCAATTCGGGTTGAACTGTACCGACGGTCCGGTAGTTTGAAATTCACTCGTCAACTCATTTTATTTACACTGCATCAGCATTAGGGGGGTTCAAGTTGAGATATTTCTCGTAAATTTAGCAAACAGCAGTTGCTTGTTTTGTTAAATTCAAGATTAAAAATTTTATCAAACAAGCCTGCTTTGGAGGTGGCTCGTTTGCTTAATTTATGAAAACGAGCACTTTTCAAAGATGAAACAAGCATGAGTTGTGACTCTCTTGACCAAATGAGACCCTATGAAACCTCCATGATGATTTATGGGTGACTTCCTTGACCAAATGAGACCCTATGAAACCTTCATGATGATTTTTTTCACCGAGGTTTACTGATTTTCTTATTCAGAAAAAGTTGTGTGCTTTATCCTTTGTCTGGTTCCTCTCCTCCTACTCAAAGATGAAAGTGACTCCACATGGGTCTCAGTCCTCGACTCAGACCCCTCCAGAATCAACCCATCGGCGAAAACGAAGGACGAAAGCTGAGATGGAAGAAGAACGCCAAAAGCTCAAGAAAATCAAGCTTCCGCTACCAGCAAAGAAACTGACATCTAAGTCAATGAACGAAGACTCAGATTCTGTGTACAATAACTTAGATGAAGCCAAGACTCACCTGAATGCAATCAATCATGACAAGGTCTCCGATAAAAATCCAAGGTTCGAGCGAGAAGATTTCGAAAATGTGGTGACGTACTTATCCGAACCTGCCAAGTTCAAGTTGATCTACGGTTCAGGAAAAAAAACAACGGTGACTGGTCAGACAATGAATCGTAATACATCTTTGAACACTTTTGCCACTCACATCAATGGGTTGTATAACGTTCGTCACCGTATCAGTAAAGGCCCAATTTCTCAACAGATGAATCTTAGTGGTCGCGGTCTTGACCAAAGATTGATCCGCTACAAATCAAACTACATGAAAGCGCGGAAATGGACTATGGACACCGGTGCTGGCATATCTGAAAAAGATAATCAAAGGGGTATATTTACAATCGCTGAAAAGAAGGAGGATATCTGTCCGCATTTTGAGAAGATGGAGGCTCTGTTTGTAGACAAACCAAATGTGACACCATTTGCTATCTTTGATAGTGGTGTGGACGATGCTGGTAATGTAGAATGGAAGGATTGGGAATTGCTTAACAATTTGGAAAAAAAGTCTGAGGAGGTGGATCATACTCCAAGATCAACAGAAGAAGGTGATGGGTTTCTTGAAGACGACAGTGATGACAAAAGTGTAAGTCATTTTGAACTAATACACAGAGAGTGAAGACACTAACTGTGTTGGACTTTATATAGCAGCCAGAGTTACAAATCTGGAAGACTATACAAACTGGCCCTGCAGCAAACTACTACGAATCTCAAGAATACCTTGAACGTGATAACTCTAGCGAAGCAATTAATCAAGGAGATAATCTATGTAGTGAAGAAAACAGTCAAGTCCAAAGTGTGTCAATTGATCAGGAAGACAAAGATTTGTCTTTCAACTCCAACCCCGATCCTCCTCAATCTCTTGTCAAGACTCGCACCATGAAAAACTCAGCAGGTGCCGCTGGACCCGCCAAACAAGCAGTTCCCATTGCTAGTCGACCTATGGATCCACTTCCACGTCTAGATGCTACTGAAGTTCGCGGTAAGGAACACAAGAACCCTCTGGCCCAAGCACTTGCAGCTGGTAATCATGCCAAGCTTGCAGTTGTGCGAGAAAATCAGCTTTGGCGTCAAAATTTCGAAAAAGAGAAGATTGATGCTGAACAGCGCCAAGCTGATGCAGCTTTGAATTGGGAAAAGCAGAAGTATAACATGGATCACAATGATAGAATTTCAGCTAAGCGAGAGGAGATGACAATGAGGTTAGATTCAGAAGGAAAGTCACCAAATAAAATCAAGCAGCTTCTTGACCTTGCATACCCTCTCACCAATGAATAAAAGGTTAGTAAAATCTTGCATTTATGATTCCACAATTATATCTGAATCTGATCCTTGGGTTTTAATGAATGACTGACCAAATTGACAATTTTCTCAGTGCTATCTGCTTTAGGTTTATCCTCAAAAAAGATTGTTTTCAGCGTACATTTTGAAGAAATGCTCTTCCCATAATTTCCCTTGCTTCTAGAGGCATAGTTATTAGGGCAGGATGTTTGTGTTTCAAATGAAGTGTGTAGAGGCTTATGAACAAAATCAAAAATTAAATTTCAAGTTAGACTAATCAGTAATAGGTAACACGCCAGTAATATAATTATAGGCAACAGCATGATCGCGAACAGCCTCGCGCCGCTGGCTACCCTCTTCACGTGCATCTAATCTTATCTCAGTCCGTATTTCATCCGCCGAGCTTTCATCCCTAAGCACCTTGTCTAAATCATCCCAAGCGTTTCCCAAATCTGCAAGCATGTTGTGCAAGATTACACATGCCTGTATCCAGTCGATGTAGTTACGCATGTCGTCACGTTCATTCAATTGAAGCCGCATTCCCTGAAGTGATGCCCACCTTAATTTTAAAACACCTATAGAGTGCTCATTGCGCACGCGAGACTTGGCTACACACCAATTAAAATCTTTGTTTTGATCAATTGTTGCTGCTTGCCCTTTGTAGGAAGGGACTACACTGTCGGTTGCTATGTATGCTGAATATGCTAGTAAATACTTGCCTGAAGATGTAGATTAGTACAAAGGACAGTTTTATTCATCAAAAGAATAACACCCACCTGGTGAAAAGTACTCTGCTGGATTTTGTGAGATGCCCATCTTTGAATAAACTGTTGTGTCACAACATGAACCTGGCCACCCCGCATATATCATGGTGATTCTTCGATCACAATCACAGATTATTTGACAATTGATCGAATACCTGTGCTTCCTATCAAAGAAAACCTCCCCATCTTTTCCAGGACGCTGATATATTGGAAAGCTGGTTCCATCGACAAAACCTACACATTTTGGGAAACCCTCAAGCAAGAGAACTTTCCCAATGGCCTGTCGACGCAACCTTGATGGCCACTGGAGGTAATGCTTCCCCTCAGAGATGATCGCTGTGATGACTCTAGGTGTACAGTTGACAATTGTTCCACGTGAAACCTTGTAGTTCCGAGCGAATTGACCAATGGATGCTGCATTACCGTTGCTTCCGAGCCGTTCAAGGGTGATTGCTAGTTGATGGTCCACCAATGGCCCAGGATTGTTGCTTTTCGAGATGAAGATTGGATGATTTCGAATAAGAGAAAGAAGAGAATCAAAACCTTCTGGCGAAGTTCGCATAGCCTGGATGAAATCTGTTTGACGATCCCTCGACATATCCTTCAAGTTGAACGGAGATGCATGAGGGGCCTTGAATCGAGGCTGGAGATAGCATTGCCTGTTTACTGCATCAAGAAGCTCCGAAATCTCTTCCTCTTCATCAAAAATTTTGTCATAGATTGCTGCAGAGTCCGGATCGTCAGGATGCAGAAGGTCCCCCATCGTTGGAAACAGTTTGTTTCCGGTAGGGTCAACCAGTAGTTGGTCAGTAGCTTTGTTGTTGGCGATTGCTGCAAGAGTATTGAGACCTCGGATGATTTGAGCGCGTTCAGAGGTTCGAGGCATGTTTGAAGGTTTTCAAGAGTAAGACGGAAGTATCTTATTGAGACTTCCGTTTGATTCAAGAATTTTTAATTGTTTGAGAAACTTTGTTTGAGCAAACAAGCAGGGGGGTTTCAAACAACTTTACGCAAACGAGCAACTTTTGCCAGTTTATAATCAGTTTCAAAACTTGCTTGTTTCTTAACAAACCAGCTTATTATTTCTCAACTTGAACCCCCCTATTGTGGCCCAGGACGATTTGATTTCCTAGACAAGCACGTCGCAGGTGTCCAAATGCAAACGAGCATGCTTCAATTGACTAACGATATTCTAAGGCACGCTCTCATCTTCAGAACGGTGCCCACATGCATTGTTGCGTTGGCTGTGAGGATGAAGCCTTTTAAAGGGGTTTTCTCCGTCAAGTCATTGGCTCAGAATAAACATTGAATTTTCAGTCTTCCTCTTGACTGAACTTCACTTTTACAATCAGCATGACAAAATATGATGGAATTTTTCAATTTGGTTTGGCATTCGAAATGATAGGTATTCAACCGATAAGTATTGATCACAACTGATAAATTACATCGTATCACAACCCAAACGTTCAATCATCTCATACCACAATGACCTTACGAGACAGTGAAGATATCAGTTCAGCATGCTCCGTAAGAGTAACTGGACTTTTGATCAAGAGAAAAGACTGGTCGGGACGCTTGACCAGATGATGAGTATCGACGGACCTCGCGATGATCTTATATATGTCATCTTGAAGTGGAAGTATATCGTAAACACCTTAACAGGAAACTGAAGGCTTGAGTAAATTCAAAACCGGTGACACGTGTCATTCACATTGGAATGTAGTAAGTTTCCTTTCTTGGTTCTGATCTATTGTTAACTGATCTCTTGTCTTCTTTTCCAGTTGCGTAGAATGTATAGAGACGCAAAGCAATTGATCAATGAGCGTGGAGCCAGTTGGACCAACGAGACAAGTATGATGAAGCTCTCAAGGGAAAGATGGAATGAGATAGTCAAAGATTCAGTAAGTTGCATTTGTTTCGGTTCTACTCTTAATCTTACTTATTTTATTGACTTTAGTCTTAGATAGATACCGACAATGCTAACAAGCGCCTGAGGGGGTTGAAGATATTCAAGAAAGATCAAATTCAAGTTCAACTATAAGATCAAAGAAGACTCGCAACTTCACTATGCAATCATTTATTGATTCAATTGACTCTATGCAAGACGCATCTGTTGATAAAATGAAAGCTGAACATACTGGATCAACAGTAGGAAACCCGTCTAGACCTTTAGATTACATAGAGAATTTAGATGCCGCGTCTTTGTGCAAAGTTAGATTTATTCAAAGATCAACCTCAATCTGCAAAAATATTTGCCATTCTTGAAAGTGAAGACTTGAGAACCGGATGGCTGAATTATGAGTTTGAAAGACTTTGGTGAGCCTTTCTAACTAATTTGTTTGTTTTGAAATTTTGAATACTGATCTTCATATTTGCTCTTGTCATGTCTAAATTTGCTTTGATATTCATCACTTGAAGGATGTCATTATAAGTAAAATCACATCTTTAATGCAATATCTCAAAACTGTAAGTGATATTTTTGTCAATCACATATTCAACACTGTACTTTGCCTGAGGCTGTACAATGTTTATATATAAAACGTTTATTTATGTACTCTCTCATACCTTGAACCGGATTGTAACAATGTACATAATATTCTTGCTAAAGTGTCAAATGTAAATGTATTGAATTATGGTCTTATGAAAATGAACCCATTTTTGTTCATGTTTGCCTTGCCTATCTTTGATATTTCAGTTTGAACAATTATTCCATCTCACCTTCCTTTAGAGTAGACATTTGATACTTATTGCTCTATCTATCCCCGTTATTGAGACGCCCCCGAGGTGCAGCGTGGAACTTGAAGTCAACTGGTCAACAAAAACATTCAATTGTTTGTTGCTTGACTCTGTGTTCAATACACAAGTGCATCACAGTAGTTACGTTGTACATGATTATAGTCTGCTTCTCTCAACTCGGCCAAAACCTCCGCCTCACATCAGCTCTTATTGATCTTCAACTGAAAAGAGAGAATGATGAAGACTCTGGCATACTCACTAGGTGTCAACTTAGCCAACTTTGGTTTTGTTCTTGTACACAGCCTGATGATAATAGGCATATTCCATAATTGATTGATCAAGTAGCAAAAATCCTGTCAAACTCAAACTTTGATACCGAGAAAGAAGATAATCAGGTGATACAAAGTTGAAGTCTGGGCACGTGCCCGGACTTCTGGCCAGAGTTTCAGGTTCACGGACACAGCCTTTTTGGCTGTGTTTTGGATTCTGGAATTCTGGCCGGACCAGATTCCAACTTTGGATAGAATTCTAGAAGCCAGACTACCACCAAAAAGGTTGTGTCCATGATTCTGGAATTCTGGGCAAAAATTCGGTCCTGTGCCCGGAATTCAACTTTGTATCCCATGAATAATTATATAGCTGATGTGTGCGGTCATTCCTCAGCATTGCATGTCTGGGAAAGAGGTGCAAAATCATGCACAATGCACACTGCAACTGTTGCTTATGAGTCATTCAAGGTCAAAGCAATACGTAAACAAAAGAAATGCTTTGATAACGTGAGAATAATATAAAAGGATTGAATAGATCATACAAAGTTATAAGAGCAGACGCGCACATGAGATGATAAATAGGAATCAGAGAAAAGACATTTGATAATATAACAAGCTTGCCTATGAGTCATTCACAGTCAAAGCAATACATAAATAAATGAGACGCTTTGATAAAGGAGAACAATATAAAAGGATTGAATAGATCAAAAGGATTGATTAAAAGGATTGAATAGATTAAGATCAATCCTTTTGATCTATTCAATCCTTTTATGACTCATAAGTGGTGCTTTATAGGATAGACAAGAAAAGTTGTAACACTAGCAACATATCATATTGCCAGAAAGAGAAAATAACAAATAGATCTTATCAAGATCAAACTACGCAGCACTGAGAGATAACCCATTTCACCTATACAACGTTATTCGCAGTAATAAATTATAGATTCCACACATACATACAGGTTCAGAAGATTCTCACGATGAACGCGGTGAGTGCTGGTGAGGGCTCAACGGCGTCTACGTTCTGTCAAGTCTGATACAAAGAACTTCAGCTATATTTAATGTGGGAAAATGGAGATCTGGGAAAATGGTGCATCGCGATATAAAAACGTATGCACCTTCATAAAGGTCGAAATAGGTTGCCTTGTACCAAGACTTGCTTTGTGGTATTCAACATTCAAACACTATGCTCAACTCTCTGTTTATCATCTCGTGCGCTTTGAGCGTTTTATGTTCAGTCAGCGCGGATATCACTTCTTTGCGAGCGAAATTCTCTGGGTTAGGAATCGACGCTGTCTTTCCAGGAGATCCATCATACGAAAAATTCGCTACGCCTTTCAACAAACGCCTCACTTATCACCCAGCTGTCATCGTGTTCCCTAATAGCACTAAATCTGTTTCGGATTCTGTTAAAGTAGCTGTCGAAGAAAAGCTTCCAGGTGAAGTAATATTGTGATGGATCTTTGACGAACACCCCGCCAGTACTCAAACCGTTCCTTTGCTTGATTTTAAAGTCTCACCTCGCTCCGGTGGACATTCATACGCCGCCTATGGGTTGGGAGGAGCAAATGGCGCCTTGGTTGTTGATCTCTCGCGACTCAAGACGGTCTCTGTTGATCAGTCAACAGGACATGCTGTTATCGGAACAGGAAACAGATTAGGCGATATGGCTATCGGTCTATATTCTCAAGGTGGGCGCGCACTTCCTCACGGTTCTTGTCCGTACGTCGGTATCGGGGGTCACGCGGCATTTGGAGGGTGAGTCGACCGGTAATCAAAGAGAAAGTGAAACGCATTGTGAATATTGCATTCCTTGATCTTCAGCTACGGGCACATGAGCCGGATGTGGGGCTTGACATTGGACAATGTCATCGGTCATGAAGTGGTACTCGGAAATGGTACGATAGTCCAGGCGTCGCAAAATATCAATCCAGACCTCTTCTGGGTTAGTGAATTGAGGCCTTTCAAACTTCTACCATTCCATTCTCCATTGGATCTTCAATTCTTAGATTTGACATTCTGATAGGCTTTGAGAGGTGCAGGGGCATCTTACGGTATCATGACCTCCATCAAGTTTCAAACCCATCCAGCTCCAAGTCAAGCTACGAGATTTGACATCCAATGGAAACTCAATCAAGATGACTTTGCAAACGCGCTGATCAATTTTCAAGTCTTTTGTCGGTCCAACCTACCCTCCGAAGTTGGAATGGATGCTAATTTAGGAAAAGCAGACAAATCTGGACGTCTGAATTTCGCTCTGGTTGGGGTTTGGTATGGTGATGGCTCAAAATTTCCAACTGTCATTCAGCCTTTTTTGAACAACATGGTAAGCTCAGATCACCCCATCAACATCTGATCCTATTCTCAACAACGATGTATACCCTTGGATTTCAGCCAGAACCGAGCAGGCGTAATGTCACGAAGGGTGATTGGCTTACCGTCTTGCAACGTGCGGCTGGTAAGCAAGCGCTTTCGACTTCGGGTGAGTCTTTTACGTCTAGCACAGCTTGAGGCGACTTGATGATAGATTTGACGTCAATCTTTCTTGTTCTCCTAAACAGGCGTGAACTTATCAGCACAGCATGATACCTTCTATGCAAAGTCTTTGACAACTCCACGAACGAAACCCATGTCGAATTCTTCCATCCAAGCTTTCTCTAAATATCTTGCGTCGGAAGGATGGAAAACAGATACGGTACTTCACGGATTCCTTTATGTTGTTTCTCTTTCATCTCGTTAATCACAACGCTCTGCATTATAAAGAAATGGTTTGTCCAGTTTGAGCTCTACGGTGGTCTGAATTCAGCTATCACTGCCGTACCAAAGGATGCAACATCTTTTGCTCAACGCTCCGTCCTATGGACTATCCAAGTGAGCCATTTCGTGTGCCCCTATGTTTAGTCATTCTGAGTCTCGGGCTGTCTAAACTTTCTTTTATTTTGAGCGGCTAGTTCTACACCTCATCCAATAACTATGCGCCACCATTCCCAGATGCAGGATTGACCTTCTTAGATCAAATGGTTTCGAGCATTGTCAAGAACAGCCCTCCTGGGTGGGAATATGGGTCAGTACTTCATCCTTTTGGGACCTTCTGTCTAATCAAGAGGAGAATTGAACTGAATCCTCAACACCTTTGATGTTTCAGTGCCTATTCCAACTACGTGGATGACCGCTTATCTTTGAACGAATGGAAGAGTCTGTATTACAAAACACAGTTCAGTATAGATCCTTGCATTTCATTGTCTTCAATCCCTGACAGATTTAAATCATTATGATAGTTATCAACGTTTGGCGCAAATCAAGTCTGCATACGACCCTCAGAACGTATTTTCATTTCCACAAAGTATAAGAGGGTAGGTGTTTTGCTTTATCAGATGAAAGTTCTTTTGATGATTAATCCATACTTTTTTGGAACCCATCCTCTAGGGAAAGCTCGACTCAACCGAAATAGAAGACGTTCGGTCTTGGATAAAGAAAAAGAATGCACTCAATCGAAAAAAACGTAATTTCATCGAATCCATCACTTAACTAGGATCCCTCTTCTCTGTCTGTTGTACTATCCCCGGTTTCTCTCTATCATAGTAGTGATTGTTCCCCTTCATACACATTCTTACTCTGATTCAATCATTATCCACTATATCTTTGAGGATTGCTATGAATTGGCTCTTAATAATTGAAATTTGCTGCGTTTAAGCTTGAGCCCGCTGAGTTATGCGTTTTGTGTCGATCGTGCTGGTTCTCGCGGTGGGGTGAACGGTTTGTGCCTTGATTTGTAGAAGTGGAAGGGGGACTTTTACTTTGAATACGTGCTCCGCGGGGGCACATGCAGAAGGTCTTCTACTTGCGGCATGCGTCCGCTCGACTTTCACTACATATTTCTTAAGAGTTGATTTGAATTCCTTTCATAATCTAAAAGAAGCTTCTTAGGACCCGACACATCTATATGGTGCTTTATGGTCTGATATGCAGCGAAGTATTGTATGTGTCTTCAACCTGTTGTGATTTGCGAAGTTCTTTCAGTGCGTACAACAGAATGAGTTGATCAAGGAACGTTGACATCAAACTTCGAGGTGAGCGATGAAGTGTTTCAAATCATCGTGTTGTTGAACAAGAGCCACTCACAGCTACAGAAAGCTGAGCGTGTACAATCAAAGATAGATAAAAAGTCTATAGACACGATCTAGGCCTTTAGCCGTATTGTTGAGTCACACTCAGAGGAAGTCAAGGTTTTATCTTTAAACCAATCTAAAAACTCAAGCTCGAAGGAACCAATCAATCATCCTGAAATAGTCATACGTGTTCGTAATTCAATAAGTCACAACAGATTGCAAGTGATATTGTCACTCACTGCAAACCCATTCCACTGAATTCTACTTACACAAAGATATCAAGTTTGACATAAGCTGAGTCTTCTCACAAGCTTATCGGACAAGTCGAGTATGTATAGTAAAGAACACCATAACCAGTAGATAGATCATCCCCAAAAAAACCCCCGGATCAAGATCTTGCCAGTACAAGAAAGTTATTTATACATCATCAATTGGTTCGATCCTAAACTCAACTTCACCAAATCTCCTTTAAACGATTACATACAAAACACACATCAATTGTAACCACATAACCTGAATCTTTCAAACAAATCTATTGATCAGGTTCCAAATGTTTCACTCGTTTGCCTTGTAATGGACTTGGTTCAAAACATTCGCTTTCTAATAATTCACCACCGAAAAATGTATCCATCTGTTCAGGTTGCATTGGTACAAATGGATGTAATGAACCTCTATGAACATTTGAGGGACCTGCTCGAGATGGATTGGGTTGGTTTTGATGATTAGTTAGTTTACTTTCTCGGCCTCCTTGAGCTCCACGAGCTTCAACACCAAATAAAGTAGGAGATCCACGCAAACTGCTACCCTCTTCATATGATTGGTCTTGTTCATTCTGGTGATGGTCTGTTGACTTTGAGAGTGAGACGCGTTTAGGGTCAGGTTGCCAAGATTCTTCATCATAGCTGGAATCCGGTAACGGCCGTTTTCTGATAGATTCGTCGTGATCTTCGAGATGATCATATGGTCCTTTGATCGATAATCGTTCGGAATCCCCAGCCCATAGATCAATGAGTGATTTAGATACATCACGAGATTGACTTGTTTGTGATTTTGATACATCACGAGACTGACTCGGCTGTGATTTTGAAACATCACGAGACTGACCCGGTTGACTTTGCATCGTAGCATCTTTACTTCCAGATTGTAATTGTAGAGTACTCTCATCCGCAATCGAGTTGATACTATCATCTTCCTCTTCAAACCCCTTTCGATTGGATTCAACACCCGTTCGCTTCCGAAACATAGATTCATAACCTCTTGCATTCCATTCTCGAAGGACGCTCGGAGGTTCTGGTAAAGGACTATCCTCTAGATCAGCTGGATTCGCATAGCCTGCACGGAATCTTGCAGTTTCAAGTATGTCCCTAGTTACTAATCTTGCCGCTTCTTTTGCAGGCGTTCGAGCAAGTTTAGATCTCGGAACTGAGAAATGTAAAGTTTGCGGTGGTGAAATACCAGCCATGATTGAATCTTCTTCTTCCCATTCACGAGATTTACCCTTCTTTGAACTTTCACTGATATAAGGTTGGGTTTTTTTCTTACTCGGACTTGTAAAGCTTTCTAGATTTGTCTTTCTAAGATCTGCGATACCGTTCCAATCGGGATCGTTGACTTCCGAAGGAAAAGCCATCCTACCCGCAGTAATCTCAGAACCCGTCCCCTTCGGTTTAGCAGGTGTACTTCCCTTAGGTCTATTGTGATGGGTTTTGATCATATTTTTCATGATAACTTGATGCAAGAGCATTGAACCTGTTCCACCAGATTTCCGACGTGACACTGGAGAGCCATCCTCAAGCCTAGAATCTCCCTCGACCTTACCAGGGATACTAGGAGAAGCCGTGAACCCAGAAGCAAGTGAATTACTGTGCGAGTTATTCAAGATGTGTGAAATTTCTTGAGCCGTTGGATTCTGTAAAGTAACATCTGGTGAATCAAAACTCATATCATCCCAGCCTGGTGGACGTCGAAGACTTGCTGTCGAGCCACTCTGATGACTCGTGTCAACCACTGGTGGTTCAGAAGCGATAACTGAATCCTGCGTAAGTTACAAAGTTTGAGTAAAATCTTACAACGTCTCAGAATAATATTCATAGCAAGATCATATACGAACAAAGGAGCTTGATGATACGTTCTGATCATCGTTCGGCGATGGGGGTACGCCTTGTGAAACATCTTCTGCATCTAGATCATGCGACAGGGCATCATCACGGCTTGCATCTTCGGTGACTTTCGAGGTGTCCATCTCGTCGTCATAACCTGATAGTTGAACATTTGCGGAAGCCTCAAAGAAGTGTTGCCAGAACTGGACATACCACAATCGATCAGACCAAAAATTGATAAGAATGATACTATAAGAGGACATACTTTGAGACCTTCCCATATTCCTCTACTAGCTTCTCCATACCGCTCAACCTCTGGTATGATCTTGTGAGTGATAGTACGATGGGTTCGTCCAAAGTTAGCATCGATATCTGGATGAAATTTGATCGATCAGGACTGAACAAAGAGTTGGATCGGTAAAAACACAGTAATTACTCTGCAGAAGTGAAACTAGGATCTGATCGACTTGTAAACAAGCTGCATCACATTCTGCTGGAGAAAGTTCATTGATTTCCTCATCAGAAAGGAGCCGAGGATGCTTCGGATCGTAGAATAAGCGACGACTTGATGAAGACCTGTTAATACGTCGGAAGGTAATCAGTCATCAGAAACGTGTTTATCATTTCTCATCACTTGATAAAAAGAGCATTGTACTCACATGATTGATTGGCTGAGTATGAAGTTCTGTTCAAAGTCGTGTTGTTGCGGGAGAACACCATGCAGCTTCTTAAACCCCGCGTGCGATACACCGTCGCGGGTGACGGAGTCGACCTTATCCGACCCGAAAGACAGCAGCCAATACAGACTCCAAAGTCCAAACTCAAGAGACGGCTGGTCAGGCAGCGCATACACTCAACCTCTAAGTGAAATTGGCTGACCACTCGATTCGAACTTGATGAAAGTCATTTTGATGATTGCTTCTCGGACGATGTCGTAGAATACGTAGAATCAAGTTCCCACTCCAAGCACCGATGCTAGCAAAACTCAGTAGGAACGTTTGTTACCACTGCCTGTGCGGTCTTTTCAAAGTGTCAAGATGCGTTTGAATAATGAATTTGAAGTGTGTACTTCAACTTTGGGCCATGAGGCTTCTCATGAGCTCTTTATACCAGAGGTCATCACCCCGATGTGTACCTACATGCTTGAAGTTCGTCTTAAGTAAGATTAGGGGGTTTCAAGTTTGATTTTTTTTATACGATTTTGTAAAAATTCAGTAATTTTTTATACGACTCCGTAAAATTTTAATCCTGACCGTTTGTAAAAAAAAGTATGTTGTATGATAGTGGTCATAAAAAGAAACTTGGACGTTTCAACTACCCGAGACTTTGATGACTGGAGGTTGTAATGAAAATAGATAAAAATGGCCTGTTGATCAAGCATGATCCATGTCCAACTGACCTTGTTAAAGGTTTCAAAAAGAATCAAAATAATCCATTTTTACTCGCTTTCCAGATGGTTAAAATCTCACAAAGAAAAAAAAATATCAGAACGGCCGAAGAGCTTCTTCAAATAGCCAAAGAAGATGAAGATGATCAAATGATTGAAGAAGAGATGCTTGGTGAACGGATCCTTCCAACATTCGGTGATATGATGTTTGATGACGATGACGAGATGGCCTTCTTGACCGATCTCTTATTTAATGATGTCGACGATGCCGAGGATCTCTTGGAAATCCTGGAAAACCTTCGTTATCACGATGCACGCTGGAAGATGCCATTCGAAATGGACTTCAGTTTGAAGGACTTACTTCGTGATCGAGAAGTAGAGTTTCGACAATCGATGAGGACTTCTCACATCGGCTTCTACGCCATTCTTGAAGTTATCCAAGGTCATGAGATCTTCATGTCGACTAGTCGAAACCCACAGCCTCCAGTTATCATCCAACTCGCTCTCACTCTTGAGCGCCTTGGAAGCAACGGTAATGGCTGTTCCGTACGGCGCCTTGGTAGGGATTATAAGCGGTCAATGGGAGCTGTTGTCAACTGTACTCAACGCGTTCTCACCGCCATCGACGAGCTATGTAGCCAGTATATTCAATGGCCCAGTGAGGAAAGGCGAGAAGAGATATCCACTGTGATGTCTCTTGAAGGATTTCCGGGATGTGTTGGTTTCGTCGATGGAACCAACATCCCTCTGTATCAACGACCAGGTCTCGATGGGGAGACTTTCTTTGATCAAAAGAAGCGTTATAGTCTCAATTGCCAAGTGGTGTGTGATTGCGACCGTCGAATCATCGCTCTCCACAGTGGATGGCCTGGTTCATGTCACGATCAAAAGGTTTATTCCACCATGTCGCTCTCTGAAGATCCAGAGCTTTACTTTTCTGATGGTAAGATTCTCTCCTTCTTTTTTATATACAAATCCACTAACATTTTATTTTTGTTTAAGATGAATATTTACTGGCTGACTCGGCATACAAAATCACCAACACAGTGGTATCAACTTACAGGGCACCAGCATCAAGAATGGAGAGAAACTCTCTGTTCAATACACTGGTGGCTAAGGCCCGGATTCGAAATGAACATGGGATCGGAATCTTGAAGGAACGATTTGCTTCCCTTCAAGCATTGCGATTAAGACTCAATCAAATTGACGATATGCCATCTATATTGATATGGATCAAAGTCTGTGCGATATTGAGCAATATGCTTGCCGACTTAGGGGATCAGTGGGAGGAGGAATTCAAAGATGACTATTTGAATGAGAATTACAGATCCGCTGCTGGTCTTGAGATGGAATTGGATCCTACTGATCCAATTGGAGTTCTCCGTCGAGAAATTGTAAGGGACTATGTGGTTTCTTTTAATGAAAATTCATAAGACTGTCTTAGTCTTTTTTGATTCTCACCTCAATTCTTCTGAAATGATCAAGAATAATCTCAATCTTAGTTTCATAAATTAATTTTAAATTCTCTTCATTTGATTTGAAATTTTCTTCCAAATCTTCTTTTGACATTTCAAAAATCAATTTTGATTCAAATGGAATCAATCTACTACTTAATCCTTCTTGAGTAGTAGTAGTAGGATTAATTTGTTGATTTTCGGATTGATGATTTCCAAAAGTTAATATAAATTTTGAAGTTGAAAAATGGTATGGAAAGATGAAATCGCAATAAGATGAAAGGCCATCTTTTAATCATTTAAGTTAAGATGAGTTTGATTTGATGAGTGGGACGATAACTAATTAACATTTCAATTTCAATACAAATTTTGATTTTTAAAAAAATAGTCTGATACAAATATAAATAATAATATCCTTAAAAATACATAATGATAATAAATATTTGTAACTACATTTGGGTCAGCTCAAAACATTCACTTCTCAAATAATAAATCCATATAGTCTTTCATCTCCTGAAAAGACATGTTCTTCGCTTGACATGATTCCATAACCTCCCGGCGAGTCTTGATTCTTTCTGCTTCCACTCGAGCCTCTTCAGCTTTAATCAATCTTGCTTCTTCCTTATTTAACTTCTCCCTTTCCCAGTTGATATTCTTATCAGCCAACTCACTTGCAATATGAGATCTTGCAATCTCTGCTTTCTCAGCCTCTTTACGTTCATTTTGATACTTCTCTTTGTCCCATTTCAAAGCATTGTCAGCTATTTTTCCTTGAAATTCCATTAGATCGGTTCCAGCTTTGTTTTTCGCCTCTATCTTCTTATCGAAATAATTGAACCGTTTTTGATCTCGATCGTTGACAATTGCAGCTGCTGGTGCCTTTTGACGGCCTGGATTAGCATCGACAGAAGGTAAGGGCTTCATTGGTCGATTGGCGATTGGTTCAGCGCCTCGCTTGCGCTTTGTGGCTGTCCTGGTAGCTCTTCTGATTGATTGAACTCCGTCCTCATTGGTTGATATGGGATCGGGTAGGTCAGGAGTTGGTGATTTGGGATCGGGTAGGTCAGGAGTTGGTGATTTGGGTTCAGGTAGGTCAGGAGTCGAATACCGAAGGTCACTGTTATGAGCAAGTGATGATTGTTTGCTTTCAGGAGTTGGTGATCAAAGCCCAGTACCCGAAACCTGTGAAGAATCCATATCATTGTTATTATCCTTCAAGTTGACAGTAGTTCGAATAGGAAGTGGAGGTTGGTAAGGTGAGACAGGTTCATGAGGGTATTCAGGCGCAATTTCAAAGTCGTTTGGGTCGTAATGGAACCGAGCATCCAATGTTGGATCGATAACTGGATCTTCTTCATCTGGAGGATCCGGAGCAGAGATTGAAAGTTGATTTGATCGTGCTGTATCGAGGATCGCATGCGGACTGACATTTGCTTTGTGACCGATAATTTCATGGATAACACTGAATCTTGGGCACATGTATTCTTTCTTCTTCTCAGTTGTATCAATACCTTTATTAATATCTTTATCTAGGAGACCTGTACCAGTTGTATTATCGAAGTACTTCTTGGTTTCTGAATATTTTTCTTTGATGCATTTCCATCTCTTCATCATTGCATCGCCGGTGAGTTTCATTCTATTACTTGCATTAGTCGAAGATTTCTTGTTTCGATTGTTATGATATACATTCATTAAAGTTGCCAGAGTTTCCCAACAGCCCGTTCGAGTAATTCCATCCACAGAGGTTATGCTTCCTGAACCAAAGAGACAGTCTTGGTTTTCTTGCATGGACAACAACACGAGGAGGTGATCTAAGTCGGCAAGGTCGAACCGCGGGCTGTTAGCAGATTCCTTCTCTAAATCGATCATCTCGTTTCTGACAACTTTTGATTTTGGCTTGGAGGGAGGCTTGGAAGAAGAGGATCCGGCAGCTAGCTTCGAGTGAGAGGCAACAGAGGTTGCTGTTGACTGAGGGACCTTGAGTTTAGGAAGTTTAGGTGGTTGAGATTTGGAGGTACTAGCAGAGGCCTCGCGCTGTCTTGCAATTGCTTTAGAATGTCGAACCTGGAGTCGTGTGGGTTTTTCTCCGGGTGCTAAGTTACAGTCGGCAGCGATCTGATCCTGTGAACGGCGTGGCATCCTGCAAATCGATATGAAAATATCAGTGATAATGTTGAAAAGAAAAAAGCAAATGAAAAAGGTAACTCACCTTTGAAAAGGTTATTATCTGTGAGTGTATTCTAGCACCAAATCGAATGATAAGTAATCCAGAATCTTTCAAACACCAAAGTTGTTGTTTGTTTGAGTTGAATACGATAGTCAAATTTGATGGTAATGATTAAACTTCGAATTGGAATCGGAATCGTGATTTTGGCCTGAAATTGGCTCAGGGATTGATTGATCGACGGTTCAAATTCGGATTCGGATTCAAATAGTGAGTGAAAGTAATCCAGAAATGAGTCGCAATTTAAAATTTGTAGTTAAAGATCTTGAGGATGAGATGGATGAGATGAAAGAGTGGTGCAATAAGAATTTGGAGGTCAAGATCGGTCAGGAAGGGACAAATAGCCCGGTAAGGGAAGTGATCTTCGGGTAAGGGAGTGTTTGTCGGTCCTCCAAACTTCAAAAATGACGTAAAAAATCAAAAACTTTGACCGGATATTTTTAAAATGCGTATATTTACGCCAATTTTAAAACGGGAGACATAAAAAGGTCTCCCGTTTTAAAATATTTTACGTAAAATTTACGTCTTCGTCCAAATTTGTGGAACGTATAAAGTACGTAAAATTATAAACTTGAAACCCCCTATTGTGGATGATGATAGGATATAATAGGGGGTGTCAAGTTTGAGCTTTTTTACGGTTTTTACCGTAAAATATTTCTCCCGCTGTAGCATAAATTTACACAAATTTTATGCAAACGGGAGAAGATTTATGTATTCCGTTTGCGTAAAACGTAGACAGCTAAGTTTACAATACACAATCAGAGGGCCCACCTTGACCGGTTCACTCTTGGAACCAGGTGGGCTCAATAGTGGATGCAAGGACAACCTTGCATCCTCTTCCCAGCTCCTTTCTCATTCTGGGTGTATGATTGAGGCAAGAGTCTACCAAAGCCTCAGTCATGGTGAACAACTCTTTTTTATGAACACGGCTAAGTTTTTTTAACGTTAAAACATAAAAACTTAGCCGTTTCATACTTTTTTGTTGTTGTAAAAAAGTGAACTTGACACCCCCTAATAAGTGACAAAGGTTATAGAGCAGTCGTTCACGCGGCAGGGGCGGACTGTGCTTGATTGTCCCAATTCACAATCTCCCCATCATTTCCATAATCCTTTGTTAATCAAATCTTATTAAATAATCAGGATGAGTTTGCACAAAATATCAGATCCCAGGGAGATCCTCTTTGGGATTGAGTTCATATCTTAAAATCCACAATCATATTTGCCGACTAGTTGTAGAATCATAAGGATCTAAGCAAAACCAAATAGAAATGGACACAAGTTTTTGTAATACTACTTATAGGCCTCTCGGGTAAGAAGGTCTTTACTTGAGAAACACTTTAAGGGAGAATAGCGTATGTAGTACAAAGAAGAAGAAAAGAAAAACAGTATAGCTTATCATATTACATCAAGATAATTCAAGTGCATAGCATAAGGTTCTGGAACGCGAAGCAATCATAGGAAAAAGTGAAGGAGAGTGAGCAGGAATCACAAACCGATCAAGATTCAAAATTTGAAGACAAACCATCATAAAAGTTTAAGAGAAGTCATAGAATCCATCGATCCGATCGGTCAAACAGTATTTTTATCCTGTAGGACAAATGAAGAAGACAAGAGGACAAGAGATCAGGATTGGAGAAGTTCAAACTTTAACAATCAAAAAATCAAACTAATGAACTTCTTACCGATTTGATTTCTTTTTTATTTAAGCCAAAGATTGTATTTCCAAATCCAAATTGACCGCCGAAACCTAAAGTTTGAAATCCAGGTATGAAGACATTTTGAAAGGTATTGAAGGCATTGGGACATTGAGCAATGAAATTACATGAACCCCATCCGAAAGGATTACCCATAAAAGGTGTACAAAGACCACCCAAACCGAATTGATTCATCAGACCACCGAACATGGTTTGAGTAAATGGAAAGGCGCCTCCCCAGATATTTCCTCCAAACCCATTGAAACCTAAACCCAAACATTTTTCTTTAATCTTTCCTTCATTTGAAGTACCAATGAGTAGATCATTTGACCGTTGAATCAGAATAGCGGGAGTATCAAGGACAGGAGTAGGTAAAGATACAACAGCTTGGAAAACACACAATAAAGCGAAGAGTGGTAGTATGCAATGCATGGTGAGATTTGTTTTGCTTAAGATTGATTCGTCAAAAGTTTGGTCAATAGTGATTGAAGGCTCTTTATGATAGGGTTTTTATGATAAGATCTGGTAGTAAAAGGTCGTAAAACTAGCAATGTCTTATGAAGACTTTTGTAATGATGAACGGAGTGGATGAGAAGTGAGAAGGAATGGAAATGAGCCTTGAAATTCTGGTTTTATAACTAAATCCTTTCGTCACAGTCAGTGATAGGGCGTGCTAAGCGCTGGATCACTGCATTTCTCATTGTTGGCGCGCTGTGCGTTTGAAGCCGCGATTTGAGTAGGCAAGAGGTCATCTCGACCAACCGAAATTGTACCCACCGGTGCTGCCAAGATATCACCCTACCTCATGACCTCTAACTTGATATTCGGTAGATCGCCCAAATGATTTTTTCGGCGAATTGTCTCTTTGAGTTCCTGCCTCTCCATGTTTTCAAAGGTCTACCAACGAAGGCATTTCAACCAAGGGAATTGTACAACTCTCAAGTTGACTATACCTCTAAGACCTCCTACCTCTTGTATGTCTAGGCAGATCATCCAATTTCAACTCTCTTCTTGACAATACATCACACCTCACATTGCTTGTTAAGCTCTCGGGAAATCTCAAAAAGATTGGATTAGATCACTCGACCCCCTTCTCAAACTCATCCAGAGGTGTATATCGTGCACTCCGTTGTTAATCTACATAGATCGGTAGGTAACACTTTAAAGCAGAGATGAGCAATTAAGAGTGAGCAGGTCCCGCGTATTTCTTTCAAACCGACTAGAACTTTATTTCAATCCAAACCAAAATCCCCTATGAGTACCAATAAATCATTTAAATCTGAACTTCATTTTCTCTATTTTTTCATCACTCTCTTAACAAAACACACACACACACACAGAGAGAGAGAGATAAAAGAAAATCACAAATCACATAAAAAAAGTTAATTTAAATAAACCAAACTTTCTTTTATCATTTCATTTCATTTCCATCTTTTTTTTTTCATTCATTCATTTACCAACAAAATCAAAAATTAGAAAATCAAAAAACCAGAAAACAAAAAAACTGAAAAAATCAATACTTCCAAACGATTTTGTTTTTTCAAGGTTTCCTGAGAAATTCATTATGATTTCAATTTGCCCCACCCCCACCAAAAAAAATACAAAAGATCAATAAACCTTTCATCTAGCAAAAAAATCAAAAACAAACAAACAAACCTCTGTAAAAGGGTAATCTTATCACCAAGTGAAAGTGCAATTCCTTGAGTTTTACTACGAATCCTAACATGTCCTTGTAATACTCCATCAGCTTTTTCAATACTTAGATTTGCCAATGCATCTTCACCTATTTATTCAAGATTCAATTCATCTTCATTAGTGTTTCAATTCAATCTTAAATCTAAAGAAAAGAAAAAAAACCCAGATGATTTACCAAACAAACTACGTGCATACATATTCGCTGATAAAAATCCACATTCTCCTGATAAAGCTGCATCAGGTGTTAAACAAGACATATTGGTAGCTGACATGATATGATCCAAATCTATTGAAGGATCAAAGTTAAAGAAACTTCCGATCAGTTCACTGATCACTCCTTCAGATTCAAGAAGACCTGAAAAGAAGAAGAAGAAGAAGAAAAAGAATGACTTACACACTCGTAGATCATCAATCTTAGTATTCACATTCACCTTGTTTTCCCATTCGAATTCAGTCCACATACTCCTAAACTGACCTTCATTACAAAACGCAGGTTTGATATAATCTAAAATATCGATATGAATATCATTCAATACCACACAATGACCATCTGAAGTAGCAGCTCCATCATAAAAGATATTTCCAAAAATCACTCCAGTTTCAGTTGAAGAGACTTTAATAGTAGCTTTGATAGATTGAAAACTCATCGGTCCAAGTGTATGAGGTGTAGGACGTTCTACTAATTTCAAGTCTCCTAAAGTTGCAAACTCAACCGTTAAGTTTTGTAAAGTTTCCGAAGTTTGATTCACAATTAAAACATCTAATAAAATATCAAATTGGTTGACGTTCACATATGCTTCTGCATAAACTGGATCTGAGAATCCAGTTAATTGAACTACTCTGCTTAATTTAGATAAGAAATCTTCTTTAGCTTCCATCGTTCCTGTAGCTTTAGTTAAATCTGTTTCATATTCATCTCCTTCTACTCCATTTCGTTTATTGAATTGTTTGAAACTAATCAAATCATCTACTTGAATTTCAATCGCTTTGGAATCTTTTGATTTCCTTTCGGCTTTCTTCTTTTCATCATGTGCTACCATTTGAGTATAAGCTGCTTGGGTATCATGTAAAAAGATCTCTTTGATCGGTTTTCCTTCTGGAATCTCCGCTAAAGCTTGTAAACAAGTCGTGATTCGTTCTACCGAATCTTCATCAATCGGTACTGAAGAAAAATGGGATTGCCCAACTCGAATCACAGAGGTCATCATCAACATCGCCTCAGCTTTTAACCCGTTGATCTCCTTTGAATTGTTCGAATGCTCCGAAAACCTCAAGACTAGCTTGGTTAAAGTGGAAGCCAAGGCTGCGCCAGTGTAGAAATCGCCACCTAAGATCATAGCACGAAGTGGTGGCTTGCTCTGAGCTTTGACTTTGTTCAAACTTGCGGTTGCAGTAACAGAGAAGGTGGTCTCAGTTGCATAGGTCCCATCCGCAAGGACTTTCGTAGTGGTGGTAGGACCAGAGGGCTTAGTGGTATTGACGTTTTCAGCCGCTGATGCTTCGGCTTCGGCTTCGGCTTCGGCAGCATCCAGTAAACGTTGTTCAGAAGCCAAGATCGGAATTTCTCCAATAACCTTTCGAATTTGCGAGAAAGTTTCAAGCATATCTAAATAATATTAACGGACCCAATGAGATCAATCATTAATTTTTCCTTTGAAGATCAAAAAAAAATCAAGATTGAAAAACCAAATGATTAACCTGATGGAGTGGTACAAAATTCTCCAACGATCCAAAGTGCACCTCTAAAAACTTTTCCACTCTTGATCTCCGGGAAAGTTTGTAAAAGTTTTTCAATGATAGAAGATCTTAAGTCTGGAAACTTTTCAACCACTTCTCTTACGAATGAGATCACATCTACTGCAGCTGAATTGTTGGAATCTCCTAAGAATTCCATTAAGACGTGTACAACGTTTGAAGCTACTTCTGAGAATTTGATGGCACATGTATGAATTGATTGGATTAAGAGTTGTCGGTATTCGGCATTCTAATGATTAGATATGTTATTAGGTCGATCGGACTAGAATGACGAACTCGGGATTGTAGTAGAAGAAATGATTTACTTACTTTTTCAAATGTCTCACTCAGAGTTTTCACGAGTTCTTTCTTGAGGAATAGAACCACATCTTCCACATTTCGACTACTGACCATGTCTAGAGCCAAACTAGTAGCCTTCTTCCTCACATCCATATCTGGGCTGATAGGTGAAGGAATGCATGATCAGAGAGGATCGTATACAAATGAGCAAAAAAGGAGGAAAGCTTACGATGACAAGACACGTAATATTTCCATCACCATGTCATCCAGTACATGATCATGTTTACTTCTAAGAGCCTCAACCCGATCCAAGACGATCATCTTAACATTGTTATCAGTTTCTTTGACAATCAAATCAATGAAACATGCAGCCGCAGCTTTTACAGCTGCAGGATTTTGAGTAAGTGTCGTGAGTGTCATGGCAGCTTCGTACTTGACAGAATGAGAAGTGGAATCTAATAATTCCGAGATGATTCGGATATAACGAGCCTGTTGGAAAAAAAAGAATGAACTTCAATGAAAGACAATCCAGAAAGGACCACTTGACTGACCTTCATTCCACCAACATTAACCTTTAAATCTTCTTTACCACCTTCACCTTTGCCCTCTCTATCTTTTCTGATTAATTCAATGACTGCCTGTTGCATTAATTCATCCAAAGATGAAATTTGATCATAGATCTGTAAGAGATATTCAATAGCTCTAACTGGACTAGTGTTCACAAGCATGATGAAAGCATTTCGTTTACAAGTCAAATCTGATTCAGCGGCCAAAAAGGTTTGAACCAATTCTGGTGCGTCCGGGATCAGATAATCAAACGCTTGATAAATTGAATAGACTGCGAATACTGCATTCTTTCGTACAAAGGAGTGACGATGTTCCTAGATGGATTGATGATGTGAAGAGTTGATAAATGGTAGAAGATAAAGGTTTTATATTAGTTTATAGTGAAGATCTGAGGATCAAATGAGGACGTCGAGAAGAAGGGTGAGGGTTTCTGATTGAAGACTTACAAGACAAGTTCGAACTGTTGGTACAAGTGGTTCGAGAAGTTCGGGTTCTCGTAGCTTTTGAACAAATCGTAGAGTTGCCCCTCGAATGTATTCATTAGGATGTTGAAGATCATTACGGATAGCATTACTAAAAGAACGAAGCCCAAGATCATTAGAATTCAACAGAAAAGAAAAGGGAAGGGAAGTGAAGTGGACGATCAAGCCGAATCCCATCACTCACCAAACCAAAATCATCTCTTGTTTTAATTTACCCGATTCATCAAACTTTGGACAAACTTCCCAATAGAAGTGTAACATTTTTTTGATTTGTTTATTTCTAGAAGGTAAGACGAATTGAATGATGGGCATTAAGAGAGTAGGTTGAGGGTTTCCATTTAAGGTTGAAACGATGATCCTCCGAAGGGTTTCTAATTTTAATTCATCTGTTCCCTTTTCTAATGCTGCTCTAAGATCTTGAGTTGCGTATTGATCCTGAGCGTCATCGTGTACGAGTGTATAACAAGCTTGAGTTGGTGGGCTCATGATGAGAATGTGAGTTTTGATTGAAACTGATGTTTGAGAGAGAGAGAGAGAGAGTTGAAGTTAGTTTGAATGAATTCAATGAAGTAAGAAGTTGATCGTCATGAGTTAACATACCAATTTGAATAGAACACTTTGATGAACTTCTTCTTGTTGTTCTTGGTTCTTAGCTCAAGAGTGGTAATCTGACCAAGTTTGAAGTGCTGATGACGAGAATTCAATCGATCGATGGATAAAACCAATCAAATATTAACTAAGTACCTTTTCACCATCAATTAAGTCACCATAATCACTTAAGGGGTGCATTCCTGGCCCGCATTGGCACAGCTGAGGTGCGCGCCGAAGAATCTCCAAAAACCTTCCTGGGTCCTTCTCTCCCTTCACCACTCACTCAACTTGATCTCCATTCCACTCAACTCCACTCAACTCCACTCAACTCCATCAACTCTGATTATTCTTGGTTTCCAGACTGTTGGAGCATTCAAATTTATCAAACTAGTACACCTATCGCACTAAAAGACTCTCTTTGAATGCTTATTTGAGCAGGGCAATTCGGCTTATTGGAGACAATTCATTCGAGATAGAATGATTCACTTTGCTTCCTCTGAAAAGCTTTCGCTTCATTCAGAGTCTGAAATCTCAAGAGTGAATGACAGTCATAGAAGTGATTTGATCATAAGCTTGGAGTCATGAGAATGAGGTTCATGGTAAATACTGTTTGGTGTGGTTCATGAACCTGTCTAAACCCATATGGCAAATACAACAAAGCCATGAAATGGATCAAGTCCGCTTGACAGAAAGTTTCGATTTTTTTCAAAAAACCAATCTCAGAAGCTAACGAGTTAAAGAAATCGAATCAGATCACATCAGAACTTCAACTAAACAAACTCAATTGAAAGCAAAAAAAATGAAATCAATCAATTCAATCTCATCTCAAAAATCAAAATCAAATTTATTACTTTCTACGATCCTTGAACCCAATTGTTTATCAAACACAAGAATCTCAAAACAATCAAATCCAAATCAATTACCTAAATCAATTTATATCACTATTCAAGATTCGATTTGTCAATCTGCTTTACCTATTATAAATCAAATCATACAATCTTTTACTTTACAATCAAGTGAGACAACCAAATTGTCAGTGAATTGAAAGAAAAAAAATATGATGCCATTATAAGAACTAATCATGATTGTTTTGATGACTTTTATATTTTCAGATCGAATCAAAAATTATTGGTTATCGGATTAAATTATCATCCATCCATTTTTAAAAATCATTTAAATGAACATCAATTTAATAGAATTAATTTAAGCTCTAATGATTCTAAAGAGATCAATGTTAATGGTTTATTAGAATTAGTGGAGATTGAATTAAATCCAATTCAACCTGAAGTAAGTTTATCATCATCAAGATTGAGCCTTTTCTTTTAAGATAAGATGAAGTTGATTGGTTTAAAAAATTTATATCATTCGTTTTAGTCTTCCATTACTATCATCATTGATTCATTAGGAGAATGTATCAGGAGATGGTCAATCAAAGATACATTGAGACTATTTACTCAACTCTTGAACAAATGTATGTTCATCTTTCCACACAAATCTAATCTTGATAATTGCTTAATGAGATCATTCTTTTAATCTTCAAATAGATCAATCAAAACTAATTGTAATCGATTCACCACACCTGTATACTCAGGAAATCAAACACTCTCAAACGATCAACTCATCAATCTCATTCACCTCATCAAGTTTTGTCACTCAATCTTCAATTCATCTAAAACTTTATCCAACCTCACTTTATCATCACTTAATTCATCAATTCCAAATCCCTGTACCTATCCCCATTCGTCAATCATCATCCACAAATGTAAAACAAAACGGAACATCATATGATCCTAGATTCTTCTCTTTACTTGAAGAATTAAATCAAACATTGAATCCATTCTCATCTGATTCGATCATCACACCTCAAGCTTTATTAATTCCTCAATCTTCTTCTTCTTTTGAAACTGGTTCTTGTTTAATTCGTTGGATTTCTAAAAACTTGACCACTTCCACTTCATTTGATTCCACTTCTTTAAATCTGAATTTACCTAATCTAAAGAAACCTTCATCTGTTTTACATGGATTAGAAGCTTTAAAATTAGATGAGAATCAATTTAATTCTCAAAGTTTAGGTTTAGTACCTGTTTCGATTGAAGAGATTGAGATTAAACCGATTCGATCCATCTTGAATAAATCATCATATCAAGTTCAGTCTTTCTTTTTTCGCTCTCTCTCTCTTAGATTCTTTTATCTTTTTCGTTTTCTTTTTGATTTTGACTGATCTGATCGATTTGGTTTCCCATAGCCAAAAGATTCCATGAATGATTTACAAGAGAAAGTGACGTTTAATTTATCACTTACTGAACAACAAAGAATCGATCGAGAAAAAGTTCAATTACCATTCTTACCTAAAAGAGATCAAGACGGTTTAGGTTCGTGTAGTTTTGCTTATTTAGAATTTCTTCTCTCTTGTGTGTGTTTTCTTTTATAAAATACTGATGAAGTTTTGGTTTTTTGAATTCAATTTCATTGGGTTATATTTTATTTAGTTATTGAAGCACCTGGTGAAATTTATGATGGATCATTTCAAAGTCAATCAAAAGGAAACTCATCAAATGGTTTAATTGTTTATGAACCTGATTCGGCTGATGATATGGATGATGAAGAACCAGATGATGAATTATAAATCTCTTTTGGGTTTGTAAACCACCAAGAAAAGACTTGTTCTTCTTTTCAAGATGACACTTCTCCACATTCTTCTATGATCACTTCTTGGGATGGTTTTCCTGAGTTTGAACCTAATGATTCAATGGCTTTGACTACTTCCATACCTTTTGTAACTTCACCAAACACTACATGTTTACCATCAAGCTTAAGAATTTTTTGGGGAAAAAAAGGAGTCAAGTTTTTGTAAGAAATCAAAATCGAATCAGTCAAAAATGAAAATTATTTTTTTTTGGCAAAGGGGGGTGGTGGGAATGACTTACCCAACTTGTGATTGCAGTCGTGATAAAGAACTGAAAGAAAAAAAGAGTAAAATTCAAAAGAGTTTTTGTGGTTTAGGTAAGTGTGAAGTTGAATTTTTTGTTTTCTTAAGAGAAAGTTAAATTGAATGAAAGTTTAACTTACTTGAGATCCATTTGTGTTTGGACCTGCATTTGCCATGGATAACAAACCTAATTTGTTATGTTTATAATGAAAGTTTTCATCTTCGAATCTATGGAAAAAGGAAACCAAACGGGTTTTTGAGTATAAGAATTGAAAGATTTGATTTTTTTTGATTTTGATATTTTGATTTTGAAATTTTGAATGAATGGATCAAGAGGATATAGAAGATACCTTTCACCATAAATTGATTTTCCACCTGTTCCGTTATGGTTTGTAAAATCACCACCCTAAATAATCAAAGTCAATCGAAACGAAAAAGAAAAAGAAAAAGAAAAATCATGGGTTTAGTGAATTTTTGTTTTGATTGATTTTGTAAAATATTTTTGAATAATGAAATCAAAAAACTAACTTGTAACATAAATGAAGGTATGATTCTATGAAACTTTGAACCTTTATAACCAAAACCGTTTTGACCGGTTACTAATTCATAAAAGTTTTTACTCGTCTTTGGTACTTCTTTTTCGTATAACTATTTAACTCAAACGTAACAAAAAAAAACGAAAAGTAAAAAAAGACATTTAATCAAGTTGTGTTTTTTTTTGGATCTTGAATAAGTTTTGATGAAAAAGTGACTTTTTTTGGGAGGGGAAGCTGAATGGAATCATCGGTTGACTTACTTTGAATTGAATTTCTCCTAAACTTTTTCCATTGGCTGTAACTTTCTATGAAAAAGAATCATTTATTGAAAAAGGAAATCAAAAGAAAGAGTTTTGTTTAATTTAATGTTTTTTTGGTTTGGTTTTGTTTGTTGAATTGACTTACGAAAAATAAATTTGGAATTGGTTTTGATGAAGATTTAGTTGAATTGAATCTAATGAAAACTTCATTTGGTTTTATATTAATTTGATGTGATCTGATTAATGATTTGAATAACATTTTCCTTTTTTTGGTTTTTTCTTTTGAGAATCTTTTTTCAAGTGAGTTGTTGTTTTTTGAATTCTTGGAATTGAATTCACTTTTGGGTTTCTTTTTTTTGTTAGTTTGATCGATCGAGTTGAGGTTTTTGGTATAAGCATATGCGATTGGGTTGATATGCTTTTATTTCGATTCTCAACGCACACAGTCAATTTGAACATTTTCGTTTCTTCACGTCCTTTGAAACACCATCTACTTATGAATCTCAAATCAAGTATTCTATAAATCACTTCAGCCTAGAATTGATCCCATTTCCTAATATCTGAGGCTCTATCTATCATCAAATTGGATCAAGACCCAGCTCAAAAAACTCATAGTACTAAAGAAAATGTTCGTTCTCCTGATCCTGATTTGTTCAAGTAGAATAGAAAGAAAGTCTCAGAGTACAGAGACAGAGAGATGTGTAAGAATGTAATGATTTTAAAAACTTGAAAAGGTGAAGATCACACAACAGAAGTTCATATCCGATGGTCACAGGAGGATGAAAAAAGAACAAGTAGGGTAAA
The DNA here is from genome assembly GCA_022264835.1 of Melampsora americana. Lineage (NCBI taxonomy): Eukaryota > Fungi > Basidiomycota > Pucciniomycetes > Pucciniales > Melampsoraceae > Melampsora > Melampsora americana. Next base: position 479,009 of record JAIFHY010000020.1, read on the forward strand.
CCTAAGGAGAACAGTATGATCCCTATTTCAATGGTGAAGATCAATTCCCTAAATAATCGAACAGCCCGATGCTTTAAAGGTAGGATAGCTAATTGTCAAGATAGCACTTGTATTGGTGTTTTTGTTTTTGTTGGTTGAACCATCTTTAATAACCACTGCACTACCCTGATAACGGCAGTCAAAGGAAATATAAAGATCAAGTATATTTTAGATATCGATTAAAACGATTAAAATTATTTCAGGTTTAACTTACTTTGCTTGGACATGTCATCAGGATCTTGTTCAGTGCCAATTCAACGCTTTTATGGTCACTGTCCAATCAAAACAGATATTTTAGTGAGAATGTAAGCTGTTTACCGGATCATCTCATGCTATATCGTCACGGATGTCAACGAGACATGCAGACTTACACAGTAAGGTTTCCGCGATTGACTGTTCCAAGAGTAAGCTGAAGATGATCAGGTCAAAATCACAAAGTCAGTCTGTTTTGTAAGTTGTTGAGTATTATTCGATTTAGATTGTCAATACTAACCTTACAAGCTGTGCAAGATACTTGAAATCCAGGTTCGTCACGACGAATTCTGCCTTGGTCTACATACTTTTCAAGCTGTTGAAAAGCACTAAGACGTGTAAAGAAAGATTTTGATGAGAAATGCTTTAGGGAGGTCTACTACTTAAGAGAAAGGATGGTGATTGAAAAAGAAAAGAAAAACTAACGTTCGGCAAGAAGAATCGATGATTGGTTCAGAGGGTGTTCCACACTTTAGCTGTGAGCTGGAGTCTTGAGCAATGCAAAACATAGCAGCAAAAGTTAACAAAACGGATATTTGAAGTTTAAACATATTGATTGATGGGTGATAGGTATCGAATTATATAAAGTGAAGGATGATAAGAAGAAGAATCTGACGGAAAATGTTCAAAAGTAACCATCATCAACGCAGAGGCTCTTTCTTTTATAGACAAACCCAATCACACACCAAGTAGGTCGGAACATCTCATTTGATATGATCAAACCTTTGGATGTGCGTTTTAATTTTAACCTTCCTGACTATTTATTAAGGCAAGACAGTGTGATCATCAGCGTTCATCAAGTCATCAGCGTTACAGCTCGTTGCAGAGATGCATTGGGGACAGAACGCGTGGGTTAAATATGGATTGGGAACTCTCTTAGCTTAACAAAGCCCTCTCTGCCGCGCCGCACTCTCCTGCGGCAGAGAGGGCTTTCTTAAGGTAAGGAACTCTCTCAACAACTAAATACCATCTGATCTACCAATCCACTTTCATGATTGGACCTAACTTGAAACAAGTCTGGTTCTAGCACATTGCTTTTGGCCTCGCGAGCTCGGCAAACACCCAAGCTTGTGAAGAAAAAGTGTCTTTCTAGAGGGCCGACGCCGTCCAGGAAGTGGATGTAAGTTTTCCCTCTCATAAACACTCAGCTGATCCAATGTCAAGAACGCAAAATCTCATATCCCAAACTTTAGGGCTCATTGAAGATTCATTGATGTACCATATCAAGATATATAAGGAATTAATTATAGACAAGCTCAAAATGATGGACCACCCATGCGTCGGAGGATCATCAATTCTCAAGTACACATTCATCTGTATCAGACTCAAGAACAGCTGGAAACTCCTGACAGTCTCATGTAACTCCTCAATGGATACTGGATGCAGGGTTGAGAGGGTAGACAACAGAACCAAACATCTCACCAAAGCCTCAAAGGTGAAGAAGGAATAAATAGATAGATTTAAGTATATATGTGATTGTCACTGCGCAGTAAATATGGGAAAGATATAACAACTTACCAGATAACTATATTGACATCAGTTTGGATCAAAGAAGAAATCCATTTGTTGAGTACATTTTGTGTAAGACTTCAAGAAGATACTTATCATTGTTCATCATACACTGATACCACAGGGCTCAAAGGCTAAAGGTACACTAAAGAAGGTATAATGAAATTTTTGATCATTTCACTTGTCTCAGGTATGAAATCACATCTCAACCAGGAGACTTATGCTGTTGTCCATTCAAAACAGATTGTGCTCATCCTAGTTACAACTGTCTTGAAAAATGGGACAGATGATCCACATTCAACCCAATTATCCTTCCAGTAAAACAAATCACATTCATTTCAAGAGTTGACCTGTTTTTTGTTAGGCAGAAACTTGCCTGCGACACGCTGCAGCTAAGTTGCTAGTCCGATCCTTGATGCAAACAAAGGATTGCAAAGAATATGGAATTCACCAGTTTTCAGCCATTCTATAAATGTGACAAACTTGGGCGAAAAGAGACTTACAGGGGCAACAACACAGCAGTATGACACCGTTCCCTTATACTCATCACAGGTCCACGAAAAGCCGCCTTTGTTGTTGAGGCGTTTTCCGGCATTAAAAGCTAAAAAAAATTCAAGACAAAAAATCAGTAAGTGCTGTCAGAGTGGCATGAGAGTAGGACTGATTATCTGCCTAGTGAAGATATACAGGAGAATACCCACGCTCCAAAATGTAGTATATCAAGTTACTACCTCCGTCTGGCTTTATGCCCTCGCGTGAACAGACACCTTCTGAAGGTTTGTTGTCTGCAGGCAAGTCACAAATGAACCCTGTCTTCGCAGCCTTCACATTTCCATACAATGAGAAGTGAGCCACTACAAAGAAGATGTATATTATTGAGTTCATTCTGTAAAAAGCCCAGTAGACTTTCAGTATCAATGGAGAAGCACAATGATCAAGGGATTGTGCGTACCTTGAAGTGCACAAACTGACAAGGACTTGAGAATTGGGCTTATTGTTTGTAATCAAATTCCAGTGACCGGTAAGAGCAGATTCTCAAAGAGGTACTTATAATTGATATGTATTCGCGGGACCGGCAGTGATTTTCAATATCCAAGTTATTCTTGGTGGTCAGACGCTAAAATAAGATGATGGGTGTCACAATGATAGAGGGTAAGACATGCTGAGAGCAAAAACTGGTGTGTAAATTTTGAAGGAATTCAAGAATCTCACAAAGGATAATCTTGACTTTACCTCGAGAACCATCTCCTCAAGTTCGGTCAAACTCACTTGAAGTCGATCAATCACAAGACCGTTACCGTTTCCTTGGAAGTCTTGGTGCATGATTTAGCAGAGTTGATTGAAATTTATGGCCCGAGCCGAAGATAGCGCCTCATGAACTCGACACCTTAACTACCAAACCTTGATGAACATCAAGAAAGACAAAACAAAGGAGCTTAACAATTTGATTGCAGGCGTGATGTGAATGCAAGTGAAGTTGGTGATAATTTCTTGATACTTGTAATTTGTAGAGGATAGATGGTGAATGTTGATTGCAGGGTCAAAAAACATTACCCAATAGTGAAACAGAAAATGTTATGACCAGTTAAAATCTATGTAATGATGACATGCCAGGACATTTTAGCAAAGGATATGTTTCAATTTTAACATTATTATATTTGATGATATTGTAAATCTCTTCTTTTCTTTTATCTGGTTTATTCTATTTCTTGTTTATTCATCTTTATTTGCAATCTTAAAAGTCATATTGTGTCAATTATCAACAGGCCTAATAGCTCAAGACTACATGACAAACCTCTTCAGCTACAAATGTTTATCTTGGATCAAACAACATCTTTTATTGAAAAGAAAGGAGGTAACTTAGAGTTCCAATTTGATTTTACAATTATCATAAGTTATCTCTCATTAAGAATTTATGTGATTGTCAGTTTTTATGTAGCAATTGAAATACTCTTGATCTTACTGGTTGATTTTAAATTATTGTTATAATGTTGAATTCTTATTAGTGTAGTTATAGTTGAGATATTTCTTTTATATCTCTATCTCAAATAATTTGTTTTAACAATTGCTTACAATCATGTTTTATTGTTAAGAAATTTGAATTATATTATTGTTCCAATAAAGAGAGATCTACCTAATCACTACAGAAAATTGAAGGTAACTTGAGGTTAGTGATGATGATGACTGACTTGAATGGTGCTTTTAGTCAGCAAGCAGTCACAGCAAAGTCTGTTAGCAATACCTGGAAAATTATCCAATATTGAACTTGATAACAACTTCCTGACTGAAGCCTCAACAATGATCCTTGTAGTCATGATCAAATCCCAAGGGATGATGATAAGCAAAACTCATCAAGTTGCTTTGAGTGAGATTCAAGTTAAATAAATCATGGCAATATGTATCCTCGAATCAGGGGCTCTTGATTGTTAAAAAATGATAGAATTCCTGTCAGATTTACCCACCACACACAGGGTTCATGGGGTGGAGTGGGAGACCAAGAGCAATAATTACACCTAGACTTGATGTCTAGGTGTAAACTGTGTGGCAAAGTCTTGATGCAGTAAAACAGAAGAAATTTAGAGGCTGAAATTGCTAACAGCTCAACTGTGTTTCTTAGTATTGCAATCTTGAGGATCTTTCAACTCATAAGACTCTATCATGTAATTTCATATTGAAGTATCTATTTTCTCCTTGTCATCACAATAGTCACCATCCCACTTGTCTGCTTTGAGCCTGAGCTATCATGTTTCTTTACCTGTTCATTCCTTCTCTTTTGAGCATTGTATCCACTAATCCCAAAGCAGTGAATGTCACTCACAATTGCAACCATTTGCTAAAAAACCTATGTCTAGAAAGAGTAGCACTATGTAAAGAGTAGTTGTTTGCATGTATCTATTGTTTTTCTTCACTCAAAAATCTTCTCTCTTTACTTGTGCCACCTTCCAACAGAGGACTATCTTGCTTTTTCACTTTTTAGTGATCTCAGCCGTAGTGCTTTACTTTATCACTGATACATGATTCTTTACCAGGTTTGCCTATGATTCTATGTCATTGTTGATTGTAGTTTGTGCTCATGGGAATTTTATACTCAAATACCTGTTCTCTTTACTTGTGCCACATTCCAACAGATCCCTATCTTTCTTTCTCACTTATTAGTGATCTCAGCCATAGCACTTTACCTTATCACTAATACATGATTCTTTACCAGTCACCCGGCCTTTCCTATTTTATTAATTCAGGATTCCGCCCACTATCCTGAGGGGTCTGGAAGGACTTGTCCTCTGTCTTTGCTAGAATTTCCCCTCCAAGCACTGAAGTCCATAAACCAGATAGTCTATGAATTGATGTACACTGAGATCATTACAGGGTTCACAAAGATCCCCAAAGCCCCACCTGACCCTACCTACCCTCAATGACTAGGACACATCCAGCAGAGTATCAGGTGATTGGATTCTAGGGTGGGAGACAAAAATGAACTGTCCCAAGATGAGGCTCTAACATAGCACAAGTCTCTATAGGATTAGATGCTGCCTCAAAACATAGGTTCAAGTTCACTTTCAATAGTGTAGGTGCCTTATTGATAGTTGTGTGACATGTTAAGATCTCCATAATCATTATCATGCTGTCAAGTAGCTCCAGAGCACTGAAGACCATCGCCTATCATGATGTCAAGTAGTTCTAGAGCTAGAAGACCATCACCAAATTGACCACTCACTACCCAATTGACCTAGAAGAACACTACTTCTCCTACTTCTCCATGTGAAACATATATCTGATAGGTTATTCTGTCTTCTTTTAATCACACATTCCTCAAGGTGGCTATAGAATTGAAATGAGCTGCATAACGGAGTCAGGCACTCATTTTTGCTGTTGAAGGAAAACACCTTTTATTGACTTTCTGGAAAATACTCTGCAATTTCATGTCAATTAGGCTGACTTCTGATTGGAATGTCATGATGAACAGATATTTCGCCATGCTAGTTGCAATGATCACAAAAGATAAGATGTATGATCAACATTCATCCTGATAACTCTTCCAGAGTAAAAACACATCCAGTCCAGGAGTTGACCTGTTTGCTGTTAGACAGAAACTTGCCTGCGACATGCTGCAGCTAATTTGTTAGTCTTTTCCTTGATATAAACAAAGTATTTTGAATAATATGATAATCACCATTGTTCAGCCATTTTTTGAGTGTGACAAGCTTGGTGAGGGAAGAGATACTTACAGGGGCAATGGTACAGCAGTATGACACTGTGTTTTTCTGCCTTGTACAGCTCCATCTGTGAAAAAACCCCTGGCTGTTGAGAATTGCCTCAGCATTGGAAGCTAAGGATGCATGATATTGAGTCAGAAAGTGCTATCAGAGTGCCATGAGGGTAGGACTAATTATCTGTCTGGTCAGCATATATAAGCATTACCCACCGTTTGGAATGTAGTAAATCAACCTATCCCCACCATTTGGCTGTATTCCCTCAGGTGCACAGACACCCTGTGAAGGTTTGCTGTCTGCAACAGGGTCACATGTGAACCCTGAATACGCTGAATGTACATGCCCATACAGTGAAAAGTGAGCTGCTACAAAGAAGATGTATATTATTGATTTCATTCTGTGGAAATCACAGTATATTTTCAGTGTCAAAGAAGGAGCACAATGATCAAGGTAGCAGTACACACCTTAAATGGCACAGAATGATGAGAATGTGATAATCAGATAGGTCCTTTCTAATCAATGTTCAGACTGAGCTAAGAGTATCTTCTCAAAATGTTGGTGTGGTTGTTTCTATGTCAATGGGCTTAAATTTTGAGTGATTTGTAAGCTGTGATTGCCAAGATAAGATGATGGGTCACACAGTGATAGAGGCTAAGAAAATCTGAGGGTGAAAACTCATATTTGGAACATGGTAAAGAATTTATGTATCTAACAAAGGATAATTTGTAAGTTACCTTGACATCCATATCATGAAGGTCAGTTAAGCTCACTCAACATTGACCATTCACTAGACCGTGTCATGAGTCTTGGTGCATGTTTTAGCAGAGTTGATTGATATTGACAACCGGAGCCAAGGACAGTGCCCCATTAGGTTGACCCCTTGACTACCAAGCCTTGATGAACATCAAGAGCAATAAATAATTTGAGCTTGACACCGTGTTTCCAAGGGCAACCTGAATTCAAGCAAAGTTGGTCATGAGTTTTTGATACTTTTGAGTTGTAAATGACATATGATACATGCCAAATCTAGAGGTTTAGGAGTAAATATTTAATAATCCAAAATAAAAATGTTATTGGCATGATGATTAACATCAAATTTACAATGCACGGATTATATCACTTTACATGCACACTTATTACTGTTTGTGTGACATGTCAAAGTACTGAGTTCAAGGATTTTTCACATGATTTACAATACTCAAGCAATTTTTTTGTCAAAGGATATGTCAAGTAGACATGTGAGATCTTTCCCAATAGTTCTTGTGATGTGATTCAAACCCAATACAGGCTCAAATTAAGTCTCAATAGCTTTCAAGGGGTTTCTGTTTGGACTGGCTGCCCCTTTAAGCTAAGCATTCAATACCTTTGCCAAAAAGACTCTTAGCTTACTTTGCCCCACCTCCAAAAACTTCTCATAAAGTTGAAGCTACTTCAATCAGTCCCCTCAGATTGTTAGGAGCACCTTTGTTAATTTTACTGTCCATCTTGCAAAAGCAGACAAGACCGCTCAAGAGATGTATTAATTCATAGTCCTATAACACAGATACTCTCCTCTGTACAATTGGACACCACTTATTGTCCCAGTCAAAATTTAACAATCAGTGCCAATACTGTTCATTTAATGTGTCAAAAATCATTTGCAATTGTAAGTCAAATAGGCTGACTTCTGAAGGCTGACTTCTGATTGATATTATATGGTCAACAGATATTTGATTGTGCTTGTTACAATCATCTCAAAAATTGAGATTTAGGATCCACATTCATCCCCAGGACTATTGTTAGGTCAAATTGAGATGAGGATCATAATGGCTTATTCATTTCTCTAGAGTATTCCTTTCACAACATCATTTGCACTCTTGTGATCATTCCAAATGAATGATGTCATAGTTGATTTCAATACATAAAAGGTTCACTTGCTCTTTACCATTGTTCTCTTGTCTTTATCAAACTTAAACTTATTTTTCTTTTAAAAATTCTTCTTTACCATCAAAATTGTTAACATCTCTCTAATAAGTCGGTGTGTGGCTTAAACAAAGCTGACTCCTGAGTCTCACAGGTGTAAGTTTTGTTGTATACTTTATATCAGATATATGATTAATCGTTTTCATGCTTAATTTTTTCAACAATCCCTCTTTACCATCAGGATTTTTAACATATCTATTTGATCAGTGTGTAGCTTATAAAAAGCTGACTCCTGAATCTTACAAGTGTTAAGCATTTCAAGCGGTGGAAGGTTGCTTCCGGCAGGCCGCAGCTAGTCTGGTTTTCTTATCCTGGGTACAAAAAATGGATTGTTGAGAATATGACAGTCCCCAATTCTTAGCCCATGTACAAATGTGACAAGCTTGGTGAGGAAAGAGATACTTACATTGGGAGGGAAGATACTGGGAACAGTACAACAGTATGACATAGTGTTTGGGTGATCATCACAGCTCCACACACTGTAGCCACCTTTGTTTTCAAAGTATTGCCTTGCATTGGGAGCTGAGGAATTCAAGATATCAAATCAGTAAGTGCTATGAGAGAGTCATGAGAGTAGGACTGTATATCCTCCTGGTCAGGATATACACAGTGATACCCACCATTCTTAATGGTTCTTATCAAGGTTTTTCCAGCAACTGGGGTTATGTTATCAGGAGCACAGATCCCCTTTGCAGGTTTGTTGGTTATAGCCATGTCGCATGTAAATGTTTTACTCACGGACTTGACATGTTGATACAGTGAGAACTGAGCCACCAGAATGAATATGTATGTGATGGACTTCATTTTGTAGAGAGCTGAGAATCCGACAAATCCTTTGCTATCAAAGTTTAGGTGCAGGTAAGAGCAGATACTTGACAAGATTCTTGGGATTGTAATGATTTTGAAATTCGAGTGATTTTTGAGCTGCAAAAAGATATTGTCACGATGATAGAGGATAAGACGAGCTGAGGGTGAAAACTTATATGTGGAGAATGGTAAAGAGTTTATGTATCTAAACAAGGATCGTTTTAACTCAACCTCAACAACCATCTCATCAAGGTCGGTCAAGCGCACCCAAAGTTGACCACAAGACCATTTCACCGGGAGTCTTGGTGCATGTTTTAGCTGGTGTTGATTGAGACTGACGACCCGCGCGAGGATAGGGCCTCATGAGGTCGACCCCTTGACTACCAAGCCTCGAAGAACATCAAGAAAGACATAACAAAGAAGCTTGACAATTTGTATCCAAGGGTGACTCGAATCGAACTTCAAGTAAAGTTGGTACATATGTACTAATTTGTATTATCTTTTTGATATTTTCAATTTGTATCATAAATGATACATTCTATGGTTGATAGTCGACGATGGAAGAGAACAATGTGAGGTTAGTGGTTTGATGAATATGATAATTAAGGTGAGTCAACACGCCTGGATTTCAGAATCCTCCAACTTCACCAGCCTCAACAACAAGCTTTTTATCCTCAAGTTCCTTTCACACACCCGATGGAACATCAACAACAATTTCACCCGACTCATATGGAGCCACAATCAACAGTTCGTCTAAGGGAAACTCAACCTCAATTGCATCAGCCGGTTCCGGAGCCACCAAGAGGAAGTGAATTGATCCTTGTACCACTCCACTCAACATCTACAAAGCAAAACACCTCATCACTTACCATTCAACTTTTCAAACAAAATCAAAATCATCCAAACTTCATATTCTTTAATTTTTCATCACTCTCTGAACACAAAACACACACACACACACGCACAGAGAGAGATAGAAGAAAAGCACAAATCAAATGAAAAAGTTAATTTAAATAAACCAAACTTTTTTTATCATTTCATTTCATTTCCATCTTTTTCTTCGTTCTTTCATTTACCAACAAAATCAAAAATCAGAAAATCAAAGAACCAAAAACAAAACTGAAAAATCAAAAAATCCAAACGATTTTGTTTTTCAAGGTTTCTTAAATAATTCATTATGATTTCAATTTGCCCACCCCCACCAAAAAATACATGAGATCAATAAATTTTTCATCTAGAAAAAAATCAAAAATCAAAAACAGACAAACAAACAAACATACCTCTGTAAAAGGGTTATTTATCACCAAGTGAAAGTACAATTCCTTGAGTTTGACTACGAATCCTAACATGTCCTTGCTCCATCAGCTTTTTCAATACTTAGATTTGCTAATGCATCTTCACCTATGTATACAAGAATCGATCCATCTTCATTAGTGTTGAAATCCAATCTTGAATCTAAAGAAAACAAAAACAGGAAGCCAAAACAAAAACCAGATGATTTATCAAACAAACTACGTGCACACATATTTGCTGATAAAAACCCAGTGCCTTCTTCCTCACATCCATATCTGGTCTGATAGGTGAAGGAACGCATGATCAGAGAGGATCGTATACAAATGAGCAAAAACGCATGAAAGCTTACGAGGACAAGACACGTAATATTTCCATCACCATATCATCCAGTACATGATCATGTTTACTTCTAAGAGCCTCAACCCGAGACAAGATGATCATCTTAAAATTGATATCAGTTTCTTTGACGATGAAATCAATGAAACATGCAGCCGCAGCGTTTACAGCTTCAGGATTTTGAGTAAGTGTAGTGAGTGTCATGGCAGCTTCGTGCTTGCTTGGCAGAATGAGAAGTGGAATCTAATAATTCCGAAATGATTCTGATATAACGAGGTTGTTGGAATGCAATTCAAAGAAGGAAAGAAAGAGGTCAAAAAAAACATGAAAAAAGAATCAACTTCGAAGGAAAAACAATCCGAAAAAGATCACTTGACTGACCTTTATCCCACCAACATCAACCTTTAAATCTTCTTTACCACCTTCACCTTTACCCTCTCTATCTTTTCTGATTATTTCAATGACTGCCTGTTGCATCAATTCATCCAAAGATGAAATTTGATCACAAATCTGTAAGAGATATCCAATAGCTCTAACTGGACTAGTGTTCACAAGCATGATAAAAGCATCTTGTTTAAAAGTCAAATTGGACTAGATGCTGCCTCAATCAGTGTTTGTTGATACTTACATAAAAAAGGAATTAAAAAAAATTGAATCATGTAATCAACTTGAGTATGATGTGTATGTCTGATAAATGAAATTCAACTTTTATGTTGTTCTACATATGTCAATGAGGTATGGCCAAAGGGTAGAAAATTTTCCAACAAGGTCTTTTGCCCTTTGATTGGCACAGATATCTATTGTGGCCTGGTCCCAAAACATGACCTTTTTCCCAATCACCGAGTAATTTTCCAGCTCCAGGCCTGGCCTTGACCCAGCCTATAGAACTCTTGGGCATACTTGGCCAGGAAGGGTCAGGGCTGGGTGATCATAGCCCTACCAGAAACTATGTATGGGCTGAAGATCTCACCGAGTTACAAATGATGTATACCCAAAACAAGGAGATCCAGAGTTTCTGCTCAACCTGTGCAGACTCAAAAGGTGCAGGTACAGTAGGCTCAATTTATTGGCATGATGATTGACCAAAGATTGTCAATGCATCAATGATATCATGTTATATGCATAATTGTTATTCATGTGCATATAATGAAAAAGTACTGAGGTCAAGGCTTTCCAGCATGCTTTACAATAGTCAAAGGATTTTTTCTGGAAGGATACGTCATGTAGTGATGGGAGCTTTCAAGAGGGTACTATTGATGCAATCCACACCAAACATAGGTTTAAATTTACTTTCAATAGCGTTGGTGCCTTATTGAATGTTTTGTGACATGTTAAGACTTCCACATCATTATCATGATGTCAAGTAGTTCTAGAGCTAGAAGACCATCACCAAATTGACAATCCAGCACCCAATTGACCTAGAAGCACACTACTTCTCCTGATTCTCTATGTGAAACATATATCTGATAGGTTATTCAGTCTTCTTTTAATCACACATTCCTCAAGGTGGCTATAGAATTGAAATTAGCTGAATCACAGAGTCAGGCACTCATGTCTTCTGTTGAAGGAAAACACCTTTCATTGACTTTCTGAAAAATACTCTGCAATGCCATGTCAAATAGACTGACTTCTGATTGAAAATTTATGATGAACAGATATTTCACTATGCTAGTTACAATGATCACAAGAAATAAGATGTATGATTCACATTCATCCTGATAACTCTTCCAGCGTGAAAAGACATTCAGTCCAGGAGTTGACCTGTTTGCTGTTAGACAGAAACTTGCCTGCGACATGCTGCAGCGAGATTGTCAGGCTTTTCCTTGATATAAACAAAGTATTGAAGAATATGATAATCACCATTTTTCAGCCATTTTTCAAGTTTCAGAAGCTTGGTGAGGGAAGAGATACTTACAGGGGCAATGGTACAGCAGTATGACACTGTGTTTTGATGCCATGCACAGCTCCAGTTCAGAAATACCCCCTGGCCGTTGAGAATTTTCTCAGCATTGAAAGCTAAAGATGCATGATATTGAGTCAGAAAGTGCTATCAGAGTGCCATGAGGGTAGGACTGATTATCTTGCTGGTCAGCATATATAAGTGTTACCCACCGTTTGGAATGTAGTAAATCAACCTATCCCCACCATTTGGCTGTATTCCCTCAGGTGCACAGACACCCTGTGAAGGTTTGTTGTCTGCAACAGGGTCACATGTGAACCCTGAATACGCAGAGTGTACATGTCCATACAGTGAAAAGTGAGCTGCTACAAAGAAGATGTATATTATTGATTTCATTCTGTGGAAATCACAGTATATTTTCAGTATCAAAGGAGGAGCACAATGATCAAGGTAGCAGTACACACCTTAAAGGGCACAAACTGATAAGAATGTGATAATCTGATAGATCCTTTGAAATCAATCTTCAGGTTCAGCCGAGAGTAGACTCTCAACAATGTTGGTGTGGTTGTGTTGTAAATTCAATGTCAATGGGCTTAAATTTTGAGTGATTTGTGAGCTGTGATTGACAAGATAAGATGATGGTTTACACAGTATAGAGGATAAGAAAATCTGAGGGTGGGAACTTACATGTGGAAAATGGTAAAGAATTTATTATCTAACAAAGGATAATTTGTAAGTTACCTTGACAACCATATCATCAAGGTCAGTCAAGCTCATTCAACATTGACCAATCACTAGACCGTTTCATGAGGAGTCTTGGTGCATGTTTTAGCAAAGTTGATTGCTATTGACAACCGGAGCCAAGGATAGTGCCCCATGAGGTTGACCCCTTGACTACCAAGCCTTGATGAACATCAAGAGCAATAAAGAATCTGAGGTTGAAACCTTGTTTCCAAGAGTGACCTGAATTCAAGCAATGTTGATTATTGGTTTTTGATACTTTTAAGTTGTAAATGACATATGATAAATGTCAAATTTAGAGGTTTAGGAGTAACTATTCAATGATCCAAGAGAAAAATGTTATTGGCATAATCATCAACATCAGATTTACAAAGCATGGATTATAACACTTTAAATACACAATTATTACTGTTTGTGTGACATGTCAAAGTATTGACGGAGGTCTCAGTGTATAAACCGCAAGAAGTTGTAAGTTTAGTTATATTCTTACGTTCATTCCATCATTTGTTTCTCTCTGGTTGGTTGTCTATCTTGTTTGCTTTCTTTCTTGGTTTCTCTCTCTCTCTCTTTGCTTTGTGTTTTCCTTGTCCTCGCTCTCTTTTTCTTGTTTTCATCTTGTGTCTCTTCGGTGTGCTCTCTCGTCATTTATCTGTGTTTTCTTTTTGTTTGTTCTCGCAATATGGATTTCTTTTAAAAAAAATGATTGTGAAATGTGTTTGGAGAATTCCACATCGCAAACGGAAAATTTGAATTTTCCGACGGAAATTTTTTGCGAGCATTTTTCTATCTGTATACACTGGAAAAAATCGATTTTTGCACCCAAAACCTTTCACAGAGCCCATCCATTGCAAAAAATTGATTGTAAATTGCGAAAATAGGGCAGCTGAGACATACTTTTTGGGTAAACAATTTACAGACAAATGGTTTCTGAACAATTGATTATTTTGAATGTCCACAAAAGTCAATAATATGTTGAGAAAAATTGACATTTACAGTCAAAACCATTTCCTGCCAATGAAACTCAGAAACGGGTCATCGGAAAAATCTTGCGCCTCATAAAAGAATTAGAACTTGAAGAATCTGACAATCAGGCTCCCAAGCTTTCTAAAGATAACACCCCAAAAAACTCTATCACATCGATCAAAGCTTCTCCAGCTGTAGTTGAGATCCTTCCACCCATTCCTCATATTTTTCTTCCAGAGTCGATATCTACGACTGAGATTCTTTCGAAAGCTGGAATTCGTTCGGCAATAATTTCTATATTCCCAATGAATGTCACCACAAAGATAAGGTTGGTGTGGTGTCAATTTTGACTTTTTAGCTTTCTTGTGAATATGCCGGATGAACGCATCCTTCATGCGTGGGTTACCGAGTCCAGAATCAAAAAATCTTTCTAAGTCGCTGTTTGACACATACAAAATGACAAGAAAAAAAGTTTATTTTAAACGTGTGAATCAGAAATATAGATTTAAGCGCACTGACGAAGTTTTTTGACTGATGGAGCCCAAAGTTATATGAGCGATGAGGCATCTGTATCAACACCCTGGAATAATGAAAGACCAATGGTCTCTTGAAACTGAAATAAAATCAGCAGACGAACCTCGATATTGGAAACCGGTGATAGTAAGCCTGATAAGCCCGTTTGTCTTCTAAAGGATCCCTAGCTATCTGCAGCTTGCGATTATCCCGCCAAAAGAGATCCATTGACGGGACTCCAAAAACCCGCCTATCAATGAGTTGTTAGTTCGCATGCCTTGATTCAGAGTGGAACTTCATGCCTTCTACGTGATAAATAGGAAATTCTTGAAACTTACACATCACACTCTGCTGCCCACTGTAGATAGGTAGACATTAACCTATCGTTATCCACACGATTTCCCGCTTTTGACAGTCCTGCTAGTCCGCTACATAGAGAGATCCTCACATTCAACTTGGATTACACTAATTGCCCAAGGACCTATTGCTCACTCAAGATGTTGCCAGAATGCCCATCGAAGACCATCAATGTCTGGAAGGTATAAGTCGAAGAACTCATTTCTCGTCCTCAATCGTAGAACAGCGCCCAAACCATGTATCTAAGCTATACTGAAGGGTCAAAGAGAATAACCCCATCACTCACGTGCTTTTCTTGAATCTTTCCCTATTGATTCAAAGAATTCATACATCATTTCGCTATTTGATCTCACAGGTAGATAGTAATGAATTTTGGCTTACACGTGTCTCATGGCATATTCCACATATTCCTTGAAGTAATCAATTGCAAAGCGTATGGAACGATCCTTAAATCGATACCTAAACAGTGAATTTGGTCAAACACTTGATATTTTTCTTTGACATAGATTAACTCACTTGATGAAATCAGAATACCAGCGGCGATAAGGAGGATTTTGAGATAAATAACGACCGATGAACACATCCTCCGTCCTGGGGATCCAAGAAAGTTTACCGAGAGGGATTAAGCGTCAGTATGAGGCTACAACGTTTTAATATTTCTTACTGATTTCTCACAAGATATAATTTCTGAGGTATGACTCGGGGGATATTGGAATGATACCGCTCAACGGATATTTCCAGCGATACTCGTCAATCCGGTCTTGTGAGATCGATCCATGTCTGAAGACATAATTTTGTACGGTAAGTTGCAGATCACAGATGTTGGCTTGTGGTAGAAATAAACAAATCCAGAATTGTAGACACACTGTATTCGAATCCATGCCATGAATTGATCATGGAAGTCTCTCGCGGCATACATTCCATCATCATGTATTGGAACACGATGCTGGTCTTCATGTGTTCTGTGAGGGGGGCGCAGGTTCATAAATCAGAGATAGGAGTGAGTACAGGCTGCCAATTCCACGTAAGACGAACTTCTTTAGCCAGATCCGAAAAGGCTGTTGATATCTATGCTCCACAATATTGGTCATATGTTTATCAATGGTACTGTTCAAGGCGAGAGTAATGACCAGAATAGAATTAGCAGAAGATGATTCACAGAGCACGAACTGGCATAAAATTTGATCAAGTAGGCCTTACTCGAGTTTGCCTAAAGCCCGCTCTCCCTCGTAGATACGCCTGTCTGTCTTCAGCGGTGCCCTGGTCCGACCAGGAGGTATCATGGAAGTATCGCATTGTTAGCTCCTTTGTCAGGCCTTTTGCGGATCTACTTATAGAGAGTGATTCACAGTCTTCCGCTGTCATAGCCCTCAACCGCGCACGACACGAGTGGCCTTGACTCCTTGGATTCGATGATGAATGAAGCGATTTGTCTTGCATTCAGAGACCAGGAAATCAAGATGATCAACATCACCAGATGGTACCATTGGCACTGAAGCTTGAAGGGATTCATCCTTTCTCTAGGACGAGTGACTAAATCTTGTAAGTTGTATGAATAAGTTGATTGTACCAGAAAAGTCGTTTATGGGGGAATTATCATTTATGAATCAATGCCAATGCGAGCAAAAATCCAAGAATGCTTCATTCACTGGCTTGTAATTGAGATATCACCAGAGAACCTATCCGTTCTATGTCTTGTTTCATTGCTGCAGGTATCAAGTTCAGAAACATTGATTGCGTTTTGGTTGTGAATATCTTGTACTACCCCTGGTCATTCATTGCAACGCTGCGTGCCCGTTGAACTTTTTGATAACAACTGTCATAGGGCTCGCGCAGATTTCTGGTCTACGTGATACACTGACCGTTATACTTCTGAATATCAGCACAGATTCATCCATCTGGGAGGAGTAGCATCCACCGATCAAAATTGAAAACTTGAGCATAAATTTGGAAATGGTAGGTTTTTCCCGATATTTTATCGGGGTTTAGTCTTTCATTTGTTTTTTCCAAATTGTGAGTTTCAGCTTTGATATTTGACAAAGTCAATCGATATAGGTATCAGCCGGGGGGGACCGAACACTGCCATCGCACCGCTTAATAAAGGTGGTGGTGCGATTGCACAACGGGCTTGAGCGGTGTTGGTGTTACATGTCCACTTTCCTCACCACTCATATGTGGGGTACTTTATCATAGCGAGTGATCCAAAAACTGAAGTACATCATACTTTTCGGTGACAAAGAGCGGTGCCATCATCCTACATACCGCTCCGCAACCTGCAGAGTGAGGGTCAGAGGCAATTTTGTTTGGCTGTAACTCGTATCAGAAACTCGCTGCGTTTCACAGCGATATGGAGATAGCTAGCGGTGTACTTGAACAATTCTGGGGAAAAAAGATCTTGATGTCTGCAATACATATGCTTAAAATGTTCCTGTCAGATTCAGGTAATCAGCTCATGAAGCTGAGCACTGATCGAACCAGAAGATGATAACAATCTGAAGGTAAAAGAAGATTGTGACGAAATTATGTTTGAGTTCGATGAAGAAAAAGGAATAAGGTAAAGAACACACAAGTCCTTCAAGTCAAACGTGACGTCATGAACCTCTCTCGATTCATAAGTGTAAGATGAAGCAAGGAACCTACTAGATGAATTCATAACCCCCTCACGCTTTGTACGTAACAACCCTAGAGCGTAGCCCATAGTCCCTTCCAGAAAAAGTGAACTTGATCTCACGATAATAGCAAAATGTGATTTGAAGGTCTCCTTGTCTTATACGATTGAGAGACTATATTAGTCCATACTGATAGTGTCCATTCGGAAAAAGTGGACTTGATCCCAGGATGCGTAGCAAGCTGCGATCCGAAGGTCACCTTATCTTATAGAATTGCTCATACTTCTCTACAATCATCTTGAGCGGTGAGACTCTCCAAAGCACCCTACAGATATGGCTCTTGATTTGCCAGGCAAGTTTCAGTAGCCCACTTCTTCTTGTACTCTGACAGTTCCTTATCAAGGCGGAAGATACACCCACCGGTTAACTAAGTCTGGTACTCATCAGAATCTCCATGCCCGGCAATGATCCTTCATGCTGAGGATCGATATCCGCTTTGTATCCCGCGTGACACTTCCAAACACCGATCCAAAGTAATATTCCGTCGGAAGAGTTCAACTCTCGATGTCTGGTAAACAGATCATATCTGTCGCTTGATGTACGGTAGAACGACACTACGTTTGTACCGGGATCATCCGTATACAGTAGCTTTGATAAACCAAATATTTTGATCCATAAAAGTTTATCAACAACCCAATTCACAGGAGAAATGGTCTTCCTTCTCAGAATATCATCTTTGTATTACTTATCATTTGCAGTTTGTAGAATGTCTTCTACAAACTTCAATTCATTCTTTGATCAAGTTCGATTGACTTATCCAGCTTTTCAACAACCTGAACTAAGTCTTGAAGAATTCAATCTAAACAAGCTTCTTGATTTTCATTTGATTCATAATTCGAATTATCCATTTGGTATTCTTTCTGATGAGGAAAAGACACCTTGTTATAAAGATGTGATCACATGGAACGAGATTGGAAATGGGATTCTCAAAGTAGTACAACATCTTTCTCGGAACGTTGAATGTTTTACAAGTTCAAATCCACAAATTGTTGGTATCATCTCATCAGATGAGCCTTTATCACACTTTACTATACTTCTAGGAATTATAAAGTCAGATTTTATCGTAAGTCAAATTGGACTGAATCAAAATACTTGAAGAAGAGACAATTGATTCTACTTATTTCGTTCCCTGAGATCAGCCTTTTGTGATTTCACCACACAATTCGCCTGAAGCCATTGCTCATTTACTTCGAGAGAGTGGATGTAAAAATGTACTTGTTCAATATAACCCACAACTTTTTTCAGAAAACTCAGCCCAGATAAACAAACTTGCACAAGATCAGATGGAAGAAGTGATCAAGCTTTTATCACCCAGTCATTCAATCAATTTACTCGAGTGTCTGGATGCATTTCAACTGTTCCCTCGATTAGTTAAATCCACTGCATATGTTATTGACAATACGCTTCCAGACCAAATAGTTAAACTTTCATCTTTGAACTCAGCTCATCACAGTCACACACCGATCATCTATTACCATACATCGGGTACCACAGGTCTTCCAAAACTTGTACCCATCAATCGAATAACCTTTCATGCTCTTCTAACCTCTGGACTTCATACGACATTTCCATGGTCCGAACAACTAATCTCGGCAATGACATTACCACCATATCATAACATGGGAGCACATGTGGGGCTAGACTATCTCCTTTCACAAGGCGCTGTATCTGCTTTTCATAGACCTGTGCTCGGGCTTCACGGTCGTTCAGGATTGAAAACTATGAATTCAAAAAGCAAAATGAGGGCGATGAGAAACACAGGATGTACAGTTACAGTTTTCAGTCCTCTAATGCTAACAGTCAGTAACTCATTCGTCTTTTCATACCGTATCTGTTTTCTCAATGAATTTCTGATTTTTTTTAATTAAATAGGAATGGGCAAGGGATCCAGAAATGGTAGATTATCTTAAAAGTAATAAGAGAGTAGCATTTGGTGGTAAACCATTATCACTAGAGATTGGAAATCAATTAAATCAAAAAGGTGTAAAATTAAGTATAATGTATGGAGCGTAAGTGATTTGCTAATCTCAAAATGATCGATATATAAATCGGTGAATTTTTGATAAATAAATTTACTCTTTCTAGGACTGAAGTAGGAGCTATAGCTAAATTATTTCCTAAAGAATCGCTCGGAGTCAATTGGGAATATTTTGAAATGTCTTCACAAATCAAACCCCGACTGAAACAACATGGTGAAAACGAATATGAACTAAGCATCCTAGTAAGTATACTATCTTATACTTCCCAGTGGGTTGAATTTGATCAATGATTTGGATTTTGTAGTCGTCTGATCAACATAGGTGTTCATTAACTATAAATGATGATTTTGGTCCTCAGATTCATCATACAAAAGACTTATTAGCAAAACATCCAACTTTACCATTATATCGTGTTATTGGCCGTTTAGACGATCAGATCACTCTGAGTGATTCAAAGAAGATAGATCCGTAAGATACAAAAATTACTTCTAAGTCACAAAAACACCTTCTGACTAGATTGAAAGAAATTTAGGGCTGCTCTTGAAGCTATCTTGACTTCTAATCCGAAAATTAAAGGCGCACTTCTCTTTGGTGAAGGGAAACCAAGAGTTGGCGTAATCATTGAGATTGAAGATGATCATAAATATGATCAACGGATGAACACTAATCAGTGTATACAACATATCTGGTATACCATCCATACCACTTTGGAAACAGAAAAACAAAGACTAATATCATGTGTTTCCATGTAGGCCTTCAATTCAAGCAGTAAATCAATACCTATCAAACACTAACAAAATCACCAAAAACGCAATAATCATAACAAATCCAAACTCTAAACCACTTCCAAAAACACTGAAAGGTACAATTTCAAGAGAAAAAGCTCTAAAGATCTTTTCTAATAAAATCCAAAAGGTTTACACACTTGATTCTTGAATTGAATCTTAAACTAACTTAAGATTATAAATTATAAAGAAATTATTCAAAATATACCTTGTAGTGTTTCTATTTATATTTGATCTAATAAAACTTAGAGCAAAAATCAAACCCAATGAAGTCCAATTAACAAAAGATACCATCTGATCTTGAAAAAGAAAAATTTGTTTTTCATTTTGTAGAATGTAGTTGAAGCTTGATAAATGTGTATCTAATTTATTTCTTGAAACTGCTTGTGTAGATCAATTTGAAATCATATTCAATTGGATACCCAAAGCTTTGAGAGAGTTCAAGCAAGTCATATCTTCTTGAAACCAATTTTTGTATTGATCAACTTGATACAGAAACACGTTTTTTCTCAGCTTTGTCTCTTTTTTTCTAAAAGCTACATATGGGTCACATCAGGGTGTGATTTTCAAATGTTCAAACCCTCATTGATTATGACTTACAAGCAATCTTTTTGCTGAGGGTGTGAATGCTTTATCATACTGACTTGTTTGTAAGCTCTTTAGTCTTTTCTATTAGTTTCTCTCATTCTAATTCACTGCTATATGTGTCTTGTATATGTTGCAAAATAGATCTGCATCTGTCAAAGTCCTCATTCATTATCACTAACAAGCAATCTTTACATTACAGAATGATTGCTTTACTGTTATTGATCAATAGTGATACCACCAGGATATAGATCTGGAGGACTAGATGCTGATGTCACCAGAACCATAAACCCTGTTTGGATCAGCAGGCCCTTGAGGCTCAACACTCAACACCCAATACCTTTATCATACATAATCTGGGCTTCTCATCCACTTTAACCTTGGAGATATTCTCATGCCAAAGCCAGATGTTAACAAGAAATCCAATGATCCCAAAGCACCCTCAATCTTAGCCCTTGGAGTGGAGATCAACAATGAAACAGAATCATCCTTACATCAACAGTCATATTATGAAATCCAAAATGCTACTTCACTCATTGATCCACTCACTGCACCAACCTCTACAGTCTTCTCATGAGATCAAAACTACTTCACCCAATCCACTTAAATTTTCAGGATCAACTCGTTTCATTTTCACTGACCATTTCCCACGCTCATGAGATGCATCAACTCATAGTCCTACAACACTGATACTCTCCCTTGTACATGAAAACACAGAAAAGATGTGTCACTCTGAGGGCCTGGCTGCCTTACACAAGTCAAATAGACTGACTTCTGATTGAAATTGTATGCTGAACAGATATCTGACCCTTCTAACTACAATGATGTAAAAAAATCAGATGTATGATCCACATTACATTCATTCTGATAACTCTTCTGGTAAAACCCAGATTCTGTTCAGGAGTTGACCTGTTTGTTGTTAGACAGAAATTCGCCTGAAACTGCCTGTAGCTAACTTGGTTTTTGGATCCTTGATGTGAACAAACTGATATCTGAAAGATGATAAGAATTTTATAGATCCTGACCAGGATGATCTAACATGACAACTCCATCAATCTCATCAAGCCAAGTTAACCTCACTTGAAGTTGATCATAAACAACATCATTTCATCAAAAGCCATGTTTCACATCTTAACACAGTTAATTGAGCTTAACAACCCAAGCCAAGGATATTGCTTCATGAAGTCAAGCCCTCAACTAAAAACATCATGAAATACAAAACCAAAGCGCATAACAATTCACTGCAAAGAATGATGTTAATATAAGTATAGTAGGGGCTATAAGTCCTTGGCCCTTGATGGTGTTAGGAGCACTTTCAGATTCTGGATTGTGAGAGCCAAGAAGCAACAGTACCAGCCATATCTGACCTGCTCCACTCTGCACCACCAATTTAACCACTTTTTTTCAGTGTTGCAGGTTACTCAATGAGTCACATTGCAACCACTACACAACTCCTCAACAAAACAAAAGAAATTAAGTTCTAGGTCTAGAAGTAGATAAGTTTTAACTACCTAACTCACTTTGAGTACTGTTATTGGTAATATACACAATTTATATTGGTATGTAAGTCTGATTTGATCATTACCTTAACTTTCAATTTTCATTCTTGATAAAAAAAAGAAACCAAACTCCTTGAATATCTTATACAATCATCTTAATTCATTGATCATTTACTTGCTCAAGTTTGATCTTATTCTCAAATGGATCCTTTTTTTGGTAGACTTAATCAATCTGTTGACTATGAAGATTAGGAAGCTATCTACCTCTACCATAGAGAATGATACTCTGATTCTCTGAAATTCGATCTAGGTATATAAAAAAACACATAAAAGATCCCATCCTTCGCCTAAACTTCTCAGGGCCATAGTAGGACTCAGGCTGTAAACAGAATTCATTCAAGGTTTTTTCCCCATGATAGCTGTCAGAGATTTACACCGGCTTCAGTCTTACATATCATATCATAGCTTCAAATAAGAACTTTTGATACTTTTGATTTGGTTCCCTAAGAGGTTTTGATTGATCATTTTTCTTTCATTTTCTGCCAAAATAACCCTGATTGTGTATTGAGAGTAATCCATTATGATTTATATTGGAACTCAGACTATAAGGTTGACTATCCTTTTTAACCTGAGTATCAATTTGCTGTCTTGTTGGAAGGTGATCAGTTTTATAATCTTCAGAGAAATAGTGAGCATGAAGAACAAGTGAGAAGAAAGTCTGTTATTTCCGAAGGCTACTAGAATCATAGATTTGAATATAGATCTAAAGTCAATTTTACTTACAGATTATCAACAATTAGATTCTACAATGAATCGACTTCAAGATCCATCCAAACAAGTTTGATTTTTTTCCCTCATGAATAACCACGAGGGATTCCAGTTTGATCAAACCACATCAATACACAATTCTCCAACCATTTCTCATCATCAGTTTGATCTAACCAATCCTGATCAGCTTTGTTCAATCCATTTAACCTTCCAATCTCCTTCGCCTTTTTCAAACTTATTTCAGAAATAAACCTTCGAACTAGTAAAGCTGATCGAACATCACACCAAATTCGAAGATGATCACCTAATCCATCCTCACCTTTTTGAAAAGATGAATTTGAAATTCTTGCTTCAATCGAATGAAGATGTGAAGCAACCCTAAAAAGATTCAAAATGATGAAATTTTTTTGTAAGAAAAAAAATGAAATGAGTGAAATCAGTTAAAATTGAATTTATAACTTACATGGCCAATGCGACCACATTTCCTAATTCCCTTCTTTCACAAATCGTCTCCATGATTTTCCAAAACAATTTTAAACGAAACGGATTCCAAATGATTCTTTTCAAATCCAATTTTTTTAAATTTTGATCGATTTTCAATAATCTAAGATCACTCCAATAAGGTAAACTGATCAAAGGATGATAAATTGAATAAAGATCGGTTGATTTGAAATCTGTTTTCCATACAGGAATTAACCAAAACCCACGAGAATGAGAATGAGAGATAGGAAAGGTTGATCGAAGGTCGTATGAGAAAGCTTGATCGGTACAAGGTAAGGGTTGATAGTTTGACCATGGTTTCATGGTGGGTGAAGATGGATTTGAATGCTTTAAAAGTAATTGTTTTTCATCATCATCATCTAAAGCTCTCTGAGGTGTTCTGTATGGCTATTGAGATCGAAGTTTGGACGATAGAATTCTTTGAGTTCTTTAGATATCTTTTTTGAAGTTTGATGATCATGAGGTAAAAGAGACTGAACTGGTGGGATACAGTATTCTAGTGCACCTTCACCAAGATCGTGAATGGGTTCCAGTGATAAAGTGGAATCAATTTGGCTTGACTGAATTGATTGAGTTTGATTAGAAAGTATGGCTTCGTGTTCGTGTTCGTGTTCGATTTGATCAGAGTTGAGTGAGATAATTCGAGATTCGGATGAAGGAGGATTGCAAGTGGTCTGGATTAAATGTCGAATTTGATTAAGTTTGAGTTGATTTGAGATGAGTTTTGTAGGATGATGAGTTTGATTTTGCTGAGGAAGTCGAAGTTCGATTGAGAAGAGATGAGTCATGATGATGAGAGAAAGTTGAATCGAATGTTAGGTAAGTCGCCTACTTGACTTTACTTGATTACCAATGACGTATTTCTCATCCAAATCAAAATTCAATTTTGTATCAACTTCTCAAACAAAACAAAACAAAACCATGTCATCACTTCAAACATCACCATGTAAGCTCAATCACTTCATCATTCACTCACACTAACACCAAACCATTCAAAACTAATCAAATACCTATCCATCATGAACAATTCAAAGTAAACACACCAGACTCAAAGACCAACAAACGTAAACGGAATTCACCACCAGAATCAAATCAAAAAGATGACATAGGTCCATCTACATCCAAAACTGGTAAATTCATCAACTGGGAAACAAACATCTTGAAGAAATCAACTTGACATTTATCAATCCTTGTTTTTTTTCTTCAAGGAAAACTTGCACCGATCTTTATGAATCATGAAAATGATGAAATCAAATTCAAATGGTTTCCCCTCATTCATCAATCTTGTCTTCATGGTACATTTGGAAATCCAAACCCAAGTTCAAAAATAGCAGCCTTCGATATAGTAAATCAACTCTCTCTTCTTCTTTATCCAAAATGATAATAATCATGAACTAATCTGAATGGAATCATATCATGTATTTAATAAAAAAAAGGATTCTACATTGATCACAACTAAATCTGGTAATACATTTCCACGTGATTCAAATGATTGGAAATTATGGAATACATCTATACCTAAAAAATTAAAGCAACTTCATTCAAATGGATTCACAATCCTTTTAATCAGTAATCAAAAAACTAATCCAAAACAATCTGAAGCCTTTGAGAAAAAGATACCTAATTTAGCTAAATCGGTGAGTGATTCCCAAATTCCCTGTATCTATTTTCTTTTTCTTTTAAACTTCAAAAAGCCTTATAATTTGAATTTGAATTATCTTTTTCTTTTCTGTTTCTTTTTTTTGGGGCGGCGGCTTTTAGTTAAAAGTTCCATTTCGAATCTTTGCAGCTCGGAAAGATGATTTTTTTCGAAAAGTGATTCATTCAATTCCAATCTCTTGAAAATCTTTGAATTGACTTCCTGATCAATTTCTTTCCCATTTAGCCTCGTACTGGGATGTGGGAAGAATTTATTAAGAATTGGAATGGAAATCTAGAACCAGGTGGGTGTTCCTAAACCCATCACAAGAGAACTGTAGCACCACTTCAAACGTTTTAAAGTGATGTGTGGGTTTATTTTCTCTAGATTTGAGTCACTCTTATTATGTGGGTGATGCAGCTGGTCGTCCTACTCGGGGTACAATCAAAGCAGATTTTAGTGATACCGATCGTAAATGGGCATTAAATATAGGAATTTCATTCTTGTGAGTGTTTTGTTATAATTCATCTGATATCTCTAAATATAATTTTGATCATTCCTGATCTTGTTTCTTTTTAAAAAAAAGTACCCCAGAAGAGTTTTTCCTGAACCAATCCAAACGTAAAGATTTTGTTTTAAAAGGATTTGATCCATTCAAATATGATCATGATCGTAAGTCATGAGTTTGTTTTTTTGGCTTCATTTAATTTTAAATCCTCACTGTCATTCAAACTTTCTTACAATAATCTTTTTGTTCTTTTGTTTTCCAGAACCTGCTTGGACTCCTACTACAGCTACTTTAGCTTATGGACCCATCATAAACCCAAAAGATCCTGAAAAGATCAAAGCGAATGAAAGTCCTGAAAAAGTGGAAATCGTTTTATTTGTGGGATCTCCAGCGATTGGAAAAACGAGATTTTATAAAGAACATTTTGAACCAAGAGGATATGAACACATTGTGTGTGATTTTTCTCAAGACTTGATGGGAAAAAAGTAAATTGAATATATTTGAATTTTCTAACGATTGTTTTTTTTTCTTCTCGAAACACCAGAATCAAGATAAATTAAAAACGTTTGAAAAGTGTTTAAAATTAGTAAAGGAAACCATTAAATCTTCCAAACCATGCGTGATAGATAACACGAACCCAAGTAAATCGACTCGATTGAAATACATCAAGTTATCGCAAGAATTAAAATGTGATATAAGATGTGTTCATTTTGATTCACCTATGGAGATCGGATTACACAATAACATTTATAGAGGATTGTGTAGTCAAGAGAATGAAGGTAGAAGTGTTTTACCTTTTTTGGCATTTGGATCCTTTCAAAAAGGGTTTGAAGAACCGATGATCGAAGAAGGATTTTCGGAACCGATTTTGAAAGTGAGATTCAAGTTTTTAGGAACTGGAGAGGAAAGGAAAAGGTGGGAAAAGTATTTAAGTTAAATTGAGTTTTCGATTTCTAAGGGAGAGGAGGA
This sequence comes from Melampsora americana, assembly GCA_022264835.1. NCBI lineage: Eukaryota > Fungi > Basidiomycota > Pucciniomycetes > Pucciniales > Melampsoraceae > Melampsora > Melampsora americana. Next base: position 505,794 of record JAIFHY010000020.1, read on the forward strand.
ATCTTTTGGGGAGGGGTTGGATTGATTTGTTTTGGGATCTTTTTTTTCAAATTAAGTTTTGGATTGAAGGAAAAAAGAAAGGTGAGAGAATGCGTTTGGGTTCATTCAATTTTTTGATTTTTTCTGAATGGAAAACAAAATTGAAATTATTTAATGTCTATTTCAAGGTTCAAAAGATATTTTCTTTCCATTCATTTTTTTTCAATCTCAAATTTATAATGGTTTGTATTTTTTAAAAGTTTGAATTAAAGTTTCCAATTTTAGAATAAGTTTAAATTAGGGAAAAAAGATTGTACATATATGTACAAATTTTGAAAATAAATTAAAGAGTTTGTAACAAAACAAAAAAGTTAAAAAATCAAAAAGATATTTTGGGGAAAAGATGGTGATTGTAAGATTAAATTTTGATCAAGAACTTTTCTTTAGGTTGTTATTTTTTTAAAAAAAAAAATTATTCAAGATTAAAAAAAGTTTTTGGTTTTTGTATGATTTATAGGTAAAAGAAAGTGATTTGATTTTGATTTTGGATGTGATTAAAACAATTTGGATCATGAACAATAAAAGTAATCAAGATTGATACTTGAAAAAAGTGAATTTCAAATATCAGTCTTCAAAGTCAAAAAGGTAGCTTCTGACTTATTCTAAACCTAGAATCTTCAAAAATCAAATGGCGGAGAAATAGTTGTTGGTAATGGATTATTAACGGATGGGAATGTGATTTGAATTGGGACTGTACATACCCAAATATTTTTCCAACGGGCCGGTTATTTGTTTCTTTATCTTTCCTTTCTGTCATGACATCATTGTCTGTTTACCATTGTCCCAATTCCAATATTCCCATCATTCTTCTTTACCTTATTCCTTCTTATCGTCATTATTTTACTATTTTCTTTCATATTCTTTTCAAAAGGAAGAAGTTGTAAATCATTTTTCCTTTAAAGTAATCATCCTTTACCTAAAAGCCTTTTTACTTATTTCGTTCATAACTTTTTCGAATGAGTGATAATGGTAGTCCTGATTATGAAGCGGCCAGAGTGGTTTCTGAGAAGTTGGCTACCCTCACCAATGATTATCAAATGGTTGACGGTTCCAATGGGAAATCTATGTCTCAGGTCAGATCTATTTTTGCATCGATCGTACCTTATTCGTCCAAAAACTGGTATAAACAGTGGTCAAAGTACGCGTCCGATCTTATTGAATTGGACAGGAAAGCAAATAGGCCCATTTTTCAAAATGAGGGTCCTGTTCCTGTTAGATCGGGTACATCGGATGATGATCCCGTCTACGTATTTGATGTTAACTCCGATCCAGTCTACCCTGACGACGACTGTAATCGCAAAAGAACTCCTCCAAGAAGTCGTGTTCATTCTCCAGATAAAAGTGTTCGATCACGGGGAGCTATCCATATTCTTACTCAAGAGGAAATTGACAATGCTCAGAAAGCCAGAGATTTGCTCGATTCTCAAAACCCTTGTCAACATCACAGATCACAGTCTGTTTTTGCAACTGGAAGCGAGGCCAGCAAGAGCAAATTATCTAGGAGTGATGTCGACTCTGATGATGACAAAGCCATTCTTAAAAAGAGGAAATTGGAGAAATCTTGGGAATGGGTTGAAAGGTGTGACACTGGTCCTTCTGCGGAGGAGAACCATTCAGAAAGTGCCATTGCCTTTTCAAAAGCTGTTAGAGGTTACGCCACCAGTCTCTCTAAAGCGGTTGAAGGTTTTAATGATAGGGTTAAACCGGCCGATTTTCCTTCTAATTTATCTAAGGAGCTTCTTCAAGGTAAATATATCGACCTTAGAAGAATTAAAGGTGAATATTTGGCAGAAAAACGAGGTATGGCTACCAATCTTATGGTTGCCGGTAAAGATAAGGATATCGAGCTTCAAAACAAGAAAGTCTCTCAGAAGCTCGACAATATTCAGGACTGGTATTACTACTTTGACATCCTGGAAAGAGCTTATCAAGAGGCTTTTCCTAAAAGTTTTAAATATTTTCATCAATATTCGGAATGGATTAAACAGGAATTCATGTCAAATGGCCAAAAAGCTGATTGGACTTGTATTGCGAGATTCGACGAAGCTCTCAGGGGTCAATTTGCTCTTAGAAGAGATATCTCATTTGCTGACTGGGGCCATCAAAGCCTTGGTACTATCAACGCCCAAAACGCTCAGCCGCGAGAAGCGGCAGCGGCGCGGTAGCGGGGCGGTCCGCCCCGCTGCCGATCCAGGAATTTTGGGGTACTGGACCTACCCGATCCGCCTTCGCTGCCTTTGTTCAAATTTGGCGGGGGCGGAGCGCACAAAGAGCGCAGCGGTATCAAAGTTCCGCTTTGACACCTGCATGTAGCGTCTTGCAGCGATTCTGCGGTCTGCTGACATCAAGATCGAAGATCAACGACGTCAATATCAACAAAGCGCAGACATCACCCCACCAGATCCAGCTCATCTCACCTTCCTCCACCAACAAACAACCCCAAAGATGCCCCAATCCCTGGCAATCAACCCTCATACCATCTCGATTCACCCTCATACCACCTCCTTCCATCAACAAACAACCCCAAATACTTCTGGAATGCGAAAAGATCATCTTTTATCAATCACGACCTTCGACACACACCCATCAATCCTAAAGCATGAGTTTTTTTTGATTAGTACGAAGCCCTTTTTCCAACTCATATCTCTCATATTCGTATCCAAAATGATGCAAGGAGAGAGTTTTTTTTGGCAACTCAATTTTATCTGTGTGTGCCGAGTAACAATCAACAAATCATACCCTCAGGCTGTTTTGATCTATATAAGGTGAGTTTTCCTGTCTCAAATTTCCCCTTTTTCCCTCAACAAAACCATCAATTAAATATTTTCTAAAAAAATAATTAACTGACACATTTGTCCCTTCAACTTCCGTCTGAATTATTTTCACAACGTTTTGATATCATCAAAATGCCCAACTCCGTATCTAGTCTTGCTCCACCTTCATCGCACAATGCTCGTACTCTACGCCCACGAAGCCCTAGTAGCCCCAAGCCAGGCTATGTCGTTCAGTCCCCAGACTCGCGTGTTTCAGTACAACGTCCTTCCAGCAATAGCGATTTAGATTTACCTGGTCATGACTCAGAGACCCCCTATGTTTCCAATCAATCCGATCCCAACTCTGATTTTGAATCAGTTGTAGGAATTACTCAAGCTGAAGACTTTGTGAAGATGGTGCCGAAAAAAAAGAAGAATTCTCAGCCTCTCAAGCCAAAGCCTCACGTCAAGGGCCGTCCAAGAGGCTCTGGTGCATCTGCAAGCTTACCTCAAGTGCCTATCAAGAGGCGTAAGAAAGCTGTTGTACCAGTAAGTAATCGTTTCATTACTTGGTCTTAATGCTCACACTGACATTTACTGTTTGAATCATTCCAATAACTCTAGGTTGGAATACCAGAAGGCATCAATGTCAATCAAGATTCGGACATCGAGGTGATTGAGACTGATGGAGTCGGGCGTGGTCGGCTTGAGGCCTTATTGAAGTTTTTTTATCCTCCGGTTCACATCAAAAAAGAGGTAAGTTCTCTCAACTATCTACTTTTTCTTTTGGTTCTCATCTTTTAATTTCCTTTTCCTTTTTCACATCTCTTCGTTTTTTCCCTTTTTCTTCTAGACCGGAAACGATCCCCGAGGATACAGGTGCCGTGTTGGTGTGATGGCCTGTTTGCTTGCGGGTTTCGTTCGTATCACAACCTCTATGCCCACCGGGATGGTGGTAAGGGCCGATCTCCATGTCCTCACCGTTCTCGTGCCATCGCGGCTGGCTTGGTCCTTCCTCTCACATGGGCTCAAGATCAAGCCGCACAAGCAGCAGCCTCCAACGAATCCAACGGTCAAATGACCCTCGACTCCTTTCTATCGGCCGCAAGTTTCAGTGTTGACTTATGCAACACTATCTTAGTGATGTGGATTCTTAAACACGCCCTTCCATTCAATCGATTTTATGATGTTCCCCTGCGTGCCGCCTTTAAACTTGCTAATCGACGTGCTGAACTTAGGTCCCCCACTTGGGCTGCTGGTGTAGCTAAGCAATTGTACTTTAGCTTGAGCTCGGCCGCAATCAACTTGGTATCAGTAAGTGGTGTCTTGTTATTGATTTATTTTGGTTATCTAGAATGTTCTAACAATTGTTTTCGTTCTAGAACAATGCTGGCATGTTCTCGTTAGTTCACGATGTGTGGACTACAAAGGGAAATCGGTATGCCTTTATTGGCGTATCGGCAAATTATATTGATGACAACTGGAACTATCAAACGATCCACTTGAGCTTGAAGTTAGTTGCGTGGAACAAGCATGGATACCTCTTGGCACAACCGGTAGCACGATTCCTCATAGCAAACAATCTTCATAAAAAGATAAGTTTTTTCTTCTATTCTACTCCAATCTTGTCCAACTTTGCTAATTTATTTATCTTTTTGACTTCTTTTGATTACATGATAGGTCAGAATACTGACTCTGGCTCACCCAATAATACGATGGCAAGTGAGATGGAGGTAATGTTCTCTGAGTGCGATTCTCCAGTCGAATGGGATTCTTCAAAGAATCACGTTCGCTGCTTTGCTCACAAGCTTGGCTTGGTGGTCAAGAAGGGGCTGAAGGTTATTGGATTGGCAGCTGGTCATGTCAAGCCAACAACTCCTCCCAACGTTTCAGTCCCCATCCCTACTGTTCTTTTAAACGATGATCTGACCAGCGACACAATCAACTACGAGTCGGATGACGAAGACGATCTCTACAATCACCCCGGTCACTGTACAAATGGTCCTGACGAGGATCACATGGACGAAGACCTCGAATACGATGACGTTCCGGCTGATGGTTGTATCGTGGTCAAAGGTGCAATGAAGGTAGTTTGGCCTTTGCTTTTATTATACGGTTCCCACCCTTGACTCATTTATCATCTATCTGACAATAAATGTGGTTTACTTACAGTTAAAGCACTTCAACGCCTTACTTACCCGGAGTAATGCCAGGCGAGGCGAGTTCAAAGCCCGAGCACAGCAGATGGGTTATCATGGACCTTCACCCATAGCTGGCTGGGGTGTCCGCTGGAATATCGATCTAGCTATGTACTCTCACCTTGTGGCTGGCCGTGATGTGAGGATTTCACATTCTTTTTTTACTAATCTCATGAACTGACTAAGATTGTTTCCTAGGTGGTGGATTCAATCCTTATTGCCGATCGTAAGACTAGATACTACGAAGGTATCATGATGTCCATGGACGAGTGGGACGCGGTGGATTGTTTATGTAACATATTAGAAGTAAGTCACCTTATCTCCCTCCTTTCTTCTCTTACCCTTCTTATCCTGTTCTTCCCTTTTTTTCTTTAGTCTGACACTCATCATCTTCCTAATCAGATCTTTCGTCTTTCGACCAAACAATTTGAGGGTAACACCTCGTCTGGATCGATGCTCCTAGCTGAGTATCTTCGGATTACTGAGACCCTGTCTGATATACAAAAGGACACTGAGTTCCCAACGCTTCAGCAAATGATCGATTCAATGTTAAGTCAGCTCCAGAAATATCAACGCGAAGCTGTGGCTTCTGACGTGATAGTCTTGGCGACGATCCTCAATCCCAAGTACCGATTGAAGTTCTTTGAACTTCACTATCCAGAGGACGCCGGACGAGCTAAGGATCTTATTGAAGAGGTCTTCAATTCAACTTTAGAAACTTGGCCAGCGACCCCGGACTCCTCCCCATCTCCAATCACCTCTACTTCACATGAACCCTTTGATCAATTTGATATCTTCACCTCATCTGCCACTTTTCAATCGCCTGAATCCATTTGGTCTTCCGAACTCGGCTTGTACCTGCAGGGAAACGATCTGATTGTCCCAGGCCAATCTGCACTGGCATGGTGGAACGTAAGTTAGTTTTACTCACTGGCATCTGTGCATACGTTGATGTATGTCTTTCTCTTTATTCACAGGTAAACTCCTCGAAGTTCGAGGTGCTTGCTTCTTTGGCACGCAATTATCTCACTATATCAGCTACATCGTGTGCCTCAGAACGTACGTTCTCTTCGGCGGCAGATATTGCCATTCCTGCAAGAGGTTCCTTGACCCCAAAGACCATCTCTCGTGCTGTTGGTTGTAGGGAATGGCTGAAAGCTGGTATCACAACCAATGATCAATTCTCTGATGCACTTAAATACCTTGCTTCGTTTGAACAACACTCAAAGAAGAAGAACAAAACGTAATGATCATTTGGTTCCTCAATGTTTCATTTCATCTTATCACATCATTTTCTTCTTTTATTATGTTAACTTATCACTTGTTTGTTTTCTCTTGATCTTGATATGTTTTTCTTTTATCTTATCTATCTTCTTGAACTATTGTGTTACCTTGTCACTCGTTCATTTTCTCTCAATATGTTGTCTCCTCACTTGTTAGTTTGTTTTCTGTCGAGTTTTTCTCTTGATTTTAATTTTGCCAGTCACTCCTTATGGTTCCTCTTAGTATTTGTTTAGTTTTTTTAATTTGTCTTAGAATTGTTGATATTTTTTGCACATGTGAATATTAAAAAAAAATTGTGAATAATTCTGATCGCTCTGGGCCGCTACCTTGACCAAAAAAATGACAAAGCGGAGCGCAAGTATCATAAAACACCACACCGCTGCCTCAAGCCTGTAGCGCCTGTTTTTGGGTAGCGGAGCGTTAAGGGAGCTACATGTAGTGAAAAATCACCCCACTACAAAATTATGCGAAAAAAGCGGGGCGAAGCTGTGCGTTCAGGCGTTGGTACTATCAGGACGAGATATATGGCTAAGGCTTTTGAGGAAAAAACTCCAGCGGTTTCGACTAGTAGCCGTCAAAATCAACCTTTTCAAAGGCCAAGGGGTTTCTCTGTTCCTCACGCATCTTCTTCAAGATCTCAACACGCTCCAAATTATTACCAATCTTCTTACAAACATAAGGGGTTGTATGAAGTTGAAGATGCGGATAAGATTCCTGAACGGGAGCAATTCTGCTTTGCGTATAATCTTGGGTACTGCAAGCTTGGTAAACCAGCTTGTCCGCGCTTGCACCGCTGTGTTGGTTTATTATTCTTCATTCTCTTCCTTTTTTCCTTCTTGTTTCTGACGTTTAAGTATTCTCTTAGAACGTTAGAGGATGCAAGAAAGACCACATGGGATGTGACCATGCCTGATGGCATGAGTCCTTATGAATCATGTGGTGCTGGGAAGAGGGAGGGGTGGGTATTCTTTGTTTTTCTTTCTTGTTTATGTTTATTTTTATTTTTATTCCTGACCTCTAGCTCTTTCTAGTTCATCTGAGGGAAGGGCAACGGGGTCTCAATCTGGGTCGGGTTTTTGTGAACATGTTTCTGAACAGTTGCATAAAGGGGATATTTCAATGCTGGAAACGATTTCTTCTTCGACGGTTTCAAATATTTGTCTGGATCTTTTGCTCAATCCGAAATTTCGACGCGGTTATGTTTGGGATGGCTTTAACCTTAGAGGATCTTCACCGGCTATTGAATCGAGTTTATTTGCGGAACCATTTCATGATGCTCCGTCTTTAGCAAAAGATATTGACGGTGCTTTTGTTCTAGAATCTTACTCAGATTTATTTTGTATCGTGACACCAATTAAGGTCGACACTTTCAAAGCTTGCCTTGTGAATCATCCTAATTGGAAATTTGTTCTTTCGGCTATGAAGGGTCTGCGGATAGTTTTCTGGCCAAACTCTTCGATCCCATCTTCGGTTGTTGTATGCGGTCCAAATCATATCACCTGCTCAGAGAATCAAACTTTACTCCAGGAACAGTGTCAAGAGGAAATTGATAAAGGGAGATACTCGGACGAATTCACTACTTTACTTTTAGGGATGAAAGTGATACCGCTTTTGATGGTCTCTAAAAAGGATTCGAAGAAGATGAGGGTGTGCTCTAATATGAGTGCCGGCCATCCTTCTCCTAACGATCTTATAGATAAGAATAGTATCCCGGTTGCTTATGATTCTCTGAAGAATTTTATTCCATATCTTATGGAGATGAAGGATAAAGAAGATAAGCTAATTATTTTTAAATCAGATATTGAAGGTGCCTTTAGAATTATTCCATTACATCGGCAATATCAATTAAGACAAATCATTATGATCAGAGAAAACAAGAAACGGATTGATCATAATTTAAATTTTGGCTCTTCCGCATCTCCGTACATCTGGTGTGGTGTTTTTTCACTGGTTCTTTGGATTGCGGAGTTTGTTTTCGGAATCAAGCATTTAAACAACATGATGGATGACGTGTGGTCGGTATGTCCTGCGAAAGATTTTACAAAATTTAAAGGTCATTTGATTCCTCTTCCTCAAGCTAAACTTTTGACTCTTTTCGATGAGCTTGGGTTTCCATGGGTATGGAAAAAACAATTACATGGTCCGGTTCTCAAAATTATTGGTCATTTGGTCGACTCTGAGAAAATGTTAATTCAATTGCATCCGGATAAGAAGCTTCATATTATCAAGACTTTGGAGAATTTTGTTTCATGTCCTCGTCACTCTTTGAATGATTGGCAGAAAGTTTTAGGTCATGCATCTTGGGCATGTACCTCTATGCCTTGGGGAAGGTTTGCTCTCCAAAGCCTGTATGAAAAATCTAGCAATAAGTGTCACCGTTTCCTTCAAATTCCTTTAAATAAAGAAAATCAGAATGACTTACGCTGGTTAGTTCAATATTTTAGGAACAGTGAGGGTATTCTTGTGTTGGATTCTTTAAGATGGCGTGTTGGCGAAGTGGATGGCGAATTCTTTACGGACGCTTGTATGTCGGGCATTGGTGTTTGGGAGCCACGTTCTAGGATTGGAAGATATTTCATTCTTCCTCCCCCTCTTTGTAATATATACTGGGCTGAGTTGTTAGGTGTTGTTTCGGCGATTGATATCGGTATTACTAATGGGAATAAGAAGATTTTAATTCATTCGGATAACAGGAACGTGGTGGAGTTATTTAGCACTCATGCACCGAATCGAATGGTAAGACCATTATTCAGACATTGTGTCATGCAATTAGTAGAAGCGGGAGTGGATGTCAGGGTGTTCCATGTTTCAGGGGAATTCAATTCCGTTGCTGACATTTTATCACGCCAGAAAAGTATCTTGTCTTCTAATGAAGCCAACATCATTGGCCATGCTATTAATGCTGTTCAAGTTTCTTACTTAACTGTTGATCCTTCTCTCTTGTCGGGTGGTCAAGACGGTCAAGACGCCAATTTGGTAGCTTTCGATTTATCTTCTCGACTATGGTTAAATCCAGATCGTCTTTATCAAAATTAAAGAAACCAGCTTTAGATATCTCTTTGGAGGACTTAAGGAAGTTATCTAATGAAGATCAACGGTCTACTATCTCTCCTTTATCATTACAAAAATATAAATCCGGTTTCAAAAGTTTTGCTAAATTTTGTGTTCTTTTTAATCTACCTTTTATTCCAAATAAACGTAATCTTTGTGATTTCGTTTCATATATGAGTCGGGTCATCTCTCCAAGATCTGTTCATCTATACCTTATCGGCATTCATTATATTTTTAAACTCGAGTTTCGTTCAGTCATTTGTGAATCAGGCCATCAAGATGTAAAGGATACTTTAAAATCATGCATTAATAAGTTTTCGAAACCAGTTTCTAGGAAAATGGCTCTCTCGTTAGGACAAATCGAATCAGTTGTTTCCAAATCAACCTCTTCTTTCGACGACAGATTATTTCTTGCCATGTTAGGTGTCGTTTTCCGTGGTTTGCATCGTTTAGGAGAACTGACGGTTCCCGATTCTTCAAAATACTTCGACCCAAGGAAGATTATTTTACGCTCATCTCTTCGCTTTTCCGCCTGCAAGAAGTTCGTGCAGTATAATTTACCTTACTCAAAAGGCGATAGGAATTTTATTGGAGTTCCTGTTATCATTCAAGGGTTTTTGAATACGGTTGCATGTCCGATCCGTCTTATTAAAAATTATTTACGTGTCCGTGATGACACTTTCATTACCTCTCCAGGCCTCTTTGTTACTTCTAATGGTTCTCTTCCGTCAAGATCATGGTTCCTAGCGCGTTTTCATAAATTTTTTGACAACTCTTTTTCTGGCCACTCTTTACGTTCTGGAGGCGCTACCGCTTTGCCTCAATCGGGACATTCTATGGATTTTATTAAGGATGCTGGTCGTTGGTCTTCGGACACATTTTTGATTTATGTTCGGGGACATGTCGCTTTAAGATTACCTGAGAATCAAAATCATGTAATCGGCAATGTGTCCCATGTGGGGTCCAGAGTCTCCTTTTCTTAAAAAGTGAGTCTGTGGATTCTTATTTATTTTTGTTCTTGGCTTTATCCTTGAACATTTTTGTTTGGCATTTCATTGCTTTAGCATTTCTATGCTTTTTAGTTTTTCTTGCTGTTTATTTTTAAAAAAAAATTATTTTAATGTGGGTTTTTATTTTAGTTGCTGACAAGTCTTTTCTTTTTCTTTTTTCTTCCTCTCCTACTTCACCACTCTTTGGATACGTCGTTAGGCGGGTCGGAGAGGGTGTTTGTTTGTTATTCTTAAGCAATTTATAACCCTGGGCTATTTTTGTTGAGTAATAACTTCTCATAGGACAGATGTTTCAGACGTCGTGATATGTCACTAAGACATACTGGTATGATACCCCACAAAAGCCAAAATATCAATACAGCTTTTATATTGAACTTTAACCTCAAACCCTAATCATCTCAATTTAAATTGCGCCACTCCTGGGACGCGTGTACACTCTCTCTTTTCCTCATCCGTTCATTCACGGTATAGGAAAAGAGTGAGTTTCCACACATCCATTTCTCATGACTTCTATCTCTTATTCTCTCTATTTCTTATTGTTTCATATCACTGATAAACTACATAATCATGTTTTGTCTTTTACTTTTCATCTGATACCATGTTGACACTAGATTTGGTGCTAAGACCTTTGTGTCGAATTTCCTATTTGATATTTTTATCTTGACTTTAACCTTTAGGTCAGATTGAAAGTCTTTCAACTGTTTCATATCTTTTTATACTTTTGACTCTTATCATTTCTATCATTATGTTTCTTTCATCTAAACTTTTAGGTTAGTCAAGTAGTTAGGACGAGAGGTGATTTGAGACTCACCTCTAGATTCGTCATTTGGGTTATCAGGTGAAATATAATCCGTTCATTCACGGTATAGGAAAAGAATTTGGTGCTAAGACCTTTGTGTCGAATTTCCTATTTGATATTTTTATCTTGACTTTAACCTTTAGGTTAGTCAAGTAGTTAGGACGAGAGGTGATTTGAGACTCACCTCTAGATTCGTCATTTGGGTTATCAGGTTAGTCAAGTAGTTAGGACGAGAGGTGATTTGAGACTCACCTCTAGATTTGTCATTTGGGTTATCAGGACAAGCTTTGAGACTTTTCAGTTTCAGCCTAGGGATTCGCCCACAATCTTCCTGTTTTGTTGTTTCCTCGTATATTGGGTTTTGTAAGTTTTTACAAATTACATTTCTAGTTGTTGGTAATGGATTATTAACGGATGGGAATGTGATTTGAATTGGGACTGTACATACCCAAATATTTTTCCAACGGGCCGGTTATTTGTTTCTTTATCTTTCCTTTCTGTCACGACATCATTGTCTGTTTACCATTGTCCCAATTCCAATATTCCCATCATTCTTCTTTACCTTATTCCTTCTTATCATCATTATTTTACTATTTTCTTTCATATTCTTTTCAAAAGCCCTCCCACCTCATTCCCAAGTTTTAATTTTTTAAGTCCGTTTTTGTTTGATTCCTTATAAGCTAGTATTTTTTGTTTTCATTTCGTCTATTTTATTTGGTTTTGGCACTTATCTCTATTTTTATAATTATTGTTTTTTCTATATTTTATTTTATTATTTCTTCTAAAAAAGATTTAAGATAGTGTGTGTATTTCTTTATCATTTTTTCTTACATTTTTTAGGTTTTATTTTTTCCTTTATTTCTTTTAAACTTTTAGGTTTCTTTTTTACATTTTTTAGTGTATTGTCCGCTAGCCACCCCGTAGGGTGTTTGTTTGTTATTCTTAAGCAATTTATAACCCTGGGCTGTTTTAGCCTAGGGATTCGCCCACAATCTTCCTGTTTTGTTGTTTCCTCGTATATTGGGTTTTGTAAGTTTTTACAAATTACATTTCAAGATGTTATAAGTTCTTGGCTTTGAGGACCTTGTGTTTACTTTTCTGATTGGCATCATTATACCAAGCATTGGCCTCCGGCAACAAATCTTCTCAGATCTTTTTCAAGCTTTAGAGCAGGTCTTATCCAATTCTTTCTTCACCTGCCAATCTTGATTGTATACTGCCTTATATGCTTACCTTCACCTTGAGATAATGAGCACTGTAACAGAAACTGATGATTCAGATGTATGAATTCAAGGGTAAAAATGTTTTTAGTTGTTTGATTTATTGAAGATGAAAATAAATCAATTGGAATTGATTTGATTGGTTAACTCATGTCTTTCAACATGAATCCAATTATTTGAATGTTCTCAATCAATAGATCAAATAAAAACTCTTGAATCATTAGATTCACAAAAAGCTTAGTCAGACCAAGAAAAGTGGAGTACTTTTATTCAAATCAAATCAAGAAGTGACAAGTTAAGGTATAGATCATGATATCTTGATGATGAGAAATAAAAACAATCTTTTAGAATGGAAATCACATTTAGTATAGTATCAAATGAAGTGATAAGATCTCTTAAAAATCGACAGCCCATAGATAGTCGAGACAATTCTTGTTAGATCATATAACCTAATTGACCCTATAATTCCAAGTTAATATGATATTTCCAAAAGGAATTTGAATCAATGATTGATAATCTCAAGTATAGAAACTTGATTATTATTCTTTTTTGGTAAAGATTTGAAACTTTTTAAGAAGACTTATCTCGGATTCTAATGTGTTTTTTTTAAAATCCATTAAAGATTTATCTTGGTCAAAGTAGGGGGGAAACTCAAACAAAAAAAAGATTTTTCTGAAGAAAGGTGTGCTTTTGGATCTATTTTTTTTGGTTTTGATGATCTGAGTTTAAATTTGTTAAAAATATAGACTTTTTAAGTTTGAGATTTTTAAGTATGGCCTTCCTTGTATGATGAATATTTCTTAAATAACTTTTTAGGTGTTTGATTCATTACATTTAAAATTTTAAAAGTTGATTTAGATTTTTTTTGAATTTTTCATTTACTTTAGTTGATTCAATTGGAATCTTAAGATGATCACCAAGTGACATTTTGGATTTAGAATTTTGATTCTTCAAAATCTTGGGTTCATTAGTTTTAATTGAGTTTAATATTAAAGGTGATTCGATTTCATTTTTTGTTTTAAAAGATTTTGAGAATAAGTGTAGAGAATCGATTGATGGAAGGAGTGTTAGAATCAGAAGGCAGAATGTCACAAATGAATTTGGTATCATGATGATGATGATGGTGGTGTTAGAATTTTTTAAAAGGATGAACCTGAAGTTAATCTGGGTACTTCTTTATGAAACTATTAATTGCTCACCTTCAATCTCCAGAGCCCGAAAACTTATATAACCTCACTTTACACCTTTTGATACACCTTTTCCAGCTTTGGCTTCTGTTTGTTGCTTGAACCACACAAGTCTGAAAAGACATATTGATCACTTAATTGAGATCACATTGAAAGCTTTTCAAAACGAGTCTCATGAGTCAAGATTCATTTATATCAAGATCTTTTTATTAAATTGAATCAATGCAAATTTATAACATCTTACCTTCATGGTTTTTGAAATATAAAATCTCTAACGAAGACTCGGTAGTTTGTACAGAACCACAGTAGATTCCTGAATCGCCTACTATATTTCAATTCGGCTTTTTTCAATTCTTGAGTATCATATTTGTATTGAATCATACCTCTCACATCAACATCAGCTCTTGTATGACACCTATTACAATCTCTAGAAGAGAACAGGAGAGCTTTAATGTTCCAGTGGATCAATAATCAAAGGCAAGATTTTACTAAAGTCATGTTGTATCATAAATGTATTCATTACGTTTCAAAAAATTAAAGATGGCTTAAATTTGTGATTAAACTCCAGACAGCCAATCAGAAATCATCAGGAAAATCTGAGGTCATCTTGCTTGTATCCAAGGATGAGAAGTAGAAGGAAGGGGAAAGGATGATGTTCAAAAAATCAAACACCAACGATATTTCACAATCAGATACTCGGTTAAACTCAACCAGGTCGGTACTCAACCGGGCCGGGTCTTTCTCACTTTTGATGGACTCGCCAAGTGATTAACGATAACCTTCATCGATCGTTGCTTCTTTTCTATCGTCTTTTCTCTCTCATACACTCTCTTTCTCAGACCGGTAGTAGAACCAAAAAAAGAGATCTCTATCTTTTTGGAATTCTTCACATTGAGGCGAACCTATCCTTTTTACTTCTCTTGAGTACGACTCCGAGGGCAATATCCTTGAACTGACATCTCAGAGGAATGGGGAAACCATGGTCTTGATCTTTCTTTCCGAAGAAGTTGATCTTACACTTGAGAGTTTTTCATTAGGATAAATTTCTATAAGTTCAATTTCATGTATACGATGGTTTAATTTCCAAATCATGATATGTATGATTTTGATGGCGAATCACAATTGTGAAAAGGCTACTTTAAATCAGTTATAAAGCCTGAAAAATTGTCAAGATATCATTAAATTAGATTAAGAAAAATTTCTAAAGAACTATCACTGTTTATGGAACGCTTTATGAAACTGGTTAAAACAAGCAAAAACCGATTTTAGTGGACAAATGCCTCTTGTCCCAAAAAGATTTGATCATCTTTGTAACTTAAAGTTTTGTGTCTTTTTCTTACTCTGATGATACAGAACGAACCACTTTTCATGGATCTCCCCAGGAAAGGGAAGTTTGTAATAATATCATAGCACAGCCGGATCTCCATAGGCAACGGATCTTATAGATCTTATGAACCTCTATATATCATTAGAACCAGCGGTCATTGACTATCACTATGGGATGAGATGATTCTCACACGCGAGATCACACACATTCTTTAAACCATCCAGATTTTATAAACCGCGTCGTAAACCCTCAGGTTCCGGGAGTCATCCGTAGTTTAATATCAGCAAAAGCTCTACTCGCTTGGTTGTGGTACCCGCATGAGTCTCAAGTCATTCCTAGCCAGTCGCCCATGCAATTTCATATGATCAAAGTTCCTAGGAGCTTATTGGGACCTCACCAGTTCATGATGTTTCTTTGTTTTTGTGCGGAAGAGACGAAGTCGTAAGCGTAGAGGGTGAAAGACATTGAAATTTATTGAAAGGGTGATTTATCGCAACGAAATGAATCATTGACTTTTTCCGAAATTGAATGTTTAAGATTCAGTGACTTACAAGTTTGATCTTTTGTTCATTGATCATAGAAGATTAAAATTGATTAAAGCTCTGAGCGATGCTCTTTTCACCTTATTCATGAGGCAGAGGAAGATAATGCATATCTTAAAGTGAGGCCTACTTGAGTTTTCTTGCATCATTTACGATTCTCAGTATCAACTTATATTTCCTAAGGACCATGAGCCGAGTTTTATCTAAGGGAGCTAAAGTACCTGAATCTAATCAGTACGTGAACAAGATAGTCTTTCAGATTTGATCGTTTGAAACTTGTGGTGTCTATGCAGAGTGAAGAGGATTCGATCTGTCACTCCATCACTTGCATGATGAGTGTGATCCAGGTTATTTTTTGACTCGAATCGATCTAAAGTTTTCTAGTCATAATGTAAAAACTTTCATTCTTCAATCAAATGTGATCAGGATGCTATAGCCAATAATCAAAAGCTCACTGTTTTTTACCCAAGTCTAATCAATCATTTTTTGAGCCTGGAAAATCCCGAAAAGCCCACAAGATGAGGATTCGAAAGGTCGAGTAAAATTATGTAGCTAGAATTTTGTTGGCTTTGATGAAAATGCAGACCGTTTGATTATACATTTCGAATGAAATGAAAATAGCCTGTATTGACTAATGACCTTCAGCATACACAAAGGAAGCATTATTGATAAAATGCGAACCTTACAGAGAAGGTGGTTACATGAGCTGAGCATCTTATCAGATGCTGATCGCAGAGTAGGGATCAGCTTTGGTTTGAATATAAAAGATGCCAAAAGGACTGATATCAAGAGATCACTTCCTCACTCTACACCGTCATCATCATCACCAATTATTCCACAAAAAATCCATCTAGTTCATCAACACCTTTAACCAATCAAATTTCAATTTAATTTCTTCTAAACTCCACCAACTCAATCGCGCAATATGTCTTACTCAGAACTTCTAGAACACATTCAATCCATTCAAAAAACCTTTGACGAGGTACCCCCACCTCCCAATGGTGTTCAAAGGCGACTTTTACCTTCTTTGATTCTCGGCATCTGGGATGCGCAGGCTGACTTACGTGAACTCGAGGGCGGTCATGACTTGAATGAAAGTGATATTGGTGCTTGGCTAGAGGCAACTGCAACCGAAGGACGTCTTCTTGATCAACTCAATCAAATCTCAATCGATGCAAACTTAGAAATCTCTCTTGTTAATCTTCTTCCTACTCCTGGATCCCCCAACTGGTATAGGCTTTGTTTATTCGCAAGTATTATGAATGACTCCTCTTTTGTGGTTCAAACTCAGTCTGATTTATCTGAAGAAGAACGTGAAAAATGTCCTATCTGTATCGAGAACTTCGACATTGGCGAACGTTGTGTTACAATCTCGCCAAACGAACCACACTGGATGCACGAAAAATGTTTTACTAGCTTAGCAAGATGTATGCCTGACTTTACGTGCCCAATGTGTCGTCAAAGGCCTTCTCTAACTTGAACTTTATGGTATACGTCGGTCTTCAGTAGTCATTACAATATAGATCTCTTTGATTTTTATTCATTTACTTTTTTCAAAAGAAAATAGTAAACTTTTCATTAATCTCAGAACGCGTCGAATGTGATCTTGTTTATCAACTCTCATGGTCGATACTCTTAATTTGTACATACACAACCATATCATTGATGATTCAGAGTCATGGATTAGATTAATTTTAGTAACACTGATCAAATCTAAATGCTATTAATGTGATTGACCTGAGCCACTCCTATTGAGAGAATCGCGTGGATTTGAGTTACCATTTCCTGTTTTTTTGTATCATGTAAGTGTGCCAATTTTTTAGTGTGCTAGCAGCTGTTCAAGGTACGATTCTGAAAATCATGATCCTCGCTTGATGATACAAGGTTTGCATAAGAATGCATACTCTGCTAAGTTCGTGTGCTTGTCTTCACTGTCTTTCATGGCTCATAAAGCAGTAGTAACCGTATGGCTCTATTTGATAAAGGTGTTTCACCTGAATTTGAAGTCTATCTCTAAGAAAAAATGGTTTAAGCTACAATACACGGCATCTTTCTGTAGCCTTTTATCCATGAACATCATACATCATGAAGTTAGGAATTGTTTCCGGTGGTGGATGGGAGCACCAGTTGCAAGGATGTAAGTGTAACAGGAATGTTGGCAGACCCCGACCAGGTCTGACCCGCCTTGTCCCTCGGGTAGTTTTCACAGCCGTCGATCGGTTTACACTGCACCTGTTGCTTGGACATCTCACGAATCTCCATCATCATCAAGGATGAGATTGGTCTTTAGATAAAGTCTTATCACATACATACTTACTCAATAGACAGAAAGCTAGTTCAAGAGAACTTCCGTTTAATCATGAGGTTCGATTATTGGTCGAAGTCGAAACTTTACTTGTTTTTCGCCTCCTGTCTGTTTACCTCATTCATCTCACATTGTTTGTCTCAAATTAATAACATCAAAAATGAAATTAATGAACCGAACGTGGTATCTTGGGATCGTTATTCGTTATCTGTCCATGGAGAGCGTATCTTTGTACAATCCGGTATGGTTTAAAATGTTACTTCACTTGATTGAAAAGGTAAAGAGAGACAACTCACAATCCTGGCCTTCGCTTTATTCTCGATGATGCATACAATTCAGGTGAGTTTCATACATGGCGACTTCCGAGTGAAGGATTATGGGATGATATTTTGCAAAAATTTGCTGCTGCTGGTTTGAATACTGTTTCAATTTATGGTATGTACATAATCGTCCTGTTTGCTTTGTTTCTCAAATATATCAAGTCAAGATTTACTTTGTTCTAATTGATATTTTGAAATTAACTATTTTTAAATAAATTTAGTCCATTGGTCTGTGATTTCTCGATTCGTTTCTTTCAAAAATGGTTTAATCCAATACTAACGGTCCGTTTTTTTCTCTTTATCCTTATTTTTCATGATGGATTATCAAGGGGTTTGGTCAATCCAGTGAAAGGAAGGACAAATTGGAGTGGCTTTAGAGCTCTTCAACCAATTTTTAAAGGAGCACAAAAGAATGGTCTCTGGGTGATCGTACGTCCAGGACCTTACATAAATGGTATGTGGGTTTTTTTTACTTTTGGTTGTTTGAATGTGAATAGATTTCTGATCGTGAATTGGTCACAAAACGACTCATTGCAGCCGAGACCACAGGTAAGGTTTCAACTTCTTGTGATGTTTCATTCGTAGTGCTGGTGAAAGTATAACTCGAACCGATATGAATTCGCGAAGTCTGATGCGTTTCCTTGATCTGCATCCAAAGCTGGCGGTATTCCGGGTTGGGTAACTCAACTCGATTGTCCACTTCGTACCAACGCTTCCGATTTTGATGAGGCTTGGCGACAATATTGGATAGAATTAGCTGAACTTGTGGAACCCAATCAAGTTGGAAAACCTAATGGGACTGTTCTAGCCGTTCAGATCGAAAACGAGTGAGTCATCCTCTATCTTCCTTTCCCAGAACCTCAATTTTCTCAACCATAGAATTCTCAGGTATTTGAGTGATGCTCATTCTTTTGAGGGACAACCCGCGGGAAAGGATGGTTATATGAGGGATCTTGTGCAGAGCTTAAAAGAGAATGGTATTGTACGTTCTTCAAAAGTCTTTTCGGTTGACGAATCCAGACTCATCCATCTCTCATAGTACGTACCCCTGACCTTCAATGATGCAGGCATGGATGAAAACTTTGTGCGCGGTACTGGCTCAGTAGATATATGTAAATGATACCTTTTCACAACTATCTCCCCCTCATAAAATCAACTACTGATCGTCTTTCACTTCATTTCTGATGATTTGGATTTGAAACCCTTACAGATGGATTTGATTCCTATCCTCAATCTTTCAATTGTTCCAATCCATCACTTTGGAAACCTGTAATGGAAGATTATGCAAAATATCAATCTTCTCTTCAATTAAATTCGCCTTTGTATATTCCAGAGTATGTTGACATTGTTATCAAAAGTCTTGAGGGAAATAATTTGATCCTAAACTAATTGTCTTTTTAGATTTCAAGGTGGAGCATTTGATCCTTGGGGGCCTCATGCGGCTGGTTATGATCAATGTCAACAATTGACAGGTAGTAATTTTCAATCTGTTTTCAACCTCAATAACCTTGCAGCGAACGCCAAGATGATCAGTTATTATGTCAGTCTCTCTTTATCATCTCTGCGTGTTCTTTTCGATTGAGAAAAACTCTTACCCTTCTTTAGATGGTCTTTGGAGGAACTTCCTGGGGGTACTTACCTTTCCAGGAGTTTATACAAGCTGTAAGTTCAGATACCGAATATTATACATTTTGAAAGCATAAATATTGATGATCTTATAAACTCATTTCTGACTTCACTGACTTTACTACTTCGAGATGATTATGGCGCACCTATTTCAGAAGATAGAACATTAAATGAAAAGTTTACTGAATTGAAGAGACAGAGTTTGTTTCTGAGATCTACAAAAGATTTTTATATGACTGATATAGTTTCGGATTCACATAAGAAAATCTATTGTATCGGTCAAGATGAATCGGGATTTGTGACAGAATTGAGAAATCGTGATACTGGTGCTGCTTTTTATATTTTACGTGCTACAGACTCAACTTCAAAGTGAGTGATGTTTCAGGTTCATTTCTCGCGTAACTACTTGAGTCAACTCTGATACAAAAGATCGATATCCGAAAATCCATAGCCGGTTCACAGTTTGTACCTTGAGGGTTTTGACATCTGCTGGTCCTATCGAACTCCCAACAGTCGTGCTACGTCCCCGACGGTCGAAGATCTTAGTCACCGACTACATCACCAGTACCCCGACTCCAAACTTACCTTTGAATAAACTTTTGTATGAAGATTTACGAATTAGGTTGCTATATACTACATCGAATGTTTTGCTTTCAGCTCATATCGGTGGACAAACAGTACTGTACCTTTTTTCCGATGACCAATATGATAATCAGGCTAGTTCTACTTCAAACACTCAAACTAGTGTACTTCAACTTCCTGGCTACAACTCCGGTCTATCGATCTCCAAATGGACTGATAAGCATTTTAATGTGACGCTTCAAAAGAGTGCTGAAGATGAGGGATATTTGAATATCAATTGGGCTGTAGAACAACCAGAAGAAGTAGTAGCTATCCAAACTTCCCAAAGTGCTATCCTTTTAACTTCGGAAAAGACCGCTGGGCAAGTTTGGAATCCGATTCTTGAATCAAATAGTTCGACTGGGGTCGTGAAAGATAGTTTACTTGTTTGGGGTCCATACTTGGTTCGCAATGCTTCGGTGGTTCTAAATGATGCAAAATTCACTTTACATATATGGGGAGATGTCATTGAAGGCAATGAAGACTAGTGTATCGGTTTATATCGGAGGGTTGAATGTACAAAAGGTTTCTTGGAATGGGGAAACACTTAAAACGTTGGTCACCTCTAGGAAAGGGTTTTTAAGATTTGATTTATACCCTAATGTTTTCCGCCAAAAGATGACGAACTAGTCAAACTGGCTTAAAACAAGTTGGTGATTATATAAATCTTGAGAATCTTGAATGGAAGTACCGAGACAGTCTACCTGAGATAAACGAGGACTTCAATGATGATGATTGGGTCAATGCTGATCACAATGAGACTGTTAGTCCTTATAAAAAGCTTTTCGGAAAGGTATCGTGTATTTCATTTACCGTCTTGGCCATTTGCTCCGAAAAATCAATGGGCTAATTCATTTGTATGCTTTTAATTATGATAGTACTACCTTTATGCGTGTGATTATGGATTGTGAGCTTGATGATTTCTTTGGTATCATAAAAGACGTATCATTTTCGAATGGTCTTTAACGCATTTTTTTGACAGCTGTAATGGTGGGATTGTATGGCGAGGACACTTTGATAGTGTTTGTGATTCTGATCCAGCTCAACTTAAATTGAAGGACCAAGATTTATCTGGTATCAGGTTAGCTATGTCAGGTGGTAGTTCATTTGCTGCATCAGTATGGATCAATGATGTTCTAATCAAAACAACAGTCGCCACGGTTAGTGTGTAGTGAAAGCTTGATATCAAATATAAAACCTCGCGATCAATGATTGATGAATACATGCAAGATCATATTCTGACTGATCTTGACTCTTATGATATATTTAATTTGTGATTTTCCTTTGACAGGATTCAAGAATGATAGAAGAGATGTATATCTTCCCGGAAAATTCAATTGAAGAATGTGGACATAATATTATCACCATCGTTCAAGATTCAATGGGTATGGATCAAACTGAAGAGGGTAAGGATCTTTGTTTGATACAAGTTGACCAGGAGCTACTTTGTTGAAGTTTACTTATCATTGATGTGTCGATAATGTTGTGCACAGGGTTTTCCGATACGGTTAAACACCCTAGGGGTATACTTGGTTATCGATTTGAAAATGTAGATTTAAACCAATTTGGCGAGATCAAATGGAAGTTACAAGGTCAACTAGGAGGCTTTTACTGGTACGTAATTGAAGACTGCAATACGCAAAGATACACACCTCATTACTTTTGGAATTTGGATGACGTATGTTTAGGTTACCGGACCCCGATCGTGGTATTATGAATGAGAATGGTTTCTTTGGAATTGTGAGTTGATGGATCTAAAAAGAAAAGTAAGTGTATAAGACATGCTAACAAGTACCGCATATGATGTTGGTAAACAATCCATAGAGATCAGGATGGCATCTTCCTAATTATCCACTTCGCAACAGTTCTGAATGGATTCAATCATCACCTATCACAAACGGAATGAATCAAGCGGGTATTGGATTTTATCATACTGAGATTGATTTAGACCTTCCAAGAGGGTATGATATGATGATCAGCTTGAATTTCGGTCAAGTTTTTGATCAAGGCAATCAAGAAGTTGGAAAGGGTAGATACCGAGTAGAGTTTTGGGTGAATGGATGGCACATGGGTAGATATGTTTCCGATCTGGGTCCTCAATTCAGATTTCCTATTCATGAGGGTATTCTCAACTTTCAAGGCTCAAAGTGAGTTTTTTTATCGTAACTCTTTGAAGAATACTCAACGACGAGATTGAACATATGAAACTGAAGAAGAACGTATGATTCTGATTTTCTTCCTTTTTGAACATAGTGAGTTAGGATTAACATTATGGGCAATGGACAGACAAGGGGCTAAGATTGAAAAGCTTTGGTTAAGGATTAGATACAATTTTACAGGGTGGGGTTGGGAATGTGAAGAGCTCCAATCCAGAGTTTGAGATCTCTAAAAGATCGAATTCTTGATTAAATTTAAATATACTGAAGGGAAGATGAACATGATGCTATGATGTATTTGTAGATTGTTGTAATCAAAGCAAAAATTAATCAACTTATCTCGAAGTGATCAATATAAGACACTGGTGTGCTCGATTCTACGTCTTGAATCCTGACTAGATTTGTCCGATCGATCTTTGGTGGCATATCTTGATCTTTGTTATGTAAGTAGGCAGGTACACATCCAGATTCTCATTTGATATATGTACCCAGCAAAGTTTTCATCACAGCAATTATCCCCTACTGTTCAGCTTGAAGATCTCATGCGAGAATGTTTCCCCGCTTTATTCCTGCAGTTTCTTTTGATTGGAGGTGCTGTGTAGGTTGCTTTGGGGTGCACTTCTCTTCACAAGAAAGCATTTACCATCTAGATATGTTCGAAAAGTCGGTATCATCTTTTATACGTTGAACCATTATGCCTCGAACTAGCTTAATTAGACAGAACACCTTCAAACGTGGTTCAGATACTGGCTCATCGCAGTCTGGACCTTCCGATTCACTTCATCTTTCCACTTTCCAATTGGATTCATCTACTCCAATCCTCGATCTACATCAGTTCAATGAATCTGAGGAAGTCGATAAAGTAAACGAATGTAATCGAGATGATATCACCAGAAAAGAAGAAAACCGATCATACTTCAAACTTCTATCTTCATTCCATCCACGAGTTTATTGGTGGTGGGTAGTGGTATTAGGTCAAATTTTCATTGTTGGAGTTCCCATTGGATTCTATGGTATAACTTCACATCATCAAATCTCATTACCAGATCAAATTTCTATATTTGCTAAAAGATCACCTGGAACGATAACTTTTATCGTCACTCTCATTTCTAATTCCTTCTCTACACTTTCATCTTTGTAAGTGCAAAAGAAGTTTATCTTTTGCAACACAAGACAGACACTTACATCAATTTCTAATCTTGATTGAAAATTACACTCTTTGATCCTTAAATTCTTGATTTATAAGTCTTTTCTCTCATGCTGTTATTAATTTCTCGGCTCATCGACTCGCTCGACCTACTTCTTTATTCGGACTCGCTACTGGAATCCAAATCTCGAAAGGACAATTCATATTTCGAAGAAAATATCCCAGTTGGACGATCCTAACTCTGCTTCTGGGTCTATTACTAAAAACTCTCACAGCAAGGTAAGCTTTCAAATTTTCAATACTGTATAACAAAGACCAGAATATCGTGAACAGTAATTAACATTGGTTGACTCTGGATTTGTAGTTTTGCGACCTTGATCACTCCAACTTCTATTGTTGTGAGCACACCATTGGAAAGTGTAGAGATTGATCTTGGAACAGAATCATTTGTTACACTCTTAAACAACAGTGATACATACAAGAACATGATTTCGTCTTGTAAGCTTCCCCACATAATCACGAATGTAAAGAATTGAATGGTTCACTGAAATGAAATGTTAAATGTATCTTTGATAGTAAGAAGTAATAATCCGACAAGCTTTAGCTCAATCTTAGTTTCAGCTGGAATGGCAGCGGCTTATGCTCGACTTGGTTTTATACGATTACTTGAATTCGATAATGCCATGTTTAATTCATCAACAGGTACGTTGTAGAAGCCTCACAACCCATTCAAAGCCAATTTAATTGATTCTCAATTCACTATGTGGTCAGGATAGGTGGAATCTTACCTCTGCCATTCGATGCAGAGATCGGTCCTACCACAAATTCAGTTGAACAGAACTTAATTGGAGTTCCAGTATCTGCAAGTAAACCTATACGTTATACAATTCCAGGTCAAAACTTGTCATCAAGTGATTCGATTCAATCTTCGAACCATACCCTCATTCAACAAGGATTTACAGCTTTAGTAGATTGTATGATCCGTGATAATACTTCACTTAATGCTACTTCACAATCTAGTCCGGTTTTAGTTTCAGATTCTACTGGATCTTTAAATTATTCACTTACCAAATGGTCATTTAATGCTTCTTGTCCAAATGGAGATCGATTAGGTGAATTAAGTTTTGATCAAAAAAGAGTTTGAATATGTTTTAACTTTGAGATTGAATTGATGACTCCTTTAGATCTTGAGGATGTTGTGACGGCTGTTAGTACTAACTCTGTTAGTGGAGGGTTGGTGATGGTTGCTTTATGTCACGATCAAAACTTTAATGGGATAGAAAGTCCAGGAAATCATTGTAAGTTATAAGTTCTAAAAGACAATGAGATTAAGTTATGAATGAAAGATTAATCTGACATGATATTAAGTGTTAAGTCTTATTGGGACAGGCGAAGGTTATAACTACCTCAAGCCACGAGTTTGTTCAATTCGACCAGTATTAACAAACCTAAATGTAACATATGAACGAACTATTAACTTTGAAAGTTTATTAGGAAGTCTTACCTATACCTCAACACTCAAAAGATCTATCTACGATGGTACTTAGATTGATTGTGAATTCAGTTAGAGGCTCTCAAAATATTTATACCAACACCTTTGGTGATGGATTAAAATCGATTTATGGTACGATTGATGAAAGGATCATGAAGAATGAAAATCAAGATGCTTGGAAGATTGATGATGAGATGTTAAATGAGATTATCGAAAGTTATTTTAGAGGACAGCTTGAATTTATTGGTTCTGTAAGTTAAATGAATTTGAACCAAAGAAATCATTGATTGATGTTTTCACAGAGTGAACTAACTTTTTGATGTATATTTTTTTAAAAAAAAACATAGTACTTGAGAGTATCTTTTTCTGCCAAAGGTGTATTTGAAGAAGATATTATTCCAGTGCATATGTCAAGATACATTACAGGCGTTTGGACGTCAATTACAATAGGTTGGGATATGTCACATAGATCAGCTTTAGTTACTTTATCACCTATACTTCTTGTTGGAATTTTATCTATCTTGCTTATGATCAAAAGTAGAGGAAAAGTACAAAATAGGTTTCCTTTAGATGATCTGATTTGTTTAATTGAAGCTGCTGGATCTGGTGATTTGATATATGGGTTTGAAAAGGCGGAAGAAGAAGAAGAAGAAGAAGAGGATCTATTGAAGGTATCAGAAGAAGATAGGGAGAAGGGGTCTTATAGAGTTGACCAACTTGAAAAAGTTAAAGTTAGACTAGAACAAGGGTTTCATGAAGAAGAAGATTGGAATTTGAAGTATTGTGCTTAAACAAAATTAAATCTCAATTGAATCTTGTATATGTTAGAGTGAAATGTGTCTGGAGATTAATTGATTTCTTGACTTGAAAGAAGATCAAATGTCAATCATATATTCAATTGACTAAGATTTTTGATGTTGTTCATGATGATAAATTTAATTTCTCTTATGACTTACTTTGTTCAATCAAGGCTGCCAAATCTTGAGATAGATTTAGTAAAAGCTTTGAAATATTAGAAGAAGAACAGGATGTTTTGGTGGATTTAGATGAACATAAAAAGTGAAAGAGGTTTTGTAGGCTTGAAGGACTTGAATAGGTTAACTTTGATTATCAACCAGAGTGGAATCATACATACAATGTAAGTACAGCTGTTGTAAACTCTAATGGCAGTTTTTTGCCAATATGTGTTGTTGCCAAATTTTACTTTGAAGTCAAAAAGCCAAAAAGATATCTTTTTCAGTTTGAACTTTATTGTACTGTATTTCAAGATTTGACAGGTAAGCAATCCATTTCCTCTCTCTCCATAAACCCTTTGGTGGGGAAGTTCAATCACCAAAGGTGAAAAATCAGATGGTGATGGTATAAATTAAGGCTTTATTCATTGAGAAAAGGGGAAATATCCCATAACATAAGCAATTGTTGCCATAACTTGTTGGGGAAGGCAATTACCAGGCACAGTTTGGGCCAAAGCTCACACGTCGTGACTGTCATTTCCACTTGTAGATTGATTTTTGACTTTGTGATTGGCGAGGATCACCCAAATCTCCATGTAGAGCGGAAGTGACAAGCCAAAGGATGTCACTGGCTTTCCTGTCTCTAACCATGATACAAAAATCCGTGATTCCAACCCATAGCAAGGCCGCACAAGATAAATGGCAGAGACAGAAAAAATATCTGGCAAAAATGGTTGGAATAGCTGGAGCTGGATTGGAACTGAACCAAAATCCACCATGTTTGCCAAATGTCGTGACTCATCTGCAAGGAAGCCAGGTTTGGGCATGCTTATCAGGCTCCCGCTCAACGCAGGTGAAATAGAAACTGGAAGTGCTCCATTAGACTGACTAGAATAATAAGTCAGAAGCTATCCACCAGCTATCTCAAAACCAAAAAAGAAGATTACACACCAGATCTGGCAACGAGTTAGCAATGTTCAGGCCCATTTTTGGGGACCAGTTGGATTGAGTAATGGGAATAGGCATTTTGAATGCTGAGTCTTGAGCACAAGATTTAACTTACGTAAATATTTTGGATTGCAGATATCTATAGATTGATAACAAATTATCACTGAGGAGGAAAGAAAAGAGAAAAGATCCATATAAGTGTTTTTATATTACATGAGAACACCTTTCACAGAACGCCACTTGCATCCTGTATTCCAAAACCCATAGACCTTATTTCTCATTTGGACTTGGAAAGCCTCTGCAAATCATCATTGAGGAAAAGATGAACAACTTAAAGCACATCCAAATGTGCCAAAATGTAAATGTTAGCATTCAAACTGGTCAAGTCACAACAAATTTGTGAGGTCCTAAAATTGGACCTCAGGAATTTGTTGCGATTGCGCAATCAGCAACTGAATTAGAGAACAATTTACATCATCTCCTTGTGATAGAAGTCTGACTGATCACAAGCCTTGTTGAAATTATGTGAGGATCAACAATAAAAAATTGTTTATTTTGCCTAAACAGCAATTGTACACAACAACGACCTGACTTCAGAGCCTTGTCTCTATTTCTGGCAATTTGTGCTTTGAAACGCAAATAGCTGGAAGTGAAGGAGGGGGCAAAGAGTTTATGAAGAGATAATGAAGAAATTTTGTGTCTATTCCAAAATGGATACATTGAAGTTTGCTCTGAAAATGGAATCTTCTTTGGGTTTTTGACTTCAAAGAAAAATCCGGCAATGACACAATTTGTCAAAAAACTACCGTTAAATTTTACAACGGCTGTACATGTATTTTCCAGCAATTTTGGTGACTATGCTCATATGTAGTGCATGCAGGGTCACGTGGTTGGCAGGGCGCAATTGGCCTGCCCCAGGGGCAGGCCTTTTGGGCTCAATTTTGGGGGTGGCGTGCCCATGCTAGGTTTAGGTCTATTCCACTCATTGACCGTTTGATTATGGGTGAGAAATTCTTGTTTGCATCAATAGATTTTTCAAATCACACCTCAAAGTGCTCTACTCAACGCATCACTGTCAGCCATAGACCTTCCATATCATGCCAAAAGTCAAATCATCCTTGTCAAAGTCAGCCTCAGCCAAGTGGAACCAACCGAGCATTGCATTTGGAAAGTGATGGACTAGGTTCTTGATGTCTGCTGAAGTGAATGCGTACTATGAGATACAAAAGATGCTATTTTTGATGTTGTTGACCATTCTTTACCATTTTTTTGCTTTCTGAGGGGATTTTAACATCTCAGAGGCACGCCTCAGCGCCCCCACCATAGGTGTGCCTTCCAAAAGCTCAAAATCTGCGCCTGGGCCTGCCCAAAACCCAAACCCCGCGCCCACCACGTGAATGCAGGGGTCCTGTCGACAGTCTGGGACTTAAATAAATTAGGGCATGGACAAAATTATTTCTTATCCTGATGAGCTGAATCTTCCATACACCTGTGTTGTGATATGGATTGATATGGATCAGGATTCAGATGTAAGTAAGGATGATGATGGTTTGATTGGGTCTTGACTCTTGATCAATCACATGCATCTTGAGTCTTGAATATCCTATGTAAGCTTAACTAAATCCCCTCACAACCGCGTTCACCGCGCCCTCGAAGATGAATGTCTATATCCACCAAATAGAGGAATTTCTTCGCATCCGATATTCCTTGTGTACAAAAACGTTGCCTACTTTCATCCGCGGAACTCGCTCATTAATATTTCATCCAGAATTCAAGTTGAAGATTTCACGCATACAGTATTGATGTCGTTGCTTCCTGTTCCTTCAATCAGATAGGAATAATCATCGGATTCTTAAACTTTGTTTGGTTCATTCTCGCACGTGTCAATCCATGCATTGAAGATATCTTCTCTGATAAAAATGGCAAATGGTAACCCATGGATATGAGCGGGTGAGAGTCACGCTACCTATATATGTAGTACTTCTCTACTTTCTTAATCTCTGATACAATATAGACTTCGATATCCAGAACAATCTAAAACGAAAAGTATACTTGTACGGGTTCCTCATACTACATATCACTCGGCTTGGATCGTACAATTACCGCCTTACATCATGAACGTCGAAGAAGAACATGAGTTAAACACAATGGGATCAGCTCCATCTCATCCTGACCGACGATATCGCATAAATACTCCGAAAGAAAGCCAGAAGTACATGAAAGCGCGAGGTCCACACTCTTCAATTGTAGCACAAAGACTATCAGATTCCACGGAGCCCTTTGAATGTGATTGTAGCGATACTACCGCTAGGCATTCTTTCGCATCATATAGAAGCATCATCAAATGAATAAGTCCTCAGTGATCCAGACACAAACGTCGGTGTTTCCTGTAGAATGAACTCCATGAACCTATGACTGACTAGCCCATCGCTTTTGATCTTATTCGATGTGACACAGAGAAAGTCACCGACCAACAATCTCTCGTCAAGGTTGGATCGTCATCATTGGTCATTCAATCTTGATGAGCTTCACCATCATTTTTCTCATCTTACCACTTTACAGACAATGCGCTATTCCTAATCGATTAGCTTTATTCGTAAAACGTTCACCTCGAATCACAATCTTAATTGTCACAGGGCTTGCGGAGATATGTTCGACATCTGGATCATAGTTTAGTTTATTTCACTACTTAATTTATTTCGTCAATGAACATGATCAAAAAGAGAAAGAGATAAAACATTTCTGATTCACCGATAAATTCTAGCTTGTTTTCACGTGCTAGTCGTTATTATGCTTCAGAGACGTTTGAGGAAACCTATCCCTCTGATCCGGCTGGTCTCGATGATTGAGCTCTCAAGAGGTTCATTATGGTTCAAATTTTCTTATCTAAGTTATTGTCTCATCCCGATCATCCTAGTTGCTTTACTAAAAACATTAACGGCTAGGTAAGTATCGATGACTCAAACCAATCATTCTTAAACTTCGTCGAATGACTGGAATGTTGCAATACAGCTTTACTACGTTGCTCAATCCCACAAGGATT
This sequence comes from Melampsora americana, assembly GCA_022264835.1. NCBI lineage: Eukaryota > Fungi > Basidiomycota > Pucciniomycetes > Pucciniales > Melampsoraceae > Melampsora > Melampsora americana. Next base: position 535,815 of record JAIFHY010000020.1, read on the forward strand.
GATGTTATGTCCACAATTCGAGGGGAGGAAATCGATTTTGCTAGCGCTGCTTTTAATGAATTCTTCAGAACTTCGCCAATTTATAATCAAACTATAAAATCATGTAAGTGATCTTTGAGATCAAGCTTTCTAATCATAAGAAGTTGAGGTGACTGATATGCCCTCTGTTCATCAAGTACAAAGCAACGACCCAACGGCGCTGGGTCCACTTTTAACATCTAGTGGAATAGCATCTGCTTATTCTGAGCTTGGATCATCAAGTTTACTCAAATTCCGAGGAGCGTTTTTCAATGCTTCAACAGGTGAGTTCCACTCGACTTAATTGCGTTTTAATTGATGAATATATAATCTATAGAATATATTCATGTCTCTCACTTTGTCTAGCTGGTGTACTCCCAATATTGAAAAAAGACGTGAATGGAATGGAAGATGAATCATCTACTCAAAGAGATGTAAAAGGAATACTATCAAATGAAATCCCAAGTCGATTTTCAATCTCTGGTCAAACTTGGAAATTAGGAAATCGGTTTTCATCAAATCATACTATGTTCCAACAAGGCTTTACTGCGAATGTAAGATGTAACGTAAGAAATGTATCCGAACCAAATCGACCATCTTTACTATCTTCAGCTAGACCTATCACTTTTGCAGATGGCAATGTATCAGCATCTCTTGGTTATACTTTGTTTCAATTGACTTTTGATGCTAAATGTCCAGATGGACAGGTCCTTGGTGAGAACATTTTAGTATCTCTGATTGTAAACCCTCTTGATCGAATTTCGAACACTGATACATTCTTCTCACTTTATCGTTAGCTGTTGATAGCCTTGTCACTGCGATCGGAACGAGATTCCTTGATGGAGGTATAGCTCAGGTGACTTTATGCTCTGATCAAGATTTATTTGGAAATAAAACTCCAGGTCATCATTGTAAGTGACTCTCTGAGGCTTATGTGAGTGTATCTCTCAATCAAAAAATTAAGTCTGTATCGTTACTCAGTGATAACAGTTACCGGATCAGGAGGTGGCTACGGCTTTCTAGACTCGACTGTGTGCGAGATAGATACAAGAATCACAAACATTCAAGTACATTACGAAGGAACTATCAATCCGGGTGAAGTTAATAATACTCAAAGTATCACATCAGAAAACGCGTTGATCTCTAGAGCAATAGTATCACTAATTTCAGTTATGATAAGTAAATCTCAAACTATTTATACCACTGGATTTGGTGATGTGATCAAAGCTATCTATAATAGTCCAAACCCCTTCATCGACTTTGAATACTACTTATTTCATTTCTGGTGGAGCAAATACTACATTGATTAATCAAATTTTGGTAAGACATCATCTCCAAGATCATTTAGTTGCTGTTTTCCTTTCTTTGGTTGATTCTGGAAATTCTCTTTGACAAATTTTAGGAACTTTATTTTAAAGGTCAAGTTGAATTTTTAGCAAGCGTGAGTTTTGAATCTTAACTTGAAATTCATTAGTAAGAGTATTGAAGATAAGCTTGAGTGCCTTATGAACTGCTTAATATGAATCACAGTATTTCAGAGCGGCTATTTCAGTACAAGGTGTATTCCCAATCGATCAATTACCTAGAAATATGACCAAGAATGTCAAAGGTGAATGGTTTACAGAATCAATAGGATGGGATCAAATAAAAAATAAAAAAAGATCATATGTCATAGTACCATTCATTCCAATCTTTTTGATTGGATTTTTATCAATAGCTTTAGTAGTCGGACCAATTCATATGACTCATTCAGAAGAAAATGGTAGGAAAGAAGATTTAAAATTTCAACCTGATAATTTAATCGAAGTTTTAGTTGCTTCTACTTATGGTGAACTTGGAATTCAATTGAGAAATTTAAAGGCTCAAGGATTGAAAAAGATTGGATTACAGCAAGTTGAGGTTTTGGAACCTTTGACTGATGAAAGATGGAGAATGAAGCTTCATAAAACTAGTACTTCGGATTAAGTTTTGTCTTTGATTTTTTGAATTGATTTATTTTCAAACATAGTATTTATTGTGTATTCTGGTTGTATGTCTTATGATTGAGGATTTCAAAGGGATCGACTTCACATTGAAAATTCGTAACTGTCACTCAAGAAGGGTTTCAAGTAGATTATGTATTCAGCTTGAATCTCCTGGGGAAAGAAATTGATTATCAAAGTGTACAAAAGGTATTCATGAGTGGAACTGAAAGTTGTGTTCGAACTTGGACGAAAGAATCGATAATTCATTTCTATGGCTTGTTGTCAGTTCACGTCTCTTGGAAATTTGTTTATGACCATTCTACTTCCTGTTATTCCTTTTTCAATTAGCCTAATTGCAGGAGAACTGATACATTAGAAAAACGGCGATAATGTCCCAGTCCTTCCCATCAGGTGACATGGATTGTACTGCGGATCTTATGGTATTTCATGGTAACTTGAATACCTTTGGGAAGAAGCTTCAACTTGTGAGCTTAATCAAGGACCTCAAGTTGATACCTTTGACACCAGCTTAGAAATCTCTGTGAATAAAGGAACGTCACATCCGCTCCTTGAGGATGAAAACAAGATTAATTTCATTTGCATTTTCTCTATAGTATTCTAGTCAATGTTTCAACAGATACATGGGATTGTTTTAGATTTTTTTCAGTCAATATCCGCCACTGGAACAAAAGTTTTCAGATATGTACGTTTTGTGATGAGAAAGTAAACGAGATTTGGATTGAGGAGTAAAATTTAACGCGAATAATTAACGTAGTTTATTATCAGCTGATAGCAATCTTGAATCTCATATCTATTTGTGGAAACTCATAATAAAAGCAGGAAAATAACTTACGGTTCGAACGAGCATCGCTGGTGTAATTACAATCACGTCTAAGCAACACAGTAGGGCGTTTATAGATCGAAACGTTGGACTATAGTTGATCCGTAAAGTGAATGCCGTGATAAGTGACAGATGTGATAAAATCAAAGTCAGCCTGTGGATCCAAGGCCTCCTAAAGATGCCCAACAGCTAAGGCGTATTGAAAGATTTCTAATTGCATATATTCAATTTGAAGAAACTCAACTTGCTGAGCTGGTCGGCCGATAGCATCAATTGAAAACCAACCCCAACATCAAATAGAAGCCCGATTAGCATAAGTGTGCAGTGTTGGATCAGATATCCTGAAGTAATCATGGTTTTAGATGAGTTTGAAGATGTCATTCAGAAATCAGATCCAGTCATTTTTTAAAAACAGTCCTGTTTGAACTTACTATACCCTTTTTCCAGTTCGATCTGATTTTGAGATGGCTCATTGATCGGTTGCTGAAGTGGTAAATCAACGCGACAAAGCTCGTGGCTTCTCGATTCATTATTTCGCCACCATCCTACTCCAGGAAACCTATTCTTCTTGGTTTTGAAAGTGCGCTTGCTTCTCTGGACAATACTTTCTGTTGCAATCTCATCAGAGCCTATCTTTCCACTTTTGACGATTTTGAACGAAGAGCGAATGACTTTGACAAATGCAATGACCGCAATGGCGTAAAACTTTCTCCATAAGAATTTAAGAAATGATGTACAATTACAGAAAAAAGTGTTAATTTATGAAATTTTCGTACCATCCCGTCAGCTCTATTGTCTTTAAGCCTTTTGCGTTGATTCTGACCAGTAAGAAATATTCAGATAGTACACTTACAGAGACAAGAAACAGCCCGGCTACAATCCAGCTGATGGTCGAGTACTTGAGAATGTTGATCAAGAGATCAGTCTCTAATCTCATCATCTCATAAGCCTCCACTGGGCTGATCAAGTTGTGGACAAGGCGATGTGGCATCAAAGAAGCTTTGGAGTTGGCTTCTTGTTGCTCCCAAGCGTCGGAGGCAGCACGATAGCAGACCACGAGCTGATCATAAGCTGCGAAAAACTTGTTCATACGATTGAAGATCAAAATTGCAAAAGAAAAGCAAGAAAGTGTAATTAAAATGGGAATGAGCGCGAAGATTGTGTTGAGAAAGGGAGGTTGACAAAGCCTTCTTCTTGTGTGTGTCTGAATCGGTGAGCATAGCCTGCGATGAGAAAATCGATCCGGATGACATAGAATGATTACCGTCGATAGAGACCCACCCATTTCTTTAGACGTTGACACTCACCATGCATAAAGTGCTGATACAGCAGTCAAGTAGAAACCTAAGTAACCTGCCGATTGAATGCCCGCGAGGATACCCGATATAAGCCAACGTTTTTTCAAATAAGCTCTCTTTTTCGCTGAGATCTTGTTTCTGGAACCCTCAAATAGACATCATGAGAAAAACATACCTGGTAGCCAGCACACATCGTACCTGTAGTGTGGTGATGAGGAATTATCATACAGTGTTTACATGGAAAATTAAGCGAAGCAGAGGACTTGCCACACATAAATATAGGACCGTCTTAGGACTTTGCGATCCTTGAAGCTAAAGTAGTTCAGGACTGTGTAGATCAAGAACATAAGATTTGCCGACAGCCTGAGTGATTGCCACTGCCTGTAAAGATGCGTTTTTGTAATTTAGAACTTATCCTTTCATCTAAACGTATGAATTGTGATCCAGAGCTGGACGATTGGAGTTCGGAAAGCACGTTGGATACGTACAAGGCCTGCGTTCGGAATATAAAAAGGGGATGCACCTGTCATCAATCCGTGAAGGAGATTTCAAGTAAGTAGGATACACAATTTCAACGAATCAGATCAAAAAGAGCCGGCTCAACTGCTGTCGATATAATGTGTTCGAAACCACCAAACGTGTTTGTCTCTGGCATGTCCCTTGCGCCTCAGTGGTATTAATACCACCATAAGACAAGCAATGATCGTGATAAAATTGCTAGCTCCAAAAATCACCAGAAGTACATAAGTAAACTTTGGTACTACTGGAAACACCCAATCGTCGACGAGGTGTATGATAACTTCGTATGGGTTTTGCCCTGGTGGGATGCGGTTGAACAAGTATTCATATGGCGCAATCGTTGAGTGTTGGGCGAAAGCGACTAGTGAAAGGCGGAGGTGGCTCATCTGAATGTAGGTAGACGAGAAAATGCAATTTTTGGAAAGGGTCAGCCGATGGCAGCAGAACGGAAGCTAGTTTTTAAGACAAGATAGGAGCCCTGTGGACTGACCAGTCACTCAAAGACAATTTGGGTTCTATGGATATGACCCTTCAAAACAGGGGCATCAAATTTCAGTCCTGGAAAGACGTACAGACTGTACGGGATGACTCACGTATACGAAGACTTGCAGAGGCTTAATCCTGAGACCGATCCGATGGCTTTAACTGTACGCAAACGACATTCCCCATGTATCGAAAAAAGAGCACACTTGACAGTACAGAAAGCTCTGACAAAAAATCGCCTCAGATCAAGAATTTCACAAGGCATCATAGCTGTTCGGATTTATTGTACGAAGGCCTTCGAAAGACTCTGAAGGAGTCCGGTAGTAGAACGTGGGTTGAATTTCGCAGCGGCATGAATAAATCGAGTGAAATCTTGAGGTCCGCCAGACCCAATGCTGATGCGTACAGGACGGCCTTTCTGCAGGTCACTCGTCAAATGATTGTCAAAACTTCAAATATCCACCGAATTTAAACTATCTGGATTTCAGTCAGCCTTTTATGCACTTTGGAGAATTTATCTGGGCTCTCCACACCCAATTTTCATACCAAAGTTTTCCGCCAGGTTCGAAGCCAACGAGATTTCAGTGGCTGATTAGTCGAACTTGTGTAGGAAGAACCTACTGCGAAATCGCGAAATCCTGGCACGACATTTGTTCTCAATGGTCAGGATGTCTATCTCAATGGATCGGGATAGAGGAATTCAACCCTACCCGAACACGCGCTGAAAAGCGCGCAATACGTATGTCATGTGGGCGATTCTTGATCTGAGATGGTGATGGGGTGTACCTGTTTACTCAAGAATTAGGTGTACTACATAATGACACTTGGAGAAAATCGCGATGCAAATGAGAAGATGGAGATCAGTCGTATTATCTGATCAACATACGAATCTTACAGAGAAAGACGACATCGTCAACTCCATCGGGCCAGGGGGAACACTTTCTCTCCATACATACGAACAACTAGAAATGCATAACTCTGTGACAAAAACTGGGGTACTATGATGAAGAAGTCTCCTGATCTATTCCAACCTTTGTCAACATAACTCTTCGTGTCACATATGGCTGATAGAATCAACAAGAGAAACCCTGGAAATTTACCAAGCATCATATTTGAACAAATTCTGTAACATATCACTACCAGACTTTAATCCCCATCTTAAACTGCAATCATCAAAGCACAGTCCAAACTGCAATTATGGACTTGGCAGGAGCTCATAGTCACCTTTTTTGACACTATGTCATAAATGCAGACAGATACCAAAGCTTGCAAAGGGGGATTGTCATCTGATTAACAAGATTACTCAAAGTATGCAGGCAGAATCAGCTGTTGAAGACATCAATCATTAATAGCTTTGGAAGGAAGGTAGAAAAAGGTGCTCCTTTACTAGTAAAACATCTTCCAAAATTCCCTTCTTGATCATTTCTATTTTGCCATCAGATATATGAGATTTTCTCTTCCCCTCTGTATCTTCTTTCAACTGCATTTATCAAATTACATTCCAAAAATGCAATTATGGGCTTGGCACTAGCTCATAGTCACCTTTTTAAAATTCTGTCACTATGTCATGATGGTTGATATGTACCCTATTTGGTTTTGGCTCAAGATTGACATCAGATTTTGTTAAGAAAACCACATCTGAACCACACCACCAGCATAAAGTGTTACGAATTCAAATCATACCTAATAATGTCGAACAACGATGATGACATGTAAATCAAATGAGCCCAATGCGGAGTAGTGTTCACAACACTCCTAAGTGTCTGAAGTCATCGTTGCCAAGAGTCTACAAACCATTTCAATTATATTTCATATTTCTATTTTCTATAAAGATTGCTCATTGTTCTCACTAAATAAGTTTCAGAAAAGCTTGTTATATTTTTCCTTATATTCAATTCTAATTTTTTTTTATTCTCTTTATATCTCGTAGTATTCATTTAAATCTTTTATAAACATTCTAGCTAAAAGATCACCACGACACCAAGCTTGTTGATAGTTATCAAACTCAGGAGGAGTTGGCAAACTTGCTTGTGTTCAAGGTAATTAGCTAGATATATCAATTACAAAATTTATTCATTGTTAACATTTTATTTATTTTATAGACATAAGAAGAAATTTTCCATATTCCTGATTTGATCTACTTTCACTGATTCTACATTTGTGTTGATCTTGTTATAGGTACAATTCTTCTTTGTGTCTTTTCTTTTTTCAATTATGTTTATAATTTTTCACTAATTCTTGTTATAGTGTTTTGAGACTTGTTGTGTTTTGATTGCTACAATAAAGACTTAAAGATCTCAAATCGTCTCATGGTAGCGAGAGGCTGGTCTTGGCATCAATTCATAATATAGTTTTTTTTAGATTACGAATATGAATACACCCGGTCCAATGGAATACGAACCAACAACTAATTCGAATGATTCAAGCTCAAGCAATATTGATTCTGGTATTGATGTATCTAAGTTTAGATTTTTTTAAACTAAATAAAACTAATTGGGCAAAATGGCAGATAATGGTTGACAGTGTACTAACAAGCAAAGGGTTTGATTCCTTGCTGGATTTAGATTGGAATAGAGATAATCAAGAAACTCAAGTGTATAAAACCCGAAATGCATGGGCCTTTTCTCTGCTTTGGGAAATTGTCGAAGAAGATCTTCACGACATAATCATAACTCATTCTCCTAGTTTTTGGCATACGTATCAAGCTCTAGGAAGGTCGTGTGGAATGCTATGCATTATTACTGTCTCAGCCAAACTTCGAAAACTATTTAATACTACTTTTTCTCCTGGAAGTTCTATGAGGAAACATATTTTTTCATTTAATAGTATGATAACATCAATAAATACATCTTTATCATCAATGACCAAATTCGCAACAATGTCGACTGGTTTGAATGCCTGTATATTTCTTTCTTCATTCAATGCCGATGAAGGATTAATGCCTCTGATTACTACTCTTTACAAGGCAAAACCTCTCACACATTTGAGGGCTTATGAAAGTATGATGCTAGAAGCTGATAGAAGGGATGAAGTAGAGTCTAGTATATCGGTAAACCTTGCACATAATCAAAGAAATTTTCCTAATCGTTTCAAAAGACCTCAAAATTCAAATCATAATTTTTCGAATCATTCAGCTAGAGGAAATAATAACCTCATCAATCAAGAAATCAACAACAACAACTTCAATTTCCTTCAAATAATAATTATATCAGACCTAGAGGAATAATTCCTACGCGTTTTGGTACTCAGAGGTCGGATTCAAACAATGAATCTATGCGTGAAATGAAAGAACGTCTGAATAGACTTGAAAATCAAATGAAAAATACCTCACTAAATTCTTCTGGTTCTATGAACAATGTAACTGAAGCAGGAAATCAAAACAACTTTATGGATGGATCGTGCTTTATGTTAAATGAATTCTCTGCTTTATCAATTGCTCCAAAAACAAACAATTTTGATCTCACCTATGATTCAGGAGCAACAGATACTACTGTTAATAACTTTCAACTTCTAATTGATCCTAAGCCAACTTTTCGAGTATTAGGAACGTATGGAGGTAATATCACTGTAACTCATGTGGGAAAAATGAAGATTGGTGGAGAATTTATTTATCCAGTATTCTATGTACCAGCTGGACCTAGCAATCTAATCTCAGCATCTCAACTTGAGGATCACGGATTCACCATTTCGCATGTCTCTGGAGGAGTGATTATTCGAAAAGCAAACCGTATTATATTCAAATTTCCTCAAAATGGTAAATTATTTGTTGCACCTGGTAATTCAGAATTAAATACTATTGAAAATATTACACCGCCTAAAGATTGGCATATTATTCTAGGTCATCCGTCAGATGATTATTTAAAACAATTTTTAAACATCAAAAACATCAAGGTGAAAGAATTTAATTCATCAAAGAACTGTGAAATCTGTATTAAATGCAAGTTAAAGTCAAGACCTCATAATCATGCTCTTCCAAAATCTAAGAAACCTTTTGAAAGATTGCATTTTGATGTCTTACAGATTTCAGTTTTATGCAAGGCAAGGAAGAATTATGTTTTAGTGATTATTGATGATTACTCAAGGTTTAATCAAATTTATTTAATGAAGCAAAAGTCTGAATCTGAAGGATACCTTATGTCATTTATCAAGGAAGTTCGAAACAAATTGGGAGTGACTCCTGCATATCTACATTCAGATAGAGGAGGAGAATTCAGTTCAAAGAAATTTATGTTATATCTTCATGAACAAGGAATTTCTGTAGAACGAGGTCCTGCTGATAGTCCTCAGACTAATGGTGTTGCTGAGAAATTCAACTACACTTTATTAGTCAAAATCCGGTGTCTTCTGGCTCAATCTGGTGTTCCAATCAACCTTTGGGATGAAGCTGCTAAATACGCATCATATCTTATTAATATTTTACCGACAAGTAGTTTGAATGGGAAATGTGCAATGGATGTTCTCTCTCTAGCTGATTCTTCAATTGAGCCTGTTCGTGATATCCTCAAAATAATACCCTTTGGTTTAAAAAACGTACGTTAAAGCATCTACTCATGGCAAGATGCTGCCTGTTGGGGTTCCTCTTTTATTCTTAGGATATGAACCTTTTTCCGATGCTGGACGTTTTTTCGACAATCAATTGCGTAATATTGTCATCAGTAGGGATTATGTTCCACTACCTATCAATGTAAACTACTCAGATCCGGCAATGTTAAAGAAATCACCTTCAACTTTGCCTCAAGAAGCCCAGAAAGGTGTGGTTACGACTGTTCAATCATTTCCCAGTGCTGTGGAGCTTCCTCCGGATCCTATTGAAGAGGATGAATCAGATAGAAACAACACGGGAAGTAATCGTCAGGAGGATCGTCAGGAAGCCTCATCCGAATCTCAGGAGGATTGGACTGAATCTGTTGATAATCCACCTTCGCCACAACATTCTACAGGTATTGATCAGCCTCAACCACAGAAGAAAGGGTATGTTTCAGTGCCGTATTTTAATGAAGCTCCTAGAAACATTTCTTCCAACATCACAGAAGAAAATATCCTTAATTCAGACGGTGCTAGAGTTACAAGATCACGTGCTAGAGTACTTAATGAAGAAGGAGGAAATCTTTTCCTTACTGAAACTACTACCGTGGATAAGGCTTTATCCAGTCCTGAAGAAGCTAAGAAATGGTGGGCTGCGATGGCGGGCGAGTATGAGTCTTTAAGTTCTCACAATACTGGTGAGCTGGTGGATTGTCCACCAGGAGAGACGGTTATTGGAGGTATGTGGATTTTAGCAAAGAAGCTAAATGAATTTGGTGAAGTAGAACGTTATAAGGCTAGATGGGTAGTGTTGGGAAATCATCAAATTCACATGTTGCACTATTTCGACACTTATGCAGCAGTAGCGCGGAATGAATCATTTAAGGTGTTATTAGCTTTTGCTATTCAAAATAATCTGTACGTTTTTCAGTTTGATGTGGAAACAGCATTTCTTTATGGCAGTATGGATGCTATTGTTTATGTGGCTCAGGTTAGCGGTTTTGAAGTAAAAGGTATGGAGGATAAAGTATGGAGGTTGGTTCACTCTTTGTATGGTACAAAGCAGGCACCTCGACGTTGGCGTGAACATCTTGTCAAGACTCTTAGTGCTTTGAATTTTCATGCAACTGCAGGCGACGACTCCCTGTTCTCTAATTCATCTTATTCAACTTTTATCCATATGCATGTTGATGACGGCTTTGGTGTTGCTAGGACGAAGGAGGAGGCTCATTCATTCTTAACATATCTAAGTAAATCTTATAAAATAAAGATTAAAGAGAAGCCAACCAGGCATTTGGGCTATACGCTTAACTGGAAGGAGGATGGCTAGGTCATTTTGCATCAAGAGGACTTTTGTTTGAAGATACTACGGGAGCTCAAAATGGACAACTCGAATCCAGTCAAGACTCCTGCCCCTCAAGATTTGCATAGCATTGTTGCAACACCCACTAAGGATTCCAACAAACAGCTTTATCTCAAAGCTACGGGTATGTTGACTTATCTTGCTCTTCATACTCGACCAGATATCCTTTTTACGGTCAGTCTTCTATCACAATTTAATAGCAAGCCTAGTCTTTCGCACTGGTTGGCTATCAGACATGTATTAAGGGATTTGAATGGAACTCGGAATATTGGTTTACATTATTCAAAATATCAAGATCAAGATAAATTACTAATTGGTTGGGTAGATGCGGATTATGCAACATCTCTAGTCACTAAAAAGTCAACTTCAGGATTTTGTGTAACTCTATTTGGTAATATGATTTCTTGGACAACAAAGAAACAATCAGCTGTTGCTCAATCAACCACTGAGGCGGAATTCATCTCTTCAAACAAATGCGCTAAACAACTCAGATGGCTATCTATTCTTATAAGTAGTTTAAACATCAAACTTAATAAACCTCCTCTAAATGTTAAAATACGTAATGACAATTCAGGAGCTGTTATCATAAGTAAAGAAGCTCAGCTTAATCCAAATTCCAAGCATATTGAAGTAAGATATCAGTATTTAAGAAATCTAATTTCAAGAAACTTAATGACCATGGAACAAGTATCAACTCACGATATGATTGCTGATGTATTAACAAAACCATTAGGCAGAATCAAGCATCAAAAGGCTATGGATCAATTAAGGCTTACTCAGGTATGATTTAGGAGGAGTGTTACAAATTCAAATCATACCTAATAATGTCGAACAACAATGATGACATGTAAATCAAATGAGCCCAATGCAGAGTAGTGTTCACAACACTCCTAAGTGTCTGAAGTCATCGTTGCCAAGAGTCTACAAACCATTTCAATTATATTTCATATTTCTATTTTCTATAAAGATTGCTCATTGTTCTCACTAAATAAGTTTCAGAAAAGCTTGTTATATTTTTCCTTATATTCAATTCTAAATTTTTTTTTGTTCTCTTTATATCTCGTAGTATTCATTTAAATCTTTTATAAACATTCTAGCTAAAAGATCACCACGACACCAAGCTTGTTGATAGTTATCAAACTCAGGAGGAGTTGGCAAACTTGCTTGTGTTCAAGGTAATTAGCTAGATATATCAATTACAAAATTTATTCATTGTTAACATTTTATTTATTTTATAGACATAAGAAGAAATTTTCCATATTCCTGATTTGATCTACTTTCACTGATTCTACATTTGTGTTGATCTTGTTATAGGTACAATTCTTCTTTGTGTCTTTTCTTTTTTCAATTATGTTTATAATTTTTCACTAATTCTTGTTATAGTGTTTTGAGACTTGTTGTGTTTTGATTGCTACAATAAAGACTTAAAGATCTCAAATCGTCTCCTAAAGTCATTTTCTCAGGGGCAAAGATATTGCATTTAGGGTCACAAAGGATCAAAAATGCAGATTTCATGCAGAATGATGCAGATTTGATGGATATTTAATGCAATTTGAAAACCTTGTTGCTGTAGATGTAATTTCTTTCCCTGTGAGGAAAATGCTTTATGCTGGTAGTGCCAGATATGCTTCTCCTTATATACCAGTATCTGGTGCAAAGGTTTTAACAATTCTATGTAGTCTTCAGACACTAAATCAGTAAACAAACTTGGTCATAATCTTCACATATCCTATATCTCCCTTGTCCCAAGGTCTTTTTTGTATTCATATAAAGTTTGATGTTGTTCATCAATTTTAACAAGTCAGTGACGAGTTGATCACCTGAATATGTGTTGAGCTGAGTGGAATTGTCCTCCGCAAAGAGTTTTATCATCAAATCTCCCTACTTACTCTTGTGTTTCTTTTGAGTGGCAGGTTTAAAACTGTAAGCCTATTTAGTGCAGCATAGCAGCCTCTTGAAAAGGCTATTTTTTGCTGAGGTAGCATAGCAGTCCAAATATAAGTTGATAATCCCCCAACACACTACACTTCACCACCAGCATCAAACATGCTATGCTACATGCTATCCCCACATGGCACAACCAAGTAATCAATGTCAAGGAGATTCTGGTGCAAAAAAGGGATCAAAGAGGATTGAAATTTGGTCAGGAACAGCTAATTTAATTCAGAACTTACAAATCTCAATATGGTATTATATTTTCTTCATATCTATTTAATCAAAATTCTTGACCTTGCTAAATACAAGTTCCAAAAGCTACAGTAGTTGCAGTGTTGCAGGGGTAAAAATTGGTTTTTGTGTAAGTTCAACTAAGCCCCTCACAAGTGTGTCTCCCACACCCTCAAAGCAGGGCTTATGACTTTGAGTCCAAATTTGGCCTGAGAATAGCAAGTGGGAGCAACATGTGCGTTTTTCAAGCACTTTTCTTTGAAACTTCTTGATGACAGCTCTAAACATCATGAGACCTGACACCAAATTCAGGAGAGGCTTTTATAAGTCTTCTTCACAATTGCATCTCACTTTTTAAATTTGGGTCTTCTCCAATACAGGGACTACACATCTTCTTGAACCCTTCAAATTCACTTGATATTGGGTTCCACGTTTCTTGCAATCTACAAGTGGTGACGGGCCAGAACAAGGAGATACAGAAGAGTCAGAACAAGCTCCCCTCAATTTTTTGGTCTCATGATGTTTAGAGCCATTAAAAAAGAGTTTCAAGCAAAAGTGCTTAAAAATCTTGCTGTTTTCAGGCCAAATTTGAGCGCAAAGTTATATGCCTCTCTCCAAGGGTGCAGCAAATGTGCCTACAAGGGGCTTAGTTAAGCTTAGTTTTGGTGAGTCTTTGTAGTGTTGCAGATCACAACACTACACATGTTACTGGTTTTTGTAACACTCATGGTCAAAACAAACATCAATGAAATGCTGCACAACAGGCTATGGTGACCCAGTGGTGCATGTATAAGGAAAGGCCATATAGATTTCTCTTGAAGTTCATTTGAATATGTCAGCTGAAAGAGCCTTCAACTGATTACTCAAATTTTTGCAATATGTTTTTGATTTTTGGCCAAATTGATAAAGAGATCATCTAACTCTTCATTTGATAAACAAGAAAATTAGATCAAAAGTTTTATCACATGTTTATAGTTATAATCAAAAAGTAATGTTTGAGAGTAGGTTCAAATGAATTTGTTTTATGATTTCCTTTTTCAAGTAAAATTTTGAAAAAACACTCTTCTTACTCTCTTTTTTTTACCAAACTTCTGTTGGGACACAGTCAATGTTATCACACCATAAAAACTTTCCTTTCTTTGAAGTTGACTTTGGTCAAGGTAGGGATAAAACTTTGATCAGATTACTTGTGAAACAGTGAGCACAGACAAAGCCATTGCTCAACAACGTAAAAGTTACCTATCTAAAGGCTACCAAGTAAATTAGAGGGTATCTGTCATACACCATGAAAAGGTCTCAGTTTATAACAAGAAGCAGAACCAAGGCTGATTTAATTAACAAAAAGATTGTTAGCATGATATATGATCACAGAGGCTATACTGGTATCAACTATTCCAAAGAATGATGAAAAGTGATCATTTTTTTATCAAGGGCAAAGTCCCTTCGGAAAATCCTGACCAGATATCACACATTTTAATGCACAAATGAAACATGCATGACCAAACAGAAACTTTGAATTTTGAAGAATGTGATTTCTTGGTAAAAATTGATTGAGGCCCTGTTCACTTAACACATTTTCTCAGAAAGCGCATTTTGTTTTGACACTTTTCTACATGTAGAAAAGTGTTTTTTTCAAAAAAAAATCACAGAAAATGGAATTTCATGAAAAAAGAGGTCAAGCAGTGTTCAATTATGACACAATCAAGCAGCAGTTTTCAGAAGAGACCATCATTGACTTTTGATCACATTTGAAACCAAATGTGATCCTGTTGACCATGAGTCAATTCCCTTGATCCAATTCCCATTGAGCCAATTTGTATTGATCCATCTCATTTGATTCAAATCACATTGATTCACTGCAATCATTAAACAAATTCCCTTAAATTGAGGACAGGAAAATGATTGGAAGTATAATTCGTCATCAAGGATTGATCACTGCACACTGGAGCCATAGCACCCACACTACATATGTGCACCAGGATGGGCAAGTCAGGAGCTATCATGTACATACAGGGCTCCTCGGCTAACAGCTCATCTGAATGAGTGAATCATATGTAATACCACCTGTAATTTTTGACAGTATTTCCAAATTATTCAGAAAACTGACTACATACACTGACATGTAAGTTTGGTGTAATTCCATCAACTAAACTTTGTGTAACACCTTTTTTGTTTATGTTGAATTGCTTCTAGAGTATTGCCTCAGGAGCTTTGGAGTTGTATTTAGTCAATTTTGGGAGGATTTTGTCCAACCGGAAAAAGTTACACAATGTATCACATACAATTCACTCATTCTCATGAGCCAGGGACTGAGAAGACCTGTATGTACATGATAGCTATCAACTTAATCAGCTTGTTGCATATATGTAATGTTGTTATCATGGCTCATGTGTACATTGATAAACCCTTTATGACCAATTACACTTCCAATCATTTTCCCCTGCTCAATTCAAGGGAAATTGTTTAATGTTTGTAGTGGATTCAAATCATATGTGTCCATTTCATATTGATCCATCTCATATCAAACCAAATCTTATTCATTCATATCTTATCAATCCACAACTTATCCATTCAAATTCAACCAATTCAATTTAAGTCATTTCAAATTTAATCCAATTCAAATTCAATTGATTGGTTGAAGACAATCAAAGGTAGTGGCTGAAGACAAACTTCTCACAAAGTTAACAAGTTAGGTATGTTGAATAAAGGGGTTAATTAGACTTATCCAATTTGAAACAAAAAGAAGAAATCACAAAGAATGTGATTTTAAAATTACAAGAATGCAGATTACAAGAGCATTCTTGAAAAGACCCCCTTAGAAAATTTTTTTTCTTGAGCATTCTGTACATTACAGAATGTTTTTAAATAATATTCAATCACATTTCACAGAATTCAATTTCTGTGAATTGAAAAATGTGAATTTTTTCACAAAAAAAAAATCACTTAACTAAACAGGACCTAAGTGAAGTTACCTTGATTTTTTTTAAAAACTTTGATCAATCAACATCCATTCCTTGATCTAATCATTCCAAAAACCACTTTCACGCTTTCAAAAAGATGATTTTTCTTAGATTTCATCAGTTTTTGAAAGTCTCATATTGATTTTCCTTATTTTTTTTCAAGACCCCCAAAACTATACAAACCATAATCATTTACTTCAGATCACTTTTTCTATTTTCATTTCTCTCATTAAAGTGATTTGATTTGGATTTTGGATTTGGATTCGTCTCTCTTCATTCAATCAAACCTCATCAACTAATTCTAATTAGCCTGGTTGATGAAAACAGCTTCTTTTTCTTGAAACAATAGCACAGATGTGTTTCTTTGGATAAGCTTCAAGAAGCTCCCAAATTCAAAGTGTCTGTTTGGTTATGGATGTTTGATTTTTGCATTAAAATTCTTTTACAGAACATAATTTTGACTCAGAATTTACTTAAGTGAATGTGGTCTGAGTGATTGAAGCTCTAATGAGATGAAAAATTTCATAAAAAAAAGTATGAGATGATGAATTTTGATTCAAATTGAAATTCAAAGTAGAATATACATTTTTTTTTTCAAATCTAAAATGAATTCTACTATCTTTTGACTCTAGTCTATCAAAAATCCTACAAAATCCATCCTTGTTGTCATTTGTAACAAATGTTTCTTTTCATTGAAATTGAATTTGATCACTAGTGATTGAATTTATCATTTTCATGATCTTCAAATCACAGAAAAAACTGTAAATTGTGAGTTGAATTTGAGTTAAATTTTTCAAAAGTTCTTCATTGGTGATTACGAATGATTTGAGGAATTAAATAAACACAAGAGACAAGTATTTTCCTTTTGAGAAGTTTTTCTCATATTTGTTCTTGATTTGATGTTTTGTAATTTAAACTGTGTAGTGCTTCCTATCAAGTTAATTTTTTTTTTTTAAGTGTATTTGGCTTAATTGCATACAACACTATCAGAAATTTAAATTGAGAAGACTTGTACCTTAGAAGAGCGGCCATTTGTCAAAGCAAGTTATTCAGTTGACTGAAGGATGCAATATACACACATTTTTTTTTTGAGTATCAACAGAGGAAAGAAATTTCTATCATGATTGAGGGACTATTTTGATGTCTCAACGACCTGAATCCCATTTATCATGGAGGTCGTTGAACCCAGTGGGATTGAACATCAAATTAATATTAGTTGAATTGTGTTTCATCAACCTTGAGTCCAGATTCGTTCCTGGAGGTCTCCAAACCCTTATTGGGATTGAACACATTCTGGTTATCAATGTTTTTTTTTTTTGAATTGTGTCTCAGTTACCTATGTTACCCAGTTTCGTATCTGGAGGTCACTGAACCCTTATGGGATTTAACACATTCGTTTTTTTTTTTTTAAATTGAGTTGTCTCATGAACCTTTTCTCCAAATTCGATCCTGGAGGTCCATGAACCCTGTCTTGGGATTGAACAACTCATATGGAAGAATGTTGTGTTATGCATCCTTCGTCAGCTTAAAACTTGTTTGGTGGCCGTCTTCTTCGGTTCGTCTTGTATATAGGAAAGGTTATATACAAATCTTTTAGACTTGAGTATGTATTCTGCAAGAAAAGGAAAAACTTTTGGAGAATCTAATAATTTGTTAGTATCGTTCCAGTTTACTCTAATTCCTTCTTCCTTTAGTTTATAACGCA
This sequence comes from Melampsora americana, assembly GCA_022264835.1. Classification (NCBI taxonomy): domain Eukaryota; kingdom Fungi; phylum Basidiomycota; class Pucciniomycetes; order Pucciniales; family Melampsoraceae; genus Melampsora; species Melampsora americana. The sequence continues at coordinate 553,656 of JAIFHY010000020.1, forward strand.
TCTGTTTTCTTATTCTAGAATATTTCCTGCAGTAGAGTAGAAAGTGGTTAGTAGATTCTTTTGTTCCACATATTGGGCATAATGGAGAAGATGTTAGTTTTCTTTTAAAAAGATGATCGTTTAGAGGACTAAAGCCCGCTCTTAATTGGAATATTGCGGCCGTACTACCTTTTTCGAGACCGTCTAGCCCTTTGGCTATCTGTCGAGGTCTGGTTGAGTATAACTTTTTACCTGGTTTGAAAGGGAAAGATTTAATGTTAAAGTTATCTTTTGTTCTTTTCTTTAAACTGCTGATACTAGTAGGTAAATCCATTGGGTCGGTTTGAGAAGTTGCTGCGTTTTTTGCTAGTTGATCTGCTAATTTGTTAAGTTCAATATCCTTATGGCCTGGTGTCCAATAGAATTTGATCTTCGTTTGTTCTGGTAATTTTCGTAACTGTAGTCTGATTTGGATTAGGATGTGCTGTCCTGTGGTTGCTCTGGGGATGTCTTGAACCAGTCGTATTACTGATTGGTTGTCACTAAAAAAAGAAAGGTTAGTTGGGATTGGTCTAATCATTTTGAATAGATCATTAGCTAACTCAGTTGCTAACAGGAGTCCCAGTAGCTCTGTTTCATGGTTGGAGAAGTTCTCTCTGTAAATAACAGATTGAGTACGACTGATGGTTTTAGTGACAGCTGCTGATCCACCTCCTTCATTGGACAGTGATCCATCAGTGAAGATAATTACTGCATTATTGGTAGCTTCTTCATCTTCAACTTGTTGTGGGATTAATTTAGCAGCTTCTTCTTTGTTGAGTTCGAGATTGATCGTTTCTCCTATGCTTTTTGCCCATGGAGCGATTGGGAAAGCATAGATCGTTTCTATGTTCTCTGATGCTGCTTTTCTTAGTCGGTCTGTTTCGACAACATCCTGGATCGGGCCAGGGTAAGTTTTCGGACTCTGAGATAGTTCGTGTTTGATGAAGCCTTTTGTTGGGTGGTCGTCTGGAGCGGAGAGGCGTTTTAGGAGGAAATTGTGGTGTCTTCGAGCCGCTATCCAAGAGAACGGGAGGAGGTAAGCATCGTGAGCCATCATTTCATTTGAAGTACCTTTGAATGCACCAATAGCAATTCTATTAACATCATTCTGTATTTTATCTAGTACTTTGACTACTTTAGAACTGGTTTTTTTTGTATACCATACTATACTTCCATAGAGAATCCGTGGGACAAGGACTGCTGAGACTAGTTTCTTGAATTCTTTAGCTGATAGTCCTGAATAACATCTATTAATTCTTCGTAGTTGTTGTAAGGTGAGTTCAGCAGTTTTCTTCATGTGATTTATATGGCTATTAAACTGTAATTTGGGATCTAGCCATAATCCTAACCAACGAACTTTGGTTTTCGGTTGTAATGTTATTTCACCTAACTTGAAGGGTAGAGAGGTGAATTTTGTTTTTCTCGTCAGGTGCATAAGTTGGGCTTTCTGGTTATCAAATATTGCTCCAAATTTATTGGCCCATTCTAGTGAAAGTTTTGCGTGTCTGTCGAGTTTCATTAGGTTCTCTTCTACAGACTTAGAGGCTACTGCATGAACTATGTCATTGATGAAGCCTATTGATAAGTCTTTTAGAGAAGGGTGTGGGGCTATTTTACCTAAAATTCCTGAATTGTATATGATGTAAAGGATTACTGAGAGAGGAGATCCTTGAGGTAGACCGTTTTGGATGGTAAATGAGTTTGAGAGAAAGTCTTGGAGGCGTAAATTAGTGGAGCGTTCCGAGAGAAAGCCTTGGATAAGACTCAGGAGGTATTTAGGGCAGTTGTGTATGTGTAATAGATACCATAGTCGTTCTCGATGTACTGATGGATATGCTGATTTAACATCTAAAAAAAGGGCTGTGACTATCTCGTCTTTCCTCCACCTTTCTTTTATCCATGAGGTTAAAATGACTAGAGCGTCTTCGGTGCTATGTTGTTTTCTACCTCCCATGTGGCATGGTGAGATGATCTTGAAACTTTCTGCCCAGTAAGTGACTCTACTTGTGATAATCTTTTCTAGGATTTTTCCTAGACAGCTAAGTAGAGCGATAGGGCAATATGAATTTGGGTTAGAGTATGTATCTTTACCCGCTTTGCGTATGATGATAGTTATTGCTTTTCTCCAACTGTTAGGGAAGTATCCCATTCTGAAACATGTGTTAAAAAGTCTACATATCTCTTCTTTGATAGCTGGTGCTGTTAGTTTGATTAGTTCATTTGATAGCTCGTCTTCCCCATTTGCTTTTCTATTTGGTAGGTTAGTGATGATTCTGTCTAGTTCGTCAGTTTCTAGACTTGGGAATACGTGGGAGGTTTCGGTTTGAATGTTCAAAAAGGTGTTTGGGATGTCGGATAAATCCGCTTCCATGTGTGCTACTGAAGTGCCACTGAAAAGTAGCTCCGCTTGATCCTGTTTTTCGTTAGCATAGGACCCGTCTTGTTTCAGAAGTGGGGCTATTTCATTTGACAAAGATTGTTTCGTGTACTTGTACGCTTTAAAGGTCAAGTTGTTGGAGCTGGTGGCGAGGAAGGTCTTCCAGTGTTTGGTTTTTACTGAGATAACTTGAGATTTGAAGTATTGTTGCCATTCTTCGTAGCATTTATGGGCTTCGGGTAGATTAGATCGGATCATCCATCGTCTTGCACGGTTTCGATTCTTTAGTATCGGGTCTAGTTTCTCTTTGTCCCACCAGGCTTTGTGTTTTCGTGGGTTGGTTTTTACTTTCTTTCCTTGTTCTTGAGCCGACTTGAGGATGATATTTGATAAATTGATGATTGCTTCATCGATGTCATTTTTGGTGTTGTAAACTGGAGGGAGAGAGTTTAGACCTGATCTAATTTTTCTGTGCAGAAGAGAGATATCAATGTCAGTAAGTTTGAGAGATATGTGGGAAGTCAGGGGCGGGGAAATGGTTAGGTTGAGGAAGGCAGCTACTGGAAGGTGGTCCGACGCTACGTCGTCCTTTAGCACCCTGCAACCGCTGATTTTCTCTGAGAGATTCCAGCTGCTCCAAATTAGGTCAATGGTGGTTGGTTTTGTTCCCCTCGAGAAGCGAGTGGGTTCGCCTTTTGGTGAGACAAGCTTAAGACCATGCGATCCTAAGAAAGTTATCAGTTTCTTCGCTTGTGAGTCGGTATTCTTATAGGAGGGGGGGTTCCATAGAGGGTGATGTAGGTTGGAGTCTGTAGTGAGTATAGTGGGGTGATGTCTATTATGATGTAACCAAAACCATCGTTCGAGGGTTGCGATTCCACGTAAAGAGCCCGGGGGATTATACCACGATATTAAGCGTAGTTTTGGGTTGAGAGTTAAGGGGTCTTTGATGTCTATTGCTAGTAAGATATCAGAGAGGCTCGGGAGGATGGTAAACTGCGTGGTTTTCAGGAGTCTAGATATATAGAAAACTACTCGGGGGCTTTCATCCCATGATGTTGGTGTGTAATCGTAGGCTGAGATTGAGTGCCAAGCTTCATGATGTGGGAAAGTAAGTGAGATTGGGTTCATCCAGGGTTCTTGGAGGGCTAGGATCGTGTATTGTGTTCTAGTGAGTACTTCTTCAGTAATTATGCGTGATTTTCGACAATTAAAGTGGAGGATTGTGAAATGGCTAAGGAAGGTGGGTAGTTCAGGGTCATTATCGTTTGCTAGGGTCGTTAAAACTTGGATATCTTCAGTTAACGGTTCGGGGGGACTGGGTGGGGGTTGAGGAACGGCGTTATGATTCATCTTCTTCATCGTGTTGTACGGTTATTTGAAATCTGGTTTTCCTAAGTGGGCAATAGAGGCTTTTTGGTGAATGAGCGTATTTAGGTAAGAATCTGTTGATTTTTTCTTTTGACCTTTGTTGATCAAAATTGACGCATCTTGCACAGTTCTGATCGGCTTCATCGTTTGCGCACATCTTTGTGTTATGTGGATCGCTGCATCTCGAGCAGTGACTTGTGTTTTTGCATGAGTTGTGTGTATGGTATAGGTCTAGGCAGTTGAAACACATAGTTGGGCCTTGTTCGTAATGTTTGCTTTTGATTCTAATGCAGTCTACATAGAGTCCTCCTTTTTCGATTTTCTGAGCTAATTCTTTGTTGAGGAGGTTGACGATGATTGTACCGTGGAGTTTCCTTGTATCTTTTGGGTTTTTAATCCATCTGACCGAGTGGATTTTGTCTCGGGGGATTTCGTTTTGTTGACTGAGTTTGTCGGCAAAAGTTGAGTTTTCGACGTCAAAATTGGCAGGGACAAAGTTGAATAGGACCGGATATCTAGTTTGCGTAGTTTTGAAGTCTTTATGAGCTAGTTTGGTCCAGATGTGTTTATTCTTGATTAGCCAGTTTTCATATTTCTGTTGTCCATATTCATTAGAACATCGCCCGACTTCAAGAGTGATGCTCCGCGGATTCTGATTGGGGTATCGTTGATTTTTGCGTCTAGAGTAGTTAGAGCGGTATTAATTCGTTGGACAATTTCAATGTTCGACATGTTTTTGAAGGGTTCTTTTTCTGGCATTTTTTGAATAATTAAAGTGGCGGCTTTGAATCGGTTGATCTCAGAGTTTTTTGGTGGAGGTTTGGGAGCTGCATTGGTTGGTGATTGGTGTATCGTTTTGGGGTAAGGGTTTGTCCAAGCGTGGGGTCTTGCTGGTAGAGGATGATTGATGATCGAGGTTTGGGAAGCCAGATCTTTGTCACGGTCTGTTTTGAGGCTTCTTATCTCTTCACGAAGTTCTTTGATCGTGTCAATAAACATGGTCATCATCGTTATCATACTCTGGAGGAGTGCATCACTCGAGCTAGCTTGGGTAGCTTTCAGAGTGGTAAGAGCATCTGTCATTGCTTCTGTGTCCATAGTAACTCGGTTTGCTTTCGGATTTTTTGAGGGGGGGTTTGTGGGGTTGTCAGCGTCATCAACGGGTTTCGGGTAGATTAAGATTCGATCGATTGGTGATTTGTTTAAATTGATGATGATTACAAATAAAAACAATCCAAACTGATGAAACCTTTAATTCACTTTGATTCTTAAACACAAGAATGAGTTCGATTCTAATCGTGATGGGTGTAAGTGGTTGTGGGTGAGTGTAGACATTCTCACTTTACATCTTCTTTACATTCTGCTAATCATACAATTCCAACTATCAAAGGAAAAGTACAGTTGGGATCGAATTAGCTAAAAGATTAAAAATTAAATTTATAGAAGGAGATGAAGTTCATCCTGAATCTAATATTCGTAAGATGAGTTCAGGTATACCATTAAATGATGAGGTATGTGATCTAAAGCTTTAGTGATCAACTCCTGTTTCGATTTCATCCAGTTCATATCCTTTCTCATTCTTTTCATTCTCTTCTTCATTAACTTAGGATCGATTACCATGGATTTTGAGCTTAAGAGAAAAATCAGTCAAACTAGTGGAGGAGGCTAATTTGCAAAACTCGACAAGTTCAAATGAACTTCGATCACCAATAGCTGTGATCACTTGCTCTGCATTAAAATCTTCTCATCGAGATATCCTAAGAGGTCTACACCCAAATCTATCACCCATCTCTAGTGTTCAGATTAAAACTTATTTCATTTACCGTAAGTTGAATCTTGACTTCAAGAGATTTGAACAAAAAAAAAATTCTAAAGACCTTTTTTGAATCGAAATTGACAAAAATAGTTAAAGGATCTTCAAGATTAATTAAGAATAGAATGAAATCACGTGAAGATCATTTTATGGGATTTGAAATGCTGGATTCACAAATTCAAACACTTGAAGAACCTCATCCAGAAATCGAAAGTTCAATTAATAATTCGATGATCACTCTATCTCTCGAATCAAGTCATGAAAATCAACCCAAAGAATTGAAGGAAATCATTGAAGAGATCTTGATCAAACTTAAACATGAAGGATGTTCATCAGAGTGAGTTTTAAACCTCTTCTTTCTCATCCCAGTGGTCATCAATATGTTCTTCAGATTTTGACCTCAATTTAATTCAACCTTTTTTTTCATCTAGATCTATCTCATCAAACTCATCAAGAAGACTTTCACCCATAGAAAAAGTAATAGGTCATCAAGCTGAACCTAATGAATCAAGAAGATCACTTTCCTTACTTTTTGAAGTTTCAGAATCGATTGAAAAATCTTTAATCCCTCTTTTAAAAAACATGAAATCTTCATGTGAAACGTATGAAGAGTTAATCTTAATTTGTCAAAAGATAGTTGAAATCGAATTTGATTTAGAAGATCGAGTGAATTTCTTAAGTTCTCATCCTAGAATTGGTGAAATTCATGGTTTAAGTCAAATTAGTGCTACTGAACAACAAAATCATAAACCGACCGATCCAAAAGTTTTAAAAGAACTTGAGGTAAGTCCATTTTCCTTTTTGTAAAACAATCATCTCTTAAAAGGTATAAATCTCAAATCAATTTAGATTGAATTAGGACTGATTTTTAACTTGATTTGAATGTGAGAATTTGAATAGAGATTGAACCGGGTTTATGAAACCACTTATCCCGGCTTAAGATATGTGACCTTTGTGAATGGAAGATCAAGGGAGGAGATCATGAATGAGATGCAAAACAAATTATACGCGAACGGAACTCTTCAGGACCCGCTCATGATTCATGATCGTGATGAAGAATGGCACATCGAACTCGCTCGGGGAATCAGTAATGTTTTCAAAATCGCTGTCAACCGACTTGGTGTTTTACAAAAAGAATGAAGTCTTATCCAATCACTCAAAACTTTCTCAATCTTGTATAAATTTTTAACTCAAGTTGATGTTTAATCAATTTGAGAATGAAATGTGAATTTGAGTGAAAACTCATGTAATATCAATTTCATTTAAATGTAATTAATATCTATTCATCATCTACTTCATCATCTTGATCAGCCAAAAAGTATTTAAGCTCATAAGTGTTCTTACTAGAAGCAATCACCCTATCATTTATCGAAAAAGTTAAAAAAAACCAAAGTCAAAGAAGGTGAGTAGATGGATAAAAAAGAAACAAAGGAGAGAGTGATTGAAAAGAAAAAATCAGGAAACTTACCGAATATAATTTCGAATTTGATGTTTCTTTAAAAACTTCTTAGTTAAGTATTTCAAGTATCTCTTAGAGAATGGAATAGTAGAAGAAACCGATAATTTATAAGTACCTATTTAAACCAAATCAAACCAAAACCAAACCAAACCAAACCAAAATCGATTTTTCTTAAATCAGTTCATCATCATCATCTCAAAAAATCAAAAAAAAAGAAACTTAAACCGAATTTCCATTAACTTACCTTCAGTTTCAATTTTAATCTTATCACCTAATTGACCAGCTCTTCCATCGACTTTAATTCGATCATGTAAAAACTTTTCAAAGGCTGATCCATCAAATACTCCATCCCCAGCAGGTTTCGAAAAATCAATATAAAACTTCAATGGTTTACTCAAAGTAGCGGTATTGGTAGTCTTTGACTAAAGGTTTTTTCAAGTGAATGAATAAATCAATCAAGTGGTTTAAGAAAATAAAAACTAAGTTAGTCATTTTTAAGGTTCGAATGAATCTCTACCGAGACGCTTTTTTCTTTTCAAAAAAAAAAGCCATTCGGCAAAAGATTTTCTTTCGACTCACAGGTGCCATTTTGTTTGAGTAAATTGAAATTGAAATTGAAATTGAAATTGAAAAAAAACTTGAAGGTTAAATTGGCCTACACTTTGAAAAGTTGTGCAAAGCTATTATGTGTTTGTGTTTTTTGACGAATGAGAATGAATGAGATTGGAATGAGAGATGGAAGTTGAAGTTGATGGGTTTTGTGAGACTGACAAAGTTAAGTCGATTAGGTTAAGAACTGAGACCATACACTTCAGAGAGAGCGGGAGATTGAAATTTGGATGTGCAGAGCTTTGAGACGATACATGTGCGTGCACCATGCATGTCATCCTAATAAAACCTCAAAAGTCAATACTCTACCTTTGCAAAGTAATGAGTTAAACCTATATGTAGAACAAATGGAAGGTAATCATTACCCTTCATGATCAAAGAAAGTCAACAAAAGTCAATTTCCTCAAAGATTAAAATGGATTTAGAAAAAAGTTAATTCAGGAAAGTGGATGAGACTTTAAACTGATGAAAAAGATAAGTGAGATGAGAAGAAGGAATGAAGTTTGAAAAGGAATTATGTAATGAATCTAAGGAGATTCTTTTTGTAAATTGATAAATTCAATTTGAGTTTTACGTAAATTCTATTTGAAGACAAAATGTGTTGTACTTCTTCAATCATCCATCATCATCTTTCAAATTCAAATATCTTACTACATACCTCTTCTTTAAATCTTCTTCTTCATCAAAATCAAAAAATCAAAACTTAATTAATTTCTTTTTTTTCAAACCAGATCCTAGAAAAGAAGTCTTCTGTAGAACTTTGGTATGATTTCTAATCAGATGAAGTTCTGAGAAAAATTCGAAAAAACTTTTGAAAGGGTTTTCTTTTTCAAAAGGGTTATACAAGTTAAATTGATCAATTTTTTTAAAAAAAATCAAACTGATTATAATTCATTCAAATTCAAATTGATCAATTTGAATCTGAGTATTCTGATTCTTCATTTCTTATCATTCAAACTCTTTAAAAAAGATTTTACTTTTTTTTCCAAAAAAAAGTTAAACAATTTGATTAAATGCAATTTAATCCAAATGAAAAAAAAAACAAAAAAGAAATTCAAGTTCCTTTCAAAGATCAAAAACTTCAAAACAAAAAGTATGAAAAAACACTATTGAATTTTTTTTTGATTTTTTTTTTGGAAAAGATATATAAAAATGAATTAACCAAAAAGTAAGAATAAACAAAGAAAATATCATATGAAAGAAAAGAAAGAAAAAAATAAGAGAAAAAAAAAACATGATATTTTTTTTCATGTAGTTGGTATGTATACAAGAAGAAGTTTAAGAAAAAAGAAAAAACACAAATCAAAAACCTTTTTTATTTTCAAGAGTGAAGAAGAAAAGAGAAGAAAGAAAAAATATGATTTATAGTGAAAAGTCATCAAGTTTTGGTTATATATAGATATAGATATATATATGTTAAATTTTCCAGAGCTTGAAGTAAAGGAAAAAAAATAAGTAAAAAAAAAGAAGTAAAAGAGAAGAAACTCAAGTTTTTTTTATCCAAATTCAAGCTTGAATAAATCGATTTTTCGATCTAGCTTTAAAGCTCAAGTTTTTCTTCATGAACTTTTATGATTGTCCTTTTGATTTTTTAACCCATGAATTGAATAAGATTCAAAATTCGATAAAAACCTTATTGAAATATTCCAAACTTGAATCCATTCGAAAATCAAATTGAGATTTAATTTTGATCAATCAAATCCATTGATAATCCCTCAAATCTATCAAAATTCATCAAAAAAAAGTTAAACATCAAAACGAAAAAAAAGAAAAGAGCTTAGTTTGATTAAATTTCAAAATATATAAACTTAAATCATCAATCATCAACTCACACCTGGACAAATTGGTTTCGTATCAAGTCGATCTGCAATCCAATCTGAAAAACTTAAAATGATCCCATTCGTCCAACCAAATCCATCTTGTACTGAATATTCTCCTCCACCACCTGCAGCATTCACATTGGTAACATTAAATTTCTCAAACCTAAATTGGATTTTTTTTTGAAAATCAAGAGAAAAAGAAGAAGAAGAAAAGAAGGAAATCTTGAGTGAAAATCTTCTTGAGGATTGGAATAGATAAATGAAAGATTCATTACATATGACCTGATTTTCCAATACTTCCAGCTCGACTTAAAGACTCAGCTGAAAGCTATTCAGAAACGTTTTTTTTCAAAAAACCATCAATCAAAGAATTCGAGTGAACGGTTAATTCGAGAAAAAATTGGATTCTAAAGAAAAGAACTAACTTCAGGTACTACACCAGGTACACTTCCACCAGTAGCATACCAAGAACAAAATGCACTTGAAATCAATCGATTCGTAAGACATTCAATCATTCCATCTTTCCAATTAGTTTGATTTAATCGATTTAAATTTCCAATATTCTTCAATTCATCAAACTTGAATTCATTCGATTTCATTTCATTCACATCATTCTTAGGTTGTTGAGGTAATTCAGTTTGATTTAATCCGAATTGATTTAATGGTAAATAATCAAAATTCGATGCGTTTTGAAGAAAGCTTTGAAAGGATCTTTTGGAAATCTGATCAGGTAAGTTTTTATAAGCTTGTAAGACCATATAAACGTGAGGTGGCCATACGTTTGGGAAATCCTAAATGGAAAACAATTTTAATTTTAATTTGATTTGATTTTGATGGAGATTCAAATCTCTTTTGAAAAGAAATCATCACTTTCAAAAAATCCATTCAAATTTGACTTACCCATTGTAGTCCAGTTGGAATTAAACTTGCAGGAATTGAACCATTGAACCGAGTGGTAAGGTAAGCAGGACCAGCTAAAGCTTTTTGAGCTACTTCTTCATCATTCATCAACGAATCTGGAAAGATACTAAAAAAGAAAAAGGAAAAAGAAGCCACCAAAAAAAAAGATGAACGAAATTGAATTGAATCTGAATTGAAACAAATCTGAAAAAAAGGAAATCCATTGAAATTCAAAAATGACTTACCCTGCCCAATAAGGTGAATAACTTGCTGGAGTCCAAATCAGACTACGAGAATGAGAAGTTTGATTGAAATCATAAAACCCTAATCGATTCTCATCCCAAAATAAATCAAGAATCGCTTCTTTAAGATCTTTGGCTCTACCTGACCAAAATTGAACTTTTTCATTCGATTTGATATAATTCACTTAAGGCAAAAAAGTTTTTATACATAATCGAATTTAAATCGATCTTTAGGAAATGGGTTTTGGATTCGATTTAAATAAATCAAAAGATGTGAATTAGAATTGATTTGAAGATGGAAAAAAAAGGTTTAAAGGTTTAAAGATCTTTGAGCATACCGGAAGGATGTTAACTATATTCAAAGTCTTCAAGATTGGAGCATTGAGAACTTTACTAGCTCTAGGTACTTCAGCCCACCTGAAAGACGCAAAAAAACGTTGAGTGAGTACTACACTACATCCTAAATCCATTTCTTCCATTTGGAAAAAAAAGTCACAAACCTAGAACCAGAATAATCAAGACCAGATTCAGCACCTGATGCTAATTGTGAATAAAGAAAATCACGAGTATCGGAAGATAAGCTTTGTGAAGTTGAATAATTAGTTGGGTTCTTAATTTCACCCCAAACGACTTCAAAATCAATATGATAACCTCTAAGAAGAAATTCCGAAAGAAAAAAAAAGATCAGTTAGAAGATGAAGAAAGGGGGAAAAAAAAGTCAAATCGAATTGGAAAAATTTTTATAAAGAAGAATACAAACTCTGGACGAGGAGCCGAGTTATTCACTCGATATTGATAAACTTCATGTTCTCTTGAGGTGAAAGGAGATCTGACTGAACCAAGTCGATTTTCATGCCACCAATCAAGTTCTTTTTCAACTAACGGTAAAGCACGTGGTAAGAGAGAAGTATCATTCCTAAAAAAATGAGAGTTTAATAAATCAACAAGATAAGAATAAAAATAAAAAGGATAGAAATCGAATGACTGACGTTGTGGTGACGTATAAATATAACATCTAAACCAAATCAAAACCGAAAACCCAATCAAAAAAAACAAGATAAACCTTATCAATTTTTCGACAAATAGACCAATGAAGTGAGTATAAAAAAGTTTAATGAACCTGAGTAAATAAAGGAGGTTGAGACCGATTTAAATAATAAAGTCTTGCACCATTTGGAATAAATCCAAATCTTTCAATCTCATCTAAGAAATTTAAAATGGTAAACTTAGCTAAACTCCAAATTTCTGAGTGTAAAAGTCCTTCCTGAAGAAAGCAAGAAAGAAAGAACGGAGTAAGTTAGGTATTTTCGAAAAAAAGAATTTCAGGTAGGATGAAAGAAAATGGAATGGATGGAATTAAATTTACCAAGACCCAAAAAGTGCTAAAAAAAGATTTTTTTACAAGAAATTTCAAAATGAGGATAAGTTCCTTATTACTTCATATATATTTAGTTCATAATCAAGTTGTAAAATAACTTACTCCCAGTAACTTATTTTTATCAAGTTTGAAAACAAGAGTAAGATTTTGATGAGTTTGATATCATCAACTTTGGATTAAATTTGATACAATGATCGAGAGGATAAAGGATTCCAAAAAGCTTATTGAGCTTACTAATTTTCACGAAATCTTCCACCAGGTACTATAAAGGTATGCTGTTGTCCAAATCAAAGGTTTATTAAGAGATCCAAAGATGTAACCCATCAGTTCTATACAGATTAGTTTGATTTGATTTATTTTGATCATGAATCAGATCTAAAACATACGTTCAAGGGGATTTGACTAGATTCACAAGTTGGACATTCTTTATTGATAACACTGTTACGTGCAAGTTTAGTCCAATAACCTAATGCACAAAACAGAGTAAGATGGTGTTAATATGATCTGAGTTTTAAAGAATGGAATCTCATCTATGATCTGATGAGAGAGCACTTTGAAGAATTGGATGTTAAAGACTCAAGTAAGATGAATTCATGAAACTGACTGTGTACGATTTTTAACCATCCTCGAATGGATGGATCTGGAACTCTTGAAAAGAATGAAATCTCTGGTTTGAAATCCGTAATGTTCGCTGGACTTAAATCTTGACCTAAGAAATTTCATGAAACGAGAATCAAAAGGAAAAGTGATCTTAGTAAATTTGTGATCTATACTTGAAATTTCTTTTAGAGATTTGATTCATAGAAATCTGATCGAAGTAAGTAAGTCCAATCTCAGTAAATGAAACATTTCTTACTCACCTTCAGCGCTAAAATGAGTTGTGACCCAATCTAACAGAGCAGTCTATCAAACGAATTTAAACCATAGAAAATGGTAAAAATAAAAATAAAAGAAAAACTTTAGAACTTGATCAATTTGAGAAAAAAAGAAAACTGATGATAAGAAGAGAAGGAGAAGATGAACTTTAGTAAATTGATCACGATCTTGAGTTAAATTTTGAAAAGAATTTAAGATTTGATCCACATGGAAATTTCGAAGGACGATCAACAAAGGTTTTATCATCTGGAAAGATTTTAGATAATTGAATGGTTTGTAGGATTTGATTATGACCAGGACAAAAGATTAGGTTTGAACAAGTGGATTGAATTGGTGGTAATGGTAAATCTAAAAGTTTAGCTATATTTAAATTATTCATTAGTCGAATTGAATTTCTCTTCAAATCCAAAGACCAAAATAATGGATGTTGAAGAGAGTAAAGTTAAAGTAAAACTCAAGAAAGATGTAATCCTTGAAAAAGGATACAACATGGTTAACTTTTGAAGAGTTTTGGAACTTGAGGGGATGTAAGAATGAAAAGTACAAAGTAGTAGGGTAAATGAATCCAGTGGTAAGAGTTGAGTATGAATGGAAGAAAGTTGAGCCAAATCAATCACCTTGAAACGTAAGTTTTTCATTCAAAACTTAACAGATGCATACGATTTCTTTTCAAATTTCTTCACACTGAAGAACCAATCTTCAAATCAAATGAAAACGATTAGGAAGTGAAGGGAAGAATTCGGGAAAAGATAAAACATTCGGAAAAAGTTTGTGATGGTTTGATGAGAATTGAAAAAGTGCAGTGCCACTGTTAGTGAAGATGAGATACTTGGTTTGAAACTCATTCGAGATGGAAATCGTAGTCAATCGTACTGTTCAAGAAGCTCACTCTTACTTGACTGAGTTCACCTTCTCAAACCGAGTTTCAAAGATTGAAGAACACTCATTCGGTCAATCCGACGAAATTCCAAAAAAACACTGCTGAGTCTCCAAATACCCAACTCATTTGTCAAGAGTTGAACCAAATAATCAAACTCAAGCATTAGCTTAACAAAGTCCAATCACTCAATCATCTCCCTTGCCGCGCCACCCCACCCTACGCCACGCGAATGAATCCATTGATCCTAGTCAAGTTTTTAAACTCCATCAGATTCATTTCTTCAGTAAGAGGTCATACGTCCTCGCAGTCAACTCTCAAACCTGTGATCACACTCGTTATTCTGCGTATCCCTCACAGCCTTTGAACCCCTCTTGTGTCATTTTGATCGGATCGAAGGTCAGCTTACTAGATTTGATCCTAAGTCTTCTCAAAGAGAAAGCAGTAAAAGGTTACATACCCCTAGTCTCTTAACTGGTATGATCAGATGATAATTTCGTAGTATGATCATCATCCAATTCTGATCTCATTCTATGTTTGATTGGTATTCAAGATCTCGATTTCCAATGATGAAAGGAATGAATGATTGAAATGTTGAAAAGTAAAGTTAATGGTGATAGTCAAATATGAGGACATAGCTTTGAAGACTTGATAAGTAAGTACAACCTCAAGAAAGTCAATCAAACTTGAAATCTGCCTCATCTGTCTTTAAAACCATCATTTATTTTGATAGATGATCAGTCTGATGAGTTGATTGATTGGATCACATTCTCATTAGCTGACCCAGAGTGAGAGTCAGAGTCAGAGTCAAAGTGATGATTTATGAACCAACTTGAGACTGACTCAGAGTCAATTCAAAGCAATCAATCAAATACTCGTTGATCGAATTTAAGAGTCCGACCCGATCGAGTCAATGTGAGTTTAATTCAAATGAATTCAATTCCAGTACCACTCCTGCTCCATTCTGTTGACCTTCATCTCATTAGAAAAAAAAGAAACAAGTTTAACCAAACACAATTTAATCAAAAAAAAATGGCTAATCGAAGTAGAAGAGTGATGAAAGAAATTCAAGATTGTCAAAAAGATATCAATCTATCTAATATCAATATCGAAGTAAGTCATTCATTCATTCATCTTCATCTTCATCTTCTTCTTTTACCAAATCAAATTCAAAAGTTAAAACTTTTTCTAAATCAAAACAAATTCATCTTCCTTTTTTTCTAAATCGATTATTTTCATTTCTAATCGAATTTTTGAAATTAATGAATGAATGAATGAATGAATGAATTCCTTTTAGCCAATCGGTTCAGATATGTCAAAATTAAGAGGTAAATTTCCTGGTCCACCTAATAGTCCTTACGAAGGTGGTATATTCGAAGGTAAATGAAAAAGATCATCATCATGATATTTATGATTCTTATGATTATAAAACCTAAATAATTACTTATGATGATTGATTTTTTTTTCTTTTGAATTTAGTTTCGATTGATATTCCAGATAGATATCCATTTGAACCACTCAAGGTAAAAATCATTGATCATCTTAAAAAAAACCCTTTTATCAGAATATAAAAAAAACCAACCAATTTACTGACGATTCTAATACTGATCCTTTTCAAACGAAAAAAAATCCGAATTGAAATCATTTAAACTCAATTTTTTTTTCTTCCGTTGGATCTCTAGATGAAATTTATCACTAAAGTTTATCATCCGAATATCTCATCACAATCAGGAGCGATTTGTTTAGATATTTTAAAAGATGCTTGGTCACCTGTTTTAACTTTGAAAACTACTCTTGTTAGTTTACAAAGTTTACTTTGTAGTCCTGAACCTAATGATCCTCAAGATGCCGAAGTAAGAGATTTTTGTGATTTTTGTTTGATTTTGGGAATCAGATACAAATCAATCAACGTTAATGTGTTTTTCTTGGGGTTTGGGTTTTGTTTAGGTTGCCAAAGTTTATTTAACTGATCGGTCCACTTTTGAACGTACTGCTAGATATTGGACAGAGGCAAGTTAAATTCATTTCGATTCAATTAAATCTCAAGCCGAAGATTAAATCTGATCAAATCAACTTTTTCGGTTTTTAAAAAAATTCAAGACTTATGCCAAACCTACCAAATCATCTAACTCAAGCTCAAGCTTCAACTTCAAGTTCAACTAAACCCACCATCCCTAATCCAAGTAGTACATCAAATCAAACTAAACCATCTTCAATTCCAACCAGTAATTTAGATGAAATCACTCTTGCAGGTTTAAATCCAGCTTACGTACATCAATTTGAATCCATGGGATTCCAACGTCATCAAATCATAGAAGTGATGAAAAAGTTAAATTATAGAGGTAAGAATGTAAGTTTGTTAGGTGAAGATGCGGTGATTGAAGCTTTACTTTCAACTTGATCCTTTTTACCTTTTTTGGTTTGGTTTGGGTCTCTTTGGGGGTTTCTTTCTTCAATTTCAAAGTTCTTTTTGCTTTCTTTGTCATCATTCAAATTTGATTGATTCTTTTAGTTTTTTCAAATCATTCTTATTCTTTATATCATTCTTTTTAAACTCATTGTTATCTTTTTTTTGATCTCATCTTTTTTTGTTTTGGATTGGATCATCCTTATCATAAAGTTTATAATCCCAAAATCTTTTTTTTTCAAAAACACTTCCTTTTTCATATCTGTAATCTCCATTTCTTTTGAAAAATCAAATTAATTTAATTTAGTTTTGCTCATTCCATTCAAATCAATCAATTCACAAAAAAACCCTTAAAATTCTAGGTGTTTTAGAAAATCAAAAAAAAATTAAAAAAAAACTTGAATTCAAAAGTTTTTTTTCAAGTGACCTTCTTTTTTTTTGATTCATATTCAAATGGTGATTTACTTTAAATCTCATTTTACCATTCACAAAACTCGAATTTGAAAAAAAAAATCAAAATCCAATTCCGAAAGATCTTAAACATCTATGTAAATTGAAAAAGAAAAGACTCCCTTTGGAATCTGTATAGGAATTAGGAAACAGAATTGGTTTTGAATATATATAATCTACTAAGCTTTCTCATCAGTTTAGATCTTCAAATCTCTATCATTACCTTTTTTCTTTCTTTCTTTGTTTTTTCTCTCATCTCTCTTTCGAATTCAACTTAATTAATTGGATAAAAAAACCCATCCTTAAAATGAACAAAATCAATTGAAAATCTGTTTATCAAAGAATTAGGTATGTAAAAAGAAAAAAAAAATCAATTGGATTCATCAAGAAGGTATGTAATCTTAAAAAAAACATAAACCCAATTAATCAAATTAAATTGTCTTTTTTGTTTTTTTCCTTCTGTGAAGATGATCAAAATTCATAAAAAAGACCATCGATTTGGTTTAAAACTCAATCAAGAGTCTTCTTACGAAAACATGAACTAAACTTTTCAACAAAAACAAAAAAAAAGTCTTTAAAGATTCAACTGATTCCAAATCCACGAATTCAGACTTCATTGCCATTCATTCATTCATTCTTCATCACTTTCATAATCGGCTAAACCGGTGATTAAACCATTTGAGTTTAAAGAAGAAGGCTTTTGAGATGAAAAAGTGGAAAGGATTGAAGTTTGGTTTGAAAGAGATTTTAAACTTTCTAAAGCTTCATTAGATAATAAACTATGAGAAGAAGGTAAAGGATTACTCAATGAATTCGGTCTTGGAATGTTTTGATGAGAGATCACTTCAGGTTCAAGTTCAACTTCGATTCTCGCTCGTTTGAATCGAGCTTCATGAGTGGATTCGTCATTTTCATGATCAGAAGAAGCAGAAGCAGATTGTCCTAAAGATTCTAATTGATCTAAAGCTTTGACGGCTTGAACTAAATCAGGATTCAGTTTACCTGAAATCGCTTCTTCACCTAATTTAATCAATCTAGAATGTTCTCCTCTCTTGGCACTTGGATTGGGATCTTCAGTGGCCCATCTGTTTTTTTCACACATTTTAAACCGAATTTTGTTTTGAATGAGTGAAGACGTATAAAGATGAGTTTGAAGAATCATGAATGGATTTGGGATTTACCTGACATTTAAAACTTCCTCGTCTACTAAACTTTGACACATCATGGCTTCTTTGGCAAATTGTGCACTTAATTCAGATACATAAGTCACAAAAGCTACACCACGACCATGTAGTACACGAACTGTTTTTGGAAAAACATCAAATTCATCAAACCCCCATTTCAGTTAAGAGAATGAAAAGAGAGAGAGAGGAAGCGAGAGAGAGAGGAAAAGGAGGATCGGAGGACCGACTTCGTTCGATTTCACCCCATTCCTCAAAATGTTTTTCGATCAATTCTTCAGGTTCTCTAACTTCTTTCATTCTACCGATATATAATGTTCGATTCTGTCTTGAAAAAGAACCCACTCCACCCATATCATCACGATAATCTGAATGTTTTTCACGACCGAAGACGTCTAAGGAAGCATCAGGTAAAACTGATTGAGAAGGTGGTAATCTATGTAAATATGAACATTCCCAACTTGATTTAAGAAAAACAGATCAAATTAAGATTTGAAATCAAAAGAAAAAAAAGTAGATTCATGTTAGGGATTTGATTTTCTTTGTTTTGTTTTTTCTTTTGATCTTGATAAAAAAAACCCACAAAGGAAAAGAAGAAACAGAAAGAGGTTCTTACCCATAAGGACAACAACCTCTTGCGAAATATAAACAACAATAAGCATTATTACCTCCATCTGCTCTTGTATAACCTGCATCAGTCTTAATGTTACATCTTGTTTTAGATTTTTCTTTTTGACTATAAGAATCATATTTATCTCCACCTGCCCATTTATTATACCCTAAGAAAGAAAAAACCAAGATGAATGAATGATCATAGGTTTTTGATTTGATTTGATGAAGAAATAAAGGAAAAAGAGTCTTTGGAATAGAAATCATCACTTACATATATTATAAGTTTGACCACTTTGTTCTGGTTGTTTTTTAAACGAACCCGCTTCTTCTAATGTAACCTAAACCCGAATTTCAAAAAAGAAAGAATGATTAAGTTGACTTCATTTCATTCATTTAGTTTGATTCTAAAAGAAAAAAAATATTCAATCCTCAACTTGTTTACGTGCACGTCTTCTTTTAACTTTCTTTCTTAATGGGTTGATCTCTGGATTTGAATCGGTTGAAAGTTGATTGGATGGGTTTTCATCGATTGATTGACTAGTTGGGTTTTCTGATTCTGATGGGTTTGATCGATGACTTGAGTTCATCGTGAGGAAAGTCTTTTGATTTGATTCGATCGATTTATTTGAACTCTTTGTTGGTTTAATTTTCAATGATTCAAGTCTGGAAGTTTGAAACACATCACTAAATTACAGGATCGGATCGGATCGGATAGCTAGACCACTTCACTTCTCATTCGGTACTTCTTGTAATTCTCAATTCAGTCTCTTGATAGGAACCAGAGGTGATGATTGACATGCAGTTGAGCTCATTCTATTTAAGCTGAACCCACTGATAAAACTCAAAATGGTTTCAAAAAGATTCCAAGAGGTTTGAATGGAGTGATTGGAGAGGGTTTTCCTTGAAAGACATTGAAATCAAGTCCATTCCAATCTCTTGAGATTGGATGGATGATGAATCAAATCTACATCATAAGTTGAATGTTTTCTTCATGTATTGCAAAGAAAACTGTTCACAGACTTGAACCCCATAGTAGTTTATAAAAACCCACTTGATCATTCTTCATCCCCACTCTTTCTCTCCAACCAAAAGTTTATCTTTCCCTATCCTATTCTGCTTCTTCATCTCTTCTCAAAATAATTATACCAACTTCCTTAGCTTTACAGTTTTGAATTATTAAACAAATCAAAACCTCTACTGTAACTCAAAATTCAAATCAACTTTCATCAATTTTTCACCTCCTTTTTCTTCTTCAATCACTTCAATTCTTCTCCCCTAATTTGATTCTCATTAGATCTTCAATCCTTTTTTTTGAAATTCACTCCTTTGAAACTACATCAACTTCTTTCATCTCTCTCTCTTATGATCTTTTAATTTCTCTCTGATTCTTTTTTCTTAAATCCAAACACAAAGTCTTTTTCTTTGAAAAAAATCAACGCTGATCATCCACTTTGAGCCTTTCTGAAACAAATCTAACCCAAATGATCTTGATTCTTATGATCCTTTAGTTTTCTAATATTTCCTTCAATATAAAAAGAGTTTAAATCAGCTCTGTCTGTATTCAAATCTGATCGAATTTTTGATCACTTCTTTCATCAGATTTGTTTATTTACATAAATTTCAGTGATTACTGATTTTTGATCACATCTACTTACCTACATCATCCAAAAGCTTGCACTTCTCCTAGATAAAACAGGTCTATAACTACTTTGGTGAGGGTGATAAAGTGATCAGATCATCAAAAGTAGAACAAAATAAAAGGTTTCATCAAAAATGAGAAATCAGAAACTGAGAAAATGAGAAAAATTAAAATCAAGATGGAAGTAGGATGAAAGTCTAATGTAGACTGATCGGGATTTTTTTTTCTCTTTAAAATTCATTGAAATCATATTTAACATTGTATTTTGAAAAACCAAATCAGGTTTTTCTTTTTTCTTTTCTTTTCTTTTCTGATGAAAAAAATGATTTTCTAGTCTACCACACTTTTTTTTTTCTTCAATACAAAAACCAAAAAAACAAAAAAGTTAGAAGACCAAAGATGAAAAGAAACAAAAAAGCAAAAGAAGTCAAAAAAAAAGAAAATCAAAAGACCAGAAGTTTAAAAGAATTTAACCCCCTCAGTTTCACCTGAGATCCCATCCGATGAACTTTTAAAGATTTTAGCTTTACCTTCTTTAACCAACAAATTTAAAGCTTTTCTTAAAATAAATTCATCTAATCCTCTTAATTCCATTCTCATCATTTCATCTGATCTTAATTCATAAAACGTTAAAATCGAATTCGTTAATCCGTTTAAAAGAATATGATCATAGATTAAATTAGACCAATATCGAATCGGATGAAAATAAATGATTAATGTAGTTGGATTGGTTGGGTTTGTGTTGAAAGATGGGGTGGATTCGTAATCTGCTGTACCTTTTAAAATTTCATCAAAAAAAACCCACAAAAGAAAAAAATCAAATGAGTGAATGAATTTGTTTTTAGAACATCAGGTTTTGGGTTTTCTCAAAGAAAAAGAGTTTAGATACCTGATTTTACCATGAAATCTGCAATCGATCGTAACATCTCTATTGACAATTTACCTATTTATCATTTTACCCAAATCGCCCAACGACCGAACCAAAAGAAGAAAATCAACATCAACATCACATTAAAAGATAATTTAAATGTATTTTTCTTTTTTTTCCGAGTTAAGAAGAATTTTTGATTTAAAAAATTTGTAAGTACAACTTACGTTTAATATTTGAATTATTAAATAAATCTAAATTTAAAATCAAATTTAAATTTAATTGAAATTTAAAGATTTGATGAAATTTACAATAAGATAAGATTAAAGTTTGCCATAGATTAAATTGAAGTAAAGAAGTTTTTGGATTGGGTTGTTGACTATTTCGAAAAGAGAAAAACTCGATTGAGTTGTTTTTGTTTTTTCTGTCATTTTCTGATGGGTTATTGGTTTTTTTACTTACGTGAAGAAAGGTGGGAATGAATAAATTGAAGGGAAGATGTAATTTGATTTGGATTGGATTGAAGGTAAGGTTTTGTTGGAAGTTGGTGGTGATGATAAAGGTTGAATGGAATCTGAATTTGAAGTCATTTGTCCTGTTTGCTTGCTTTCTTTCTTTTTGAGTTTCGTTAGTTATTGAATTTGTTTGGTTTGTTTGGTTCGATTGATGTACATAGTTCATGTTGAGGATCGAATGAGATGAAGAGTGAATGGGTTGAGGAGTGATGATGGGTTTACATGGGTTCGATTGGACTGTCAGCAGTGTTTTTGATTTTTTGATTTTTTGAACTTTTCATTCAATCCAATTCACACTTTTCTCATTTGCTTTACAAATCAAATCAAATCAAAATGTTATCTTCAGGAACAGTGAGTCAAACCATTTCCTTCAAACCAACATTCAAAAACTAATCTACATCAACTTCACTTCATCTTTCTTTTAAATAGCTAAATTTAAAGTTTATGAAACGAAATTTAGATACAACATCAATTCAACCTATCAAAGAAGAAAGAATCAATTCAAATCATTCATCAAAAGATCATCATAAAGGAAAAGAAAAAGAAAAAGAAAGTTTAAAACCTAAAGTGATTTATGAAGATTCTTTAATGAGTTTTCCAGTTTTGATCAATTTGAATTCGACTACTACTACTTCATCATCTACACTTCAATCATCTTCATCATCTTGTTTAGGAAATTCAGGTAGAAGAAGTTTTGGAAACTTTAATCATTCAATCGAAGTCAGTCTCTCTTCCCCAACCCAACTTTTTTCTTTTTTCTTTTTTAAAAACCAAAATTGATTCTTTTTTCTATTCAATCTTCTTTTTTTGGAATTTGTTTGGATCATTTTAAATTAAAAAAAAGCAATTAGGAAAACCTATGATCAAACCTTCTATTTCTCTATCCATCTCTCACTCATCATCTCAAACTACAAAACCTAAAGTTTCATCCAACTCTAATCCGAGTCAATCGAACCCTAAATCCGCCACATCAAAATCATCATCACAAGAGAAACCAAGAATTCAAGAAAAGTTACCCAAAGAATCTGAATCGAAAGTGAGACTTAGAAAAGTGAATGAAGTGAATCAAAAGACCAAAGGGTTTCAAAAACCGTTTGAAAAGACTCAAATCCAATCCAATCCGAATCCGAATCCGAAAAAACGCGGTACTGAACTCGAATCTGATCTTAACTTACCATCCACTTCTCAATCGAATCCTAAAAAAAGAAAATCCCAAGTCTCGACGAATCCGAGCAATACTAGTAGAACAGATCAAGTGAAACCACCTAAACCATTGAAAGAAGTCTTGGATGAGAGTGATTCGGAGGAGAGTGAGACGGTTCAGAGAGAGATTGAACGGATGTTTTTAGAATGTAGAACGACTGAAAGGAGATGAATCGATCATTCAACTTATACAGACTTGTCTCATTCTGATCTTAGAGGATCATCACTTTTTCATTGATCAATTTGAATTCGACTTTTGATCTAATCTAATCAACTTCCCTTGGGCTTCATTCGTGATGAAGTTCAATCAGACCTATTCACCCAACTCGTTTGAGATGTCTCTGAGGTGAATTGAACTCAAAGAGATGAAAAAAGAAATCAATTGGATTGGATTGGTTCAAAGTGAATGAAAGTTGTTTGGGTTTAGATGATTAGATTTGATTGAATACTTTATTTAGTTTTGTATTTTTGAATTCTTTCAACACTTCGAATCTTGTCTTTCTTATTCTAAACTCATGATGGGTTTTTTAGTCAATTTAATGATTTTGATTTTGATTTTTTTTACTTTTTGATTGGGTTTTATTTGATTTATATAGAATGGATTGAAAGAGATTTGTAAATGTTCAATTTCTAAGAGATTAGGATTGGATCAGAATTGATGATTCAGATTTCGAATTCTCCATCAATTCTAAAAAGAAGAATTTTTTTTTAAAAAAATTGAATTGAATTTCTAAAAAGTTAAAATCAAAGGAAAGTAAATTAAGTACATATATTAGGAAAATGAAGGTGAATGGATTGACACTTGAGTATGAATCCAATCTTTTTTGAAAGAAAAAAAAAGATGATTCTTGAATTGATTTCCTAATCTTTAGATTCTTTTTCATTATAAATGAGATGAATTTAGGATTTGGATGATCAAAGTGTTTTTCTACTATGGATCAAACTTACTTTCAGATAGATTCCAATTTGTAAGAACTCTTCAGTGTTCTCATGAATTCAGAATTGCAATGTGTCTTTCAAGCCAGAGTTTGATTTCTTGGACCAACCGAGTTAAGAATAAAACAATGATGCTGAGTAGGTATTGAATGGACCATCAGGTGGGGTAAAAGATAATGGAGATACCTCATCATCATCCCACCTTTTTTTCCAGTTGATGAATTTCAGTCACTGTAGTACGGATTTTGACCATCTGAGCTTCAAAGGTCTTTGGTGTAGTGTTGGTGGTACTTTTGGGTGTTGATGTCGGTACATATCTTCTTCACTGGTTTTCTCAATCTAAAAATAATATGGATGGGCTCAGACACATTTAAATTGTTCATTGACATTATGGAATACGCTTTCAAATGATCCATACTGTGTGTGAGCTTGAATTGAGTTTTGAATTAGAATGGCGTCAAACTCGGTAAAAGCATGAATTCTCATTAAAAGCATTTTACATACACACCATGTAAGAAGACCTTAAGAGAGTTTAAGTATACCTTAAGCCTTATTCCGATTTCATCCTGATCTTTCGATCGATCCCAACCCAACTCTTGAAAATTCAAACTTCAATCAAATTGACTTATCTTAAAAGAAAACCCTCGATCGATTCAAAATCAACAACCCCATCAATCAACCCATCATGTCATCTGCACTCAAGAATCTGATTCCTCCCAAGATTGCATCAGTACAAGCTTTGAGTGGGACAAGTACAGCTACTAGAATGAAAAGAGTGGTCGAATTTTATTCAAAGGTAACTTTTTCACGACTTCTTTTTCACTTTTTCACTTTTACTTTTAATCTATTAGAGAGAGAACAAAGATGGAAAAATTTTGATCGATTGATTTGGGGTTTTTTTTTGGTTTTGGTTTGGGGGGACGGGTTTTGGAATAGCTTCCTAAAGGATCGATTGATAAATCTGCTTCAACATCATCAGTTGGATTGAATCCTTTTAATAGGTATAAAGCTAAATATATTGATGGTGAAAATGCTAGTGCTACTCCTTTGGTTCATGCGATCTTGGGTTTATTCCTTGTTGGGTAAGATTTTCTTTTTTTTAGTTTTCTTTGAATTTTAGTTTATTTTAAATTTCATTTTTTGAGGAAGAATTAATTCTTGACGGGTTTTTTTCTTTTTTTTTGGTTTGGAATTCTTCATCGATTCTGTGGTCGGGTTTTTTTTTGGGTGGATTTAGGTATACGATCGAATGTAAGAATCGGTTGAATTTTAATTGATTTCTTTTTTTATCTTTTCTTTTCGAAAAAAGTTCATCACTGATGGGTTTTTTCTCTTTCTCTTTCTTTTTTTTTCTTATAGATAATATGCACCTTAAGTTTCATAAAAACAATCATCATTAAATTGATATATTGTTTTTCATCGATTTGGACACCCATCAATTGAAAATCGAAGAAACAGATCTTTTTTTTCAAGTTGATCATCTTGTTTGATTTTTTTGAAACTCGAAATTTCAATTTTTCAATCTTTTTGGAATTCAATCAAATGGTCTTTTTCAAAACAAAAAGATTGGAAAGGAATTTGATTGAATGAATTGATTGATTGATGAGGTTTAAGTTGATAGGAGATGAATGGATTCAATCTTGAGATGTTCGAGCAAAAAAAAGAAAAAACTTGAGTATGATTGGTAAATGATGATGATGAGAGAAGTCAAGGTTCGAGATGTTCTTGAGTCTCAAGGAAGAGTTGAGATGAGTTCTCTTTGAAAGAAAAAAACCCCCTTGAACACATTCTTTGAATTTCGTTTCAGATTCTTCTTCTATGATTGAAATCTTCGTTTGAGTGATCACATTTATGAAGACAATCTTGATGATTGATTTGTCTGATGTGGGATGAGGAGAGAGCACCAAGAGTTGAAGTGGGTGAGAGTTCAGGAACCTGAACGTTCAGTGATCGCTCTGGACATCTGATCCATCATCGAACCTAGGTTCTATACTTGACTTGATGAGCTAACCACTCCTCAATCTTGAGCATTTCACAAATGGATTACTTCTTCAGGATGGGATCTGACCCCTGATGAGCACCTTTGTCCATCAAAACCAACGTTGAGATTTCAATTAAAGGATGATCATCCAAATCAACCACTCCATGGAACACGAATCTCTTTCAAGTCAAACCTCAAGAGCAATAGTTCACGAGCAGACAAACTGGAATGGATCTTACAGGTAAAAAGTACGAATGAAGGTCTGACTTCTTAGAACGCATCTATCTAGAGTTCTCTTGTTGGTGTCTATCATCATCCAAGGAGGGATGACCAAAACTGATTACTTAAACAGATGAGCACATCTCTTTGAGATTGTCTGATGAGATCAAAAGATTGAGAGATGAAAGGGAGGTCTTTGAGAATTGCAACTAAAGTGACTCAGCAGTTGAGTTTGAGATTCTTCGAACGGTTTGAGATTCTTGTACCTCCAACTCTTTTGAGCCATTTTCCAACTGCTATTTATCGAAAGAGACCATGATCCAAATCATCATCGATCTCTCTCCATCGCTCAATTTCCCTACTTAGCTTCATCTTCACAAGCAAAGGCCAGAGCTACTACATACACATCCACCACAACCTTATTCACAAAAAGTCTAGGTCATCAAACTAAGATCAGATTAGATGATGAGCTTCATCTTCATTCTTAGCTGTTGAAAGGCAAAGTTCAAAGTTTGACTTGATAGGCTAATGTTCAAGAAGAAAAGTAGACATAGAGATGTTAAGTTGATGAATCGGGATGATCCATTTTAGTTGAAGAAGGTACATCCTCAACTCTTCCGATCATCTTTCGTAAACTTTTGTTAAAAGGAAATCAAAGGAGATCATTGATCAAACACACAATTTCATATCCTACTAACAAATAGATTCATAAAACACATTTCTCTTATGTACATTATTCCTCATCTATGTAGTATCATCATCATGAATTTTAAACTTTTTTTTTTTTTTTTACAAAATCCAAAACTTAAGACTCTTCATTATGATCAAGATCTTTAATGATGATATTTCGAAAAATGATTCATCTAGAATTTCATCATAAGAAACTTTACAATCTGTTTTTTACATACATGCTAAAGAATCAAATTCGATTTTTTAGATTCAATCAAGTTCATATTTTGGAAAAAAAATCATAACTTGATAAATCATCTACACATCTCATATGATTCCTTTCCCAAAAAAAAAAAGTCCTCATCATCATTGAATGACTGTTTGATTGTGAAGACAAATTGATAATTTTTTGAAATCTTTGAATGAGAATGAGAATGAGAATGAGAATGAGAATGAGAAACAGAAAGGTGATGTATGATCAACTTTCAGTCAAGACAGCCATCAATATGATACCAATGGTAGTCTTGTAGCAGGATTGTAGTGGACCGGATCAAGATTGGTTTCACGGTATTAGTATTTTGTTGATCAATTTGTTACCTTATCTTGACTTTTGATGAGATTGTGGATATCGATTTCACCTCACATGGGGATTTTACTGAGGATAAGACTCTCTCTGAAGACAGAGCTCCAGTGGGACTTCAAATGAGTTGAATAAGATCAATTCTTGTCTTGTTGTCTTGTTACTTACATAGATGAGCAATACTTCTCATATGCCTACTAGAAGGTGATCAGGATGCGATTTTTTCTTTGGTCGTAAACAACTTGAATGTATAAAAATCATAATTGAAAGATCAAGAAAGTTGTGATGCTAAAAGGGTGCGAAATGAATGAAATCTTACCTCTTTAAAATCTAAGAGATTGCTTTCACATATTGGAAGAGGTATTTTGACTCTCACGTTATCTGTCTGGGAGGCTCAAATTGTGTTGATCTCACATGAGGTTTTTCTTGATGCTACGACTCTCTGGAGATGGAGATCAAGTGGCACTTTATGTAGATGAGTTCAAGAAGATTAATTGAATACATTTGAATCAAAATCCACTGGGTCTTGTAACAATTTTCTAAAATGATCTAAATATGTAATTGAAAATGATGATTATGAGAAAAAATCTGAATATTGAAATAAAGAGTAACTAATCGATTATAAACCAACAATCTTCACAACCAAGAAGCCCTATCAAATCAAAATAAAATCAGATGTCATTGATATGTATAAATCATACAAAAGGGATAAGAAAGCACATACCCTGATTTCAACAGAACAAGACTTGGAGAAGCTTGCAACCTCAAGCAATACTTCGAAGTATTGTGAGTCGAGATAAATCTGTGATCAAATCAAAAAGATAGAGGTTCGATCAATCAATAAGGAAAAAGGAAAAAGGAAAAGAAGGAAAAGACATACTTCGTTTAATTCTTCGGGGAGCTCGAGCAACTCGAAAAGTTCGAAGAAAGAAGGGGTCTTGTTTGTGAAGAGGTGGAGGTAGATTTTTTATAGGAGGTTCGGTAGGAAGAGTGATGGTGATTGAAGGAGGCCCGATGCAAGCGATTGGAGGAGGAATAGATGGATGGAATCTGTGAAGCGGGATCTCAAGAGGCTTGTTCAAAGAGCGACGAGCAGAAATCCAGACAAAGAGTTCAAAGAAGCCAACATAGAGAAGGTAGAGCATCGAAAGCGAAAAGTATGAAAAAATCAAGTCTTCAATGAAGGTCGTTAAAATTGTAGTCTTGGAAAGCTCAAAATCTCCACGATTGAATAAGAAAGCATGAAGCGCGAAGACCATGATGAAATATAATGGAAGAGCACAATGAATCTGATAAAAAGTGATTTTTTTGTACTGAGTGGAAGTCATTTTAGAAATCAGATACAATGGAAATTGAAGGATTCTAAGTTGATTGAAGAAATTGGGATGAGTTTTTAGTGGTAAGGAAGAAGAAGAGAAAGTCGAGTAGAAATCTCAGAAGACCATATTTTATATTCTTTTGATGCTGATCCTAGGTAGCCTAACCACCAAGTTCCCAAATAAAGTACGCGAATTGGTTTCCTTTCTTTGTATCATAAAGCTTAAAAGTGCTGAACATAATGCCCTTGCATTTCAAGTGATTGAACAAAGCTGATCATTTACGTCATATGCTGATATAATGCGATCAACTACTTTGTAATCAACTGCTCTAAGATGTTCAGCTCAAAAAACTCCCCGTGCCCTAGTTCAATCCTATAAACTCGAGCAAAAAAGTCATCATTCAATGTATAAATCATAATAACAAAGGGATCCTCCTCAACATACTTCTTAAATACAAGAAAGGACCAAGGTAAAAAAAAGTTCAAGTTTTAATTCTTCACAAATCATGGAATGCCCTCTCTCATCAGCTCCAAGCCGTGATTCATGTGTAGAATGTGTCATTTCACTATAGTGGTGGTTTTGGATAAAATAAAAACTCTCTGAAATGAAGACTCGGAAACTGAATCTATCTCAGGTGTACAGAGAGATTCACTTGATAGCTTCTCAACTTGCACAGATACGATACATTTACAATAGTTGGACCCAGTCTGAGATGATGATTGTACCTCAATGTCATCATACGATTTGTGTATGTTTTGTTTTGGGATTTATCAGAATTATCCTTTTTCATCGGTCCAATAACACTCCATGTTTTAAACCTCATACATAATACACTAGCCTTCTGGTACTCAAGCTAATATGATTCGGTTTGCAGAGTCCTTCAAAACGTTTTGTATAATTAAGCTGAGGAATCTGATCCCCTTTCCTACTTCCCTTTATCGTGATGGTAGGCAAAATCTAGAAAGCAAAGGATGTGTGCGCTGAGTGAAAGTCAATAGTCAAGCAATAATGTGGTGTTGAATGATCGAAGCAACAACATCGGGGTAATCTCTTAATGACAACATAATAAAACAGCAATGGTTATTATCAATATATGAAAGATGATCGATCCATAGCTTTTCAATGGAAGCCGCCTTTTTTTTGGCTGTTCTCAAGTCAAAGTCATCATTTTTGTCAAAGGTGGGCTTTCTTTTTGAACCCACACTTTCCCTTCCAATTTACCCATGCTAAATGAGTTAGCATTTGAGCGAGAAACATGAATAAAAAAAATCAGTCTGATTTCCTTACACATCATCACTATTAACAATTGATTGAGAAGTCTTAAAACCTTCTTTAAGCTGCTTTTAACAAATCAGAGACTCTTGAGTGATGAACTCTCTCAATTTTCTCTGAATTTGGATCAGGCTTTGATCTTCTCTCTATCTCATAGACAGTCCTAAATACAGCATAAAAAAGGCAAAATTTCAAAGAGTCGCTGACGCTCCTATTTAGATCTGCTTTCAACTCATAACCTGATTATCTTTCACACGGAGACAATGTTAAGCGACTTTTTTTTGGCTCTGTCTTTGTCAATGAATTCATTTCTTTGTTGCGTCTTTCCCTAAGGGACCTTTGATAAACCTGAGTCGAATATGGAAATGTATAACGAGCCAAAGTTACGATTTTTGCAAGCTTTATGAGTTAGTTTGCCACATCTGTAAATGTTTTAGTGAAAGGCAAGTCTCCAAGTTCAGTCTTATCTTATTTCTCAGTCTTGTTTTTTTTGGTCATAACTTTCATTTTGATACGATCTCTAGCAATGAAGTCTCTCCTAGTTGTGATACAATACATACAAAGAGTCGCTCAATCCAGCTTGGTCCGTTCTTAACCTCTTTAATTGGTGATGTACGCTCTATGCAATTGTACAAACGATAAACATTATCTGGACTCTTCCGTTCCAAAAGCTGAACAGTTTGATTGAAATTGATTCAGGCTTTGATGATGGATTTGATTTGATTGACATCAAATCTTTGTGTAATCTTTCAACTCCATTTACTCTCTTGTTCCTTTCTTCTGCATTCGAGTAGATCTTGTCAAATGCAAATTCAATTCCAATCACTTCTTCATGAGTGAATGGAATTGAAAACCATTGGAATTCACTGATTTCCCCAATTGCATGCCACAAAAAGACAAAACCCGGCAGTATTGTGATTTCTTTTTTGACGAACAGAGACATGCAGATGACTCATTCCTCTTCCAAAGTCAAAGTATATACTAAAGAGTTGAGGTTATGCTTTGTTTGAGTTCCAAAACTTGCTTAATGTTTTCCAGAAATCAGAGAAACTCTAAGCTGAAAGCGAGCGCCCATCAAGGTCTTCTACATTCACAAAAATACATTGTGTGTAGGTAGCATGATAGTCAGTAGAAAAAAACTTCAACAGGTTGGTCTCTGTTGGTATGTTTGTACAATGGTATCATGATAAGGCGAAATTGCTACTGAGCTGCATGATCCCTTGTTGAAGTCAGTTGACAATGAGATTTCAAATGAATCGTTTTTTTTCTTCTTTTCATTGAATCAGTTTGTAGAAGTTGAAGTTGAAGTGATTTTGATCGAACGTGCTGTTGTACAGATTAGTTTTGTTTCAAATTAAAATCCAAAAAACCGTTCTTATCCATCCATCAGGCAAATCTCATCTTTACTTCCACGTCGACCATCTGTATCATCAATTTCATCCAAAACTCCACAAATCAAACCTCAGTATATGTAAAACCAAACCTTACCATATGATCCATCATAATACACCACAACACGTTCTTCCATCAGCCTTGGAAATCTTCTCGGATCCTTAGACTCTTGAAGAATAGGCTTTGATTTGATTTTAAAAGCTTCAGATCCTACAAAGCTTAATCGATTCATATAGTTTCAAATGATCTTAATCTCATTATCTGGATCAAAACCTTTAGAGTGAGTAAGCCTTATGATAGGTTCACAAGATTTGTCAATTCACTAAACGTGACTTCACTCCAGTTGAGAAGACCAAGTTCAGTACAAAAATCAGGTATACTTTAGTATATTTTCAAGGAGCAAGAAAGGTAAAGTGTTTTCTCTTAGAATTCTTACTCTGATTGAAGATGATGAATAGAGAAGAGGAAGAGAAGGAATAAAAAGAAGGTTGAACTAAAGAACAAGACGAATTAAAAGTATTAAGAGAGCGTTACTTTTCTTCTTTGAAAAGAATGCCTTTCTTTTAGGATGCCGATGCGAGGACACCCCCCCCTTCACTCGCAGGACACCCCCCTGGCTGTATTCAACTGTATACAGCCAAAAATAAAAAATAAAAAAAAATTGAAATCGATTTTTTGATCGAACGATCAACAGTCAATCGTGATCAAATGACTAAAAGTCTCGAATGGCATTGAGATTTTCCATTGTTAAAGAAACTTTAGAAAGGATGTTTGAGTGGTTTAATGTATATACAGAAGTCTTTCAAAAGGCAACAATTTTTTCAGAAGGTGTTATTGCTATTGCAGAACATTCATTCAAGCAGCTTGACTAGTAGAAGCACCGGTCAAAGAGGGACAAGTACGTTTATTGTGTGTCTCTTGATGACATATACCACATTTCCTTTTTTTTGAGTTGAGATAGAACTCCCACCTGCAACGTACTCAAAACCCGATGGATCACGTTTAGTAGAGTTCGAAGTGGAGCCAGAAGGCCGTCCTCGAGAGCGAATTGGGATTGGATCACCCACAGGAGCAGTACAGTTGTGTAATAAGTCGGTAAGGCTGTTTTCAAGTGTGAGTTGAAGATGCGGAGGGAGATGCGAGTGCTGTACTCGTAAGCTGTGAAATAGTTCATCTGGGGTTGGTAGATGCTGATGAGTATTGTCGGTCTTTGATCGTTCTAAGTGCCAGTGCGGATCGAAGTGTTGGATTTCGAGTGGGTTACCTGAATCCAGTAGGCTCCGAATGAAATGGGAACAAGGTAAACCTTGAGATCCACTCAATACATATGTACAACAAGGCGAGTTCTTGGTCATCGGAACTGCTTTTCGATATTGTTCCAAAGTCTGAGAATCGTATGCATAAGAAGGAGGTTAACTCATATAATGATTTGGAACAAGAAGGATGAGGTTACACACAAGAATCAATGCATGGTGTGAGATCTTACAATGGACTCGAAGCCAGAAATCACCTCTGAGCTGGATGAGATTGTATTTGCGGTCATGTCCAATTTGATAAGAAATCCGATCAACCTGTTGCTGACATGCCAGGTTGATCTTTTCATAAACACTTCGGAGGTCGCCAGTCGATACATGAATCCACTCCTTGATGTTTGCATGTCCTCCTTCTACTCGTGAGGTGACAGTGTGACCAAAATGCTTGACATCTTTTGTCCATGCAAGTACAAACCTTTCCTTATGTGCAAGCCAGATCTTTTCAAGATAAGAATAGCCAGCTGGCTTGATGTATCCTTGTAGTTCTTTGAATCGCTCAGTGAAATCTTCAGGAGTTATCGAGTTAGAAACCCCACTCCATTTTTCTTTGAAAGTTTCCCACTCTTTGTCGTTGTCTTTTCCATCTTTGTCGGAAAAGTATTTCTTGAGGTTTGTAGTTAAGTTGTTTTCGATGTGCCATCTACATACAGTCAAACCGGAAAAGCTTGCCAAAAAGCAAGAAATGAAAAGTTGAGGAAGGACGTGCGCGACGTCAACGGATCCTAACTGTAAATATTTGGGACGGCGCCCGGCAAGATGATGGGATGGCCGTCGGACCCTTTATGCAGTGGGTTCCCGCAGAAACCCATGAACCCACTCTCACATTCCTTGTAGACAAACCCCACGGTGTCTTTCCTCAACAGGGTCCAGCGCTCGCCTCCCTTCGTCTCTCCTCCCATCAAGGTATCGTTCTATTTTCTTACCCTGTAACCAATTCATTTTGTCTTCTTATTCTAATTCAATGGGTTTTCGCAAATATTCGGCCGACCTTAAGCTCCTCGCGACTAGAATGGCACTTGAAAATCATTCGATAGCCCACATCAACGCAAGCCTGCGTCACAGCATATCACCCCGATCAATTGCCCGCTGGAAAGAGCTATACGAGACCACGAACAACGTAGTTCGTGACCCTGCCGAATACCAAATCCGAGGACGACCACACCTATTATCTGACCAGCAACTCGGCGTATTACGTGAAATCGTTATCAATAACCCCGATATGTACCTTGATGAGGTTCAAGGCCAATTGGAACTCGTCACCGGTGTGAAGGTCTCAAAAAGTACGCTTGGGGTTGAACTGCATGAGCGCCTGGGCCTGTCGTTGCTCGTGACTCGGGGTGTTCATCACCAACAGTCAATTCGAGACCGTGCAAATTACATAAGGACGGTCGCAGGTATACCTCCAGAATTTTTTGTATTCATAGGTTAGTCAGTCTCTTGTTTACACCGGTCTTTGAGCCCTGGTGGCTTATCCGTATTGTTTTCTGTCCAGACGAGTCAGGCGTGGTGGGGCGAGACGCCATGCGTCCACGTTCCTGGGCACCAAGAGGTACCAGGACCGTTCGAACGAAACGATACGGTGACAGTGATCATTGGACGATTTTACCGGCGGTCGGAGAGCAAGGTATCCTTGCGGGTGTTGTGGTCAAGGGCCCAGTGGAACGGATTCACGTTGAGATGTTTCTCAAAAGGCACTTGGTGAATCCAGTCTTTGCTTAATATTATCTCAGTTTCACTAATGCAAAACTTCTTCTCGGTCACTTTAATAGCTACCTGTGATGAATCCATACCCTGGTCCTTCCTCGGTCCTGATCCTAGACAACGCGAGGATTCACCATGGCGGCGATATCGAACGAATATGTCGGCAAAAGGGTATCCTTTTGGTTTACCTTCCAGCGTATTCTCCCGATCTCAATCCCATCGAAAAGGCTTTTGCGGCAATGAAAAGAAGACTTAGGAGGGAAAAAGTATGGCATTTGATAGATGATAAAGCCACATATCTTATACGATTGGCAGGTAGGGTTATGACTCGCAAGCTACTGCAACCACTTATGGTCAACAGTGGTTATACGACGGATCATTATTGGGAACATTACAATGCCCGTTTTGACTAATACCTGTTGAGACGTGAAATCATGTATTTACGAGTCCTACTGCCTTTTTAAATTGTGACGGAGAGGGTTTGTTTCCTTTAGTTATTTCCAAAATCATTATCTTGCCGATTTGCCGGTCTTGTACGTCATACTTTTGATGCTTTGTCGGCCCGTGGTGTTATCTTTTAGGTGGCGCCTTGACTGGAACTCAAATGGAATTAC
The DNA here is from genome assembly GCA_022264835.1 of Melampsora americana. Taxonomy (NCBI): domain Eukaryota; kingdom Fungi; phylum Basidiomycota; class Pucciniomycetes; order Pucciniales; family Melampsoraceae; genus Melampsora; species Melampsora americana. Next base: position 588,270 of record JAIFHY010000020.1, read on the forward strand.
ATATTTTCTTTGCTTTCATTACAGATTGAGCATGCCCGTCGAGGGCAAGTGTGACCATTGTGGTGTCAATTGCCCTCGATTATATCCAATTCTCTTTGAGTATATAAAACGTTGGCCCCCTATGCGACATTCAATGATGACGCTTCATTTCTCAAATTCCAAAGAGGCTAAACTGCTTTCTGAAGAGTGAGAGTGAGGGTTTTTTGTGAATCACTCTAAAGGAATATGCAATTCCTTTAGAGTCATTAAAACCTCAGGTGGTTATATGATTTGATGGCTCGCTGAAAGATTGAAGATTCTGAACAAGTCTGCGAAGGATTCACGCAATCTTATTTAAGATACACTATGTGATTCTAGCATCGTAAACAATGTGGCATTTGTTGAGGAAGCTAGATTTCAAACAGGACAGCTCGGCATAGGCATTGCTGATGATAACATTTGGTTATTCATCTTTGGAAATTCAAGAGTCTTATTTCACGCATAAATGGTTCATCTTCACATTGCATCATACAAGCGACATCCAGCCTATACATCAACAGAGCACACATAACATTCCAACCTACCTCGACTAATGAGATTGGCAAATAAATCATGAGGAAACAAAAAAAAAACCATTTAAACCAGGCGGTGATAATTAACCAAACAACGATTTTGCACTAGTCACTAATGCGACTAGAACTCGCCTTGGGACCAGAGGGGGCGGTTCGGCCGTTTCCAGTTCGAAATCGGGACTGAAAGTAATTCATTGAACTTTCGCGTGATGTTCTTCGGTCATACGTCGCGATCTCCTTCTTGATATGTCTGTAAAACAATCTGCTCTGAGCAAACAACTTCATTGCCATTCCCCAAGATATCCCTAACTTTATTACATCTTGAATATCCATTATTTCGGGGAAGAGGAACTGGTCGAAGTGGTCGATGTGGTGTTCGGCTAATATAACTTTGACCTCGGAGATTAACCAAGGGTGGATCCCAGCAAAATCCAAAAAATCTTCCATTTCACTATACTTTTTAACCTCTTCAATCTCCTCTCGAATCACGTGGATGTGATATCCCTGGCATTCAGAATATCCGCCCGCGGTGCTGATATTCGACGGTTGACAATCGGTCACTTTGTTCTTTTTCCCAGAAGGGGGAGGGGCTGCCGTGGACAATGGGCGCTTGACGTCCGTCCATTGGAATCCTTCGAGGTACATCGGAGGGTTTTCTAAGTCTACTCCAGCTCGACCATCGGCCTAAAGAAAGAATCATTCAAACACTATAAGCTTATAAAATATGACATAAAAAAACTTACTAATTCCTGAGCCCACTTGTGCAAATGCTCATAATTCATTTGCATATACTTCGAAGCTTCATGTGGTTTATACACACGCCACCCTTCACGGCTGTTGTTATCGAGAGTACCATACTTCTTGATAAGCAACTCCAGTTTATTTTGGAGCGGATCGAGCGGAATCGAATCCGTGAGTTGCGATGAAGTGACCGACACATTGTTCATCGCGCTCATCGCCTTGAGCCTAGTTTGGGCCATGGCGATCTTCTAAAATGAGGCCAGGTGATCAGCGAGAGTAGCAAACATGGGAACAAGGGAACCACTTACTGCATCGGCCAATTTTGCCGATTTGGCGGGGTCCGACATCGAAATCGAAAGGCCAGCCTCTTTCAAAGGAGTCAACTTAACCGCCGCAAAAAAAATCTCGAACATCCTCGTTGTTTACCAGTTGGCGGCCCTTGCTCCTGCTGTACACGTCGTGTCGATCGATATACACGCTAATGGTGACCGAACCACCCGCGTCGGCCAAGTTGAAAATGGCGCTGTTGCTGTTAAAAGACAATCAAGCCTGTCATGAGCTGGGTATGTGTATGTGAAATGTGCGATGAGGTTTTCTCTATGTGTGTCTGTTATAATTCCCAACCAATTCTAACGCACATCAATCCCAATGTTACTATCATATATACTGTGCTATCTTTCATCATTACTCTCTTTCCTCATCTGTTGGAAAGAGAGTAAGTGTTTCAATATCTTTGTTTTTCCTTATAATACTATACTGATTAATTAGCGTTGTTAGATTCCTTTAGATCAAGCTTTACATTAAAAGCTTTACATCACTCGTACTCAATTCTCATTTAAAACTTTTTCCTCCTAAAAACTATAGGTACTATAAGTTCATTATTCTTTCTATAAAACATTTATTTACTCTTTTATATTCTTTTGTTATTGACGTTGTTAGGTTAGTTTAACTCAAGTCTGCATACTTGAAGTTGTGGAGAAGGTGCTTACGGATAAGCACATTGTTATCAGGTTAGCTAGTAATACAAATTCTGATCTGTTGGAAAGAGAATTCCTTTAGATCAAGCTTTACATTAAAAGCTTTACATCACTCGTACTCAATTCTCATTTAAAACTTTTTCCTCCTAAAAACTATAGGTTAGTTTAACTCAAGTCTGCATACTTGAAGTTGTGGAGAAGGTGCTTACGGATAAGCACATTGTTATCAGGTTAGTTTAACTCAAGTCTGCATACTTGAAGTTGTGGAGAAGGTGCTTACGGATAAGCACATTGTTATCAGGTCATAACGGTGTTCTCAGCCCATTTACATGGTAGCGAGAGTGTCAAATCGATTCGACATATCATTCAAACGTGATTTATGAGCGACGAAGAGAACATACCTATTGATCAATTACTAGCAACTTCTCCATCACATTCATTATCATCATCAGAGCAGAATTTTGAATCATCATCTGAATCAGAATCTATTCTTAATCAAACATTTATACAAAATCTTCTACCAACGATGGCATCTTCAATCCCACCTGCTGCTACTACTACTGTCACTACCATCAATCCATCAGCTTTTGGTAGTAGAAGGTATCAGATGGCATCATCGATGGTCAATACTTTGTCCAAAATAGTGATCACAGAAAAGTTGAACGATACCAATTATCCTAATTGGTCATCAGAGATATTGACCGGTATCAAATCATTATCATTTACATCTTTCCTGTTATCTGATAAAGATGAACCAACCAACGATACCGACCTTCAACTTTTTAATGAAGTTGTGAGAGAATCTCTCACAACATGGATGATATCAAAGCTAGATCAGTCTAATAGAAATCGTTTTCAACCTAGTATCACCATCGAAACAGCAATTGGTCCAGATATAGAATCTGCTCCGAGCAAACTTTGGTTAAAAATTCGAGATCATCATTCACCTCGAACACCAGCCCATCAAATGCTGTTAAGAAGACTCTTGTTTAATCTTACTCAAGGAGAATCTTTACTACCCAGTCACATGGATGAGTTTAATCGCCTGTACACAGCTTACACAGCTTCGGGTGGTAAGATTGGAAGCGTTGAACTTGGTCAACAGCTATTAATGTCATTAAATTCAGATTGGATAAAGGTAGCCGAAGATATTGCAGACAGCAACACTTTTGAATATGATGATGTTGTAAAAGCTCTTAAAGTTCGTATCACAAATAGAGCAATGCTTCACCCGACTTCAAATCTTCCATCTCTGTCAATTACTCAGGCAAATGCAGTCAGTCCTATGCGAAAACGTCAAGGATTTGTTCAAACTCGATGCTCACCTTCTAAATGTGTATCTTTAACACACTCAGAAGCGGACTGCATTAGAAATCCAAGAAACATCAACAAATATAACGCCTGGGTAGAAGCTAAGAAAGCTAAAGGTGAATGGGTAGAAAGACCACAACAATCTTCCTTGAACCGCCACTCATCCAACTCGAACAAAAGTATAACAGCATCAGCATCAATCGCAACACCTGATCTTGAACTACCATCTTTGTCTTCTCTTCAAGCTGCATTAGAACGGTCTGAATTTTCGGCTAGTGCAAGTGCAGTTCATATTGTTGATCCTAATGCATCAACGGAAAACGAACATTTCGGTATCGTTGATAGCGGCACTACTCATCACATGTTCAAAACAAAGGACTACTTCAATAAGAATTCCTTTAATGATTTATCATTACTTAACAAACAAGTTGGATTGGCTGGTGGACAATCAACTCTCAAAATTCAAGGAAGAGGCAGTGTAGATGTAATTGGTCCAACTGGCGATATTATTACTCTCACTGATTGCTTGTTCGTACCATCTCTTAAGCAAAATCTCATTGCTGGTGGGAGGTTATTCTTTGAAGGATGGGTAACAGATAGACGGGAGGATGGATCTTTTATCATTCGACGCAATGGGTCTGTTATCCTGGCAGGAAAAATACATCCATCCTCAATGCTTTTACAAATCAGTACTGTGCGTACCACGTCTCAATTTAATCCAAGCACTTCAGCAATAACCGACAAAACCACTGAATCTTTGCATTTACTTCATCACAAACTAGGCCACCCAAATTTTACCTATTTAAAACAAATGTTAAAGGGAGAGGTTGTAATGGGATTACCTGTATCTCTCTCGAAAATTATGTTACCTGATTCATTACCATGCAATTCATGTGATCTGTCAAAAGCGCATCGTCAGCCACACTCAGATACCCGCACTAGATCTTTACAACCTTTGGACAACGTCCATATTGACTTAAGTGGTATTATGCGCACTCCAGCATTATGCAAAAGCGTATACTTTATCCTTTTTACTGATGATCACACTTCCTATCGTCATATCACCGGGCTTAAAACGAAAGAAAAGGAAGAGGTGCATAGTGCAATCCACACGTATCTTACTCTGGTAGAACGTCAATGTGACAGGAAAGTAAAGCGTCTTACTCTGGACGGTGGTGGGGAATTTCTGAATGATGTTCTATTACCTTATTGTCAACGTGAAGGAATCTACCTCAGGGTGACCGCAGCATACACCCCAGAAGAAAATGGTGTCTCAGAGAGATCCATGCGGACGGTTGTTTCAAAAGCTAGAGCAATGCTCATTGAGGCAAACTTACCCATACGTTTTTGGATGGAGTCGGTGAAGAATGCAGTCTTCTTAAATAACCGCACTACCACCACAACCCTTTCTAAGAACAAAACTCCTTATGAAATGTGGTATCACAGAAAACCCAACATCACTCATATAAAAGCATTTGGGTGCTTAACATACGTTTTGATTCGCAAGCCAGACCGGGACAGCAAATATGGACCTACGTCAGAACAAGGCGTTTTAGTTGGTCATACCGAACACAATCGGAACTATCGAGTTTTTGTACTCAATACATCGAAGATCGACATAACTCATGACGCTTCTTTCCGCGAAGACGTATATCCCTTTGCACGGCTTCCCTCCTTTGATATATCTCATCTCACAACCGGTGATGAGGATGTTGCGTTGCTCGAATTGGTAAACAATCCATCTTCCACTCCAGCTGATGATATAGATCCAGCGCCGATTGATGATGATGAGCAGCCAGTCGTCATCATAGAGGAGCAACCAGTTATAGATCCTTTACCTATTATCCCTCCACCTATTATCCCTCAACCTATTCTCCCTCGTCGTTCAGAGCGAACGCAACGGCCTGTCGACCGATATATTCCCGGGGCAAATCTTGTCTTTTGGGAGGGTGACTGTTTCGTGGATAAAGGCGATATATGTGCTTATGCATTTGCGGTTGAATCTACGGTCAGGTTGGTAACGGAGCCTGGTAGCTATAAGCAAGCTATGAAGAGTCCCAGTCGTGATGAATGGGTCAAGGCGTGTCAAACCGAAATAGACAACATGTCCCGAAAAGGAGTTTGGCGACTAGTCGAACGTCCAAAGGATGCGCCAGTGGTAGGGTCCCGATGGCATTTTAAAACAAAACATAATCCTGATGGTTCTGTGCGCAAGTACAAATCACGAATCGTAGCTAAAGGATTTACTCAAACATTTGGGGTGGACTATGAGCAAACTTACGCTCCCACTGGCAAGCCGGCGTCGTATCGCATACTTGTTGCTATTGCAGCATATTTTGGATGGGACATCCACTCGATGGATGCTGTAGCTGCGTTCCTCAACTCTCCTTTGAAAGAAACTGTGTATATGGAACAGCCGGAAGGCTACGCACAGCCTGAGGACGATGATAAAGTATGTTTACTTCTTCAAGCCCTGTACGGGTTGAAGCAATCGGCTCATGAATGGAATGAAGAGTTTCGAGTTAAGCTCCTCAGAGCAGGATTTAAACAAGCACAAGGTGATGAATGTGTTTATATTCGGCAGCGATCAAAGACCGATACAATCATTTTTTACCTTCATGTTGATGATATGGCAATTACTGGGCCGATTTCATGTATTATGTTATTCAAGGAAGAGGTCAGCAAGTTTTGGGAAATGGACGATTTGGGGGTAGCAACATGTGTTGTTGGCATTCAAACAATTCGTCTTTCACAACATCATTATGCAATCCATCAGAGGGCAATGACTGAATCATTGCTGATGCGGTTTGAGTTATTTCACTGCAAGCCCGCGTCGACGCCTGTGCAGGGCGGTTTAAAATTACTCAAGTCTACTCCTGAAGAAGCAACCAAATTTAAGAAATTGAATCTTCCTTATCGGTCGGGTGTAGGCAGTCTTATGTACATATCACAATGCACACGACCTGACATTGCTTATGCAGTAGGGGTTCTTTCACAACATCTAGATACACCTGCTCAGCGGCATTGGGATGCTTTTAGGCATGTGCTGAGATACTTACGTGGTACCCTCCATCTGGGAATTCATTACCACTCTCACGATAATCGAATTTTTCGTATGCAGTCCAGCTGGGACTTGCCGGTAACGAATGTTGATGCTGACTGGGCGGGATGTAAGAACTCTCGTCGATCGACCACCGGCTACCTTACTACGCTGTTTGGTGGCGCCATTTCGTGGCGATCTCGTCTACAACAGACAGTAGCGCTGTCATCTACGGAGGCGGAATATAGAGCAACGACGGAGGCGGGACAGGAGGTTCAATGGTTAAGAACTTTACTGAGGGATGTAGGATTTGAGTGGAACGGACCAGTTAGTCTTAATTGCGACAACTTGGGTGCCATGGATCTAGCATCCAATGCGGTAAATCATGGGAGGACAAAACATATTGATATAGAGCACCATTGGATACGCGAACAGGTGAAACAAGACAGAATTACTTTGACATATTGCAAATCAGAGGATATGACGGCGGATCTACTTACCAAGCCTTTACATCCTGGACCATTTTGGGAACATATGAAGAGTGTCGGCTTAAAGAAGTGTTCTTAATGAGTCTTGATTGAGGGGGTGTGTTAAAAGACAATCAAGCCTGTCATGAGCTGGGTATGTGTATGTGAAATGTGCGATGAGGTTTTCTCTATGTGTGTCTGTTATAATTCCCAACCAATTCTAACGCACATCAATCCCAATGTTACTATCATATATACTGTGCTATCTTTCATCATTACTCTCTTTCCTCATCTGTTGGAAAGAGAGTAAGTGTTTCAATATCTTTGTTTTTCCTTATAATACTATACTGATTAATTAGCGTTGTTAGATTCCTTTAGATCAAGCTTTACATTAAAAGCTTTACATCACTCGTACTCAATTCTCATTTAAAACTTTTTCCTCCTAAAAACTATAGGTACTATAAGTTCATTATTCTTTCTATAAAACATTTATTTACTCTTTTATATTCTTTTGTTATTGACGTTGTTAGGTTAGTTTAACTCAAGTCTGCATACTTGAAGTTGTGGAGAAGGTGCTTACGGATAAGCACATTGTTATCAGGTTAGCTAGTAATACAAATTCTGATCTGTTGGAAAGAGAATTCCTTTAGATCAAGCTTTACATTAAAAGCTTTACATCACTCGTACTCAATTCTCATTTAAAACTTTTTCCTCCTAAAAACTATAGGTTAGTTTAACTCAAGTCTACATACTTGAAGTTGTGGAGAAGGTGCTTACGGATAAGCACATTGTTATCAGGTTAGTTTAACTCAAGTCTGCATACTTGAAGTTGTGGAGAAGGTGCTTACGGATAAGCACATTGTTATCAGGTTAGTTTAACTCAAGTCTGCATACTTGAAGTTGTGGAGAAGGTGCTTACGGATAAGCACATTGTTATCAGGTCATAACGGTGTTCTCAGCCCATTTACAGTTGCCTCCTTCAGGTGCATCTTGATCGATTGTGTCGGCAGCTGAAAAAAGGACGGCTTTGAGAGCCGCGAACGAGTCGTTCGTTATAGTGATGATATGGGAGGCCGGATCAATTCGATACGCCATCCATTTACCAACCCCACCCTTCAACTTTTGAACCGAAGTCTTGAGTGGATTCACCCCTTTCTCAGTGTACATCAGATAGCTTAGGGTCACTTTGTATGAACCCTTAATGTCAACTTGCGCCATCGCGCCTGAAATTCAACAAGGAGGTCAGTGATAATCTAGATGATGAAATAATGATAAGTCTCTTTGGATTTGATCGAGCTTACCTTTCCCTTTAGTAGGAGATTCGATAACAATCTCATCGGATTCGTTCGATGATACCGAAGAGACCCGGATAGGCTTTCCTTTCTTTTGACCGGGAGGAACTAAAAGTCCGCGCAAGGAGGCCTCAAAACCCCGGACAGAGCCAGTCTTGGAAGTCGATTTCCATTCCACGTCATCCTGGTCGTCTCCACTGTCAAGGTCGAGATGGCCGGAGGTGATCCTGCTTGCAGACTTTTGAGGCCATTGCGCCGGAGGGTGCAGAGGTAAATTAGACTCGGAGTGATGGCTGGAAGCAATTCCAGAGGGAGGACCCGACGTGCTAGAATCCCGAGCCATTCGATCAGTATAAACTCAAGATGAGGATTTGAGCAAGCAAGCAAACATACTTTTTTAACGCTTCGCTGTAACTCATTGGAGTCATCAAGGGGGATCCATACTCGCCAGATCGACCAAATGTTATCGAAGCGGAATCTATATTACCAACCGGCCTGCAAGAAACCGACAAACAAAATTAGAGTCATCGTGAACATAAGATGAAACAAAGACTCACCCCGAAAAAGGTCCATAGTGATCAACATTAGCTTGGTTGATGAGCTTTTGGGCGATGAACGAAGAGTCTTGGGACATGATAGCGATTTTGAGATAGATATTGGGGTTGATAGAGGTATTCAAAATAAAATCAGTTGAAAGATGCAGTTGAACCACGGAACGAATATGAATTTCGGCGACGAAAAGGCGATCGGGATCGTTGAGGGGGACAAAGTCCACATGAGGCAAACAAGAGACCCCATGAATGCCCATGGTTCGTACAAAAAGCTGGTGTATGTGGGGATATGCTGGATCGATGGTGATTAGCCCTTTCATGAGATTTGCTTTTCATTTATGCATGCAAGTGGAGCGGATATGCTGCGCTGTCGGTCCCACCATCTTTCCGGAACGGCAAGCCGGGTCTCCCAGTGACCCCCCGGGGACGTCGCGCACGTCCTTCCTCAACTTTTCATTTCTTGCTTTTTGGCAAGCTTTTCCGGTTTGACTGTAGTAAGTTTGTTCCATCTGGGAAAGTTTGAGCTAGTCCACGCATCAGGGCAAGTTCTCGATCAGTTACTACAACAACATACTTTGATATTGATGATCCATAGGCAAGTTTGATGTGATCTAATGCCCACAGGTAGTCTTCTTCAGTTTCTCGGTGCATGAAACAATAACATAAAGAGAGTGTTTGATGAGTTGATGTGACACCAATAACATGTAGAAGTGGCATTTTGAATCTGATTTAAAAGGGTGGAGTCTAAATGTCAGTTCATCTGTTTCTTGATCACAATGAAAGAGAAATGGTATCACCTATTGGTCTTGTAAGTCGAGTCCATGAGGATAACATCTGTAGCACTAAAGTTTTTAGCAGCCAAGACACAAATTTTAGGTGCAATGAAGAGACGGAGCATATGATTATCTAAGTCTTTCTCGTATGCATGATATACACATTCTTCTTTGAGAGTGTCGAGTAAGGCTTCTAGTGATGTCCGTCCTAGTAAAAAATTGGCCCGGTCTCGATTGTTCAAGTTATAAATGTCGCGAGGGATGCTTAGATTAGTTGGGTCTGATGACTTTAAATTTCTCAAGATAACCTTAGGTGCTGTTCCACATTTGTTCATTTCTTTGGCTTTTTCAATCTGCTGGTCTGTCAGAGCTCGGGCCCCTGGGTATTCTGCTAAAGAGTCTGAAGGTTCATGATTATGTTCATTCATGGTGATTACAATCCTCCATTCATATGTATTGTCTGTAATTAGATGGCGTTTGATTTCAGCTGACCACGGACACTGCAAGAGCCTGCTAGACGTTCTGCGTATGTTGTTTTCTTGTGGTGTGTGCTTCCCTCCGTGAGCGCATTCTAGCCAAACTTTTCTAACACATCCGGTTTTGCTTTTCTTTGAGCGTAGACAATTCAAAAAGTACCCCTGACGATTAGCGTAGCGTTGAATTGCATCTTCAGCTTCTTTGCATGAAAAGTACGGTAGCTGATGTGGTTCAAGGTCCAACAATGATGGATCAATTTGGGTTGTTTCTGACATTGTTTGTGAAGCTTGAAGATGGTGTGAAGGTGATGATCTTTCAATAAGCCTGAATATTGGGTGGATATGATTTGAGAGGTATAGATTGGAAAATGTGATCTGGACCAATTTTTATTTATTTCAATTTTTATTTATTTTTTATTTTTGGCTGTATACAGTTGAATACAGCCAGGGGGGTGTCCTGCGAGTGAAGGGGGGGGTGTCCCCACATCGGCATCCTTCTTTTATATTATTTCGGGTTTTTAAAATTCAAATTTTCTCAAAAGAGAAAATTCAAAAAGATGATTTAAACTTCAAATATGTAAAAAAAAAGAAAAAGAAAATAAGATAACACAGAAAAGAAGAAGAAGAAGAAGAAGAAGAAGAAGTAAAAAAAAAGTGAATCAAATGATGATTCATTTTTTTTTTGATTATCATCATCATTAATTTCTTTTTCTAAATTAAACTTGTACAACCTTTTTCTTTTCTTTTTTTCTTTTTTTCTTCAATTACATTCAAAAAAATAAAAAAAGTAAAAAAAAAACAAGGAAGACAATTACAAACATTAGATTCACTCACACACACAAAAACATACAGAATAAAACAATCAAGAAGAAAAAAGAAAAAGGTAAAGAGAAAAAAGAAGGAACCAATTTGACTTGATCTTCACTTTTTCCTTGTTCTTCTTCTTCTTCTTTGAAATGAAAAATAAATCAATAAAAATAAAAAATAAAAAATGATTTGTAAATAAAGAAAATCAGATTAAGACAAAAAGAGAAGAGTCAAGTAAAGTTCAAGTTCAAGTTATAAGAAACACACCCACACACAAAAAAAACACAAACACACATACATATTCAAGATTCAAGATTCAAGATTCATGATTCAAGATAAAAAAGATACAAAAGATAAAAAAAGAAATGAATTAAAAAAAAATAGAAAGAAAAAAACAAGAATTCAACAAAATTCAAAACTTAATCTAAATCTTAATCCAAATCCAAATCCAATCATTTTCCAAATCCAAATCCAAATCCAAAAAAAAAGAAAACCATAAAGTAAGAATAAAGAAAACCAAAATGTTCCAAAGCTAATTCCAAAGATAATTCCAAAAAAAATCAAGAAATCAAACAAAAATTCAATTAATCCGAATTGAAAAAAAAATGGAAAAAAATCCCAAAAAAAGAGAAAAGAAAAATGATAAGATCATTCAATCATTCAATCCTCAATCCTTCTTTTCTTTCCTTTTCTTTTTCTTTTTCCATTTCTTGTTCCATTCTTCCTTTAAAACCCAATCGAACAACCCTCAAGTTCCACATTCTTTAATCCAATCTCCAATGGATTAATTTCAATCTCCCCACAATCCGATCGAATCATTCCATCCGAACTGACATGTAACCCATTTAACTTTTCCCCTCCTTCTTCTAATCGATGAACCCTTAAATGTTGATTCAAATTATCATGTCTCGAAAAAGATTTCTGACAGGTTAACCATGGACATTTATATGCTAAAAGGTTCCAAATCATTCAAATTCGATTCACATCATCAATTCATCCTTTCATTAGTTTTCAACCTTCACGTGACTTTGAATGATTTCGTAAACTTGAAAGGAAAATCAAATCACTTACGCTTATGATTCGTATGAATACTTCTCACATGTCTCTTTAAATGTTCACTCCTTCTAAACCAATCCAATCCAATCCAATCCAAAAAAAATTCAATCAATCAATCAAATCAATCAATCGAAAAAAAAAACCAAAAACTCACTTAAAACATTTCCCACATCCTCTCACTTGACAAACAAAGATTTTCTTAGGTTTCCCAGTCTTGGTTAATTCACAAAACTTCACCACATCTGAATTCGGATTCAAACTCGGATCAAAGGCTTGTCCGCCCGGTACAGATTGCATGCCTAATTTCTTTAAGTCTAGGTTTCCATCGATCAACATCGGCAAACCGACTTCAGGTGAAACAGGTGGTCTTCTACCTCTTGATCTTTTCGTGGGCATTAATTCAAAATTATATTCTAGATTCGTTCGATGGATCAGATCTTCGTTAGCTTTGAATGGATTCGATTCAAATTCGGTTTTCATACAGTTCGAATCGAATTCGGTTGAAGAAGTGTTGAATTTCATTCGTTTCAACTTTCGTCTTTCTTCAAATCCATTATTCATCTTATAAACCTTTTCATTCGATCCTTTTGATCTTTTTCTAACATTCATCAAGCTGGATTTATTTGAAAGTTGATTTGATTTGGATGAAGGATCAGTGGATTGAAGTTCAAGTTCAAGATGTGAAGGTGAAGATGGAGATGGGTTTTCGTCCCACCAAGTTTGATTTAATGTAGGATTTAAGAATTGATGATGATGATGAGGATGTTGAGGATTTGAAGAAAAGATTTCATTGAAATTATTGGATGGAATTGAATTCACTTGATCTTGAATTAATTCAATCGGATTGATACTTTCTTGATGTATTGGATTTGAATTAAATTCATGACTTGAATCTGATGAAGTGGACATTCTTAAAAAATCTTGATTTGGGTTGGGATTTGGATTGGGATTGGGATTGGGATTTGAATTGGAATTTAAATTCGAATAAAATCCTTCTTCTATCTCTTGTTCATTTTCTGCTCTTTGTGATGGACTTGATGAAAAGAAATATAAGGATCCTTTCCTCTCTGGACTTTGTTGTTGTTGTTGTTGTTGTTGTTGTTGTAATAAATGTTCATCAATAGAAGTAGGTGAACAACTACCACCTCCATTTCCACCAAACGAATTCCAATCTACTCCACTTCCAACTCCGTTTGGACTCATCATGAGACCTTCTTCGACGATAGGTGAGAGTGGATCTGTACTTAAGAAATTCATCGTAGTTGGAGTTTGTTGATTTACATCATTTGGGGTGGTGCTCATCAATGGATCAAAACAAGTTGGATTTAAAAAGTTAAGGTTCGTGAGATTTGTTGGATTCGAATCTTGTTCAACATTATAAAACTCATTGGAATCTGTAGAAATTCAAAATGACAAGAAATCAGTTCAAGTCAATTGAAGTTTTTCTTAAAAATAGATTCTTTTCAGAATGAAAAATTAACTTACAATTCATCATCAACGAATCTTGATTGACTTGACGAGGAATAGAAGAATCATTAACAAGTTTAAATTCGAATTAAACTCAAAGAATTGATTAGGATTGATAGTAAGCTGATTAGATTGAATAAAGTTAGATGAACTTGATAATTCATCTAAATCTAAATCAGTAAATTGACCATTAATCAAATTCTTACAATCTTCATAAATCAAATTAGAATTTTCGATTAGATTTGAATTAGATAAGATTAGATTAGATGATCTAGGTGAAGAACTTGATGGGTAAAATGGATTAGGTAAAACAAAACTTAAATCTGCACTTGATTTTGGATGGATGGATGGATGAGTTGGATTGAGATGAGTTGACATTGTAGGTGATGAACTGATGGATTTGGTGATCGGATTAGATTGAAAGTTTAAATTGAATTCTGAATGAGTTGAAATGGGTTGAGAAGAACTAGAAGAAGGAATTAAATGTTCATTAGAATCAATCTCAGTGTTTGATTTCTCTACTAGGATTCGAATTTAAATCCATGAAGAGATTTATAAAAGGATCTTTTTTGAAAATTGAATCAGAATTAAAATTAAAATGAGAATTAGGATTAGAATCTAAATTGAAATCAAAAGTTGAATGAAGTTGATCAAGTGAAGATTTGAATGGTTGCGTTAAATCAATTAAATTGGAATCAAGTTCAAGTGATGGTATAAGTTTTTGCTGTTGCTGATGAAGATCATTAAAGGAGATAGAGTCTAGTTCAGTTAAGGATGACATGATTTTGTAATCATCAACTCCTCTTCTTGTAAGCTTTAGTTTGAAGATGAGTTAAAATCGAAACTTTAAAGAGAAAAGGATGAATTGGTGTTAATAAGTGATTGGAAAACAATTGCTCGAGACAAAGTTCAAGTGAAGAGTGTTCAGCGTGATGAACTTGAAAGATTTGACTCTCTTTATATATAAATATATATATATATCTCCTCATGCAAAGATCAAACAGTCCAAATTATATTTTTGATGAGATTTCCTTCTAGTTGAATGCTTTAAAAGATAGTTTGAATGATTGAGAATATTAAAAAAAACTTAAACTTAAACTGATTGATGATAGATTTCAATCGATATAATCAAGTATTGTGTGATTTATAATGCTTGAAGAAAGATGATGAGTTATTGAGGATGAGTTTGATTAACCCCAATCAATTTCTCAACACTTCACGGTCCGATCGATATTTTGAATTAGTTTCGATCACATTAACTTTCAAAATCAATGCTGATGAACTCATTCGATCTCATCCATCAGTCTTTCACTCTCTCTCTCTCTCTCTCTTTTCATAATTCACTCCTGATCAAGGATTGATGGATAGATCTCTAAGAATGACAATCAACCGGAACCGTTACGGTTGATCAGGTTAAAGTGATTTGATCAGACTGAAAGATAAAACTTTATCACTTTTTAGAAAAAAGATATTCAAACTATTTGATGAAAACTTCAATCATTGAGGTTTCAAATCGTCTCCTTCAGCTAGGAAAACTTCATCTTTCTCTTCTCTCATATCAAAGAGTAAAGATTGATCCTAAACTGACGATTTGAGAAATCATCCGATCACTGAAAGAAAATGAAGAGATAGATCCAATAGAGAAATCATCAAGTGGAAAAGCGTTCGATTGAGATCGCATTGTGGGTGTGAGTTGATCGTAGAACAGAAAATACTTTAGAGTGACTGATTCGAGTTTCAAAGCGATCAAAAGAGAAAAACTCAGAAGATGAATGAAATGATCTTCAGTTGGATGGTACACATCATTAAGATTTAAGAATTCTACGCTTGATTGGGTCATCCATCAACTTTGAGAAAAGAGAAGTGCACTACTCAAACTCGGTACGGTACCGATAGAAGCAAACTAACCAAACTTCATCAACACAGTTTGTTTAGTGATTTGTTTTCTTCGATTTCATTCAATTCTCTTTCTTTCGGTCCGTTATGTGAATTGAGTTGAGGATTAAAAAAGAAAAACTTTGAAAGGGAAACATGAGAGAGAAAGATGGATAGACGAAAAGGAATATTCAAATTCGAATATGATTGGGTCACACTCACTAATACATGGATGAAGACTTTGGGTTGAAATTCAAATCAGTACGATCTTATTGATTGTCGAATTGAAATATTCCTTTTGATGGTTTCTTCTGAAGAGCAATAAAATGATCAGGATGAAGAATTGGATTGAATTGAATTGAATTGAATTGGATTGGATTAAAAGGTATCAAGAAAAACTAACGAAACAAAACAAGTGAAATAGTAAATGTGAAAATATCTATCAAGGAATTCTTTTATTTTTCAAAAAGTAAGAAAAAAAAGATTCAAAGAGCTTGCGGAGTTTGAATTAGAGTTAATTTAAACTTTGGTGTCTTTCTACTACTAAATATCTAACAGAATAGATTCAAAGCAGCGAAGAAAAAGATGAAATTTTTATAGATGAAGATTTGAGGGAAAAAAAACCCAGTCAACTCATGTTTCATTTTCATTTAACGAATCTTTGAGATCTCAAAACACGAATGTAAGTAAGAATATAGAAAAGAAGAGAGAGAGAAAAAAAAGATGGGATCTTTTGTATGTAGTTGAGAAAATTGTAAAGATTTGGAAAAATCGGATGATGTGAATCATGAGCTGATCCGATGGAGAAAAAATCTTTGATTCAAAACTAGAAATCTTTGGAAGTTTTTTTTTTCCTTCTTTCGTTATACATACATAAAACGATCGACAATCCGTTATCGAAAAGTCGAATGAGAAGTGTGTTTTTGTTTTCTTCAAAAGTTTTCAAATGTTTCCTCATGATGTGAAAGACGATAAAAGAAAGTAAAAGATAGAAAAGATAGAATATAAGAACTGGAAGGAAAAACTCACAAAGATCTTGAACTGGATAAAAATTCCAAAGTTTGCCAAACCAAAGGTTTATATAAAGAGCAAGAAATTAAATGGACAAAAAAACAGAGGATGAAGAGTTGAGATAACGAAAGAAGTGGGTTACTTTTGAATTTTGAATTATTTTTTTAAAATAAACTAAAAAATGAATGGATTTTAAAAATCACAATGAAAGATCAGTTGAAAGTTTTTTTAAAAAAGATAAATTAAAGTAGAGAATAGATGCATACGATTTGATCTGTTCGAAACTCACTTCTTTTTCTAAGAGAAGAATTGAACTCTTAATCCAACCGTTAAACGCCTCGCTCAATGTTGAATAAAATAAACAACTAGTATATGAGGAATTGATTGAGATTCAGTTGGGGTTGTTTTTTTTGGAAAAAATGGAAGTTGAGATCTAAGAAGTGATTGTAGAAACATTCCAAAGAAAAAAAACAGGAATATTATCATGAGTTTCAAATCATCAGTTTAATGAGTTTTGAACACTCACCTTATGATGTTCTAGTTCTACTTTTTTTGAATTTAAATTTCAACTTTCTCATCAATATCAAATAATGAAAAAGATGATCAACAAAACTTACAAGAAATTTCAAAACAGAATAGAAATTCGAAAGAAAGAAAGAAATCAAAACAAAAAGAAAGAAAAGATTAAACTGATTTTAGAAAATCAATCTGATCTATTCAAAATCCTTTCAACTCTTCAATTTCTTCTTTCAATTCTTTTTAACTCGTACCACGATCTTCAATTTCACTTCAATAGTTCCTCTACCAGTCTTTCGTCAATTCGTGATTTTTTTTCTTTCTGGGTCGGTGTGTGTGAGTGTGAGTGTGTTTCGTTTTCGAATATGATATTCAAATTTCTTAAAACTTCTTGGACCTTCTGTTTTTTTTCTTTTAAGATTGAATTGTCAAGAGAGAGAGAGAGAGTGGGGTTGATGGTGTAGTTAAAAGTGATCGACGGAGGACTATGTAAGAGAATCAAAACAAGTTTGATTAGTAAAGTGGTAGATTGATACTTGGTGAGATGGATGAGATGAGTGAGATGATAAGGATTTGATGATTTGATAAGTTGTAAGAGAAAGATGAATGAATTTCTTTTTTGGGTGAGTTTGATTGATTGATTGATTGATGAATTTGTTAAAATACTACATAGTGAATATGATGTTTGTTTCCATATGGATGTATGTATGTATCTCAAACTCAGATTAAAACTCAATAGAAATGATAGAAATTGATGTGATGAAGAAGATGAAATCAAGAAAAGGAAAGGAAAGGAAGAAATAGATAAAGATTAACTGAAAGATGAGGAGAAAAGGTAAAGAGAAAGAAAGAAGGCAAGAAAGAAAGAAAAAAGAGTTTGTAGATAGTTTGAGTGATTAGTTTTCAAGGTTAAGTTAGATTCAAGTTTGGATTGGGTTGATGTTTCTTTTTGTCCTTTGAGGTAATGGTCGTTGTGGTGTTGATGTTTGATTGGATGTGAATGAGTCTGATGAGGTGAGGTGAGGTGAGGTGAGGTGATGAGGTGATGAAGAAGATAAGCTGAGTGAAGTAAGTTTAAACTCAATTCATCAAATCCAAAAACTGACTCATCATTCGGTTCAAGACTTGAGTATATGCTAGTGAGAGAGAGAAAGAGAGAGATCCAATTGAGTTTGAATTCATTTGGAATAGAATCCATTCACCCGAATCAAATCACAATGATGATGATGATGAACCATCCAATCAAGTGTGGGGAGTGAGAAGACCCCAGTTGAGTTGACTAAAGTACAAAACCATCAAACAAGTTTTAAAAATCAAACTTAAAGTTCAAAGTCAACTGGGTGATAGGTAGACCGTTTAAGTTCTTTCGATCTGCACTATCATCAAATCTTACCGAGAAGACTCTTTGACTCTTCATCTTGCTTTCCATCATCCATCTTTTGGAGCCGAAACGTTGATGTAAGTTTGCATTTTAACTCCGAAAAGATTAAAAAAAAAGATGACTTGGTTTAGATCAACTTTCTTGGATTTCATTCAAATCTTTTCTCTTTAAGAATCGAAAAGATCATGAATTCAGATGACTTGATGGGTTTGATCATCAATCACGAGTAAGAAGTCAAGAGAAAATTCAAATTGGATAGATTTCAAAATGAAAGAAGAGAATGAAATCAAAAAATCAAAAAAAGGGTAATTTAAAAACCGTTTGAACTCAACTCTTCTTTTCCTTTCCGGTTCAAATCTCAAGTCTTTTGCAATTTTAAACCCAAAAAGATATGTAAAATGGAATTCAAACAATCGATAATTTAACTACAAAAATCAAATATATCATCAGTCATTAAATCAATCATTAGAAGAAAAAAAAATGAAGATCAAGAATAATTTTAAAGGGGAAAAAAGAAAACACAATCAATTTGGAAATCGAAAATTCATACTTGGTTTGACTTACGAATTTTGTAAATTGAATAATTATCCAATAAGAGAGAGAGATTGATTAAAATGTAAAGAAAACTGATGTT
The DNA here is from genome assembly GCA_022264835.1 of Melampsora americana. NCBI lineage: Eukaryota > Fungi > Basidiomycota > Pucciniomycetes > Pucciniales > Melampsoraceae > Melampsora > Melampsora americana. Next base: position 607,196 of record JAIFHY010000020.1, read on the forward strand.
TACAATCTTAATACAATTTCTTCTTATTCACAATTTCTTCCTTTCCTCTCCTTTTTTTCCTGTTCAAGTGTGTGTGTGTGTATGTGTTTTTATTTTGTTTTCTTTTCGTTAATTGATCATTAATTATCGTGATAAGATTTCAAAAAAAAAAAGAAAAATCCTTTTCTTTCTTTTTTCTCGTTTACTTTAGTTTTTCGTTAATTTTTTTTATAAGAATCGTTAAAGAATTCGTTAAAGAATCGTTTATTAAAAGAACAAATCGGTTTATTGAAGAAAAAAATTCTTAATTTATATAAATTGATTTATTTATTTTAAAGAATTATTGAAAGAAATCATTTTCTTTAATTTTTTAAGAACTTGATTTGATTTTATAAATATTTGATTTCAATTAGATAGTTTTACTTAAATTTCCAATGACACCCATCAAGAAATTGACATCATTTAAAAAACCAAAGAAAAAAAAGTCTTCGTACCGTACATAATTTTGATTTTGATTTTTTATAACGTAACTGATTTTAAACAAGTGTTTTCCAAATCGGTCTAAATCAACTCACGAAGAATCAAGTTTGATTTAAAAGAAAAACCGTATATAATTCCAATTTCGGAAACCAACTTTACATAAATCCTTTTTTCTTTTCAAATCCAAATCCAAATCCAAATCCAAATCTAATCTTTTTCTTTTTTTTGGGGTGGGTGGGGATTGGTTTACTTTTGAATCCAAATCAGATCTTAAATTATATTTTATTGATTTAAATTGACAAAAAAAGAACAAAAACCAAATTTCTGGTCTTTTTTAACTTACTTTCTTACATAAACTCATCATTTTCTTTGAAAAAATCAGTTTTTTAAATCCAAAACCTAAACTCATCCTTACTTTTATTTTATTACTTTTATTTATTCACTTAAAACACAGCCCCACTTCTTTAAAATTCAATTTCACTTCAATTTCTCAACTCACTTCTTCTTCTTCTTCACCCCCCAAACAAAAAAACACCCAAATCCTCTCTTCCCCACTTTTTTTCCCTTTTTTTTCAAATCTCTTTCGGCATTTTTCTATTGCATACCAAGAAAAAAAAATTCATGAATCTTTTTTTTTTCCTAAAAAAAGTGTGTGGGGAATGATCTTATTTATGATATGATCTCTAGATAGGTTTAAAAAGTTTCATTCTTTTTCTCATTTTTGATCAAACTCAATTCATCTCTCATCTCAGTAAGTTTTTTCAAAGACTTAAAACAGGTTTCTGTAGAAAAAATCTTCTTTTGAATATGTACATATATCTTACCAGAAACTTGATTAAAGTTATGTAACTCTCATTGTAGTATGTATGTATAACTCAACTTTGTTAATACTCATTCTAACCCCCCCCCACTCACACATGGGGTTTTTGATCACTGAAAGTTTTGAATCATAGAATGAGATAGATATACCCATGGGTTTATCAAATCACATCAAACCATAAATACAATTTTTTCTTTCTTCTTTCAAACAAAATCCAACTTCAAAAATCCTTACATACCTTTTGAACAGGTACAAAATTGCAAAGAAAAAAAATGTCTATGATCACACACACACACACACACAGACAAAGAAAAAAAAACTGGTGTATATCCAACTTCAACCTCATTGTCTTGATTCAAAAGATACTTCTTTTTTTTTGAAAAGGTAAGCTGATCTGATAAGATGATTTCAGAAATCCTTCTTTAACTTTATTGATCAAAAGAAACAAAAATCTAATGAAGATTTTAAAGTTGATTGAAAGAGATTTTACTTACTTACTTTAAACTGATGATCAATTCAATGAATTCACTACCATTGTCAGTATTAAAGTAGTACCCTGGTGAGTGGGAAAATTGGTTCTTAGAAAACACATTCTTGTTCTGTTACTATCAAACACCTTCTTGGATTTTTACCAAGTAGCCATATTGGTATATGTACTCCAATTTTAAAACACTTTTTCACAAACTGAATCAAGTTACATAATGTCTTACACATAGTTTGCATACCTGAATTAACAAATAACTGAGCATGGTCTCTGTGTAGCTAATAGTTAAACAATTCACCATCTGTTTGGACATATGTAGAAGATCAGTTCTGGCTCAGGTTCATCTGGAAACCTATTTAATTCTAGAAGTGTATACATTTGAGTTTGTATCCTTTGAAAGAAAAAAACTCCATCAGAATTTAACATTTCCTTCTAGGGAAGGATCTTTGATAAGTTATAACTTAAGAGGTTTCAAAATTCATTCAGATCATCTCATCCTCCTCTGAGAGAAAACTCATCCTTTTGGGTCTGTTTTTTTTGGGGGGGGGAGGTATGTGTTATGTGAGAGTTGACTTTAATTCACTTGAGTTTGAGATCTATCTACTGAGTTGGCCAGATGAAACCAGGAAATCTGAGATCTATGTCAATCAAATTCAGAATTCAAAGACCTACAGAAAGGAAGAAAAAAAAGATCTATGTAGAAAGTGGTGTAGAGTCAGTTTCAAGTAGGTGTGAGAGTGTATTGATTAACTACTTATGATCATTTATATACTTTTTTTTCTGGTTTTTTTTTTCTCAAAATACTCATAAGGAAATATGAAGAATTGATGAGTGGGTTTCATCTGCTAAGAGTTTAACAAAAAAAGGGTTTTTATCAAATTCAATATCTTAGAGAAAGACTTATAAGGTTATATGATTCAATTACACCACGGGAGGGTTTTGCGGTCTGGAGACCGCCCTCCGCACAAGCAGTCTGCAGACAGAGCATAGGTTGCCCGGAGATGGTGTTACCAGGTCTCCAAATAGTCCTCAGAATTTGAGATTTTTGAGACCGGGCAATTCATCCTCTTTCCTTCAGAAAAATCAATACCAACCATTAGCATCGCATTTGAGTGTGCCCAAGAGGGTGTCAAACATGCGTAACAACACAATGGTGGACTCAACCAATCAGCATATGAATGTGGTTTTAGCAACACTCCCACAATGCAACAGCTCAAAACCCAGTCCTTGTCCTAGATCTGGGAGGAATTGTCAAGAACTTTTGAGACCGAGTCAGACCATTTCTGGGCAACCTATGCTCTGTCTGCAGACCGCTTGTGCAGAGGGCGGTCTCCAGACCGCAAAACCCTCCCGTGGTGTATATAAAACCAAGAAGTTTTTTTCTTCTATGAAGTGAAAGATATAGAGTGCAAAGAGCTTTGTTGACAGTTCTCATCTCTATGGATCTGAATCACATTTTAGGGTTTTTTTTTCGAAAGCTTTGAGAGTTAGTTTGAATTCTCACAGGTTCACATTCTTCACTTTGAACTCCCCAAGTAAAGGGAAGGTCATAGCAGAGACTGTTTTGATCTCACTGAGAGCTAAAACCGTTTGAAATAGTCTGCTATGCTTGCTATTGATTGCTTAAGATGCTCAACACTTGATATAGAGTATGACCATAGCAGCCCATTGACATACATCCTTTCAATCTATCACTCTTCTTGAATTCATCAACCTTGGAGGATGAAGGGTGTTGATGATCTAAAAGGATTGAAGACAAAAAAGATGATGGGTTGAGTTATCCTTCACTGATTTACCATGCTCAAATTGATCTGATCTGGACTGAAAGATGACTTGGTTCAATCAGTCAAAAATGGATTCAGCCCTAAGGCCTCCGAAAATCTTTATGACTCATCTCAATCATCACATTCTATCAGACTGAGTAAAGCTCTATTAAACAAATTCTAATTCAATCGAAGATTACAATCTGAGTTATGTTCCAGGATGTTCATTTTCTTGTTTTTCTAATGTCGCTCGATAACCATCTACAGTCCTTACGATCACCTTTCCTCGAGCCTGATCAAGAGTTCCAACCAGACGTGAAGCAGAAGTACCGATCAAAGCAAGAATCTGTTGTCTTAAGATATCTAAAGTAGGTAATCGACTTAATTCTTCAATTCTAGATTTTTCAACTTCAACTTGATCTTCAATGATCCCTAAAACAAATGGTAATCTATCAATCTTTTTCAAACTTTGATTTGATTTTTGAATTGAGATTTGATTAATTTGAACTTGAGTTGGAATTGATCCAAATTTAGTTAAAATCTTCAAAGCAGAATGAAGCTTGAATGGATCAAATTCAGTTTGACTTAAACAGATCAAATTTCCATTTAATTTAGTAGAAAAACGTTTGATTAAGATCGGATTGAGTTTAGATTGATGAGTTAAAGATTTCAAAACGGGTAAGATCATCTTGGTTCTCATGAATTGTAATTTTAAATTCGAATTTCTCTTCAAAGTTTGATGTTGATTTTGGTGTTGATTTTGATTTTGATTTGAATGATTAAAAGATGATTTTAAAAATTCACCTCTGATCGAATTCCATTCTTTTGTAGTCAAATCTTCATGTTTAAAAAACAAATTCACTTTATTTTGAGTAAACAAATGAATATAATTTTCAAAGATAAATTGTTTTCGAATCGGATATTTTCGTTCATTCTTTTTGGGTTGATTTAAATTAACTCGATGTTTGGAATGTTTGATTAAATTGATTTCATGGGTTGAGAAATGTTGGATTGGATTGGATGGTAGATGGATTGAAAGATTTGATGGGATTGAATGGGTTTTAATGGAGTTTAGACGTGATTTGAGTTGAGGAATGAAGCTCATCTTTTCGAATAGAATCAACTGGATCATTGAGAAACGAATGAAGGATTTAGTCTTTAGTTTCTAAAATCGATTTTAAATCATCCTGCTGACCTACCTTCACTGAGATTAGATTGAATTGCTACTTGCCTTTTGAAATGGTATTGTGAACTTTCGTTTCTAGTCCATAAGGTTGATTTGATTGGGTTTGACTTGAAGTTCACTGAATTCGTACATATACAAGAAAACTATGTACTCACACACCACAGCATTTCACATTGCTGTAAATATCAAGTATGAGGTGTGAAAGGTCTAAATATCGAATCGATCGCCTCAGCAAATCAACTTGTCATCTGCCTGGGTACCAACAAAGGAGATCAGATTACGTTGGATTTAGAAGAAACATCGTATTTGCCATTCTTTGGTACGCTACTCACTCAGAATTTCGACTAGGAAAACCTCTTAGTGATACAAAGTCACATCATAATGTGGACTGCAGGAGCTATGCCAGTTAGAGCTTGTTTTTCTTCTCACTTTTTCAAATCTCTTTTTACTTAGAATTCCCTGAAAAGACATCTTCTAAGTATCATTTTCCGAAAATGATGTCCGAGCTTGGATCTAGAAATTCAGGCTGTCTCTAGTTCTTGGAAGGATACAAATGCGATTGATAGATGTCATTTTATGCGTTTAAACTTTATAAAGTTCGACAGTTTGATACTCAACCCTTTGGGTTTAATTTATTCTTTCTATGTAAATGGCTATCGCATATCTTTCTGATGTCTCTATTGAGCATTGAGCTTCGTTTGACTATGTCACTTAACTTCTTTTTGTACGGTCCCTCTTTACACTCGATATTTAAATGTGATTAGACGAAATGAGGTTTAACTGCGCCCTTTTCATTAATAAGATGATCTAATTTGGAAGTACTTAAGCTATGGAGGGCCTGAAGTAAAAGGAAAAAAAAGGGAAAAGCTTTATTGAAAGATGGGCAAAAGCGAGAAAATCTACATTGCAGGATATTTCATTGTGATGACTAGAGAATATATTTCCGCTTAATCATATTACATCAATTTAAACGTGTATATAGATCAAGCATTAAAAACTTCTCGTTGTGTTGATCAGGGTGACTGATTCTTCACACTTCATCCAATGTTCAAAATAAGAAAAGATGAAAAGAAGACAAGATGATAATCTGAAGGGTGAGAATAGGTGAATGAAGAACTAAAGACCACAGGTATCAACTCGCATCTGAACTAATGCCATGAGGGTGACCAAATAGTACTATAAAAAGATGAATGAAATCGATTTGTTAATCATTCATCTCAGTGAGTTTGAATACGAAAAAGACATACGTCTGGAATGGTACCATCGCTTCTTAAGACATAACTGTCATCGGCATGGAATCTTGAGAGTAACCAAGGTTCATCTCGTTTCTCAGCTTTAGAAAGAAAAAATCAAAATCATATATCAAAACCCGGTCAAGAATCAGATGAAGTTCTTAATCTTATTGCACTCACTATGTAAAGTAGCAATAAGTTTCTTATTATCAGCTTCAAAGATTTTTCCTAAGTAATTAATCATTCAAAATCAGTTTGTACTTATTAAAATTCAAAAGTAAAAAAAAACAAGATATTCAAAGTAAGTGATTCATTTACCATCTGCGCTCATCGCCTTACGATCAAAAGTGTATTTAAATCCCGGTAAGAATCTTGAGGTAATGGTCCATTCATCGGGATAGACTCCATGTGGATCAATCTTAAATCGTACTAAATCGTGTTCATCTACATAATGAGTTTTTTGTGCACAAAAGTCATCGTACTTGATAAAATTAAATTTAAGTCAGTTATCAAATTTGAAAAGAAAATAACAGAAAAAAAATTAAGTCAAAGACTTACTGCATTCAATTTCAAGAGAACATTATTATGTTGATCAGTGGTAATGTATTTTGAGTAACCTTGACGAGCATTATCAATATGATGGGTAACCTTATAGGCCGCTTGTGAGTTCAGATTGTAAACCGTAATTCCTCCAGTCTTCATAGATCACATTCTTAGGGGTGATGAAGGTAGCCCTAAGGGCAGGATCGGGATCAGAGTTAGAACGACGAATGAGCTGACTAGCCTGATGTTCTGGTAAGGCAGTGGCAGTAAGTAAGTGACTCAAAGCCACACCGATGGTAATGAAGATTGAAGCAGGAGACATTTTTGATCTATGAGTAGTTGTGAAGGATTTTTTTCGAATGATTAGGAATTTAATTGAGAAAGAAAGGTCGGAATTGGGCACGTATGAGGAGCATTGATAAGCTCGTTTTAAAGGCTTTTTGAACTGAGGATTGAATTTTTTTCTGAGACGACGTTCCAAGTTAATATCACATCTCTCATCTGGAAGTCAACTTGAACAGCAGTCAAAGATACAATCCTCAACACATTTATTCAAATCGATATGTGGATGTCTAATACCAAGAGAATTCGAACCTTAGACAGATGAACTTCGGTTTCCTGAATCACATTCATACGGCGTAGTGTATGTATGTATATCTTTTGAAATTTTTGAAGAAAATCTTATACTGAAGATAAGTTTAAGCAACAAGATGAATGGGAGGGCTAACTACGAAAAGGATTCGGAGTTGAATTGAATTTAGTATGATTACATTGTCTTACAAGTTTGACGGGGATTGATCGGAAAGGTGAAATGTTAAACTGCGTGGCTTGGTCTAAAACGTCATCACTTGCGGATGTGTGGCCGAGTCTTGATCGGTGTGGTATATATTCAGCGAGATCGGTCAAGCGATGATGAGAGCTTAAGGAATTTAACACGCAGAGTGAGTATCTGTCTCAAGTTTTTAGTGATATGGGTTTCCATAGCCTTTCAAGGACTCCTTGATGATCCCTCATGACTTGATGTTTAAGCACAGAGAGTTCCTAAAAGTGTCTGCCAACCCATGAATAACTGAGTGATCATGTTGATTATGAAGGTTTGTGAGCTGGATTGTGGTCCCAAGAACCCCCCGCTATTAGCGTGTCCCGACCGATCGCAACCTGCAAGCAGATAGGTGCAACGCCATACGAACAGGATGATAGCTTGTATATTTCTGTTCAGCTTCTTTTTACTCAATTTGATTTCCATTGAAAATTGTCTGCAGCATGGCTAAGCAGAAAAATGGGATTTTACGCACACGTACATAGCTCGTACCTTTTCTGTCAGCATGCTACATAAATATTTCGAACTCATGTCATCATCTCACTCTCATCTTCACTTAAATTTCATTTCTTGAGATTTTCTTCTCATAACACTCATACATACTTATGTACAATCTGCTTGACCTCTCATTTCTCCACATTGTTGTTATCAAATTTAAAGACTATGGAGCTGTGCAAGCTTAATGATATCTCAAAATCACTTTGATTTAATTACCACCTACATAATCCCATTGATTAATCACTCATCTCTCCAGGCCTTTGAAAGATATTCTCAAATTGTGACATCTGGGTCAATTGATAAACAATATTCTACAAGAGATACACTTACATATTGAGTAGGTAATGGGTTGAGAGTCAATGACTGATGGGAGATTAGATCAGAATTTATTGGAATTTGATGATTTTTAAAGTTGATGAGAGGTTGTGTGCAGATTATATGTAAAACATGATTAGATATTCCATCATTGAAGCTTTGATCAGGAGTTAAAGTTCTTCAGGGGTTGAAGTTATTGTGTTTCATGAGGATGGGCTTCAGGAATCTATTACTGAAGTCTAGCTGATTCAATCAATCCCAACAAAATAAGAAAAATTCATCTCAACCTTATAATCACAAAGAATGAACTAATACCAAGTTTCAACCCAATTTCAATCTCTTTCAATCTGTGTGTCATGATTCTTGCACCTATAAATCTGTAGTCCAGACCTTGATGCCATCTGCATGGGCTTTGTTAACTTTCCATATTTTGAATCTACCTCTGAAACCATTTCATGACAAGAGATCACAGATCTTAAAGATGCCTCACATTTCTTTCATTACTATAAGCTCCATGTAGGTTTAAGATCTTAGAGTAGACCATCAGGGGTTTCAAATCGATATATTTTACTGGTAAAAACCATAAAAAAGATTTCTGTGAATTGTGAATTTCACGTAAATTTTACCAAAACAGGATGCACTTAGAGGTGTCCTGTTTTTGTGAATCATAAATAACGTAAGCTTACAACATCCAATCAAAGAGCTCACTGTGACCAGTTTTGCAAGGTTGTCCTTACATCCCCTGACCAGCACTTTCATGATTACTGGTTGGATGATTGAGCCAAAGGAGTACAAAAACCTCAATGGTGATTTTCGGGTGATTTTACAAAGTCAGGAAAGCTTTTTTTCACCGTTGGAGCATACCAACTTAGCTGTGTCATAGATATCTTGATGTTAAAATCCTGATTTGTAACCCCTGAATATATATCATGCTTTACATCATTCTGATTTTTCTAGAGTACAATTTGGATAAGTGAATCTTATAAATCAATGTTGGATGATTAAAGTGAACCAAATTGAAAAATGACAGCTAACTTAAAGAATACAAAATGGAACAGAGAACATGATTCTATATAGTGATGAAATCCTAGGAAGTTTGAGACTACCACATCACAATAAAGGATTCCTTATACATTTTTGGTACCAATAAGGAATGTGTTCTCTTTCTTGAGTCTTGATTCAATTACTGGACCCTAAGTATACTTTGAATCAAAAAGAGAGTTTCAGTTTTCAATAAATCAATAAATCAAGTAGCATTACTCTCAATAAATACACAACATCAAACATAAATAGTAAAGACACTGTGCCTAGAACAGTGAGGGTTTATAGTTGAATTTTAAGTCTTTGATGGGGTCATCTATATTTGACCAAGTGTGTTATGAATCATGGGTTCACATACCAAACCCCATTTTCCAGTGACTGGTGCAATTGGACTAAATCATACTTTTGTTAGTGATTATCACTTACTTTTGATGTTAACATGTTGGTTACAACAGGCTATAAATTAGCCTTCTCATACCTAAATTCATGTCAGTTTGAACAATTCTTTCTTCAAGTAGTTCTACAAATTCCAAGGTGTTGGTGAACAGTTAATTCAGATTGGGTGTCCAATCATTCAATCACGTTCCTAGTGCCAAGGCCTTTGGAATTTCAAACGGATCACACAAATGCCCAAGATCCAATGTTCTTCCTCTAAACTCAACATTTTGAGCATTTGAGAGAAGTCTTGAAACCCTCAGCCTGATACCTACCCATGTGAAACTTTTTGTCAACCTCAGTCTGAAGTGGATTCATGGAGAATCCAAATGTAATTTCTGAGTGAGAAACTTGGATTTGGTAAAAAGAACCGATTAATCGGGTCTTTTCAAGAAGAGATGCATGAAAGCCAACTGGGCTGGGTGTCTCAAATGTGGTCTTGAAAACTTAAAATGTTGAGTTTTGATGGAGAACATGGTCAAATTTGAACAATTCCACTGAATTTCAAAGGTTGGCATCTTATTTGGCCCTGCAAACAAGTATCGGGTCAACCGATTGGATACTTGATTCTCGGGTACTCAATTTTATTCAAGACCATGTCGGAATTGTTAATTCAAACATTCTTCTTTGCTCAACAAGACTTGATGTGGTTTTTGGATGAAGTTGGTTACGTCGATGAGGTAGTTTTGAATTGAACCAGCTTATTCAACACATCAAGCTGTATGACTACATAGACCCGAACCATCTGGTTGTGAGATGTGAGGATCTTCGATGAAGCAATTTTTGAAGATGAAGCCAGATTTGTTTGATGATTGAAAGTGAGATGGGCTCGAGAAGACAGATTGAATTTCGTTGGAACATTTCAGTGACTTAATGAATTTGAGAGACGAATTGGGTTTTGATTTATTTAATCAAAAGTACAAATAAAGGGAAAGACTGGAAAAGAGAACGGAAGCGAATGAGACGGTAGGGTACACACATCTGTTTTGCTTAGAACTGTATTTGGGCACATTAGATTTTAGACTTTTTTTGAAATTAAAGTGTTTATTTTTTGTAAATCAAGAAAATCAGAACCTTCATCACCATCACAAGATTCATCATTCATCAAGAACCTCAAGCATTCGAATTACAAGAACATGGGATCAAAAACACCATCTACACCTACCTCTCCCAAAGCAATCCCACCAACAGTTAAGCCAAACTATTCAAGAATCATAAAGAAACACTTGATTATTGACATTCTGTTTTTATTTTTCAAAATTAGGTTCATCACAATTTACCTTTAACAGAAGAACAAATTGAAATTTTAAAAACCTTTAAATCTGAACTGATTTCTGAAGGACATTTACCTGAAGGAGAAACCTTAGGAACAGATGATGAAACGCTATTGTAAGGATTACTTTCACGTCCCCCCAAAAAAATCATAACAACGAATTTAAATTGAAAAATGACATTTCAAATCATGATGAATTTGCTTTGTAGACGATTCTTACGAGCTAGAAAATTTAATTTAGTTCAATCTAAACGAATGATCACTCAATGTTTACAATGGAGACATCAAGTTGAAGGAATTGGAATTGATGAATTGTATAGAGGGATGGATCCATTTGATTTTCCAGAGAAAGAACACGTTTTTAAATATTGGCCTATGTATTATCATCGAGTGAGTGTTTGATGACTTAAGACGATTTTGGTTCTATTCATCAAACTCATTTTGCTCTTCATGATTTTTTTTGCTTTCAAGACCGACAAGCTTGGACGACCAATCAGTATTCAACGATTCGGCTCACTTGATCTTAATAAATTATATACAGTCGTAGACAAAGAAACTCACTTTAGATCGATTATCGTCAATTGTGAAGCACTTACAAGAGAAGTTTTACCAGCATGTACTTATAAAAAATTCCTCAATCAATATCAAGCTTCTAATCTCAATCAATCATCCTCATCAAATTCAATTGAATTACCCAAAGAATTTCCAACTGATTTTGTCAAAGTGACCAATGCGTTTTGTATTGTTGATCTTAAAGGGTTTACTCTTAGTCAATTCTGGCAGGTCAGTTCTTTTTCATAAATTCAGTTTGATTTTCTTAAGGAACTGGTCATGATCTCTCATATCGAGTCACTTTTTTTTCTTTTTTGATAGATCAAGAGTATTGCTCGGATTTGTTTTGGTATCTCTCAAGATTATTACCCAGAAACGTAAGATGATGATCCTTTGACCTTTGACTTACTCATCTAGTAACTATCTAATCTAACCACATTTACTTTGAATGTTGAATATTGAATTTTTGATAAATAGAATGGGATACTTAGCCATCATTAATGCACCCTACACATTCGCCACGATCTTTAAAGCAATCCAACCATGGTTATCAAAAGATACGATCTCCAAAATCAATATTCTAGGTGATAATTATGTATCAACTTTACTTGAACACATTGAAGCTGAAGACTTACCAACTTATCTAGGAGGCAAATGTGAATGTGATCCGAAAGATTTAGGAAATTGTGATTTAAATGATCCGAATTTTGAAAAATCACCTTGGTTAAATCTAGAGATTTCAAACGTCAAAGTTGGTTAAAATTCAATCTTGATGATCATCTTCATTCAAATCAAGATTCAAGTGATGGTGAAATTGAAAAACCTAAGACGAAGACTAAGAAAGAAGAAGAAGAAGAGGTTCAATTAGATGGAGAAATGACACAGGATGGAGCATTGATTGTGAATACGAATAAAAAATCACAAGATACGGTGGGATCTAATCATCAAGTTCTCACTCCTACAGCCATTGAATCAAATACAAATACGATCACTAAAGCTGAAGAAGGTTTGAATGGATTCGACCACTCTTCCTTTGTCTACTAAGTCTACTCTTGATACTGTTAATGGAAATCAAACTTCAATTGGCAGTGGTTCACTTTTTACTGCTCATTCAGAACTTCCTTCATCTTCAGAAGGAAACTAAAGTTTAAGAATTAATGATTTTTTTACTTTTCACTTTTGTTTTAGAAGATTTGTTTTATCATATCTCATTCTTTTTGATTTTTCGTCAAATTTTTTTTTGTCTGTTTTTGATTTGATTATGATTTTGTTTAGATTTGGTTTTGATTAGAGTAAGAGATTAGTTATTTTTTTGTGATGAATATGTATGTAGATTTTCTCTCTGATCGAACCTTTTTCTCTACTTTTTTTCTTTCTTTCTCTTGATCTATACCACAATGAACATTTACAAGAAAACAAAAAGTCATATAAGTCAACTCTCTTTTTCTTTTTTTTAGTTTGAGTTTTAGATTTGTGGGGTTTTTTTTCGGTCTTCATTATATATATATATATAGACTTTCTTCTTTTTTTCTTTTTTTCTATTGTAGTTTTCTTTTGGTCATTCTTTTTTACAATCAATTTTTTTTCTTTCTTCATAGCATTTGATCGATTTATCTTGAATCGAATTGGTGATTTGAAATTTGAATGAGAATAAGATTAAAGTTGAAGAAAGTGAAGCTGGAAAGGGTAAAGGGAAGGTTTGATGAGAATTTGAATTCACAAAAAAAACTTTGGTTTTGAGAAATGGATTTAAAATGGTTTTTCTGATCTTGATAGTAATGATCTTGATTGTACAAAGTGATGAAAAGAATCATTCCTAAAGTTAAAATTAAAATTGGAATTGTTTCTTTTTTGGCTTTCATGGGTTTGGAATTGGATTAAGTTGAGAAGAAAGAATATGAAATAAATCATTGGATCAGTTTTCATCTTGGAGATTGTTAAAATTGTATGAAGTGAAAGTTTAAGATGGAAACTTGACAAATGAAGATGTATATGATTAGTAAAGACAATGAAATTGGACCCAAAAAGATATATCACTGATTGGATGCATGCAAAGCCAAACATTTTAAAAAGGTCTGTTCTGTGGGGATTTGTACAAAAAAGTGAAAAGCGGTAAGATTGAGAGTTAGGTAAGATCTCCAACTTTAGCTTGTGTTTTGTGGCCACCATGAATGATCTGGAGATGTTAGGCTGAACAAGGATTGAGTGACTGAGCAACTTGGAGTGTTTGTGTTGAGGGTGTGAGGGAGCTGACCGATGACCACAAAACAAGAGTGTATAGAATTCAGTGTGTGAACAACCAGAGGAAAGCAGAAAACCAGACACAAGTACAGAGAGCCTAAATACCAATAAGTAAGGACATAAAAAACTCCTTAACCACTAGCTATATTTAATCAGAGAGCTAGGGTGAGTTTTGAAAACTAGGTGCGGAGGAACAAATTGATTAGCTTGGTCACTTTGGGAGTAACCCATGAAAGATTGCAAAGAGTTGGCAAAATATTCAAATCAATTGTGTAATGGGTGGATAGGTGGTATGTATATTCAACCTGCCATGTGCTTCAAAAAGCACAGCTGAACCTATCACATGACATGAAACTGGCAAGTTACTATTTGTGAAAAGAAAGGTATTGGTATATAAAATGGATGAAAAGAAGTTCAAACTCTTTCCCTTATCTTGAATTTCTTCCTACATGTTTTTTGGGGGGTTTCTGTGGTAAAGTTAAGTTTTTCAAGTTTTGAAATCAAGTCTTCCATCACATATTTTTATGAATTCATTTCTTATTAAAACATCAAAAATTGATTTTTGGTTCAGCTGAACCTAGCCAATCACTCATCCAAGTTTCTAAGCTCTTATAATTCTTGATTTGAGTATCAAATTCATTGGGATTTTTCTTTCAGGTACAAAAAACTTTTCAGAAATAAGTGAGTCTTCACAGCTCACATTATGATTAATTTCAACTAGATGTTTTGAAATGATTTGTAACATCTTTTTTCTTTTCAAACAGATCCATTCAGCTTGAACAAATCTGGATTTATATGGGAAAAGCTCTCTGGACTTGAAGGCAATTATCACAACAGAACCAAAAATAAAACACAAAATTAAAACATGAACTAGTTGAGATATTTTAAAGATGATACATGTGAGTGACAGGTTGATAGGATGATGATAATATAAAGGAAGATATTCACATTCATCCAAGTTTTTTATATTCAGTTTTTAACACAACCAAGCCAGAGTTTGGAGCTCAATGTATGGCTGTGAAAGTCACTTTATTTAATATAAGAGAATCCAAATGGGAAGCTCCATCAGTGATAGAAAATTAGGCAAAAATGATTATGTGAGGAATTTCAAAGTTAGTAATTTGAAGAGTTCCTAAAAGAAACATAATCCATAAAAGGCAAGAATTTAGTCAAGCTCATGTATTCTAATCAAATTCACAATCCTATTGATAAACTCATGTATTTTAAAGATTTGATAAAAAAAACCAACAAAAGTTTGAATACCAATGTTCAAAAAAGGTTGGCTTGAAATTGATGGAGAAGAAAAAGATTGATCAACAAAATCTTGAAAAAGCATTTCATCAGATTTTTTTTAGAAATATTAAGACCATTCAGTTGATTGAAAGAGTTAGAACCCAAGCTTTTCCAAGTTTTTCAAAGTTCATCTTGATTATTTGAAGACACAGGGAAAGGACTCCAAAGATGGTTGAAGGGACCAGACACTCACCAGAAGATGTTTAAGATCAAATGCACTTCATTTTTAGTCTGTGTTCTTAGGTTAACATGTAGATCTTCTTGTAGAGGATTATATAGCACAGATGTCACAAGAACTCAACGGTCTAGTTTCTTCTGTCTTGAGGGTCACTTGTTTTATTTGGTGGTTGTCTGAGTTTGTTATATTATACTAAATGTAGAAACCTTCTTGTAGGTTTTCTCCTTTCCTCCTTCTTTATCTTAGTTTTACTCTAAGGCTGATTGATTCTGGGGCGGGGGTTTCAGAAGTCTGACCTTAGCATGTTGTCTCCTTCTGACTTCAAATACCAAAGTGTAAATTTAGGTAATATCACTTTTATTGAACTTGTTTGATTTCTTTGGAATTGGTGTCTGAAGGAGTTTGATGAAGAGAAGTTAATCAAATTGATAACTCATTTTTTATAATTTAGATCTTTATAGATTTAAAGAAACCCAATTTAATTCATCAAATTGATGATATAAAATCAGATTCAAATTGAAATTGAATTAGATGAAAATGATAATTTAAGTCCAGATCAAATTAAAAGGTAAGTTTTGATGATGATTGTTTTTTTTTTAAAAAAAAAGATTTTGTTCAAAGAATTGTAATTTGTGTTTTGAAACGTTGGAAATTTCATAGACAATTAAAAATCAATGATAAATCTGATCATGATTTCCTAAGATGATTCATTTATAATCCAATTTTTCAAAAACAAAGAGAACCTTTTGGGTTCTGGAGTTGGAATATAAAATCCAATTACTAATTTCAATCTTTAACCAGCAGATACTGATGAAAAGAAAACCTTGGTCTGGTCTAGCTTTCCTAGGTCTGGCCTTGAAAGTACAATGAATTTGAAAAGCTTGCTACAAATTCCCCTGCCCCCAATTTGCTCAAGTTTTGCGGGCAAGATAGGTCAAGTAGCAGGGCTTCCTGATTTGGGCTGTGATACTGTTTGGGCCTAAGAACCTGGTCTTTCCTTGAACACCTCAAAGGATTTAAAGAATGATGTGGAACCTACAAGAGTGAATTTGATGATGAGCTCAGCAAAATCACATCCTTGGGATAAAGAATAACACACTGTTTTGAGCTTGGTAGTATATAAGGCCTGTGTAGTCTACTCGTAAGATATGATCTTCAGTCTCATTTAGGACGCGTTCACTTAAGCAAATTCTGATCAGAAATCACATTCTGTATAACCTTTAAATGCAAAAATGAAACATTCACTACCAAACTGACACTTTGAATTTTTGGAGAATGTGATTTCTCGCCAGAAAATTGCTCAAGTGAACCTGGACTTGACACCAGGTCAAGCTACACTTGGTTGTATGTTACATCATGTTTCCTTACTTTGTAAGTATTGAGAGGGAAGTGGGATTTGCTGAGGATCAGATGTTTGGCAGATCAGGTTTTCCTTGAATTGTGTATGTAGGAGGTTTTTGAGATTTTCTAAAAGAAATGAGTTTCCAGGGAATCACTATTCTCTGATACATACTGACCTAGGTGCAAATTGAACTTGTTTGTTTGAAGTATGTATAATCTGAGTCTAAATTGCACCTAGCAAAAACGTGGTCCAAAGTCAGACTACACTTCACGATCTACGACTACAAGAATTGATGAACGCGGTGTTGGATTCATCATTCAGCACCAAGGCCGGAGAATTTTCAAACAAAGCGAAGAGAAGCTAGCGATTATGCGAAAAGGCCCAGACTGAGCGGTTTCTGATGATGTGATTCCAACTTCGGAAAATGTTAACTCGGAAGAAGATGAGGGGAATTGATCACAGGGTAGAGTGGAGATGAAGGGAGAGAGAGAGAGAAGTGAATCGAAGGAAGAGTTACAAAACTTCGATCGTTTTAGTGACCAATTTTTAATTTTTGAAGATGATACTAATATGAAAGTTGATCACCAAGGAGAAAGAAAGATTTAAATTTTCAATGATAGATGACGATGATGGTAAAGAGATTGAGAAACGATCGAGAGAAGACTACAAGAATTAGGTAAGTAACCTTTGATCAGAGAAAGAGAAAGAAAGCAAGAAAGAAAGAAAGAAAGCTTTTAAAGATCCTTCAACTCGTTTGATTATTAAAATACTTCAAATCAAATCAAACCTCAACTTTGATTTATAAATCAGACTTGACTCATCACAGTCTGATTTTACCAATTACCAATTATAGACAGAACATCATCAAATTCTCTTTCTTTCTTTCTTTCTTTCTTTCCTTCTTTCTTAAACTGGCTTGAAGTCAGGTCTTATTTAAATTCATCTCACTACTATATCATCCTTAAATCATATCTATCCTTTCACTACTCATCTCAAATCAGATTGCGATTGAGGAAAGTTTAGATTGTAAAAGTAAACCCTATCATTTAGAGTTGGATTAGAAACTAACTCCTTAAAACTCTTCAAGTATACTTAAAATATAAATACACTCACTTCATTCTTGAATCTAATCCCATTCTGAATCCATCACTTTATCAATCGATTCACTTTTACCCAAGTATCATCAATCTCAATACCTCATCATCCAAAATACCACTCAAGATTTAAAACTTCATTCAAGCTCCAAATCGATCAATAGAACTCATAGATTCTAGAAAAAACCTACTCTCGATCCTCATACCCCTTTGTAGGTTCCTTCTCTTCGCTTTCTCTTATTTTACTTTTTTCCAAGTATTCACCCCGGATCAACCAGGATTGGTATGATCTTCAAACCGGGATGTAGTGATGTACACATTGAAGTTCAGTATACACACAACCCAATCAATCTACTCTCACCTTACCGCCATCACCGTGGAATACCCTAGTGATAGAAAACTACTTTTTTATTGACCGCAGATGATGATTTGAAGATAGACAATATATACTCACTCCTTCTCTTTCTCTTCCCTACAGTTTAGCTACTAGGTGTATAAATTTGACTAGGAACATTGAACGTAAGTCAACATTCTTCATCAGCTTCATTTCTTGGTGAATTTGAAAATCAAAGTCAGTAAGATGACCAATCCCTCTTGTTGGACATCAAAATCACCTCGGATACTCTTCTCGGATTCAGTTGTGGTGACTTTTGGACACCTGCTTGGAGTTTCCTTCCATTCGGCAAATTCGGCTGCTAGTTTTCCACACTTATCGTGCTGTGCAGTTAGTTTTGTTTCCTTCAATTCTTTGATGTGTTTGTTTTGTACTATGAATCCATTCGGGAAGCCAAGGTCTTGGGAACTTTGGGGATGAGTGGAATTCGATGAAAACATTCTTAGCAGTAAACTGATGATCTATATCTTTTTGTCTTTTAACCTTGTGGCACCAACTCATGATACCCTCATCATGTGTGTATGTAGTGATCAGGATCCACAAGTTGATCTCATTCCATTCCATCAAATCGTCTTGAGAGCTTGAAGAAGTGAACTTGACCATCGAGTTCTGAAAGAAACCTTATTGGCTCATGATCTGATCTTTTACGAAATTAATTTAACCAAGTCAGTTCGTTTCAGTGTTCACTCTTTCAATCAGTCAGCCTTTCCCTTCAGTCACTCGGTCAAACTTTTCATCCAAACTTTCAAACCGATTCTCTCTCATGTCATTCTTCATTCAATTCCTCAGTCACTTACTAAGTTAACCTATTCCTTCCAACTGTCTCTTCAGATTCAACCAACTCTCTCTCTCCTTAATACGAACCGGTTCAATTCAAAACAGCCTCAATCTAGCCTCCTTTCAACCTCCTCATCCCATTCTCTCCCAACCCTTCGCATCTCGCCCTTCTCAACCTCTCCTCGATTCGGCTCTTCCTATCTTCCTCGGTGTCCGTCTCAACCTACTCATCAATGTCACAAGATCCCAATCGGCCCACTCGGCCTAATCCTCCTACCTTTCCATCCTTCTCTCCAACGTGGTTCTCCAGTCAATCAAGCCCTCGACTCAGAAATCCTTCCAGATCCAGTCAAAGTCAGTTTCCAACCTCATCAAGTCTTATTTGTCCTTTGTTATGTGATATGTATCGCTCACTTAACCTTGTAACTTCATTCATTTTTCTTCCCCGTGGTCTCGAAAATTCACCTTTACACGTGCATACACCCATCAAAAGTTAAACTTTCGAGAATCTCCAACAAATTCAGACCCATCACTTCCGATCTTGCCCAAAGATGAAGAATCTCAACCCACTCGACATCCTCATGCAGTACGCTTCGGTCCATCTGTAGGATCTGATCCACACACTACCGGTCGTGCTCCTGAGGGTCAATATGGTGCCAACCCAGAGATGCGTCGGAAGAAATCTTTGGTCCGACCTGATCGAGCTCCAATTGACCCATCTCATCGACTGTACAATTACCGAAATCATGCCGCTGCAATGCAAGCCGATGAACGTGGTCGAGTAGGTCTGAGTAACACGGGTACAGCAGCTGTTGATGGCTCAGTAGCACTTGTCAATCAGAACCCAGCATACAACCTTCCTCGTCGAGCAGACCCTCGTTCATATTTTTCAGATCCAGAGGCCGAAGACAATGACGATCAAACACATCAACCTCCTCGTGGACCCGGATTGATGGCTGCCCTCGGTCGTGCTGCTCCTCCTCAAGCACGTCAGCCCAATGCTTCATCTGGATTTGGTGGTGGGGCCGAAGGTCTTAAACGTGGTAAGAGTCTATTGGCTCGTCGACCTGGGGAAGCAGAAGAATCAGGCCTTTCGATCCTCAAACGTGGTGAGACATTACGGAGGAGAGTCACTAAGAGAAAAATGTCAGATGCCGATGTAGTCGCTATGGTGAGTGTAGAAGAAGATCCTATCGAATTGTATCTAAATCACATGTACTGACCATTCCTTCATCGTCACCTTAAACCAATCCCAAAAATAGAACACACCCGCGAAAAAACCAATTGAATTTTGGCCAATTTATTGCCGCGCAGTCACTTGCTGCTTCCCATCATTTGTACTATCCTTTTTTGGTATCAAAACCCCTGAAAGAGCTACAGCTTGGAGAGAGAAGATGGGTATCCTTTTTTCCATCTTCACTCTAATGGGCGGCGTCGCGTTTCTTACCTTTGGTTTTACCCAAGTAAGTCCCTTTTCGTTTTTAAAAAACACCATAGATATTTATCTTAAAGCGGCCTCCTTTCTGTAATAGGTTGTCTGTGGAAAGCCGCCACTGAGATATCATTCAGGAAATTTAGAGGGAGGTATGATGATCTTCCATGGTGAAACATATGATTTAAATAGCTTTCAACACGTCGGCGCTCCTGGGATCGCAGCTGGTGATAACCCTCTCTACAATTCATTCAATGCGGGTGGTCAAGATGGAAGTTTTCTCTTTCAACGAGTCAACCTGAATTGCAAAGGTATGATCACTGCTGCTCCTGGTACCGGCATTCCTGTGGACGGTGACGGAAACTTGGGGTGGTATTTCCCGTGTAATCTTTACAATCAGTTTGGTACAAGCCCTGTGAACAAGACAGTGAGTCTTTGTCAAAAGCATTTCTATTGATCAATTTTTTCTGATCCTCTATTTCATCATTGGTGGTCATTTAATAGGGATATGCTCAAGGTCAACTATGTCATACCCAAAAAGACGCACGAACCGAATTCATCAAACTGGCTCCACTAGGACAGGTTTACTATACATGGGAAGATTTACGTAATTCGAGTAGAAATTTAGCCGTTTACGATTCAGCCGTCTTAGATCTAGGTTTATTAAATTGGTTGGATAAATCTCAAGTGTCTTATCCATCTGTGTTTGATGATTTAAAAGTGGTCAATAATAGCTTCAGTGGTTCAGATATTACCATGCAACTCGTTCGCACAGGTGGTAAACAGCTAGGATCTTGCTTGACCGATACCATTCAAGTCGGCTACATCGATACCAATACCTTGGGATGTGTCGCTTCTACCGTTGTTCTCTATGCTTCATTGGTGGTCATTATCGGTGTAGTATTGATCAAATGGGCCATGGCAGTCTCCTTTGCGTGGTTTTTCGGATGGAGGCTCGGTTCTTTTGGTAGGGAAACTGCCGAACAACGAGCTGAACGAGCTGCTGCGATCGAAAGTTGGTCCGATGATATCTATCGTCCTGCGCCTGCTCGATATCGGCCGAATGCGAAGAACGGCAAGCGTGGTATCTTGCCCAGTACCAGTCGATTTACTATGGCTGGAAAACCTAGTGGTGGCGCGGGTGGTGCACTCAACGCCGGAGGTGGCGCTAGGCCGATGAGTACCTATGTTGGGGAGATGAACAGGAAGAGTATGGCCATCACCAAAGGAATGCTTAACGTGCCGGGTGTGAAGAATTCACCACCAACCTCACCAGGCGCGAACGGAGCAATCAAAGCGTCACATAGTGCTAGTTCATTAGCTCTCGGCTCGCAAAGATCATCTTACATGTTTGGAGCAGGCGCAGGGGGTGGGGGAAGTGCAGAAGGTGGTGTCAATCAACCTCCTACATGTCCTTTCCCGCTTCACAACGTCGTTCCCCAACCACCACCGGATTACGAACCTTTCAATTTTCCGTTGGTCCACTCTATCTGCCTTGTGACGGCTTACTCGGAATCCATCGAAGGTCTTCGTACAACACTTGATTCACTTGCAACAACTGATTATCCCAATTCGCACAAATTCATTCTCGTCATCGCAGATGGAAAAGTAAAAGGTTCGGGTAATAACATGACCACACCTGAGATCTGCCTAACGATGATGAAGGAACTCTTGATACCAGCTGAAGATGTTGAAGCCTTGAGTTATGTTGCAATTGCTGATGGTCACAAGCGTCACAACATGGCCAAAGTTTACGCAGGGTTTTATTCGTATGATAATAATACGGTAGAAATGAACAAACAGCAGAGGGTACCGATGATCTTGATTGCCAAGGTAGGAAATCCTGATGAACAACATGAACCTAAACCGGGTAATCGAGGAAAACGGGATTCGCAAGTCTTGTTGATGAGCTTTTTACAGAAAGTGATGTTTGACGAACGAATGACTGAATTCGATTACGAGTTCTTTAATTCGATCTGGCGAATCACTGGTGTTAGCCCTGATCATTATGAGATTTGTTTGATGGTTGATGCAGATACCAAAGGTCAGTGAGAGTACATCAAACGTTGCTTTGTTTTCCAGATAACTGACTTGAATGGTTTTCATTCACACAGTCTTTCCGGATTCGCTTTCTCGTATGGCGGCTTGCATGGTCAGAGACTCTGAAATCATGGGCTTATGTGGAGAAACCAAGATTGCGAACAAGGGTGATAGTTGGGTGACCATGATACAAGGTAAATTTGACTATATTCATTTGGCGCTATATGTTCGAACGCTGACAGACGTCTTTGTTGAAATTTGATAGTATTTGAATATTACATTTCACATCATCTTCAGAAATCGTTCGAGTCCATGTTCGGTGGTGTGACTTGTTTACCTGGATGTTTCTCAATGTATCGAATCAAAGCACCCAAAGGAGGTGATGGATATTGGGTCCCGATCTTGGCCAATCCTGATATCGTTGAACATTATTCTGAGAACGTAGTAGAAACTTTACATGCGAAGAATTTACTGCTCCTAGGAGAAGATCGATTCTTGACCACCTTGATGTTGAAAACCTTCCCGAAACGAAAGATGATGTTCTGTCCTCAAGCGGTATGTAAGACGATTGTACCTGACACCTTCCGAATCTTGCTCTCTCAACGTCGTCGATGGATCAATTCAACTATCCATAACCTCTTTGAATTATTATTCGTCAGAGATCTCTGTGGTACCTTCTGTTTCTCCATGCAATTTGTGATTGGAATGGAACTCGTTGGAACATTGGTTTTACCGGCTGCTATTGCGTTCACAGGCTATATTCTTATTCTCACCATCATTCCTGGTACCGAGAAACCTATCGTCTCTCTGATTTTGCTCGCCTTCATCCTCGGTTTACCTGGTTTACTCATCGTCATAACGTCTAGAAGGGTAGCCTACGTAGGATGGATGATAATCTATCTCTTTTCACTTCCCATTTGGAACGCCGTGTTACCTACATATGCTTACTTTCACATGGACGATTTCACATGGGGTGAGACCAGAAAGATTGAAGGTGCCAAAGAAAAGGCCCATGGTGATAAAGAAGGAGAATTTGATTCATCTCATATCACTATGAAACGCTGGGCTGAATTTGAGCGTGATCGAAGATGGAGATTAGATTCGGCTACCGCATCCATTCGTGATCAGGCTTCTGCTGAACTAACACCGCAGTATCCATTTCATCAAAACGCCGGTATGATGGCTACACGTTCGGGGTCACCTCTTTTTGTTGGAGCTGGTCATACGAATAAGCGTTACAGTCTTAATAGCAGTATTGAGAATTGGAGTGCAACTGGCAATGAAATGGTGGGACCAGGTAGACCAGGTGGAGTTCAAGAATTATCATTACCACAACCTTTGGCAAGAGAAGAACCAAGTACGAATTTCGGAAATGGAAGGAATCCTGCTTACGGATCCCACCATGCACCTCATCCTTCATTACATCAACTTAGTATGAATTATCAAAAAGGGATGGATGAAGAAGACCAAACATCAGCTGATGGCTTCTTTAGTCCACCTTTTCTTGGATCTAGATCTTCTAGTCAAAATCAACTCAATCAATCACAACAAAATAAAAGTGCACTTGGAAAGATCAATACTTCGTTTGCTACTAGAGCTAGAGGAAGTGGTGAAGAGGGAAGTAGTAGAAGTAGTAGTATAGGTGGAATCGATGAGTTTTCTCACTTGTTTCAAGATCATGCTCCTGGACGGAAGGGTGTCAGTTTAGCTGGTAAGTTAGATTCTTTTATCTTTGTCTTGAACCCATGATGCTCATCCAATGTCGCTTGATTTACCTTTCTGTAGATGTTGGAGCTGTTCCTGATTCAAATGGAGCATTAAGAAAAGTAGATCGAACAGGAGCAAACGCCAGTGCAGGTTCTACTAATCCATCTGCAAATCCAAGTAGTTCCAACAGTAGTGGTGGATTGCCCAAACCTCCCCTCTTTTCAATGTTTAGATAATTTATTACTTGAATTTATCCTTTCCTTTCCTTTTTTTCTCTTTCTTTTTTGCTTTAATAAAGGCATCTTGTCTTTTTTTAGAGCTGTCAAACTTCATTATATAGAATTCTTAATCCTTAAATATATAATATATGCATTTAACCTATATATCTTTCACCATATGCATCTCTCTATATATAAATACACCTATCTATATATATATATATTATAATTTCTCTTTTTTTTCAAAAAACCGATTTCAAAGTCTTTTTGAAAAATTCAATCCTCTTTTTTTTTGTAATCTTGAGAAGAACTTTTTTTTTTCCACCTTTCCCTTTAACTCGTCTTTACTTTACTCTTTTTTCTTTTCCTCCACCTCACATATTATTGACTTGTTTTCTTTTCCTCCCCTTCCCTTTTTTAGTTTCTTTTTTATCTTTCTTTAAATTCCATTTTTTTTTTCAAATTTTGGAAGAATTGTTTTATTGTTTTTTTTTTGCTTTTTTTTGATTTTTTTTATGGGAGGTTTTTCTTTTTATTAATAAAGTCTCTTCAAAGGTCTTTAAATATATAAATATATATATATCATCAATAATAAAAAAAAATGAATATTTTTTATTATGATGTGTGTTTGGGGATTTTTTTCTTTTCTTTTTGTGGACAATTGAATTTTGAATAAGAATTTGAATGGAAAGGAGAAGGAGAAGGAGGGTGGAAAAAATTGAGAAAATCTTTGAGAGAAACAAAAGGGTTTTTTTTTTTGGATCATTTTTTTTTTCTTTTGCAAGTTTTTGATTTGATTTGATTTGATTTGAAGTAGTATTATAAAGATTTGATCATCAAAGATAACTCTTCTTGTCCGTAAAGGCTCAGAGAGAGAAAAGATATGAAACCAATTCTTAACACACCCATTCAATCTTCCTTTAAAGTACTCAATTTAATCAATCTGTTGTACACTACACTACACTACATCAAGATAAATTTTAAATCTTACACTTACATTTTTATCATTCATGACTAAAGATAATTTGAGATTGGCCTATCTTTGGTTTAAAATAAAATGTAAATTGAATTCATTGAAAAGTATGTATTGAAGTTGGAGTGGTTCATGATCAAGTTCACTTCGAACTTTGAGTGTATGATATGCCTGATCAGAACAACCTCTTGAGCACTCCATTAACTGATGTCATTCGGGTCGGGTCTTGGTCACTCCGTCAACTCATGCGCGAAAGGAGTAAACCGAAAGTCATCGATCTTGATTTCTTGTTTTTTCTCTCTCTCTTTAGTATATCACAAATCTTGATTCATTCCCATGGACACGATCCTACCTAATTTTCTCAAATTAGATCAAGAAAAAGGTGTTAAAAGAAATTTCGTATGAAACACTTTTTTAAACTTTTTGAAATTTACAAAACAAAGAAAAAGGATTTTACTGGATTCATGACTCTTGGAGGCTCAAAAGAATTTTGTTAGTTTTGAAACTTACTGTGTTATTGTTCTTACTCTGATTGATCAGAATGACCTACCTTCAATGAATCCCCAAAGGGGAAGGATTTCTGGATTAATATCATGGGAGAGTAACCATATCAGTCTTGACGCCAGACAATGGGAGACAACGGCTGTACAGCTTTTTGTCCAGCCTTTCTCGTTCCGTTTCTTGATCGATGCATCGATCTAATGCAGCCGCACATCGCGCTTCTCACCCTTGCCTTTGTCCGAGTCGCACCCAACTTCCCATCTTGTAAACGTTCGATTTTTTTTTGTTTAATTGAATCTTGTAATCATTCAATTTTTTTTCGTTCAATTGTGTCTTTTGTCAGTTTTGTCATAATGCTTTTGAAGAGCCGACCAATTGAAATCAATCCCAGCAATATGGGAAAACCTCCAAGTTGAAGATTTGGTCAAGTTTTGCCTGGTAGGCAGTGACTTGATCAAGCGTGCAGGACGTGGGCTCAGTCTTATGATAATTTCCATATTGTGAATTTTTTTTATAGTAGATGAGTCAGGACTCTCAATAAGAGACTTGAAGACTTCAACATCATCATTATCCCTCCATTGATCATCCATCAGTGCTATCAGCTTTTGCATCCCTGGGATGCATCTCAAATTCTTGAGATGCATGTGTGTATAATGTATTTTGGTGATTGCTTCTGCGGGTACTTGTCTACTCGGGGCATAGTCTGGTGGTTGTCTCCCCGTTGTCTTTTGTCTCCTGTGGGGACTGATTTGCTTACGCTCCCAATATCATAGCACAGTCAGATCCCTCTAGAGACGATGTGGCTTATGAACCTTGATACATTGATTGACCAGATGTCACCAAATGTGGGATGAGCTTACTACTTCTCGCCAGATCATACACATCGCCTAGCCTTTCAGACCATTGATATTTTATAAGCTGTGTCTATTATGGCACCTGGATGAGCTTAAAGTCATTTCTGGCAAGTCAAGCATGTAATTCCATATGAATTGAGTTCATCTAGTTGGACTGGATTTGTGTAGTAGGAAGAAAGTGGTAAACAAAGTGGGTCAAGGACTTTTAAAATTCCATTGGAAGCTTGGAATTCCTTGCAGCCTGTGATGATGGATTGTGGTGATCGAATAAAATGAAAGATTGAATTTATCAGAAAATGAGATCAAGTTTTGACTAAAGCACATGAACCAAATCAATACTTTAAGAAGATCGTTTTTGAATTTTCATTTTTCACCATATCTCAAACCTATGCTTCTCACTTTTTCAATCTGGTCCTGATCAAGATATAAGGGGTTTAAATCTGTCACTCCACCACTTACATCATGAGAATGATCTATATTGTGGTTCTGATCGGATGGATATCAAGACTTCCGAGTTGTGATTTGAAAACTTTGATTCTTCAATCAAATGGAATCGGGATGGTATGCCCAATCATTATAAGCTCATCATTCTGTACCCCAGGTTTATTTATCCTTGATTGATCTTCAGAAATCCATCATTTGCATCAAACTTGCCTAGATGTTGATTCAAAATGTTGAGTAAACTGATGTAGCTAGAAATGGATTACCTTTGTTGAAAATGGAGATCAATTGGTGATACATTTTAAATTTAATGAAAATGAACTGTAATGGCTAATGTCATTTTGCGTACACACAGGAAGCATTATTCATAAAATGCGAACATTACAGAGAAAATGGTTAGATGAGCTGAGGATATTATCAGAAGCTGAGGACAGGATCAGCTTTGGGTTGAATATAAACCGTTCCGAAAGGACTGAGATCAAGAAATCACTTCCTCACTCATCACCATACCTCATCATCATTGATCATTCCACAAACAATCTTATCTAACTCAGTACCACCTTTAACCAATCAAATCTCACTTCACTTTTCTCTAAATTCAACAAACTCAATCACTCAATATGTCATACTCAAAACTCTTAGAACATATTCATTCCATTCAAAAAACTTTTGACGAGGTAGACCCACCTCTCAATGGTGTTCAAAGGCGACTTTTACCTTCATTGATTCTCGCCATCTGGGATTCACAGGTTGACATACGTGTATTAGAGATGGGTGATGACTTGAATGAAAGTGATATTGGGGCTTGGCTAGAGGCAACAGCGACCGAAGGACGTCTTCTTGATCAACTCAATCAAATCTCAATCGATGCAAACTTAGAAATCTCTCTTGTTGATCTTCTTCCAACTCCAGGATCCCCCAACTGGTATAGCCTTTGTGTGTTCGCAAGTATCATGAATGATTCCTCTTTTCTGGTTCAAACTCAGTCTGATTTATCTGAAGAAGAAAGTGAAAAATGTCCAATCTGTTTTGAGAACTTTAACATGGGCGAACGTTGTATTACAATCTCACCAAATGACTCACATTGGATTCACGAAAAATGTTTTACTAACTTAGCAAGATGTATGCCTGACTTTACATGCCCAATGTGTCGTCAAAGGCCTTCTATCTAACTTGAACTTTATGATATACGTTTGTCTTCAGTTCTTGATTAGATTATAATATATCTTTGGCTTTCTATAGATTCAATTTGTCTTAAAAAAAGATCATAGGACTTTTCATTAATCTGAGAATGTGTTGGATATGATCTTGTTCATCAAGTCCAATTTTCAATATTTTGAATGTGTACCTAGACATGAACCAAATCAGTTATCATTCAAAATCATGGATTACATTATTTTTTCAATCTAGTATCACTGATCAAATTCAAATGATATCAATGAGATTGACCTGAGCCACTCCTACTGAGAGAATCAAGTGAATCTGAGTTTTTCTCTTCTTTTTCAATCATGTGAGTGTGCCAAAAATGACCTTATCTATGATAGAAGTGTTCTGTTCTTGAATATAGGATTTAGAAAACGATCACAAGATAATCATGAACAATTTAAACAGAACAAAGAAGGAATATTGACATCATTCAGCTTGTGATATCACTGAATAAGAAAATTGGAAAAATGCAACATGATGAGAACCTCAATTGATGACTAAAGAAAGTGTACATATTGAGATGTACAATATCAAAGATAAAATATTTCCTTTGGGCCAAATGAGTAAACAAAGATTTTGAACAGGGTTGAGATATATAAGAGAGAAAAGTGGAATCCTATCTGCGGTAAGATGTGTAGATAAAGATAGAAAACCATGAGAGAAAAAGAAAGACAATTCCAAACATAATCTTATTATACAATTCTCCTTGAACTCAAGAATAATGAGTCATGAAAACAGATATCCTGAAAGGAAGCAAACATCAACTGATCAGTTTATGTACAAGATATCTTTCTGATACGATTTCATCCTCACAGTCTAAAATTCCTTAACGAACCTTCTTCATTCATCAATTGCACTCCTGCATCTTGTTATTCTACTACATCCACGGTTATAAGTATTTACAGCCATAGCAGGCTGTCTGCAGTTTCGAGAACTGTTGCCTTTTCGTGAGCAAGGGATGTTGTTTCTTGATAACGCACTGTAACTGATATACTTAGTCTTATTGGTATTTGTTGCATGTAATTCTTGGGGAACCGGGGTCGGAACGGCAACCGAAATAAGAGTGAAGACCAAGATAAGTAAAAGACTGGCTAATAATTTCATGATGATAAATATCAATTCAAGCCTTTGAAAATTATAGGGTATATAGTGGGTTCAAATATAAAGAGATGCACGATTAGCTTTCTTTAGGTTTAATTATAATAGAGTAGTTTGAGATGATCTGGCTGATTTGTACTCCAAGATTAACAAGCCATGGGATCTTTATACCCATTTTGAGAGGTTAGCATCTTTTTATTTTTTGAAAAAAATCTCTGTGGACCTATGTGATTGCAGTGAATTATTCATCAGGGGGTATTGTTGTTAATCTTTATTACGAATAGAGATATATATTTTTGAAATATGATCTCATCGTCTGCGTGTTTGTGATTGTGATCTCATCTCTATGTGTGCTCATTTGTAATGTTGTCATGCTTCTTATTTGGCAATTCTCTAGTCTCATCTGTACGTTTTCTCAACTCTTAGCTATATTATGTTTTCCTATTCTTCATCCATTCAAACTCGTCACTTTATCACTATAAACAACTTCCTTACCTACGACGTAATCGCTTCTTTGTGATTTGACTCATAGGTTTATGATTTGGCACACAGGTCGATTGTGTACCA
Source organism: Melampsora americana (assembly GCA_022264835.1). Lineage (NCBI taxonomy): Eukaryota > Fungi > Basidiomycota > Pucciniomycetes > Pucciniales > Melampsoraceae > Melampsora > Melampsora americana. The sequence continues at coordinate 636,973 of JAIFHY010000020.1, forward strand.
AATCCTACAATCATGAGCTTGCCTAAGCCCCTATTGATCGCGCGGCAATAGGCTTACGTACTACAAATTCAATCGCAACGTACCCGTCGGGCTCTCTTTGGGTTAATACGTACTAGCTTATAATCTAAGAGCATCTCCAATTGTTGGCGGTGATAGGGCGCGTCAAATTGAAAAAGTAGTCAAACATGACTGTGTATATAAATTTCGCATAAGAGTCGCTAAATTGAAAACATGAAAGGCCCAGCTGAGAAGCATATCTTTGGTCTCGATCTCTCGCAAATTATTTAAGCCTTACAATACTCCGAGGTCAAACATGGATAAATTTTCACCAAATCTTTGGGTTAACTTGACAAAACGCTTGATGCAACTTCTAGAAATATGACGAGGAAGTTGATTTACTTTACTTAACAAGAATCAGCTGAGATTCTTTGAAAACGGGTTGGGTATATTATGAACAAATACATTTCAACTTATGATCCATCTAGTAAAATTCTTACGGAAGATATAGAATAATTGTAAGGTAGAGGCTGTGATCGATGTCATCCGAAATTCCTTTTTTTTCTCTATTTCGGTGTATGTTTATGATTTGAGCTCATAAGAAGGTACTTTTGTCCATAAATCAAACAAATAGTCGAAGTTTTGAGACGTCATTTTGAACTTTTTTCATTAGGTGTCCAAAGAACAAATCGGTCTTCAAAACTCGAGTGAATTGACAGGAAGATTGTAACAAGATTTATGAGATCTATTGTAAATAAAAAGAGAAAAGGGGGATATCTCAATATGACTTCAATGGATCAGAAGTGAAGAGACCAAAGTAAGATTGAAGGAAGAATCTTGCAAGTGTCGTTGATGATCATATTTGGGGTCATATTTTGAGGCCGACTGACATAACATTTTCTCATGGCGCCACTCAATTATTGGGAGAATTAAATGTCTGTTTCAAATCCTTTTTCCCCAAGACACTTCAACAAAATTGGTTCATGAGAGAGTTAGGGGTATCTCAACGCCGGTACTGTTAGCTTGCTCAAAACAGTGGGGAAGAAAGTTTGGTCAGATGTAGACATAAATTTCCTGATGCACAGGATCAAGTTTGTCAAATAAACCAATTAAAATCTCACAAAAGAAAGTAGACTTGAACTTATTTCAAGTTCAAGCAGCCTCAATCCTATAAACATAAACATAATCATATCGTTTCAAAAAAAACAAACCAATCAATTTTCGTATATTCTAAAATAATAAAGTTGTATATATCACGAGACAAACTTTTTTTTTGATTTTAATTTGTTTAGTATTGGGTTTTCTAATTGTGATGTATGGAATGCCAAATCATTGAAGATGAAAAAATTGAATAAAGAGTGACAAAAATCTTGAAAGAAACATGAAAAAAAGGGTAAATAGATCAACGTGTATAAATTTTTTGATTTCAATACCTTTCTAAAACAACAAAAAGAAAAAAGAACAAATCCACCACCAAAAGAAACCGAAAAAAGGAAGCGAAAATCAACTTAATATAAGTCATAATGTGAACAAATCTGATAACATGATGAATTTTTTTTTGGTTGAAAAAACACATGAAAGAAAGCGCACGATTTTGTTCGCCGTTCAGCGTTTCCATTCAGCCAATCTAACTGCATCCTCACCATCCACCAAACTTCTTAAACTTCCAACTTCTTCTCCAAACCCTTCAAGCCAAGCCAATGCTTCAATAGCTTTTTGAACTTCAGCTTTAGCTCCATCTGTTTCAACCCCTGCTTCTTCTAATGCACTTCTAAACCTTTGTCTTAGATCCCATCCAGCTAATCTAACGACTTTGCGGGTTTCTTTTGTCAGTCTTTCGACTTCACTGTCTACCCAACTTGTGGGTGCATCTGCACTTAATGAGACCAGTTCGTTTAATTCTCGTTCAAGTTTGCGTCCAATGTTATGAGGGATTGCACGTGGAATATCCGAAATAAGGTATACTCCAAATGCGACGGCTATCGGTGAAAAAACCAAGCACGAAAAGGGAGTCAGTCAACTGTGTAGAAACAAAGGGAAGATGAAAATGAATAGCACTTACTCATGACTCCAATTGCCGCACCAGTCCATTTACGTGCACCTTTACTACCAAGGATCTCAGAGACTTTCACCATAGCTTCTACAAATGCTCTACCACCCGTGACACCAGTTCCAAAGAGTGTGAGAGTCCCGAGACCAACACTACCAATCAATGATCCATGAGTTAAAGCAGTCTCTTCTTCCACTTTTGATAGATCCTCTAGTACGACCTCCAAACCAATTCAATCTATCAAAGTCAATCAAGTCGCCAAATCCAGCGACACCCAAGGACTTAGTAGCAGCCGCGAATTCCTGTAACTGACGAGCTTCAGCGTTATCACCAGTTTTGAGTAGCGGACCTCGCGAGACCAAAACGACGTCTGCGGGAGAACATTGCCTTGGGATTGAATGTACGAGCTTTGGTGTCATCTGGACTCAAGACATTAGCTGTCGTAGGATCATGTCTGATGGTCTCAACCGCCTTCGCAGTGCAACCACGCGCCACATCCTCCTGCAACCAGGACACTATCTTCTAATGCAGCCAAGAAAGCCTTTCGGACATCCTCTGCATATTGAAAGATGGTTAAGAGGCTGTCGTAAACTGGGAAGTAAGGCTTAGGTAGGCCAAGAGTTTCTGGGAAGATCGGAAGTTCACCCTGCTTGATTTGTTGCATAGCTGAAGTAAGAATCTTTTTCCCTGAGTGATGAACCTTGAGGACTGTATCTTCTTCAACCTTGCAAACACTGTCTTCTAGAACACTCGAATTCGCGAGTAACTGCTCGTAACGCGGCAAAGCACTCCTGAGACGTTCGTTGCCCTCCTCATAAAGCTTTTGAGCTGCTTCAACATTGATTTGTGAGATCGTTGCAAGATCTTGAAGTAGATGACGAGTGTAAGTTTGAGCCGGCTGTAATTTAGATATCGATCGACGTAAGAAGACAAATGAAGAAAGAGAACGCTGTAAATGATCGAAAGGATCGAAAGGTGCATTCGATCCGACTTGAGCTGATGCAATGGCATCTTGAGAATCTACAAAGTGAACTAGTTCAGTTCGTTCTTCCCAAGTACCTGGACTAAGCTTTCTTAATTGTTCTCGAATCCTTCTTTCAGCTTTGACTTTATCCTTGATACCACCCCATTTGTTTACTACCACGAATACATAGGCTTTCTCTTGACTTGCAGCCCATAAGAATTCTTGTGCTGAGAGTGTGAATTGATTCTCAGCACTTACCACAAAGACCACCACATCAATTGTGGATTGTTTTGAAAATAGTTCCATAGTTGAGAGGGTATCACGATTAAGACCAGGTGAGTCAATGAAGGAAACTGAAATGTTTCCATTGCGGAGTAAGGAGATTGCATCCGCGCGGGGAGATTCTTCAGATTGCTTGGGACTCGTAGTTTGAGCGGCGATATAAACCTGCAAGGAATGGATACGTAAGTTGAAGCGAATCGAAACGGAATAGGTAGTACTGAAGCGAGCAAACCTTGAGTAATTGATATGGGCTCGATTGTTCATCTTCGTCTTCATCTTGAGCTTGAGAGACTAATTCAGACAGACGTCCGATTTCGAAGATATCATAGCTAGAAGGGTCCTCGATATTGTAAGTCATACCATGTGGGACTGCATGAATCTCTTCCTTCGAAGCATTATGTGACATATCCAAAATCTCGCACATCACCTCAGTACAAGGTTGTTGATCTGTAGGAGCTACCTCTCTTCCCAAGAGCGCATTCACAAAGGTAGACTTTCCAGCGTTTAAGTCACCAGTGACCAGGATTCTAGAGTTTTGATCCATGACTCGAGTACGAAGGTCGTGAAGATGAGACTGAACTGATTCCAAACGGGAGCATAACATTGAAGCCAAAGATTGACGCATAAGTAAAGATGATTCGATGTCTTTGATAGCACCTGAAGTTCGACGTCCAGGTAAGCTCGGGTGATCCACCGCGAGGATGTTGAGAGCTCCTGAAGGTTGAACATCGGTCACAGACTCGATAGTGGTAGCCGAACGTGGGTGACAAGCTGGCCTAGGTGATATGACCATGTCCATCAAACTCGGAAGCGATTCGACGTAAGTGTGGACTGAGTCCAGGGTTAGTTTGTGAGATGTTCGATTTGACCAAATCATTTGGGTAAGCTAACATCCAATGATCTTGACCGAATTCACGAAGACGAGAGAGAAGATTATCGGATTGATTGATGACTGATACTAGAGTATCTCGGTCTTCAACAAAAGCTTTAGTGTCTTGAAGAACTCGAGCTGCATCAGCCTCAGCATCGAAACTAGGACTCGATTTATGTGGGGAGTCTAAAGTATTAGACTCTGAGACCGATTTGGTTGGAGTTGTGTGATAAATTTGAGACATCGTGAAGATGTGGTTAGGGGTATCTGATGAGAAGTACCCCTAGATTGAGTGATATGATATTGATGTTATTTTGTCGATGATGATGATGGATGGATGGATGAGATGAGTTAACATGAAATTCAAATTCGGTTTAGATCGGCCCTGGGTACTTAAGGTAACCCTAAATGAATTTCGATTTTACTATTAAACTTTAGTCTAAGCTTGGATCAGCAACTGTCACAAGATCTGTCCATCTGCTGCGAGTTCAACTTGTGACTGTTCCAGACTTCAGCAGCATTCCAAACATCTTTCATCGTGATCCAGCTCAAAGAATAGCAAATCTGTTTCGGCAACGAATCCTTGCCCCTTTTCATTATTGCCTTCCCCTAGCTCATCAGAAGCTTACATCACTCTGAGCTTTAGGCTCACGTTCAATGATGTGCTGTATGAGCTTGCAGGAGTAGTGCATGGGTGAGAAAGTCTTGTAAGCATCATTGAATTTGAGGATGAGCATTGGATCTAGGCGAACATGAAGTTGATAAGTAGACCGAATTCATTGAGTTTCAGGGTCAATATTTTGTTCACTCTTCTTGTGGACTGTTTTGGTCACAATTGATCACCCAAGAGATGAACATACAATGATTAGATGTATGCATTCTGTACCTTCGCACAAAAAATTGGAAAGTCTAATTTCATTAGAAAGCAAATTCTCCAGTGGCTCAAGCCAGTTGAATATCAGAGGAGAATCGTATCTGTAGGCCTTCCGACCGAGAGTTCAAAATAAGCTTTCAGATGAATTTAGATAAATCAGTCTGATGAATTATGAGGAATCAGGTCTTGAGACTGAGTTAGATAAAGAAAGTTTTCTTCGCTTATATTGCGAATAAAATTATTGTGTACGTCATTTAAAAAATATCAAAAGGAATACGATAGCCAGAAAAGACACGTATGGCGAGATTGGATGACTCAGAGACACAGAGACAGTACGACAGTCATGTTCAACATATTGATTGTGATGACTATACAGCAGCTGGTAGTTCGAGTAGCTCAGCACTTTATCATATATACAAGATTGGAAGCACGTGCCCTTCATCATCCTCTCCAATGTCATGGTGAGCATGAGCTATCCAAAAGTGGACTCTCGTTTACATTTGCTCAATTTAAATTTCCTTGAATAGTATTTCATCAAATTGGGCATCCGATCAACTTGGGTACATATTCTGAGCCGTTATTGCTTGCTTGTAAGCGGATCGAAGTGTGGCAACTTCATTCTACAGTCACAGCGAATTTTGATGTAAAATTGAGGGTCTCGGTCTCAAAGTTGATGTCAAACTTCATAACATGTGATAAGATCAGAGTCGAGAATAAACCAGAAAGGGGATCAAACGTTTCAACATGACCGACATCCCCTACGATGAACTTGCTTCAATAACGGAAAGCCCTGCGTTAATCAAACAGTATGCAGGCGTACCAAGAGGGAAAAAATACTCACGCTAAAGATCATTCTTGATTTTTTTTGTTTCCCCATTTACCCAGGATTTCTGCCCTCCACATCGAAGGCACTTAGACGTATAGATCATCAAGAGCAGTTAACCCCCCCAAAAAATCATTCGGTTCTAAGATGTTCCCGTTTTTGGGAGGAATGTAGTATGTTTTGGATTTTGGAGTGTGTTTTCAAGGTACCTGAATCGAATCCGAGCTGTCGGTATGTACTTGAAGGTTTGAACAAGACATGTTTACTAATCTTGAAATTCAGAACAGCAAACGTGGTTTCCTAGGTAGCTGACGGGCCCTCATTATGCTACAAAGATGCAAGAAGACTGAATCAATTCTGCAGCGTGGTAGCGAGTCCACCGGATAAGATGAAAACGCTATGTGATCAATTTAGTCTCCTTTCTTGTCCTCCAGTCGTTAAGTGACGCCAAGAAAAAAATCACCGATACCAATGGATGTGTTATTATTGTTATCGTGCCCATCGAGTCTCGGTTGACTGATCAGAGGTTGTTTTGGATTTCGATGCCTTGTTAGACGGGACCACCCTTTAAAAGCTGACTCCTTTGATAGAAGTCAGGAAGCTTTATAAACAAAACCCTTACATACCTTATTTTTCATCTGAGCTCAGGGAGCTGAGGAGTTACGAGTTACGTTTTGAAGAGATTGCTTAAACGAAATATTCTCAAACCCATTCAAACGAAAGATATCATGATCTCTAACGGAATTGTACGAGGCGCTTTTTCAAAAGTGAGTTGACCACTTTACATGATCAATGCATCCTGCCTAAGTCTAGTTGTTGATTAGATTGATTGATATCTTCATTTGAAAGTTTATCAAACAATATGGCAGACAGATTGTTACTACCTACATTCAAGTACCACTTGGAATTATTCTTCTTTTGTTTTTTTCTTATTTTATCGATTTAGGTGTATCAAAATTCCCATTCACCTTTCCAGCTTCTGTAAGTCCTTTCCGATTTGTTGAACATTTGAGGTTGAAAAGGGACTTCAAGGCTTCTCAGCTCCTTATTGGAGAGCGACATATTAACGCTCTGTATCTTACTTTGTCACGTGCTATGATCATAAATCAAAATCATGATAGGTGGTTATGATGTTTGTTACATTCCTCACTATGGTGTTACTCCATCAATTTTCTCCTCAAAAGCTATCAAAAGGCTTTCACTGGCTCTTCAAACCATGCGCAGACTGGGTATTGAGCAATATGGGTCTCTTTTTTACTTCTTCCGTTCATCTTGTTAGTCTCTTTTCACTCACTCCCTTAGATGCTCTCAGAAGCAACATACTTATATTATTTTTGATATTTGATTTCAGGATACCCAAACGAGACAGTATGTCTGCATCTGAGATTGGGTTAATCTGTGCTCTCTTTCTTCCTTCCTTCATTGTCACCTGGATCGGTACAGTTGGAATATGCAAACTTTTACAAATCATTCATCCATCACGTGAAGAGGATTCATCAACTGAGGATCTGTCAGAGAAGTCAACCTTGGGAGGAAAGTGTTAAAACTTCACAGGATGATGGCTCTAGGGAGGATCCAAGACATGAAATCCAATTTGGAAACATAACTGAAACTCGCTCCAACTTATCTCATTCTGATTCCACTCGTTACCCACTCCCAACACTTTCTAGAGCTGGATCTGATTTGGAATTGGGACAAAACAATACAATGAGTACTGATACGCAAAGGAAACAATCAGATGGAGATTTCCAAACACATGATGTAAGTATCTCAATCACAATTCTCTTCAATCACAATTTCTCTCAAAATCTTCTATGACTGTGATACCTAGACTAATCTTCTGGTATTGGAATCAAAGCAGAAAGATGATATCTCTAAATTCAATCGAGAAGTGAAAGCTTCACAGCCTGAGTCTAAGGAAGACTGTCCTAGTAAATTGGATGTCAACTCTCTTTGACCCAATGGTCTATCTGATCATCTTCATCATCGGAATCCCTCTCTTTTTCTCACCTGGAGGCTCCAATCGTAGTCTACCTTTGTTCCTCAGTACGGTTGTCTTATCATGGATTTTTAGTCGAAGAGTCGTTCCGAAAACTTGGCAGATGATCCTTCACCCAATCTTGGTCACCAGTGCGATTTCTATCCTTCTGATCTTTATCTTTGGTTCGATCAAGGGTATGGGATTACGAGAAGGTACGTAATGATGTATTCTAAGTTCACTCACATCCTGAGTCGCAAGGTGCTTCCATCCGATAACTAATTCCCCTTCTCCTACCTTGGCATCGATAGTTTTGGGACATTATTCTACCGGTAGCAATTATCAGGTTCTATTCAGGAAAGACAAAGGTTATACTGGACAACCACCTGGCAGTGGTGATGTGATGAGTAGCATCCTTACCGCTGGGATTGTGAGTAGATCCTTCCATCTGAGAAACTAGTAAAAGAGAGTTGATTTCTCACTTTTTTGATCGCCCTCAATCTCGATAAGATCTGTTTGGCTTTCCCACTCTTCCGTTACCGTCAAGATCTTTATTCCAATTCGATTCGAATTCTGATTGTCATCATTCCAAACTGTTTAATCTCATTATTCTTATGGCCATTTTTGGCCAATAAGATGGGAATGAATGGGGATCATTCGATCACTTTTGCTGCAAGGTTTTTGTCTACACCTTTTGGAATCGAATTTATAAAAGCGACGGGTGGTGATCAGAGTTTGGTGGTAGGTTTTGATTTGTTTTACTGGTATTCTTGTTAGTTCTCATCTGTATCTTTTTTCACTCAAATCTCTTGGATCAATCATTTCTCAAACTTGTTTACATTAAGATTACTAAACTGATCACATTCAATCTATACTCTTAAACTCTTACAGGCAGTAATTATTCGAGACCAATTTTTCAGATTACTTCGAGTTCGGGTAAAAGTAGGATCAGATGATTATTTCACTATAGGAATGACCACTGGAGTGATTGCAGCAGCAATTGGTACCTCAGCATTGATCGGTAACAATTATCATAGAGCAGCTGCTACTTCTACAGTTAGTTTTGTGCTTTATGGTATCATTCTTTTATCATTGGTTGCTATTCCAGATATTTCAAAGTTTGTGAATAAGCTTGCTGGATTTTAAGTGGTTTAATAAAATTTCGTCGGGTCATGAAAAAAAAAATTGGATTTGCATATTGGGTTTAACTTTTGGGATACCCTTTTAATACTTTCCCAAACTTTTAATTTGGTAATTCATATCTTTTCAACATATCAAAAATTAGATTTCTAAGTTGTCACAATCAAATTGATACACTCCTACACCTTTGACTAGACTTTAGACCTTTTGCATAATCTTTTTTTTTTTGATTTTTCATCATTTTTCTCAGTTTTAGAAGATTAAAGTTTTTTTTTTCTAGAATTTGGAACATCATTCATTTTGACTGTTCAATTAAGAATTGGTTGAGACTTAGATTGTAAAAAGGAAACTGCATTCAATTGCATAAACCAAGTACTAGAAATTAATATTCTTGATTCACAAAAAAAAATACAAGATAATCTAGAAACATACTCATGAATTTATCTTGTTCTTGTTAAAAGGCAATGTAGATGTGATTATAGGGAGAGTATTGAATTTTGGATTATTGAGTGAGTGAGACGCAAGTATCATTTTGTCCCCAAGAAGATCCCTAAACCCTAACCCATTGTTCCCAAGAAGAGGAGCTTTGATTAATACAAGAGCATTTGATTTGAAAAGTTCATTCGACCATGATTATGTAGAAGAACAAGAACTTGCCACAAGAATTCTCTCTCAAATACCTCCTAAACTTGACGTGCATCCCTTCACCAAGTAAAGGGGTGTTGAATTTGTTCTTGAAGATAGTAGGCAGGAATGGTATGGGATTCTGGTTAACTTATCCAGCTCCTTTTTTGGGTTGTGTCATTTGAATCCAACCAGCTAGCATCAAATCCAAGCCAGTTACGTGTTAGAGTGCAAGAATTGATCCTCCACTACTCATCAGAATAACCCCTGCATGGAACTTAACCTGAATTTCTCAAGCTACAAGACGCCGATTGGCATCCGAGGTGACCAAACTCCTAAGTGACAAGATGCTTCAAAGATGGGAGAAAGATAATCCAATCAAAATGGCTCAGTTTGAAGAGTTAAACTTGTATGGGATATATGATGTGGTGAGTTCGATTACACTTTATCGATGATGTATGATCTCAACAACATCATTGAGCTTATCACCCCTGATGATCAACCTTCAATGACGCATAGTGAATCTGATCTTGCGAACAAATCCTCGTCCTCATATTGTCCACGAAACTAAGAAAAATTGATTTCCCGGCCAATCAATAAATCTTGTGCATCAAAATCAGCAAACCTCATAGTAGTTGAGGTATCAAATCAGATTTGAGTGAATATTTGCGATACCCATCTATTGACAATAAGAAGTAGTCTCATTAGAAAACTTCTGCAAAAGAACCTGAGAGTTTGGTAAGTTGTGACTCATGTGCTATAAGTCCAAGCGCAAAGCCTACGGGGTCATCAGTTTGGTCCAAGAATTGATAAACACCTTTCTGGTCTAAAGAAGGCGTATGCCACGAAACAACTTTACCTGCCTTCACCTGCTTTTTTCTCTTTTGACTCATTTGAACCACTGCCACTTGACCTTTGAGCCCGGTCAATTTGGTCAGCCCTTGAAAGAGAGCCGTGAGACAGGTATGTAAGCTGGGAATCTCCATGGAATCAAATCAAAGCTCATTGATCTATGACCACTTGTGAACCTGGTTTGTCAACCATGACATGGCCAAGAAGCAGGAAGTCGAATGATAGATCTTTCTCAATCCCCATCTCTCTTTCTGTGAAGACTAAAACTACATAAACATACAAAATTAAATGAGATGATATCATGGGCTTCATTCTCAGTACGTCCAAAGAACTTATCAGCCTAAAAGACCAACAAAAGACCTGAGTGTGAGAATGAATGAAAATCGAATCCGGGTGAAGTCTGATGAGATGGTGTGAGAATGAATGTGTTGATAGAGACCGAAGGCAATTGAAGTTACCAAGAGACAGGGAGATTGGAATTAGAATTGATAAAACCAAATCAGTACAACCAAACTTATGTACTTCCTTCAATCGATCGATTCTCTTCCAATCTTGATCAATTATTGAGAAGAAATCTTTTGGAAATAAAGTAAAAGCAAAACAGTTTGAAGTGAATTTGTAATTCTTTGAACTTTATCTTTTAAATCCTTTCAAGTTCAATTCCATCAAGCTCAGCTAAATCCTTTTTTAAATGTTGACTTTGGATTTGGAAAGACTTCAAGACGATTGAAAGGAAGATTGATGATCGAATTGAGGTTGAGTGTGCTTCAGACTCTTAGGAATTCTTTGAAGAAGCCATCTTAATCTGATTAGTCTCTACCCAAAATTAAAATCTAGTTCAGCATCAACTAATCAAGCATTTCAGCCATTTGATTGGTGAGTTATCTTATTTTATAAATCTCGCCTTCACTCTGCACAGTCTCTCTCTCTCTCTCATCATCTGAAATGTCCAATTTGATCAAACCAATTTGGGAAATTTTCAAAACAAAAAAATTGAAACTTAACCACACTCAAGCCATCTCTCTCCTCCTCAGTCCTTCATTTACCATTTTCGATCAAACCTCTCAACATATCCAATCGATCAATTCTAACTTTTCTCTCCTCTCTCTCTCTCTCCTTCATTCTTCTTTTCCTTTCAAAGCGATCGATTGTCTTTAAACCTTCAACTTGAATTTTCAAACCAATTCTCTATTCACTTTGAACTACGATTATCATCAGACATTCAACTTTGAGCATAATCCATCAAATCATATCAACTAAAACTTCAACATTTTCGAACTCGATCCGTATTCAGATCATCTCAATTCTCTCTAGTTTAGTTCTCTCCTTGATTTTGTAAATCAAACCTGGTAAGTTTTAGAAGAGATTCTTTGAAAATGTTGGTCTCTTTAGATCCGATTCGATCAAACCAATAAAACTGTGCATCAGCTTACGGTTAGTGGTACATATATATATGCCAAATCTAGAGATATGCCTTGATGATTGTACAGATCCTATATCTGTACTCCATCTCAGCCTAAACGTACATCTTCACTCATACACAAACGCATACCTCACTCTAAATCGGTTTTTTTTTCATGTATGCTGAAACTGATGATCAAATGTTGATCCCCTTTTGTTTATTTTATTCTTTTTCAAAACAACTCCAGACCAAACCCGAAGAGAAACTCCCCAAGAGGACGGTTGAGAAAGAAAGTCAAAGGAATCTGGTTCAAGTTTGAAGAAAGTGTAAAAGGATTGATTGAAAGAAAAGGAGAAGAAGTGCAAGAGTTGATTTGGAAAGGAAGTGAATGAATTGAAGATTGAAAAAGGGTTTTAATTTCGGAAGTTGATTGCGGATTGAATAGGAAAAAAGAACCGATTGAAAATTAAGTTCTGTTACCCGCTCTGTTCGGTTGAATCTTCAAAGTGATCTGAATTTTCATCACTTCATCTCCAAAAACCCATCCACTGCTTCATCCTCTTTACTTATCAATCTTACATCCCAATCAAACTTACAACTTACAACATACTCAGAAGCTAGGAGAGACCAGTGGATTGGTGTTGGTTTTTTTTTATTTAACGAACATCTTGAATATTCAAAACTGGTGTGTTCAACTTTCAACCCCTCATCCACTGAAGCTCTGAAAAAGACTCCTCAAAAACACAGACAAAAAACATCAAAACTGATCTTAGTGCTACATGCTTGAATAGCTCCTGTCTGTGGACTTCTTCTCCACTTTTTGGGCAAATTCTTTTGATTCAGGGCAAGAAGCACTTCTCCTGCCTCTCCTTTTAGATAGATAGAGAGAGAGAGAAACAGAGAGAGAGAGATTGGTAAACCCTTGGACTGAATTCTCTAAACCTACACGCATACTGAATCCAATCTTACTCTTACTCTTACTCTTACTCTTACTCTCTGCCTCTCTGCCTCTCTGCCTCTCTCTTTATTCTACAATACAACATTGAATTTTAATCTCCTTTCGATTATCCATTCCTTTAATTTTAATTCTCCATCCATCACTCTTGCTTCTAAACTCAATCCCATCAAAAGCTTTCATCTTCAATCATCATTCATCAAACCAAACAATCTCAATCATTCAAACATCATCAAATCACTCTCAACATCATCATCATCATCATCATCATCAAAAGAGAATTTACAAAAAAAAGAAGAAAACAAGAAATCCAATCAAACCATCCTTGATTTATCATTATTATTCTGAACTGATCTTTATTTTGCAATCCTAATCTTCCTTAGAATCTTCTCCACATTTCCCTACTTCGATATCACTCAAACTCGCCGAACTTCACTTGATCACCAAGATCAATCATCATTAACTTGAAGACTGTATAGTAGACCTAAACTACAATCACATTCAGTTCCCTTTCCCTCACTTCACTTCACTTTCTCAATTCTTCTTCTTCTTCTTCTCCTCCTTCTCCTTCTCTCTACCTGTCATTAACTCTTTCCATCTCTCTCTCTCTCTTCCCATCTCTCTCTCTCCTCTCTCCCTTAAACTTCTTTAGTCATGGTCGATCCTTCTTCTCCTCATTCTTCCTCCTTTCTTTCGAATTCGATTCCAACTCAATCTACACCCAACTCTCATCAACCATCTTCATTACTCTCAGCCACCACGCAACTTTCATCTAATTCATCCAATTCATTCAAAACTCAACCTCGTTCTACCACTCCTTCTCGATTTCTCAATTCAGGATCACCTCTACCACCTACTTCAGCTTATGCACTGGTCTCATCCACTCGATCACTTGAAACACCCACCAGTGATATCAGAGCAACCAGTCCTACTGCTCAGCTTGGATCATCCTCATCTAATCAAGATCAAGAACATCATCATTCTCATCTCAACCCAAATTGGTCTCATCCTCGAAACTCAACTCTCTCTTCTACAGCTCACTTTGACTTTTGTCATCCATCCGCTCCTCCCCCTCAAGCTTTGATCGATCTTCATCATGGATCTTCACGTCCCTTCATCCCATCTGGAATTGTGAAACCTAGCTCTAGTATCTATGTCAATCCACCTACACCAACTCAAAACAATCCTCAACTTGATTGTTTTTGGGCAATCTTGGATCGTGAGCTGAAGTGAGTAGGCAACCAATCAAATCGAAAACTCTTACAAAACGCTTCAAAAGAATTTCATCAAACCTTACTGATCTCTCCATCAATCAATCACACAGGTTTATATATGTGGACCCTAAATTGCAACGTGAGCTCGAAGGCCACAGCGATCAAATCTTATCAACATCAATCTATAACTACATTCATCCTGCTGATCTCGATTCAGTCATGTCAGAACTTGACTCTGAGGGCTCTTTGCCTTCTTCAGGATATGAATCAAACCAATTGAGGACACAAGATCCTAGATTGATGCAGTCTAGTCCAACTTTGACTTCCTCTGATCCTATGCCACTTAACCAACATCGAGTGATTGAATGGTTAGTTTGATTTTCTCAATATCCACTTTATCTATTTCATTGCTCGGTCATCCCTTCAAGTTGGATTGCTCGATAAGATCTCTCTCTCTCTCTCTCTCAAGCTCATTCGTTCCAATTCAGGTTGACTTTTCAGTCTTCTGATCATGGTAACCTCCTCTTTCTCCTTTCTTCAATCTTCTGATCTGGTCTCAAGCTTCGGTCAATTCTCCGAACCTTGACCTGTGACATCAGCCGATCTAATCTTAATTCTGTACAGCCACCCTGTCAAAACCTAATCTGTGCAAAGTAGACCACATATATGCACTGCCCCAACTGTATTTCACCACCCCCCAAACGAGTGACAGAGTTGTCTATGTAAATGCGATGGTTCACTGACTAACCTTTTTTTCCTTCACCTCTCTCTCTCTCTCAATCCACATTCATCATTCGGACTACTGTGCTCAATCTGATATACTGTCCATCTCACCTTCTCGTTCATCTTCATCGCAGTTGTCGATTCGCCCGTTCTACTCATCTCCGCCGTTTATTGAAACGTGAAGAAGGATATCTTGGGTCCGAGGTTGGCGCATGCACTCTAGTCTGATTTCCCTCCGCACTCAGCTGACCATTCTCCATCTTTATTCCTCAACCTATTGTGTTTCATAGGATGGTGATAATGATCACACACCTTTTCAAATCTTTCTCAACCCAATTGGGGATACCCATTTATTGTGCTTCTTTCATGGCAAAGGTTTGTTTGTTCTTTGAATATCAGTTTTACTCCATAAAGCCTTCTCAACGATCTCAACACTCTTTTCAGATACCAGAGAAATGACCACTCAATCCCAACATATCGAATCGTTACCTTCTTGGCCTCCTCCTCCTCGTTCTCATTCTTCATGTGGACTCATCGAGCCTAGTCCTAGCTCCTTCTACTTTCCGCCTGAGGAATCTCGTAAGCTGGAATCTGCCATGGTCCAGTCTTCTTCACAGACCCAAGGCAAGACCATGTCATCCACGGATCGTTCATCTTTCAAGCAACCTCAGAAGGGCTTGGATGTTTTTCAAATCTTGGACTCTGGTACCGGTGCTGTGCTCTTCTCTTATCCTCCGCCTTCTGTGTCGACTTCAGACGGATGGTCTGGGTCATATCGACCAGAAGATTACGCCTGTTTAGCTATAAATGCTAAGAAACCCAGTGAGACTGATGAGCCTGCTAAGACCACTTGCTCCACCAAGTACCAAACTCAACGCAACTTGTAAGTATCGAATGAACGTGACTGCGAATTGAAACATTGTAAGGTTTAATTTTGAACTGATCAACATACTTACTCCGTGTTTCGGTCCCCACCATTTTCCCCGCTCTTGACGTAGTGTGAAAGACGGCTCTCTTGTTCCTGTGAACCAGTCTTTTGTCATCAATTATGGTTCGATAACCTTTGCTTCATTTCGTTCTGGAGTTCCTACTATCCAAACAGCACCTGTACCACCTACTCGTTCACCTATCATGCCCCCAAACAAACCACCACCTATAGAAATTATCCATGACTCACTACAACCCGTCTCACTCGACATTCATCCTGCACAACCCAGCACTGTTCATCATCGTGCGCCCAAGCGGCCTCGCACAGATTCCTACCCTGACATCATGACACCGCAAAGTGCAACGAGCGTACAAAGCCACCATCAAACCGGACATTACGCTTCTCATCCGCGTTCTGCTCAGCAGTCACCTTACACTTATGCCCATCCTCATCATACAGGGATCGGGGCAAATATCACCCATGGTTCAGAATTTACCCACTATACCCGACTCACCTGACCCATACGGATCGTCTCAGTACACCCACTTTTCTGGAGAGCTATCACCCACTATGGCCTCTGCTGCTGATGTCCTCGGATCCTTTCATCGGGCCCACTATCACCATCCGCAGTCTATGTTGGCGTTTCAGGATTTGCATCGGTCCAATCCATCTGGCCCGTCACTCGAAACACATCCACTTTCTCCGTTCGATACCAGTTTCAGTTTACAGGGACTTGCCAATATGGCTGCTGGCAATTATGCCCATCATCGAGCTGCCTCTGATTTCTCGGCCGCCTCGGCCTCTTCCTCCCCACGGCCGGGAGAATCCTTTGCTGCTGCGGTTGCGATGGTCATCTCTCCCACCACTCCGACCTATGACATGCGCAGGCGAGCTCACGGGCATTCAGCATCAGGTGGACATGGCTGCACATAGCCTATTGGGTATCGGTCAGAACTATGTTGGTGACGGTTTGAATTTCAATCATTCTAACAACTCAGTCGTTCTCACTTCGCCTGTTCAACCAACACTTCCACCACCGCCAAAACAGTCTCGAGTACGAGTGAACGTCCAGAGTTCACCTGCGCCGGTGGCTATGCTGAATCATCAGGTCTCGACTGATGGACAAAGTTCTCAAGTACCCAGATCTTGTTCAAGTTGTGGAGCTCAGAACAGTCCGGAATGGCGTAAAGGACCCAATGGGGTCAAAAGTTTGTGTAATGCTTGTGGTTAGTGGAGATTTTTCTCTCTGGTCCTGATGGATTCCTACATCAAAAAATATCTTATTGATTTGAACTCGTTTGATCCTTGACAGGTCTAAGGTTTTCCCGGGCTCAAGCTCGAAAGTCAAAGTTGTCACGAAGCACCCATGCAAATAGTGGAGCTAAGAAGGGCGAGAGCCAAGAGAAGAAGAAAGCCAAGAAGATGATGAACAGTTCGAGTACGGGAATTAAGGAAGAACAACACGGATCGAGTTCGAATTTATTACAAGAACCAGAAGGATTTTATTCACTTCAATCACTTCAACAAGTTACATCTGAAAGTGGATATCCAAGTTCAACTTATGCAGCTGTATAAGCCTCAAGAGGTTCAGAAGGAAGCGTTTTTTTTTCTATCATCAAGACTTGAGGATGAGAAGGATTGATCATAAAGCAGAAAGGATTTCTAGGATTTTGGAAAACAATGTCGAGATTATTTTTTTTAAAGCGAAAATAAAATTACAAATATAATAGAATGAAAGAATGAAGGGAAACCACTCTACTTTTTCAAGAAAGAAAAAAAAATCCTTCACTTTTCTTTTCACTTTTTTTCTTCTCTTCTCATTGTCATCTTTTATAACTGATTTCATCTTTCAATTTTCATTACGTTTTTTTTTCACATCTTTTACTTTTCATTTCTTTCCATCTTGCTTGAAAAAAAACTTGTAATAATTTCTTTTTTTTTCTTCCGGATGATTTTATGATGATGATGGATGATGTGATTAAGTACTAAGATGGTTCTGCATGATATAGATGATTATATCGATGTATAATTTTTTTTATTTGAAGTGATTGTGTTATATGTATATATATATATATATATGTATCTTAAGATCTTATCATATACATGGATGATCATCATCATTGTTGTTGTTGTTGTTGTTGTTGTTGTTGTTGTTGTTTTCTACCTTTTTCTTTAGCATTCTTTTTTCATTTTGATTCTTATGGACAAATGTGTAGCGCTTATGGTCTTTTGTAATGTTCTTTTGTAAGCTGTCATTTTCTTTCTCTTTCTCTTTCTCTTTCTCTCTTTCTTTCTCTCTACCATTATTTATACATCCAATCAATTGTAATATCTGATAGTGATGATGATGATGTATTCTTTCTTTTTTTTTCTCCATTTTTCTTTTATATCGTATCATATGGTTTTTTTTTTGTATGATGTTTTTTGATCTCCTTTTTTTTTTGGTTTGTAGCATTTTTTCCTTTTTCCTGAGATTGGATGGAAGGAAAATGAAATTTTGAGGTTGAAGAAAAAAATTCAAATAAACTTTATTCAAAAAAAAAATCAAGGTTTTTGAGTTTTTTCGGGTTTTTTTTTCGTTTGGTTTGGTTTAAGATGATTTGAGATGATTTTATAAAAAGGATTTTTTTTGGATTACATTAAAGATATGCTAAGTATATTGATTATGTTTTGAAATTAATTAATCAATACAAATTCTCAGTTCACCCCCCCCCCACAAAAAGAAAAAGAAAAACACTGTTGGTCTAACCCCCATGGTGTTTTCTTTTGGTACTTTCTTTTGGTTCTTTAATTTTTTTTGTTTTGTTTTGTTTCATGGGTAAAGTGAAAAATGAAATGAAATGAATTGAATTGAAGAAAAAAATCAACTTAAGGTTTTTATGTATTCTATGTTTTTTCAATTTTTCATCAACTCTTCATTCTCTTTTTTTGCTTTTTCATTTTCATTGATTTGGAAAAAATAAAAAAAAGATGAGGTTTGAAAAAAAAAAAAAATTAAAAATTTTGGTATATGTAAAGGAAAAAAGAAATTGAAGGATTGAAATTGAGGGAAGGAAAGGTTTAAAAGATTTGTTTTTGGAGGAATTCTTTTTGTGATGATTTGATAGTTTATTCAAAAGTTTATCTAAAAAAAAGATTATTATTAGAAGAAATAAAAGAAGAAGGGTTTTTCCAGCTTCGAAAATTCATGTGATTAGAAAATTTTCATTGAATTTTCTTGATGAATTAAGTTAGATTTTTAATGAGGAAAATTTAGGTTTTTTTTGGGGGATTTGATTTATAATGATTTCTTCTTATATGTACCTTATGATCATCATTATTTGAATTTGAAAAATAAAGAGAAGAAGAAGAAGAAGAAAAAGAAGAATTTTTTTTTTTTCTAAAAATTTTTTTTGGGTAAGGGTTTATTTAGATTTCAAATTAGATTAGTTTAATCAACTTTGGATTTAGATCATTTTGATGATGATCACTTGTTTTTAAAGAATTTGATTTGGTTTAAATTAAATTTTGTGGAATTTGATTAAAGAATTTTTTTGGTTTCAGAGAGAAAGAGAGAGAGAAAGATTTTGAGGAAGGAAGGAAAAAGGGTTTTTGAAATGAGATTTGTTGGGAAAACAAACAGTTTGAAAGAGTTGAGGTTTGAGAAAAAAAAACTCATTCATGATCTTTTGATTGAATTTCAACTCTTATTCTTGGGTTTTTCCTTTTTTTTACCATCCATTTGATCTTTGATGATGAAATAAAATTGGGGTTATCAAATCATCACTTTTTCTTTATCTCTCTCTCTTTCTCTTTTTTTTTCAAAAGAAAATTCAGAGTGGATTTAATTTATCATGGATTTATTGGGATGGTTTATTTCAATTAATCTTGGGATTCTAGACTCTTTTTAAACCTTATCAGGTTTTTGGGGTTTCATTTCAAAAATTTAGTAGTTCTTATCAAAGAGAGAGATAGAGAGATAGAAAACTGTAAGGTTAATTTTAAGAAAACTTTCTGATTGAAGAGTAAGGGACTGGATTTTTTTAAAAAGATGATTTATCTTGAATGGTTTTCTTTTCATGATCTGATGATGATGATGATGATGAAGTTCAGTGAATGAATTCAATCAAAATTGAGAAGAAGAAGAAGAAGAAGAAGAAGGAAAGAAAAAGCTTTGATTTGAATTAATTGAATCATAACTTGAATTGTTTATCAAGTAAACCTTTTTTTGGGGAGGGGAGGGGAGGGAAGGGGGATTTTGAAACTCTTGATTGATGAGGTTTTTATTAAAAGTTCTTGGGTAAAATTTAAAATTAATTTAGAAGAAAATTTTCTTTTTTGTCAGTTTTGAATAGATGATGATTTACAAAAAGTAGTTGAGTAGTTGATCCTGTTCTTGTACTCCTTCACATACACTTCAACTTTAGCCATAATTATAGGTAGGTCAAGGTAAAGGGGCAAATCTAGTTGATTGATGCATGTAAGTTGTATTGAAATTTAACATGAATTATGTAGAATAGATACATGATAGATGTACCCAAGAATGACCTTTTTTGCAAAGTAAGAAACTGAGGGAATGGACCTTTGAGTTATTTAAGGGTAAACAAATATAGACATGTAAATTTCCAGAAAGGTGAGATTGGTATACCCTAATTCTAGTTGGGTTTTAATCTAGAGTCTTTACAGATTTTCAAATTTGTATATAACCTCATCATCTTCAGGAAGATGTTTTCTTAATCACTTACTTCACACATTTCAGTACACCAAATTGAACCTTTCCCTTTTTCTGACACATTTTGTTTGAGCTTTGAATTATTCTCATTGGGTTTAAATATAAGTTCATTCTCAAATTCTGTAAGCTCATATGGTCTCCATAGAGAAATTGATGGGGTTTACTTAATCCCCACATTTCTTGAGTATGAGAAATTTGACCTTCCTCCTTTGATGTCACTTTTCACCACCAAGTTTCTTCACAACACACCTCCCACATGTAGCAAGATACCTTTGACCATTTGGAAGTAGGTGTTTTGTCTGTAAGGTGCAATTGATCATTTCTCTGAGGATTGAGTCTTGATATTCTTGAGTTGTTCTTTTGATAGCTGACTCCATGTCTTTTGCACAATACAGATCAGCCATCCCCTTTCCTCAATTTTGCTTTTGGTCTAAACTCTTGGGAAAGATGATGTTGTCTTTGCATCCTTTGTATACAAGCATATCCAGGGAAAATGACAACATCAACTTGGGTAAGGTTGATTAACTCAAGTCTAAAGATACAACAAATGTTAGGGGATGGTGACCTTAAAAGGCTAAAATGTCTTTCTCTTTGACAACAAGTCAAAATATCAAAACACACTGTCTTGGGTTTCAATAAAAGATCCCTCCTCCCTGTCATGTAAGAATAAATAATCTTGTGTAAAATAACATCATGAAGGACTGATGTCGGGCACGGTAATGTATAAATTCTATGTTGACAAAATTCCGTGTAACCCCACATATCTCACCTAAAAACAATGAATTGATCATGATTGTTGCATGGTAAACTAAGGTACAAAGGAAATGTATGACTATTTGAAGCACTAAAAAATTACTGAATCATGTTCCGATTAGAACCCTAAGAATCTCTACCCAGGCAAATCCTATGAATCTTCAGAGCTTCGCTTTGGCACCTTTGAGGAGTACATCGAGTTTTGTGGCAAGCATCATGTTACCCTTAACCTTGAGTTGACCACTAGAATTGTATCCATCAGGTTGAGATTCAATGTGTGATCGGTGAGGAGTAATAAAAATTGTCTGACCTCATGAAGGCTTTTTGCCCATTCATTTTACCGTCGGCGAGGTCTTTGAATACCTTGTCTTCCATATTGATAATCACATCTGCCTTAGGTTTGGCTGGTCCTAAATAGACTTTTCCTTCCTATTCGGTTATAGATCGACTCGAGATGAAGATCAGAATGGTCGATTACAATGCATTCATAATATCAAAACCAATTGATAAGAAATCAAAGCTCATCTTACTCACCTTTTTGAAGTCAATAGTCCACTGTCCTTCTTTACCAGAAGTGCCTTTTACATTTAATTGAAAAATCCCATTCACTTTCTTCATCTGAGCCTTCTTTTCAGCTTCTGGCATCTGACACCATTCAAAAAATTCGTAAGTCTTAATTTGTCAGTCTCTCCAAAAATTCAAGTTTGACTTCCATGACTGATAGAAAAATCTGTACTTTTTCGAATCCTGCGGCTATGGTTTCAAAGATAACTGAGCTTTCAACTCCTTCTACTTTTCTGAAGTTTTTATAATAATCAAAATGATCGAATCAAATTGAGTTCAATTTATCGGTCTCTTTGATCAGTCGATTGCTTACAGGTCTGACATCTTGATCAACTATTGAGAAAATGACTCGGGACTTTAAACAGATATCTTGAATGTTTTGAAATCGATTTGAGAGAATCGTAGAGAGATTGGAGGAAGCCAAAGGGCGGTGAAGTCTGGATTGGTTTGTTCAAATTAAATCAGATTCATATTACGAGGAATCACATGTTGGACTTAAACGTAATAGGAGTGAATTTATGCATGATGTCACTGTACCGAGCTCCGCCCCCTATGTCCAGGGACTCAACTCGGATCTTCCGAACCCAAACCCCAGGAGAGACCAGGGGACTTGAATTCTTATCCATCCTCAAATTGTTTTGTTCAAAAGATAAGGATGTTCAAAATTCGATCAACTCCAATAATTTTACTGTGAATGATGGTTATTATAAACATCTGGTTAAGTTTACAAGTACCATGGAAGAATGATAAGAGGTAAGATATTCACCCTCTGTACCTGTTCTCAAGGAACACTCTGAACACGAGTGATAGAGATCATGACGTAAACTCTCTACTATGAATCTATACCAAGATAGTCAAGTATTTATATCTTTAAGCAGAGATCATCAGTACAAAGTGAAGAGAGCTCGTTCATCTTTGTCTGATGAGTGATAAGATTTTCTTCTTCAAGCAGAAAACACAGAACTGGAGTTTGAGTGATTAGCCCGATGCCAGCTAGCTAAGGGGCCGTTCCGCAGGCTCGATACGTATTCAAGAAAAGTGTGGTGATTAGAAAGGATAGATGCAAACGGTAGGTATCAGTGAAAATGATTATTAGATCAAAATCTGCAACCAGCAGGAACACGCCTGAAGGTGGTCACAATATGGATAAGATGAAACACGAAGTAAAGATGAGCGCGCGTGTGCATAGTTCCAATCATGGCCCATTTGAAATGGTTTAGATCGACGTGAAGGAAACACTTGTTACGGATCAAGATAAGCGAGTGTAACTAAAATGCGCTTGTTATCGAAAAGCATAATTAGCAAGAACACACCTAAAGGTGAGAAAAGCAAGATAAGGATAAAACAAACATGAAAAGATGAGTGTGAGGGAGAGGATTTAGCAGGGCAGGACAATGATTCAGATCAGATCCGACCAACTGTTCATGATGCCTAGGATCCATGTAGAAACATTGAAACTTCCTTCCATATCTTTCATTTATCTGGTTTCCAATCATCATTAGTTCGCCTGTCGCCAGATCATGTCAATGTTTGAGACAGGGTTAGCATCACTTCCTGGTGTAGATAACATGCCTTTATAGCCTTATCAGCTTGAAACTTGTTCCTCGGCATCCCGGGTGTCTACTCTTCTATACGGCATCGAGCTTGCGAGGTTGAAAAGTCCCGCGAGGGGTTAGGCTTCTATAAAGATGGCTGGCTGAGCGAGCCTGTGGATGCGTATTCTCAATTGACCCCCTTGGACTACAGCGCTTCAGCACAAGGACAATGTCTCGCAGTCATTTCCTTCCCTTCTATCTAATTTTGGCGCTCCTCCCTTCACTTAGCTTCTCCATCCTTAATAAACCTTTTCTAGCGAAGTCCTCTTACTTAGAACTTGAGAGATCACATGGAGAAGGTCTTGATGATTATCTTCTAGTAGAACATGTCCCAGATTTGCAACTGGGACAACAGAAGCCAAATCGCGGAAGTCTCAAGTCTTTCTTTGGTTTCACAAAGCTTACAGAAAAACTTCCACAGCTTCTCAAGACTCAAACTCGAATTAAGAATCCCGAGAATAACGTTTTGATTAGCTGGGAAGTGTGCTACGATATTGCTGAAAAGGTTGCTAAATCATCCAAGTCTCCTGAAGTAAAAGCCACTGAAATGCAAAACATAGCCAAGGCTGTCCTACAATTAGGCCCTCATTTCGATCTTCATCAGGATAGATTTGATACAGTTGAAATCAAAAAGTTGATCTCTATCATCAATCTTCTTTCTCTTTCTCTTGAGAATGATTCTTCAAATACAGCAGAGAGGATCTGGGCTTTTGGAGCACTCTCATTCCTAAGATCTCGACTTCCAGAGGAAGATAGAAACTCTGCACACTCTGCAATTCCTGCTTTCTGGACAGCTGTCGACTTTGGTAGGCCTCGTGAACAGTTTCTGCTGTTTTTCCTGCAAGGTTAGGTAATTCATGCTTTGAACGTAATCATCTCTCAATAAATAGTTAACATTTGTTTGTATGCGGTTATCATTGATCAGACAAAGACTTGGGGAAAGTCGCTCAGGAGATGTGGTCCGAAGTTCCTTCCAAGCTAGAGACATCCGAATATGGTGAGTAACGAGTATTACACGTCCATGTATACGAGTTTTCTACTCATGATGCTTCTGTTAATCTCAGTCATTCAGGAGGTAATTCAAAGGGAATCGATAGTCAATTTGATCATGAAACAGATGCGCATGGCTAGACATCGCCCATCAGCAAAATTTCAAAGTCTTTATCTGGAGTTCATCAACTTAAAACCTCCCATAAGTTATGAAGAAGCTGTATCATTGATGAAATCGGTTATAAACCATCTGGAACACCCAAACATCCCAACAGATGGCTTTGATGAGGAGGAAAACACAGTTCGACTGCTATTACATCTTGAGGAATATCATCCAGCGAGCTATCGACAATTCAACCGTCGATCGATTGAATCACGGGAGGTTCAAGAAAAGATACTTGGGAGGGACATAAGCTTTCAACTTGCAGATCAGACACTACCTTCAGGCGTCAAAAGTCCTTTTAACGCAACTACGAGACCCCAAAATTATCAATGGACCGCTTATCACCAAAATCTTGAATACCCTACAACAGGAGCAAATGTCGAGTGCTCAACTGGGAAGATTATTCAGAGCGCTCAACTTCGTGGTCAATAGAGACCGGTCCATGTATACGTACTTTCATAACCGACTATATGATTACAGTGAAATGGTTCCAAAGCTCTTTGAGATGTTAAAACAGCGTCGTTATGGTCAAGCAGACCCGGCCTCGTTCCCACGGGATTCTCTCGAGTACCTCATCTATATCGAAGGTAAGTCAATTGAATGATCATTGAAAGATGTCAGACCAAAGACTTAATAGCCATATTTTTGCATTTCAGACGTAGGTCGTATAGCAAAGCAGTATAGGAAAGATCTCGCAAGTCTTCTAGTATCCAAAGGAGTGCTCACCAGGAGTGATACTACTGCAGATCTAGCCAAATTGGTCGGATTCTCCAAACAAAAAATCCTTGAAAAGACTCTATATGAGATTTTTAAGAAGGTGTCTGAAGCCAAAACATTTGAACACAACGACAAGGAGACAGAGGTCATACTTGCCGAATACATCCTTCACCTCATATCTTTCAAAACGGATGATATGGCACTATACCGACATCTTGCCGCCTACAAGAAAGACCCACATAAGCTCCCTGCCAGTCAGACGCAGGCTTTCCAAATGCTTAGCGAGGAAATATTTCGATTTTTTGAAAATACCTCTTGGGATCATCATCAGTCATTTGATGAGTTCAAAGTGGCTCTTGAACAACTTCAAATTCGGATACCGTATATGAATTACATGGCACAAGACTTTCGTACTGGTTGGGACAAAGCATTGGGAAAGCGGATAGGTCAGGTGAGGAAAACTTGACATTTTTTGGGATGACGCAGTAGATGATCTGGAGAGGATTTACCGGGTGGTGCAAGATGGGATTGTAGCCCTTCTGATGTTACTTCAACATTATTTTGATTTTTACCTCATTGTACATGCATATCTGTGTATCCAGACTTATAGCGTGGTGGTATCCATTTTGTATCTTCACTAGAGCTTTATTTGCGGGCAAGCTCGCCGTCAAGACTTAAGGGGTCTCTTTCTAACTCCTCTTGGGATTCAAGATAGTCTGAAGTTTCTGAGCGTCTCTTGTTTGAACAAAGATTTTCCTTTTAATCAAGCAAACAATGATAAAAGATTGCATTGTTAAAGAAAGCAATTATTAAAGAGAAGGAAACTGACAAGGTATGGAATCAACATTTGATTCTTTCAACAGATATTTTGTTATTGAAGATCCCCTTCAGGGGTATATTCATATGGTATATGAGCAAGAGATTCAGACAGAAAATGCAGATCAAAGGAAACATACAGATCAGGGATACACAAATATTAGGTCTCAATCTGAAACCCCATGTAAAGAAACCAATCCTGACCCACTTTAATATTGTCAAATTACGGAAAGGTTTTATTTATTTGGGTTGAGATTTGATGACCGATGTGGAAAGGAAAATTGTCAAAAAAACCTAGTTGAATTGGTCAATATAGACTAAGCTACTCCACCACCCCCACTCCACCCCCAACCTCCTCTGACCTTTCAAAGTCCCTCAATTACTTACCAACATGTTGAGCGATGATAAGAGCTGCCTATGGTGTGTGTGTCTAGTCATATCTTGGATTGGTGTGTTGCTGGGGCTCTCAAACATCTAGGGGCCACCCAAATCAAAAACCTGTCCTCAAGTTTTCAAAATTAAATTGGGTCAGGACAGGGATTCTACACAGGTGTTCAAATTGAGTTCTGATCTTTGTGCACTGCTATTATACTCTCAAAGTATAACAAAATAAAGAAAGTATTATTCATAGACTGACAAAGAGAATCTTTGGTGTAGAGAAACTCACATATGTTAGTGTCTAATGGAATGATTCAAGTCAAAGCAGTAGAAAATTTCCAAGTACACCAGAAATTGAGACCAACAAAGGGCAAACATGATAAAAAAGATGTCATGTGATTATTCACCATAAGATGAATGAGACTGTGTAATTCAAGATTCCTGAGGATCTTCATCTCTTGCCATTTTTAAAGCTAACCCAGTTACCCTGGTACGCCCAGTCAATTTGTTGGATAGAAACTATTCAATCCAAGATTCAAAACCCATCTGAACCAGGCAGGGTCAAAAGTGACCATCAAGGAATAGATGGCTAAAAAAGATGATCACAAACAAAAACCTCCTGCTGAAGCTGCTAAGGTAGAATCTAGCTCATCTACCTAATGATAATAAAATAAGATACATTATCTCAAAACAAGATACCCTTTTCAGGTCCTAAGACAAGGTTCTTACAAAACCCTTTAGCCCCTGGCAACTGTCACACTTTCTTGACATGTGTTTGTTCCTTTGAATAACTTTCTGCTTGAATAGTGGGACAGGGTTGTGATATATTGATGAGATACAAAGCAGAATCTGGACACATGCCCAGACTTGTGCTCAGATTGTCTTTGGCTGCAAATTTGGATTTTATGGGCAAAAGCCCAGGTGTGGGATTCAACTTTACAGCCCAACACAATCTGGCGTGAAGTCAGAGCACATGCCCAAATTCTACTTTGTATCCTAAAATCAATATCATGGAATTGGTAGTGCAGACACATGAGAATTGATTTGATGTGAAAGGATTGTGGTGGCTTGGTTCCGGTGATCCATAGTATTGCATGATATATAGATATCGAGCAACCTTCATCACATCTAACCCAAGGCTCCTGAGGGTAAGGTTTTGATTAAGAGGGAAGTATGCTATGCAATTGCTCAAGAGGCTTCTACATATGAGACACCTCATGTGAAAGCTACTGAGTACAGACCACAGCCACAGCTTTCAGCCCTGATCTCAATCTTTCTCAATATGATGCTCAAGTTGAACCCCAAACAATCAATTTTCCTTTTATTTATTTTGAGAATGATCATCTGAATCCAGAAGAGAAGATTGGGTCTGTTGGGAAATTCTCATATCTAAGATCTTGACTTCTGAATCAGTAGATAAGGACTGTACACTTTGTGATGCCTGAGTTCTGAATAGCTGCTGACTTTGGTAGGCTTTGGGAGAAATTTCCACTGTTTTCTCCACAAGGTGAGCAATTTTATTTTGGAACATAATGATCTCTAAATAATTGATACTTCCATGTAATTGAATGCAAACCACATTCAATAAAAAAAGACTGGGGCAGGCAATTCAGGAGATGTGCTTGGAATTTCCTTCCAAACTAGAGACATCCAAAATGGTTAGTGAGCAGTATGAGATGACCATGTATAGGAAGTTCCTAATCATGCTGCTTCTGTCATTATCATTTCATTAGAAGGTAATCTAAATGGATTTGATGGTGTATATCTTGAAAAAACAAATGTGTGTGGCCAACCATTATGCATCAGTCAAATTTTGGAAACTTTATCTTGTGTTCATCAATTTGAAATGTAACATAAAGTGAAAGAAAGCTTCCAGATTGATGGAGATTGATTATAAAACATTTGTATCACTAAAAATTCCCAAAAGAGATAATCTTAAATTACAAGTCAAACATAGTTTGGTTGCCATTACATTTTGAGGAAGATCATCATGAGAGCAACCTAAAATATACACTACTGATAAAATCACCATATGTTCAGGAAAAGATACCTGAGAGTGACAGATGGGCAATATCAAATCAATCATGTTATGTATTTTGGGTTGTCAGTCATAAGTATAGTGTAGTGTAATTATTAGTGAATTTGTTTTGTTTCTGAGGCTTGTTTTACTGGTTTCTGTTTCTTGTTGATCATTGTTTCTCATCAATACTAAAATATATCAATCCTAGTATGTAATGATATCAGTTGTTTAAGGTTTCTCTTCTTGATCTCTTTCCTATCTTTTTGGAAAGAGAGAAAGTGGATTTGCACCTGTTATATATACATAGTTGGTCAACCTAATGTTCTTTGATCACTTGGAATCCAATCAGATCATTTGCCACAAGCTAGCCAAAGCTCATCAAATATGTCTCACTCTAGATATCTTTTTTAACAATAAATCAGGTGAATCAACTTGATTTTTTCTTTTTCTGTGAACAAGATCTTTCACAGGCCAATTAAAACTCATCACCTGGTTCTCACACAGGATATCCAATAACTTAGGTACACATATGGTGTTTTCTATCATCTTCAAGTTAATTTGTTACTTGACTCAACCTTTGTTCTTGTTCTTTTGACTTTTCTAAGGTGTTTAGGTTTTTGCTTGGTTACAGAACACAACTTATACCACTCTTACAAATGAATGAGATGTAAAGAGTCATTTCTGGGGTATCATGAGTTACCTTAAGCTGGGAATCATTGGCTAAGCTTATCAGGTTGCTTCACTTTTTTGACATCTTAAATTTTGAAACAAGGGTATCTGAAGGCTTGAAACACCTTGATAAGTCAACTTAATTTGCCAAAAGACTTCAAGATATGCAAGGCAAGAGATGATCAGTGAAAGAGTTCAATTCAAAGAAGAGATCAGTTAAAACATATTGATTGAAGATGAGGAGAATTTCAAATGGAGATGTATCAAAACAGAGATCAGCAGAGCTCTGTATCTTTGTATGCTGGTTCCATCTCTCTTTTTGATCATGAGACACAGCACTCTTCTTTGACAGATTGATAGAATAGAGAATGAGTTTGTTTGCTCTGAATTGGTCAAACTGGCAATGGATTGTGAGTGTAAGCTTCTAATCAAGAAACATGATTGGGATGCATCAATATAACAAAGTACATCAAAACACCGGTCAGCTCAGGTCATCTTTTTGAACTGCAGCTAGGGCAGATCAAGGTGTAGTTGAGACTAGCCTTGAAGAACTGTAAAATATTTGTCTGTTATCTTGGTAGAATAAGAGGCTGTACAGGTGAAAGAACAGTACAGGTAAGCTTGAAAATGTACAAGCAAGCTGCACCCTGCTTCACTGACCCCCTTGTGTAAGACCTTTTCTAAGGTCAATTTCAAAAGTGCTCCCAATGCAGTAAATCAAGACCACCAATATCTGATTCTGGTGTCAAACTGAGATTAGATCATAAGACATTATTACATGTGGATCATCATGCTCCTATTGACACTATAAGCTACTTTTTCTACAACATAGACCAGTTAGCAATAAACTTCTTGTGCAGTACATTTCAATAGATTGCCTTGGTGATTGAGAAAGCAAGATTATATGAGAATATCTTCATGTTCCTTTGGATGACAATGGTTAAGTTGAGTGTGATCAATCTCCTTGTGACTGATTAACTATATACATAATCTCATCATTGTGGGAGATGTTGATTAAAAGAGGTCATCAGGTCAAGCTTTGAGAGACTTGTTTTGAATTTTGATTTGAATTACAAATTCTCACTCAAGGTCACCAAGGGCCTTATGTATTGATGATCACAGGCAAGGTTACCTAGACCCCACCAGTTATTTGATCCTGTCATAAGGTTCTTACACAAGTGTGGTGTTTGATCTGATAAGGTAAGCATATCTTCTTGTAATTTTACGTTACTTAAGATGGATGAGTAGGGTGTGTGGATACTTATTGAAGCTCGTCTGGTATGTTTTGATTTAAATTGGTTTTGAATTGACTTGATAAGCCGATTTATCAATCTCCGATTTTAAATTCATATCAATCCAACTTCACTTCATCTTCATCTTCACTTCATCAACTCACTCACACTCTATCCTCATTCTGGTTTAGCTGTCCCTCAACACCACACCTAAAAACTTATCAACAACTCTTCCCCCATCAGTCTTCTCTCTACACAACAGCTCACAGACTCACCTTCACCACTTACCCTTCATCAACCTCCAACGGCTCACAATGATAGGTTTCAAATTCATTCCTTCAATCCAACCCCCAGTGTGATGTTTGTTATCATCAATCTTGATGCTAACATCTCCTATGGATGGTTTTCTCCTGTTGGCTAATGCACAGCACACCCAAAAGACGGATCGAGACAGATGTGATGAAGATGTGAGTGAAATGGACTTTGATCTTTCTCTCTATTCAACCGATTGATTTTCTCCAAATGTTCTGATCTCGAACATTAATTAAAACATCTGTGGTACTTCAATAGGCTCATGTCGGATTACGAAGTGACATTGGTGAATGATAGTATGCAGGAATTCTATGTTCGATTCTATGGACCCAACGAAAGTGAGTAGACTAGCATCCATCAAACCATCTCATCAAAGGGCGGAAAAGCACTTAAACTGGCTTTGGACTTGATCTTTAGCTCCCTTTGCGAATGGTGTATGGAAGATTCACGTTGAACTTCCTGATCAGTATCCATACAAATCGCCTTCAATAGGTTTCATGAATAAGATCTTTCATCCAAATATAGATGAACTGTCTGGTTCGGTTTGTTTAGATGTGATCAATCAAACATGGTCTCCGATGTTTGATCTGATCAACATCTTTGAAGTCTTTCTACCCCAACTTTTGAGGTATCCTAACCCTTCTGATCCACTGAATGGAGAAGCAGCTGCGTTACTAATGCGTGAACCTAAAAACTACGATGCCAAAGTCAAAGGTAAGCATCTCAGAGCTTTGATTTCCATTCTAAGTTGAGCAAAGACTGAAGTCCTCTTCTTTAACAGAATATGTTCAACGATATGCTACCAAGGAGAAGGCAGACGAAGCTGGTTCGGAAGAAGAGGATGAGGATGATGAGATGAGTGATTTGGGTAGCTTTAGTGATGGTGAAGATGAACCAGCTGGAGAATTAGAGCTATAAAAATTGGTCCTTTGAATGTGTTCATCTTTTCTTTTTTGATTTCATCATCTCTCTTTGTGTTGATTTTTTTGATCTTCAAGTTTAACCTTCAATCTCATCTCTTCTACCTGTATTGTAACTCACTTTCTTCCTAAACTTGGTCCACTTACTGCAATTTCAATCTTGTCTTCATTCTCATTCTCATGCTCCTTTTTCCGTTTTTTTTGGTTTTTCCTTTTTCTTTTGCCACTAGATACCCTTCTTCTTTTGTTCTCTATAAATGAGTAGTAGGGTGTTTTGTTTTTTTGCTTTTTTTGTAGGAAAGGATGTGATCATTCTTCTTTTCTTTTCTTTTCTTTCTTTCTTTTGTTAATCATTTTTTATGGATTCTTCATCTCATGCTTTGTATCGTGATTTTTTTTTTCAATTGCAAGATGGTTGTGAATTTGGACCCAAAGATTTTCTTCTTCTTTCTTTAGAGATGGTCTTAAAAGATTGAGAGTTGAACAAAATGGTTTGTGTACTCTACAACCTAGATCGTCTAGTATGAGTCTATCTCAACAACATTCACTCGAACCAGGTTTGTAACAATAGGATAATCAGATTGAGCTAATTAGTAACATTGATCTGCTGAACGGAATCAGTTACCGTGAATACAGGTAATCTTGACCAATCCTTAACCACAAAGCTCAAGAATCAAGTTAACTCAAGCTGGAAGTATGTAGCTTGACAAAGGATCACTTTTGTTTAAGAGTCTCTTGGAAATTGACTGCTGAACGGATTTTCTCCTTCCTGTAAGTTCAACGCAGGAACACCAAACAAAAAACGTTCCCCAAGAAAAGAGATACAGAGTGACGGATTCCGTCTACCTGACTTACCTATCAACACTTTAAGAACATTTAGTCAACTTTGCTGAAGTCTACCGCTTATACAATTTGAATACATCATGTGAAAGACTTGTTTGAATCAATACTCATAGTCTTTATCAAGAACTTCATCCTCAAAGTTAATATTGAGCTGGAAGACCAATATTTGGTGTTGTGTCTTGAATGACAGTTGGTCAAGGAAAAGAGTTGATCAAATCCAATTAGCCAATATTCATGATTTGGTACACAAACATTGAGATGATTTCAGAGAGTTGAACAAGATCTCACAGACAGATCTTGCTGTTCATCTACACAAGACACAAGTTTGACTCTGAGGGATGCTCAGAGTAAAATTGAATATGGGGAGCCCTCAAAGATACTAAGGTTTGAGCAACACAAATGGGATTTTTTTTCTTCACCAAATTAAATTAAATTCTAGCTTTTAAAAAAGAAGAGAATGGATCAGGTGAAGAGATCTTAAAGTATCATGGGAGTCAAAAGCCATTCACAGACCTTTTTCACAATGCTCTTGGAATCTAAGAATACCTCAGATGAAAGAATCTGAGGTAGAGATGTTAATAAACTGAATTTTAACTTTTGAAACTTACTGATAATGGTACTTAAAGTGAATTTCAATTTACCTACCTACTTTTTAATCAAAGATATGTTTGATTGAATTGATAAAGTCTTATTTGATCTGATCAAACTTCTTATTTGATCTGATCAAATCCCATCAGGTTAACTTCATCCTACAAATTTTCATTCTAAACTATGTGACAGGATTACACTGACAGAGCTTATTTGTATGAAGTCGTAATTTTCCTGTGGGATCAGGGAATACATTTAGAGAAACAAAGGATCAAAAGTGCAGATTCAATGCAGATTCAATGTAGACTATCTTATGCTACACCACAGGGGGATTCTGGATCAGAAATGGTCTGACAAGTCTGAAAACATTGTGGTGAGTAATTTATAGGAGCAATTAGGAAAAATTTAAAACTTTTTAGTGCTTAATAAAATTATTTCAAAGTTTCTTTACATTTGCAGTACTCAAAGTTACATATGTACGCGCATATAGTTGTGGTATATAGTTTTCTTTGGCGGGGAAAAAAACAATTGAAGTATCTTCAAAGTATATTCCCCGCCAAAAAAAAACTATATACGGCAACTATGTACATAAATCTAGTTGCTTTGAGTACTGTGATTAACATTAAGAAGTCAATATATTATTATTTTATTTCACCGTGGTCAAGTGGTAAACAAGCATATTTAATTTTAAATTTGAATTCATATACCGTCATTCCTGAAAAGCTTGTCCCAAAAGCTTTCAAGAATCAAACAATTGTTTGTACAATCTAAAAGGGAATTGAGCTGATTTCGAGTAAGCCAGGTCATATTTGACCTGGCTACAGACCCTGATCCAAGTCCCTCCCTGTCCAACATTGAGATCTAGATCCGGTCTACATATCAAATTGGACTGAGGCCAAACCCACAGTTAGCCAACAGTAAACAGCTTTGAAAACCACTTTCCCTTTGCATTACCTCCACAACCCTTTCTTTTCCTTTTGAATCGCTCATCCCTTTCCTCCAATCTATGGTGAAACTCAACTTTCACCTCTCATTTTCTTCACAAACACCATCACTCCAGCTGGGGATTCAAGGGGGGCACTGACAGGTTTCAGGCTTCTACTCCCTCAGCTCACGGTTAACCTGATGGTTTTTGGGATGGGGATTGACAGGTTTCAAACCCATCCCACTGTGTCTCTCTATATACAAACACCATCGCTCCAGCTGGGGATTCAAGGGCGGCACTGACAGGTTTCAGGCTGCTACTTCCTTAGCTCACGGTTAACCTGATGGTTTGGGGGATGGGGATTGACAGGTTTCAAACCCATCCCACCGTGTCTTGCTACTTCAGCTCTCTCTATCATTGCACACTCCATCTGAACCAATACAGCCTATGAACTGAAGCTTGTTTCCAGTTCTTTTGATTGGAGTCATTGACTAGTTATCTGCTCAAGCCTCAAGCTCAATTCAGTTCTATACTGTCTATTGTGAGTTATGTTCATTTCTTTGTCATCATCATCACAAACTGACCCTGCTTGATGATCTCAGTTTTAGATTCAATATCTACATTCAGAATGCCCTATCAAAAGTACGACCCTGCAATTAAGGTTTTAGTGGTCCACATGTTGCTAGATCAAAAGACCAACAATGAGATACAAAATACTCTACACAAGCCTATATCTTCAAAATCTTTTTGCCAATGGATGCAATTGTATCACGAAACTCATGCGGTCATTCAAGATCCACACAAGTACAAGCAACAAGGCCGACCACGTGTATATGGACCAGCTGACCGTTGTGGTGATTAATTTATAGGCGTGATTAGGAAGAAAATTTAAACTTTTTTAGTGCTTTAGAAATTTATTTAAAAGTTTCTTTATATCAATATTAATAAATCAATATAATATTATCTTTAAAAATTCACCGTGGTCATGTGGTAAACAAGCATATTAATTTTAATTTTAATTTACATAATATTTTACAAATCAAGAAAAAAGAAAATTGAAAATTCAATTGATTACTAAAATGAGGGATTTAAGAAGAAGATCTTAAGAATAAATTAAGTTGATCATAAGAAGAAAAGAATGGAAGAGTTGAATTAATTAAAGAAGAATGATTAAAGAGAAATGACGTCAAAAGTGGTAAAATGATTGAAATTTAGGTTTTTCAGAATTAATAAAAATATCTATAAAAGATGTGATGACGGGAATGGATTCTTTGATTGATTTTAGGTAGGGTTTGATAAGAGCAGAAAGTGGCTTACCTTAGAGAGAAGTGATGAAAATCAAGGAAAGAGGATGGGAATGGAGGATTTCAAACATTTCGAACACGGCTTTAAATTCAAAACCGTCCGAATTGGCCAAAATTGGAGTTTTTCATTAGTAATACATATCAAATCTCAACCGAATTGGCTGAAAAATGGCTCAATCGACGCAGAATCTAAAGGTTTATAATGTACAAACTTCACTTTAACCATATCAAGATAAATAAAAAACTTTTATAAGGAGAAACTATTGAAAATATGAAATTCGGGAATGAAAATCAGCGCATATGTAATAATGGTAAACTGGCTGTATCATGGGTTTTGGCTTCTGTATTAATATCTAATATGGGTTTTCAACGTGTAATAACTTACAAATTAAGGTTTTCTCAATATTTACAACTCAATAACTTCATCATTACTCATCAGAAAGTGGGATTGTGGCGTATGGTCTTGGTTGGTAAAGAGAGCTCTATTCATTGCACTTTAGTAATCAAAAATTGGACAAGATTGAAAGAAGTTAGTAATTGTAAAAATCAGTTTTGGCTTATTTAGAATCAAAAGAAGATCAAATTAATAATCATGAAGGCTTACTATGAGTAATCATAATACTATAAAGATGAAAGATTACAAGATTGATCATAAGAAGAGGCTATGACGTGGTTAAAGGTATATTGAAGTGGTAAAGAAGAGGTAATGAGGCTGTTCACCGTGTATTTCTTTTGAGGAAAAGGTTATATATAGCTGTGGTTTAATTGTAAAAAAATTTTCTTTCCTCTTTTCCTTATCTTCTACGTGGCTATTATTTTGTTTATCATTATAAACTTATTTTAGTAGTATCAGATCACTTAAATACACCCTTTATCAAAGTTATAAAGAGAAATTTACTTTAAAGAATAGTATTGTAAGACTTAAAAGTCATTTGGGAATGATACTAATAAAGTATTGAGTTTAATAAATCAATCAAGGCGCTTTTCTCTCATAATTAATAATGATATTTCTTTTATTTACTTATCAGTATTCCATCAATAAGAAATTATTGATTGGTCTTAGAAGAGCAGTCTTAGACACCTTCTACTATTATATTTAGTAGATTATCCTCTTCACGTGTTGTATAACCCTTGTTGGGTTATAAATACTACACCATGAATTTATTGAGGAGCTGGTCTGAACCAATTCGACCTTGTTTTTAGATGAAATTTGCGACCAAGTGTACAATAACAGTGGTGTGATGGTGTCAATAACCACATTGCAAGTCAAACTGCATCACCAACTACTAATCACGCTCACAAAGGCCAACATCAGGCATTCCCTACGATCTGGTTGGGCTCGACAAAAGTTCCTTGATGAGCTTAGTCAATATCCTATCCTGCCAAACACCTTGTGTTCACTGGTAAGATGTCTGGAAGTTGTAAGCTTCCTTGACCAAGATGTATACTAACTTTTCACTTGGTCTGCATTACAGATGAGAGTGCTATATGCAAACGAGACCTTTTGAGGTTCTATCCTTGGTCACCCAAGGGTTCACCCGCCCATAGAACAGTTCATAACATGTCCGCCAAAAGATACTCCCTCCTCCCAGCAATTGGAGTTAAAGGTGTTTTGGCTGTTAAAGTTAAAGATGGTAACATAAAACAATTAGACTTTGAGAAGTTTTTGAAATACAGATTGGTTAGTTTGTTTTTCCATCATAACTGTACAAGAATTGACAATTGACCTCAACCTGTCTTGTATGAAATCAAGCTACCCCGCATGCAGCCCTATCCAGCCCCAAACAGTGTATTAATCCTGGATAACGCTCAGATACATCATGGTGGCCAGGTTGCAAAATTGTGTCAAGATGCAGGTATAAGAATGTTTGAGAGCTTTGAAATGGGGATCTGACAGCATGCGCTTCAGCACTAAGATCAACCTTTCGACAAGGACTTATAGAATAAAGACTCTGACCTGACAGCATGCGCTTCAGCACTAAGATCAACCTTTCGACAAGGACTTATAGAATAAAGACTCTGACCTAATATTAGTTCAGATTGATAGATAAGATGATTAGTTAAATTAAGTTATCACTAATGTCAATCTGTCAGAGCAGGGATTGTTATGATTCAGTCCAAGAACCTTGAATCTAATAACATAAATCCCACGAGTGATTACTCACCTGTCAGAGCAGGGATTGTTATGATTCAGTCCAAGAACCTTGAATCTAATAACATAAATCCCACGAGTGATTACTCACCTTCATCCAAGAAAGATTGAGAATAACTTGGATCAGTTTTTATTTCTTTCTTATACAAAATGATCAATAGCACAAACAACATAAGAAATCATAACATCAGAAATAGAGACTTACCTGTCAGAGCAGGGATTGTTATGATTCAGTCCAAGAACCTTGAATCTAATAACATAAATCCCACGAGTGATTACTCACCTTCATCCAAGAAAGATTGAGAATAACTTGGATGAGGGAAGAAATTTTACTCGCTGCTCTTCCAGGTATATGAATGAAATACAGGCAGTACAAGTTAGGTTTGAATTGAGTACATTCTGTATGATTGAAAACTCATTACATAACACTAATAATATGAATCATAAATGTAATGAAATATTAAGATTGAAATTCACTCATGTAATATTCTATATGTATGACTTTACTTTAATATCCCCCCTTTTTCAGCATCATTTATTTAGTCATATTGTTGAGTTTCAAAGCATGATCGAGAGCAAGTGGACCCAAAGGTTTCGTCAAGTGATCCGCCAACATCTCTTGAGTAGGTATGTGATTGATGTCTAGAGTGTTGGATTCTATAAGGTCACGAATATAATGAAAACGTCTATCAATATGCTTAGATCTTGCCTTGATACCGTCGCCAGTGGCAGTAAAAATAGCAGAAGTGTTATCAATGTAAAATGGTGTTGGTTTTTCGAGTTGGTGCATGATGTCGAAGTAGAAGGATCGCACCCATGACATATGTTTGGCGCATTCTGTTGCCGCTAAGTATTCGGCCTCGGATGTCGACAGAGCCACGACCGTTTGGCGCTGCGACTTCCAGCTTACTGCCCCATTAGCTACTGTTACTACATATCCAGTGACTGATTTGCGGGTAAGGGGACATTGTGAGAAATCCGAGTCTGAGTAGGCCTGGGGATCCGCAATCCCCCCAGAGTAGGTAATAGATAAGTCTTGAGTTCCGCGAAGATATCGTAAGATGTGTTTCGCCGCGGTCCAGTGCGTGATTGTCCAAGCAGAGTTATACTTAGATAGTTGGGATACAGCGTATGAGATATCAGGTCTTGTACATGTAGCGATCCATTGCAAACATCCCACTAACTCTTGATAAGGGATATGTTTCGCTTCCTCGATATCATCAATTGTGCCTGGCGATAACATTTGTTTTTGGGGTAGAGGTGTTTTGGCTGGCTTACAGTTGACCATCGTGAAACGCTCCAGGATCGCTTCGATGTAATGTGATTGTGAGATCTTGACGACAGAGTTGTCCGAAGATATATCTAACTTGATTCCTAAGTATAGTGTTGGTCGCTCAGTCCACTTAAGCTTGTACTTAGAATCTATGAAAGTCTTGAATTTGAGGAATAGTTCGTCATTATTACAGAAAATTAAAGAGTCGTCAACATGTAGATGAAGGATGAGGATACCTAATGTCGAGTTGAGAACGTAAACAGCTGTATCTGAATTGATTGAATGGAGTTCAAATCCGGCGGCTGTTGCCCCAAAA
Source organism: Melampsora americana (assembly GCA_022264835.1). Classification (NCBI taxonomy): domain Eukaryota; kingdom Fungi; phylum Basidiomycota; class Pucciniomycetes; order Pucciniales; family Melampsoraceae; genus Melampsora; species Melampsora americana. The sequence goes on from JAIFHY010000020.1 coordinate 675,891, forward strand.
TGCTGTTGCCATCGTCTGGCTGCCTGCTTGGTTCCGTACAGGGATTTGATTAGTAACCAAACGTGATTCTTGAGAATGGGGTGTTCGAAACCCTTGACTTGAATGGCATAAACTAAGTCTTTCATGTTGCCGTTGAGGAATGCAGTAACAATGTCAAATTGTCTTATCTTCATCCTACCTCTCTTAGGATGTTTGATGGTTGATAGTGCAAGAAGAATTCGTAAAGAGTCGAGTTTCCCCACTGATGCGTAAGTGTCTTCGTAGTCAAGACCCTTGATCTGCCTATTCCCAAGCACAACCCATCTAGCTTTAAAACGTACAACTCTGTTATGTTCATCCCGCTTCTTGTTAAATATCCACATCCCCCCAAGGATATTAGCCCCTGGTGGTGGTTCTACAAGTTTTCCGACACCATGCTCCATGAGCGAATCATACTCATGCTGCATAGCCTGGATCCATGCCTGCTTGTCAGGTCCGGACATTGCCTGAGAGAATGTAGGGCTGTCTGGATCAATTCCGTTAGATGCAGTGAAACCGTAATGATCCGGGATGACTGTTCTATGTGGAGTGCTCATCATCGGTGAAGTTGATATGGCAACATTTGATTTGGAAGAAAAACCATATCGATCTGGTGCTTGGCGATTTCGAGATGATCGTCGTATCAGTGGTGGATCAGCCTCCGCTGTAGATAATTGGGTCGGATTTGTCGTGTGTGCAGGATTTTGAACCGGCGAGTCATTCGAGCATTGAGGCGTGGGAGGAGCCACCTGCATCTGTATCGGACTCGAAGATGATTGTAAAGGTGATGCTTCCGGAGTTTGATTCGACTGTATGGAAGACAGTGATGATGAACCTCTGGATTCCGGACCCAATTGATTGGAGGATGGTTCAGGTTGAACAACCATGATTGGACTAGAGTCACTGCTAACGACCGAGGTTTTGCTGATCGATGATGCAGATGAGTGAATCGACGGCGAAGATTGACTTGTTGTATCCCGTATCTTCGTATCTTTGACGAGCAGTGTTTTCTTCCGACGTATCGTCACATTTGGATGCAGCGGCGATTGTGAAGAGGGTTCTCCCCGAGGAGCATGAATTGATTGGCTCAGAGGGATTAAGGTAGTTGGATGGTATGGGGATGGTGGTGGGGATTCCACAACCTCAGGTGTTAGGCTTGGTGGAGTTTTCAACTTCTGATCTGCATCATCAACTTTGTGTTGATTCTGTCGAGTCGAAATTGATTCGTCCGAGTATTCGGGAAGGATCAGCTCTTCTGGTACATCAGGAGAGTGAGAAGGATGAACGGCGGGAAAGATCTCCTCCCGGTAGACCACATCCCCGGTCACCAACACCTTGCCAGTCTGCTTGTCCAGTAGACGAGCGGCTCGAGCTCCCTCCTCTAGACCAACGAATATAAAGCGTCTAGCCACCGGCGCAACTTTCGATTTCTTACTTCGATCCATAGCAAAGCAAAGAGAACCGAAAGGCTTGAGACGATCAGTGTCAAAGGGGTGTACGTGACCCGGGATCATTGATTCAAAAACTTCCATCGGTGATTGATGTTGAAGTGCCGCAGATGGAGAGCAATTGATTTGAAGACAACTATATAATGCAAGTTCCCCCCATAGGTAGAGAGGGAGACCCGAGTGAATCAATTGAGATCTCATCTTGCTTAGTAGTGTGAGATTGTATCGCTCCGATACAGAGTCCGCCATTGGTCTATTGGCCGGACCTCTCTCTATCTCGATTCCCCCCTGCTTAAGGTACTCGAGAAATTTGGTCGAAGAGTATTCTCCACCACGATCTGACTTCAGTTTGAGAATCTTGCGACCGGTTTTGTTCTCCATCAAGGCCTTGTATTGTTTAAAGCTCTCAAAGGTCTGGTCTTTTGATTTCAATAGATAAACACGGCTATATCGAGTATGGTCATCGATGAATGTGAGTATGTATTTCAAACCTGTTTTGGTAGATGGTGATATAGGACCAATTAGGTCACTATGTACAAGATTAAGAAGGCCAGGTGAACGGTAGAAAGGACGAGTGGATGGGGTTTGTTTAAGTTTGCCCAGAGCACAAGAATCACAAGGGTGGAAGTTCTTTCGGGAAAGAGAGATGAGTTTGGACTTCTTCAGAAAAGAAATGACAGCGTCGGGGTGAAGGTGTCCGAGTCGTTTATGCCATAAGGATGCCAGTTCATCACGATTGGTGTGGGTGAAGTATGCTGATGATCGGTTGGGGTTCAAGTTGGGAGCCCAAAGTCGATTGGTGTGAGTATTGCGATTCATTCGTAATACTTCTTCTCCCATGCTGTCAGTGATGATGCCTAGATTTTTGTTGAAAGAAGCATTGTATCCATCATCACAGAGACGGCCGATGGATATGAGGTTTCCTGTCAACTTCGGAGAGTATAAAACATCACGAAGTGTAATAGATCCTAACCTAACAGTTCCTTTATGACATGCCCAGATAGCTCCATCCTGAGATGCTACTCCAATTCTAGTTGGTCGAGTATGATGTAAATCTGAGAATAGTGATTTGTCAGAAAACATGTGACTAGTTGCTCCAGTGTCACAGATGATGGGCGCACCCGGAGATGTGGTGGCTGAGAATGCCGATTCCCAATACGACACATCCTCGTTGGCTTCAGGGACTGGCTGACCGGATTGATCAGATACAAGAGAAGTGGCATGATTGGAGGAGGATGATGAGTTGTTCTTTTCGTATTCAAGGAATGCACGATATTTTCTAGTGCGGCAGGTTTCATCAGTATGACCTAGATGTCCAAGTGAACACTTCAGAGATGAGTTAGTGTTGTTGATTGGTCGATCATTCTTCTTTCCAGGTCGTACTTTGTGTTTAGAACGGTTGGCTGAAAGAGCAGTATCTGATGAATTGTTCGCAGAATTTCGTGTGGCTTCGATCTTGAGCAATGAGTATAAGCGCGTAAGAGTGAGGGTTTCAAAATTTGCTAGCAAAGTTTGAACAAGGGGAGTATAATCGGAAGGAAGTGATTTAATAAGTATCACTGCAATGAACGGTTCAGATATTTTAAAATCTGGGGTTGATGCTAAGTTACTGAGGAGATCATTGTGAATTTTTCTAAATTTCGCCAAATGATCGGATAAACTTTCATCGGGATTCAGTCTGAGAGTAACAAGATCGGAGAAGAGATGTGCAGTTGAAATACCTCCTGCATCATCATGGTGTTTGCAGAGAGCTTCGAAAGCCTTTTTAGGACAATTGAATGTACGGATAACTTGAAAGTTTTCGTCATCAATTGTTGAGTGTATTGCGGCTAAAGCTCGGAGTAAATTTGTTTCATGATTCTCTAATTCATCTGGATCGGTGGGAGCTTTCATATCCTTTAGAATGTACTTAGAGAGTTTTTGAGCACCCAAGACTGTAGTTAAACGTAACTTCCAGTCATTAAATGTTCCGGTTGTTAGTTTTACTACATTTGAGTATGAGTTCAGAGAGAAGTCTTTTTGATCGGTTGTGTTGTATGACATTTTGTATTTTAAATCAAGAGAAGGAAATGGTATTGAGTTTTGACTGTTTGAAGGGTGAGAATTACTCGGGAATGATGGATTAGATTCTTCAGGTTTAGATTCGGATGTGGCGTCTGTAGGATTCATCTAGTGGCGCACGGAACGTAATCTCGAAAGGAATTATGTATTATGAAACTTTAGGTTCATGGAGCTGAACTGAGAGAATTTGATGGAATGATTACCGCAGACGTTGATCACGCTGGGCTCATAACCTGTCAATCTGTCAGAGCAGGGATTGTTATGATTCAGTCCAAGAACCTTGAATCTAATAACATAAATCCCACGAGTGATTACTCACCTGTCAGAGCAGGGATTGTTATGATTCAGTCCAAGAACCTTGAATCTAATAACATAAATCCCACGAGTGATTACTCACCTTCATCCAAGAAAGATTGAGAATAACTTGGATCAGTTTTTATTTCTTTCTTATACAAAATGATCAATAGCACAAACAACATAAGAAATCATAACATCAGAAATAGAGACTTACCTGTCAGAGCAGGGATTGTTATGATTCAGTCCAAGAACCTTGAATCTAATAACATAAATCCCACGAGTGATTACTCACCTTCATCCAAGAAAGATTGAGAATAACTTGGATGAGGGAAGAAATTTTACTCGCTGCTCTTCCAGGTATATGAATGAAATACAGGCAGTACAAGTTAGGTTTGAATTGAGTACATTCTGTATGATTGAAAACTCATTACATAACACTAATAATATGAATCATAAATGTAATGAAATATTAAGATTGAAATTCACTCATGTAATATTCTATATGTATGACTTTACTTTAATAACTAATTGATAACTGATCTCTGGTTAAACAAAAGAGACAAGATTTCTCTTCCCAAAGATTATTTGTATTCACCTGACAGCATGCGCTTCAGCACTAAGATCAACCTTTCGACAAGGACTTATAGAATAAAGACTCTGACCTAAAACAACAATCATCTAATCAGAAAGATTGAAATAAAATGAATAAGTGAGAAACAATTTGTACCTAATATTAGTTCAGATTGATAGATAAGATGATTAGTTAAATTAAGTTATCACTAATTGATAACTGATCTCTGGTTAAACAAAAGAGACAAGATCTAACAAATCAAAGAAATGATGTATTTGATATGAATTAAAACAAACAATATCAACTATAGCTTCAAACAATAAATGAAATGAAAAGATAAGAAATTACTCACTTCTCTTCCCAAAGATGGGGAGAGAGAAGTGAAATGGAGAGTAACGGCTATTATAAGTAGTCATTTGATTGGGGCAATTAATTCTCCTTTCGCTAAATGACATCATTTTGAATAATCTGTAAATTTAATTTTCGTATATCCTTTGCTAATTCTTACATCTCTTATTTTCGTCAATTGCACATTTCAACACCCCCCCTCAATCGACATAATTAAAATATCCTTATTTATCAGCTTCCCTCATACCTATCCTATTTCTAAACTCATTGAATGGACCGGGGTGAAGAGGCTTCGTTAATAAATCGGCTAACATATTTTCAGACGCACAATATTCCATCTTAATAATTCCATCCCTAATCTTTTCTCTTAACCAGTGATGATGTATCTCAATAGCTTTCGTCCTCCCATGCATCACCACATTCTCCGAAATATCAATCGCACTCAAACTGTCACAATTTAAATAATACGGAATGTCTTGAGGAATACCAATTGATTTTAATAATAAAGCCAACCGTATCATTTCATCCCCAGCTTCATTCGCTGCTCTATACTCTGCCTCAGTTGATGATTTAGCTACCGTTTGTTGTAATCTACTACGCCAACTAATTGCACCTCCACATAATAGAAACACATATCCTGTGGTTGAACGTCTAGTACTCTTATCTCCAGCCCAGTCAGAATCAGCGAAATGTTCAGGTAAAGCAAAGCCATTGTTACTACAGATTTTCATCAAGGGTGTTCTATTGTAATGTAAGCAATAATTTAAGGTCCCATTAAGATATCGTAAGACGTGTTTGAATGCTTCCCAATGCCTTAATGATGGATTACCCAGATGTTGCGACAAGCATCCAACTGCATAAGTTATATCTGGTCTAGTACATTGCGATAAATACATTAAACTTCCTACACCACTTCTGTAAGGAAGATTTAAAAGGCTGAATGATCGCGCCTCATCTGGAGTTGATTTTGAAAGCTTTGTGCCACCGGGAAATGGAGTCGATGCTGGTTTACTGTCTATCATCCCAAACCGTTCCAATAGTGACCTTGCCATGGCCTCTTGACCAATTATATAATGATTTGGACCAGCTCGTAATAATTGAATCCCAACAACACACGTTGATATACCTAAGTCTTCCATAGGCCAAAATCCACCAATTTCTTTCTTGAAAGCTTCAATATTTGTACCAGTAATTGCTAGGTCATCTACGTGTAAATAAAATAAACATACATCATTTGATTTTCTTCTTATATATATACACTCATCGGCAGCTGATTGAATAAAACCAGCCTTTAAGCATTTGGACTTAAAATCATCATTCCATTCTCTCGCAGATTGTTTTAGTCCATAAAGGGCTTGAAGGACTTCACATACTAAGTTCTCACCCTCGACTTCGTATCCTTCCGGCTGCTCCATGAATATTTGATGCTTCAATTTGCTGTTAAGAAATGCGGCTATTGCATCCATGGAGTGAATTTCTAAACCATGATAGCTAGCAAATGCAACGATACAACGGAATGAAGCTGGTTTACCAGTTGGAGCAAATGTTTCTTCGTAGTCAACACCATAGGTCTGAGTGTACCCTTTTGCGACGATCCGAGCTTTATGTTTATTAATGGATCCGTCGGGGTTTAGCTTCACTTTAAAATGCCATTTGCTTCCTACTACAGGTCTATCAGATGGTCTTGGTACTAATCTCCAAACCTTTCTATCATCCATGTTCTTCATCTCCTTATCACATGCCTTTTTCCATTCATCCTTATCAGGACTCTTCATGGCAGATTTAAAGCTATGTGGTTCTTGAATTAACCTAACAATGGAGGCGACGGCGAAGGCATAAGGAAATAAGTCATGCAAATCGGTAAAAGCACCGTCATCGTCCCAGTAAGCGAAGTTTGCTGATGGAGTGTATCTTTCAATAGGTCTTCTCTCTCTATCGGAACGTCGTAAGTTGAGATCAGTATCATCATTCATGTTGAAGTTTGGATTGATATCAACTTGTAAATTTTCTTCTTGATTGATTACAGATTGATTGCATTGTAAATCTACTTCCTGGTGCATTCCTTCACCACCAGGGAATTGGACGTCGTCATCCTGCTCCTCAGTAGAAGGATCAAGGACGGAAGGATCCGGTTGTTCACGATCTGCATCGTTATTGAACAATAAATCTGCGATGTGCAGGTCCTTGAGCTTTCTAAAAGGAAAAATTGTATCCCTAAATACAACGTCGTGTGAGGTGACGATAGCATTAGTGTCAAGTATAAAGACTTCATAGTTCAAGTTATGCTCAGTATGCCCTAACAAGATCGCTTGTCTTGAAACTGGATGAAATTTTCCATTGCAAATAGCTTTCCTGATGAGAACGTAGCAGAGACAGCCTAGCGGTCGAATATGTGTAATGTCGGGTCGACGACCATGCCAGATTTCAAAAGGGGTCTTACCTGCCGGTAGTGATGAGGTAATAGTTCGGTTCTTCAGGTAGACTGCAGCCTTAATTGCATATAGCCAGAACTTCACAGGTAGATTAGCCTCAATCATCATAGCTCTGGCAGGTTCAGTGATAGTCCTATTAGATCTTTCAGCTACTCCATTTTCTTCAGGAGTGTACGTTGCTGTAGTTCTCAAGTAAATACCAACATCTTTACAATACGGCACCATTGTGTCATTGATGAATTCGTACCCGTTGTCTAGAGTGATCATTTTAACTTTTGCATTACATTGTCTCTCCACCAAAGTAATGTATTGTTTGAATTTGTTGAAAACAGCATCAGCTGACTTAGTATTGATGCCAACAACATGACGATATCTCGAATAGTCGTCAGTGAACAACATGAAATACGTGCTGCCACAAACAGCGGTTGTTCTAATAATACCACTAAGGTCAAGATGAATATTCTCTAATAGATTAAGACTGCGAACATGAATATGATTATGAGGAATTCGATGTCCTTTAGCCAAGTCACAAGAATTACATGATAGATGATCTGGAATGACCAAAACGTCTACATCCAATCCCTCTACACTACGCCTCGATACCATAGACTTTAGATATCTTATATTTGGATGACCTAAACGGCGATGTAGTTGAAGGATGACATCGTTAGTTGTTGATGTGATAGCGTTTGCCTCTATATCAGCTGAAACTGGTCTCACATAAGATCTTAATAACTTGACGTTGTTGTTCAACATTCCTTCAAAAGCTCGATTACCATCTTTATTGATGATGAATGAGTCATTTTCTTTCTTGATTGAAAAATCGTTATTGAGAAGGATAGTACCTCCAATCAGACTGCGTTTGAGATCGGGAATGTATAAACAGTTATTGAGTTCAAAAACATCTCCATCAGGGCCTTTAAATCGAACATCACCACGACCGTGAATCTTCAGAGTAGCTTTACCTCCTGCCAAATTAAGTGAATCATTCTGATCACTCATGTCAAAGTAATTCATGAACACATGCTTTTCTTTAAACATGTGATGAGTAGCAGCGGTGTCGATCAGAACTTCAACAGCGTCTGGTTTGTCCTTCAAGGAAAATTTTGATAGCGACTGAGATGAGATGTGGCTGGCAGATGCATTAAGCGAATTGAAGGCGTTTTCAAGTTGCTCAATGGTGGGTTCGTCTTGGAATACGGTTGCTGAAGCAGAAGAATTTCCCAAATTCTTGGGTGGTTCTCCATTCCATTGACCCAATTTAACTCGCTGTTCAATCCATTTGCGCTGTAGATGTTCATTTCCAGGCCTTTTGAAACATTTGTTGGGTTCATGGTTGATACCAGTGCACTTCATCTTCGTACATTTGTTCTTGGTTTTATTGCGAAAAGAAGAGTTGGATGCATAACTAGCCTCAGCAGCATGATGAACAAGATTAGAGTGTTTGGAGCTGGTATGAATTCTAGTCAACATGGACACGGCATCCAAACGTTTCTTAAGTTCAGAAACAACCTCGTCGTAGTCCTTGACACCTGAGATAGCTATTTCCTTAGCATCCTGGAAGTAAGTATTGTTTAGAGAAATTAAAAGCTTTCTCCCAAGGTCTTCATCGGTCATCTTCCCACCAGCAGTTTTATATTTAGTCACAGCATCTTGAAAGCTTTGAATGTGCGTTAAGAGAGGAGTGTTGGGACTCTGAACAATAAGGTTAAGTGATCTTTCTAGAAGTAAACGGAGTTCTTCGGATCTACTTGAGTGATGACTAGTTATTGCCTTCCATAATTTAGAAGGAAGATTCTGGGTGTCAGGACCATTGTCTTTGTACTCTGTAATCTTGGGTTCAAATCTGGACCTATTAATGTCGTCCATGTTGTTCAAGATCCAATTCGTAATACAAGCTCGGCTGACTTCATCGCTGAATTGGCTGTCCTCCATCTTGATTTCATCAGATCTTAAATATTCGGATAAAAACAGAGATTTTAGACCGGTTCGGATGAATGAGGCCCATAACATATAGTTATCATCGGTCAAAATTTTAGTAGACCTGGCTAAGGATTGACTCAAGATTATGGATTGTTGTTGAAGACTCATTTCGTTTGAAATGATAGGATTTGACATATTTAAATGGGGAGTTAAATCAGATGATAATTTTGAATTCGTTATAGGTGGTGATGGTGTATTGAATAATAATGATAAATCTAAATTAGATGATGCAGATGAAGAAGGTCTAAGTGAAGTTGAGATATTTAGGATTGTACGATCTCCTTCTCCTTCAGAGCTATCTGATAAAGGTGCCGGGCTTGTTGATTGTGCAAAGAATCAATCTGAATCAATTGTCGCTGGTTCGAGAGGCTGATTTGAATCAAAGCTCATTCGTTTGATGGATCGAATAAATAACTCTCGCTACCATAAGAATGTTTGAGAGCTTTGAAATGGGGATCTGACAGCATGCGCTTCAGCACTAAGATCAACCTTTCGACAAGGACTTATAGAATAAAGACTCTGACCTGACAGCATGCGCTTCAGCACTAAGATCAACCTTTCGACAAGGACTTATAGAATAAAGACTCTGACCTAATATTAGTTCAGATTGATAGATAAGATGATTAGTTAAATTAAGTTATCACTAATTGATAACTGATCTCTGGTTAAACAAAAGAGACAAGATTTCTCTTCCCAAAGATTATTTGTATTCACCTGACAGCATGCGCTTCAGCACTAAGATCAACCTTTCAACAAGGACTTATAGAATAAAGACTCTGACCTAAAACAACAATCATCTAATCAGAAAGATTGAAATAAAATGAATAAGTGAGAAACAATTTGTACCTAATATTAGTTCAGATTGATAGATAAGATGATTAGTTAAATTAAGTTATCACTAATTGATAACTGATCTCTGGTTAAACAAAAGAGACAAGATCTAACAAATCAAAGAAATGATGTATTTGATATGAATTAAAACAAACAATATCAACTATAGCTTCAAACAATAAATGAAATGAAAAGATAAGAAATTACTCACTTCTCTTCCCAAAGATGGGGAGAGAGAAGTGAAATGGAGAGTAACGGCTATTATAAGTAGTCATTTGATTGGGGCAATTAATTCTCCTTTCGCTAAATGACATCATTTTGAATAATCTGTAAATTTAATTCTCGTATATCCTTTCCTAATTCTTACATCTCTTATTTTTGTCAATTGCACATTTCAACAAGGTATATTGTTCCTTTTGTATGTTTTATAAATCTTACAATTGATCAATACAATGCTCCTTCCGCTTTCAGGTGTAATGTTGAGGTATCTACCTCCATACTGCCCAGATCTCAATCCAATTGAGACAGCCTTCAGTGTCCTGAAGAGCTCCTTTTGTCGGACACAGTCATTACAAAATGCAGTCAATATTGAGGTTGAGATGGTTGACCAGACTTGTGAACTGTTTACTTATGATTTGTTAAAAAAAGTATATTTTTATTGTGGTTACGAGGAAGTGGGATTGATGTAGTAATCACCACTGGACATCTTACAGCAATTGGTGGATTATAATATTTTACTTTATAGTTATCAAGTTGTAAATCATCTTTTATCAATGAATCATTGTTTGTTTTACATATCTAACTATTGGGGTTTGAGATGAATATTGATATCAATGCCACTAGTACAATCAATTGCACTATTGTAATATTAATTTGAACAAAATTGTACTTGAGTATAACTAAAATGAGATGTTCCATTACACATGAATGCTAAACAATTGAAACTAATAAGTCTGCTGATAAAGTGAGATATACAATGTATGATCAGGTTGACAATAAAATTGATATGCATATTGATTTGAAGTAGATGGTAGGATTTGGAAGCCTGTCAAGAAATTAGAAAGTCAGATACTGTTGAACTTGTTTTGAAGCAATGTCTGACTCCACTATGAGTCAAAGACTTACCTTCAAATAAATGGTTATTGATGTTGGCAAAAGTCTTGAGTACCAGGTTCAAACATCCTTGCCTCAAGCCAATTTTTTCTCTCTTCTACAGGTTGCTCATGAAATTTTTTGGCATTTGATGAATGTCTTAGGACTTGATTAGCATTCAAGTAATTGGTTGGAGTGAATAGCCAGTTGGCTATGTTGTTTTGTACTTCAGCAAGCGCACCCTTCAGGACAAAGAAGTGGGCGTGAGCTTCAGCTTGCTTTTGAGAACGCCACACCAACTTGTTGGCCTGGTTATAGAGGTGCAAGTCATTTTGTTTGCACAAGTCCTCACGCTTCCATCGAAGTCGCTATCTTGCTGTTGAGTTCTTGCGATTGTGATTGAAATGAACCAACAAGTACACATCAAAGTCTGGAAGTTCATCTGACGTTTGAAAAAACAAAACCATCAACAATTGATACTTTCATTGGATTAAAACTTGGAAATGTCAACTATATCTTTGTTGGTATAGAATTGATTATATTTTTTGGGATGTAACCAAGGGACTTTTCCACCCAACATAGCTTTACGGCGATACTTGCAAGGTCCAGCAGCAAAGGACATTTTGGAATGATGATAGATCTTTATTCCGATCTTAGCCGTTCGATCTGGTTGCTTGCAATGGATGGCCATTTTTTGAAATTGAATGAGATGGTTTTGAATTATTGGAAAGAAGGTCATCAGATCACCATGAGATCACTACAGAAAATGATCTGAACCTTCATGATCTCCATCAATCAGACTCATTGCACATCAAAATCACTTCTTGATTTTGATTGTTGCACAACATCACACAAGTTGATGGTCTCACATTTATGGCTATTTGGAACAGTTGAGTATCAACCTCTCAAAAGAAAATCAATTTACAGTGTGAAATTTATTTTCTATGTGTCAAAGGAATAAGATCATAGTTTTTTGGAATATTGAGTCAATGATGACATAAGATACAAGCTCAACATCAAGACACTGTTAAAATTTTTCAATCAGAAACCCGTGTAAAGTATTGGGAAATGGTTAGACACAAAAAAATGATAAAAGATCTACAACGTGGTATTCTGAAAGCCAGGTTAAATTATATAGATAGTGCATCTGGGTAAAACATAGAAGATTGATTGAAAATAAACATCTTACAAAAAAGGTTATTGCACCTGTTCCTTGTTCAATTTCTTGGCAAAACCCTTGACATTCATGTACAGTCGAGTAATCAACCCTGGCCTCAGATTAAGGTCCACCAAGATTTGACGAGGCAAGAATTTTTCATCAAATAGGATGTATTGATCTATACCCGCTTCATCCAAACGGCCCTTAATTGATCCATCAATATCTGGGATCTCACAATAACTTAAAAAGGCAGACATTGGAGCCTTCAAAGTCTGCTCGCTGCTGGAATCAAGTGCATCAGAAGGAGGTGGTGCCAAAGGACCAAAAACTTGCTTGATCATCATGGCCATGTCGCGGAGAGTCGAATTGCTGCTGGAACTAGTCTTGTTGCGCTTTGATTTTTCAGTTGTTTGGCTCATCCATTTTGATTCAGGACCTTTTGGTGGAATAGCAATAGTGACCACCTTTGAACCATTTTCATCACATTCAATCTGATTTGAAAATGAGTAGACCAGTAAGACATTGATCAAGATTATTTTCATTAGAAGAAAAACACACCTTTTCTTTGGCCCAAGCTCTGGCCATTCCCAAGGTGATATAGAAGTATTGATCTGTGTCTGCTGGGTCCATGTAAACTGGGATTGAAGAACTGTACTCGGGTTTGACACTGTGATATTTGAAAATCAAATCCCCCACCATTTTGATCTCATCGCTATCGGTATTGCCACCAGTAGTTTCACTGGACTACATGATCAAACCATAATATAGAGATGATCAGCATAGAGAAAATGAGAAACCAAACCTACACATCTTACTTCAGATGAATACTCATCATTGGGAGGTTCTGCATCATTGTCTAGGGCTAGTTCTTGTTCTGTCAGAGCGCGGTTGCCATGAGTTTTCTTTGATTGTTTTTTGTGTTTGTGACGATTGCAATGACACTTAATCTTGGTTGCTTCCTTTGAGAGTGCTTCATTCTTTGGCAGCAAAAACATCAGGGCAATGCATTGTAATGAATCAGTTAAAATTCCACTTACCTGTCTTTTTTTTTGTCATGCCAAACTAGGGTTCTCCATCACCAGACTTAGCCCACATGCTTTGTCTCTAGAAACATCACAAACCCGTAGCCATTCTATCCATTCAAGATCACTAGTAATGAAGGTGATTTGATCTCCAGTCTTTGGGGATACTCGGCTCTTTGAAATGTAAGCATGCCATTTCAAACCACCCAATTTACCCTCCCCAATGTCAGCCGCACTTAAGACAGTGACTGCCTCAGCTGTGATTCCCTCCATCACGGTAAACACTTGAAGCTTTGCAGTTTTGAATGACAACATCTCCTTGCCGACCAACAAAACATGGATCTTCTTGTTTGGCTTAGCTGCCTCCCACAACGGTTCTGCCAATTGATTTCCTGATTTTTCCTTTGGAACCCAAATTGTAAAATCAACTTCAACATCAATGCCAGTGTTCATGAATGACACATTGACCTAGATACCGTAGAAAGAAACAAGTGGTTTGTCAGGCTAAGTCATGCAAGGTACTGACTGAGAACCGTTGACTCACATCAGAAGTGGTGCTCATGGCCATGGTTTTGAGTATGGAGCACAAGAATGGTATTGAGAAAACTAAATAGAAAGGGGTCTTGAGGTAATGGGAAAGGATTGATACTATAGAATGCTGCTTACCAGATAGGGAAGATTGCAACTGGGTTCAATCTTGGTCCAATTAGATATGTAGACCGGATCTAATCTGGATATGGGACGGGGAGGGACTCGGATCAGGGTCTTTGGCCAGGTCAAATATGACCTGGCTTACTTGAGATCAGCTTGATTTCCTTTTAAATTTACAAACAATCGTTTGATTTGTGAAAGCTTTTGGGACAAGCTTTTCAGGAACGATGGAAATACTTTACAAAACAAGAAAGAAGAAAAGTTTAAAAATTCAATTGATTACTAAAGATGAGGGATTTGAAGAGAAGATCTTAAGAATAAATTAAGTTGATCATAAGAAGAAAAGAATGGAAGAATTGAATCAATCATAGAGGAATAGTTTAAGAGAAATGACCTAGAAGTGGTAAAATGAATGGAATTAAGGTTTTTAAGGATCAGTAAAAGTGTTTAAAAAAGTGGTGATGACGGAAATGGAATCTTTGAGTGATTTCAGGTAGAGTTTGATAAGAGCAGAAGGTGGCTTACCTTGGAGTGAAGTGGTGTGAATCAAGGAATAAGAATGAGAACAGAGTATTTCGAACTTTGAACATCAAACATTTTGAACGTGGCTTGAAATTAAAAGATGTGCAATTTGGTCAAAATTGGAGTTTTCTATTAGTAATACATATCAAATCTCAACCGAATTGGCTGAAAAATGCATCAATCGACACAGAGTCTAGTGGTTCATAATGTACAAACTTCACTTTAACCATATCAAGAGAAATAAAAAACTTTTATAAGAAGAAACTAATAAAAAAATTGAAATTTGAGAATGAAAATCAGTGCATATGTAATAATGGTAAACTGGCTGTATCATGGGTTTTGGCTTATAAATTCATATGTAATATGGGTTTTCAATGTGTAATAATCTTTAAATTAAGGTTTCTTCAGTCTTTACACATCAATAACTTCATCATTAGTCATCAGAAGGTGGGATTGTGGCGTATGGTCTTGGTTGGTAAAGAGAGTACTATCCATTGCACTTTAGTAATCAAAATTTGAACAAGTATGAAAGAAAATAGTAATTTTAAAAAGGCCCCTGCTATTTGCAGCCCACCCCAGGCCCATATGGGTGCCGTCATCTAGTGCCCATATTTCAATATGGGCGCTGTATTTAGCGCCCACATAGCCATATGGGCGCTATAAATCTTGCAATAGCGCCCATATGCCTCAACAAGGATGTAGGCGCTAGAATATAGCGCCCACTTGAATATAGGCGCTAGAATATAGCACCCACTTGAATATAGGCGCTATATTCTGGCGCCCACATCTCTAGGCGCTAGAATTCAGCGCCTGAACATGTTGCAAAATCAGAAAAGAAAATGAAAATGAAATGTGGTAATTGTGGTGAATCAGGTCATGATAGAAGAAAGTGTAATGTCAAAACAATCAAATCAGATGAAGATGAAGAAGAAGACAGTGAAGAAGAAGAAGAAGAAGAAGAAGAAGATGATGATGAAGATGAAGAAGATGAAGATGAAAATGAAAATGAAAATGAAGAAAATGATTTTATTTATTCAAATGTTCATGATAGAAATGATTTCCAAGATTCAGATTCAGATGATTTAGTTGATTTTCAAGTTTCAGATTATGTGAATGATTTAAAATTAAATGATGATAAAATACATGAAGCAATGACTTGTAATGAAAAATGTATCAGAGCTCAATATGATACTGAAGAAGAATTTGATTGTCTCAATCATTATCAAGATCCACATTTAATTCAACAATACAAGGACCAATTGATGATATTTGTTAGACCTTACATTACTGATCTCTATGATCCTTGTGGAGATGGAAGAAGTAGCACCCATACGTCTGAAACTGATATGGGCGCTATAATTCAGCGCTTACATCATGTGCGCTGAAACGTAGCGCCCATGTATACATTTCCCCATACGGGAGCTATAATTTAGCACCTATATCCTCCCATGGGCGCCGTAATTTAGCGCTCATGTGCAGGTAGGCGCCACAATTTAGCGCCCATACGGGTAGATGCTATATGGGTACTAGATGTAAGACCTGCACCCGGCCCGGCCCGTCAGGGCTTTTCCCGGCCCGGAATATGCCCGCGGGAAGCTTCGGCGGGCCACGGGCTGCCCGGTATTTTTTATTAAAAAAAAAACTCGATTGAAGGAAACTGTATCATCTCAATTACCTGAACTTTAGTATTTATCCCGTGGACGTGCAGACAAGACTGTTGTTCCTCTGGATTATTGGGGTTTTCACGCAGGAGAACTTCCTACTTTAGCGAGGATGGCTGCAGCTTACTTGTCTATTCCTGCTACCAGGACACCCTCCAAGCAATCATCTTCTTCTGGCGGGAGAGTGTGGACAGATGAACGGGCCACTATTGATGAATTGAATTTTGAGGCAGCCTCAAAAGCTGGGATAAGATTCTCCTATTTAACTCAATCAAAACTACATAAAAAACCAATTGAAAAAATTTGTTACATTTTTTAACTCCATCAAAACAACCTAAATACCACGTTAAAAAAATTGTTAGATTTGTTTTCTTTTCTCTTGGTCTCAAAAACACATGAATTGCAATAAAAAAAAAGAATCTGGCCTCTTTTAAGTGATTTCTGGCCCGGGCTTTGCCCAGCTAGCCCGTCGACAGGCTGGAGCGCGAAGCGCTCACGGGCCTCACCCCTTTTCTGAGCAATTCGGGCTTGGCTTGGCCCGCCCCGTCCCGCGGGCCGCCTGTGAATTTGCAGGCCGGGTGCAGGTCTTAGCTAGATGACGGCGCCCATATGGGCCCGGGGTGGGCTGAAAATAGCAGGGGCCTTTAAAAATCAGTTTTGGCTTATTTAAAATCAAAAGAAGATCAAATTAGTAATTATAAAGGCTTACTCATAGTAATTATGGTATTATAAGAATGAAAAGATTACAAGATTGATCATAAGAAGAGGTTATGACGTGGTTGGATATATATTAAAGTGGTAAAGACGAGGTTATGAGCTGTTTACCGTGTATTTCTTTTGAAGAAAAGGTCATATACAGTCTTGGTTTTGATTGTAAAAGGGTTTCCTTTCCTCTTTTCTCTATCTTCTACGTGGCTATTATTTTGTTTATCATTATAAATTTATTTTAGTAGTATCAGATCACTTAAATACACCCTTTATCAAAGTTATAAAGAGAAATTCATTTTAAAGAATAATATTTTAAAGACTTAAAAGAATTGCTTTCTTCACTTCTCCAAACAATTCAGAAAGTCTAGAGAGACATTCATCAATTTCTAAATATTCATCTGTCTTAAGTGCAGTCTAAGTAAAATCTGATGATGCAATGTTTTTTAAAACTCTCATGGTAGAAGTTGATAAACCACCTTTTTTGTGAACAATCCCTTTGCGTCAAATTAATTGCATTCAATGGATTTTAATCAAATTCATTGCCGAACACTTTTTCCAATTTTCAGGTACATTAAATATAAAAAAGTGAAAACGAGCAAACAATTTGTTTAACACATTTTACAACGATAAAATGCACGACGGGTTAATGTACCTTAATGCATTAAACCGCAGCCAAATGTACCCTTATTTTGTACAAATTCCCCACTTGTGTACAGTATCTGCCATGTGGTAATTGTTACACCCCAAAGCTATTGGGCCCAAGCAGCCACCAAAGATAATGCATGAGGGAGCATATGATTGTATCTGCTTTTGGCTTACCTCAAATTGATCAAAACATTTTGTACCACAGGTCTACTTTTCCACCAGTGTGGAAACAGCCCTGCGGTTGCAGTAAATTTACACTTACCACACCTGATTTACTGCACGAGTGCGGATGCTCTTAGGTATGTAGCTAAAGTACGTTTGGTACCTAGCCTTTGCTTAGGCCCAAATGTTGACCACCTACAGAAAAAAAATGAGCAGTGCCTCTAATCATCCCAAGAATATATGGAATGATTAAGCTTGATGTTCTGATTCCACCTGTCTAGGTATCAGCTTGAGATGATGCCATTGAGTTCTCTGCTTTTGAGCTAGCTCAAAATTGAAATTTTGTTTGGCTGGTGGGAAGGTAGTAGACGATAGACTTTATCATTGTAGAGGTTTGGTAACTTTGCTGGACCTCTACAGAATTTCGAACAAAAATTAACTACCAATTGGCAATTTTGTCACGGTTGGGGAATTTGAGCTTCGGTACAGTAAAAGTGACTGTACCGAGGCGAGTCCCTGAAATGATAGTGGATGCTTATTTTAGCTCAGCGAGCCACCGTTGACCGTTGCATTTATTTTCAATCACCATCAACAAACAGTCAACAATGTCACCCTCATCTGATCATCAAGCATCAGATTCAAATCAAAATCAAAAAAATCCACTCAATCTTAACTCTTCAAACCTTTCAAATCAATTATCTGATTCATCTCGAACTTATCAAAGAGTCGAATCCATTGCAGCTTTACCTAACATTCCATTACCATTACCATCTACTTCTACTTCTAACTCTAATTTCAATTCTAATTTGAATCGATTTGATGAATTAAGTAACTCTTACAAAAGTTCAAATCTTACTCCCAATTTCAATCAATTCGATAAAAACCACAATCTTGAAAATTCAAATAAATCCAATGAACATTCTACCCAAAGGATCCCAATTCTTAAACATCAAAGTTCTCTTTCATCAAAAAATCAACTTCATCCTCAGTCTTTTCAATCTTTTTCTTCTAGACTTCATCAAACAGGACTCAGTGGTAGTCCAAGAGAATTAAATATAGAAAATTTAACTGATGAACAAAAAGCAAGGATCGTAAAACGACATTTGATGAATAAAGATGAACAAGACGCTGCAAGAAGAATAACAAGTTCTTCTAAATTGAATGATGATGCAATTGATCAATTTGATCCTGCCTCGATGGATTCTGATGAACCTAATTCAAATAGAGACAGTGATGCCGAACCATCAGGTAGTCAAGAAGCTGTACTTTATCCAACACCTTATCATTTACAAGGTGGTGATATCCATCATGATGTTTATAAATGGGCCAATAAATTTCCATCGGGTGTTCGACTCTCACAATCTGGTGACTCTCGTCCAACAAATCTTGCGTTAAGTCGAACTAGATCTGTTTCAATCTCAGGTACCAGTCTTCGAATTAGTGAACCAGGTACTGCTACTGCTATCAATGATACACCTTCAGATTCAGCTCCTGCTATGGCTTATAAGGATATCATGCAACCTGGTGGTTTTCGAAGAGCGTTCTTGTATCAAAAACGACAGATGATAGGAGAACCTTACAATGCACAAAATGACCGCAAATTTACAAAGAGGTACTTTCTTTTTTCATAACTCGCATTTATAGGTATCGATGCTGATGAAGTTTACCCTGGGAATAGTTTCATAGATTTTCTATCTTTGTATGGTCATTTTGGAGGTGAAGATTTAGAAGAAATTGACGAACAAGATGAAGCTGCGTATCATGCTTTACAAGGTTTACATGATTTGGAAGATGGAGATTTTGATGATGAACAATCAGAAGGACAAGTTGGAGAACGGTCAGCTTTATTAGGAAAATCGACTCGTAAAGTTAGCAGTCAACGTTCAAGACCTATTCCCCGACGTTCAACCTCGCGTCATTCAGATTCAAAACATCCTGGTTTCAGTCGAGGAAGTAGTGGAGATGCGACTGTGACCCAAGCTGTTCTTATGTTACTCAAATCGCTCGTTGGAACTGGTGTTCTCTTCTTGGCTAAAGCTTTCTCTAATGGAGGAATGTTGTTCTCAATCTTGACTTTGGTCTTCATTTCGATGATCTCAACCTATTCATTTGTTCTTCTCGTTCGAACGAGGTTACAAATCCCAGGTGGATTTGGTGGTCAGTCATTTCAACCACCAAAACCTTATGCCTCATCGCTTTAATCTGATCATGATCGTATTCTATATCTCAATCTAGAAATTGGTGGGATTCTTTATGGTCCTTGGCTTCGTTGGGCTATCCTTTCATCTTTAGTAATCTCACAGTTAGGCTTTGTAGCAGCTTATACGTAAGTTATACTTTATTATATCCCATAATCACCACATGCATACATTGAGCTTGGACAAATGTGATCTTTTGAAAATAGAATTTTCATCGCTCAGAATCTACAAGCATTTGTTCTCGCCATCACCAATTGTAAACTTATGATTCCAATCTATGTACTCATCTTTGGTCAACTCATTGCTTATCTACGTGAGTGATACTATGTTTTGCTTGAAAATTCTCATATTCGACGTTCTCAAGTGATACGACTTAAACTCTAATTTTTCGTTCCAATCTAGCATTGTCAATGATCAGAAATATCCAAAAGCTCTCGGGTACAGCTCTTATAGCAGATGTATTCATCCTGGTCGGGTTATTATACGTCTTCGGTTATGAAATCAATCTAATGGCTACAGTTGGAGTGGCACCTATCAAAGCTTTCAATCCAGAGAGTTTCCCTCTACTCATTGGTACTGCGGTATTTGCTTTCGAAGGCATTGGTCTAGTTCGTGCTTTTAATGATCTCTCTCTTTGGATTTCAAAACTGATCATCATTGATTCTTTTGGGTGTGAATTCAGGTAATTCCTATCACAGAGAGTATGAAAGAACCCTGAAAAATTTCCAGCAGTTTTAACAGGAGTGATGGTAGGCCTTACCTTCTTATTCGCTGGTGCTGGTGCACTTGGATATGCTGCTTTTGGTTCAGATGTTCAAACTGTGGTGATTGTAAATTTACCGCAAGAAGATAAGTAAGTTGAAAACTGAAATGAACTTGCAAAGTCCATTGTGACTAAATCACTCAGTTTTCTTCAACTTTTGTAGAATGGTAAATGCGGTACAATTTCTTTATAGTATGGCCATCATGTTATCGACTCCACTTCAATTATTCCCAGCTGTGGTGCGTTAAATCTTGATCATCCATTGAATCTTCTATCCCCTTCATATTTAAACGGAATCAAGAGTAACAAAAACACTAATTCAAAGTTTTCCTATCTTTCGATCCTTCCTGATTCATAGAGAATTATGGAAAACGGATTGTTTAGTACAAGTGGAAAATATAGTAATAAAGTGAAATGGGAAAAGAATCTATTTCGAACCTTGACGGTCATCTTTTGTTCATTTATTGCTTGGGCAGGTGCAAGTGATTTAGATAAGTTTGTGTCTTTGATTGGGAGTGTGGCTTGTGTACCTCTATGTTTTTGTTATCGTGAGTGTTTTTTTCTTTGCATAGAGAAGAATGTCACTGATCTTTTTCTTTTTTTTTGATAGCTGCAATGCTACATTATAGAGCTAGAGCTAAAACTCTCAAACAGAAGATTGCGGATATTGCTTTATTCATTTTTGGAATCCTTGCTGCAATTTATACTACTGCTCAAACTGTAAGTTGTCTTTCTTCAAAAACATTAGTTTGAGTTGAAGGAAAATTGATGATTTGAATTTTGAATTTTGATTAGTTGAGTATTATCTTTGGTGATATTGAAAATGGAAATGGTGATGGACCTAAATTTGGAAATTGTGATGTAGTACCTTAAAAAGTATAGACCAAGAAACCAAAACAAGATTTCTTTTGATCCAGTCTCATTATTATCAAACAGATGAGGATTTGAAGTAGAGCCGAGAAAGAAAAGAATGGTTAGCAAGAGTTCATTTTATGGGCCAGAGGGGGGGGTTTATTCTTGGATTCGAAGCTTTACTCATCTTATCTCAGCATTTGTATCATTAAATCTTTCTTCATCATCATTGCCAAACACATTTGTTTTCTCTTTTTACATTGAGTCGTTTTCTTTTTGGAAGATCTTACTCGCTTTATCTCTGGTTTGTGAATTATGAATTGTATCTTTTTTTTAGATCTTTCTTTTCTCTTCCCAAATTTAAGATCCGTTTTTTTGAGCACAGTGTCTCTTTAGTCTTAGATTATATGTACATACAAGATCTTTTCATCTCTTTAAATGTTTCCATACTAGTTTGTAAGGATTCTTTCATATTTGAACCAGGCTTGTTGATTACAATGTTTACAAGAGAAAGAAAGCAGGAGTTTGACAAACGAAAAAGATTATGCAAAAGAAGTTACACTGTATCGGTTTGTACAGGCATGACAAGGAGTAAGTAGGAATTGGTGACTTGTAGTCATAATTTCTCAAGATTTGGAATCAGATGATTTGCAAATTGATCATTCAGTTATGATTTTATATTTTATGAGCTCACTGAAAGGCATCAAACAAGATCTCAATGACATTGATGGTGTATACAAAAGAAAACATTTTGTATGTCCTTTGATTTTTTGATCCAAAGACTGATCTTACTTCTCTATGAATTCGGATAACAACTTTGAGCATTTATAACCCTCCTATCAAGTTTTTTGAAAATCCGAATTCAATCTTTTTTGAGTACCAAAAAAATCTGCATGGTAATAATGATGATATTGAAATGTTACAATTTTGTTCCCTTTGAGTTCATCAGAAAAAAAAAGAAACCTTAAAAGATTTATTCTGACCAACAAAAATCAAACTGTCCTCACTTTTGCCTCATAATCTAACATTTTTCTTTCAAGTTTAGCTAGCTAATTTTCTTAAGTATAAAACCTTCTTGTAAGAGTTCTAGTAGGACTAACATGCGGTAAACCTGAATCTAAATCTGAATATCCATGTAAAGGTTCTTTACCAATTTTGGGCATCACTTTAGATGCTGCATAATCAATTCCTCTATATGCCCATCCTGTACAAACTACGATTCCTCCTACGATTCCTGCTAGTCTGACTAAGAATTGAACTAGAGTTGTGGTTCTTTCTCGGATGGTTAAATACATTGGTTCAATGTCTTTAACGAATTTCAGAACCTGAGTCAGTATTGGTGAAATTCGTTTGAATGATCACACGAGGAGAAGCAAAGAAAGAAGAAAATGAAAATGAAAATGAAAATGGTTTGGCTTACCATACTTAAAGAAGATACCAGGAACTCCTCGACCATGTTCAGTTGAGCGTGACATATCAGTGACAGAATACTGGTTGGTATAAACCCGACGTCCACCACTATTGATATAAGTAGTTGGGACTACACTAATGAAGTATTGCTGTATTCGAGGACGATGCATTCAGTACGAGTGCATCAAAACTCTTAGATGTCAAAGAGACCTACAAAGATATGAAAAGCTATTTAACAACAGAGACAGTAGAAACCAAGATCAGTTCAACTTTCAAGGATCAGTAAGAGAGTGAGGGAGAAAGAGACACCTACGCTTGTCTGTGATTTCAACACTATTGTCTAATGGTTGAACAATATTAGGAAAAAAATCTCCAAAGCTGAACTCGCTGATCACATGTGTTAAATTCATTACTAATCAACCCATTTGATCAGATCTCAATAGCATCAAGAGATAATGAGAGATTTTAAGAGGATGAGTTCACATACATTTATGATCTGTGTGTTCCCAGCTTAGATACCCATGTCCTAATGTGGTCTATCAATGTAAATAGAAGATCAACTCAAAGACTGCAATAAACAAAAGAAGGTTTGAAGAAGAAATGAGAAGAGTGACGGACAATGTGTAGATTACCGGTAACTTTCTTAACATGTGTACTACCAAAGATTCGACAAGCTGGTCCTTCTGGAATTAAGGGTTTGGTTTTTTTGAATGTTGGACGTGTCCATCCACCTTGAGCATCACGTACCATCTTAGAAGCTGAAATCCCAGGATCATTATTCGTGCTAACAATCAAAAAAAGAAAAAAGTTAAAAACAAGTTAATCACATCAAATTTAAAATGATCGTTTTATAAAATTGATTTTCAACTTACTCAAGTGGAGCTGCTTGACCTATCGAAAATTCAGTCTAAGAAATCATTTAGCATTAAATCAAATTCAATTTGAAAAAGAAGTCTTTCCAAAATTAAGTTATATAACTAACTCCTTCTTTCTTAAATTCATCACTTATATGCATTCTATCCCCAACTGCATCTCGAACATCTATACTAAGATCTTAATTTGAATCGAAAGATCACTAAAATGAGCTTATATAATTTTTTCTTTTAAAAACTTCTTTAATCAATTTTCACTCACAATGACAAGGCATAGCAATAGTCACATCAAAATTAAGACCTAAATCATGTCCAACTGTATTATCTACACTAAATGAATAAGTAGCATCTCCAAAAATATATTCTCGTAATTCATGCCAAATTAAAATCATAATTAAAAATCCTACGATGATCGTTAAGATTCCTCCTCGATTTGATCTTTCTTTATATGTTGAAATCGTTTTTGGAAATGCATCAAATTCTCGAATCGCTGGTAAATCCATCATTGATTTGTTGGTTGATTCCATGATTTGGATGAATTGATTGAAGTGTTGACTGAATCGGATTGGATTCCTGTTTACCGTTCTGATCATTTTGAGTCTGTTGATCGATCGGATGTCACATGAAGTGGTCTGTTGTAACAGGTGTGAATATCTATCTGTTTAATCCACTGTCACACCAGTGACACTGGACTATCTTTCATTACATCGATCAATTTATTTCGGTTCTCCATATCTCAATCAGCACTGCATGTACATATTCTTCGAAAAATTTTGTATTTTTGAAATGCCTTCTGACTGCTGGACTGATCTGAACACCACCAGCCAAATCAGCCCTGATGGCAATACCCGGAGCGAGCTATCTTAAATGTGTACGCTGCAGATCTCACAGGCATATTGATGTGCTACAAAATTTTTCAATAATCTAGAGTCTATATCTCCACATCTTCATAAACATTGTCAGTCAAATCAGGAAGGTTAAACACATTATCCACAAACAGAAGGTGTTGCACTATGTATATCATACAAGGTTGTTGAGGTACAAGTAGTCAATACTCAAGTCTATACATCACAAACAAACAAAATGTCAAATGAGAACAATCGTCCTTCCTAAAAAGACATTGACTAGGCATCGAATTATCACACCATAGGTGTACAATCTCAGAGATCAGAGTTTAGACAACTTAGGTTCTCCAATCGCTAGCTCTTCGTCCCATGGATTCACATTGAACCTCACACCATTCAAAGGCTCTCTAGCAGCAAAGGAGATCAAGTTTTCGTATACGTTTCCATCGTATCGACCCAATTCAGAATTGAGTAGATAATCAGGAATAGCAAGGCTATCTACCAGTGCCACAGCTTGTGGTCGTATTTGAGCCAACAAGGCATATACACGGTTTCGTAGTAGCGTGTGTTGTGAGGGGTTGATGTAACCTGAGGCAAGAAACTCGCTAGCCTCGATATCCATTGTGTGACAAGCTGTAAGAACACAAAAATGAGTATCTAAATATCACAAGAGAGCTTGGTCATCGAAAACTCACCAAATAATTCAAACACCACTTGCACAATTTGATGAAGAGCAGGGTTTGTTTTCAAGGCGGGATCATGTAAAATCGCTTGGGCGAAATTTCTCACAAGGATGAATTGACAATGAGCCACCTGTTGAGATCGATAGATGATAAGAAGTCAACAACCATATACATTTTACAAAAAGTTTGAGCAAACACGAACTGAGCATCTGTAGATATCCACCAAAAGACTATTCCATGTGCGTCGTTCGATATCCCTCTTGCGCGTAGCTTGAGCAATAAGATACGCAGCTCGATGACCAAAGGCGAGCACAAATGCTTCTACATCATGAACTAGTACAGTGGCATGAAGATCAGCCGATGAGATATACAAGACATAGAGCTAGAAAAACATACAGTCACCGCTGTATGTAACCGGAGATTTGGCTTCGGGGTTTGAGAGATACCTGAGGATATACTCTCCGGTCACGTTCTCCGGTGAAAGCTTTGCATTTCGATCTGCATACAAAGTCCGCATAGTCTTGAACAGATATCGACCAGTCTGTTGAGTGATCATATAACTATCGCCTGTCATAAGATTCGTTAGATCTAACGGATTATTCATTCGAAAAAAGGTACAAAACTGACCTTCCCAAGTGACTTGCGGTAGATAATCTGCATAAAGCGCGCCAAGACCGGAAGCTTGAGAAAAGCCATGACCACCACAAGCTCGGCGGCACTCTTCGATGGCCTGCGCAGCCATGATCGTCGTCAAAGATTTAAGACCAGAAGATGAAGCGTGTACATCAGCCAACAAAGAGAAATCTCCCTCTGCCATATTTTTTTGACTTTCACTGTAGAGGCGAAACATCTCTTTTCCCTGAGGCCAACAGAAAACAATTGATAAGCAACGACCTTAAACTTTCACCAAAGCGAGAAGATAACAAACGGTATAGTGGCAAGCAAACGCTTGAGCAAGGATCGGAAAGATACGATACTGGACCATTTGATAATCCAACACTTGATTTTCTGCTGGCTTTTTGCCGTCCATCTACAAACATGATTGCAAGAGGGGTGAGTAAGTATGAGTTCTGTATGCTCAATAGAGCTCGTTCTGAAGATAACTAACCACTGGAGCGTCCTTGTCAACAAATTGACGACGTATAGCACAATAACGCACAGCGACCGTACATGCACGAGCCAGCACAGCACGGGCTTGCTGAACGATCCCGGCCCGAATGTAGGTCATAGTACCATAAGCTAGCTTGGCGTTTTGAGGTTTGGCATAGACTCCAGTATCAGGATCAACCCTGGAGAAACGACTCAAGAGATGATTATGCGGAATTCGGACATGATCGAACAACAGCATCCCATTGTCCGTAGTTTGATAGCTATCAATTTTGTTCAAAAACATTTGTATTAATAAATGAAGGACTTTGACATAAATCAGATGAGGCAAATGCTAGCTGACCCCAGTTTAGGTCCAATATCACCAATGGTTCTACCCTCAAGTGGCTCTCGGGTAATCATGTCACGTATGGGTACTACGAACGGATGGGGGCCATACTTGACACCGTTGGTGATCAATTGAGCCATCACAACTGCATGATCGGCAGAACGGCCAAGACCACCTATGAAAGGGTTTAATTCGATTAGCTCTCATTAAAATTGAAATTGCAAGTAATGTTTACAAACCAATCCACCACTTGGATGCAGTCAGATACGGAGAATTGATCACAAATTCCTTGGTTTTTGGGTCATAGATAGCGGTCGTTTCTAAGCCTTGAACATTAGATCCATGTCCAAGTTCGGTTTGAGCATAGCAACCAATAATCTCAAACTTGGGGAGAGGCAAAGCTTCAGTGAAATAGAAAGCACATCAACCATGATGGCGATATAAAAAATCATGGCACCTTACTTTCTCTGCACGTCTAGTGAAAAGTTCTTGTTGTTCATCATCACCTTGTTCCGTGAGAGTCTTGAGAAACATCGATTTGTGAAGGGAGCTGAGCAAAGGACATAAGCACAGTGTCATTAGCAAAGAGATTGTAGGATTGACTTACAATGGTCCTGGCATATCAATCAACATCTCTGCCATAGCGGTATCCTCGCCATCCCATTGATGCTCTTTGGCCAATTGTACAAACCGTTTTTCTTTTCGAAGAGCATGTCTGAAACGCTCACTTCGACCCTGATAATTAAGACGTGTTTTATCAAAAGCTTCCTCATTTTGAATGATATTCAATAACTTGGCTTGACGATCTAGAAAGGGTTGACCGTATAGGTAAGTAGTGAGTGCTTCGCTACTAAAGCTAGCATGACTTCGCTCGATCTGTAATAACTTTGGACCTGCTGTCCCAGATGGTTTGAGATGGGAAGGGACCGTGAAGTTTTGTTTTAAAGATGATTTATCGGCTGTCCATGGTGGGATGGTAGGAGTAGGACCTTGGGATGTCGAATGAGAAGATTGAATAGGATCTCGCAAGATAGCTGCATCTGGAGGACCGACTGGTGCGATAGAATCATCTGACATGGTGTTTGAGAGTGTAGTGTGAATGATAAGATAAAAGTGATTATGCTACAATTTGGTAAGATGAATGGTCGATGATGATGAATGGGAGTCTCAATCGATTCACTCAAATCGAATTTGATAATCAAGAATTCGATGTCAACCAATCTCACTCGATTGACGTCATGGTTTCAGCTGGTCTCAGGTCAGAAACTATACATAAACACTCAGAATCTCTAAAAATTGAATCGATTCCTTCATTCTGCAAAGAAATCAACATGGACCCCTATTTTCAAAAATGCTCGTAGGAATCAGGATACAGCACATACACAACATCACGTTGGCGATGAGAGATATGTAGAAACTTTTGAGATCGCATTTAGAACCAGATCCCATTGTATATGTACGCATGCAAGGAGGTTGTCTGGCTTCACAAGACAGAAGTATCACACTGAATCAAGACAGAATCAGTTGGAAGATAGCGCTATCGTCGGAAGTGGACAACACACCAAGAAAAGAAGAGGGGTGGGAATATCATCTCTTTGATCTTTGCCCTTGTGAATCAAAGACTTGGTGAGATGACTGCGTTCAGAAAAGATGATTTTGTGTTGCATCACAAATTTGGTTTCGTATGGGTGATTATATGGTTCGCGTTTTCTGAGTAAGTAACTCGGAATAGATCCAATGAGCTCGCGCCTCTGATGGGAGCCGGAAAATGAAACTGTGTCCGATTGGGGGAATTTTGACAGGATCCCTCAAGTTAAAAGGGTGATAGGTGAGGCGTGGAAGCAAAACAAAATTTGTAAATTGGCTCGCCATGATCTTCGCACAGCCCTCGACTCACATACCCTATCACAAATAGTTAGGCTTCCCCGATTCTTGAAAGAAAATCAGGACGAATGGAGTATATATTGGTGAATATCAGTATGAGCATAGCCGCACCTGATTGGAAAAGGATTCTCGTGCGTATATTGGAGACTGAGCTCAACGCAGGACGTTATTATGATATCAACATCCAAAGGCCTTGAAGTTGCTCTATACAAGTTTACAAAATTGGGCTATCTACTTACATTATTCATTATTCTATTAGACCTCAATAAGCTTTGCCTTGCCATGTCTCAAATTATCAAAAGTCGGGTCTTTAACTTCGTCATCAGCCTGACTCCAGACGTCAACCCATACCAGGCGACAGCTGATTATGTCGAAAGCTTCCTTCTGGTGCGTCTTGATACCACAAAGTAATCCCTTGTTGACCATGCGCGATTCCATAACAAGTTTTCCTAATCAACGAATTTCTCTCGCGATAATGACAGCCATGTACTCTACCCTCTTGGTCGCATTACGTTGAACTCGTTCTATTGGCGGAGTTCATAATGTGAGGATCTTATTCAAGGAAGAAACAAAATTTGAAACTTAGTTAATAATGTATTCGACATTGGATTCAATTCGGTGGTCAGAATGTTTTTCCAATCATCTTACATTCTTTATGTTCGGGGGAAGACCAAGAGGATATATCATATTGGCTTAAATGATAGTGGGTGGAATTCAGCTTATGATTGTTTTAACTTTCCTTCATCGGGATGATAGCTTATGGACTCCATCAGTGGGTCTGATACAGCTTGATCGTGCAAACCACTGTGGATGTGTTACTTTCTATATAGTATTAGTGCGTTTACTTCATCGGACTTCCTTTGATCTTGAGAAGATGATCTGATATTTGCACTCATCAACTAGTCGCTGTGATCGAGATCATCTCGGAACCATTTGTACGAACAGGCCGCCTAGACCAAGGATGGCCAGGATTTCATGCTCGGGATCCAGTTTACGCTTACAAACGCGTGTGGCGTGTGAGTCTGCATCAGTCACTACGCCTTGGTTTCTGATGAAAGCTAACGATGAAAGTTTTGTAGAGGTGAGCGTCTGTAATTCAATTTCTAATCGAATCCTTAACCACACATTGAAGAATCCTTTTCAACATTAACGGACCGCAACTCAGTGGTATTATGGCTTGCTATCTGCCATTGTCTATTAGTTCGAGGATATCTTTCACAACGCAGTACTCCAGTAGGACAATTGCTTCCGACCACTGTGTCGCGAGCCCTGAACATATTCGTAGTAGTGATCTTTCTCGGACCAACTGGTGAGCCTATACGTGTGGCGCAACGCTACATGATATACAATCTAAGATTCTCTTCAAATCCTAGTGACAATCATCTTCGCATACTCTCGACTTGCCTTGGAATATCACCAGATTAGACAATTTGTCATGCCCGTCCTTCAAATCTTGCGGCAAAAGGCCTCTACCTGCTCCCTAGGTACATGCCGCGCAACAGATATACTGCCTCAAGTGATTACACTTACACCGGCATTGCATCGTATTGTCAGTTTTACTTGGGAAACTAGTCAGACAAGTTGGTATTGAATGATAAGTTGTTTTTCCAATTAGGATCTTTTGGTATATTACACTCGACTGGGAATAATCTGTTATATATACTGTGGCGCATGCATTTTTGTTGTGAGTCCTTCACCCATATATCATCACAGACTTCACAATCTGAAACCTATGCTTGAGTCTATATCAGATTTATATTCCGGTCCTATATCGATTATATCAAAGCTTGAAAGCTCAACGAAGCTTGTTTCGTTCATCGCAACGCCAACAAGACAAAGTTTTTGCAAATACCTTGGTAGAATTTGCCATCATATTGACCACTTTCTGTTCATATATCTATTTAGTATGTGATGAACTTCAATTTGAACTCTCCATGAACTCTTGTTCAAGCCGTTCCTGGTTGAATTTACCCATCTTCCTGCACTTTTAGCTCACTTTAATTCAAGATGGTTTGTTTATCTTCAATCCAAGCTTCTTTCTCAACGTTCGTATTGTAAGTTATATTTTTTTACATGATATACCTTCCTCTCTTCCTCTCATGATTGTTTACAATGTTACAGGGTCTGAATGGTATCATTTCAAATTTGGGAAACGTGTAAGTGGAGTCATATTTTGTCTTCTTATAATGTTTCAAAACTGAGATGATCACCTTGAGGCTTCCATAGCGCTTTGTGCTTCATCATATGCAGTCAGTGGAGCAATGATTTAGATCCGCCTAAGGTTCACATTCCAACTTTACCGCTCTCACCAGCTACAGGATACATGAGATCTGATGAAAATAGTTCGCCATGTTATCCATACCTATAAACTCTACTTTCCAATTTTAGCGCAGTTCAGGTCTTATCATCTACAAACAGGTCTTTCTGCTGTCTCATCTCTGGATTCCAAGTATTTCTATGTATTTCTCTTGTAAATGACTCCTTTGTCATTTCCTTTGCACCATATTCTTTATGAGGGTAATTTGAACTTTGTGAGTCAATGCATAACTGGGTTCATTGGCTATTTATTTTGTTGTCATCAATCTTCTAGATCAAGACATCTGAAACTGATGCACCAGAAAGGGAGGGCTTCTAAAAATACTATATAATTGATATAAGTCAGACAAAATGATTTTCACAAGAGTATGATGAAAAATGGTGAAGAAATACTTAATAGGAAAATGATGTCAATCATCTCTAATGATGATATACCACTCAAATGACCCAACCCATCATTCCAACATTTTCCACACATCACCTGTTATTCATGACATTCCCATCAGTAGATAGCAAGTTACCTACAAGTATCATTCTATAATTTAATTTAATGTCCTGTCCTGGTTTCTTTGTTTGTTTTTGTTCAAGGTTCATGTCCAATCAGAGCCAATACAGACCTGTATTGGCTGCAGGATGCACCCAACCTCACCCATGTCAGCCCTGAGAACATGTACATGTACTCAATGGATGACTTAGAGCATCTCCAACAGTGCCTGAGTTCTAAAACACGTACAGGACCATCTCTAAATGTACAGCCCCTTGTATTGGCCCGCAATAATGAATTCCCTCCAACAAGCAAAAAAGAGGCCATGAATGAGGTCTTGCCTCTGTCAAAAACGCCCAAGACATAACCCAATGGAGACCCAATGCAATCATTTCTGTCACTGAGATTGTGAGTCCTGAGAACGTTCTAGGTGGTACTACCACTTCATAAAGGTTTTGTGCAGATTTAATGGACCAATGAGGGAAGATCTGGGAGCATTGCGTCTGCAATGTCACCAATACCGCTTCCTTCATATTTACAAGAGACCCTGAGTATATGAAGGTCTAGACATGTGATACCTGGTATCCCTCTAAACAAGGATCACACGCGTGGCCACATGTGAGAACTCTGGTTGCCATTGGATGGTTGGTTTTTGAGCAAACCCAAACAGAAAATACAGTTTATGTATTGTTGCGTTTGCAAGGCCTTGTTGGAGATGCTCTTATGATATAAAGCCCCCCTAACACCATAATTACATAAATATACACACTAAATACAGCATGTAACCTACAGTCGCCTCTGTTGAAACCAATACTCAAAAATTAGGGTCAAAAACTATTGGTTTTTGCCGAGTATTGGTTATGTCAAGGGAAATCTCACTGCAAATAAGAATTTATTTGGCCAAAAATGTATTGGTTTTCCAAGATTATCACTTTTGACAGCTATTGGTTTTAGCAGCAACTGTATATGTAAAAACCCATAAAACACAATAACACCTCATAGATCAGTGTCAACAGTCGAATATGCTTATACTACATAGTGTACATAATAACTTTAACCTTGATAACCATAAGAGCATTCACACTCCTGCGGTAAATTGGGTGCGGTAATTGTAAATTTACCACCACCGCAGGGCTTTTTCCACACCAGTGGAAAAGTAGAGCTGCGGTACAAAATGTTTTGATCAATTTGAGGTAAGCCCAAGGTAAATATAATCATACGCTACCTTGTGCATTATCCTTGGTGGCTGCTTGGGCCCAATAGCTTTGGGGTGTAACCATTACCATGTGGCAGATACTGTACACGAGTGTGGAATTTGTACAAAATCAGTAACTTTTACCTTACTGTACAGGTAGGTACCACAAAAGATACCAAAACATACCGCAAACAAGTGCGGATGCTCCAACCAAAAAAACTGGCAATCATCATTCAAACCAAAAGAGTGATACAAACAAATATCACAACAATTAGATTAAGAGAGGCGAATATATGAACCCTTCCTCTCAACCTTCAAGGAAATTCTCCCAGAGAAATTCAATTACACAATGCTTTTAAGAACTAATAAAGTTTCATTGAAGTAAAGAATCAAGAGTCTTATAAATATAAGACTAGTGATAAACTTCATTTACTCTGAAGTTCCCTGATCAAAAGTAAGTAATATATCATTCCCTCCCTCTTGGATCCTCTACTTCCTCCAAGTAGAATATATACCAGGTTGGTGAGCTATATCAACTCTAGGCTAGTGACCCTAAGGAGCACTTTTAGACTGGTGACCTCCATAACAACCCTAAGTTGGCAACTTTAAGAACAACCAGATTAGTGAGCTCAAATCGCTCTTTAATCTGTAAGCTTTAAGATTAAAGCAAGGACTTGGATCCAGCCTTCATCAAGTTCTGTTTAAATATATTCAACAGACTATTTTCCTTTATTTCACTTCATTTCTTTAATTATATTTGTATCTACATTTCATTTGAAATATCAAATATCATTCTAAACCTAAAAAAAATAAATAAATACCTTTTTAGTGAGCATTGAGTACTACAAGAAGTACCTAACCCTCACAACCCAACTCAACAGCAAACTCATAATGCAGAACTGTATCACATGTATTTTAGCTTAGATCTCAGTGGATCATTGACAAAAACAAAACAAAAAATTCAAGTATGACACAGATTTTTAGGGTAGTGTATGTCTACCAGTCATGTCATCCCTGAGCCCTGTGTACAGGACCATAGACTATCAGAAACCCATGTAATTATATGTAATACATATGGAAATATATTCAACTTGTCTAGAACCATGATGATTACACCTCATGACTCAGTATCAAGAGTCAATCAATCAATAAGACTCAACTATAACTTAATTAGTGAAGCTGAAACCTAACCCAAAGCAAATCAAACCTAAGCACCAACCACAACTTGACACCTAGGTCTTAGAATATATAAACCATTCAGCACTCCTTGTATTTATGCCTTGTGTCAGTGTCCAACAACCTCTATCTGTGGATTTTTTTCAAGCCTTCAATCAGGTCTCATCTGTCCTTAATCTCAACCCACAACCTTTGTCTTATGGTGATATATATATTAAGGTGAAAGTAGGTAATTGGCAGCAGGGAACAGGAAATCCCATTTTCCCGGTCAGTGCCAAGTTTCCAAAGATAAAAAAAGCAGAATCTACCTTTTAACTTTGAGTATCATAATTATATTGGGGTGTGGTGAGATCAAATCTGATACAAATACAGGGCCTGTTCAACATTGCTAGAAAATTAAACCCACAGTTAGTCCAGCTGTTTTCAAAAAGGTACGTTTTTTGTGGTTGAGGGCTGTTAGGGCTGTACTTCACCTATTATTACCCATGACAACTTGACAATACCTGTCAAATACAATACTACCACAGCAAGCTACTCAGCCAATCCACAGATCATATGTGGTTCTCTATTTTCAATGATTTATTTCTCCAATCTCACTAACGATATGTTATTCAGGTTCACTTTGGCTTTCAGATTTCTTGGGACACTTGTTCTATTGTCTAATACTTTTGATCACTTTTCATTTCACTGGGTTCCCCCATTATCACAATGGGTTTTGTCTTGTAATTTCCCAATATCAAAATAGCTATCATACACAAGCATCTCTGCGGGGAAACACTTGAAAAACTTGATAATCTTGTGCTTACAGTTCTCAAAAGACTCATTTCACTTCCAACATGGATGCTTTGGGTTGAGGAATCCAAGGTCTCTTGGGATGCAAAACCTTGAGCAGATCTTGGCCAAGGTTTTCCTCTGAGATATTTTTATCAGCCAAGAGATACCTTGGATCAAAACCTCAAAAATATTGTTTGAGGTTTGTGATCCGAGAATACCTCAGATTGAAACATCCAAGGTCAGTACATTGGTGGTGCTTGGTTGATGGCTATATTTATTCCAAGAGACTTAGCAAGTCACTTTGAATCCAGATTTCTACAATCCTTGTGGCAGGCCAACTATCCCATCAAACAATCAGTGCAATTTAATTGGAGACACCATCAAAGCTGAGCCAACTCTTTACCTTGACAAGCTTGGACATTGACTTGCAATTGAGAGAGGTGTGTACATCACAGCTCTTACTTTAGCTTGTGAGATAGATGATTGTCTTGGTCTAACCTCAAGGTTGCAAAGACTGTCGACACAAATTGAGATGAAGAATTAGTCGGCTGGTATCTCTATGAAGCTGGAGGACCTAATTGGCCATGCTTTGTCTTCATAGGTAAGTTTTCTTGTTGTCTCTTTTGTTTCCTCAACTTTGAGCTGACTTATGTTTTTTCAGATTGGAAGCTGACTTTACCACAAGAAAGCTCGTGCACAATTAGAGTAGCGTATGTGGCCAACCTGGTCAGAAACAAAAGCATTGATTTTGCACCGGCGACGACTTTTCAAAAAAAGAAATTATTCTTTGTTCGATCCGCTGTAGGAACTCTCTACCGTCTGCGTGATCCGGGTCGAACAAGCTATCTTGACGTGCATGAAGATTTTCACAATCAAGCCCCAATGGGACCAAATATTCGGGCTGTGGGCCTGACCCCATCGGATAGCTCCGCCAGAGAAGCTGATTGGGACCGCGTTTTGTTGATTTTGGGTGAGATTTGAGTTTTTGATGGCGACAGCTTCAACTTCAAGACTGAAAATTGACAAACTACAATTCAAACAGAAGACAAGCAAGTTGACAAGAGAAAGAAATCAGATACATACACCAACATTTTATTTTAATTTGATGATGAGGATGATGAATGATGGTGAATTACCTCGAAGAAAAGATTTAGCTAATTTAGATTTTGGAGATCAAGTTAGTATTTTTGATCTCATTGACAATCATTTTCTTCAAGTAAAACTGAAATTATATAAATCGATAGGACCTTACCGATGACTTTAGAGACGCGCATGATGGTACTCATTCATCTACTTCTGGTATCGGACATCCACGTGGTAGCACTCCTCTTTCTATCCTTAGCTCTCGACGTTCAACTTCATCGCGTCAATTTTCAAATCAAAGTTCAAGCTCCAATCGAACGAATCTATTACCTAACATGAGTGCTCTTCTCGATTTTCTGGATAGTGATAATTTGGTTTCTTTCAATACTACCTTTCAACCTAGTCCTTCTCGTGAATCAGTCCAAGAACCCACCCCTGGTCCTTCTCGAATTAATCTTTCTCCAAGATCTGAAAGCCTCCAGTTGTCTTCATCCAAACAATCATCGCTGAAAGGAGATTCCCGACATTCTGATCGAGAAGTGAGTCATCATTAAAACCGCAGTTGTTCATTTATCACCAGTTTCAAACTGAGCATGATTATCTCGCTTGATTATCATTTTAAACAAAGGCCACAACTCCCCCATTCAGTCCAGAGACTCATAACCCCAAGCTAGGATTTCCTACTCCTTCACACGTGTTGAGCAATCATCGCCCATCATCTCAAAGATCATCTCGACATAGCAATAGTCCAAGACCTCAGAGTTCACTTGCCAAACTTATATCACGTACAAATTCTCCTGACATTCTTAAGGAAAAAACATCAACTCGATATAAAGAGAATAATTCAATCAGAGCCCAAGAACAAAGACGTGAGGCGGGTGTCACAAGAATCCCAAATGCAGCAGATCGAATGGCAGCAGCAGTGATGGAAGGTGCACCAG
The DNA here is from genome assembly GCA_022264835.1 of Melampsora americana. NCBI lineage: Eukaryota > Fungi > Basidiomycota > Pucciniomycetes > Pucciniales > Melampsoraceae > Melampsora > Melampsora americana. The sequence continues at coordinate 712,413 of JAIFHY010000020.1, forward strand.
ATGCACGTTGGAATGTCACACTTGTAGATCATATTCAAGCTCCTACACCTATCAATCCTACTATTCGAAGATCTAAAGTGGTTGAAGAATTACTTCAACCGATTCAACCTTTGGTTTCTGCCCAGGGTTTAGATCAAGATGGGCTAGGTAGCTTGGAAGATAGTGATCTACCACAATCTTTGATAGAAGAAGTATGTGATCCGTTGAGTCTTCTGCAGAAAATCATTTATGCTCACCATCAATTTCATCAACTTGAACATATGAATAACTGACGATGTATCATTCTTTTGGAAATCTGTAGACCAGAGGTGCACGATTTGGCGGTGCTCAAATTCATGATACCATCCCATCAACCTTTGTTACGCCTGCACGTCCTATGCCTCATCCTACTACACAGAACGCTAAGGAACCGGATCTGGATATCCACACCTTGTTGAATGCACATCGTGATCGAGACCGACCCAACTCACATTCGAATCTTGAGACTGAGATGGATGATATCAGTAGATTAGTGCCCAAGATCAAACACCATGATACGATGGATAAACGAGTCACTGAGCTTGTAAGTTTAATATCTTTCGAGTCAATGATTTGACCTTATAATATCTTTTGGTCTGTATGGCTCACACCTTTAAGACTCGAATTGATCCATCATGGTGAGACTATCACTGACCAAAGTCTACATTATTCACACTTGATGACAAGTAGCTTTCTCATATTCGAGCGGATCAAGTTGTGAAAACAAACTTAGCAGTTGCGTTGGCTGATGCTCGATCAGAGGTGTCAGCCTTACGTGATGAAGTTCGATTGTTGAGGATAGGTGTTCAAAAATTAACAGATGAAAGACCATCACATAATCATCATTCAGCCGATGCTCGACTTGAACGTCTTGAACATCTACTTGGTGGTGAAGACGATCATCGGAAAAAACCTATGAATCGATCATTAAACCTTCGACATCCTACTACTAATCAAATTGACTTTGAAGAAGAACTAAAGGATTCAGCTCCTACATATGTTGCTTCATTTCCTCGACGTCACCTAGAAAATGGGTCAGGATTCTTTCTCTTGATTCTAGCGCATTCGACAAGACTCGAAAGACATTTTGAAGACGAGTCAGGACTCCTAGACTGAGAGTTTTTGTTTGGCCGCTTTCTTTTCCTCATTTCAAGTCGTCGGCTTAATTCTGCGGCGCATCTTGACGCACGATTAGATCCGATGTCTCAAATGAAATCAACTAGTTTACCTGATTTATTGAAAGATCTTCATACGACTAAGCCCCATGTATCATCTAGAAAACATGGTGAGGTGAGTACTCTCATAACACCTTCGCAACATGTAGTCAGAACTGATCCTAGACACCACTTCTTACAATACACAGGATATTCACCATGAACGAAGTTCAAGTCAACCTGCTACTTCAACCAAACACCAACCAAATACTCTATCCAATCTTAATCATCATCAAATCAATATCACACAATCAAGTAGCAGACTATTATCTGAGATTGTTTTAGCGATCTCGTTTACTAGATCAATAGATGAGTTAATTCATGAAGATTTTCTTTCTTCTCGTCATCGATCTCGTCCAAGAAAGAAAAGAGTGAATGAAGAAGAAGAAGAAATCAAAGGGGAAGAGGAAAGTAAGGAAGAGAAAGAGAGGATGGAGGAAAAGTTAAGATTGAGAAAGGATGAAGAGATTTTCAATTTGAATAATTTGAATGGATTATTATCTAGATTAAAAGTTTGGAAACATGTGGTTAGAAGATCAACAAGTGAAGTAGGTTGAAAATTTGATTAAGTTGAACATCAAAATTACTTAGAGGGAGAAGAAGGAGGAGAAAGTTGAAATGGTTGTTGAAAGTGATGCTTAAGCTGATTATATCTTGATCTTTAACTTTCAGTGTTTTTAATGTGCAATTCTACATCTTGTAAGGTATATTGTAAATTCTTGTCTCTGTTCTTCCACTCGTTTTGTTAAAATATACCAAATTAATTTATGAATATATATATACATATATATCGATGAACTCTTTGGACTTTCTGATCAGGATGAATGGAAGTCAAATTTTGTGAGCTTTAATGTTTGAGATTTGGCTCTAGTACTTGGTGAATATTAACTTGATCAAAAGACCTTACACCTTTTGTGAATGATTTCATTTCAGTTGCATAAGAAACGGGAAGAGCTCAGTTGCTTCAGAGCAGATTTTGGGTTTGCAATGGTCCGTATGATATACATGCTGTGATTTTTAGTGAGCTACATTTGCATGATCACATCTGATTGAAAGTTTCACGAACCAACATGCAACAAATGAAGCGTAACAAAACTAACAATCTTTACTTGAATGTTTTGCCCTCTAGAAATATATACTACATAAAACCTCTACACAGAAGAAAGAGACGTGCCATTCATCATACGTACTTCGACTGTTATATATCATTTACTAAGATGATAATTTTTGGGCTTCGATCATGATGTTTTTGGCTTTTGTTTGAGTTTGATCTCAAAGGATTTTATTGAAGTGTTGTTTGACGTTTATGATGACCATATCCACCCCCACCGATCCCTTCGGCTTGTTCTTTTAAATTTTTTTGCATCTCTGCAACAAATGTTAAACCCCAACTAAGTTATATTCAAAAAGAAAAAAAAACATCCGAATGAGTACAATGAAGATCTTTTCAAACAAAAAAGAAAAAAGGAAAAGGAAAAGACTAAACTGTGCAGCTGTGAATTTAGAAACATAACTAAACGACTTCTCAAAGTTTTCTTTTCGTTTTGATTCTGACATCGTCATTGCTCTATTAATCGCATCTGCTACTTGATCAGTTGCCCATGGATTTACAATGATTGAACCGTTTAGGGAATGAGCTGCTCCAGTGAATTCGGATAAGATCATACATCCATGTCTTAGTTCTTGACATGCTACATATTCATAGCTGACCTGTAATTTTGTTTTCAAAGATGCAAAAAAATTGTTTGTCAACTTTCAGAAAGATGCGAAAAAAATTGAGTCTTCATACAAGATTCATTCCATCCCGAGTACTGGTCACTAAGCATGCATCACTGATCGCATAGAGGGCACAGAGTTCATCGAAGGGTACACTTCGATGTAAAAATGGATTGGCATATGTTCAACCTGTACCATACCGACCATTGATCCGACCCACGAGCTCATTCACACTATTCCTTAGATTTTGGTACTCTTCAACGTCTTGTCGAGAGGCTAGATGATAGGTTTGAACATTGTCCATTGATGGTCAATGAGGTGTTGAGACATACCGGCAGGTGGAATAAAAGTGATAGGGACCGGAAGAGTGACGTACGTACAGCTACTTGTACCAAAACCACTTTGCCTATCCATTCGGGATGTTCAGAGAGGAAAACATCAAGAGCATGCAGTTTTTGTGGAATACCTTTGATATAACTTGATGTAAACGCGAAGGAACATCGTGATGGGTGAGCAAAAAAATTTGACGGGATACAAGTTTGAAGCTTTGCTTACTCGAGTCTATCCACTCCTACAATCACCTTGATGCCTTCGAAACGTTGGTTGAGAGCCTCGATTCGTTTCTTTACTGATTCTTTCTCCAAGGTATCATGAAATTGATTTGGATCGATACCGATTGGGAATGATCCAACATGAACATAATGATTGTCGAAGACTAATCCATTAGGCATAGTAGGTAGACCAAGGATTCGAGTACAGGAAGAAAGAAAATGACGAGCATAATCATAAGTGTGGAATCCGACTAGATCACAATGTAAAAGTCCTAAGAGGATTTCTCGTCGGACTGGTAAGATCCTGATGGGTTTTGGGATGGTAGAATTGGTTAGTATACACTTTGAAATCGCCTGTGACTATAGTTTCCTACATCAAATCAAGAGAAATGGCTTTCGTTTCTCACCTGTAAATCTCAGAAGAAGGAAATGGAGTATGGAGGAAGAAGCCTATGGAGACTTTTCCTCGCTTTGTAGCTCCGCCAGTGAGGTTACCAACTTCAGAAGCACGATCGACACGCTGGCGAAGTAACATTGGTAGAAGCACTAAAGTGACAATCAAAATTGATGATCGAAATTAAATCAATCATAATCAGTCCATGATCCCTCTGGAAAAAAATAATCTTGGTAAATACGATGACTCACTAAGATGATAATCTTGAACCCAAACTAAAATATCTTCACCCTTACTGACACCTTCTTCGATATCTTCATGTACTGCTTCAGCAAAAATCGAATTAGCTTCTTTATATGCTTCCCAGTTTGATTCATCAAAATTCATTTCTCCAGGATGATAATGAAAAAGTGGCCAAAGAATCGAATTCGAAAATCCGTTACTGTAAAAAGATTCAACAAAGTATCCAAAAGGATAAAGTTAGTGAATTGATAAGTTTTGTTTTTGTTTTCGGTGAAGAATGAATGGTACTAAACTAATGCCTATCTGCTAATTCATCTGATAGCCAAACTGCTTTACAAGAATACTCGGATGCAAGTTTTGATTGAACTGATTGTCGATCTGATTCTGGTACGGCCAGTCCGCTCCAACCTATCCAACTGAATGACATTTGTCTTTTACAACCACTAAGAGCGCTCACGAGACCACCGCTACTCATCTTGAAGCTATAGTTTGTATCGGAGCTTGAAGTTGTAGTTTCTTCCGACGAATGAGCTGTGATAGTGACTGGTAATCGGTTCGAAACAATTATGAGCCTAGCTGAGTTAGAATCGAGCTTAGGCATAATGATTTTCTTGTGATTTGATGTTGCTGAGATCGATCGATGATGATTTGAAGTAGGAGTGATGGTAGAAGGAGGTAAACAAGAGGGTGCAACTGATGAAGGTCTTGAAGGAGAAGGAGTGAAAAGCAAAGAAGGGGCAGGGGTAAGACTGAGTGAATCGGAATTGAGATCCATTGTTTTGGGCTTGATTGAGTTATCTCACTGATCGATTGGTGATTGAATGAGATCGATAGTTGATCGATGTGATAGCTGAGCTGATGAAATGAACCATGAAACTTGGAAAAACTGTATCACCACTCTCTTTACCCATAACATTCAACAACCATACATCCCACTCCATCTTCAGTCTCATCAGAATCAAATCATTCACCTATAAAGACTGGTAAAAGATCACAATGAAATTCAAGAGGAAGTGTAAGTCAAGAGATTTCCATTATTTGTAAACACTCCAAAGCACATAAAACTTCCATCCTTGCAAAATACAAACCAAAATGAATCATAGGGCACAATAAAGCATAAGTAGCATTTGTTAAGATGTTCTACATCCAAACCTCTGTTGTGATCATTTCAGCCAGTCCTGTGTAGAGATAGCAGTGGTAGTCCTGACTTGCCCAAGTCCGCCTGCATAGCCTACCTAAAAAAAACAAAAGAACCATGGGGCCCAATGGGAACTTATAGGAAATCTTAAGCACGGTGGTGACAGCTTCAACGACCCTTTGATAAGAGTTGTTATAAGGCAGCTCTTACCAACCAACTTTGGATGGTTGTTGGACCAGTTACAGTGCTGAGCCATCAGCTGCAGTTTGTCAATTGAGATGAAAACAGAAGTTTAGATGAGAAGAAAAAGTGTATGAGGAGGCCACGTCTGACCGAGTTCAATACAGCCAAAGGGGTCATAGACTTACAACTTCACCGCGGAACCCTGTATAGCTCCACTAGTAGTCGAATTGAGGGGGACAATTCAAACGACTACTAGTCGAGTTCGCCTGTTAACAGCCGCTCTCAGTGAAGCCTTGTTAAATCCCCCCCAATACAGCCCCTCGGGGGAAATTTTTTGAAATTCGAGACCGTAGCTTGGCCAAATCCGGCTTAAGCACGGATCTCTATGTATCCTCGGGTTCGCCCTACCCAACCAGTACTCAGGAGGCCCTGTCGGGCCATTTGGCCTTGCTGAGCTCTCTCACAAGAACTTCTTACTCTTGACCGCGATCAAGCATGATCTCGGACCAGACCATGCCTCAGCAACATAAAGAGCTGCAGAGCAACATAAAGAGCTGCACCTCGCAGAACCTGTTTTAATTTAGATCGTTGAACACATTGAGGTCTCAGTAGAAACCAAGAACCCACGCCTTATAAGTAGTTTCCTTATCAAACCACAATCTATGGGTCTGTCAGGTCTGTTATCGAGTCTCAGATAGGCAAAAAACAGATGGAAGAGTGGGTGGAATTACAATTTGATGTGTAATTCGATTAAGATTATGATCATAAATGGGATAAATCTTCATTACGTACGTAGAGGTAATCACAAAGAATAAATCACACAATTTAAGAGAAACACACCAATAAGAACAACTCGAGGTATCAAATGGACAACAGGATGAATCAATCAACTTCGAAAATTTCAGTTATATAAGCTGTGATACATGTCTGGTAGTATTAGTCTGGCAAACATCTAATGATACTAAATTAGATGTTTGTGGATCCATTCGTATCTCCATTATCATTCCCTAGCACCTCTTCTTCGTCTTCAACAATAATAGCTTCCATTTTTCGTTTCTTATTCTTGCCAAATTTGTACTTGAAGACAAAATCCGGGATTGGAACAAGGGATACAGGGTGAGTGACAAGGTCAATATTGACTTGTCAAGCTTTCTCTTCAGTGATAGCCAAATTTGGGTTAGTAATCCAGAACTTGTACAAGGGGTCGGATGGATTGTATTCCAATGTGAAGCCTTGTTCGGCAAGGCGAGCTTCACAATTGGACCATGTCCAGATGTCTCCAGGCTTCCGTGTAGCTTTTTCTGAAAAGGAAAGTTGTGTGAGCCACTGCACACATTGCAATAGATAGAACAGTTCACATACGAATGATTTGGTTCAATGTGGCCTTCAACTTGTCCAATTCTACCCTATCTTGGAAAATCAGTCCGAAATTTGACATCAAATTTGATTGAGCGCAAGATTGAGTAGGTAGAAACTACTTACTTGCTCGCTTGGGACGCACAAAACCTGCAACTGTCTTGCCGGTCAGAAAAGCCTGCATTCTCGAAGTAGTACTTTCACGAGTTGAAGACGAATTGATGTCAAAATCGACCCACTCCCACAAGCCAGGTGTAGTTGACATATATTGAAAGCAGTGCTTAGACAGATGAGTTGAGACAGCGGTGATAGAAAATTGAACCGGATGAATACGAGACATATTGTTTGCCTGAAAGCCAAACAAACAACAATCATTAGCGGTGTAACATGAAAAGATGAAAAGATGAAAAGAATGAATAAATAAATGTACTCACCTTCTGAATAAAGCTAGCCACGAACTCATCGCATTTGAGTTTGGAATACGCCAGGTCACGGCTCTTTGTGCGGAAGCCATTCTTACGGGTCACCTCATCATTTGATCCCCGAATAATCTTGAGCAAGCCTTTATGAGTTGGGCGATTGTCCGGTATTTCATCTGGATTACCGCTGTTCTGGTCGATGTTTTCCTCTTGATCAATATCATCAATACACAAAGTCTCACCAGCCTCGCCAGCTTTGCGAAACTCATCTCGCTCTTCTTGTGTATAAGTTGCCCATAGTTGACGTACTAATTGCCTGGAAATAGGAGTAAGAGGACCACCATCTGAAGGAGACTTGATTTTCAGTCCAGATTCAACATCAACTTTGTGAAATCTGCTGTACTCACTTTGTCGATAGATATCTGAGACTTCCTTAGATTTGATGAAGTAGTCATAATTTCTTGAAGCCCTAAATGATGCGCATTTTCCACTTCGAAAAAGAAAGGTCAACGTTAGAAGTATGATCTGTAGAGTAACAAATAGGATAAAGGCCGCCTTACATCTCGTTTGAGGCCACATCTTGTGAAATTCCAAGATGGATGCACAAGATGGCAAGGAGCTTCTCAGTCGAGTTGTGAAAATCTCTTAATATCTGCTTCTTCTGTAATGATGGAGCTCCATGACCTCGGCCACGAGTATGCTGGTCAGCAAGGGTCCTAAGCTGCGAGGCGTCCAACGCGTATAATTCAGCTACAGTAAGATCAGCTGGAAGAGCAATATTATCGGGTAGACGTCGGGCAGGGGTTAAAAACTCATCCAAGAGAGCCTTGTTGCTCTTAGTCACTTCTTCTTCGTGGTCAGACACTTTCTTAGTTTTAGTTTGTGTTGAACTCTTCACTCGAGATGCTGACTTCTTTCCTTGTGACACTTTCTTTCCTCCTGGGTGGGACACGGTGGAGGATTCAGATGTGGTCGATGTTGTCAAGGCCAAAAGTTGAGATTGCGAGGAGTGCGGAAGTAGGGTCGAGCCAATATCAATTGGTGCTGATGCTTGTTGAGGGCGCGGGCCCAAGACTTGATGATTTTGATTAATCATCGAAGGTGGATTGATTCCGTTTGATAAGCTTTGAAGTTGTTGGGGCTGATTATGTTGATTTAAACATGCGTTCGACAATCTTTGATCTTGTTGAAGCTGATGGTTGTGACCTATACTTGGCCGGTTATCAATCAATGGAGGTTGTGGAGGAGATTGTGGATCTTGATGATCCTGATTGAAATCAATAATTCCACGCTGAGCCTCTTGAATGCGATTGATTTGATTAATGCTAGCTTGATTTACTTCATGACCTGAATTGAAACTGGAATTATGATCTTGAGAATAGACTGATTCATTGTGGTTCGTAGCTGGTCTCCGAAAAGGTCGATGAAATAGATCTTTGTAACTTTGTTCTGAATATCGCTGATGTTCAAGAGGAGCTTGTGAGTGTAAAACCGCCATCAGTGTTTGCTGGTCTACAATGTGAGCTTGTCCTGAGTTTCCTGTTTGTGAAACAAACACTGACATATTTCCTGATTGCATCTAGAACTGAATGATACGATTAGTGAGATGCATGCGATGAGGATTGGGATTGGGATTGCCTGCATTACTCCAGCTTTTTAAGGTTTTGGCGCGTCTTGGTAATCAATTCAGTTGGCGCATTTGAAATAGATAAAACTAAATTTAATCTCGAATTTTAACTTAAACTCTCTTTAAGTTAGAACCTTTGCTATACCACACCTTTGGTCAATAATTGACGTGCAGAAAACCCTTTTCTTTGCCTTCCATTTTGAGATATTGGCCTCATGATGAATGAACATCATATTACATGATAGATACTCATACCATTGACATGTTTCAGAGAAGAAATAATGCATGGATTTACATGAATATTGAGTACAAAAACCAAAATGTCATCTGCTTTTACCACATGGATATAGAAGGCTCACAAGTCTTTAAGAACACCAAATATGTGCTGTTTAAGATCTGATAGAGGATTACCTGAGCTGAAAATCAAACTGATATCTTACAACAATTAGTTTGTTGATCTAATTCAACAAATGGGATGGCCTGATCATAGCATTTAGGATTGCCATCAACTGCAATGTTCTATCAATGAAACATTAGCAGTGTTGCTTTTGATTGTGTAAGACATTTGGTAATTTAAATTGGAAATGGCGAAAAAGACTCTCATTCAAGGCTATTAGTGTGAATGATTGGACTCTGTGATCCAATGTTGCCCAAAATATTATGCATATAGAGCCAAAGAACGGGAGAGGTAAATGGCATCAACTGCAAGCAATGTTCTAGCAATGACACATTAGCAGTCTTGATTTTGATTGAAAGATATATGATAATTTGAATTGAAAATGGTAAAGATGTCTCATTCAAGGCTATGAGTGTGAATGCTTGGACTCTTTGATCCAATGTTGTCTATAGAGCCAAAGAACGGGAGAGGTAAATGGGCTATATATAATTACATTCCATGTGTGCTGTGAATATAATCTGGTGGTATAATCTGAAAGGCCTTCTATATTCTGAAAGCCCTTTTTTAAGTGGAGATCTCATCATGATTAATTGTGGACAAAATTTGAAATAGTTATCAACAAGTGTATCTGTCCTTGTGAGTCATTGTGGGGTAGGGGTTGGAAAGGTGTGCAGGGCCATAGCTCTGTCCACACATGTCACATGGTGGATGTTAAGACATTTAATCAAAGTCCTAGTAGTAGAGGAGAGATTGAGCCCACTTCCAATGTCTTTGGGTACATAATGAGAAAGTTATTTAGAATTGAATCTTACGCACAGTATGAAAGAATTGTGCAGGACGGGGCAGACATAAATCATTATTGAGATTCCCACACATGTCATATGTTGGAAGCAATGATTGCTTCTACATGTCCTGATAGTAGCGGACAAAATGGTCCAATTTTCAAGTACTTTGGACCAGAACTGCCAAAGTTATTAAACATCTCAGCCTTGGGCCTTAAAGTGAGAAAAACGGGTGAAACGGGAGAGACATAAGTGCTTATAACTTTTTTCAGACATGTTATATAGGTAATGTAATGATATATTATGAATCCCCCAGAGTAAGCGGAAAAAATGAGCCATTTGTGAGGCAATTTGGACAGAAACTGAAAAAGTTGTAAAAATTTCACTTCATTTTTCTCAAAACACGTGCATCTTGTGTCAGTAGCAACATCACTCTTGTGTTACACATTTGAGAAAAATGAAGTGAAATTTTTACAACTTTTTCAGTTTCTGTCCAAATTGCCTCACAAATGGCTCATTTTTTCCGCTTACCCTGGGGGATTCATAATATATCATTACATTACCTATATAACATGTCTGAAAAAAGTTATAAGCACTTATGTCTCTCCCGTTTCACCCGTTTTTCTCACTTTAAGGCCCAAGGCTGAGATGTTTAATAACTTTGGCAGTTCTGGTCCAAAGTACTTGAAAATTGGACCATTTTGTCCGCTACTATCAGGACATGTAGAAGCAATCATTGCTTCCAACATATGACATGTGTGGGAATCTCAATAGTGATTTATGTCTGCCCCGTCCTGCACAATTCTTTCATACTGTGCGTAAGATTCAATTCTAAATAACTTTCTCATTATGTACCCAAAGACATTGGAAGTGGGCTCAATCTCTCCTCTACTACTAGGACTTTGATTAAATGTCCTAACATCCACCATGTGACATGTGTGGACAGAGCTATGGCCCTGCACACTTTTCCAACCCCTACCCCACAATGACTCATGGGCTGCATAGACTCCAAGTTGGATAGAATGGTGAACACAAGAGACAAGATAATCAATATGATAAGTATATTGTTTTTTTACAAAACTTATCAAGTTTTTCCACCTATCTCCATTCAAGGAGGCAAGTACATATCCCTCAAGACCACCTATATAGAGGGCTTTGTCTTTATCACCAATTCAAATTACTAACTGCACTACATCACAAGATGTGATGGATTAAAAGGCTTTTGCTAGACATGTTGACTCAAGATATTAGAGCCATGAATGATTCAGAATACATGAAACCTCATTATGACTTGAAGTCAAATATTTTATCAGATTTTTTTCTGATAAATTCAGTTTGGATTGTTCAAATTCAGTTTGGATTGTTCAGACTTTATATTTCTTTTGGGATCTCTGCATCTTAGTGAAGGATTGTTCAGACTTTATATTTCTTTTGGGATCTCTGCATCTTAGTGAATCAGTTACTTAAAAAGACCATATTTACATTAGGGCTTCATCAATATCCTCCTCCTCCATATCAATTTCTCCATCACTTGGAAATTCATCAAAATCTCCTTCACCTTCTACAATACAATCTACAAAAGACTCAGGTACTGGAAATCTTACATCCTCTTTTTGATTGTCCATCTGAATATTCTCCCCCACAGTGGTGATAATACCGGGGTTCCATGAGATGAGATCTCTTGAGTACATATGTTGAATCTTCTTTATTTGATCACACCAATCAGTTCTCAGCTGGCCATCGCCATCTTGAGGTGGAGTGTCTTTGAAAACCTCCAATAGACCCGTATTCCAATCCACTTGCAAATTCATTATCTTTACCAGCTTCTCGTTTATAATGATTTGTGCTGCTGAGATCTTACCCGAAGTCCTGAGTGAAGCCAACATAGGATGATCCGTCAAGGGTAGGTCAATTATAAGTGCTGCATCGGCTTCAATATTGTTGTGAGTCTGAAGTCGATGCAGATGATGATAAAATGACTTATGTGATTGAATGGACCACCTCATAACTCGCCTAACCTCCCATCCTATTCGGCGAACTTCTTCGCAGGCTCGATCATAATACGCAACCTGGCGCATTCCATGCTGTGTGTCAGCATCAATCGCCCACGGTTCACGGCCATTAGTGAAAAGCCCGTCGTTCCAGAATGGGTGATCGAAGTCGATTTTCAGGAGCTCGGGATAAGTGATACTTGTTGGTTGTATTCGATTGGGTGAGCTAGTTGCATAAGCTTCCACCATCTTCTGGTAAGTCTCTAGTTTGGTCTTCAATTTGGCTGACTGGTCACGAAGCGCCTTGATCACATGGGTCTTGTCGTTGTGACCTGCCGAAAAAAATCTCAAGAGGTAAATGATTGTTTCATTCACATTGATTCTCAGAGTAAGATAAATATACTCACCAACACTCGAATGCTTCCCATCACGCCGACTCATATCCAAAGGAGCTTTCTGCTCACAGATGGCCAAGAACTGATCACGGACTTCTTGTTTAGTGTACCAGATCTTTAAGATCTGGTCTTGTTCATGGGCTTCATTCCACACATGATCTTATGTGAGCCCATGAAGAAACCGCTGAAACATGAAAATTTGAGAACTTGCCATTTAAATTATCGAGTATGGCTTCAGAACCTATCTTTGCACGCTGTTTCTCAATCTTCTTCTTGATTGAATTGAGTTGGTTGAGCCGTGAGAAGCCTTCAGTGACATCACCTGCGTCTAAATCCCTTTGAGTGTGGAGTTACAATCATAAGCCTTGTGTTTATTGATTCAGATGAATTTACAACGTACCAAACATCTTTAGCCATCTGTTCGTAATACAATAGCCTACCAAGTTCGACTTTTTGTTCTTCCTTTATATGACATCTTTTCTGTTGAGAACTGCGCTCAAGAGACCACTGTTGACGCAAAAATTCGTCAGTGTAGCGGATGTTAGGAAATTGGGAGCTTCTCTTTCCCAGTAATTTGGTAAGAGCGCGTCTAGCTTCGAGTGAGACTGTGTGAGCATTCCGTAGCCTGCGTAAAAGCCATTTGGCTAGCATGTAACCAATAAAATTAGATGACAAGTCAGGATTAATTAATTGGATTGAAGCCGACGTACCAGTTGTTTCCAAAGTGATTTCAACAAAGAAATCTGCTCTCCAATTGATGTTGAGCATTCGATGAAGTGGAGTCGAGATCCTATTGATAGCCACTAGCACGGCTAGGAAAGACCAGAATCTTTCTAGACCTTCACCATCTGTCAATCCCCAGAATGCATTGAATCGTGGATTATACAGTACTTGACATGCCCAATTGTGGACATAGGCATGGAACACTGATGTCCCAAAACTGAGTCTTTTTGAAAGAGCTTCAAGAAAACGTCGCTGATGGTAAAAACAATTAGATTTGTTCTGATTCAAAAGATAGGAACATTAGACTTACTTTTTTGATATGTGTTTCAAGCTGACAACCAATGTCATACAACACACCCACTTGTATGTCGGGCAAGTCCAGTAATAGCTGCTCAAGGATAGTTACTGGATAATATAGTCTGATTCGGAAGATTGGATAGAAATGATGAGAATTTGATCAAAGACATAATTTGATCAAAGACATAATTTTGATTTGATCCACTTACTTTTCACCAGTTTTATAGATATTGGCCAATTTGAGCGGTACATCATGTCGACAGGTACATCCAAAGAGCCCTGTGTCATCACTGCGTTTCCATGATGTCGAATTCCTGACATCATTTGCTGCGGTATGAGAATCAGCGCATGCGTTCTAAATGAACATCAAGTTAGCAATATGTTAAGAACATTTTCAAAATAGCTGCAAACTTACCTTGATGTTCTTAGCCTCAGCGTCGGTCGAAATCTGAATGATTTCATGCTTTTTCATACTGGATGGCTTGATAAACATATCGGGATACTCCTCTTCGGTCGGATTATCTTTACTGGATTTTGTATAATGCCGATGCTGGAAGTTACCATCTAATGCAATGATAACATGTGGTTCTTGAGGCGAGGTTCGTTTCTCATTAATAGCTGGACCGAAGCAGCGTGCACACTTATCAGCTAATAATTGGGAATTTGAAAGCTTGAGACCTTCTGAATAAATTCGCTTTGTACAGCGCATCGTAGCTCGATACATATGGACGGAATGGGAAAATTGCCTTCTCATATCTCGATCGTGAATAAGTGATTTGGCGGGATTATTCTTTGCTTGAGGAGGGTTCTGAAGATTTGTGTTGCGACGTATACTTCGTAGTTTTACAAAGCGCATCAGCGCACCAATAAATCCTGAATTCGATGAGGCAGTCATGTTCCAAAGTTCATGATAAAACTGTAATGTGGGAATCGAAAATGCTGTCTGAGGATACTGGGGTGAGGATGCGATGTATCCATATCTGAGAAGCCGTACTGGTCGAGGCATGCATGAACAGAAGGTGACTGTGAACTTGCTGAGATAACTGGAGAGGTTGATGAGGTCGACTGCTTGCACGCTGAGCTGTTGACCTGAACAATCGCAATTGATGACGTCGTCAAGGTAAGATTCTCGAGATGTCCAGTTGTCGGTTTCGTGCTGACACTCGAGGTAGGTGGCGGTCATCTGTGATTCAATGGCAGACCATTGATTTCGCAGATGCTGCCGAGCCTCCGCATTCCAGTACTGTTGACTTTCTTCAGCAAATTGGGTACCGGCTATAGGAATCGGAGGAGGATCGGCTTCGGCTTCGGCTTCGTCACGATGAGGTAGAAATTGAACTGCTATCGGATCTTCATTTAAGTCATCATAAATCGAACCGTCATAAATGTTTTGTTGGTCATTCGTTCTGGAAGGGCCAATGCCAAGTGCGTCGGAAATCGATTGAGGGATTAAAGGAGGTTGTCGAGGGGGGGATTCTACTCGTTTTTTGAATGAGGGCCGTGTTCCAAGGTCGGCAAGAACATTTGAGTCGCGCTTCTTTGGCTTGCGTGATCTAACCATTGGCGAAGTTGATGCTGATGTGTGGTGATCGATTTTTTTTTTTTTTTTTTTTTTTTTTTTTTTTTTTTTTTTTTTTTTTAAGTGCATTTTTGCTGAATTGCATGTTACACTATCTAAACAAGTAAGAAGAGAGAAGACTAGTACACTAGGAAAAACAGTCATCTAGTCGGTAACAAGAGTTAGGAGTGTCTTTTGATCGTTACGCAATGGAATAGGTATCTTCATTCATTTTCATTTTTTTTTTTTTTTGAGTGAGTAACAGTGACAATATAGTTCAATTACTCATCCCCAATCTAAGGTGGAAGGTAAGAGCCTAGGGATTGTTTGTTCTGTCAGGGATGTTTACCATTCGTGACTATACTCTGGTTTACCTACAAATGCAGGGAATCGAGCAACAGTGACAGTCCAGCCTCCAGACTCATCCCCAATCTAAGGTGGAAGGAAAGGAAAACTGGTACGTGTATGTACCGTCAATGATTGTTTACCAATCGCGACACCGCTCTAATATGCATTAACAGTGACTAACAAGTCTTCGTGAAACCTTTATGACTCCTAGGGGAGAGAGGTGTCGAACTTGTAGTATGTTGAGGGATTCTTTTGGATTGGTACCCGCTATTCACTGACCACTCGTCCCCCAATCTAAGGAAGGAGGTGGGGCTCGTAGCTTGTTGGGTTCTAGGATTTGAAAGATTACACTATGTAGTTATTGCGGATCGTTGACCTCCCGACTCTTGTTCCGTGTCTGTTTCCTTTGGTCTGAGTTCTGTGAGTATGAGTGAAAAAATACAAAGCGTTGAGTTTCTAAAATGAATTCGGAAAGTAGGAAAAAAGCATCTGGAGAATCAAGTAGTTTTTTAGTATTGTTCCAATTAACTCTAACTTCTTCCTTTCGAAGGTTAGTTCTGAACCGTTTCCTAGCCTTTTTGTACCTGATACAGTAGAGGAGAAAATGGTCAGTAGTTTCTTTCAGTTTGCATGTGGTGCATAGTGGGGAATCGACTATGTTTCTTCTATATAGGTGAGCATTAAGCGGGCTATGACCCGCCCTTAATTGAAAGATCGAGGCCGCTCGGCCTTTTTCGATGTTCATGAGGGCATTTGAAACGTCCTTCGGGCGTGTTGTGTATGGTTTGGTACCTGGTTTAAGCGGAAGGTGTTTGATGTGAAATTTATCTTTGGTTAGTCTTTTTAGGCTGCCCAGACTTGCTGGGATCTTTATACTTTCAACCTGATTTGTGGTTGCTTGCTTTGCTAGGTTATCCGCCTTTTCGTTAAGTTCAATTCCAACATGGCCCGGTGTCCAATAGAAACGGATTGATGTATCGATTGGAATCAATTTAAATAAGGATCTTATTTGAATGGTGAGATATTGGCCTGATGTTGCTCTAGGAGTATCGTGGATCAATCTTAAGACCCCTTGGTTATCGCTAAATATTGCTATGTCTGGTGATTGTCGTATTTGTTGTCTGACTAAGTTTTTCGCTAAGCGGGCCGCTAGTAAAATGCCCATGAGTTCTGTCTCGTGATTAGAAAAGACTTGAGATTGTTCGATAGATAGGGTTAGATTCGACGAGTGAGTAACCGCTGCCGCACCTCCGCCTTCTTGAGTTACGGAGCCGTCTGTAAATATAATAATTGAGTTTTTGTTTTCTTCGTCTTTTACCTGTTGAGGGATTAGTTCCGTAACTTCATCTTTAGGCTTGTCAAGGTTATGTAGATTGTGCACACTTATCAGCTAATAATTGGGAATTTGAAAGCTTGAGACCTTCTGAATAAATTCGCTTTGTACAGCGCATCGTAGCTCGATACATATGGACGGAATGGGAAAATTGCCTTCTCATATCTCGATCGTGAATAAGTGATTTGGCGGGATTATTCTTTGCTTGAGGAGGGTTCTGAAGATTTGTGTTGCGACGTATACTTCGTAGTTTTACAAAGCGCATCAGCGCACCAATAAATCCTGAATTCGATGAGGCAGTCATGTTCCAAAGTTCATGATAAAACTGTAATGTGGGAATCGAAAATGCTGTCTGAGGATACTGGGGTGAGGATGCGATGTATCCATATCTGAGAAGCCGTACTGGTCGAGGCATGCATGAACAGAAGGTGACTGTGAACTTGCTGAGATAACTGGAGAGGTTGATGAGGTCGACTGCTTGCACGCTGAGCTGTTGACCTGAACAATCGCAATTGATGACGTCGTCAAGGTAAGATTCTCGAGATGTCCAGTTGTCGGTTTCGTGCTGACACTCGAGGTAGGTGGCGGTCATCTGTGATTCAATGGCAGACCATTGATTTCGCAGATGCTGCCGAGCCTCCGCATTCCAGTACTGTTGACTTTCTTCAGCAAATTGGGTACCGGCTATAGGAATCGGAGGAGGATCGGCTTCGGCTTCGGCTTCGTCACGATGAGGTAGAAATTGAACTGCTATCGGATCTTCATTTAAGTCATCATAAATCGAACCGTCATAAATGTTTTGTTGGTCATTCGTTCTGGAAGGGCCAATGCCAAGTGCGTCGGAAATCGATTGAGGGATTAAAGGAGGTTGTCGAGGGGGGGATTCTACTCGTTTTTTGAATGAGGGCCGTGTTCCAAGGTCGGCAAGAACATTTGAGTCGCGCTTCTTTGGCTTGCGTGATCTAACCATTGGCGAAGTTGATGCTGATGTGTGGTGATCGATTGATGGAGTTTGTGGATAAGGGTACAGTGGGTCCGCAACTCAGCAAGGCCAAATGGCCCGACAGGGCCTCCTGAGGACTGGTTGGGTAGGGCGAACCCGAGGATACATAGAGATCCGTGCTTAAGCCCGATTTGGCCAAGCTACGGTCTTGAATTTCAAAAAATTTCCCCCGAGGGGCTGTATTGGGGGGGATTTAACAAGGCTTCACTGAGAGCGGCTGTTAACAGGCGAACTCGACTAGTAGTCGTTTGAATTGTCCCCCTCAATTCGACTACTAGTGGAGCTATACAGGGTTCCGCGGTGTACAACTTGTCACAAGAAAATTATAAGCAATGCAATCTTACCATCAAAAGGCAATTGAAATCAAACCGTCACCATTGAACTCAAGAGTTCATGTCATCAACTTGGTTAAGTTAGCTGTCAGTCCAGGATTTTTGCCCTACACCTTTTTATTCCTTCTAGCTCTGAGCCTACAAACAGATTTGGATTCATTTTACTCTGCCAACCCTTTCGTGTCTTGGGTCTGATGATATGCTGTGATCTAAACAAAACTCAGCAGCTCCACCAGACTCCAGGAGGAATGGATGGGCAACTCAGCTGGGGTTGTTAGATCCAAGGAAGGTCCTGTGATAGTGATATATGTAACAGGCTCTTGTAGAGGTGGTACCTTACAACTGAGCTCTTTGAGTATTGTTTGTTGAAAGAACATTCAGTCTTGTCAGAATATACAAACTGGAAATCAATGTGCACATGGAATTTATGAAAAAGATGGTTGCTTGATCATAATGTAAGTGTTGAGCGCTTCCAATAGCAAGCATAAGAAGGCAAGAGAAGTGTAAACCGAGGGTTTATACCTTCGAAGTAGACATCATTGACATTGAAAAATTCACAGATAAAAATGTATAATGTGAGAAGAAAGGACAAGCAACACCTTTGGTACACGTTTTGGAAACCTGGTAGGGCTTTGAATGTCTGGAGTCCCTCTGTATCCACAACTGTGTTCATGGTCCTTGCACCCACTCCTTGATAGGGATGACAGCACAAGTTGATTGTGCATGGCATTCGTCCATCTCTCCAAACTCGAAGCGAGCGGAACTATTCAAATTTTGGTGTACTCGTATCCATTTGTTGACGTCTCTATACTTTGGTTTTGGTGAAGACTATACTTGGTTTTCGGCTGTAAAAATTTCGACATTTTGATTACAAGCGCTCCAATCGGACCCAGGAACACTTGTTTCGCCCTTCAGCTGGGTGGTTGGATCCGAAGAGGGTCCTTTGACAGTGAACATACATTGGAAGTCGCTTATCATGACGCCTCGCTTTTAGTGACAAGGTACAATTTTTCTTCATCCCCAACACACTTTACTGCGATCTAATTTTGATTCTCGTTTGAACAGTCTTCTTAGCACCGGGTAGTGTTGATGGCCGGACGACCCCATGCAGTCTTGAGGTCCTTTCGCATCTGCCTTGAGCCTGATGAAGTCTAGTGGAAAAGCAGTTTATTCATGTCAGTCGGTTGGCGAGTCAGCTTGCCCCATCGAGTTGATAACGGTCACTTTGAGGCCAAGCAATTTTCACAGTCCGTGATTCGATGAACCAAAATTCTTCAACAAGTGTAGGAATGAAAGGACTCATTCCAAAGCTATTCAAGACAATCTTAATTGTTGTCCTGAGTAAAGCTTCGTGATTCAAACATCTTGAAATCCCAGAGGATTTGGAATGATTTTGATGGAGCCGAAGTGCATCGAACAAAGAAAGGGATTTATAGAGTTGAATGCATAAATTCCACGCTTTATTTCAAAATTTGTAGCACCGGCGAATGTAAGCGTGTCATCTTGTTTTGATATCCATCAGATTGAAATCTACTTGAAGGCTTTGTAGAATGACGAAAGGATTCAGAGGATCTTCAACGTCCCGGTGCATTCAGTCACTTCGCGAAAGAAATGAAATAAGCTTCCGATAGCTCTGGTCGCTACATGCACCCGAAGTTGAAGTCGAGCGAACCATTCTTGGATAGTGCATGAATTATTCCTAATCTAATCAACGCCATCCTGAGCCTAGTGACATGAGGATGTACTTTCACGTTTGCTGGGTACCCTTCATCTACAAGGAACCGACCTTCTTTCTAAAGAAAATCAAGCGACGAACATTTACGAGTTTCGGAACACGTCAGCACTCTGAATTTTCCCTATTCTTCAAGAACCTTTTTCAGAACAGCTGGTCCACTCAGCTTCAAAAACCCATCTTCGTTTCCCTTTCGTCAATGTATTCCCCACTCAAGCTCCTCATCAACATTTGCTTTCTTCGCATCTAAGCTCTTAGACCAAGCTCAATTTGTTGCCTTCATATCCTTGTTAGAAACTTGTCTGTCGGTGCAATAGCGTCGAGAGGTATAAGAAAACTCGTTTTCTACAAATCATGTTATCTCTGGTTTGGATTGCTCTCATTGTCGCGACATCTACGTCCTGTCGGCCACAATCCACGTCTACCCAGGTTCAAATTCCGGGAACCGCCGACTCGACGCGTCATTATGTTTTTGCTCATTTCATTCAGGGTAACGCGCAGAATTATACGAAAAATGATTGGGTATCAGATAGTGGGTTCATTTTCCATTCTCTATCCTCAAGGAAAAGTTTTTTTTGGAAAAAGTTTCTTACTGGTTCTGTTTTCACTCTTCTCTTCGATGCGATCAAGTGAAATCCGCTCAAAACGCGCACATCGACGCGTTTGCTATCAGTATCGGAACCGATCCCTCCAATGCAGTTCAACTTCCGATGATATATGATGTAGCGGATTCTTTGAACTTCAAAGTTTTCTTATGTACGTGATTTGAAATTGAATGCTCTCGTTCTCTCTAGTTTCTAAATCTACTCTGTTGAAACTGGATTCTTCAACTTTTTCGCCGTCTCTCTGTTTCACTCTAGCATTCGATATGACGCATTATGGCTACAAAGGTTCTTCAGTTGATATAGAGAGAACAATTGAACAGTTTTCAAATCGAACGAGTCAATTTCAATACGATGGAAGGGTTTTCGTCTCGACCTTCTCAGGGGAAGTCCCCGGAACATATCTGGTGATTTATTGCTCAATGTTGACAGTATACTATGCTTTGCTTTTAAGCGGAGGTATGACCAGGGGGAAACTGACAAATTGTCACTCAACTTGATACAAAAAATGTAGGACGGAAATGAAAATTATCCAGCAACGTGGTGTACCCTAAAAGCATCTCTTAGAGGACACGGTGTTAATGTGAGTAGTTCAGGGTTCTCCTTCTGAAAGATTTCTCGTGTTCAAATGTTGATCCAACAATGCACCATTGTATGACACACACAAACAGATATATCTTTTGTAAGTTCTATCTACATGTCTTCCAACTTGATGATAGTCTAGATTAATGATGGTGTGATATCCACAGACCAGGTTGGACAGGCGTCAAGCCCTCCATCACACGCTGCGCTGATGGCCTACTATCTTGGGACGCTTGGCCTCCTCACTCTCATCAGATTACGAACAATAACACTAGCACTCATGATAATTCCACCTCACAAGAAAACATGTATTTTCCTGATAAAGCCTTCATTGCTTCTGCGCAAGCTATGGGAAAAGCTTATGCTTCTCCAGTCTCACCTCTTTTCTTTAAACACTTGGGTGCTGCACCTAGTGATAATTCAGTTTATCGTAGTGATGATTGGATGATGATCAATCGTTATACTAAGTTGATTAAACAGGAGAACAAACCACAATTTATTCAGTAAGTGGCACCATTCTTCTTAACTTCCAATACACCACTAAAAACGTCGATTGCTGTGGTTGACATCCGGTTGATGTTATCGCTTGTAAGACTGCTCACCTGGAATGATTACGTGAGTGACATTCTTGAAGAATAAGTCTTTGGCGAAAATGTACTTGGTCTGATTGCAAGTCTTGCTCCTAATCTCCAAACATGCGTGATAAACCAGGGAGAAAGTCATTACTTATCTGATCCTACCCCTTCAGCCGATTTACCACAAGGCGAAGTTTCAGCTCATCAATATGTTGACGGTTTTCCACATGCACCTTTACTCAATTTAATGTCATATTTCAATCAGTGAGTATAATTTTTCAACTTTATCAAGACAGGTAAGAAATGAAACCTTTTGATTCATTCATCAGGTGGTATAAAACTGGAACCCCACCCGTCATGAACCAGTGAGTTTCTCTCTTTTGATCGGATACGCGTATTGCCAATGGAGTTATTTCACAATAATCTAACGATATTGTTATGCTTCAAATTTTGACCTACTAGAACAACAATGTATGTATGGTATCGACCTCACGCTAAAAATGCTATCGCGGTCAACGACAGCCTTCCAATACCAGGTAAGTGAAAAAAGTACAAGACCGAAGAAAACCCACACTTAACTGACTCTGACCCTGAATAATTCCGATTGTCCAATCAGCTTATTCTAATTTAACCGAAGATCGAATTTATGCCTACGTGATTCCAAGTTCTGATACGAATGTGACGTCGATCCGAATCTTATCAGGTCCACAAGTTTTAGAACAAGTCCTTTTCCCATTGAATGAGCCTGAGGCTACTCTCTCCACTACACCTGAGTTATGTCAGATGTACGAAGATGATTCAAATAATGAAGCGGAAGTGGATGGAGATGGGATCTTGCTTTCAGCACCTTTTCAACCTGGTTCACAATTGTTCGAGTTACTTGATCAAGAGGGAAGAACTCTGGCTAGTGCTCAAGGTTTAGATATTGAAGAACGTCCCAGGACTTATAATTTCAATTTTTGGTCAGGATCAGTTTCTGCTTGAGCAGAAAATTCAGAAAGGAACATCCAAAGGAAGACCGAAGTGACGCAGGCGGCATTCAATGTCATCTACCTTGTACATATTTTCTTTATTAGGGAGTAACAGAATTGTTGATTTCGGTACATACATATATTGTTGTTGGGTTTTGATTTTGGCTACCAAATGATCAAACTTATCTTTGTACTACCTAAACCCTTGTGACGATTGGATTCCCATGATGGTGTGACCTTCTTGCCGTGATATCGGCGTCAGCACGCGCCCCAAACGCCCCAAAGTTGCCAAAGCAGCTTACGTAGCTCAAGGTGTTTTGAATATCCACATACTATCCTCATCCATAGCTTGAGTTATGATAAGCGAGAACTTAATACTTTGTGAGATTATTATGGGGCGCGGAACTTGGAGTGATGCGATACAATGAATTTCTATTGAGTCTCATCGTGGGACATGGGCGAGGTTCGAGGAGGGTGTTAACCACTTGCGATTTCCTCACTTCTTCAATTTCCTTTGACCTTGCCTTGATCAAGCTTGGGTCAGTTCTTGTCAGTTCTCCAATATCTTCGAAATCCACTGAAGCTGACAACGGGTCAATGTACACAACGAATACAATTCTTTGTTGTACCTTACCTTACTTTATTTTACAAGTGTTGAATTCGTTTTGTTTGGTTGTGTAGATAATTTTATCTCCGAATCGGTCTTCCATATCTTCGGCCTTCTGACTATCATCAACACAATTTCTCAAGCACAAGATTTTCAAACATTCAGAACAAAACATTCGCTCAAAGGTCTTCTGGGTGGTGTCATTGTTTGGAATTGGGGATTTGGAAACTTTGCTGACTTTAAAGAAAAGATGAAGCTCTAAATCATATACCCTTTTACCATCGATCATTCCTTCAAACTCATTTTACAGAACAGATTATCATTCTCACTCTCAATTCAAACTTCCGATATTCTCCATAGTATACCATCTCGGTCGTTCATTCAAGGCTATATATTACTTTCATACTTGAAATACCATATTCTATCACGCGACCGTTGACCTTTCTGGGTCATATCATGCCTCTCAGTAGCAAACTTAACCTCGAAGTAGGTTGCAAAACCTGGTAAGTTTCCATTTCCTGCCCATCCATCACGCCGTTCTTTCTTCTGCGACCGATCGAACGGATGTCCAATTTATCTGAGCGTCGGAAGCAAGACGGTCAGAGTGACTTCTTCAATTTCTGATCTCTCTGGTTCCCGATTTTAGGAGATTCAATCATGAGGACGCATCGATCGCTGGTGGGCCTCCAAAGCGTGGTGGTCAATTTCAATCCCCTACTCGACCTCGTCCAACAGCGCGTCAATCTCTAAGTCATGATCGACAACCACCCAGTTCCACCGTTGTCTCAGATCCACGCCCCACACCCGAGCAGAAACGTGCCCCTTCTGAAACCTCGCGTCGAGAAGTAGGTTTTTCCATGATTTAACCATCAGTCTCACCATCTATCTATCCCTACTGCTTTGATTACATTGGACTGCAGTCTCTTTTCTGCATACAAACAAGATCATGCATCAAGACCCCTCGACACTCTTTTTGTTTGACACTCTTACATAACATGCTACACTCGACTGATATACATCTTACTAATCTAGCGCGAAGCGATCGAAGCCGAAAAAGCCAGGATCGAAGAGATGGCCCAACGAGCTGCGGCTGAGCAACAGCGAATCGAGGAGATGGCTCAACGGGCTGCTGCCGAACATCAAAGAATCGAAGAGATGGCTCAAGCAGCTTGTCTTGAGAAGAGCCGACTCGAGGAGATGCGACAAAGAGCGGCGGAGGTTGGCAGTTTGAGACTTTGTCCTATTTATACCATTGATCTGAAGCGGACCTCCAAACTCTTTGTAGGAAGAGGCTTTTAGGATAGAACAGCAACAGTTGATCGAGGACGAAAAGAAACAAATGCTTTATGAGGCTGACCAACGCCTGCAACAGTTACGCGAACAAGTTGCCGCAGTCGAAGAAAAACACCGCGCCGAGGTGAGTATCAAATAGACCACAACTTTCTTCTGTTTACACGCACATACTCGTGTAAGAGCTTATCTATATCTCCTGACGGTGCATTTAATGGGGTTCCTCAGCTAGCCCACTGGGAAGAGCGAGAACGACGCGCTACTCTTTTAGAGATGGAAGCCGAGGCGCGTGCCAAGGCCAGGGAAGAGGCCGAGGAAGCCAAAGCACGCGAACGTACCCGCGCCCTCGAACTCGAACATGTAGCTGGAGTAGAGCGTGCTAGGAATGACGCTATAGAACAATATAGGCGGGTTGAAGAAGAAGTCAGGAGGGCACAAGATGAAAATAGACGAGCTCAAGAGGAAGAGCTTCGGAAAGAGCTCGACGAAGCTCGCAAGAAGTTTGCGGAGGAAAAAGCAGCTCTCGAAGCAGATCATCAGGCCAAGATTGCACAGATCAAGGAAATGCAACTCGAAAGTCGAAAGACTGGAGAAGATTTGAAGGAGCAGATGGCAACTTTCAGTGAGTGGCGATGAACGCATCACAACATTTGTCTTTTGTTGAGTCGACGTTTACGCTCATTTGGCCAAAATGACTTTCATCCTTCAGCGCGTAATTTAAAACTACAAGAGTTGCAAGTCATGCGTAATATATCCAGTGCTGCTGGTGGAGGCTACCTGTCATCCGATCCAAGTGTCACTAAGTCTGCGCCTGCTGCTGCTAACACTATTCCACTCGATGGATCCATGCCCGACGACCTATCTGCAGCCGATCGCGAGAAATGGGTCAGACATAGGCGCGAAAATCTCAAGAGAACCATAATGGAAGGCGTGGGACTGAGTCATGGTCCATCTCACCCTGATGAATGGAGACCCTCTGGCAGGCTACCAGGCCGCGTCATCGGTCTCTCTTCAACATCACAATGGGGTTAGTTAGTCTTCATGGTGCCAGTATCATTTGCCCCCGGTGTTTTTCGCAATGATCAACAAAACCTCTCTTTGCTGAAATAGGGACTCCGGCTCCGCGGTATCGTACCAAGTAAGAGTGACCCGTCAACCCATGTGTCTTCGCGTGCTCTTTTCACCCTATATGTTGACCTTTCTCCCTGCTGAAGAGACTTATCGGGGTATCATTTGGTTTTTTTGATGTTGTATAGCTGATCGCCTTTGCACCCCATGTGTACATTTTCTCTTTCACTTTGCACCCATCTCCTCCGTGTTACCTCTTCAGCTCGACAGGGCAAAATGCATTACGTACTCCTTTTGTACCAGGTTCAAGTCTGATGCACTTGGACCCATCACATCGAATGGGCTCTGTCCATCAAACAGGCCAGTTTCCGAAGCATTCGAGCTCGGGCGGCGCATCCGCCATGGCTAACACTCCTTACCTGAACTATGCGCATCCACCTGGATCATCTATGGGGTGGGGTGCGCCGCATGCAAGGTCGTACGAGAAGCGCGGCGACAGGAGGAGGTAATCTAAGACCGTATGGAAATCCGGGGGTCTCAGAGATAACCGGACCAAGGCACTACTCTGCTCCTGGACAAGGACAGCATCAAGAAGAAGACAACCAGCAATTCTGTGTAGTGTGAGTCTTTTGAATACCAACTAGGCTAAATCTTTTCGGTGCAGTTGTCGAACCACCCATTTCTTCACTTGATATTTTCGATGTTCTACTCCTTGTGATCTTCACGTTCCAATTATCATCTCTGTTTCTCTCCTCTCGTATTCCATTCAAGTTCTACTAACCCACATGTCCATGTGATGGTCATGGACTCGTTCTGGAGAGCAATACTGTTTACTGACGTCTTGTTTGCCTTCTCTGTCTATGTCGTATATTCGTTTTCTCTACCGTTCAATGCTTTCACAAAATTATCATGGAAAACGGTCCTTACAGCACTGTCCAAGTCATACCTGGATTTGAATACGAAAGAATATTCGGTGAGGTATTTGGAAGTACCTTGAGAGATAGTGAGCAATGTTCAATACATAACACAACTCCTGTACTCGAAATCGCAGCACTTGTATGAATGCTTGGGTCCGACACATTGATTCTTTCTGGCGCTTGCGCACTTCTCAGTTCCCAACATACCACCAGCACATCGTATGACTGCAGAGGCCCAACAGATCCTACGCGAATCTGCGATGATTGAACGGCGCGAAGCCGTCAATGATCTGATTCAACGAGCGAAATTGATGGGCGCTAACGGTGCGATCGGCTTGGGATTTCACACAAACCCTATATCTCAAACCTCGTGTGAAGTCCGTTCAACAAACGCCTCCTATCATACATTTCACCGATTCGCCCTTGGAGCTGACTTATTTCCGTTATCCACTGATGATCTCATAGGTTGTAGCCACAGCCACAGTAAGTCTTTGGACCATTCAAGAGATATGAATCGCACTTTATTTTACACGAGGAAATTTGGGTCTCTGACACCGGACAATATGATTTTAGGCTGTCAAGCTTGTAGCCTGTGATAAAATGGCCGTGTTGCCTAGTAACGTAGAACACGCTACCCGGATGGCTCATGAGAATGAACGCTCAGGCAATCAGCCACACAATGCAGGTATGAATGGGAAACAAAATGAAATGGATGGTCAGAAGAAAAAGAACAAAGGTAAAGGAAAAAATGGTGGAGAGACTCAATCTTCGACTGATCAAGATCAAAGCGAATCGCATCATGACCGAACTCAGAACGAGGGAGGTAAGAATAAAAAGGGCAATAAGCAACAACAGAAGCAATCGAAGAATAACGACAACACGGATTCTGCTTGGGGGAACACGAACGGAGACTCGACTGACTGGAATTCATGGGGTGGTGGCGGTATGGGTGATTCAAATACTAAGGATGATCGCGAGGAAGACAGCTCGGAGCAAGGAGGTTGGGGAGATGATCAGGGCAAAGGCGGAGGCCAGAAAAGCAACGAGAAAAATATGTCGAAAAAAGAAAAGAAAAATCAAGGCCGAGGTTCTCAAAATCAACAAGTTGAAGAAGATCGAGGGAGGAAAGGTGGGAATGGCGGTGGGTATGGAGGGTGGGATGAATCTGACCAAGGTCATAATAATGCACCTGGAAATTCGAACGGACGGAATGACGGCAAAAATAACAACTCGAACGCATACAACAATGGTAACAACAACAACAACAACTACTACTCTCGGAACAATGGTAGCGGCAGCAACTCAAACGGCTACGACAACGGCAATAACTCCAACTGGGATGGTTGGAACGGTGAAGGATGTAATCAAAGATCTAACATGAAACGACAACAGAACTCGGTGCGTGACTTCCACAGCCTTTTTTTCGCTACCATATGCCTAATTTATTCTTCAACAGTGTGGAGATGGAAATTGGAATTCCGAGTCATCCCAAACGCACAACAACTCGAACCAATGGAATGACAACAGAAACCAAAAGCAAGGCAACCGAAACTACGACTCTTCTTGCAATTCGCAGTCGGGTCCGGGTCAGCGCAACAACAACAACAACAAAAACGATGACCAACAAAGGAATGGAAAATCGAATCAGAACTGGAATGGCAATCAATCCAATTCCAGAAACCAAAACAACGGTAATGGAAATTGCCAGGAAGATGACGAAGAAGATGACGAAGAAGATAACCCTTGGGGCACGAACGCCTCTGGGGGAGGTCATAACAATCAGAAGGTGAATCATGAGATGACTTCGTCAAGTTTCCCAAAGGAATCTCCGACTGACCATTTCATTCCCTGGTGTTAGAGAAACGGACAAGATAGTCGGCAACAAAATGGATACGATGATGGTTGGTGGTGAGGTACATATACTGAATTGGACTGATCAACTGATATTTGATGCTGTGATAGAAGAATTGCAATGGTAAGAAAAAGGTGAGCAGGTTATTTGATCTCGATCGTGCAGTTGAAATGCTCATTTGTGATTTTCCAATCAGGACAAGCAGAACCAGGAAGGTAAGAAGGGAAAAGCTGGAAAAGGGGCGCCCAGCCCAGCTGAAATTGCGCGTCGTAAGGTACATGGACTTTAATCTCAATGGTGTATTTTGACTGATCTGATACTGACATACCTCTATACATTTCCGCTCGTTATCATAAAGGAGGAAGCTCAACGAAATAAGGCCAATAATGACAAGAACGGCCAAAAGCAGAATAAAAAGGGGAAGCAACCTCCACCGCCTCCAGAGGATGACGAATGACGAAGATGATGACGCTGATGATGGAATGATGGGGGGTGCTTATGAGTTCGCCAATTATCAGCCATCTATTCTTTATCCAACTTATGCTGTACGCGATGAGTTTCATGTTTTTTCCTGGCTACTCACGTCTTTGGATATCCTTCCCTTCTGGCGTTTGTTTGTCTGTGCTTTCTTGCCCTTTCCTACGTTGGGCTTGTATTCGAATTCCCGAATATCCTACGCATTTGATTACCTTTCTTCGTCGATCTTGGTCAAACTGTATTGGATCACCTACACACCTCAAACGTTGTGCATTTTAGCTTGTTTGGCTAATGGCTCTAGCTGGAATCAAGGCATCGCACTCAATCATACACGCAAAGAACCTGGTTGCCCATTTGTAAACACCCATTTTCCGTATCTCCGTATTCCCATTCCTATCCACCCATCATCCGCCAGGTACTTTACCTCGAGCGTGATGATGAATTTGTCTCACCGCCATGTTTAAGTCATCTGTTTGACATGCGTAGCTAACTTGGCCTGGCTGGCATGTTCCTTTTTTCTTTTCTTGCTTGCCTCGGATGATGATCATTGAATTGATGCGATGGTTGGGAAGACTGTTGATCGGATTGGATTATGGCCGAGAAAAGGAATCAATTTCAATCGATCAAGTTCTTTACCACGAATTCAAGAAGAAAATTTTAACTCTGATTCCTCCGATTCAGTGATCTCTTCACCTCGACCGAT
This sequence comes from Melampsora americana, assembly GCA_022264835.1. Classification (NCBI taxonomy): domain Eukaryota; kingdom Fungi; phylum Basidiomycota; class Pucciniomycetes; order Pucciniales; family Melampsoraceae; genus Melampsora; species Melampsora americana. Next base: position 741,807 of record JAIFHY010000020.1, read on the forward strand.
TTATGATTGGTGATCTCCTAAAGATTTCACATTTCACAAAGGATTCAAGTTCCAAAAAAGGTAAAATTTAATCTGTTCTTGTTTAAAAGGTAATATCAACTGGGATTTTTTTGTTTTTCTTGTGTTCTTTTGGTTTTTGTGATCGATCCAAAGTTTTTTTTCTCTTGAACTCTTGTAGTTTTTTTTACCCCTCAAAGTTTGTTAAAACAAAATTTATACCATCACCTTTTCACTTTCTTTAAGAATTATTTGATATGGAACCAAATTAGATGTTTAGAATAAGATTTATATACCTACTTACGAAGCTCAAGAACTATAGATTTTTTCTTCCTTGCATGACAAGTCAATCAATGTAGCGTCTATACCTGACTCCTTTAAATTGAGGTTTGATGAGTGTATACCCAATGAGTTTGGTATCATGATAGCTTACAAGCTTGTGATTTTGTCCCCAGCATACTCTGTTCAAGGAGTTGTAACTTGTCATGAGGAAGTGAGATACACGTGAGTGTCCAGAATATTTCGAGGAGAGGCCCTCTCTTGGCTGTCAAATGGTAAGTATGTTTTTATCTACTTATCTGTTGGTGACTGCTGAGCTAAGCTTAACTAAGTCCCTCGCCCTCGGAGAGAAGGCTTTAGAGCTTAAGCCACGAAGACACGCTCGGTGGCCTTGAAGATGTTCTTTCGAGTTTGGCACCATGTCAGATGAGGTTTGAAAGTCTCAAACTGGCCTTTGAAGCAGGATTGGCCAATAATCTTGCTGGTCTCAGGCCAAACCCGGGGCCTAAGCTCTAGCTTTGAGGGCGGCAAACGCGCTCTTGAGGAGCTTAGTCAAGCTTTCTTACTGCTGAGCCAAAACTGCGCTGCCAGTGTCCAGACTCGTGAGATGTTGAAGTACCCGGGGCTGAGGTAAATACTCGAATGTATCCGATGGATCCTGGTGATCGCACCTGGTTCGCGCCAAATTTGTTCAAAACTTGAATTTCCCATTCCAACATTCTCCACTTCACTCGTCTGCTCAGCCATTCTTTGACTGCTCATGTCTTTCTTCGGTGCTTCCAATGCCACCACAAGTAATGTCTTTGGTTCAGCATCATCATCAACTACTACCACCCAAGAAGCAAAGGATATCGAGGTAGAGTTCAAAACCTGATTTTCTACTGATTAACCATCAAGATTGGATTAAAGCCTTGGCTCTTGTACTCATACTCTCAATCAATCTCACCTTTCTCTAGGTCGAAAATCCACCAACAGATGGAATTTCCTCTATAGCTTGGTCACCTCAAGCTGATTTTTTGGCTGCTGGTTCTTGGTCTAACGAGGTCTGTTCATGGTTAATGTTCTTCTTTGCTACTTCTTGATACTGGGAAGTGATCGGTTTCTGATGGCTGAAAGAATGGTCCTGTTCAAAAATCTTCTACAACCAACTTCAACAAATTGCACCATCAGGTTCGAATTTATGAAGTCAACGCACAAGGTCAATCTGTACCCAAAGCAGCCTATTCTCATGAGCAACCGGTTCTAGAAGTGATTTGGTCGGCCGATGGTACTAAAATCATCTCAGGTGGATGCGATCGTGCTGCACGGGCATTTGACTGTTTCAACAGGTCAATCGAGTCAAGTGGCAGCTCATGAAGCACCAATTCGAAAGTTGGCTTGGTTGGATATCAATGGGCAAGGCCTGTTGGCTACTGGTAGCTGGGATAAGACTTTGAAGTATTGGGACTTTACGGCAACAATCACCGGCTGTGAGTGTGACTTTGCCAGAACGGATATATACTATGGACACCGTATTTCCTTTGATGGTTGTTGGTACCGCTGCTCGGAAGATTCACATCTACGTAAGTTGAGATTGACTCTTTTTGAACGAGGCCGCACGCATCTGATAAGATTGATTTGATGAATTGATTTACAGCATCTCAACAACCCTTCGGTGGAGTACAAATCATTGGACTCACCTCTGAAATGGCAAACACGTTGTATCGCATGTTTCAACGACGCTCAAGGATATGCGGTCGGTAGTATTGAAGGCCGAGTCGCAATTCAGTACGCAATGATATTATCCGATCGATCAAGAGGATCATACTGATCTAGCCACTTCTCTTGGACTATACATTGTATTTGATTCACGATGACATCAGACACGTTGAAGATAAACAGACGGCCAATAACTTTTCTTTCAAATGTCATCGAAAGGATGCTACCAGTACTGGTGGTTCTCGACTTACAAGTAATACGACCGTTCATCAAGTTTGGGCAGTGAATGACATCAAATTTCATAAACAACATGGCACTTTTGCAACCGCCGGTTCGGATGGGGTTGAGTTCTTCATATCTTTTGTCCTCTTATATGTTCCTTTGGATGTTCTATCTCGTTCAACTCAATTTTTGCTGTTCGCTACATCCCTTGTCCTGCTTTCTATCTATCGGTCTAGACTATCAACATGTGGGATAAGGATAGTAAGACACGACTGAAAAGTGAGTGCTCTACATGCAATCGGTTCTTTAGCAGCGATCTTCGATGGACCAATCTCACCTTCTGTCGCTTTCTTCTCCTTTCAATACTCCTTCAGCCTTCGAGAATCGGGGAGGGCCGATCACAAGCGTGTCTTTCAACCGGACCGGTACCGTATTTGCTTACAGTATCTCATATGATTGGTCACAAGGCCATTCAGGTGCACATGCGGTTGGAACAACTGGGACCACAGGGAATACAGGTGCTACAGGAGGCACGACCGCCGTCGGAGGAAATCCAGTTGGACAATTAAACAAGATCATGTTACATGCTCTGAAAGATGATGAAATTAAGAAACGGCCAAAGGTTGGGCGGTTCGCTTCTTTTGATTTGTTTGGTTAATTTGATTGATCTGTTGATTGCTTTGACTGACTTTCTACTTTCTTGTCATCTTCAACAGAAATAAATGAATTAAGCATGATAGAAAAACAATCAACCTTTTTGTGAGATTTAATTCGATACCTTCTATCTTTGAGGCTTCTCATAACAGACACATGATTCACTTAGGGACCGCTTCTTACTGTAATAATTCCTTATACTTTTTTTTGATAAATGTAAATCCAAAATCAAATCATTAAAAAGCGAAACTTTTTTGGTACATCCAAAGAGTGTTGTACCATGCTCACTGGTGTATTCTCATCACACTTATCAAGGTTGTCAGAAAATTGATGGTACTTGACTTATCATTAAGCTAGCTTAGTCATCAAGGAGTTGATGATCATTTGTTTGACCCGTCTGGTTTGATACCCAATCAGTAAAATCTTATCCCATGCTCAGTAAACCCAGCATGCCTGAAACACTTCTTACATAGTCAATGATATTTGAGCCTGACTCTTAATTTTGCCTGATTGAAGTACCATTAGAACCAAACCCATAGCGCTACCGAGGTCTGATGACTTGTCTTTTGAGCACAGAAAGCCATGAGCTGACTTGGCCTTTGGAGCAAACAACGGCGTGGCTGAAGGTAAAGTCTTCAGAACCCAGCTTTGGGATCTAACATTTGCAGCATCCTTGGAGGTTTGAACAAGTTCTTGGATGATTGACTCGGCAGAGGCGATCCAAGAGCTCTACTCCAGAGAAACCCAGTATTTTGGAACCAATCCCTAAAGGAAAATCCAGCAATCATATTTTAATAACTAACTACATACAAAGAAAAGAAAATTCATTGATAACTAATCATAAAATTTGAAAAACACCAAGTGGGGTTTGTGAGTGATGAGATGAAATGCAAAACAATGTGATGAATCTAAGTAAGTAATACCCCCAAAAATACTATGAGAAAAACTACAATTTTTCGAAAAAAAAATCAGTTACAATGAAATAATGGTCCATATATATATATATATTATATTAATAACATAATGCAAACCCCTTGAACAAAAAAAAAGACAATATAGATGATAATTCTCTTTCCTAAAGGAAACAACAAAATAAAATTGATTGATTACATTACTTTGAACACCTTTTCTTCTATACTACACCTTGTCGTTCACAGAACATCTCCAAAGGATTCATTCAAACTAGAAAAAAAAACGTTGGAAAGGATAGAATCTATGCCAAGTTATGTTAAGCAGTTGATAGAGAAGCAAAGGCATGCATATCGAATTCCTCTGTATAAAGCAATGCGGATGAATTTCATCAATGATCGTTTTTTGACGTTTGTCTAATCAGTTGTATTCACTTACGCCCAACCCCACAGTCTTCTGCACCTGGACCGAAGATAAGCTGAAATCAACAGTGAGAGAAAAGAGCGTGACACATACAGTTAAAACAAAGAAAAGGAGATAATTTTTTCATATAACAGCAATGTGAAAAGCTTACCTCCCATACATCAGCTCCAGAGACGTTCAAAGGTCCCAAAGGATCAAGTTCACCTGGTCCAAGTCGTTTCATTTGACTCATTCGCTCTAGATCCCACATCTCTTTAAGTGCAGCACAAAGTGACTTCAGTCCTAATAAGAAACCACAATCAGGTTGATTGGGATGAGTAGGTGGAAAGGTAGCTCTAGGTCGATCTGGATCATCAAGTTTGATTGGTTCATCGGGTAAAAGGAAATCATCACCCGTCGTGCAATGAGCAAAATCGATCAATCGGATATTTACTTCACCAGCTTGATGTTCGGTCTGATAAGCAGGAGTAGGACCTGAGATTGAGCTAAAGTCATGAATCTTGCTTCGAGCCTGAGCGTCCGAAAATGCGAGGTTCTCTGGAGAATCTTGCAACGGAACTGCAGAGGCAGTAGCTGCACTCATTGAGGTCTCGGATGATCGGCTTCCGTTTGTGGAATAAGTGGGAAGACTATGGGAGGCCAGAGGTAACGGATGAACCGGTTCAGCTGCGCTTTGAGGCAGGTCGCAAGATGTGAGCGTCTTAGAATGGATGATCAATCGCGGGTCGGGCACTGATGGTGTCGAAGTGTTGGACCGACGATTAAGAGCTACCATTTCATATTGCCTTTGCGCAGCATAATCACCATCATAGATGAACAAAAGACTTGCTGCATAAAATCTATATCGATCGAGTTTACTAATGATCGATGCTAATTTGTAGAGCTTGTGTAACATATCCGGTATATGATAATACAGAAATCTTTCACCATCATGGAAGAAATCGGTAAGCGTAGACGTAAAATCTTCAGTAGAAACCTTTCTACCAAAATACTTATCTTGAAATGTGTAACAATCTTGTGAAGCTTTGAAGACCTAAATATATATATCAAATCAAATCAAACACATGAAATTGACAATGAAGAAAGGATGGAAAACCGATGAGTCAAAATCTACCTGCATGCCACAGATCCTGACACCCAAATTACCACTCGTGGTCTGTTTACATTTTGTAGTCTGACTGATCTTTTTCGCAGGCGAAGCATCTATGCCATACTGTCGAGTTCCCATTTTGAGGTCAAGCACGCACGGAGATTGAAGTTGACCGGTCAAATCTTCCATGAGCAAGAACTGTTTTTGCCGGATCGGCGAACGTTGGCCTGCAAGCGTCTTAGATGCCAGTCGGGGACGTGGACTGAGAGAAACATGAGGACTAAAGTGAAGATCATCTAACAGCTCGTTAGGCGAGGCAGATTCTAGTAAGGATTTCGATTCGACTTGAGGTATGGAAGCCATATGAGTATGTAAATTCGACTCGAGCTTTGGTACATTGAGAGAAGAAACGCATAAATTGCGAGCGTGGATGTTGGGCGGTGATGTCGAGCGTTCATGTCTTCGTGTGTTGACGTGACTATCACTGAGATTCCTCCTTATCTCAGGCCAATTGTTATCGATTGTCAAATTTTTGTTATCAGGTACCCAGTCGTCCGAACGGTGATCAGGCGCACTGCTATGATCTCCCAAGCTGTCCGGCGTGGTAGCTACACCTGCAGCTGAGATCATACCCGAATCAAGACTGTTTTCGGCGCGCGACGTGCGTCGACCGTTCCTCCACGTGGGCTTTTTGGCTCGCTCGTACTGGTATAGTTTGGGACTACTGAAAACCTCTCGGAGGACTTGTTCACATAGTTTACGATTGACCTGGGTGGAACCACGACCATGGATAGCCGACGATGAGGATGAAGAAGGTGGAGGAGCACTGGTAGAAGATTTTGAGTCGACAGGGATACGGCCACTGGTGACCATCTCGCTGAGTATGCCACCTGTCTGTGGGGACCCCACAGGGGTACTGTGTGGTGTAGAAGGCTGCAAATTTGTTTGCAACGCAGAGATCGGGAGTAAATCGTTACCTATGACAGAAAGGGATGGTTTAGGTGATTGATGTAACAATGAATCAAGATGGCTAGTCGGCAGGGACTCGGCTTCAGCTGCATTTTGATGACTCCGTAAGAGAGACCGCAAATTATTCGCGTTCAATTTGGGCATCTGACGCCACAGGGATGAATCAGGTAAGATGTGTCTATTTTGACTCAAAGTAACCTCTGGAATTTCATCTTCATCTGTGCTTGCTTCACGGGTCCTGCCGGCTTTGCGTCGAAATACCCGTCGGCGGGGATGTTTGGGACAGTTTGCATCAGTAGACGTCGAGCGACGTCCTAATGGGTCAGCAGAACGAGACAGATTGGTTCGGCGATAAGTGACATTGAGAACACCCAGATATTGTGGAACAAACGCAAGCAATTCTGGATGATCACGTTCAACGGCCTCGTAGAATGTGTTTTCACGACTGACTAGAGGCTGAAAGCAGATTTGATGAGGTCAGTGGAGCAACGAGTCTGAGAAGACGAAGAGAGCTATACCTTGCATACGGCTCTGCGCGAGAATCTAAAGATTGAATGATGTCCACCGACTTGGTTATCGAAAGGCTCCAGGGGCACAGTTAGAGGGTCACACTCATTGGGCGAGTCCGCATCATCTCCGGCTTCGGAGGGATCGTCGTCCTCACAAGTGGAACTCGTGGAACATGTTTTTCGGAAGGAAGCGAAACCCTTCGAAGGTAAACCAAGGGGAAAACCCGGTGGAGCGGATGCAGAGGGGCTGGACTCATCAGAACTCAATGTACGATCAAGAACAACATGTGTGGGGCGATCGGCTTTAGAGTCATCCGCATAGGCAACGGGTAGAAGTACACTGAAGCGAGAAGGAGAGCGGTTACATGTCGTGTAAGAGGAATCCTCCCGAAGTTGTCTGCTGCCACAATCAGAAGACTCGTATTCGGTCTGGGTAAGGGTAACAAGGGAGAAGAGCGTCAAGAAGTCAGAAGGGTCGATGGAGTTTGATCCAAACAATTTGATAAGGATGCTCACTGTGATCGTTGACTCAACCTCATTTGTGTGATGCCAGCTACGAGTCTGCTCTGCGGGCAAGGTTAGAAGATCTTGAGCAGTGTTCAAGTCAGCATGTTGATTGAAGTTGTTCGGAGTGTGACAATGTGGCAGCGAGCCACTAGGTTTATTAGCTTGACTGGTCGAAGGCACCATAGATTCAGCATTACTCGAGAGTGACAGAGGACGTTTGCATCGCGGCTGGGAGGTCGATTGGCGACTATCACAGGCAGGTTCAGAAATTGGCTCTGAGATGCCAGCATATAAACTAGAGGATAGGGGTGATGCAGACGAGGGACAATCAAGGCTTGTATTGGAAGGAGAGTCAGAGGTAGAGGTGGACTGATTGGTGCGCTGAATGCTATTAGATCGAGAAAGGCTAGGAAGAGGTGTAGGAAAAGATGGATCCCGTGTGTGGGGTAGACCAATGAGAGTGATCGGATGAGGCTGAGTGAGGATCGAGATTGAGGAGGATAGGTCAGGTGGAGAGCAGACGCGAGAGATTCGGGCGGTAGAGGGAAGAAGACAAGGATCCTGCTCACGAGGAGAAGGCTCGTCATTAGAGGTGAGCGACTGGTAGGATTTCAGTCTTTGAGGAGAAGTTGAGGATTTGCACAGTCGATCAATATCAGGTTTAGACGATGAAGGATTGAGGTTTGGACGTTGATGTTGATTGAAATGTGAGGGAGATAAGCTCTTGGAGTTGGGCTTGTTGAGAAGAGATGAAAAATTGGATAGACCGAATTGAGAAGGTGATGATGATCTTGTGATATGAGAATTGTTTTTATTTGATGAGATTGAAGATGGAGATGTCAAGATCGTATTGTTTGTAGTAGTTGTAGTTATAGGTGAATTGTTACTTCGAGTAGCTTCCTTGAAAAGTTGAAGACTAACCGAGGCCTTTCGACTCGCATGAGTTGTAGTACTTGAATTGATAGGTGATACGGCATTCGAGGTTCCGAGGGTTTGGGTAGCGGGTTCAGGAAGATTCTCGTCATGAGAACTAAGTGAGAGATGGTCGTAGGGTGCATGAAGTAAAGTAGTATGGTTTGAAGAAGGCTGATTGATTGACTCGAGGTTATCAGTTTTATTGAGATTAAGATTGACTTGATTTGAATTTGACATTGACTGATTGATCGATTAGTTTAAGTTGAAGTCAGAGTTCTCGAGATCGATTGATGATGAAGGTTTAATGAAAGTTTTGATGATGGATGATGGATGATGGATGATGGTGAATGATGAGTGAATGAAGTTTAAATGTTCAAAACCTTCAAAACCATTTCTCTCTTCCCATACATCATAAATACACACATTTCTCGAATTTCAATTTTCATCGAAATATTTTGATTTTCTCTTATTTACTAAAATTGAAAATCGCTCACGTAATAAATAGCGGTATGGACTTGCACTACCATCCAAACTTCAAGGGCCAATATATGTTCACAACGTGCCCAGTTTTTACAATCTGGAGCTATTGGGCTTATCACCAGTGACAAACATGGCCTAATTCCCTCAAACTAAATCTGCAACCCCGCCTGGAAGCAGTGAGCCCAAGCCCCGAGCCTGGTATCCAATCGGAGATCCGGCGGGGGGCTCGCGAGTTTGAAGTCCGGGCAGAGCGTTCTAGACATCATCCGGTCACCGGGTAGCCCGGCGGTTTGGGGTCCGGATGAGGACTTGAGAAAACCCGCATCTTGCCGGATTATCCGGCGGATGGTTGCATTGACGATGAATGTAAGAGGGAAGCAAAAAAAGGAACAGGGGGTGTAGAAGATGTATGTATCTGTAGAGTATTGTAGATACTCAAAGGACGGGAGGAAACAAGCAAAAAAGAAAAAAAAGGAAAAAAGGAAACTGATATGACTTTAGTTGGAGGAGAGCAAAGCTTCAGGGCTTGTTTGGTATAGCTTAAAAAAGCTATTATTTTGAAATTTGACTTCAAAAAGCCAAATTTCAAAAAGTCCGTTTGGCACCGGATCTTGAGTCCCTTTCATAAGCTACTAGAGCCTTCGGCGGGCAAGCCCGCCTTAAGCCCCAATGACTTAGGAAGTGATACATTTAACCTACACGGCATCAAGAAGTTGCATGATTACATATGTCCAAGTAGTAACTATTACATACAAGTTCATATCGATCTAATAATTCAACTCTGATACCACTCACTCAGCCTGAGCCCCGCTCACTATCCGCCGAGTAGTGGCTCGCCCAGACCCCGACCCTCAGGGATCCCCAAGCAGCGGGGACCTCAAGGCTCCTGCCCGAGAACCGGACCTATTGGGGACTCCGACGGGTCCCCGATCGGGGATCCGGCTCAAAGCTCAGGCTGAACCTACAATGCAGGTCATCTGTCGAGTAGTGGCTTGCCCGGACACCGACCCTTGGGGATCCCCGAATAACGGGGATCTTGAAACGCCTGCCCGAACACCGGACCTATCGAGGGCTCCGTCGAGTCCCCGATCGGGGACCTGGGTCGGGGCTCAGGCTGACCACTCACCAATGTCTTTCCATCTCACCTACAATCAATCTGAATCTATTCCGACAAGGAAACCTTTATTTATCAACCACTGAAGTTTCATCACCCGTCACTCACGTTGGCAGTCGCACGTTATACTCCAAAGAGGCTGAGTACTCCGCCCCACGTTTAACTTCCGTGATTTCCTGGGACTTCAGAAATTACTATTTCAAATTTCTGAATTTCCGAAGACATTTTACAATTGCCTCCTGAAGGGAACCATACAACATGGCATCAGCAACATATGGGTTAACGGTCACCTTGCATAAAATTTTGTCCGGCATTGAATTCGTTGTGAATTGAACGCGTTGTGCAAGGTTTATTGTCGATTTACAATATTGTTTTTGAACAAAACGAAAGTGTCATTGATTTGTACGAAATTAACTCCACTCCTATTGTATTGTCCCATCACAACGCTCGCTATAGCTATCAGTAAGAAATGTCTAAAGTAATATGCACTTAAACTTAACCCCCATCGTGTAGATCAAAGTAGTTCTGTAAAGCGTTAAATGATGCAGTTACCGGTGGTAGATGATCTAGTGTAAGGGTCTAGGAGTACTCATCACGTAATCTCCATCAAAAATATTTTAGATCTGTAGATATATTTTCAAGATAGAAAATTTCAAAAAATCCTATAAAAGAGTTGTAATGGCTTGGCTGGCAAAACATATAACTATATATATTTAATAATTTCTTGGATATATTGAATCATCACACCATATACTATGAAACTTTTTTCACAAAGAATGAGTTGCACACCGTCAAATCATTGTTTATGAATGACATACCTCAGAGACGTCAATGTAAAACAAAATGGCATTTGTACTTGACAATTCCGCCAGAATTAATTGAACACAAACTATTATCCTTACATTACATAAATTCATTGCAATTCATTGGTTCATACTGGGTAATTTCCGTTTTTTATGCCGTAGGTCTCATGAATTGACATGTTTGGCGACATCCTGAATCAATGCAAAATTATGATTAGACTCACCACTCACTTCAAGTTAAACATGTCTTGTCACGGCCAGGCATACACGATTCATGAGGGATGCCAATCCTCAACCCTTACAGATGTGGCCCAGACAGAGGCCCTGGAGAAAGATTAAACAACGCAAGCCGTATTCTTTCCCTATAGCAGAAAGCCACTATATACAAATTTTAAAGTTTCAATTGTATTAACTTAATGAAAGTGTGACTGTTACGAACAATGAATTACACTTTGATCGCGCTATTTGGTTCTCTAGAAAGCATATGTGTAGTTTCACACCAAAAGAAATTCTATTTCGACGCATCTTGTAAGAGCGACCGCAAAACAATATTTGTAGTGCTTTGTTGCCCAATTTGAGAGACAAGGCCTAGTCTAATATTTCCCAAAGACGTACATCTGGAAAGCGCAACGTACAGCTGTCCATGCGAAAATACTGGTGCTGAGAGAAATATCCCAACTTTCCCTAAACTTTGCCCCTGTGCTTTGTTGATTGTCAACGCAAATGCGCTTGACACTGGAAACTATATTTGAGAAAATGGGATTGGGTGTTGTAGGTCGCCATGATGAATCAATTTCATTTGAGGCAAAGCAATTATCTCCCCTTTATTAGGCCCTGTTATAATTCTGCATTTTAGTACATATGGTGAGGCTTCCAAGACTAATAGTCTGGTACCATTACAGAGACCAGAGCCTAAACTGAGGTTGCGAATCACCATAATAGGTTGCCCAACCTTAAACTCTATTATATGCTCGGGGAATCCAGGGAAATTGATTGAATTGAGGCATTCAGTTGAAACCGGGTTGTAAAATGAATCTTTCATCTTGTCTATCGAGATACAGCGTTCTTGTTCTCCTGGGAGTTTATCAATTAAGTACTGATTCACATCATGGACAGTTGAATTTAGAGGCGTGATGAAAGAGCGTTGCTCGTAGTAATTAATCAAAATGTTGTCGTCTTCAGTTTGAACTATACTTTGTAAATCATTGTACAACCATTCAATTAAGTTATGAGGGAGAGTTGATAAATCTCTGATTAGATCAATCTTGATGTGCTGTAACGGTAATACTTGAGCATCTTTATCTTGTAACTTTTCTTCACCTAACTGTAGAAGCCAATTACTGAATATAGACGTGGGATCATGACTTGGAAGATTCTCAGTGTTGAGTCTCAAATTTTGTGATAATCTAAAGCCTTTAATTAATTTCCATATATATGAATTAGTCACGCAGGCTTCCTTCTGATCCCACATAGTTCCATGTGCAACAATTGGAAGCGTCTGCTGGGCATTTCCTTATATTGCGTAATGCTCGGTCGACAGCTTCTACTGCAAATCAATGTTGCATGGAAATTTCGTCCCATATGATGATAGGGGCATTTATTAGAGCTTTACTTTTAGCATCACCACCGCTAAGATCACAACTGCTGTCCTTATCAATTGGAATTGGAATATTGAATGTTGAATGGGCCGTTGTCCCATTTTTTATTAATATCGCAGCAACTCCAGATGATGCAACTGCAATGGGGCATAAGCCTTGAGCATAAAAATAATACAATAAAGTATTTAAAGGATACGTTTTGCCGGTTCCGCTGGGTCCATCCAAAAAGCATAAACTTTGCCTAGACTCCGCATGTCCTTTGATTATAAAATTCACAAATTTTGATTGATCTTCATTCAACGTTTCCGATCTTTCATCGTATTCATCAATACTTAATAATTGATTGGTTATTGGTGACAAAGTTGGTGAATACAAAGAAAGTGACTCTATATATAGTGATTCAACTAACTCTGAACCAAATCCCACCGATGATACATTGTGCCCCATGTCCTTAAGAAATAAATCCAAAATCTTCAAAGCATACGCATATTTCATTTCTTCTGTAATTTCCAGGCTTGAATTCAATTGATGTAATAACGGTTCAACATCGTCTATCATGTAAGATTTAAACTTATTCCACAATAACTCAGGTGCTGCTACTTTGCCGTACACTAAAGTGAGGCCTAGTAATTTTCGCATTTGAGAAGCTGAGGCCCAGAATGATGCCTCTTGCAATGCCGCTTCATGATGTTTATCAGACGCCAGGAGACCCAATCTATCAGCTGCTTCGCAAAACGTCGTACAGACTCGGCCTCTGACGGTACGTAGATCTTCAAAAGATTTGGCACCTTTCACATTGCATAACAACATACGCAGATAGTATCTTTCGCCATTGCTGACATTTGCAAAATGAATTCTTCCAACTGCCTTCAAAGGAAGTTTTCTTTTGGTGAATTTCTTATCGTTCCATTTAAAATATTTGACAATATCAACATAGAAGACGTCTCTCGCCTTCACACCACCAATTCCCTCAGCATCTTCGGCGCACAGGCGGAAATATTTGGTGGGAGTAGAGCGCGGCGGTGGCCCGATCATCACTTGATCCTGAATGACCTCTTCATTCATAAAATACACGTACTGAGCGTCTTCCAAATGTATCATCAGTCTAACCACCAATGGCGCCCTGCTATTCATTGGGAATTGGAAGAGACGGTAGGCACCTAGATACAGTTTTATATCAATATAAAATCATTTGCTGAAATTATGGCATACTTACATTCAGGGGCGCTTATGTATCTGTATTCTTGAAACTTGAGGATTTCATCAACAACATTAACCTTGTTTCCATTCTGATTCTATAGTTGAAAGAAAAAATGAGTTTAAAGCGACAATCTCAAAACATATGAAGGCGTACGTGAATCTGTATTTGAACTCGAGTTCTATTGTGACCTTTAGTTAAATACTTATATAGATAACGCACTGGTCTTATACCAATTGGGATTTCGACATTCAAATGGCATTCAAGTAGAAGAAGTAGGTACTTGTTGTAAGGTACCACATGAGCATTAGTAAATATATGTGACCCTTTCTTGAAATTTCAACTATCATCAGGACGTCAATAATTATAATATTGTTCATCTGACAATGATGTTTCATCAACAAATGGTTTTGGGAAATTAGACTTGCATCGGCCGTTCTTCCAACACGGAAGCTTTTGGCAGGGACCGTGGAGCATATGGGTTGTGACCAAGGTAAATAGACGTTGATCCTCATTTTCATCCGGTAGAATTGCACTGACAATTGTATCTACCTGCGTTGCTGTCTTAGGCCTTGAAGACTCTTCGAGAATACATAATATATGAGCATGGGGTAAGCCGCGCTTTTGAAATTCAACAACCATTAGTTGAGATATGACGACACCTAAACAATCTTTCTTGAGCAATTCATCTAGTAATTTTTGTAGTTTTAAGTGAAACACTCGAGCTACAAGATCTGGCCTATCTTGGGCACTCTCATCATACCGCAATTCAGTCTGAATTTTGTCCCAGTCCGGATTGGTAGTCATCGTAATAAACAAAGAAGGATTTCCAAGTTCTTGTACAAGTGCCATAGCATCATGATACAACTGATTCATATGCCTTGGCCCGGCACCAAATGAAGATGGAAGGATGATTTGTTGTCCAGTTGGAGCGCTCCCATCATTGTACGCTTCTCTTAAACCTTGATACGATTCTGCTCTAATAGTTTTTTGATTGTTTCTGATGTATCGTAAATTATTTCTCTCTACGCATAGGTAAAGGTCTACAATGAAATGTTGGGTTAGTCTCCTCCCATGGATAAATGGGGAGAAAAGGGCTTGACGTTCAAACAATAGGTAAGCGGCCCATTGAAGCTCTGTAACATTATAGTGGTCCCGTTTACCTGGAAAAGTACCATATATTAACTGTTTATACTGTAATGCTGTAAAATGATACTTACAATTTATGTTTGTTCCCATTGTAGGTGACACAAAATTGCCATCCCATTGTTGAGACCCAAAGGGGAGCATTAACGGATATCAAAGGCTTAAATACCCAGAATGCAGATCAGTGATATGTTCAATGCGACCGTCTTTATGTCGTAGAACCACATCTCAAGGCTTTACGTCGATTTCCCCGGCTCCATGGATCAAGGCAGCGACGTTGTTATGTTTAGGCTTATTGTAAGTCTTCATCTTGCGGTGACCAGGAGGAAGTGATTTCAGTACAACTCGAGTAGTGCAGTCGGAAAGAATGGCGACAGATGAGTCCTTCAAGAAAACAGCGTATGGATTCACTTCATTGATTATATTTTGCAATTTTGTAAGTAGAGATCAACTAATCCTTTTGTCTTTGTGGAGCCTATTTGCGCAAAGGTTGACTTCCTCGTCTCCTCCATCACCCGCAATAAAAATTTGGGCAAATGCTGGTTCTTCTCCATCAACAGGCAATAAAGAACCAATATTATGGTTGAGTTGTCGGTTAACGCGGAATGTGTAGATCCCTTTTTGGCCATTGACAGAATTATTGACGTAGGCCCCCATGGAAGCAAAGGAAACCAGGTTGTTGTAAATTGTCAAGTTTTTCTGAAATTCTTTGGCGTCTATTTTGAAACAGGTTAGCAATTGGACTAAAAGACGGAGACTGCTGAATCTTACCTTTGGTGGATTTAGTGCATAGTTCAAGTAAAGAAGGTGGAAGAGTTTCCCCTTCGAAATATGCAATTGGTAAAGTAATATCACCTTGTTTACAACAATTGGAAAACACATTACTATTCTTCTTAGCCTCAAGCTGAGTTCTTTCTTGAGGCCAACGAATGGTGCCACAGTGTTGACAAGTACGATCGGCTGGTCCCAAATTGTGCAGTAGTTCGCTTCCGAAACGAGATATCAGAGATGCTTCAGTGTTTTCATCAACTGAACCAGCAGCTCTACCGTTAGGAATAGGCATCTATTCTGTGAGGTACAATTGGATATGGATTGAACTCAGGAAATAAATAAGCTGGTATTTTAATTAGAGGTCTTCTGGTTGGAAGATACAAATTAGGCTGATGTAGTTGATTGTCACTACAGATGACAAAAATTGATACCAGCACTGTGAAGAAAGTTTTCTTCAGCGGAAATGCATGGACAACAAGACATATTCATAGATCTAAGACAGAAGACCTAGATCTTGGGGATTGTTACCGTTGAAACAGAAGTTATGTGGAAAAAGCTTTTAAGCCGGTTATATACAGCATATGAATTAGATGTTCTTAATGATTGCGGCGCAATGGAATCTATAAGATTTTAAGGTTTTGTGAGTCAAAAGTGATTGTCTCACCCTAAGACTTAAATTTGAGCTCAGCCTCCAGCAAAGATGGATGGGGATTGAGAATTATTGTTTCAAGGTTTTCAACTTTAACAACCTTTCTGTATAATGAAAGACATTGGAAGAAGAGGTAAAACAATTTGATCCAGAGATCTTTAGATATGTGACAGGCGCAAGCCTCAAGAAGGAATTGTTTTTTAAATACAGGAATAAGAAGAAATTAAATGTACTGAAGCCGCATACTCCATGAACTTCGGAGTTGCAATCAGATTATAAAATTAGCTTCAGAGTCAGTCAATTGATCAAGGCGCGTAATTTGGGCCTAGGAGGACAATTCAATTGATTTAAATAATTACAGATTTAAATGCTTATACATTTAGTGAGATTTAAAAGTCGTTGTCAGATCCGTTCCCTTTAGATCTTTTGCTTGGGGACCTGGAGGAAAGCGGTTTTGTAGTACCTTTTCCCTTTCCCTTTCCCGTGCTCGCTTCCTCTTCAGGTATAGATGCATCGATTGAAGTGGATGTGGATCCAGATGTTTGGCAGTTTTCACTTTCAGTGAATATCCTGTCCATATAGGGTCAGTGGACAATGAAGTATTGTACTTTTATAATAAAAGAATCTTACATTTTTGCCCTTACACGGCCTCTAGGCGTAGTCAAGCTGGAGCCGCTTTCGGGGGGCATTGTAGGAGAAAGGGTTTCAGAACCAGACGTCACACTAATGCCTGTGAGCTGCATATGAAAAAGGTCAACTTAGAATGAAACGTGAAGCTACAATTGACTAACCTGAACAATCCACATATGTTTCTCTTCATTTTGGCCTACAATGTGACCAGTAACCATGACCTCTTGACCAACTATCATAAGGGGTTGTAGCTTTTCCATTAACCTGGACCACATTGACTTATACTCAACCTCAAACAAACTTTGATTTTGGGTCTAAGAAAGATATTGCTAAATAAATGAACCTCTCTATCACAAATAAGAAAATTTATTTACGTACGTCAGGATTGTAATCTGAGTGTTTAATAATGAGGGATACGTTCTCTCGTCCAATTTCTAAAGGTTGATTGACACGGGAAACTATTATTCCAAGAGCGGTCACGCTAACACTGTTAGCAAGGTTACATGGTAAGCTTTCCGAGGTATTTGCTAAAAGTTGAAAATCAGGTTCCTAGTAAAATTTGGGGGTCTCTTTCACATTCATGGCGAGAAGCCTGCCTTTCAAGTAATAGACACCGTCAACATCGAGTATAATGTCACTACCTCCATATGCAACACATTTAACCACCCATTCAACAGATTCTCCGCTTTCAGCTCGCGTGACAATTGTAGTATGAGAATGTCTCAATCCATACATTCCGGCGACCTCAGGGCCAACCTACAAAAAGATTGAATATTAATCTTGCAAACATCAGGACAACCATATGCTTACGTTTTCAAATACGTCAAACAAAGACAAAATTATGAATGGATGGTTGCGCTTCTTCTGCCCGTTAACTCCAGAAGATTTGGCGTTGCGAGTGGGGGATTTTGGTGGCGATGATACATTGAGAGACATCTGTGCAGGAATGAAATATATGACAAAGGTTAGACAAAATCCAAATATGAGGATACTTGAGTCATGAAGAACAAACACTGTAGGGCTGGGCTGCGTCATAGGTTAGTAATATAACACAAACAAATGGTATGAAAGAAGACACAAGAATGCAAATTGATGTTAAACATCATCACAAGATGGAAATAGAAAACGTATAATTTATGTTAACGTCCATTCTTCAAAATAGCTAAATCTAGAGAAATGGCACCTTCTGAAATTTATAAATTGGTTGGGTTCCAATTTAAGGCCAGGCAAAACTCTACAACAACCTCCATTCCACATAGTAAGAAATATTTATAAAGACAGTTATTGTTTAACACAGTAATCGTAATTTGTGAGATATAGAATGGGTGAATTAGAGGGCGGCGATGGAAGGGGAATGAAAAAGGGATAGCGTAACTTACGCAGTTACGCAAAAAACCAACAATAGGTAAACTGACTGTAGCTTAAAAGACCGAAGACAAGGCCTTTGATGGGAAATATTAATGAAATGAATGAAATGATTTACTATCAAGACAAAACTGAAAGGGACAAAGTTGTTGAACTTGATAAATAAATTTCTATATGTATTTTAGTGTTAAGAAAATTGAAAATGGAACACTGACTGAATGCAATGTGATGATGAGACAAATTCCAACACCTGACACGAACCGTGCAGATCAAACAAAGCTGGGGAACATATTCCTTGAATGCATCCTCATATCCATTTATTTATAGAAAAAGATATAGCTGTTTAAGGGTATGTTCCGTAACAAAGGTGAAGTATCCCGTTTTAGTCAATTGAGCTTACAATTCAGCCTAAAGTATAGGTAAGACCGTAATGATAGAAAGTGACGGAAGAAGAAGTGAAGTTTATGCAGGATTATCAGCGAGAGATGTGGACAAAAACTATCAGTTGAATGATGCCACAAAAAGACCAACTCATCGTCATACGAACATTAGGCAGTCTAGAGTGCCTTGCCCTGGATATAGCATGACAGGGTAAGGGAGAGGGGTATCACGGAATCTTAGTGTATCAGAATTAGACATATCTTACGGTTCCAGGCTATGCCCGGGCATTGCAATCACCAGAAATTATAGACCAGTGTCAATTTTTACAACTTCCTCCACATCAGTGCGTAGTTAATTTGCTGAATCAGACAATATGGCATTGTAGTATGTGATACAATCTCTCGGCGCGTCTTTCAACCATGCACATATCTAGCGAGCGCTCGCGTAGTCACCCTTCAGTAAGTGACCTTGAAGCCCAACAATTACAAAGGCTCCTTTGCATCAATCAAACAGTAGGTATTAATGTAGCATTTCCACCCATTAAACTCGATTCCAATGATTGGTTCATTTCAACTTAAGTAGGAGCTTATATACTAAGAAACCATGTGAGAAAGAAGGTTGAAAGTAATTAACAGTGGTTCATGAATACAATATTATTTTAATAATAATAAAATGTGTGCTTGAGTTTCCATCCGTCTTTGAGTCAATCTGAGGTCTCGCTTAATATTTAAATCAAACCACGGTCATTGATCCCCTTGCTTAATGCATCAGTAATATATTTACTTAGCGCAAGCAGAACACTTTGACAATCCACCTCAGTCTATGATAACAAATACAACCAATTGAACACTTCCACATTTGTTATGGCGGTATTTAAATATTATTGGCGATCTTCATCTCCTGACACAAAGTCAATGGCCATTGAAGTTGCCAAACAGATTGTGGCCCGATTCGAAACGTGTAAGTAACAATTTGGCATATTATTTAGTAACAATATGAACCATCCTTGTTATTAGGCACCGACGGAGATGCTACATTAATATATCCGGATGGGCAAACTTTCAACGTTCATTTGTTCAACAATTTAACTTATCGAATTGTAAATGCCGGAACGATAGAAGCAAAATGCATCTTCAATTGCCTAGAGCTGGACTCAGATCAAGAGAACGATGAAGGTAAGGTGGAATTATTACCTTTGTGTAGTGAAATAGCAATTCAACGCTTTTGATTTCCTGTTTAATAGGACAATATAGGTTACAGTATTATAAAGTGGAAAACTCCGGGATAAAAACCCCGTGCACAGTAAACGTGCTATTTTTAGACAAAAAGGTACTTGAGAAAGATGATATTCAGCGTATATTAACTTGACTTCCTAAATCACGATTGAAGACAATTGATTTGAAGAGGTGAAAATAATTCGAGTCTCACAGCGGCTTCAAGCTTTTGGAAAAGGAAAGTGGCGAAATGGAATATAGAGACTTAAAAACAAGCAGAAATTATAATATATTGTCAAACCAGAGAGAAAGCAACCAAACATTGTTGAGACTACAACTTCCGACATATAAATAATGATAATTCACTCGACAAATTGAAATACACAAACAATAATGATTTATTTTTGAGCTACATCTGAAACCTAATACTATTACAAAACTTGTGGATAGTGGTTGAGGTCGTAGTGAAAATATCACAAAGAGGTAAGAAAAATTTCCCTAACCTCAGGGCCTGTGCGAGTGGTGATAGTAACGTGCTGGAGATACTTCAATGCAGGTGCAAATTTGTAACTTGCACGAAAGAGAGTTTCTATATGATGCCACTCAGGCTGCAAGATTTTGTGGATAATGAGGGCTCTTATAGAGTTAGAAGATTGTGGATTAAGTGCAGCCCAGTGGATGAGAGAAAATACGCCTTTGAAACCCCACACTTCATAGGTCCCTTTTCTGCCTTTACTCCTAAGAAGAGCAAACCAGAGTCAGCAGTAATTCTAACATAAATCAATAGGGTCAACGCACAGAAAAAGCGTAGAGGCATCACGTGAATCTTGAAATCTCAGTTTTTGAACCTTTATGGTCATCAATCTTGAGCACCTAGTATTACGCTTGAAAGGGATACGTGTATGTGAATGTCTGCGTCTCATCAAACGCATCTGTATTTGAGAACAATGCAAAATGAATGTTAGTATGAAATTGAGAGATTCCTGACAGTTTGAGCGAGAACGTACGTTGTTTGAAACAGACAACAGAGACTATTAGTGGATTGGTGTAGAATGTAGACGATAGATAGATAAGAGCAGATAGGAAGAAATTTTTTTTTTTGAAGTTAATGTCTTCAAAAATAAGGTGCAACTATGAGCTCCAGGTCGAGCTTGTGATTTTTTTGAATGATGACAGTGTAAGACTCAAACGATATATATAGTATATGAAGTCCTCATTTTATATAGAGGAAGATAAAGAGGACTCACAGGTAATTTCATGAGGATAAGGCATGACCAAAAATATAAATAGTCTTAAGGCATCGTGACAAATACGGATCCGCGGGTAAAAAGGCAAAATGAGCAATAGCAACGTGTAGAATTAGGCATTTTGAAAAAGAAAATTCCAATTTTGGCTTAAATAAAGATGCAAATAAAAAGAATGTGATAAAGAGGGATTGGAACAAAATTTTATATATTCAACAACGACATTATGATTTTCACGTTCCATTTTGAGAAATAAGTTAATTTCATGATGATGAAGCTTGCCCAAAAATAGAATAATAGTATGTCATCGTGACATCTACATAATTGGCAGGTGAAAGGTTAAGAGGAGCGTTAGCGGCGTGTAGAATTAGACATTTTGATAAATTGATATTCCAATTTTGGTTTCAATAAAGATGCAGAAAGAAATCAGGATATAAATGAAGTAGAGAGAAATTAATAATGTTCAAAAATGGCATTACCGTAGTCAAAAAACAATTTGAAAAATGACATATGAGCGTGACGTAGGATTAGGCAAAACTTCAAGATGTAGATACATGAAAGACAACATGATAATAAAGGTAAAATTTTGTCAAGACAGAAGCGTCGACGACAGAGCGTGTTGATCAAGGGGCGCGAAAAAGGCAGGAACGACAGATCGCAATGATCAAAAATAAATGAAAAATTTTGAAATTGTATATGTATCTTTCTATTTGAGTATGGAGTAGGAAAAGGGACAGTATCAATTGAAGATCTTTGCAGAGGACATATACACTTTGACGTTTTTGGTAGGAAAAATATAACATAAATAAACATGACATCATTACATAAGAAAAATGGATCCAGATTTGGTTCAAAGCCTATGAGAATTGATCACACTAAATAGTCAGGGTATAAATAGAGGCCCAATGTCAAGGTGTTTAACAGCATTGACGTCAATCCTCATGACTACACCGTAAAAAGTGAGTCAAAAGTGAGCTCTTGGCTAGATCTGCAACCACCTGTCAAAGTGCCGAGGCCCAGTTTGCGGGTTTCGGGACTTATGACAGGTGAGTGCCACCCAAAGGGCTGAAAGTTTGAATGAAAACTTGATGCCTTCCGGGGGGTGGTTGCAGATTTAGTCTGAGGGAATTATGGTACCCATAATAGCTTATTTAGTCTTTCATAATAATGGACCAAGTAGTCCATTATTTTCCCAATAATACCTTATTCAAGCCACATTTTCATATTTTTTTGAAAAACGTACAAGTCCCATCTTCCATACCCCCCTGTCCTCACTTCAAACCACAACCTTGTCCTCAAAAACCACCCTCAGCCCACCTCTTTTGTTGTCTTCAATCCTCCCTAACCGCCACATTCAACCACATACAATTCAACTAACACCAACATCTTCCTTGCAATCTACAGGATTACTGTCTTCAGATGAAGAAGATTCAAGAAGTAAATCTAGTTCTCTCAACCAGTCTGAGGAATCAGACATTGTAAGTGTTGACTTGTGATGGTTCAATAAACATGATGATGAGAGGATCAATGATTTTAAAAAAAGTTCACTTTTAATTGGTCAACAAGACTTTCTTTCAAATTCCAAACGGATTACAGCCTTTTGTTACCTTTAAGTTGACTTTTCAATCAAAGTCGACTTAAACCAAAATGTGACTTTCCCAGCGCGGAAAGATTGTACCTTTCAAAAGGTACAAACTTTCATAAGTTATACCAAATGGGCCCTCAGTCTTGCAATCAACAACGTTTAAGGGACCAAACAAAGGGTTTCAGTCCTTGAGGCACAAAAGGACATCAACATTCAGAGAGGCTAGAGAAGCACACTGGGGCCCTAAGATGTTTTTAGTCTTGCTAAAAACCCCCCTGGAGGGAGAGCTGGTTGTGGGGATGGCCAGAAAGGTTATGGACATCTCGGCCAATGCTGGATAGATGGTGTGGCACAATTGCCAGTACACTATGGTCCAAAGATTTTGTAATGATTATGTGAGTTCCACTGTCTGTTTTAAACTTGTTATTTTTATCTTTGTCCAACACTCATTGTACATAATCGTGATGTAATTAGCTTGTATGCTGAAGGTATCAACAATGAAATTCACACATACTTCTAGATAGTGCTGATAAAAAAATTGGTTACATCCACACAATGCAATACACACACTGACCAAACAAAAGTCTTACAGTTTTGGAACATGATAATTGGTTTGAATTTTGCTTTGATTTTAATTTTAATTTTTTGTATTGGTAGGCTCATTTTCATATTCCATTTGTTGATCACCATCCCAGAGCTTGCGTTTGTTTGTGCTTGGATCATGAGCACTGCTCCAAATCACTCATGGGGACCATACCCCCATCAAGATTGTAGAAGTCTATATGATTTTCAGAAGATCTCAGAAGGATCTGGATGTTCTAAAGTTCAAACTGCATAGATAAGTCATAATGGCTCTAGCTAATTCCAATGTCCTCTTTGATGCTTTCAGTTAAACCAACCTGTCCTCACAGGCAAGCTCATGCTGAAAGTGTCTTTTAGTCTAGCATGAGATCTCATGCTAGACAAAAATATAGAATGAGACATCATGGTAGAACTGCCTTTTGGTCTAGCATGAGATCTCATGGTAGTGTATTTCCCCTTTCATGAGATATTGTACAGGATCTGTCCTTTAGTCTAGCATGAGATCTCATGATAGAGAAGAATACAGCTACAGCATGAGACCTCATGACAAGGGGAAATAAATTCCCAACATGAACTCAACCAAATTCATCCAATTCTTGGAACCTCCATAAACATCTGCAACCTCTCACAGTCTACACATATCAATATCACCTTGGGACTGACTGTCCAACTACCTAGAGCAGTCTATAAATTATAGATGTTCAGCTGCTCTAGGCAATCCCATGCTCTATGGTTGATTATCACCAATTATTGTCAATATTGTTGGTTGTATACCCAAAAACCTAGGAAAAATAACAAGTCCCTCAATTGTATATACCCCGGTACCGGCCATATGTCCAGTCCAGGCTACTGAGAAGGTGACTTATGCCAACCTCATCTACCACGGCTTGTGGTTTTTTATCAAATTTCAACTCATTCCACTTGAAGCCACCAACAGTTTTCAGTTCTAATCAACAATTGACAATCAATCTTTCCACCTCAAAAATTATGACTTATTTGATGAATGAGTATTTGTTCTGTTATTTGCATCTATTAACACTAATACACACTGCTGATAAAATGCCTATTTACACAAGGTGTGGTTCCAGCTGGACAGCTTGCAACAACCCAGCCACCAAATTCAGCGGCCTGGCTACCTAAGACATGGGATAGACAATCAAGAACCTCACAAACCATTTGAATTCACATCACCGCATGGTTTCTCAATATCTGTCTGATATCTGTTTATGTTATTTTTTTGTGTAATCTCCTGATTATTTTACTCAAGCTCTCATAAACTGTTAGTAGATATCATGAAGGTGTTCAGGTATAGGCTTGATACAGTTTCATATTTTCAATATTTCTTGTCTTTTTCTGTTAGTCTGATGAAATCTAATATGGATGCTGTTGCTGATTATCAACGACTTGAGGTGATTGATTGCAATTGTAGTTTCTTGCGTTGTAGTACTAATAACACAGCAGGTGTTATACAGTGCTTGAAAGGGGGTAATCTGTAAGTATAAATTCTACAGAAAATTTCTGAGACTGCCCTTTCAGAGAATCTTCAACAACTGGACTTTGTTGTTAGAGTCTCCTGATAACAGAGAAATATAACCAGGACTTGAATTGCTTAAAAAAATAGAAATAGTAGACTTTATAAGGCACCAGAGAAATTAACTCAACACTCTTTAGTGTTATTCCCAATGAAGCTTTTAGCTTTTAAACACACAATAAAATAGATTCTCTTATGAATTTAAATAAGGGCAGTTTAAGTGACCTAATGACTTGTGTAGTGACTTTATAATGATAAATGACAACTACCCTAATTCATAGATAAAGAAAAAGAGAAAAAGAGAAGAAGAGAAAAGTGGGACAAAGACACAGGCTTTTTATATCTGATTCACAACTTCAAAATTGGTCAACAGCTTACAAGAAGATGACTAAAAATGGTAAGCAGCTATGATGTCATTTGATTCAACTTCTAAAACCTTGATTTTCCACCAATAAAACTTTATTAATCCTTTGCTGTGTTGATTCTGATCATTAACTTCTCATTTGATCTGATTTTATGTGATTTTGCTCATTTGATAATGATTTCCTCTCTTCTTATGATTGTTTGCTGTGTTTCTTTGCTGTGTATACTCTTTATCTTCACTTATCTGATTCACTACATATATTATAATCATTGATTTATGATGTAATTGATTTGTAATATAAAATGATGTGTTTAATTTAGTGTGATTCATTGTAATTAAATTGAATTTTAATGTAATTAATTGTAATTTACTCGTATTGAATTACATATAAGTTCAATCTCATATAAGAATATGTTAATAGTGTGTAAAAATCGAATTTCAGAATCCTTCATCTGATTTTCTTATCATTACCCTTATAATTATTTACTCCCTTATAAATTTTAAATTCACCTCTTATAAAATTCAATTATACATATAAATTTCACTCGATCCACCCTTTCTTTCAATTCTCTATCTTTCTCATCTTCAATTCATCTTCTATTTCTTTCTATCTAATCCTTTTAATCTTTCTTTCTAATCTAAACTAATCAAAAAAGGTTGCTTATTCTTTCTTTTAATTTGAAAAGATGTGTATTAGTTTTTTTAGAATTTGATCGTTCGATTTGTTCCATTTCAAATTCGTTCGATTAATTGTTTTAATTCTCTTAATCCTTTTAAAATTCAATATCTTCTAATTCAAATTTCTTTTTAATTAAATTTTAATCTTGTTTAAATGTATATTTTAAAATTGATTTGATGATCTTTTTTTTTAAACTTTCAGCGTGTTTGATTGTTTTTGAAAAACGATCAACGTTTACTCTTCTTTTACTATTTTTTTTATTTCTTTTATATTTGATAACACTTCTAACTTGTGAATGTACTTGATTCTCTTTTGTTTGAATTCATCTTTCTTCTAAAATGATTGTTTAAAAAATTTTGATTAAATTAATTTGAAATAACAATTTTTAAAAGATGTTCTTTAATTTTTTTGAGTCTTCAGAAAAGGATCCATTAATAAATGAGTAATCCATTTGAAATGAAGTTTTTTTTTAAAAAATTTGACTCGAGTCAATTCTTTGAGAGTGAGTAATAAAAAAAAATAAAATTTTTCCTTGATTGATTACCATAAATAGCTCACCACAGCGTCTTGTGTGCAGTTTCTGTTTTTTATTACTATGTTATGCTCACTCAAAGTAGAAACAACAAAACAACATTTGTTGTATCTCAAAGGGACTGATCAATTTAACATGAGATGCATGAGTTATTGAAACAACAATTAAGTAAGGGGCAAAAAACAATCGGAACAACATAAGATGTACAAGCAATAATGAGCTATAGAAACAAAAAGAAAATAAGGATTGAACAACAAGAAAAAAGCAATGAAAAAATGAAAAATGACAGTAAAATAACCAAAAATTGAGATTCCAAAGGGAGCAAGGATGAGTGTAGAAGTGAAATATGACAAGAACAAAGTAGAGAGTAGGGATTAAAGTAAACATGAGGATGTAAAAAAGAAAGATCTAATCCTCTTCCTTGTCACTGTCACTCTTATTGCTATTGTCCTCAGCAATCAAAGGTGCACACTTGCGTTTTGTGGATGCCCGTGGGTTCAGTCCTAAAATGTCCTTGGGGACCACTAAGTTAGATAATCCTTCTTGGATATCTCTCAAGATTGACTCGCCTTGCTTGTCAGTGAGATTCTTGCTGACTTGAGTTACAAATCTTAGCTTGGTTGTAGCTCCTGGATGGAGCACAGGTTTTGCACCCCAGCTGAGCAGTCAACCCTCACAATAGGGCAGTTCAAGTTTGAAAAAGCAGTAAAACATAAATGAGTCTTCCAAAAAATCCAGCTCATAAATTCATTTTTTAAAAAGAGTCTGAGGAAGCCCCATCCAAGACGCACATGAATGACAGACTGTTTTCCATGATGCTGAAATTTTACAGTCCTGGGAGCACAAAGTGCATAAAATTTTACAGCATTTTGGCCAAACTTGAACTGCCATAATTCAACCATGGCCAGCTGTATTTTTTTGTTGGAAACATCTTTTCTGTGGTTTTCAAGGGTTCCAATATTATTAATTCTCAGATTCAAGACTTAAAGACAAGAAGAGATATGTACCAAGAAGCTTGTTTAGAGCTGCACAAGCCTGATCTTGTTTTGGGTATTTGATGGATTTCTGAGCCTTGATGCCAGGAGTGTTAAGCTTGCCAAGTGCAACTCCAGTGCAGAAAATCTGGAACTCAGAGGTGGAATTTGATTAATGAAACAATTAATTATGTATACTTTAGTCAATGGCATCAGACACCAATAAAAAACCAGTTTCGGAGTGAAAATACACCTGAAGTGCAAGAGTGCTGATTGGTATAAGCTTGTGTCAATATATTGGTTCACATACACATGATGAATTGTAATTGGAGGTGTCATTCAAAAGCCCTAGTATTGGCAGAGAGTTTGAACCTACCCCTGGGATTTTTGAATGGGAATAAAAAAATTATTGCAATTTGAGTCTGTGTGAGTCACTGAGCTGCATGCAAACGACACATGAGGCTCTAGAGATTGTCACACCCACTAGAATCTTTATTGAAAGGTACATTCAAGAAGCCCCATTCAAGGCAGAAAAATGAGGCCTTTTTCAATGAAATTGGATTACAGATGAAAAAGGTATCAGGAATTATGTCCTGGCAATTCACCACGCAGAAATAGTCCATTTTTCAAAGACATGTGGGGCTCTAGAGATTGCTACACATGGCATAGATAGGATTGAAATGTACATTCAGAACACCTCAGTAAAGCACAGAAGATGAGCCTTTGGTGAAGACTTTTTGACAAAAATTGAGAAAGTTATAAAAAATCTCATCATTTTGACTTAACAAGGAGTTGTGTGGTACTTCCACATCACACTTGGTGTCACACCTCTGGGTCAAAATGATGAGATGACTCACAAGGACTCAAATTGCAACATCTTTTTTGATACCATTCAAAAATCCCAGTGGTAGGTTCAAACTCTCCACCATTACTAGGGCTTCTGAATGACACCTCCAATTACCATTTGTTGTGTGTATGTGAACCAATATATTGACATAAGTCTATACCAATCAGGACTCCTGTACAGCTCAGTGACTCAGGACACAATTTTTCCACTACATCCAGGAGCTACAACACAATCTAGCATGGTAACTCAAGCAAGCAATAATCTTACCAACAAACAAAGTGGTTGTATCTCAACCAATATCACCCAAGGACTATTTGACTTAGCTGAGGTTCCAAAGGATTCTTTGGGTCTGAAGCTACGGGCTTCTAAGAAGGGAGAGAGCATACATGAATGAATCATCGAAGAGAGTCATGAGGTGGATGAAAATTCCAAGGAGGAAGATGATAATGATGATTGAGATGCTTCAGGAGTGATATTGTTTCCATTTTCACTAACTCCCTCCATATTTCTACTATATTAATTGAAGGAATGCACATCATGTTTAGTTGTTCATTGTCCTTCTTCAGATGCCATTGTGCATCAAATTGAAGTCTCATCTCATCTGCTTCTCAGAAGCGAAAATCTTGAAAGATCTATATTTTCTGTCATCTGATCCTTGAGCAAATACAACACAATAAACAGAAGCAAGATACGAGACAAGACAAATAGTCTCAAAGACGTGTCAGGTGTTAAAAGCCTTAACATGCTTATTACTAACAGGCTTATTGAGAGCGTGAATAAAGCAAATGAGACACAAGACAAGAAAAAAAGTATAATCTAACTTGAGATCAGTCCTACATCTGAATTCTTTTATGATCAGTACTAAGATAAATTGATAACTTGAACAAAACAAACAAAACATCTACTGTATTGCTTTGTCTACAACCACACAGACTACAACTAAAACAAGTATTGAGAAACCAATGGATATGCCGCTTGGTTAGTTTGCAAACCGTTTTCCCAGGACGTGTTGGAAATGGTGGAATTGTGTTGGTCATCAAGCACAATCATCATGGAAAGACTTTAACAGGCAGGCAGCCAAAGCTGATGTGGTGTGAACATGTTGATGACTGCAACAAGGCAATTGAAGCTGATGTGGTGAGATTAGGCCCCCACACAATGAAGCTATTTGTGAGCTGCAATAGTCACCCGCTTTGGAACGGACATATGGCCTGTACCGGCGGTATATACATAGGGGGCTTGGTTTTTTGTTTTGATTTTGAGGGTAATCAAGCGACGATATTGGCAATAAGGAGCAATAAGGAATGATAGAGCATAGCACTATCTAGAGTAGCTTTTCAGCTACACTGTATAGACTGCTCTACATAGCTGGACAGGTAGTCCTGCGGTGATCAATATTTGGTACATGGAAGATGGCTGAATGAAATTCCAGCTGAACAGATTTTTCCACCACTAGTCCCCACACAAACATCTTATGGGTTTTAGAATTCATGATGAAGGTTGAGAAAAGTTTGATGGGGGAATGGCCCCATCTGGATGTCCAGAGAGGAGTGTTTGGGAGCAGTGGATACTTTTCAAAGGAGGACAATGCACAGCAAATGAAGGAGGCAATAGTCACTTGAGCACTTAATACATTCCAGATGTACATACAAATCAAAGAAAACAACAGCTTTTGTTCATCATAATTTCTTTTAACATAGAGAGGTGATTGATTGGACAAAACCATGAAGAATACTCAAAAGAAATTGAAAGAAAAGAATGAGTTGTTTCTACAAAACCTTTCACTTCAATGTGTTTGCTTGCCACTCATTTTGTCACCAAGAAAAATACTATCATTGTGTGCTGTCATGATGGCTGCATATGTGCAAGTACCATCAAAATACTTGCAATTGGTTTCCATTACAGCTCCCTGTACCTGAACAACATCTGTATAAGGAGCAAAGCGGATGGGTAGATTGCCAAGTGACAAACCACATACCTGGCTTGTGATGGGGGTTCTAGCTTTGCAATCCAACATAAGCAATCATTGACCCATTTCCACATCAATTTTGGTAGGGGTTTGGCATTGGGGCAACCTCTTCTTAGAGCCAGCTTGCACTCAATACCAATAAATCTCTACAAGATAACTTTTTAGTCAATGCAGATTATTGACTTGACAAGGTTTAGTTGATCTTTCTTTAGGCCCTGGACTTCACAGAAGGTAGCTTTTCCGGCAAGGATGATTTTTGGTGAGGTGGATATCTTAGAGTTTTGGGGGTGGCATGAAGAGTCTTGAGGCCTACAGAGAAGCAAGCCTAAACCCTTGCTGGGAGGGTGGAGTTTACAAAGGTGGGGCTGTTGAGCCAGTGGGGTTGTGAGTGCTGTGAACAATGGCCTGGAGAAATCCATTAAGGCTGTTTGAAGATTGGGCTGTTGGGCCAGTCAAGTGGTCATTGCTGTGAATGATGGTTGTTTAAAGATTGGGCTGTCAGGGGTGGAAGAAACAATCAAGAAGGCGTAGGATTGTTGGGAATTTTAGGCATTCCTGGGATACCCAAACCAACCATTCTGAAGGAATCAGAAGGAGGCATAGGCAGGGTGGGGTCAGCCCAAGATTGAGATGTACAATCATTGACTGAATTGGCTGATGGATTGGGGTATGGTAGCAATGTCATTGGGCTGACAGGAGGCGGACAATACTGCATCTGCATCTGATTCTCATAGGTGAGATAAATGTTGGGGATTGTGCTGATGTAATCTATGATCAGCTCATTAAGGGAACAAAATTTGTGGAGTTGTTTTGGGATCAAGGGGGTTGGTGCAAATGGCATGGATGAGTCTTCACAGCCAGACTTGTCAGTTGAACATTAGGTTAATTAGGTCAATTACCTGCTTTAAACCATGCCAATGGTTCAAAGGATGGGTCTGGAGTATTTTCTCCCACTTGGTCTTTAAAAATTTGCCATCATGCACCCAAAATCAATGTGTTGATACCATACATAGTATCATATAAATTTGTGTAGTTGAATTGAAATCAGAAAAAAGACTTGGAACCAATCACTTGACTGGCACAATACCAGAGTAGATATATGTGGATATATACAGAGGGGCTTGCCTTTTCAGACGGATATATAAAACTTACCTTTACATTTTCAGGGTACATGAAAGCCAGCTTGAATGGAACATATTGATTGAATAGGTAATGTTGCTTGTGGTTCTGATTAGTGTGTCACTGTTTAATTCTATTGGCCTTCTCAGCGCAGAGGTACTTGCTTTCCAAATTGCCATACCTTCTCCAATAGCTTAGATTTTTTGTGTTGGTGTAGCTGCTGTAGCCCTTGAGCATTCAAGTTTTTTATGAACTTCACCAAAATGAAGGGAGGAGCAATTCACTATGTATGATGATTGATTCCTGTGAACTAAAGTGCTCTGAGGCTCACCAATTATTTAGTCCTCCATATAGTTTCTAACAGAGATGTGGAAGGAGCACCCTTCTGGACCACAGTTGTGTTGTGCATTGATCAAGCAGACAGTATCCTGGTGTCACAATGTGGTTAACACAGTGCTATTTGATCAGGTGTTTGAATTGAGGAACAATAGGAAAAAAGAACATACGAAAACATAAACAGAATGATTTCTCTCCATCACTTGAAATTCTTTCATTCCATAGAATGAGTCATGGGTGGCCGACTGAACACATTGGAAAACATCTAATAAGGTTTGACTTGCACCAGATTTTGGAGTGGCTGTCCACATTTCTATCACCCAACCAAGCCAGATTGACGGCTCTCAATGGCTAAAACGCTGGATTTTTATCTGACAGAGGAACAGAATGAGGATCTTATCAATTCAGCTGGAATGTAACATGATACTCAACTGAGGCAAAGTTTCCAACATGGGCTACCTGGCCGCTGGGTAGAGACATTGAAACCTCCTTTTTGGAGTAGTAGCTTTGACCCTTTGAAATGAGATGTGCAGGTGGATGGCTTGCTGCCCCAATATGGGTTTCAGCATTTGAGGTGTTTTGAGCACATTCAAACTGATGCATTTTGTACCCCAACAAATAACAAAGGCAGCAGTCATTTGCAAAAGATTGAACCAATTTCTGACCTGGTTGAATCCATTCATTGTAGGGAGAATGCCGTATGAAGCCAGCAGATACAATGTGCTTGAGGGCATGGTAGCTGTTTGCTGGGTTTGCAATGTTGAAAGTTGGCTTATGGCAGTTCAAATGGATAGAATGCTTGTGAGTGACCCCATTTTCCCTTTCAAATGACTTGCCTGCAAACAAGGTAGCAGGCCCAAATTGCCTGATGGACTGAGTGAAATGCTTGAACATAAGAAATTTGAGCTTATTGAGGCATTGAGCTGTGAGCTTGGTAACACACATCAAGCAGCAATCAATGGTGTGGTCCAATTTAGTGTAATACTGGTTGAGTTTGTGCTGGTAGACCATTGTTGCAATTTGGTAGTGGCACCATGTTGCCCTGTATAGTGGAGAAATAAGAGGCCCCAAGGAAAACAAAGCTCCATGTAAGACAATGCAAAATTCTTTTCCATTGAGACTCTGAGCATGAACAACCATGCACCTAGCCTGGATATAATTTTGTCCCAAGCCAGTTGAATCAAAAAATTCTTTTGTGTTACCACTTCATCTTTTTGCTTGTGGGAAAGTTTTAGGATGCAATCACAATAAAGAAACTTAGTGGCCCCAAGGAGAATTACATGCTGCGCTTTAACAGCTGTGTATTGATGGCCATCAAAACCTAAAGTTAAGAGCCAAATTATCAGCTGGGAAGGTGCCACCTCTAAATACTATATCAAGCAAATGATCAACATACCTTTCAGGCATAGGAAAGGGTTGAATAACCTGTGGCTGTATTTCTGATCCCACAGCTCAAAGTTACTGAAGGATCATGGGGATTCTGTCAATGACTATCCTTCAGACAACAATGATTTTTTGCTTTGTACCATCTTTAATTCCATATGCTTTTGCCATGCCTTCACCCTTCTGGAACATATTTGGTTGCCTGGACATTTGCCACAATTGATGGGTTTTGACAATGTTCCAACTTCTCACTGTTGAAGATGACTAACAGGCCCAATTGATCAACTTTTCTGTCATTCTATGCATGTTACTAGCAAACTCACTCTGAAGCTGCTTGGAATGATTCCCAAAAACTGATGTATATAATGTGGTGATTTTATGTCCAAAATGCTTTTTGCAGATAATGGACACATTTGACAAGGTGTCAGAGTGCTTGCTGGGTTTTGTGTGTTTGATATCTTGGCATGCATTGGCAAATCACCCAAGAAGCACAACGAAATTGCAATAATCATTACTTCTTGGCCAATACTTGCATCATAATCCTGTGCGCCAAAAGTGCTCAAAGCACTAGGAATTGGAGGATATAAGTTCTTTACTTTACCATGTATGTAGATGAAATTTCTCATACTTGATTTGATCTACCACATGATTGGCAAGCTTTGAAGTAGACATGGGGTTGGATGTTGCCACAAATAAAATGTTGAAGTCCAAATGGATAAATTTGAGGGAAGGCCTGACATATGTATGTAGTAAGATATGCACTTGTTCCATTGCTTGCTTATATTGCCAGAAGTGTCATTGCTATACAAAGTCCAAGGAAAGTGGCAAATGATGAATCCTTGAGATTTAATCTGCCAGGTATTTGGAAGCTGTATGACTTTTGGGTGACCGTACACTTGGTCTTGTCCTGGTCCAATAAATTCATGATAAAACCAGACCTATAATTGACTATCTGAAAAAGTCAAATACATGAATTATAGAGATCAAGCACACTTGCGGTACATGCAACCACCACAAGCCTTTTGAAGCAATATATTGTGTTTTGTATGCAACTCAGGCAACTGTATTCCAAAGGCATCCACCATAACACTATCCATATCTGCAAAAGCTGTTTCCCCAGGTATCTGTAGGAAGCATGGCCCATCTGGAAAATCCTTGACTTCCACCAGTAGCACCTTAGCCATACAAATTTCTTCCATGTGATAAAAGTGAGTTGGGGTGACCATTCTTCCATCCTTGAGGTCCAGGGGCTCATTCAAGTAGGAATGGCCTTCTTGGGTGTGTACCATTGGTGCCTGTAGGTCTAATTTCAATCCAGACAGCCAGTTCTTGCCATGCCCTAACTCCCTGACCAAACCTTTGGAAAATACTTGAGGATAGAATTGTAAATGATGAGCCACCTTGGGTTTGCTAGATTTTGCAAAAACAAAAATCATTCAACTGGACAAGTTAGCCACTTCTTAATCAAGTATAACATGTGAGATTTGGATTTATGACTGACCAGAGCCAGTTGCTCTGCAACAGTGTCTTCCTAAGGGCAACAAAAAAGTTATAAACCTTCAAGTCCATTAATTTCTTCATCTGTGTCTGTAGGTAAGAAAGAGTATTCTAATTTGGCAACTTAATATTGACAAAATTGTATCACATATGCAAAGGCTTGTACTGTTTTCTAGATGAGCAAGTTTGGGCCCCTACTAAAGATACCAATGCAATACCATCCTATAGGTACAACCACATAAGTCAAAGCCATGCTTGAAAGTCATTGTACCAAAATAGCACTTACCTCCTTCTTTGAAAGAGTGAACCAGGGACCCAATATTATTTTCCACACACTAGTATTGTTGTTATCTAACTATGGATTACACCCCACATCATCATCATTTGGGTCTCCTTCAGCTATTTCTTCAAGAGGATCATCTCCCAGGTCAAACTGAGAATTGAACAAGTAATCCTTGTATTTGGTATCATCTTCAATGCTGTCATCTGAAACAATTGAGGCTATTGACCAAAGATCTGTATTCTCATCCAGTACTGGAGAGCTTGCAATGAGTGCTTGATATGACTTGTTGTGTTCCAAACTATCCACATCTCCTTGTGTGATGTTGTTGGTGGAGTTGTTGGTGGACCCATGGCACTGAGTCTTATAATGATAGGCTGCGTATGACTAATGGTTTGCAAATTCCATATGTCAAATATAGTCCTTCATTTTTTGTCCACCAAAAAGCTAAGATGAGTACTACACAGCTTTCCCTGGGGCAGGTTCATGCTGAATGAAAACTGTGAAGCAAAAAACATTAGTTTCAAATGATGACAGAAGATCAAAGGCTGATATCTTAGATTCAGACACAAGTAAATACTTGTCCCCATTGGACATGTTGAATAATGCTGTTGAATATCAGATCTCACTTTGGTTGAAGTCAAAGAAGGCTCAAGAGTTAGATGAGGGAACAAAACAATATTCTCTCTGTCTGATGAAATTTATTCTCCTCTGGAGACTTAAACTTTTTTGTGAGTGATACACAAAAAACAGGGTGTTTCCTTTCTAGTTTGCCTGTAGGTATAAGTTCCACTGCATTTGGTCCTACTAGCTTAGAGATAACAAAAGGTCCAACAAAAGGATCTTGTAGTTTTCTAGGCCCTTGGATGTTGTTAAAATTTGTTGTTGACAACAGAACTTGGTCACCCACTTTGAAGGTTGGTTCTTTATGAGTCTTATCCCACCTTTCTTTGTTGTACTCTTTTGATTCTCAAATACAATTTGCCTCAAATTCTCTTGCTGTGCTGATCATGGAAGCAAATGATAAAGATGTAGGATGGATTTCTACATCTCCGCTTGTAAAATTATCTTTTGGTAATCAGGGACAATACCCTCTTTCTATCTTGAAAGGTGACTTCTTTGTAGTACTGTGAATACTAGTATTGTAAGCTATTTCCAAGGCAAGTCATAGACTCACCCAATCATGAGTATAACCATCTTTGTCTTTGAATTCCAGACCAAAAGCACAATACCTACATACTAAATCTTCAAATGTTGCTATATTCCTTTCTGCAAGCCCATCCGTTTGAGGATGATAAGCGGTAGAAAAAGCTAATTTAGTACCCATGATTTTGAAAACACTGTTCCAAAATTCTGATGTGAATTTAGGGTCTGTACTGCTGATAATCACTCTTGGTAGTCCTACATCAGAGATCAGCCTTTCCCAAAAGAGTAAAGTAATATCCATTGCTGGGGTTCTTTGTGGCATGATAAAAATCTAGTCCCCCTGGAGAATCTGTCTACTATTACAAGACAAGCATTATGATTATCAGTACCCGCAGGTGGTAACCCTGTAACAAAGTCCATATTGATGATCTGCCATGGGTAAGTTGGTGCTTCAATCTGTTGAAGAAGTCCATATCTCTTACCTGTAGCTTTATTTGCTTTTTGACATCTATCACAGCTAGCTACGTATTCTTCAGCATCTAATTTCCATCTTATCCACCAGGCCGTGGTATGGATTCTTTCAAGGGTTCTGTCTGCAGATACATGACCGGAGAGGAACTCATCATGGCATACATTCAGTATTCGTTCTTTATGAACTTTTGAGACCAAAACTACAACTGATGTATGCTTTTCTCAAAAGTATAACAAACCTTATTGCAATGAGAATTTCCCTTCAGCATAAAACTCTTTCCATGGGGATTCTAAAGTAGTTGCAAGACTCAAATTGGCTTTATCCTTGGAGAGTAGAGTCACAAGTTTCAATGTATTTGGATCCGACTTATAACTTTCATTAATTTCCTCAAAGAATTCATCACTCAATTCAGCAAGACTAATACCCATTACGGGAATGTCTATTTCTGAATCTTCAGGATCCCCTGCTGGATTAATGCTGTCATTTGGCAGTGCCATTCTACTCAGACCATCTGCATTATTATGCATTTTTCCCGGTCTGTGAGTGATGGTCATATATGGTCTGTACTCTTGTATTGCTAACATCCATCTCAACATATGTCTGTTGAGCGTTTTGATGTTCATGAGAGATCTCACTTCAGTACAGTCTGTAAGCACTTCAAAATATGCCCCATCAAGATAATAGTGGAGTTTCTCCAGGGTCCATACTAGTACTAAAGCTTCTAGCTGCGGTGAACCGTACCTAGTTTCACTATTTTTTAATTGTTGTGATATGAATACTATTAGTCCCTCTTGAGATTTTCCATCTATTATTTGGACTTGATGTAATGCAGCACCTAATCCTTCAAATGAAGCATCTACGTACAATTTGAAAGGTTTGGTGAAGTCTGGTTGCGGTAGGACTGGTGCTTCTGTGATCATTCTCCTGATTTTCTGCCACGCTTCCAGCCTTTGTTTTGTCATTTCAAAAGAGACTCCATTCAATGTCAATTTATAAAGGCAGTTTGCAATTTTACCGTAGTCTTCCAGAAAGTTTCTATAGTAACTATAAAATCCAAGAAAACTGTGAATTTCACTGAGATTTTTGGGTGGAGGTTTCTGTAGGACTGTGGTAGTTTTGTTTTGATCAATTGCAATCAATAACCCAGATAGTAAATGTCCCAAAGCTCTCACTTTGTCAAATCCAAAATGTGACTTCTTCAATGAACACATCCATCAGTGTGATGAACTTTGCTTTTCCAAGATTAATCAACACATGTTCTGTCCTGGGTAATGGATATCTATCAGGTTCAGTGTATGTATTGAGAGCTTGAAAATCTCCACACAATTGTGACTTGCCGTTATGCCAGGCAATGTGATTGGTGTTGTTACATCAACCTCTTCAGAACTTCCTACTTTTTGTATTACACCTAGTCTAAGAAGTTCATCAATGTGTTTTTCAATTTCTACCCGGTCTCTTGGACTAGCCAAGTAAGCAGCTTTCCTCAATATTGGAGGATAAGGCTGTTCAATTGTAAGTTTGATGCTCACTTGATGCTTTTCAATTGTACCTAATTCTTTTGCCCCCAAACCAAATTGATCTTTGTATTTAATAACAAGATCAACAAATGTATCTTTTTCTTCTTTGGTAAGCTTAGGACTAAATTTTGCCTGATTGATTTTAGGCATCAAGTCTTCACTTTTTTATTGACTCTACTAGCCAGACAGCAGCTAGTAGGCTCACATACTTCCTTCAAGTAATTCCACCTGATGGATATTACTGATTTCACTGATTATGGTGTCTAATCAGGCAGAAACAAGGTTGGATGTAAACACACAACACTCAACAAGACACAAAGTTTAAAGTTATAAAGAAGCTGATAGGATTTATTTGTAAAAGTTGTTGAATAATAATGTGATGATGTGATCAGGAGGAGTGGATTCTCAGGGTTTATATACTCCAAACCTTGAGAATCTTTACACTAGAAGTGCGCACAATCTGTGGTTGCGTGGTTAGGTTATTACAGTTGTATTGTTATAAACTGTTTGAACATATATTTCATTTGTTACGACCTTGTTACGGCTGTGAAATATATGTAGCATTGGTTCACATAAAAGTTGTGTACGTACACACTCTTTTATGTAAGTTTCGCACATGTTACATATGTTAAATCATATGTACTTGACTCTTGAGACTGAGCCATGAGTTGTAATTATTGTTTTTATGCTTATTTATTATTATATGTCGCCCATTGGTACTACTGGTTAGTACTCAGGGCTGACAAGGTCCTCTGAGTGTTGAGACTCTGTCTTGCCAGAACTATCCTGGTATTCTACAAATTCCATTGTAATACCTACTTCTTCATCACCGTATTGTCCCTTGTCATCTGCTTCAACTACATTAATAGCTTTGCCTTTTCCTTTACATGTTCTCCAAACGTGTTTAGGATCTGTGCTACTGCAGTTGTTGCAAGACTTACTATTTTTTCTGTCTGTAGTAGAAGGTTGAGCTTTTGTACTACTGACTTGTTGGTCTTTTTCGTAAGTCTTAGACTGAAAGTTTGATTTGTACGGCTGTGGTCTTTTAAGAGGCATTAAACTTTTAGCAATATCTTCAAAGGCTAAAATGAAATCTGTCCAGTTACTATTTGGACCAATTCTATTTTGGACAGGGATTCTGATTGTGCTGGGTAGTTGCCAGAGTACTTTCTCAACAACTTCAGATGAGGTTGCATTTGGTCTAAATGATCTGAACCTCTGTTGCTGTCTTGAAGCCCATTTGACACAATCCGAATGGATATCTGGTCTGAATTTATCTCTCATGAACAATCTTTCCATCAAAGATTTCCATTGAGCGTTTCCAACCCTGGTCTGAATGGCTTCTTTCCATTCTTCCCAAGTTTTATCATGACCACCATCTTCCTTCATGACATCCATGACCCATTGCCGGGCTACGCCTGTAAACACAATTGTTAATTTTGATGTAATCAAAATATCAGGCATTTGTAAGCGTACTGGTACCGCATCAACCCAATCAATGAACTCGCGGTGGTTGTATTCTCCTTCACCGCTAAAGGTAGGCCAATCCTTTACATTTGGATATTCCTTTATGAGTTCTTTTTTGATTGATGCTTGGCGCAACAATTCTGTGGTTGCTTCTAATTCAGCCATTGAATTATCTGGTTGTAGCACAGTGCTGTGACCCAAGTTCTGAAGAAATGGATTTTGCCTCACATTTGGACTGGTTTTGGGTCGAAACCTGGTCTCACTGTCATGTCTCTCAAGGTGCGGAGGGACACTACGGACATTTTGAGTTGAACTTCCTTGCATCGGAGTACGACTGATGTCTTCAAAGTTTCTCACCATTGAGCCAACTTTGTTTGTGGGATAAAAGGTACTTTGTACCTGCTCTTGTACGTGTTCCCGCACCTGTTCTACGCTCTGCGGATTGTTGTCTGTGAACTTCAACAACATTTGCTCAATTCTATCTAATTTTCTGTTAGTAGAATTTTCAAGGTTAGATTGATTTTCCTTAATATCATTTAAACTTTTATAGAAGAAATCTTCAAAATTTCTTCTCTGAATCTTCTCATTTTCCGCCGCAAGTGCTTGATCATGAATGAATTTGCTAAATTCATTACGAGGCTGAGTAGAATCTTGATTGAACTTATTGTAAAGTTTGTTGTACAATTTCTCATGAAGATTTTCCAACATTGTAGTTAGAACTAGATCACGCTGTACAACATTTGGTTTCTCACTCTCACAATTCTCACAGAATTCATTCAAAGAATTTTTAAAATCCAACAAATTTTCATTTAAATCATGTAAAGACAGTATAGAAGAAGAATTTTTTTCTAAAAATTTATTGAGAGATTCTGAAGGAAATGAATCGAAAAATGAAACAACTTTTTTTTCTAATCTAGAGATATCTCGATGATTTTCTCTGATAATTTTATGTAATTCTTTATATTGAGCATTTATAACTTCAATTATATGAACTTCTTTTTTTAAAACTTCTAAAAATTTTGATATTGAGTCTGAATTAAAATCTTTAATATTATTATCTATAATTTCCAAGTTACTATTGAAACCATTAAGAAATCCTTCAAGTGATTTATTGAATTCTTGATGACTATGGATCTGATTTTCAAAATGACCCAGATAGTTAATAACTTCTGTCATCATAGGTATTATGAATTCATTTTGAGTAATTTCTGAAAACTTACGCAGGATTACTCTTTCCTGAGTACTCAACAAAGCTAAATCCGTTTCCCCCGACCTCTTCGTCCTCTGGAGTTTTGAGAAGAACGACCCCGATGCAAAGGAGGGTTCGAAGGAACTAAACCTCTGCCCGCTTCCACTTGAGCCCTCTAGAATGCCTGGAATTCCTGTCTGCTGGAGGTTTCTTGGTTGTGATTGTGGAAATGAGGGGAACGCCTGTGGCATGAGTTTGGGTTTGATCTCAATTGGTGAGTGCCCGTTGGTTGCTGCTGAGCTACCGGGTTGTCTGCTCTCAGCCCGAAGTTCTTGATCAAAAGGTCGTGAGTATTCCAACTGCTGGTCCCATTGACCAACCACCCCCTCACCTCCTTTACCAACATCTCCTCTTCCACTGAATGATCTTCCATCAGATCCGTCCATCCTCTTCTGCCTGCTACCACTGAGGCCTTGAGCAACATCTTGCTCTTTGCTTTGTTGCTTACCATGCTGCCAGCTTGTTCCCACTTGAGGTAGCTGGTCCGGAGTTCCTGCCATAGGAGGTTGTACTCG
This sequence comes from Melampsora americana, assembly GCA_022264835.1. Classification (NCBI taxonomy): domain Eukaryota; kingdom Fungi; phylum Basidiomycota; class Pucciniomycetes; order Pucciniales; family Melampsoraceae; genus Melampsora; species Melampsora americana. Next base: position 782,616 of record JAIFHY010000020.1, read on the forward strand.
GCCGTGTTCTACATCAGAATGAAGGTCAGTACTACTACTTCTTAATCTTTGAGTAGTGATAGGAAGCTTACTTCGAGGTTCACCTGGCCCTTGGTTGGTTATACTGGCTGTTGATCCTGCTCTGGAGCTGGCCTTAGACCTTCCATTGGTCCCTGTCCCGCTGGTGCTGGTTGGTTGGAGGTTGTCATATCTGTCCGGTTGGCCTCGGCTACAAGGATGAGGAGGTGGGTTATAGTCAGCCATCTTATTCAAGATGTTGATAAAAAAAATTCAAACAAAAAATAGTACAATTGTAGATAAATCTCAAATCTACTTACGATTAAATTGTTCTGGAGTAAATGTGAAGTTGGTTGAATTTGATACCTTTGCAATTGTTTTTTTGATTGGAGTTTTGTCAAGGATAGAATCAAAATCACTCTGAGTCGGACTATTGAGTCCTTCAAACGGATCAGCTGTCTGAAAACGCTGAGCGGTGGGTGTCCCTTCTGAAGATTTGGTTTGGTGAAATGGGGTGCTGGGTTGAGAACTACTCGCTAGTTTGAACTCAGTAGCAATTGAAATGCTTTCTCGTCTTGGTTCTATGTTGGTAGGTCATTGTGAAAATTATCTAGATTCACTACTAACCATATGATAGAGGTGTAATGAAAAAACAAAAAAATTCAAAATGAAAGTTCAGAAAAAAATCAATATCAGTATCTGATGTTTAATTCTAATTCAAATTTATTAAAATGACAATCTTCTACAATTTTACTTACTTGTAGGATTGCTGTGTAGATTTATGTTTTGCAATTTGAATCTAAAAGAAAATATATATATTTAAAGTATGCTTTTTATTTGATATTTCTGACTTTTTATAAAGCAGAGAGAAAAAAACTTACTGATTATGTTTACTTTTTTATTTTTTTTTATTTTTTTTGTTTGGAAAATTGATATCAATTATCAGTTTTATTATTATCCTCTTTTAGTAGGATGGTTTAATGATTGATTTTACTTATTTCATTTATAATTACTTTAATTTGAGTAAGTCAATGTAACTGAATAAAAATGATTATGAAAACTTTGATCAATCTGTTACTAGAAATGACCAATGATTTGTTTTTGAAATCAAAAAAAACATTTTTTTATCAATTCCTAAGGAATTCAACTATCTGTTCCTCCATTGAAAACAACACAAAACAAAGATGATCAAGTCCAAAATTTGATTTGATATCTTGAAGGTACTTTTGTTTTTTCTAAAAAAAATCATTGTTCTTTTTTAAAAAAAATGATTGATTGTTACTCAAAAACAATCAATCAATTGTTTTGCTTTTAAAATGTTAAAAGATAACCAATTTTTTTATTTTAAATGAGTTTGATGTAAATAATGAAGATGAATTTATGAGAGATTTAATTGACTCTGTTTGAGATTTGATTGATCAATCTGTTTTTAAAAACAATTGCTCGTTGTTAGAAAGCAATCAAAGGATCAATTCTATTTGAAAAGGTTGTAAAAAGATAACAAAATTTCTTTTTTTGTTAGTATCTTTTCAAACTAAAAAAATCACTTCAAGATTTCAACCCACTCTTGATAAAAGGGATTGAGTAAAAAGTATTAATTAGATGAAGAAATCTAATGCCATGAAATCCTTTAAAATTTTCTTCTTCTAAAAACTAAGAAATGCTTCCTTTGGTTCTAAAAGCAATCTATTGAGTGTTTTTATTAAAAAAAACAAAAAAGACTAGTTAGTATCTTTTCTTAAAAGATTGAGTTTCTTTTTTTAATTGAAACTCCCTTGAATCAGAACAATCAATCTGAGATTGATTTCTTTTCTAAAAAATTTGGATCAAGTTGTTTCTGAAGCACTTGATTGATTCCTTTGATTCAAAAAATAAAAAACAATGTTAATATCTTTTTCTAAAGAATCATTAATTTCATTTATTGTAATGAATCAAATCAACTGACTGGATTCTCTTTTGCGTGAGATTATGCTTGATAATCTGAGAAAGATCTTGAGTGAAATTTTAACTAAATGATTAATATATCAAAAAAAATCAATTTGCTATAAAGTAGTTTTTGATTTTGAGGTATTCTTTACCTAATTCCGCTGTTTTGATGTTTGATTAGTGTTATCAACCGGCGGTGGTATCCACTTTTTTCAAAATTTTAAATTAAAAGTTATTTAATTAAGTTTAAATATTATAATTGAGTTGGGATTGTATAAGCCGCATGCATTTGGCTTATACACAATATTTTATTGCTTCAATTGATACAATTCAACAATGACACTACCAGAAATGTAATGTTTACCAGGCGGTAATACAATGGACCAGAGAGGAGGGTGGAGGACAAACCCCAAACCCCAAACCTCAAACCCGGTACAGCCTGTACAGCTCGTCACTCATTACAGTCCGTCAGTTAAGTTGCAAGATCTGTTGAGTCACCCACAATTGAACCAGCTCTGCTGTCTCGTAAACCAGCAACCTGTAGCGTTGGTTTTGAATCAAACGGATCAAACAAATCTAATCAAATCAATCAAATCAATCAAATTCAATCAAATCAAACAAATTGAACGAATTCAATCAAATTGAACAAATCTAATCAAATCTAACAAATAAACTCATTACAACTGATCAATCCTCCTTCATCTCCTTATGTGGCTCTCACTCCTGGTTTAATCTCATCTGATCTGTCTAACATCGCTACTCAATCAACTAGAAATCAAATTTTTAAATCATTCTCGCCTCAATCCAATAGAACTACTACTTCTTTAACTTCAACTTCTTCTTCAAATCTAAGACTCAGTTCTTCTCAACACCTTTTCTCTTGATCACTTGGACCACTTCAACTCCAACTTCATCCAAACATTTAGTCATACTCAGTAAGAAGATTTCCAACATCTATCTTTAAATTCCAGTTCATCCCCAGAAGTGTTTGGAGGGATGGAGGATACATTCAATCCCTTGCGTTGAAAGTGTTGTATTAGTTCTGCATTCCCTCAAGCTCATAACTTTTGTCGTGAGTGTACCCTAGGGATACGTTACTTTTCAGCATTTTTTTTGAAAAATATTGAATCTTTCTTTCATCCTGCCACTCATGGCCTCTTGTCCTTGTCTTCAAGATAGTAAGGTCTTTCATGAACCCTTGGTCAAATCTCCTTGATTCAATCATAGAACTATGATTCAGCTGCACGTGGTAGTTCTATTGATAGGATATTGACTGATACCACGGTGTTTTTGGTGGCTTTGCTATTTTGAGGGTTGGGACATTGTCTGAAACCTTTTGAAGCCCATTGACTGATTGTTTGGGTATGATTTTGTTCAGGCTGGCTCTGAATGGAGAAGAAGCGCCCCAAACACTGTTCCGAGTCAACTCAGGCCAAGTGTAAGGCAACTCATTGTGAGAAACTGTGTCTTAAGAGTATTGAGAAAAAAGCAAATATACTCCTTCATAAGCCACCACCTGAACCTTCTGTGTCTTGAGCTCTTAAACACGCCACATTCAAATAACGCATCCGAGAGAAGTATGGACTCCCTTCTGATACTACCTTCATCCAGCGCGGCAATCATTGTCAAAATCCCCACCTTGAATTAAAATTTGGGACTGTTGTTGTACTCGATTCATCGGTAAGCAAGCTAGTTGCAGTCATACAATTCAATGAACAACAATTTACCAAAACTGAAGGCAAGCTTAATCAGACTGAAGATAGTAAACATTGATTCGGACAGTTTGGACAAACCATTTCCATGATGTATAAACATGGACTTGCAAGAAACAATATCCTAACTGATGGTCCATGGCGCGCACTTGGCAAGAGAAAAAGAGGATCCATGTTTGCTATTGGAATGAGAGCTGGATATCGTAAAGGGGTCTATGGAGGTAAGTCGCTTCATTCTGGATACTCTTTCTTTGCACATCAGATCTGACATGGTGGAGACTTCTCAGGGTTGTATGCAATCAATTGTCTCACCGCTCTGTCTGTTCTGTTGATGGAAAAAGACTTAAAGCACCAAAAGAGCCTCCCTTATATTCAAAACTTTCTGGCCGGACAATTTTCATCTCTTGCACTTGGTGCTTTCTGATCCAATCATGAACTTTGTGCAAAACTTGGAGTATGCTGGGCAGCAAAGCAACTCTTTAACAAATCACCTAATGGACAAGCTTTTGGTGCCAACTTTGTCATGACTCAAGATGAATGGTACAACAAACTTCACAAGGATCGTGATGCTACTGGATACTCGTACGGACTCTTTGGGTTGATTGATTGAACCACTGAGAAAGCATATAGACGTGGTAAAACATCAAGACATGGCTATGTTAAGGGAGGCTACTTTTCATTTCCGGAATATAACATCTCTGTGGGCTTTGAGCACTGCGATGGAGTTGTTGAAATGGTATGGGCGACCAATGTTGAACACCAAACAACTTCCTCCTCCACTTTCAACGCTAATGGTGAATGTGTAGACCCTAAAGATTCAAAAATTACCCGATTTGGCTCCTCATGCCAAGTTTTGAAGTCAATTGTTCAACGCATCAACAAACTCAATAGTTTACGAGGTGACATGGATGATGAGGCTTGGGAGCTGTTTTGTGAATCAAAGATTGAAAACTATGTCAATGACATAAAACGCAAATGCCAAGTCCTCCGGAAACAAAGAGTTGTATAATCAGCAGTTAGCTAAAATTGAAGCTGAAAACTTTTACTGCTTCTAAATGTTATGATCTGGATTTTGAAGTGTGATATTTTGTGATCCAAAAGTTTTTTACTAGCTTGTAGATGCTCAACTTGCAATGACAAACCCTTGATGTTTCAAAGTGTTCTAGCCAGATTGATGATCTAGAATTGGTTGACTGACGTTCCTTCGTTGAGGCCAATGTTTGGGTCATCAATGATTCCCGCATCAATGAAAGCCAGATGAGCTTGATTGACAAAAGGTGTAGGAACAGACATCAATTTGTTGATATTAGAAAGTGACCACTTCAAATCCAATAAGTCCAGGTGCACAATTGGTATAGGTGGTCCACCGGTTGTGTCGGCAGAAAAGAGGCCTTGTGTTGCAGCCAAAGCCCCCAATGCAAGTAATGGGAGGAGATGGAACACAATAAAAGAGTGGCAATCAAGGACACCTCATGAAGAATTGGTGGTACTCATCTTAAGAATGGTGAAAACAGTAAATATTTGTGGTATTAGAGGATGCACTTCAGTCAGCATCCAAGGTCTTGCGTAACAGGATGTCTCACACAAAAGTACCCAAGGTTCCCTTTGAGCTTGTCAGAGCCTATATACAGTACCCTACTCACCATGAGCCAAACTCACTGTGAAACATGACCGGCAAGGATTCAAAGTTGCACAAGCAGCAGAACTCATTTCAAATCTTGTATCTGTTGTGAATTTCTTCTGTTTCTTTTCCCTTTGCTGTTCCATCTAAGTTTTGACCTTTCTCAAAGTTGGGCATCAATCGTTGCGTAATTCTATTTTTTGCCATCTTGCGCCTGCTCTACCCAGCGTAGATCAAGTCAGAACAGCCAGGCATTTCACTGACATCAACATTATCCTTCAAGAAGCATGTCAAGCAAAAATCTTGTCACCTAACTTACTACAACTCTTAAAAGAGGAGCACAACATTGACTGGTCACCAAGACAACTAAAATACCGCTTGTCCAAGCTAAACTTAGATACCTACCAACACATACAATGCACAGACAAAAAATGGCAGAAATCATTGGACAAATCAAACTTGGTCATACCCAAGGCCTACAAGAAAAAGAAGTAGTTAGTTATATTCAACGTGTGTGTAAGATGCCCGAATTTACCAACAACAAACTCAAAACACTATGTCAAGAGATGAGATTGAATTGGCAAAAGACAACATTGAATTAGGCTTGACATCTGTGCAAGGCGTTAAAAATCAGATGGTATTAGAAGTAGAAGGCTCTTGTGCAACAGCTGGTATCAGATCAATGCAGAAAGGGTTTGCAATAGATCATGGTCTCAAGATCAATCGTAACACAATTCATTCTATGATGAGAGAACTATATCCAGAAGGCCTTGGAGAAAGACACTGTTGTAAACTACACTGCTGTTTGTATGATGTTCCTGGTCCTAATTTTGTCTGGTCTATGGATGGTCATGGCAAGTTGAAGCCTTTTGGCATATGTATTTACGGTGCTATTGATTCATGGAGTCAACAGGTTTTGAAACTACATGTGGCAACAAACAATAATGATCCTTGAAGAATTGGTGTTCAATTTTTACAAACAGTTGAAGCTATGGGAGTTTGTCCTCAAAAGGTGACTACTGACAAAGGATCAGAAACTGGTGATATTGCAACTTTCCAAATCACTTTTCTTCATATCATTGGTGGGTTAGATTGGGATGAAGCCGAAGAAAGACACCAATTTACAACATCTCAGCACAATCAAAGAATTGAACAATTATGGGGACAATTGATGATACAAAAAAACATAACAATTTGTGACTTTATTATAAATGCAATGTTTGAAGAGATATATGACCCTAAAAAAGCTATCCAGACGTACGTAAAATTATCATCTGAATCTTTCCACTTACCTCATGGTATTTATTATGATTTTTATTGCATCTATAGGGCTTTGTTTTTACATCTATTTATAAGGCTTGTTCAGAGAATATTAGACTCCTTCATTCTGGAACGTAACTTCAACCGCATTGCCAAACAAAAGCATTCTCTTGTTCCCACAGGTGTTTCACCTGAAGTCTGTCATTAGAACCTTGAACAGTATGATGGGACTGAATGCGGGCTAGAGGTTCCCAAAGAGTTCATACAAAATATGATAGCACATTATTACCCTGATGAAGAAACTTTATTTCAAATCACCCCCCCATATTTGCTTCCACAGTCTCAAACATAATTCAAGAGCTAGGTTTTATTGAATCCAATATCAGTCTAAATAATGTATGGGCAGTATTTACAGCAGTTCTGGAAATAATCGACTACATGAATGTAGATTTAGATGAATTCCCTGATGGAGTTTTGAATTCTGATGGAGAATATGAAGAGTATAACAGAGATGAAAGGTTCAGAGTTGCTGGTGATGCAGAAGATCAAGTTTGAAATTGGAATTTTCTTTATATGTATCTTTTCATCTGATTAATCAGGTCTCAATTCTCAGTCTTTTATTGATTAAAGCAATTGACATTGGGTTTATTTTATGAAATAAGAGAATGAATTGCAAATTCAAATTGGAAAAGAAAGATCTGAAATTGATTGTAATTCTTTGTTTGAGTTTGGATAGATCATGATCTCAGTTGTTTTTGAAAATCATAGAAACAAGAATTGGATCAAACCTGATGGTAAATTCTTTGGGTGAAAAATGAAGAAAACAACAAGTAGGAGTTTATGTAGAGAGGGTACGGGCACCACACAGCAATTCCCATGAGCGCTCAGCATCAGAGTCAAGCACAGGGAGCTCACTCTCTGTACCTGCTACCACCATGCCATTCACAACTTTAGGGTAACTAGCACTTCGAGGATCTGGGAGGTCAAGTTTTTTACACAAAACGTTACAGTTAGCCGTGAGACAAAATCCAATCAGGCCAATCCGGTCAGTGTTTCCCATAGTCCACGGATATCTGTCAAAGGTCAAGTTAGAGGATAGCAGACAAGAAAAGCATGATGTAAAAGAACACATACTCTTCATCAATGATTGCAATGTCTGTCAGAAGACCTTCTTCATTTCCTTGAAGATCTGAAATCATCCATCTACCATGATTGTCATGATATGTTTTATGTGATAGTGTGTGCACAATTTGATAGATGGCCTTATTTTCCTTTTCCTCCTCAATTGAAAAGAATAGATTACCAAAGAATTTGACAAATTTCCCTTCAATCTTCTCCTCAAATAAATAAATATCCTTTGGACCAGGCTCATCTGTGCGTCCTCAATGTACAATGAAATTCTTACAAGCTTAACAAAAGAGATCAACCTAAGCAACATATTCAGAAAGTTCCACAAAAATGAGTCACTCATATTTTATTACAATGATTGCATACATCATATGGAGTATTGACTGAATTGGCCTCAATTGCCATCTTAAACATATTGATGCTTCCTTCTGCTTCAAGATAGCGCTGAGACAAAGCTTGATAGCTTTCAAGAGTCATGTTTGCATCCAATTCCTGCTTGGCAACTATCTCTTGAGCTTGGCCATTAATCAGGACCTTTGCTTCATAGCAATTCATGAATGCCCCGGACCCAATGGATGCAGAACAATTGACGGAATAAACTACCTCTGATTTTTCAAAGGTAAGCCGCTCGGTTGCATGTAGATTGTGTTTGAGTCTGAGTCCTTTGCAATGATTGTAAGCATTGAACCTGATTTTCAGCTAGGACTCAAACGGTTACGAGCCTTAGTGACAATAGGAAGAGTTCCTCTGCCAAGCAATCACATGATTCCTAAGTTGGAAAATTTGACTTTACCACCAGCTAGATTTTAATGATCAAAAACAATTCAACTGTGTGTTTGAAAGGTACTTGGGTTCAAAGTATTACACCCGGTCCTGTGAAGCTTGGACCATTGTATCTTGCTTTTGTGGTTTTAATTTTTTGTTTTTGCTTTTGTAGATGAGCAAAATAGTTCAAAAAACATTTTCATTGGCTGTTTTTTTGTTTATCAGCTCTCCTCTGTCAGTATATGCTAGTTCTTGAGTCAAAAATAAAAATATGTATGTGGAAAGCAAAGACAGAAAAGTCAAAGATTTTTCAGTGATGTTGAAATATCACTGGAGTAATCACAGTAATCACAGCTGTGACATGGCAGGCCCAGCACCTGTCAACAATTGGTGACTTATCTACAGTAGGCCACCAAATGGGTTGAATCCAAACCACCACTTCATTTCTCACCATTCAACATTTCCTCTCTATCCACTTCCTTAGTGATCCAATGGGCTACGTCAAGTACTCTTCTGACATCAAGATCATCGCGGTACGGCTGAAAATGAACGGAGAAGATCTTGAATTTATCAATCAAAGACTTGATATTCAAATATCTCGTCAGTCATTGATTAGGTGGACATGACTTTATATCACCACAAACTCAGTCTTAGCCAATCCTCAGCTCGACAAAGACCAAGGGGCTCCAACCATACTCTCAGCAGGCCAACGAGTATTCATTACAGAAATGCTCAAAGATGATCCAACACTGTATCTTGACGAGATTGCTGAGCATCTCAAAACTCAAACTGGACTCCAGATTTCAATATCCCCTCTTGCAATTGAAATCCGAGACCATCTGGTCCTTACTCGGAAGGCTGCAAGAACAGTGCATCCTAACCAGTCACCAATCCGACGTGGTGAATACGTTTATGAGGTTGGTGGAATTCAACCAGAATGTCTGGTCTTCCTTGGTAAGTCTGCCCAATTGTTTTTTTGTAGTGTCAATGCATCCAGCTTACAGTGTTCTCAATTTTGGTAGATGAGAGTGCTTGTCTGTATCATAGGTATGCTCGATCTATTTGAGGTCAACAGACTGAGCGACTTCAAAGACCCACCAACTCCACTCAATTCACTGTACTTCCAGCAATCTTGCTGGAAGGTTGTATCTCTCTTCAGGTCAAAGAGGGGTCTTTTGAGAGATTGGACTTTGAGTCCTATCTTGAGAATCATTTGGTAAGAAGACCCAAAACAACCATTCTCACACAATAATTGAACTTCTTAATTAATTTCTTTTTCATCACATCCAACACTATCTAGCTAGCAATGATGAATCCGTGGCCGGAGGCCAACAGCTGCCTTGTACTTGATAATGCTCCAATCCACCATGGTGGGAAAATTAAGGATCTGTGTGAACGGTTTGGTGTGCGATTACTTTACCTTGCACCATACAGCCCTGATTTCAATACGATTGAGAAGGCTTTCTCAGTAATCAAGAGTGGCTTACGTCGGACTTGAGCACTAGTTGGTGATTTCACTTCTGAAGAAGAAGCTGAAATTATCTATACTACAACTGAAGATGTATTAACACCAAATTTGATACATAGTCTATAGGAGGGGTCTGTCTATCTGTAATCATATCAAATCAAATCAAATACAACTTCACCAACAAATATGTACCTATCGGCCAACTTCTGAATTTACAATAGGTCGGAAAAAGTACATGTGTGTTGATTTCTCTTCAAAATGCAACTTGAAGTTTCATTTCAATCCTTGGTGATTCTAACCTTTGTCCAATTGAAGTTTATCAATCTTCAAATTCAATCAATTCTATTGCCATTCTTCAACGTTCACCTGTGTTACAAGTAAGTTAGTTCATCAGTTCAATTCAATTCCAATTCAATCTCAAATTCAATCTCTTCTTCATCATCAAAACTAAACGGTTTTCTGATTTAATTTCACTCATCATATTCAGTCACAAAAAGAATCTCATATCTTAAGATTATCAAAATGGATCAAAGCCAAACACTTCCAATCAGTCTCACTCTCAATCTCAATTGATTCAGCCACAAGAATAGATGATCATCCAAACCATCCCACAAATCTCCTTCAATTAACCTATGGTCCATCTGATCCTTCATCCCTCAGATCTCACTTACTTCAAACCATTTCACTCTTGATCAATCAAACTCAGAAAGAGTCAATCTTCAATGATGATTAGAATTAAGTAGTTACCTTTGGTACTGCGTGTGCTGTACAATGACTTTAAATTGCTTGCAAGCGTACTAAGAAAACTCTCTCCTCTGCTGCTCAAACTTGATGATTATGTGATATCATATGTAAGTGAAAACAGAACTGATTTAGGTGGTCTCTTTGAATTGGATCGCTTGTTCCACTCCATTGATCATTGAAACCTATAGCATTTGAAGTATAAATCACAAGTCGGACCATCACCTTTGATCATTCAACTCACTTCACCAAATCATCAAACTGTCACCCTCAAAGTCACCGATACCCTTCCAACTCATCTCATATCTGTTATCTATACTGGTCTTGAAGTCTTTGTCATTGTTCCTGCTAGTCAAAGATCAGAACAATCAATGATTGGATGCGTGTTAGAAGTTGGGAGGAAGATGAATGAACAAATCTCTTGGAACAAGAAGAAACTTGCACTGAATTGTTTGATCTTTCCTACATTAATTCCAATGAATTTGAGAGCTTCAATCAGGTTTTATTATGATCTTGAACAATTAGTGAGTTGACTTATTTACTTATCAATGACTTGTTGTTCAAAAAAAGATATTGACAAGTCTTTTTTTTCCTTAATGGAACATTAGAATTGCGGATTCTTACCTGATAAGATGAACCTATTGAGTTTAGATGAAGTGTTTGAAGGTTTAGAGAAAGTGTACAGTATGAGTTTTTTAGAAGGATTGTAATTGAAATTGACTCTCTCTTCGAGGGTTTTGACTTCTACGCGTCTCTTACCCAAGATTGATTTGAGGAAATCTGTCAGATTCAAGATCTCTTCATATAAAACCACTTGTCCCTCTTGACTCCAATGAGGTGATTGCAACACCGGAGCAACTTTCCCGCAAATCTGTCACAGGTTTGATCCCTACGCTTGACATTGATAAAGATCTGAGACTAATCCGCAGAAGCAAGCCACTCAGATGGGACAGTACCACTGTCCTAGAGTCTTTCTTATATTGGTGCGTGCAATTGAATTCTGATCTGTCATTGCTATTTAGCTTGATATCTATATTTCATCAACTCTCAGACTTCAAAGCGATAAAGAGAACCTTGATTCTGAAGCGTATAAAGATTTAGAGGACCGCTTTGGTCAAGACTTGCATTACTGGACAGATATTAAGTGAGCCACTAGGACAACCATTTTTGATGATTCACCCAACAATACCAATTGAGTGATTGAACAATAGAGGTTTTCAACATGGCATAGAGAGGTAAGCAAAATTCAATCAGAATCCTGAGCTGGACCTCTCAGTTGATCTAGGACAATCATCCACAGTGAGATAGTATCTACAGCTATGATGTGAGCATAAATCAATGATTGATTTGATTGATGAGACTTCATGGATGAATTTGATTTTGTAAATCAGGTAGAGCTGAAGTGGAAATCAGAGCATTAGAACTATGAGAATCAGATTGAGTATGATGAATCAATTGAGATTTGAAATCTAAATAAGATTTCTCAAAACCTGAATCAAATGAAGAAGATTTTGAAATTTTACCATCACATAGTTGAACCAATAGCTCTCTTGAATTTGTATCTGATCTGTTCAAAATTGAGATTAATCTATTATGAGCTGGTTTGAGTAAAAGTTGCTCTGATATCACTAGTAGGTGTTTCAAGTGATTGAGTAGATGTCATGTTCATCTCGATTGGCCAAATCAGTTTTGTGTAAACTAGATGAACCAATCAAACAAAGGTATCAGTGGAACATCTGTATCTAGGCATGATTGATGTATTTTGGGAATCAGAGAGTTTGTCAAATCCAAATCAATGTTGTGTTCCGATTTTTGAGCAACAAACTTTTTATCTGTTTCAAATGACAATTTTGGGAGTAGTCAACATGAGAGTACATAGAGGTAAGCTATGTGAACAAGATGACAGAATCAAAAGGTGACATGAGCTGGTGACCTTTAATGAACATCCTGAGAGCAGGATTGGAAAAGTGTGAGGGAGGAACCAACAATCAAAGATTGACATGTTGAAATCCACCATTCCAAATGCATTCTCTGACTTGCTGACCATATTGCTGGGCACCTGAGATGAGTTTTCTTGCAATGGCTGGTGGAAAGCCTTCATTAATCAAGTCCTGTATATCAAATGAGGTCTCTTCATTTGCTTGAAGATTGGTCCAATGATTGTATGCCTTGATCTTGAGTTTAGTTTGAGTTTCTTTATCACTAGGCTTGATCAGCGCATACGTAAAGAATTCTTCAAAGGTTCCATAGTTACGACTCATGAAAAGGTGCTTGTTGTCAGCCAAAATTAAGGTGTTTTGTGAGGTTGAAGTTGAAGTTGAAGCAATTGGTGGCGGAGGTTGAGATTCTTTCTCTTTTGCAATTCTAACCTCTTCAAGTGGCGATATTCCTTTGTAGTGAAATCAGACATTGTAGGTTTTAGGAGGTATATTCACAGTGGTATCATACCGGCCAATCCGTTGATCTTGAATCTGGAGGAAGGATTAATACCATAAGATCAGTGATGATTAAATAAAAGGGGGTAGTAATTTCCTCACTATGATATCGGCCCACATCCGTGCCTTTTGAGTTGTAACCCGAAAAAAATTAAGGCAATTGTCTGGATCGTAGCAGACAGAATGATCACCCTTTCGATGTTGGGCAATGATAGCATTGACAAGTTGAGAGTGCTTGTTTGCCAATCCTTGGACTGGGAGTTTGATGACATCTCTAGATTGGAATGTTGCCTTGTCTATCTGTTTTTTTGAAATTGGGTGATCAACCGTTCTTGAGCTTGAATGCCATCTTGGCTTTGTCGGACAAGTGAGGGGTCAGGCATCTTCAGTAGTAAATTGACAAAATCGGATGGTGCAAGGTCTTGAATGATATAGATAAAAGTTTCCCATTTATCTTCATCATCAATATTGTAAAAGGGACCAGCTTGTTTGTCAGTTTGTTCAGTTGCCATCCATGAAAGTTCTTTTGGAGGATCGGGATTGGTAAGGTAGAGTGAGAGGCCATTGACGTAGTGATCTACCTCTATCATTCTGAGAGTTTTAAATTCTTCTGGAGAGGTGTTGAAAGGATCAATGAGAAAGGAATGAAGGTGCTTAACACCTTTCAATGTACTACAGACCTTCTTATAAAGTGGTTTGATTGGTTTGATTGAACCACGTCTTGATGTTGAGGGTGATTTTTTTTCTTTTTCTTCTTTCTCCATCCAAACCTCATATCCAACCCAAATACAGACTTCTTTCTGTTCTGAATTTTCATCTTCATTTGATCTTAATTCTAAATTGTTTTCACTTTCATTGTTTTCAGCCATTGGTGGGTTGGTTTTCTTGACTCGGAGGTTTTGAAAAGCTTCACGTTTGTCTGGAGAAGCAGATGAAGCAAAAACGGAGTCATTGGGCCATTCAACATTCATTGGACTTCCAGCCTAGAAGCAGAGAGTCAGTTCAAGCTCAACCAATAGCTTGATGAAAGATTACACATGCCTTCTTGATCTCTACATCCATTCCACTTGTTTCAATCTTTTGTTTTTTGGGTGCTTATTCAATTCACTTGATTCAGATGCTTTACGTTTCATGTCTTTTTCTTTCTTTGAGTGTTTGTCTTCCTTTGAGTGTTTGTCTTTCTTTGAGTGTTTTTCTTTCTTCAAGTGTTTTTCTTTTTTTGAGTGTTTTTCTTTCTTTGAATGTTTTTCTTCTTTAAAACTTGAAGATCCAGGTTGAAGTTGGAGAGCATTAAGGATCTCATTGCTGTGTTGGAAGTCTGGTGAATTGTCTGGTAAGGTTGGATTTGATTCAACAGGTTCTCAATGTGCTGGTGTTGCTCAAGGTCTAAGTTGAGGTCGTTTAAATGGTTGTGAAGGTTCCAATCCTTGGGACACTAGCGGAACTTGGAATCCTTGATGCACTGATGTTGATTGGCTGCTTACCATTCATGTCAGAATCTTGAAAATACAACGGTCAACAAAGTCAAAACACTCACCTTGCAGTACCACCAACTTCTGGTTTGGCTTTGAGAACTGTTCTGGGATGCTCAGCAGTGGGAATTCTAAAGAAAATCATTGGTGAGTCTTTAGATATTCCCACTAGGTTATGAACAACCAACACTGACCTGTTGAAAGCATCTCTAGGGATGTCAGGCCACATAGAATGGATGTCTACAAAAGCAGACTGTGATGGATATGGTTGTTTTGAGGATTCAAAAACAACACTCAAGTTGTATTCATCTTTGACGTTGGATCGGAAGTTGGCTGAGGGAGCATTTTCCGTGAGCTCATCAGAAGACAAAGAGAGATCTAATTCTTTACCTTTTTCAGACAATTTAGCGAGGTAAACAAGAGATTGTGGTGGGAGTGGCAGTGAATAGGAATATGTATTCCTATTCATCATGACCCTGAACCATGTCATTGGAACTCTCACATATGTGACATGATTCCCAGCAATTGTGCCTGGAGATTATATAATGACTTTAGATATTTTGAAACTATTTTGCTCATCTACAAAAGCAAAAACAAAAAGCAAAACTACAAAAACGAAATACAACGGTCCAAGCTTTACAGGACCAGCTGTACTCACAAAAATCATCAACAAGCTTGTTCATGACACAAAATATCAACACGCTCATCAGTGACTTGGTTGGAGGTCTGATTTGCTTTTGATTGTAGAGTTGGAGTTGATGTCTGAGTCTTGATAGATTGCATGTGAAGTTTAGGATGTTTCACATGGTTCTTGTTGGACAAGGTGTATAGTCTTCAGATCAAACCCAGGACATGTGGTTAGAGAATCAACTAAAAGAAAATTTTAAAAAGACCTTGCTCAACATGATCGTCAATTGAGTTGGAGTTATTTGATCCATGAGAAACAACTGAAGATTCTGAATCCAAAGAAAGAACAGCTGAAGACTTATCAATAGTGTTCTCTATAAAACCAAAATCAGATGGGGATGATCAAGATAGGCTTTGGAGATTGAAGTTGAGGAACTCACTTTTCATTGAATGTAATTGTAGTGACATGCTCTGTGGACAAACAGAAGACTGGCGTGGCAAGTCCAGGACCTCCAACATTTCTCTTGCCTGTTGATGTCAGATATTGATTTGCATTGTAGATTAACACAAACTTCTTGCAAGCATGTCCAGAAGTCAACCTGGAACAAAGGTACTTGTCAGTAATTTGATTAGGTAAACAGTTGAGCCTGCCTAATTTGCCTAGGTAGTACCAGTCTTTATAATAAGGTGGCAGGCTATGAAGTTCAAGCTGAAGTACTTGTTGAGGGGAGGGAAAAGTTGGATGATCTCTAAGGTAATTGCAGGCCTTGGTAGTCAAATCAAGCATCCAATGTGTCTTTGAGAGATCATAATCAAAGCTAGAACCAATTAATTCAGGATCAACAAGTTCAGAATTAAGAATATAAGCAAGATTGATCTTTATAAATCCATTGGTTTTTTGTTGCTTTGATTCCAATCCTCTCTTCATCTTTGATCTTGCAGATCCTCTGGCTTCAGGATTGGATGGGTATGGAACAGCTCCCTTTCAATAATTAGAAATTTGCAGTTGGCGTTGGCAAGATTGAAGCTCATTAGTCTGGCCAATTGCTCTTTGAATACTATTCTCAACTTGCATTCCATAATGAGCTGATGCGGTGTAGCCGTGTTGAGAGCAAGAGGTCCCAATGTGTGAGCACTTGATTGAAGTGAAGATCTGGAATGGATCAAAGATTGATGACTCAAAGTGATGGATGTCTTGGATGGTGAGATAAAGAATAGTTGAGAACTGAGATTGTTTGACAACGTGATTGATTAAGCTGGTGATGGACAAGATGCTGAATTGAGATCTTTCCCAGAAGCTTGATTAAGAAAAGCAACCGCCTTTGGATTTTTCTTGCATCGACCACACAATTGATTCTTGAGGACCTCAAACTGGGCTGAGCAGAAAAGACAAGATACCATTTTGTTGATGCCAGTTGGGTTATCCTTATTCCATTGACATGGGTCACAAATTAGTCAAGTCATATTTCTACCTGGATAATCTTCACCACAACACTGACATAGAGGAGAATCAAGATTGGTATTAGGTATACTTGGAGCCATTGTTAGATAATAAAGCAAAGATGATCAATTAAACCATGGATTTAGAAAGTCAATCATAAAACAAAGTCCCAAAAAATGGAAACACATCCTTTATGTTGAGGGGTAGAAGGTGGTCTGTGTTGCAGCCAGATACACAGATGGATCACGCCTCAAGGCTTGTAAGAGGTGGACAGTGATCAAGATATATAATCACAAGCGCGTGTGGGCATGAATAACAATGCATCATTCTTATTTCTGAACAAAGATACACTGCAATGAAATTGGAAACAATTAATTTGAATGAGGTTTGGAAATCTGCCCGCAAAATTGGTTTTGTGGTGAGGGTGAGTAACGGTGAGTAAAGGGTAAGTCCAAAGTTGTGTATTGAGTAACAAGCTGTACAGTCCGTACAGTCTACAGTCAGCACAGTCAGTACAGTCAGTACAGTCTACAATCTGTACCGGGTTTGAGGTTTGGGGTTTTGGGTTTGTCCTCCACCCTCCTCTCTGGTCCATTGTATGGTAAAGAAAAGTATTGACATAGAAAAATCCTGAGACACCCAGAAGAGAGCAAAAAATCCAAAAAAAGATGCATCTGATTTGTAGATGTTGGAACTCCACAATGAGTATTGTTTTGTATTTTACACATAGATATTGTTCAATGTACTAAAAATAAAGGTGAAATTTTCACTAAATAACAACCTGTAACAACACCTGAAATTTGGCCCAAGATCGTGGAGACAGGATTTTGAAATCTAAAAACAGCCATGACTTTTGCAGTTCCCACGCAAACCACTCAATTTTGAGTTCATTGGAGAGCTGAACCTCCCTTGTACAATTCCACATAGCATGTTTGATTGGCAAGATGACACCAAACTTCCTTAATCAAGTTTAGAGAAGTGAGGTCCAGCTTTTGAATGAGCTAACACTTGAGCAGAATTGCAAAAGTTATGGTTGTTTTTAGATTGCAAAATCCTGTCTCCAAGATCTTCGGGCCATATTTCAGGTGTTGTTACAGGTTGTTATTTGGTGAAAATTTCACCTTCATTTTTAGTACATTGAACAATATCTATGTGTAAAATACAAAACAATACTCATTGTGGAGTTCTAACATCTACAAATCAGATGCATCTTTTTTTGGATTTTTTGCTCTCTTCTGGGTGTCTCAGGATTTTTCTATGTCAATACTTTTCTTTACCGCTTGGAAAAGATTATGTTTCTTGTAGTGCAAATTTATATTGAATTCATTCGTAGGTGGGTCAACTATTGATCCTGCCCCACAAAAAAATAATAAAAATAATAAAAAGAATGTGAAAATTGGGGGGGGAAAGAATTTTCTCTTTCCTCCAAGCTATTATCCCAAAAGTGAAAATGCTGAGCTTTGTCAGTTTTTCACTTTCAGAGGTTGTTAAAAAATCAACTGGCATAAAAATCTTTTGTATATTTTTGAATTCTTATAAGAAGAATATAAGGTTTAACAGGCTCAACAAAATAACTTTAGGTTCCAAAAACCCAGATGAGGCCCCCAAATGTGAGCCTACTAGATTCTGTCTGGCTAGTAGAGTCAATAAAAAAGGTGGTAGAAGCTGTAAAGACTTCTACTAAACTGGTGGGGATTGCTATCCACAAGTATGAACGTAATGTGACTTGGGCAAAAGAGCTTTACTTGGATTACTCAAGTAAAGAATCCAGTTAGATGACCTTTGAACAAAGGATTTTGCCCAGGGATTTTGGGTTCATTATTGTCTATTACAATAATTAGAGATGAAAGCAACTGATGCACAGTTCTCAATCCCAAATTGATTCACTTCTGACACAAAATGATCAATAAGGGTAGTGTTAAAGTCTGTCTTGACATGGGGAACTTTATACTCTGACTGATAGAGGTTCCCCGCTGGTTTAGAGTTTCCTATATCAGATTAATCACAAATCTGATATAAGCCTTACTCAAGGACTACTTCCTTACAAGTAATTCCACCTGATGGATATTACTAATTTCACTGGATATGGTGTCTAATCAGGGAGAAACAAGATTGGATGTAAACACACAACAGTCAACAAGACATAAAGTTGATAATCAGAGCTCTTCAGAATCAAGGTTTTAAAGTTTGTAGAAGTGTAGACAAAGTTTAACAGTTCTAAAAAAGCTGATAGGAGTTTTTTGTAAAAGTTGTTGAATAATAATGTGATGATGTGATCAGGAGGAGTGGATTCTTGGGGTTTATATACTCTAAACCTTGAGAATCTTTACACTAGAAGTGTGCACAATTTGTGGTTGCCTGGTTAGGTTATCACAGCTATATTGTTATTGACTGCTTAAGCGTATATTTCATTAGTTACGACCTTGTTACAACTGTGAAATATATGTAGTTTTGGTTCACATAAAAGTTGTGTATGTACACACTCTTTTATACAAGCTTTACACATGTTACGTATGCAAAATCGTATATGAATGTGGCATTGTTTGGAGATGTCCAAGTGTTTTGAGTCATGGCTATAGCAGATGATGGGGAAATGTACTGCTTCTTAATGTATTCTTTATAATGATAATATATTATTTCAAGTATGTTGAGCACTTGAATGGTGTCTGACAAGCAAGCCACTAACTTGGGAGTTAAAAAGTGTCAACAAGTCTTTATAAGACTTGCAATCCACAATGGAGAAAAAAAGGTCACAGTTGGCAATGAAATACAAAATGGCTGTCACAGACTAGTGGTATAAAGTTTGCACTGTGATGCATCCTATTACAAGCTATGGTTTCTATGTGTATCTGACAACAGGAAAAGAAATAAACTTACCATGTGATCTGCCTTGACCTTCTTGAATCAAGGAAGTATGTTGCTTTGGTTTTTGATCAATCAGCTTGTATAACACCACATTTTTTGGAATCATGGGTTTGCAGCTTAGTGTTGTGACACCAAACGTAGCTTGCTGGACAAAGAGAAGAAGGTATGGAGGCTGTGGCATCAACACTATCTGGTTCAGAAGTTAAAATCACCATTGGGGTTTGTGAAGGATTGCTTGCATTGGTAGTTTGAGACATAATTTGAATTGATGGAGACTGATAAGGAACCCTGGAATCAATCACTGGAAGAGCAGGTGTATATATCTGGAGGTATCCACTAACATATCCCTCAACCTAATTGTTTGTATTCAGAATTTGATGCATGTAAGTTCACATTTTGAAAAATTATAAAAGAAATTGCCCAACACCAAGCAGTAGGCAGTTAGGGCCTCTTAATGCTACAAAAAGACACATGGGATGAGCCTACCAGTGCCAACACATGACGGAGATCTGATTTTCACATCAGTAAGAGAGAATCTACAGAAAACAATGCTATGTTTAATGATTATAACCTACAACCCCATGTCAAGTGTTTGAGCCTGTTTTTCTTGTAAAAAAAATGATTGGAGACTCTCCAACAGGGCTGGGCTGTACATGTCCCCACGCCTAGCATTTGTAACCTTTTGATTCAGACCAACAGCCAACACCAAGATCCTCCTCAAGCATAAAATCTGCCTATAGAGAAATTCCTGGTACCGCTTGAGTGCGTACAAAAACAACTTGGAGGGTACTGTACTCTCATCCGTTGCTTCAGATGTCAGGCAAGGCTATGTCCATTGGATATTGGGTGGGGCCCATCCTGAGAAAGCACCACAACTTGGTAATGTAGTTTCAGCATGTGGCAGCAGCCCATTGGGAGTCCCAAAGCCCACAAACTGTGCTCCAGAACCCCGGTAGGTGGATTGCAGCTCTAGCCAGAGCACGCTGTTGACTCACTTTTTAGGGTGAAGTTACAAAGATGCACATAAATGGGGCATAATCAACCAAAACCTTTATTCATACCCTCCTTGCCACAAAGAAATGCTCAGGATTTCTATTATCACTCATTTGATATTCACCTATGACCACCAAATCCAGTCAACAATTTGGACATTCAAGACTGCACAGTTCTAGACATGAAATACCATCAAAATTGAGATGATGTCATATCTCTTTACACAACTGTATAAAGCTGCTCCTGTATTTCCTCTACAAGAATATAAAGTTTACTAACCTTCATCATGTAAAGTGAATGATATTTTAGCGCCCATTTGGACGCCATCAAAAAACTTTGTAAAATGTTATACACCAAAGCATTGAGGAGTATGACACATGAAGTATTACATGAATTTCAAACAAGGATTGATGTTTGGTAACAATATATGATCATAAATTTGGATTGTATATTGTCATATATTTGAACAATCTGAACAACAGCCTCAAGGCTCTTTTTCATATGATATTTCCTTTTTGCCCCTCTGTTTTGATTTGACTTCATGCCATTCATCCAAACCATTTCAACAAAGTTTATTTTTCACACCCTCTCCTTTCCATCACTTGGCTATTGTAAATCTCACATGTATGTGAAACACATTCAAATTTGTGGAAATGTGGGTCACATACATGTGAATCATGTGAATCACATATTTATGAGGATGTCATTCACATACATGCAAAAAAGATTCACTCATACATGACCTGAAAAAATCTGTGATGTTAAAAATGTGAATATGTAATGTGGGTGATGTGGTATGTTTTTTATGACATTAGATGCAGGTGAATGGATTGAATGTGGCTTCCATAAGGATGATTCATATGTGACCCACATTCACATTCAAAAATAATGCCTTGGGTTGGGAAATCCAAGGCATCATCACAGGTGAAACTTTGAACAGACATTGTCTGAGGTTTTTATCCAATGTATTTGTATTCTTCTGTGCTGAGAATTATGTTGATTCGAAACCTTGGAAAGATTCTATCAAAGGCTTGGATCCCAAAAATACCTTGGACTTTTGTGACATAATATGGGTTTTTTATTACATTAAATGTAGGTGGATGGCATTCACATGGATGGGGTTCACATTCACATGTAGGTGGATGTGATTCACTTGTATGTGAATGGGATTGATTTCCATATTGATGATGTTTGCATGTAAAAGGTCACAGGCTGTAATCACATTCACTATGACTATGACATACCATTTTCTGCCAGCCAGGGGTGTGACACTTTGGCCGTGTCTGGGTGGCGGGTGTTGTAGGAACCCTTGCTGAACAGTCGAGTATTAGCAAGCTGTAACTGAGTAGGAAGCTAAAGAATAAGAGAAACAACCACACACAAAAGGAGAAATATGATGTGTGAAGATATAAACTTTGGATAGAGTTAACTACCCTACTACAAAATGATGCTGAGCTTTTCTAGAGCCAAAACACCATAAGAAGGAGGGAACAATGATACTTTGAGGAGT
This sequence comes from Melampsora americana, assembly GCA_022264835.1. Taxonomy (NCBI): domain Eukaryota; kingdom Fungi; phylum Basidiomycota; class Pucciniomycetes; order Pucciniales; family Melampsoraceae; genus Melampsora; species Melampsora americana. The sequence goes on from JAIFHY010000020.1 coordinate 804,577, forward strand.
ACTACATAGATGAGATGAGGGTAAGACAGTATATTAGTGTGTATCAAGGTACAATTACAGCCCCCAACTACTGGTCACTGGCAGGCCAGTACACACCACCTTCTTAAACTTTTCAAGGTTCTTTTTGCATGGTTCTTGTACTGCTGTAATCCAGGCTTCGCAATGTTCTCATAACAATCTGTATCAGTTTTAGTAAAGAGGCTTACCAGGGATAAGAATGATCTTCACTGGGTTTTACAAGAACCTAACCTGATTTGAAGCCAATCTTCTCTGGTCATCAGAATGATCTGGATCCGTTGGTGACAAGATCCCAACTGGGTCAATACCCAATATATACTACTTATTTCAAGCATCTTGGCAAGTCAGTAAACAACTCTCAATCTGGTATGTACCCTGGTGCACCATAAGCAGTAGGGGCTGGTGTAAAGGTTGTTGTTGGCACAGAGCTCAGGCTGGAGTCCTTGAACTATCATAAACAATGTATTTCTGGGTATGTTCAAAGATTTCTCTAAAGGAATATCAAATTCTTTGATCAAACCAAACAACAATTTATAACAGTCTAAGATTGCGGAGGATAGTTAAATTCCGGAGGTTGATGATGATACAAAGATTTTTGAGAGAAAAGCTTCTGAAATAGTTGGATGAAAAGAAGAAAGCCTTTCTCTGTCTGGATGGATTGATAAATAGATTTAGCAATACATCACGTGATTAGGTTCAAAGACATACAAAGGTTGTGAGTAGCAAAATCTGTATAGACTACATCTTGTATATTGACCTAATCCAAATAGTAAAAATGAAATAGAACAGAAATGAATCATATGAATTTGATTTGATTTGTTCAAAAATTCTCAACCCAGTATTTACATGTGCCAGCTTTTGGGGAGGGCTGCCACCACCACCCCCTGCGAGTCCCATACACAGCCAGTAATTTGTGATTCCAGAGATGCAACTGGAACCTAAACTTTGATCCCACCATTCTCAAAAAACTAGATTGGCAGCACCGTCAGATCTTCAGGTGGATCGGACCACACCAATCACCAACGCCCTCACCGCCTGTACCTGCAATCATCCCATTGGTTACACTTTATAAATTGGATTTGCTTCGGTACTGGCTCCAAGATGATATGGTCCCTTCTTGGACCACTCAAGCCCAGTGTAACTTTGGAATAGCTGGTGCTGGTAACCCTAAAGCAGCTGACTGGTAATATCTATTTAAAGTCTATATAGTCTTGATTGATCACCCTGTCTTAACTCTGGACAGCATGGTTCCACCTCTGCCAAAATAATTGACTGCCTGATGCAGCTCATCCACATGAATAACATATTTACTTTTCAATCATTCCAACAGGATTTGGTCAAACAGCATCAAGTGAGAATTGGAGATGGATGACCTCATGTGATGAAGAAGCCCAATTTGCAATTTTCTGAACACATTGGCTCCATCTCAACACTTCTTGGGATACCTCCTTATATGGCTAGCTGGCCATGGCAGCAGGTTATTGGTAGCATACTTGAGGTGCAAAAAAATAAGATTCCGTGTATGTCTCTACCTCAATATCTGACCTAGACCTATCAACCATCAGCTGACCTTCTTTTTCAAAGACTCAAACAGCAGAGCAAGGAATTACTTCAGAACTCCTCCAGATGTAGCTTCTTTCAAGCCATTATCAATAACAATCACACTGATTCTGAGACTGATCAAATCATTGGAGAATATCTCTTAAGAACATGGCAGACAAAGTGGAAATAAACCAACATCAGTCCCATCCCCTTCCAGACACTTTAAAAATGTGGTTATGTAGGAGCAGAGTACACTTTATGCTTGAAATTTGATATTACCACCACCATGCTCATTTTGAACAAGCCACATAGCACTTACAAGACAACACCTAGAAATAGCTACGTCTCATATTCCCACAACTCTTGTAAATGGAAGAGCTGAATTACGCAAATTTTCAAGCCTCTCAATTTTAAACATCTTCTCCTTGCTGTCAATTCATTGAGACCTCTAAAAGATGAGGACAAACACAAGAATCAATACTATTTGTTGCCAAAATTGCTGAACGCCTCAGTGGTATATGACAACCACAGAGAATATCATGTCATTGAGTGTGAAAAGGTCAGGAAGCCATCATCACAAATAAAAAAGGTACTTTTGGTATCAACCACCCAACACTCTCAACAGTCGAATTGATAAATCTGGTGAGGAATAGAATGATTGAGGTCTTGTGTATTGACTAACCTTTGTGCTCTGAACAGGAATTTGTGCAAGGCAAAGACAAGGATGGCATGGATATGGACAGATGATGAGTGCAATATGGTCATAGTATGTCGTCACAATGGTACTTAGGTATCATTTTTGTTTGAACACTCTTGATTTGTAGATGATAACAATTTGTATCTGGGAGTTTGAGAGACATACATCCTGGACCCCACTAACAATTTTGAGTTGGGGTACATATGGGGGAATGAAGCTTCCATAGGTATTTGATGCCCCTCTGTAGATCTATTCCATGAATGGGTAAGAATTTTTGAATGAATGGTCAAGATATGTACAAAAACATGTCAAGCACTGCTTATTGTGAGTCAAACAACAAAATGAAGACCATCTCAAAACATTTTCACGTTGGTGGGGCATACTGGCCTGCCAGTGACTTCTGGTAAGGTGCTTAAATGGATAAGACTTGTTGTCAGCCCTGAGAGCTAATCCGTATTACCAATGGGCAATGTATAATAATAAAAACATCAAAAATGATAATTACAACTCAAGACCCAGTCCCAAGAGTCAAGTTACACATGAATTTGCATATGTAGCATGTGCATAAATGATATGAGAGAGTGTGTATGTACACAACTTTCTTATAATGATCAAGAAATACATATATTTCACAGCTATAACACATATGTAAGAGCTGAAATATACTTATAAAGTGATAGTGACAGTATTTCCCTGATAAACCTAACCTCAAAACCACAATCTGAACACACCTGTAGTGTGAAGGAATTCCAAGGTTCAGACTATAAAAACCTTGAAGATCCAATCATTTGTAAACATCATCACATTCTTATTCAACAAATTTACAAATTACTCATATCAGCTTTGTAGAACATTTAGGGCCCGTTTGGTACGGCTTAAAAAGGCTACTTTTGGTGAAATTTGACTTTCAAAAGTCAAATTTCAAAAAGTCCGTTTGGTATGGAAATTTTGGTACTTTTCAAAGCTACTTATGGGTACCATCAGTAGCTTATTTTGCTACTTAAAATAAAGAGCTCAAGAACTCTTTATCTTCCAAATAACTTACTTATTTGACCAAAAATTGGGTCATTCACTCTGTTTTTGAAAACATACAAGTTCAACTTACAATACCCCCCTCCTCTCTTCAACTTGCATGAACGTTGTCATAGAACACCACACTTGATTTCCCTTGTTTCAGTTTCCATCATCTCAAATCACCACACAGCATGTACACCCACACTTTCAAACCAGACACTCATCAACATATTTCCAATCACACATATAGCTAATTCTAATCTAAACTCATGTGTGAGTTGTACTACTTGTAAGATCTCATAAAACTATCCCAATGTCACAGAAAGCATGTCTGTTGAAAATTCTCCTAATCCAGCCAGACAAATCACAAAGAGAGCTGATTTGATTGGAGTAAATGATAAAATCAAGTCAGTGTATATCCTTTGACTCCAATCCCATCTAATACTTCATATAACATCTCAATACTACAAGTTGTGATGACCACAGAGATAAACAATTCAACAAATTAAGTTGATATTTGAAACGGTCAACAAGCTTTTCCCCTGTTGCCTACCAAACAAATTTTAACCCATTTGTGCTTTTAAGTTGACTTTTCATTAAGAGTCAACTTAAAATGACAATTGAATTTTTCAGCCCAAAAGGTTTGTACCTTTCAAAAGGTACAAACTTATATAAAGCGTACCAATTGGGCCCTTAAACTTTGTCTAACTTCTACAAACTTTGAAAGCTTGATTCTAAGAACCTTGAATCTTCAACTTTGTGTCTTGTTGACTGTTGTGTGTGTACATTCAACCTTGTATCTCCCTGATTAGACACCATAATCAGTGACTTTAGTAATATCCATCAGGTGGAATTACTTGTAAGGAAGTAATCCTTGAGTAAGGCTTATATCAGATTTGGGATTAATCTGATATAGGAAACCCTGAACCTGTGGGGAACCTCTATCAGTCAGAGTATAATATTCCCCGTGTCAAGACAGACTTTAACACTGCCCTTATTGATCATTTTGTGTCAGAGGTGAATCAATTTGGGATTGGGAACTGTGCATCAGTTGCTCTTATCTTGTATTATTGTGACAGACAATAATTAACCCAAAATACCTGGGTGAAATCTTTTGTTCAAAGGTCATCTAACTGCAGTCTTTACTTGTGTAATCCAAGTAAAGCTTGTTTGCCCAAGCCTCATTATGTTCATACTTGTGGATAGCAATCCCCACCAGCTTAGTAGAAGTCTTTCTAGCTTCTGCCATCTTGTTATTGACTCTACTAGCCAGACAGAAGCTAGTAGGCTAACACTTGTGAATAAATGGGGTGTGTACTGAACACAAAAGAGGCTACACTACAATTACTGATTCAGACTATGATTTTTCAAAGCAATCAATAGTTTAAGTATAACTCAGTGGGAAGTAAAATCTCAAAGGAACTATCACAGGGTATGTAAAGTTTGTGAGAGAACCTTCACTTGATACGCAGAGGTGAAACTGTGCAAACACAGTGGTGAGGGTCTTCTAGAACTCAAGAGATCTCATCTATAATTTCAATGCCCATTGAGAAACCTTTCAAGCCTGGTTTTGAAGGATGAGGTGAGGGTATATCAGTCCCAAATCTCTAAGGAACCATAGCAAAGTGAAAATGAGAACAAATATATAAAGTGTGCTCTAAGTGTCAAGTGTTAAGTGTTAAGGTAAGGTGTGTGCAATGTGTAATGACCCCAAGTCTTAAAGTCTCCTCTCTTATAACAAGAACAGAGCTGGTCCCCAGCAGCGCGCAAAGAAAAGAAAGAGAAAATTGAAAAAAGGAAATGTAACAGCCTATTCAGTCCTGACCTAAATTGATTGAGAAATATTGTTTAACAAGCCTGAAGCAATGGAAACACAACAAAAGAAAATAGAAAGAAAAAAAGAAAGAAACCAATAAGGTCAATAAAAGAGAACAAATAGAACAGTGAAATAAAATCTGATTGAGAGCTTGAGGCACAATCTGGCAGTGTGAGTCCTTGTTGGTGAGATTGAGATTAACCAAGACTAAGTGGGACAACCAAAGGGTTGTGCTTGCAGAGTGGCCTAGGCGTTGCTCACCTTTTCTTTTTCTTTTGTAGTATATGACAACAGTGCATACATAGGAGAGGAACTGACTTTTGTCAATTCTCATCCTGGCTCCTTGACCCGCTACCCTTGTGTTCTACATATGGCTTCACTTTCGAGATACTGGGACAGGATCTTTTGATCCCAAAGACGGTGCAGTAGTTTTGATTGCCAGCTCCTGGTCACTTTTGTAAGCATGCAAGTATAAGGAAGATGTTCTTTCTGCATGAAAGTGATAAACCCAAGGCAGGTCATCTTGTAGTTTACCAAAGTCGTGGCTTGTGCTTGATTTTTGTGCCTAAGGGCCTGCATACCGGATCATAGGTTGTGAGAGCCAGGGCTTCAAAGACAGAATATAGATGGGTACTTACTTATTTTTTTCCCATACTTGTGATTTCCAGCTTGTCTCGTGGACCTGAATCCAAATCCCTTCATCTTACCTTGCCTTTTGTCTTCAGGCAAAGCCACAACAGCATGATTGTCAGGAAGCTCTCCACAACTGTCTGATGCAAATGCATTGTCCAAATCACTCTACAGAAGTTGTCCCAGTGCTGGGTGGATTTGGGATCAGTACTAGATGGATCCAACAGAGTCCAAGTTTCAGTTGTTGGTACATGAACATAGAAAGTAGAGCTCAATCACCTCATTATTGAATTCAGCTACACATATCACTTTGTTTGCTGCCGGATTCACCAAACAAGTGTCCCTTTGGCTACTGTCCTAAAAATACATTTACCAAATGCAGATACTCTGAACACAGCACAATCCTCTGGTAACCCAAACCTTACCCAGATACCACCATCAATTCTCTTATTTATCGATGCCTTGTTTGACTTCTCACAGCTTCACATTCAGCATCATGAAAATCATTTTTTCCTCCTTTATACTCGGCAGATATGCCCTTCTTATACTGGGCTCTCTTGACAGCATGTTTCTCCTTCTTTGCTTCAGATTTACGTTTTGCCATCTGTTTGACAAATCACACATCAGTCTTGTGTCATGTTATGCTTGGGTTGTGGCAAAGAATGAGGATCAACCCCGGTACATGTCTCTAAAGACTCAGGAAGAGATCATATCCTCAGGTTGAGTCTCAGGCAAGACTCAATGAAAGAGAGGAGAGAGGTTTCAGTTGGGACAGCCGTTAGATAACCAGCTGACCCCTGCACCTGTGTAGCCTCCAGCAAGTGACATGTAACTCGACAGTAAACTGTCACTTTCTAAGGGCAGGTGAGCCCAAATATTTGCAGCAGAGCATTCCAGGTGCCCTGGAGCTTTTTTTAATGTGCCTCTCACACAATTGCATTCCATTTCCAAGGTTCAAATATGTGTGTAGGATCATCCTAAGCATGTTTTCCTGCTTCACCAAACTTTTGAACGTGGCTGGATTTTTTTTACTCAGGTCTCTTTCCAGAGCACTCTGGGGCTGACTCAGAGCGCTCTGAGCAATTTTCAGAGCACTCAGTGCAGCTCCCAGAGCGCTCAGTGCAGTTCCCAGAGCGCTCAGTGCATCTCTCAGAGCACTCAGTGCATCTCTCAGAGCAGTTTTAGGAGTGCTCTGAGGGGTTCCCAGAGCACTTTGCGATTGATTTTGGCCTTCACAGACCCATGTTAAGTGATCAATTTGATAATATCAAATTACTCCACTGTCAAAAGAGTTCAATATATTTGAACTGCATACTTCATGGTTATGTCTACAAAAATCCGACTTTTTTTCTAATCTCCTCTGAACATGTTAATTCAAGATAATCTTGTAAATCAACCTATCATACAATCACATTGGTACCAGTAGTACACTCTATCAAACAGACTAGAAACAATATATATCAGATACTTTAGTGAGCAAAGAGTTAGTTTGAGTGAAAGTATATACACATACAGTAGGTAGCTATACTCCTTGAGCCCTTTTCTTTTTCCCACCCTTTCCACGAGCCTCTGATGGGGCAGCATTTGCCTTTGTGCCACGACCTTGAGCCAGTTTGAGTAGTCGACGTCGAGAATCACTTGGCCTTACCGGTCCTGTTTCCACGCTGTCATCCTCCTCGGAGCGACAATGAGAATCGCCACAAGGACGCTTTTGGCTCATTGTTGGCCGGGCGTGGTCATCACCTTCATCTTCATCATCTCCGTTTCCTTTGTCTTCATGGTTGATAGAATTTTGTTTGTGAGCACTTTGAGATTCATTGTTTTGTTTGGTTTGTTTATTCTGTTCATTTTGTTCATTTTGTTTGCTTTCTTCATCTTCATGTTCATGTTCAATATGATTTTGTTTCTGAGCATTTCAAGATTGATTGTTTTGTTTGTTTTGTTCATTTTCTTCATTTTCTTCATTTTGTTCGTTTTGTTAGTTTTGTTCGTCGTCTTCGTTGTCTAGGTTTTGATCGTGTTGAATTGAAATCGATTCAATTGCAAAGGTTCCATTTTCAATATCCTTGAGCCAGAGCTTGACAACAGCATCAGTAACCTTTTGGTGGCCTTTCAAAATATCAGCTCTCTTGAGCAAAGCACCTGGCTTTTGAACAATTTGAATTGGCCAGCCCTTCTTGGCAATGCGATTGAATGGGTCATCTTGTTTAGGAAATTTCATCCCGCTCACGTGGGCATCTACAAAATCATAAGGACAATTCATCACAAATACAAGCAGAAGACACATCTGAAATTAAGATACCACAACTCACCAACTAATGCATTGAGCTGGGTTCCTAAACGACTCCTTCGCTCATCACTTGCTTGAGGGGGCTTTGACTCGATCTCTTTAGCCGTGTCTTTCCCGTGAACATATGTCGAAAACGTCTGAGGTATCTTCGATGTTTCAAGTGCCCAATGAGCAAATGAAACGCTGTTTGAAAAGGTTTGTGACCATCCGTTGACACCTCCACAGCCCGCGGTGGTCATATAGTAAGCAATGTGATATCTGTGACATACAATCGAGAACTGAAAGTGCCCATCAAGATCAGTATAAGATAAGATAAACATGTATTGAGAGAATAAAATGTACTCACATCATGATGTGCTTTTCATACAGCCACTAGTGACTTCTTTTGGAGCGAAACTAAAGATTCTGCTGGCTCAGGCTTTCCATGTGAGAGATGGAGTTTTTCAACATTGACAAGGCGGTCAAAGATAGGTTGATACTTGACTTTCTCGGCCTCGGAAAGCTGGTACACTTCTGGGGCGGGTGTGGTGGAATCAAACTGTTGAACGTTCACACGGGAATCGTCTTCTTCATCTTCATTCACCTCACTGCTTTCAAGATTGGTGTTTGAGTAATCAGGGAGGTTGGCCAATGCGAAAAAAAGTGGATCTCAAAAGACGTCTTGTTCATCTTTAGGCATCTTTTTCCAGATGTAGGACATTTTTTTGTTTCGTGCCACCCATGCCTCTTTGTTGTTTCAATCAGGGACTGTAGAGAGAATAGGGAGAAAAAACAGAGAGGTCTGGACAACACGGATCTGATTCAACTGTAGAGGACAAGTCACTTACGAGGATTGCCTAAGCACTCAATACAGAATGAAAGGAACCAAATCCATGGGTTTGCCTTGGTCTTCTTAGAGCCCAACACTCTGGGATGATAGTGATAGTGATAAGGTATTTACCAAGTAAGATGGTGATAAGAGAACATACCAAGTAAGATAGTGACAAGAGAATGTACCGAGTAATAAATAGAGTAGTGATAGTGTACCAAATAATGAATAGATGGATTGGTGTAATAAAATAGAACAATAATGAGTCAGATTGATAGATATATATGGATGATAATCAGATCTTCCACATACACTCAATTCAAGATCACCACCTCAGGTACTCCTGCCATGAGTGCTATCATCAGAATCCTTTTCTCGAATTCCATCTGTACTATCTTCACAAGATCCTTTATGTCTTTGTGTGCTTTAGTACGCCTAGAGTTCTGTTTAGCTATGGCATCTCGGAGCAAAACCAGAGAATACTTTCCTAGGTCGTTTTCGAATGTATCAATCTCAAGTTGAGGAAAGCGTGAGCAAAATATCTGGGAGGCCTGAGGTTGTTGGTTGTATGAGTTGCTTTGTTCGGTAGAGTTTCCTGTGGGTGGGTTTGCAGATTTAGTTGTTCGCTTAGGTGGGCGATTAGAGGTATTTGTTGGTTCGGCTTCATCTTCATCCTTGTCTTCGTCATCCCATTCTTGATTGTCATCATCGTCATCATCCTCTTGGTTGTTTGAACGGTCACCCACTGCTTGACTAGTGACACGAGTAGAATTTTGGGATGGCTGATTGACTTTTTTCTTCGTAGCTGTGGATTTGTTTGATGGGTTCACTGGACGGGTGTTAGTTGCACGTGTTGATGTGTTGACTTGTTGACTTTTATTGGATCACGTGGAAGGCATTGTGAACAATCGGTTTGAGAAAAAATTTGAGTTTAATGCCAGATTCAGAGGCGTGAGGGAGTCGATTGTGGCTGGAGAAGGGGAAGAATCCGCTAACCCCACTTTCACACATCTTTGCGTTACTTTAGTGAGATGTCCCAAGTCAAGTGACAGGACACCCTTGATTTGTGTGATTAAATTCAAAAATTCCCAGTTCCAAGTAGTTGATGTAGACTCAGGAATTTATAGACAACGTCTACTTACAATGAATCGTGATGTTGGAGGGTGTAAGCAGAGGTTTGAATGTGAATGATCACTCGCAATGGATGTCTTTAGTAATATCGACCTAAGTAAAACCTTGATTGGATGACCACTAGGATTGTGCTGGTGCTAATCCAACCATATTGCTGTGATCAACGTGGTAGATAGTTTTCAGATGCTCAAGGGCAAAGATAGTTTTCAGATGCTCAAAGGCAATAATATGGTCTAATAACCAATAGAATTGTTGATATTTTCAGATGCTCAAACTAAAGCAATAATATGGTCTAATAACCATCAGAATTTTTGATACTAACTATGTACATAGATTGGATTGGCAGGTAATCCAATTGGCAGGTAATCCAAGCAATCAAGGATTTGATTGCTTATATGTTGATAGCAATGGTGAAATCTGGGCATAGGAAATATATATAGCAATGGTGAAATCTGGGCATAGGAAATATATTAACCTCTTCTGCTCATATAATCATTATCCACTTTTAAATCTTGGCAAAGACACATCAATGGTCTTACCAGGCAAGCAGGTTGACCCTCAACCCAAGAGAAGAAGAGTGACGACCAACAGCCCTTCAAATACACCAATTGGCCGGCGACTAGCTCAACTAGAAGCTCTTGAGGCTCAGGCACCTGACAATTTGGTGGTGTTGGAGGCACCAGAGCCTCAACAGGTTGCCCACCCGGGAAATGAGCCTGTTAACCAACTCACCCCACCGGAGGAAGAACAGCAAGATCTTTACGATGCCTTTATGCCTCTCGGTGGCGCTGTTCCAGCTGAAGCAGAAGACAATCCAGCCGCACCACTTTACAATCGAGATGACTATTACCGTAGCCGTACATACCAAGAACATATTTTGCAAGAATCCAACTGGAGAAAAGTAATACCAGCCATGTTTCTTTCTTTCATGCCCTGTAGTAGGGCTACTTTTGAGTGGGCTGACCCTATCCTATGGAACCACGACATGAACGTATCCTGTAACTGTGCACTTGGGCAAAAGTCAACAGTCACTATTGATACAATTGATTGGACAGGTGAGCAATGCGTTAAAATCACCTAAGCCCTGGCTAACAACTTTGATCATAACACAGGATGTATCAAGATACAACTGGTTACTTGCACCTGCACACCCGATGCTGTTTGGCTGCTACGTAGAGGTCTTATTGGAGGGACACCTACCAAGCCTCGTACCGCCTTCTCAATTCGGCTCCTGCAATTCCATCATATTGTCTGGAAGTACTGTAGCGTGCGTCTTGCACCATTTGTTGAAGCAGTGGAAGAATACTTGGATCCACAAAGCATTCTGCTCTTGGTTGCTGGGAGTGATCAGGTAAGCGTGAGTTGATGTGATAATGCAGACGTGTACTGACCTTTACGAGTCTTTGAAGACTTGTGACTGGCGGACAGGTTTTTCATCGGCCGTAGATGTATATCGAGAGATGCTTCAAATGAGGAACGAGTTGGCCCATCAGGCCCTACAGCTATCACCTGAAGGGATACCGGCATTGACTTGCCCTGCCTGTTTTGGACCAGAGGTCCCTGGGAAACGGGAGGCCGAGCCCAATGTCATCATTTGTCTTGATGCAAACTTTCAGCAGCGAAGACACATCTCAGCTAGTGCTGCATAGAGAGGGGAAACTGGCCTCATGCCCGCTTTGTTTCTTTCCCCTCTGGAAGTGAAGACCTGGGAAACTAAGATGAAATCTACAAACAAGAGAAAACAGGCTGATGTGATTGTGAGTACAAAGTTGAAAGACAATTGAAACTGTTCTACATGGAATTGATTTTGAGTTTCTTGTTTTCACCAACATCTCCTTTCAGCACCCATGTAGTGATCAGCACACAGCCGCTGATGACATTCAAGGACGTCACACATGGAAGAGCTACTATGAGACTGGCTTAATGGGGATGGGGTGTAGACCCGATCATATTCTGAAATTCATCAATATTATTCAGATGGGTGAACGGTAAGCACATAGTTCAATCGATTAAACTGTACTGGTCTCTGAAACAGTACATCAGTTCTTTAAAAAATGTAATTTGAACTCAATGTCTTCTATATCCAAGGGGTCATTTCCCGGTGGCAATGTTGGATTGGCTTCTGAAACAGAGTCAAAAGGATACAAGGTATGGCGTACTGTATGATATCGGTTGCAACATGGAGAACGGAATCCTCAATGTACATATTGAGGAGTAATTTTTGTTCATTCTCCAATGGTATGTGATGCTGATTAGCTGGAATTTTAGCGTGATCTGTTTGCAGATGAGCGTCAGGCTGGCTTGTTGAAGTTTGGGTCATCAGTCTTCCATTCTTATGTACACCAGTGGTCCTGTCAGCTACAGTACAATCCGCTTTTGAACATGGATTGGGGTCTGTCTGACGGGGAGGGAATGGAGCGTATATGGTCCAGGCTCTCCTCGCTTGTCAGTGGTCTCAGGTATTCTACCTCTGCCCATCAACTTAGTGCATTGAATCTGCGGGGCCAACATCATAACAAAATTGGGCGCACAAAGTTGGGTAGGCTAAGTGCGGTTGGTTGTGTACAAAAGACCTCAATGATACTGATGATTATGTGACCATCGTGCTCAACACAGTCAAATGGTTGTTAATGAGAGAACGTGCTGCCCAAAAACAATATGTAGATAGTCAGCTGAAGTTGGAGGTTTTATCGCGTGATCCGGTGTACAGTACAGAGTATTTCATTCAACAATGGGAACGCCAACGCAAGTGCCAGTTGAATGCAATGGTTGTGGAGAATACTGATGCACTGAGCAAAAAGCTTGCCAGGCTTGTAGGTCTGGAACAAAGCCTTCAGGAATCTGAGTTGAGTGATTTGATTGTCTCATGAGACAATAACAACTGGGTTGATATCATCTCCAACGGTAGGGAAGGCCTGGATGCATGCGGGTAAAGCGTCGGCGTGATCAAACTCATGCAGAACAACTTGAGTACACCGCACTTCCTGGAGCAATCCATGCCCTGAAAGCCAAGATTGATGAGGTGGTGAATGAGCTTGGAGGCAATGAATATTGCAATATTCCTGGGGCAACCAGTAAGCAAAAACTATACATTACCATCACATATCCAGTGAACTCAGGAGAGCGATCTTATTTACTCAATCTCAGCACCAAAAGGAAGATGCTTGATTTGTATCCGGGTTGCTAAGACCAAATTACATGTAGCAAAGATCGACGTCTTCACCATGCAAAAGCATAGTGATGAATGGGCAGGTGTGTGTTTTTACACCTGTTTTTATGTGACTTGGCATGTTGCAATTATTTCATGAAGCTGATGAGATCATACAATTACTCAGGCACTTGTATCCAACAAAAAATGAAACAAGCAGCGTTTAAATCAAAGTTCAAGACATTCAATCGACTTGTAGAGGCTTTCAATCACGACTTCCCGGAAGGTCCGGTTATGAGATGTCCCTTGTTTGAAGATTGCTGAACGCTGTTGGTGTATGATTCTTTCTGGGATGTGGGTCAACTGACACATCCTGGAGAAGCTTGGGCGGTAGATCAGAAGATGCAAGACGGGATCAAAGCATACCTTGCAATGACTCATGCTGACGATGAACTCAGTTGAGTGGGACGCGAGTGCCGACAGATGATTAAATGGGCTATAGATGTTGATGGTAAGATTTCAGTACTTCGTACTACTCTGGCTGTAGAAGGTTGGTGGTTCCCTAACCGCATCATTTGATGACGGTGAGATTTGCTCTAATATAAGCTTTGGTTGTGAAGATGACAATAGTGAATCAATTGAAAACACTCGGATGATACAAATTGTGAGGTAGAGGAAGCCAAGAATGCTAGATCAATTGTCCGAGACCAGGAATGTGTTACGGGCACTTCTTCACCACCTCACGCAGTGGCATGGTCGGTTATGGATGTTCTGGAATGTTGGCATGATCAAAATTCTCAATAAAACAATTGAATACAGCGAATTACCTCCACTTGGCGAAAAAACCCTTGAAGATCAGTGGAAAAACTTGGTATTGAGCGCGAGAGAGACCTGGCAAGCGGTGGTGCAAGCTCTGATTGTGGATGCAGAGGCACATGATGTAGACGAAGTCCATGAGTTGGAATTTGATGATGAGGACCAAGTCGACAAGTTGGAATTCAATGTGGATGAAGGTTCAGACAATGAAGGGAGTGATATTGAGATGGAAGATGATGATGACTTAGATTAGTGCAGTACGTGTTATCTTGTAAATACAATATAGTGCAATATGTCAGTCTCCTTCCTGATGAGAACAGAAGTCGATGATAAATAATGGAGATACACTAAATATATTGGGTTTCAAAATTGGTGTTAGATAGGAAAACAATCTTAAGTCTTTCCTTGTATGATGTGCAATTGTTTAAATGAATACAAAAGTTGGTGTTTGGAAGTGTTTATGGTTTCTTGGTGTGCTCTATGTTGAACATGATCGGTTTTGACAAGCCGTATTTGTAGTTCCTGGCCTGGTGAATGATCTCAGATCATTCTGACTCAGCCTCAGAGTGCTTGGGAAACTGCACTGGGCGCTCTGGAAGCTGCACTGAGCGCTCTCGGAGCTGCACTGAGCGCTCTGGGAACTGCTCAGAGCGCTCTGGAAAGAGACATGAGTAAAAAAAATCCAGCCACGTTCAAAAGTTTGGTGAAGCAGGAAAACATGCTTAGGATGATCCTACACACATATTTGAACCTTGGAAATGGAATGCAATTGTGTGAGAGGCACATTAAAAAAAGCTCCAGGGCACCTGGAATGCTCTGCTGCAAATATTGGGCTCACCTGCCCTTAGAAAGTGACAGTTTACTGTCAAGTTACATGTCACTTGCTGGAGGCTACACAGGTGGAGCCCTGGATAGATAGATTCTATCTTGGGCGGAAGACGGCAACGGATGATGCGGACACCGATCTTGATTTGATGGCTTCTGCAGATGTTGTTGGAGACTTATTGGACGCTCCACTTGTGGTGATGAGCTCCCTCAAGGTTGGATGTAAGATGTCAAAAGGAGTGATATGATGAATTGACTGACAAAAGTGTGTTGAAGTGACAAGCTGAAATGGGTGTTACAGTGGATGTCGGATTGTTGGTCTGGTAGGATGTTTTTAATTGTGGCAGGTGTTAGGTTACATGTGAAGAGACAGTGAAAGTGTGTGGATGCTTTCTGTTTTGTGATAGGTTTAGGTTTTGGCGGTTGAGTAGGAAGTATTTGTCTTGACACATGGTGTTTAGTGGATTGGTTGAGGTTTTGAGTTGTTGTTTTTCTAATTTGTGTTTGGGAAACTTGTTTTTTGAAATTGAATGGTATTATTTGTGTCAAAGTGACAAGGAACAAGTGAAATTTTGACTTGTGGTTTGCCAATGTGGCAAAAGTGGCAAATATACGGAAGTCCCGAGCAAGGGGGGTCCACCAATCTCAAATCAAAACTGCAAATTGTACATTCACAGCGGGGGTCCGCCACTTTACACATGTCAACTACATATCACAACTAAATTACACACAACTATATATACACATATGTCCATGTACAAGTGTGCTTTAGATAAATCCTACAATCTCACCTTCATTTTTGCATCTCACCTCTACCATCCACCTTCAACAGCAAATCCCTCACACACAACTGTGTGTATACATACAGTCAGGTCTCATTCCACATCTCTTAAGAACTTCTGCAAACTGATTTGATCATTACACCCACCAGTAGATTTTATCTTGATTGGCTCATCACAAGTATGCCGTCCAACCCAGGAGTTGATCAAATCCTGATTGAAAAGTGACAACCTAACCTCACCCAGAAAGAGCTACTGAACCACCTTTTTCATCAATGTAATCACAATAATCTGACTCCTTTTGGCCTTCAAAGACAGCTCTAACAACTCAATTTGAGTACTGCTTAACCAACCCTCAGTCAAGCTGACAAGGATCAGTGCGCAGTTCTCATGAAGGAATATCATACCAAACAATGGCAACAAGAAGAGGTGATTTCTGTCACAATTTCCCTTTATCTACATTGACAATGCTCAAAACATTATTGAAACAGATAGGATTGAATTGGCATAAAGATGATATAGAACTGGGTTTTATCACAGCCAAGGAAGCAGCAAAGAAGATTGTTGAAAGGAAGCAAGCTGGTGATGAAAATTCAGGATCACATTGTATGGCTCATATCATGGAAACTGCTGAATCCTTTCAACTCAATCAAAATGAGGTGGCTGAACTACTCTCTGTTGTTGATGCCGATGGAGTTGCTTTGCGTAAAAACCATCAATTGAAGCAACAAGTCTACCGTGTGCGTGGCCCAAATCACATATGGGCAAGTGAAGGACATGAAATCCTGAAATGTTACGGGAGTACTATGTATGGTATCACCAACACCTGGTCATGTCAAATTCTTAGCTTGAAGATTGGTAAGAACAACAACAATCCTTGAGGAATTGGTGTTCAATTTCTCAAAACTGTTGCAGCATGGGGAGGCTTTCTACAACAAACGTCTACCAATCATGGGACTGAAACATTCAACATGGCCACCCATCAAATCATGTTTGGAAGATTTTTCCACAAAGGCAATGCAGATCAAGCTAGAAAAAGACACATCTTCATTAAATCAACATTTAATCAAAAGATTGAATTGCCCTGGTCACAATTGATGTGTGCAAAAATCATTTCCATTTGTAAGAATATAAAGAAGGCAGTAGATGAGGGGTGTTATAATCCAAGTGATACTCTCCAAGAGTAAGTCATCTCACGTTTTACACCCCCTTCGGTAACAAAAGTCGCATAATGTTACATATGCAACTTTTGCATCACAGTGAGAAATTTTCTCACCGTGTGTGTAACCAAATGTCTCTCTTATGGAATGACATTTGGTAAACTTGTCAACGATTGCATAATGTGATCATTGGCAAGTTGATTGCCACTCTGCCATTTGGTAAAACGGTCAACAAGAATATTGTTGATTACCAATGAGATGAATCAAGTACAAAGAACTCAATTCATTCCAATTTCCCTTCATCTCGCTCATGTTCGTCCCTTTTCACTCAATATGCAATTTCTTTTGAATCAAATCTTTCACTCAAAATTCAATTTTTTTTGACTCATTTCATTCACTCAAAATTCAATTTTTTTATTCAATTTAACTTTAAATCATTAATATGCTTGATGCACAAGCTGTGCAGCGGTGGAGACGTTGGCACCGTGATATCACATACCTCCATCACTTAATTTTGATTTCATTTTCTCATCACTGGACTTTCTAATAAAGCTCAACCAGCGCTTCCAAAGGTCTGCTGATACGGTTTCTAAGTAAATCAATTGTGCCTCTAGAATCATATTTTTTGTAGACTGATTATAATGTCTTTATAGGACCATCAACAAGTTAACCAAAGATATTACCTCAAATAAACCATTGATTCATTCTTATATCTCTCTCCCGCAACATGATACTCTGTTGTCCACAAACATTCGCAATAACCCTGAGTGGTATCCTTACTTCAAAAACTGTGTTGGCGCTGTTGATGGAACCCATTTACCTGTTCACATATCACCTCAGGACGCCAAGCCTTACTTCAACAGGAAAGGAGTCATCACTCAAAATGTACCTGCAGCTTGTGACTTCAGCCTCTGTTTCACTTACATTCTAGCTGGCTGGGAAGGTAGTGTTTCAGATAGTACGCTGTGGGATGACGCCCGCGAAAGCAACTTTAGTATTCCTAATGGCAAATACGTACTGGGTGATGCTGGTTTTGCATTGAGTGTTACTTGTCAGACTCCGTTTAGAGGGGTACGATATCATCTTCAAGAGTTTTCTGGAAATAAATCTGAGTACACCAAGCTTGTCTCATTCATGCTTCTCTTACACTTTATCTTAACCTAACATTTTGTTGCTTTATAGACCTCAAACTTATCAAGAACTCTATGACAAAAGACACACAGCTTTACAAAACTATATTGAAAGAATATTTGGAGTAACTAAGAAGAAATTCAAAGTCATGGAGCATGGCTCACATTATCCAATACATGTTCAAGTGAGATTGGTATTGCTGATGGCGTTCATATATAGCTTTATCAGAAAAGAAGATTGTGAAGATGAGAAATTTAGGGGTGAATTTGACAATGATTTTCAACCTCAAGTGAATCAAGAGGAGCCACATGCCGCTGGGAATACACCTGAGGAATCGACTGAAGCGGGAAAATTGCGTACAAAGATTGCAAAAGCAATGTGGAGAAAGTATTGCCAACACAGAGCTGCCTGTGGGATGTAATTTATTTATATTCTATTTATATTCTATTCAGATTTTTATATTCCAAGTGTGCACATCTTAATCTATTTTCATCTCATCTATGAACAGTGTATCTCAATCATAAATTTCAATTTTAATCTCATCTATGAACAGTGTATCTCAATTTTATTCTTATCTCCATTTTAATCTCATCTATGAAAAGTTTATCTCAATTTTAATATTGACTCCATTTTATTACCATTCATTTTATTCTCTTTTAGTATGGAGGTGTCTCATTCCTACTTTAGATGATACAAACATTTTTTTACTTTGCAAAATAGACAACAACTTGTTCCACAGAGCCACAAATACTTAAATGACATTCAATTTGAATAGAACAGCAGGAAATAAATTATTTACCTGACAATTTTCTTTTGATCCAATTCAACTGTAATTCTATGTCTCCAAGCCCTACAAACATCTTAGCATAATCCACATCTTTGTTTAATAAATCCATTGCATCATAACGTTCATCTTCAGTTAAACCTAATTTACGTAATCCTTGGGTGGCCGATGTGAGAAAATTGTAAGGTTGAGCTGAACTACCAGAAGCCACAGCACTTGTGTCGTTCGACATGTGAGTGACAAGCTTGTCAGAAATTGAATCTAAACCTATAAAGTCTTCACCCGCCTGAGCTGCACTCTTGTGTGGTCGCTTGTGAATTTGCTTACGGGTTTTGAAATTAGATCTTGTGTCTTCAGTTTTGGATGATTGATGTTGTCGCACTTTGAGATTCTTTGTTGATTTATGCTGAGTCGGATTTTTGACCTGGCCTGTGCTTGTAAGCGGCGGACTATCTGCATCGGACCCAATTGCCAAGTTAATATGGTTGGTATTGAGGCTACCATAATGGGAGTTGTTGTGACTCATTGATTTGCCAGAGGAGGTATCGTCCGCCTTGTTTTTTTCCCCAATTGCATTGTCGTGATTTGCTGGAGCGATGTGATTGACGAGAGCAAAAGAATCAATGCGGTTGGAACCCTTGGCCATTCGAGGATTGACGATGGCCCCAACCGCATTCTAGAGAGGGAAAGAGTTCCTTCTGAACCATCCCAACCTTTTATTGACACCAGTCTGGGATATAAAAGATGAAACATTAGCAACTGAAGAGTAAAAATGATGTGAAAGAAGTGAGAGAGGTACTTACCTTGGATTGAGCCATCTCCTGCCATATCACGGGCTGTAGATCAACCATCTTGGTCTTTTCATTCCACCCAGCACTGCTTTTTTTCAACAACAACACGTTGTCATGGTACCTTTTTGCAAGCTTGGATCAAAGATGGATAGATGTTAGTAGGCATTCAAATCTACAAGGCCAAAGTGAGAAGAAACTTACTATGTTATAATGCGCAAGACACGCATTGCCCGTCTTAACTTTGCTGGTGCCTTCAGTACCCTTCAATTCCAAAGCGATTGACAACCAAGTAGCCTTACTAAATCCTTTATTTAATTTGTTATTTTGATGGACTATGGTGAGTGAGTCAATCATCTTCTTTTCTTGATCGCTGGTCCATTCACACTTCTCTGATGATTTTGACACAATCAGACTTTCTTGACCTAATTGAGTTCCATTGTTCAAGCTCGACATCTTGAGGATAATAAAGATTTGAAATAAATGTGAATGTGATTCATTAGAAATATAATGAGAATAAATTTTGAATGTGAGTTGAATGAAGGGAACATTTGAATGGATAGATTTTGAAATTGATTTGAGGAATGGGAGACGTTGATTGAATGGAGTTGAGTTGGAATTGAAATAAGAAAGATGACTTACAAACATAAAGGTTAGTGAGGCCGACAGTGGGTATGAGGAAAAAAAAGATAGAAAGAAAAAGTTAGAAAGAAAAAGTTAGAAAAAAAAGGAGAAGACTCACTGTGATGAGGTGAGAACCGAGAGAAGGGATGCACACTCATATATTGGCAAAAACGGCCTTTTTCTTGTTTTCAAGAATATGCACGATTTTTGCATATATATGTAAAAATGTGTGTGCGTGTTTTGTTGCACATGGGTTTACCAAATGACAGAATCGGGTCACATGTGTGACCAAATATCACTGTGCATTTTTGGTGGTGAAAATTTGGTCACACATGTTACATATGAACTCAGCGGTAGATAGAGACATCAATCACAATAATTTCTTGCAGGTTTGGCACCAATGACCAATACAATCACTATCGATTTGCACCAATTAATCCAACCAATTGTGCTCTAAAGAAGTGAGACTTGGACACCATGAGTACAATCCTTCAGATTGCTTTCAATCAAATCAATCATGTGTGTAATGTTTAAGTCAATGTTGGACTAGACCACATATGTACATCATGATTGATTGATCATTTCTACTTGGATTCAATCACGAGTGGAAATAGGAAAAGCTGTGCCAATGCAGAACAGATTGGTGGCCAGAATCAACTATGAGCTGTTGAAGAGAGTACAAATTTGGAATGGCAAATCAGCAATTTAAAAAATTTCCCAAAAGCCTTGAGAGATTTGCATGTATGTACAAAAGCAGTCAGTCTTTTGAAAGAAACTGAATGATCAAATGAGCTGAAGACAGGTAGTCTTTTGAAATAGCCTGAACAATTGAGCAAGTTAAAAGTCGGCATCTTGAAGGACCCTGAACAATTGAACAAGCTAAAAGCAGGTAGTCTTTGGAAAGACCCTGAACAATCACATGAGCTAAAAGCAAGAAGTCTCAGGAAGGGCACTGCATGATCAAACAAGCTATATTACTCAAACAATCGAGCAATCCATTAGACCAAAACAACCCACAACCTATAGCTGAAAAAAGTCAATTCAAACCCAGTTAATCACAGCTCCTGATCATTTAATTACAACATCAATCCATCCAGTTCTTGAAAACTTGTTGAGAATGTCTCAACAGAAAGAATGTGCTGTTGCTCAAAACAGTTAGTCACTGTTCTTCCAGTTCTCCTTTGACTTGACATTGTGATACTAAATCTCTTTCATTTTCATTAATCTTCAATCACCCAGCACTAACAGTATGCTAACATCATCTCTTCAATAGGCTTTCACCCACAAATCCAACCAGGAGTGTATGAGCTGTTTTCACCTTTCTTTTTATTCCTTTGTGCCAGATCCACAACTCTGGAAAATAGCTGCACGCTGGTGGGATGAAGCACCCGACTATGCTTCAAAATATATGGGACTGGTTTATTCATGTGACACATGACAGACTCAAAGTTTTGGATGTGGTCTTGCTTCATTTCAGTGGCAAAGCTATTCTCTAGAGTTAAATCTTTGATAATCCTCTCATTTCCAGCTTGATTCAGCTTGTTCAAAGATAATGGTTAAAAGGAGATCCTTCAGCAGCACTACATACTCCCAAAGGATGAAAAATTCATGCATTTACTACAAAGGCAATCCCTCAACATGGATATACTTCCTGAAGAAGTACCCTGAGGACAACTTGCCCAGCACACCTTGCATCAAGGTCTGTTTTTGTACTTCAGTTCTATTAGATGCAGATACTTGCGAGGTTCCCCAAGTCAATCAATCTACACCTTTCTCTGATATGACTGAAGAAATGAACTATACTGTTAAAACCATCTAGCAGCATACTCTTTGTTGAGGGAATGTCAAGATTGATAAATCAATGAGAGGCCTGAAGAACTGTGGCAAAATCTGCTCTATACCATGTGGAGGAACGTACACATGCTTCTTGCTCTGTTACTTACAATGAAGGTTGGGAGCCAATTCCCCCTGGTTCTTCTCCAATCACACACTTTGGGGCTTCACTTCGGATCAGTAAACAATTGGTCAACCAAATCAAAGGACTTTTGAAGCTCAAAGAAAAAAAAACAATCAGGAATGGCAAGTATACAAGAAGATGGTGGTCAAGTGCTATGAACAGGAATTCAATAGCAAAACGAGCAAGTGTCTCAATTCGAAGGAACTTCACAACAAGAAAAAGCAAAGGAGATAGATGACTGCTTTATTCACTACATTTATTGTTCTTTGTAAGTGTGAACTCATATCTACACTTTCTACTTGAGCCAATTGTTCAGCTCTTCTCCATTCATTTTTTTATCATGGTTCCTTTTCATTTTGAATTCTGCATTGTTTCCAAGCATTTTTTGCTTCCCTTCCAATCCATTGTTACACATTCATCACCAGTCAACAACTTTTCCTCAAAGTTGTATGTCCTCAGCTATGAGGTGATTTCTTATTTATCTTGAATAACTTGTTAAGTCCATTAAGAATAAAACAGT
This sequence comes from Melampsora americana, assembly GCA_022264835.1. Classification (NCBI taxonomy): domain Eukaryota; kingdom Fungi; phylum Basidiomycota; class Pucciniomycetes; order Pucciniales; family Melampsoraceae; genus Melampsora; species Melampsora americana. The sequence continues at coordinate 827,055 of JAIFHY010000020.1, forward strand.
TGTCTAAAATGTAGTTCACAAAGTGTCTAACAAGACTTTCAATTTCAATTCTCTTTTCTACACTTTAGAAATTTTCAAAGACAGACACCTTACAAAAAATTGTTGTAGCTAATTCTTATCAACTCTTGCCTGCTCTACGTATGGTACATCACATTTTTGGAGGCCAAGAAGACCACAAAGGGGTGAACAGTGGTGACTAGCCTTGAAATCTTGAATCACTGCTTCACCTCCATGATCATTCTCCAAAGGCCCACTTGACTTGCCTGAAATGTCAGACACCCAAGCATGTTTCAGCATTTCAGGCACTTTGACTGATTCAGTAGTATCTTCTTGAAGTGGTTTGTTTTTTGTATATCCAAATTTTTGAGGTTTAAACACCATACTAAAATTAATAACCCAGTTACATTCACTTACTTTGAATCTCTTTGCCAGGCCTCTTTGATTGGCTTTGAGTCATAGTTTGACTTGCAGAAAATGAGCTTTAGTCTGTGTTTTCCCATCAAACAAATCATCAATTTCTGGAAGGCTATCACTGTCCCATTTCCAAACAGGTTCCTTGAACACATCACAGGTTGTTGAGGGAGATCGTGATTGTAATTGTTTTGATTTTCAAATGTTGACATTTTGCTGCCTGTCTTCATTCAAAGGGTCAGAATAGGTGTCAGAAGGAGCGTCATCCTCTAAAACACCACCAAACTGTTGCTTTTTTGTCTTCTTGAGTATACAGAGGGCCTCTTCTTCCTTTTTCTTGTTGTGGAGCTAATGATTGGCATTGAACATTACAAAGAGCACACTACCACTTTGTGGTATTCTTTGTGGTATTCCTCAACAAATCAGCAAGATGCTGTTTGGAAGACAAAATCACATTCCTCTTCTCTCTCATATGACCTAAGTATACCCATTTGTTGTCAAATTTTGGGATCTGAGGATACCCTTTTTTGAATTCCTCCTTATCTGGTAAATTTTCAAATGATCTCATATGGAAGAATTCAAATTTTGAATACCATGATTGATTTCCAAGATCCACCAAGACTGTGTAAGCATTGAAACTGTGTGACATTATTGGGTTGCCTCCAATCTGGTAGATGAAATCAATTGGTATAAATCTCTTGCCATTGGCAGGATGTATCCGTGATTGATGGGGATGCCCGTTCTTAAACCACCACCAGTTGGAGAGTGAGACCAAAGGGATTCTGGGATAGTTATGCTAGTTGCTGTTTTAAGCAGGCTGTGTTGGTTGTGTTTTTTTTTGCCCAATGGTGAAAGCATTAGGAATCTTGGTACCAACTTTTTGGCTTTGAGATGCATCACCATAGGAAAACGGAGTAAGTTCGTCAATTTTTGTTGATATATCTGGTGTTGTCAGAGAGCAGAAAGAATGAGAAGAGCTAGCATGTTGGCTTTTGAGATCATTTGAATTCAAGATGACATTGGGAATTTGAGATGCAACTGCTGAGGAATTCAAATATAATGCTTGACAAGGGCCACAGATGTCACCCTTCAGACGCGTGTATCCATCGCCACAACCCTTGCAGCAAACCTTTCCTGGAGGTTGCAATCCTTCCTTCCTATCTTCCAGGGTGGTACATTCTTCACATATATCTTTGATTCAAATTTGAACAAGCTCACTGCACTCAGGGCAAGGTGCAGTTTGAAAGATTGGAAGAGAAATGACTGGGTTTGTATAACAAAGCTACTGTCAGAAAATAAGTGATAAGACTCAATTCTTGCAAGTCCAAATATGAGAAGAGTTAGTGCAAACCTGGTAGAAAATTGAGACGTTAATTGGCGTAAACCCGGGGACAAATTGGTAGGCTTATGTGTCCATGGTGTCCATCTGATGCATAGATATCAATGGACACCTTCCACTTTTTCAAGCATGGAGCTTAAACAAGCCTGGCCTGTGTATTGGGGAGATAATGAAGGTCTTGAAGAGTGAGTGGCTGTAGCCCATAGGTCAAGTCAATTTTTGAAGTGAGGTGTGTGTAGTTTAGTAGTGATATGTAGCTGAAATATGTAAAGTGGCAGACCCCCGCTGTGAATTTATGATTGATGATTTGATCTATAATTGGTGGACCCCCCTTGCCCATGCATACAAATACATATTTCTTGCCCAAATACAGGTGGTTCAAGTCGAGTATTTGAGTTTAATCCGAAATTTTGTCAGGTTGTTTCAGTTTTGCATCCATGGATTCTGAAATTTCAATTTTCAAAATTTAGAGCTGTCACTTTGACCCATCTCGCATTCCGTACTGATGGAATATTTGTTCATCATACAAATATGCCTGCTTCTTTATTATATCTTTCTTGTTCCTGTTTGATGATTACCGCCTGATAAGTCTTTCAACAAGCTCCAAAACGGTTGATCTCACAGATTGAGGAGGAATTGATATCTCAGGATCAATCAAAACCCTTATATGTGTTGTCCACGCATAGAAAGAATGAACTCAAAAGCAGCCACACTGTTGTTGAGAAGCTCACACGTGGTTCAACAAGATTGATGCTAAGCATCATCAGCTCACTGCGCAGCAGAAGTAACCAGCTTTATGTTCTTGCAAATCAGCATCTAAAAACAAGGAGTGCTGTCTACCTAAAGCCAGATTTCAAATCAAGTGACCTGACTCCACCACCGCAGCCAACAGGTTTCACTAGGATTTCTGATTTGATTCACTCACCTCAGTGGAGTGTTTGAATGGACAACAGCAATTCCAATTTTTGAAATGCTGAATTGCCAAGAGATTCTGCTTCTTGTTCTTGCTGCACAGTACACTTATGCAGTTGATAGTCAATCTTTTTGAAGCAGGTGTGACGTTCTGTGGATGACAACAGTGTGACAGCTTCTGAGTCCATTCTTTCTATCAGTTGGTTGACAACCGCACATGAGGGATTTGATTGATCATGAGGTATTAATGTATCCTCAACCCGTGAAACCAGATGTCACCCACCTGGCAGGTCCTCAGTTTGGGTTCTTGACATGTCTGTCTGCAATGGGCCAAACTCTTGGTGATAGATAGGACACCAGAAGGCCAGTCAAATGATAAAGCTTTTGCTCTCTGATCCACCACTTGATCCTTTGATTGACCTTTTAGCATCTTATCTATAACCAAGAATTCAATCTATTGCAGACAGACATGTCAAGAACCCAAACTGATGAGCTGCCAGGTGCTTGACATCTGGTTTCACAGGTTGAGGATGCATTGATACCTCAGGTTAATCAAAGGCATCATTGGAGTGTGGTTGTCAATTCTCCCTGCTCAGGAACTGTCTTGAATCCCAAAACAAATTACCAAATATTCAAAATGTAACATTCTTGTGATTCATCTACCCATCTGAGTTACAGCTACCTCCCCATGAAATACAAGGTGAGGTGTAAGGGTCTAACTTTCCTCCAGGTTGACAGAACTTGTCAATAACTCAACGAGATATCTCTGAAGAGTGGACAAGACTTTTTCAACAAGTTCAGATCTGGCTCATGACTGATTATGATCATGCTGATGGCAGGACATAATCTGTACCGTAACCTGTCAAGATTCACATGATGAATGATTGACATCTGCTTCACAAGTGGTTCAAAACAAATTGAAAAAGAATTAGAAAACTGTTAATTACGTGGGATGGGCTGGCCTGCCAGTAACTTGTGTTTGGGGGTAATGAGCATGCTTCCTTTGTTTCTAGCTGGTTGTGGTGAGAGTGTCCATAGCAGATGACAAAAGAAAATCTATACAGGTGAAAAAATCGCCAAACAGATTGACTAAAAAATAGAAGTAAATACTCAAACTTACCTGGTAGAATGAAAAGGACAGACAAGTTGAGTAAGAAGAGGAGGGGAAAAAATCAGTTAACAGGAAAGGGAAAAAACCAAGTGATCAAACAAAGGAATGTGTGTGCAAAGGAAAGGGGGAAGACTGGTGTACTGAAAGGAGAAACAACAAATGAATTTGTTGGAGTTAGATCAAATGGATGGGGCACAAAGACTAAAACACCCTTGAGGCTGTTTTTTAAATTTCATATATTTTTTCAACTGTTATATTCCATGACAATTTGGTGGTGTATAACATGTCATACACTTCTTAAACTGTGGCCAAACAGGTCCTACCCAAGCTGACAAGCTTCAATCATTCATTATCTTATAATAGAGATAATAGTGGGGTGTAAGTATCAAACTCTTTATAATACATATTATTATTAAATCTCTTATTTAAGAGTCAACTAGCTGTAGTATATCAGATTTCGTCCCAGCAGACTCCCAGTTGTTCTTTTTATCTCAACCACTCCCCTCTCCCCTATACTCCAATAAGTGTTATTCAGTTTATATATAAAAATATCACAATATATAAATTTGCATGAATATTGCTTTCTGTGACAGTAGCCACCTCATCTAGATCCACTACCCTCACAGATGCACTTTTTATCCTTACATGTGACAGAGAGATTGTCACAATACCATGACACAGATACAAATGGTCATGATTGAAACATGCATGCTGTTTCTGGATGAAAGAGCGATTTGATTGATACAACACCCCCAGACGCTTGGTTTACCCATCACAGGCATACAAGATGATGCAAGAAGACGAGAGGTATATATAAATTGTTGTAAAACAATTCAAGTACACCAATCTCAAAGCAAAAAAAACATGTACAAATATTGCTTTGTATGTGATTAGTTAGTTGATAACCCTTCAGAAATTGGTGTAAGGGTATATACAGATGTGCTGAGGAAACCCTGTGTGAGGTGGAAGATATGCTAAAACAAGTATTGGTATGAGTCCTTACTTGAGGGGCTTTATGGCTTTAGCCTTGGTGATACAGTGAAGGAACTAATGATTGTACATACAACAAACCAGATGTCAGTTTCACATTCTCATTCATGAACTTGAACTGCGAGACACCAAGGGAACCAACCTTTTGTCCATAAGAGTCCAGAACAAGCTTGCTGAAATGTGTCTAAACCTTTGACTGCTTTACAAGACACGGTGTGAGGTTCCACTCTGCCAAATTGTCAGTAGAGACTGACCATCACAGGATGTACCATAGCTACAGAGTGAACAAAAACTTGAAGAACACGCACTTGAAGTGCAAAAAAGAGATGTTCAACTGTTTCTTGCTTAGGCGACTTGACAGATAGAACTTGAGGTTTGTGAGTCGATTGCAATTCCTTTGACATGACAAGATCATGGTCAATGTAGGCCTTATAATGCATATGTTTGAGATTAGGATTGCCCTAAAAGCCCAATACATTGTTCAAATTGTTGCCAATGCTGCCCACATAATCCAGATGAAGGTGTAAACTATTGGTGATACTATCCACAAACCCCGTCTTTTTTTGGATCCTGGGACCTCACAGAAGATCCCAAAGCAAACCTTCACAAAAAGCTCTTTTTTGTATGTCGATGGTCTGGTTCTTGGCTTGGGATGGTGTCTGAGCATTTCACAAGTTGTTTTCCTGCGGAGTGGACCAAAGTCTGGATCTGCTTTGGATGTCCCTTTGGTATACATTGCATCATCAGAAGAGATCTTGAGGGGCCATATGATAAAGTTCAATCATTAAGATGTGTTATGATTGAGCTGGATGGGATTGAAATGGAATATGGTGTGGTAGATTGCATGTTTTGTGTTGTAGCTCAAGGAATAGAAGAGGAAGAGGTCAGTTTAGGGCAAGAAAAAGGGAGAGGCAAAATCTTGAAGCAGGGATATTTGTATACGCAAGAATGGAGAGAGATTGACACACTGGAAACAAAGTCCACACCATGATCACTGAAATAATCTTGAGACCAATGCATAAGGCATCACAGGCAAGGTATAAGCCAAGATGATCAATGAGTTGTCAAAGATCACCTCATGAATAGGAATCTCAATTGGCCACCCATCTAACACATTGCACATGTGTCCATACAACATTGAAGAACAATGTCTCAACTGTCATACAAGTCAGAGTTTTCATCTGATTGAGATGTATGAACAATCTAATTTGGGTACAGATTAGTTGTACACTTCTAGGTAACCATTCTGAATATACTCCAAAGGTTTGATGACAATTGCATTAATCTAAGAGCATTTTCTTTTGTGTAATGTGTCCAGATACGTCGGTTGTTCAGGTTTTGGAGGTCACAGGATGATTATTGCGGGCAGAACAGCAAGGTTGTGCACTACAAAAAAATATCATCTTTCTTGTAGTGTTACATTAACATCTCCAAAACTTATGTCAAGAACTTTGATTCGCTTGGAATTGCCTACAATTGCTACATACATTTGGTGATGACTAAGAAATACAAGAAGGAGGGCAAGCAGGAAAGGAAGAAAGTGATATGATAATGGGCTTGACAAAGTCTAGGTTTTCTGGTATACTTACATACTTGTACTCTTACGCTCCACTTTTCCATTCTCACTGAAAGATCCAAATAATCAAGTTTTTGTTTGACTGTTTGAAAACATATCTGGACAATATCTCCCCTGTAAATTCCTACAGTGACAATGAGTACAATGCAAAGCACTGGTGTCACATTGTCAAGAGTCTTGAGTTTGTGTGTTTTACTCAAGGGATGGAGAATGATCAAGTCAAGGGAAAACACTTGCAAGTCCTAGCCCAATGTCCTGTCATGTGAATAATTAGTTGGTCACCAAATAGTATGTCCATTGACTTCTTTAACCCAGCTTGGTACAATGAATTCACAAATGCTCAAAGGACCAAGCTTGCTGCCACATACCAAGTCCCTCCTCTTCCAAATGCAAAGTTGTTGTTCTGCTCTGTCTCAGTAGCTGATGAGAAGCTTGGTGAAGAGGCCTTCCATGCAACGTCTTGGGACCAGATCACTGGTTTCTACAGCTTGATTTATGTGATAGGTGACAAGCATGATGAGGATGATGACAAAGAAGACAATGACAGGGACAACTGTGACTGTGATCACAAGATTGGCTTTGGTGATACCAGTGGTGCGGAGGGTGAAGAAGATGAAGATGACTTCATATTAGAAGATGAGGAGCCGGAACACAATTTTGATGACAAGCTTGCTGACAAAACAGCGCTCAAGCAAGACTTTGGTAGTGATGGTGAGTTTCTTGATGAAGAAGACCACCCTCAAGCTTCCAGGTCAGATGAGGTTGGAATCAGTGGAAATTTTGGTTCTTCAACTAGCTTCTGTTGGTAAATTAGTTTTGTCTTCATAATTTTTTCAAGAAAGATGCTAATCCCTTGTTGCCTCTGCACTTTTAGGTACCCAGTGCTTCATTTTAGATTATCCATGGTTGTTACTAGTTGTTTCTTTGGAAATATGCTTTGGCTTCCCTTTTCAAAACGTCCGTATTCATGTCATCTAAAAAAATCAAAACCAAGTGTTTGTTGGATACTTTTTAGTCGTGACTTGATGTGTTTTGGAACCCTTTTTCTGATTCTGTCACTTCTTTTGAAACTGGTGTCTCATAGTTATCTCTTTCTGTCTCCTAAATGTAAAACCAAATCCAAATAACTACCAGTTCACTTTGACCTTTGGCAAGGGTTGTTACACATGAATCATTGTTTGTATTCTTCTATCTCAATTCTCCAGTTTAACCTTTCTATAGTCATTACTCAGAACCATTTGTTACTCCTTTGAATCTCTCTATTCAATATGTCACATACAAAATTAGTGTTTTAGATGTGTTGTTTGTGTTGCAGTAAAGAGTTGGTATTCATATTTAACACCGTGTGGGTCCTTCAAAATGAGAAAATGAGAAACACATGAGTCACTTTGAGTTATTTTGGATCCATACACCTTGAGATGAGTTGTGAGATTTGGTTGTGTGAGTGTGTTTGGATTGTTGATCATCTTTCCAACCATGTTTGATTTTATTCAAGCTTACTACTTCCTCTACAATCACTGTGATTTGATTTCTCTACCAACATACCAAATAGGGGTTGTCCAACTCTGCAACCACAAAGAGTTCATTGTCTTGCCTCACGCTTTGGGACACTCAACTGTCCTTTGAAGTTGAATCGATGGAGTCATTTTAGATTGGTCAGGATGTGGAGGATTAACTTGATGGTTGGAATCCTACCATTTTCATTTTGATCAACAATAAAATTTGACTTTGATCCACTCGCTAAAAAAATTGAAAAAATCATTGTGAATTCTCAAAGATGGACATTGCGGATATCACACCCCCAGACAAGAAACACCAGGGTATCACATGGAGGGGGATTGTTAGAGATGTGGGACAAATCATGTTACAACCCAGGTGCTGATTTTTCTAAACTTCTGTTAGCTTCCACATTGATCAGCATCAAAGGGACCTCACAGCCCAGAGTCCAGGCAGCTAACATACAGTAGCTACAAGAGCCATTTATCATTTTAGCTGAGATGAACCTACACAGTCTCAGGTCCTTCAAATTGAACAAAATAATACTCTTGAGCATACTGTCCATATGCACATTATTGATAATCTGCCACTATCTGATACTAGCAACTTCATCAAACTTGATAACATCATCCAATAACACTTTCAGACAGTGTGTTACAATTCCCCATGTTTTTACCCCATCAACTGTGAATTCAATCAACTTATCACCTCAATCATTGCTAAACTTGATTCCACTCATACTCTCCATTGAGGGAGCTTCAGTTACATAAGGCTTCAATATCTTTGCACCTTCTGGAATCTCCAAAATCTCATGATTACATCAACCAAGGTATTTTTGCAATGATATTTAAGATACACAAGATATGTAATGTTATCAAGCTCAAATGCACCACCAATACCTGTTCTGGATTCACTTTGACTGACAGGTCCTGTCTTTTCAGGATTTGAACCTGGACAGAATCATGGAGTTCATGATTTTACAATTTCATCTTAATAGGCAACATTTTTGTGAGTCAGCTTAGGTGCAACCATGGATCCAAGCACGTACTTACTCATTGTTCCATTTGTCTCCATTTTCTGCAATTATCCAACCAGTCTCTCTCCAGATAATTCTGAAATACTCAGCATGGGTCCATACCAAGCCATTTGAGCAGGGGTATGCAATGAATCTTGATCATTAGGAACAATTTTGATATCTTCTGAGAATTCTGCTGATGTTGCTGTATACTCTTGTTAAATTTTTTCAAGCCAGGTACAATTGTTAGCAGACACAGACCTAGATCCTACAATGCGAGTTCATTACACAAGTGCCAGAATGTTTTTGACCATTTTTGATGCATACAACCACTTTCACCTCTTGCAAATTTTTCATAGTCACCAATGAAGACATCAATTACTGCAAATGGCAGGTGAGTGGCAGTAAGTGCATTTTAGTAACTTGTCTTTAGCTTTATGTTTGCCTTTGTTCCCAGTCCAGTAGGCATCCTGATTGTTCCATGTGAAACCACACTTTCCGCAATCTCTTTGATATTTGATTCATTGTTGCACCAGATACAACCACCCAGCACAACCATTTTCTTCCAATTCACCCCTGTCCAAGCTAATGGGGTAGTTCAAGTTTGCCCAAAGTGCTGTAAAATTTTATGCACTTTGCCCTCCCAGGACTGTGAGATTTGAGAATCATGAAAGAAAGTGTGTGATGCATATGCTTTTTGGAAGGGGATTCCTCAGTTTTTTTGAAAAAAAATGAGCTGCATTTTTTGGTAGGCTCATCTATGTTTTACTACTTTTCCAGACTTGAACTGCCCTAATATCATCATGAGCATCCTTTGAGCTTATGAGCCTCAATTGATATTAGAAGTGATGTTGTAATATTCCTTCAAGCCACATGATTCCAAGTCCTACGCTATGGGCTGAATCCCAGTAATCAAGCCGTTTGGGGTCTGCCTATTGAAATCCCTTTTCTTTTCAGCTGGAGAAGGTACAAGAGTTACAACAAATGTACCAGCATGCACAGCAAAGCCGGCAATCTTGTAAGATGCAACAGTATTGTTTTGGGTTTTTTTTGGCCAATGAGTACTGATGAATCATCTATGCATTGACAGAGCCTCCATTGTCGTTGACCCCCCATGTGAGTGATACATCTCAGGCATTTGCGTAGCACAACAATCATTTTGAAACCACTAATTGATTCTTGGAGCTGTCAAATTATAAGCTAATCAAAGTGGCAGGCAAAATCAATGGATATTAACAAGCTGTTATGATAGATCAAGTTTGGCTGAGAATCTTGAGGATGGATCAAGTTTGGCTTGATACTTGTTTGTTGACTGGTAATGTATCAATGTGAACTGTCCAGGTGTTCTAGTGTGTGTTGGGGGCCAAAAGTTGAAATTACAAAACTTCTCATAAATTGAGTAAGGTAGCTAAAATATAAATCTTTGTCAACATTGTTTGCTGGCCTTCAATCTTGAAAGTCAATTATTGTGTGTGAGTAAAAAGAGTGTGGAAGTATCAAATCTAAATTTGATTCTCTCTTCTTGATTTATCTCAGACGGCCAAAAAGTGATGATAGCATGGAATCCAGTCAGTGGTAATCAACCTTGCTGGTGTAATGAAAAATTTGACGTTTGATCAAAGGTGACAGTGTTTGATATTCTTTGAGTGCAATGTGTTGAGTCAGCAAAACACTACATCTGCCGGGTCCGCTGTTTGCATGTAGTGTAGGTCATTCATCATTGGAATTTTCCAGTTGTTGAACAACTTGATGCTCTTCCAAGTTATCAAAGCCAGGTAATGATAGATATCATGTGAAAAGGATTGTCGCAGTGAATTGTAGCATGCCACAAGAGCTGTGAGTGAGAATTCATCATGCTTCTGAAATACAAGAAATGTTTAACCAAAAATTTGAAAAAATGAAGTCACCGCTCAAGAAATATATAGAAGATGGAAAACAATTACTGGGAAGTGATAATTGTGACATGAAAAGAAATATTAATAAAGAAAACATGACCAAACCAAAGAAGACATTCAAAAGTTTGAAAATATGAGAGAGAGCTTTAGATACGAGCCAAAATGAATGAAGATTTTCAATTGGAGAGGCTGGCCTCAGGGTACCACCCAGAGCTGTTCTCTTGCAGCACGGTCTGGTCTCAAACCCAAAATGTCAAACAAAAAGCAGAGGAAAGATACCGATTTTGCGGGTAAGGAGAAAAACCTCTAATCCAAACTCAGGGACAAAATATGTGTCTTAATTTTTCCTGTTCCTGCTTATAAATCTTCTCTTGAACACTAGGGCAGTTCAAGTTTGGCCAAAATGCTCTATCATTTTATGCACTTTGCGCTCCCAGGACTGTAAAATTTGAGCATGATGGGAAACAGTCTGTCATGCATGTGCTTCTTGGTTGGGGCATCCTCAGACTTTTTTTAAAAAAAAATCTATGAGCTGGATTTTTTGATAGACTCATTTAGGTTGTACTGCTTTTTCAAACTTGAACTGCCCTACTACTATATTTGAAAACTAAGGGCCTTTGGCAGTTGATAACAATGTTGTGACTGAAATTTGGACATCGTCATTTGAAGACATTGGGCTGTGATTTGAAATTGAGAATCATAGGAGAGAAATCATTCTGACTCAGAATTGTAGCCATATTCTGATTTCACCTTTGTAATAAAATTCTCCATCAAAAAGATCATTTCCAGTTTCTTTTTCAGTTTCATCCTTGTCATCCAAATCTACCATAAGGTCTCAAGGACCCCTTATGGCCTCTATATCATTGAGGTACAGGTCTAGTTCATTCAAAATCTGATGCAACACTTTATCTAAAGCCCAGACTGAGTTGATGTTACCTTTGTGATCCTCAGGTGCAAAAAAAGATACAATGGGCAGTGCGCCGGTTGGCAGAGCAGATTCCTCATTTGTTTTTGTTCAATATGTATTCTTTTCTTTAATATACCCATCAATCATATTTGGCACAAGCAAAATCCAGGCGTCCCAAAAGAATTGTGCCAACTGTAAAACTATATCAGTTAATGAAATTCACAAGTGCAAAGGTCAAAATGGAACTTACCTTTGAAGGTGGTCTCCTAGGTTATACAATCCTTCATCCATAGCTTTTTTGGTATTTTTACAAATTGCAATGTTCTTAGCCTTCATCAGTTCAGGCAAGAGACACTTGATTGTTTGATGATGTGGTGGTATGGTACAAGTGTGCTGTGATGCAGCTTCTTCAGAGCTCAGCCTTTTGAAGATATGTGAAAGTGTAGTAGATGTAGGAGGGCTAGTTGCCCAGGTCAGCTACAATCAATAACACCACCTCAGTGTATTTACATAACACCGCTACAACACCTTGGCCTCTACCAACTTGACCAGACCAGGCAGCTCATATTGTAACAGGATCTTCTGCTGTGCAACACATCTACTTATACATAGGAATTATCTCACCTATGAATGATTCCACACCTTATGTTTCAGCCACTTATATTTTCACTTCTTTTGTATTCTCACTTTGGCGTACAATTATCATCAGTCAAATTTTAGTCTTTTACGTTCTACATGACTTATTCAATGATAACTTTTGAAAGCACCAACCCAAGCTTTTTCCATGAAGACCCAGCCCATTGCATTTACAGCCCATACTTCACATAATTTCTTATTTTAATCAATGGGATGCAATCTTTACTCTTTCTATTCATATAATCTTTTGCACTCCCTTGAGGTCACTTGGATCTTATTAAAATTGCATTTGATTGTTTCAAAAAAAGTAGATTGAACAGGAAGGAGATGTTTGTGTTGATGCCCCCCTTGAATTTGAGAATAGGACAAGACCACACATCAATAAACCCATAGATGCAAATTCCATAAGGCTTAAGTTTGTGGTGTCTATCACTGGCTCATATCTTGTTGGGCACAGAAACTCAATACACATATTGTTTGAGACCATGGTCTTTACACACTGCTACTCCTTCTGCCTCAACCACAGCCAGCGTGTTGTGATGGGAGGTGGAATTATTACTTGGTGCATATTTGTTTGTGTTATTTGCTCTCTTCCTGAGCTCTCAATATTCTCTTTTTCAATACTTCTTGAATCTGTCCAGAAAATAACATGTATATTGTAGTGAGAGGAAGGCAATAGAAAATTTGCCTTGATCCAAAGCTTAGAAAATAAGGCACAAGAGCTAACCTACACTTTGCTGAATGAACGAAGGCAAATTTTGCAACAGTATGAAAATAGGTGGCATCAAACCTGAAGACATGTGGTGGCAGTGGTAGCTAAAGGATTCTTGATGTGGGTGCTTCTGGTATTATCCATTTATCACTGCATCTGAATGGAATTCATGAAAATCAAGTGTCATTGAAAGCTGACAATACCAATTCATCTTCACAAATTACCAGCTGTCAATACCACTCCATATCCACAAACCATACACCATGCAGGATGTCAACCCAAGATTTCCATGAAAAGCTACTATCATCACAGCAAGAATCTTGGGACTTTACAGTTGCTCCTTTTGAATTACAAGAAATTGGATACATGTGTTTAACTACCAGTTACTTTTGTGTTCATCTTTCTATTGATATACACAGCTGTTGACACTTCCAATTCCTCTTAGATCTTTCCAGTAAGGATCTGACAGTATGTGGGGAGAAAAAAAGGCACTCATGTGTTGGGGATATTTTGGAGGAGTTTGAGCTTGATTACGGGCAAAGATTGTAAATATTGTTAAAAATTTGGTCCCTTTTCATCATGAAGTGCACAAAGCTCCATGATGATCAACATATCCACTAGTTCCAGTATGATTGTTGAGTATGCCAATCATTGTGCACACACTTTTCAGAGAGGTGTGCGCAAGCTGAAGCCACTACATAGCCCATTGTGACATCTTTGGAGAGGCAAATGCAACCTTGTGCATTGTCCATACAGTGACTTACATTATCATTTTTGTAAAGTATCAGAGGCTTGAGCAATGTGCAGCTCAGTTTTCTGTCTGACAGTAGTCTTTCATAAAAGAAGCATCAAGCCTGCTTGTAAGACATTGGCAACAAATCCCTCAGCACTGACTGCATTGTTGAATAAAAAACAGCATTGTGGACCAATCTACCATGAATACATTGAAATGGTCGATCTTTTTGACACCTTAAATATACAATCAGGTTTTAGCAGAACAGGGAATAATTTCTGTGGTTGAAATTTCAATTCTTCATTTCAAATTGAGAGATGTTTTGTGGTGGTCAATCAAGTGATGGAATCCAATTATCATTTATTGGGTCTGTGTTACTCTTTCTTTGTTCTCTCAGCTTGAAAACTGTGAGATCCATTGTCATTCCAAATGTTCTTAATTTTACATTGTATTGTAAGACCAAGTCACTCTCATGTCAAAATTCAACTCAATAGTATCTTGATGGATATACGTCTGATCTACAGACATATCATCAACTCATTCTGATCATCAACAGCTCTTAAAACATATATTAATACTGTTGATCTCTAAAAGCTTGCCTCATTGCCAAATTGGCTCTCAGTTGCATCACATTTTGTCAACAATTTATTGCATCTCCATGTCATCTCTTACTTTGGACAATCTCATAAATCAATTGATGATCAACCATCTCTTGCTCCAGTTCATTCCAATGCCGCCATAATTCTTCGCAATTGCTGCAGATGGGCTTCATGAGGATAGAGTGAGAAACCAGATGGAACAAATAATCCAAAATATTCTTGGCCGTCAATCAAAGACTCAGAAAAGATGGATGGAGGAGCAAGAGCAAAAAGAGTGATAGAGTCCAATTTATAAAGCCATGTCCAATTCCAATATGTGATATAATGGATGCTCAAGATATGATTGGCAAATATTAGAGGGCACCCAGCAAATTAGGCATTGAAGACCCTGCTTTGTAAACAAATGATTCCTCACACTACAAGCTGACGCAGAAACTGGGTGAAAGTTGATCAGTGTTGGCCCAACCAGATATTGTTGATAAAATCAAGTCCGATTGGTTTCTTCATTGGGAACAGGCAAGAACATGGTGGTTTGATATTTGATATTGAAACTCAATCCATGGAACATATAAATTGAGGCCAATCAAGCATCACATACATAGAAGCAGTATCCAAAGGCAAAGTATTTCAACAGCTCATACAAAGACCTTTGCAGTTTTGAAGTGAACAACCACATGAAAGTAAACTCAATCTTACTCTATGGCCACATTCATGCAGAATTATGAGGATTGTGGATGCAACCCAGCCTGGTCAAGTGGGTTGAAGTCAGGGCTATAAGGAGGGAGGCATAAGTCAGACACCCCTTGCACAGCTTGGCCAGCCGCTGTGAGGTATCGATACGTCTTTAATTCAAGGTACATAAAAAATGAGAGCAGCAAATAATTTCATAGTTGGTAACCTGGATTAATATTCTGCGTAAGAGATAATCCATAACCAAAAAGCTAAGAAATTGTTGATCTGCTAAAATGCTCTATCAAGAAGCCCTCCAGGAGGGGGAAATGTAATTTGATGTAATGTATAATGAAACTGTTGACACAAAAAACAGGCACTAATAGAGTAGACAATTATCATATGAGTGATCACAAAGAATTGTGAAAAACAGTGACAATCAACTACTGGCTAATCAAGATAGAGTTTTGACTCTTCAGCATATCAGTTTTTAAAAATGCCTATTTGGTAGAGAATGATAATAATATTCAAATTTGAAGGTACAAATATTTGTGTACCTCATGGATCTCTTTAATAGACTGAGTGATCAAAATTTGGACAGACTGATGCATGGCTCATGAAGATCATATCTTATACATCCTTGTATCTAGTATGCATAATTAGCTGAGATCAAGTGGAATCATTCTCACACAGTGACTCAAATGTTCTTGTATAACTTCCCAATTACATATCCCTTCTGGAGGTGTGCAGCCAAAAAGTTTGCAAGGCCCTTAGATCACACTGTACTATGGCTGCATTGACTTCATCCTCCCTGTGTATCCTCAAATTCCTCGGATTGTGTCTTACATGCCATAGTTTTTTCTAGAATTGACCTTAAATCAAAACCTTTGTGGTGTTTTGGTGCCCTGGGGCATGTGTATGGTCATCACTCAACAACAACTTCAAAGCCCCCCTCTAAATTCTCACCGTTGCAATTCAAAACACTCCTCTGATGTCAACCAGGAATGGGGTTGAAAACAAGTTGGAAATTCTATTTCTCAGTATTTCATCATTGAATTGATTGAGAGGAGCCCATCAATTACAGGATAAAAAGTAGAATCCGGGCACGCGCCTGGCCTTGTGCTCAGTTTTTTGGGCGGTAAACTTCAATTTTCTGGGCAAATACCCGGGCCCGTGATTCTAATTTACTGCCAAAAAAATCTGAGCTTACAGCCAGGCATGTGCCTGGATTCTACCTTGTATCCCCTCACTTTTCCTGAATGAGGTGTGAATCTTCAAACAGCTTAATTTTTTTGGTACCCAGCAACATCCAGTCCATATTGTTGTAGCCTGAGAAACGACTGACATGGCACGCCGCCTATATAGCTGACTCACACTTGCACCTGGCTCCATCCACATCTTTCCTGTTAGACTCGGAGCTGGTTGTTTATCTGCAAGTGTCTGGTCACCATAGGTATGCAATTCATATCTTTCCTGTTGGACTCGGAGCTGGTTGCTTATCTGTGAGTATAAAAAAATCATACTTTGTAACCATGATTAGTTTCACGTCACCCCAGGGCTCATTCAGACTCAACACTGAAACACCATCAAGTAAGTGGTCCTCCACTCACTTTTTGGAGATCACATGGGTCTGCCCAGCACAAGAAAATTGTCCACCTTTTGAAAAAACCACCTTGTGCAGGCATCCAACAGCATAAAGACCGGTGAAGATGTAAGATTTTAGCAGCAAAAATAATGATGCCTGAGTTTTGGTTCAATAAATTCAGTGTCATTATCTCAGGAGCCCCTTTGCATCCCACAAAAAACTCATTACAAACATAATTTGTAATTGGAAGTGGATTTGCCACTCATTGTTCTGGGTTTCTGATAGCCAACTGAAACAATTATGTCAAAACATAATCATATCTTGGACAAGCCAGCCAGATTTGTACTTTATTTGATGGCAACTTACCATTTGACATACCTCTTCCATTTGTCTATCAGGAGAAAAAGTCAATGCTCTGATATTCAACGGTTTCTCCTTGCTCCCCATGAGGTCTACGGGGGCATTGAACCAGGATGGATGATTTCTGTGGAATTATTTCAGGTTTGCATTATATTCCAAATCTCAAAGATAGAGTAATGAGTTTTCAACATCAAGTCAATTGTGCGCAACATTGAAATGAGATGCAAAAAATGCTACAGATAAATTGTAATATTCATTATGTAGAGATTGATATCAGATGTGTCTATGTTCTCCCTGGATAGGCAATCCTTCACATTGTTCCAACAGCATTGCAACAATAAAGGGGTTGTACAATTCATTGTATGTAAGACCTCAACCATATAAACCAAAACACATTAGCTGTATCTAAAGCTCATTCACTTGACACAAAAACAGGTAAACCAAGTTTTGGTTTTGGTGGTAGCGTCGTGTATATATTGACCAATCTTGAAAGCTTCCAGCCAAAAGGTGGACAGGGTATACATACCTGGTTTTCATGCAACCTAGTTTGGTGTGAACAAGGCTATTACTAATTGCATCCATTGAGATGTTTGATGAGTCAAATTGATATCATACCTTACTTCAATCTTTCATTTTTCTTTGAACCAAAATACCCCATACCAACAACAAATTGATGACTCTCTTTTGCTCAACAAGGCTGTATTGCCAGTACAATTCCTGATCAAATCAATCATCAAGATCTCACACCTGACACTCTACCTGATTCACCGTCCCTTCGTTCATATTCACGTTTCACTCAATCTCTCGGAATATTTTATCATTTTCCATTCTCTGTACCATGTGCAACTTGAATTCCATTGATCACTTTCTACTTGACTTGGACTTGTTAACCTATTCCTTTCAGCTCAAATGCAGTCTTGTTTTCAGGAAAGTGCTGGTTACACTTTCTGAAAGCCAGGACCACAAGCAGTTGGTGCCCCCTCAATATCACTCCCACTCAGTGTATAGCCGCAACAGAAGAGGCCAATGAAACAGCTGCTAGCCTTGGGATTTGGCCATCAGACAAACACTTCAACAAAGCAAATTCAAATCAGTTATATAACAGTCTGCTGCCTGAACGCAGTCAGATAGTCAACAACCTTCATTCAAGAAACTGTACACACTGCTGATTGCTCCCCACAGACTGAAGATGCTTTTTGAAGAGGTACCCTGCCTGCTGCTCCCTGTCTCAAAACTGTGGGGTCAGCAGACAGTCTTGTGACACCGTCAGGAAATAGTCTCATGTTGAGACTTTACACCACAGCAATTGTTTCAAGCATTCACCAGCACCAAATCCCCTTGAAGTTGCTTGATGAAGTTGAGATAATCTCACTTGGAACATGGCAAACAGCCTGACTGTCCTGCTGAAGTGTGAGTTTTGTTTGAATCCTACTTTTTTTCTGGTGCAATATTCTTTAAGCTGGTTGATCCAATTAATTCTCAGCACTCTACTCACATTTGCAAGCTATAAAACAAGTGACTTATATCAGATCCATACAGAAATTTTGTCCTGGCATCTAATCGGCAGAAATTCAACACACAGCTTGCTGAGGTAGAGGAAGACAATATTATCCTAAACACTCAATGTCATGTACCTTTGGGACCCTGTGAATCTGGGATGGCCACAAGTTTAAACCAGTCTGGGCAGACATCTTCTGCAGCTGATAAAATTAGTGTTGGTGATCTTTCAATCTTGATAAATTAGATCTCCTCCCAACAACCTCATCAATCAACAACCAAAAATCAGTGATTGAATTTGCAACTTTGGATAACAATGACAAAGCTGAAGTACTTGATACAGATAGTTGGTTGGGATCAATGAGCAGGAAGCTTGAGGCTGGTTTCCTTGCAAACAAAAGGAGGTAAGAAGAGATGATCCGGATCTTCTGTGATTCTTAGCCAGCTTCACCTAACCGGCCTGATTCTTCTTGATGTACCATGTTGTTGCAGTGTTGATAATTGAGGCATCTCATACTCTACTAGAACTTCATCATCTCAGGGAATACATTTTTTCCTGTCCGTCTTTGAGGTGTTAAGCTCCAGACTGGATTACTATACAAGCCTTGAAGAATCAACTAAAACAAGTAAGCCTCTCAACCTCAAAGCACATCAGTCCAACAGGGAATCTACTTCTCAGAGTTCATTCTCAAGAACGTGTTCAAAATATATGGCTTCCCTCATTCATGCTAAATCAATCACAATACAATTTCTAATCCAAATGCTTTATTGCCTGCCTGTCTAGGGATCATTTGAGTCTGTCCAGATCAGCAAGAAGAAGGAGGAAATTAAACACCAGATGGTCACTTTGTCTATTGAACAATATATATGCAATTTATCTGCAAGTTTCTTAACAGCTGTGTTCCAACTTACACAGTTTTGAAAAGACATCAAATTGTCCTCAAGGTCACCTACTGATGAACCACAATTTGATTCATCATAGTTGTACCCCAATGCAATTGACCCTCTTGAGAGGATTTTGATCATCTTGTACTCAAAAAAAATTTCTCAAAAGGATGCGTAAATTTGTGGTTTCTCATATTTGCCAACAAAAAACTGTTCATTTGCAGTACTCAAAGTCAAAAGGTAGATTCTGACTTTTTTTTAACCTAGATTTTTTTGGTGGAGAAAAAAAACTACAAAATTTCTAGGCTTTGAGGACCCCGTGCCTACTTATGCACTCAGCACTTCCTATAATCATGCCATGTGTCAGTGTCCAATTACCTCTGTCCTTGGATTTGTTTCAAGCCTCAGTTAAGGTCTCATTGGTCCTTAATCTCACCCCACAACCTTTGTCTTGTGGTGATGTATGTACAAAGGTGAAAGTAGGTGATTGGCAGTGGAAAACAGGAAATTTTATTTTTTCCGGTCAGGGCCAAGTTTTTTTTTTTAGAAAAAGTTAGGTTTTCCAAAAAGGTAGATTCTACCTTTTCACTTTGAGTACCGTAATTCTCCAATACATATATGAATTTCCTACTTAATCTTCCAGGTTTACCACCTACAATATTCAATCAAGAGTATAATATTGTTGTGGTGACTGGGTCCACAATTTTCTCCAATCACAAACTTTTGCAATTTGTTTGCAATTCTTTTGCTATACACCCTCAAAATCACCTGGACATCTGGATTTGCAAGCTGTTCACAACCCATCTTGATGATTGATGTGTCAGGGATTGTATTTAATGGGTCAATCAAAGATGCCTAACTGCTTGACTCCAAGCTTGACAGGAGTTCTACTTGCTGACTCAGTTGCAGCCTGGTACTGCAAGGCTGGTACAGAAATGGTGGGTAGGACCTTTGTTGAGGTTGACTTGAACCATAGCCTGATGGCTACATGCTTACCTAGAGCTATATAAGAGACTTAGCCAATTTGAATGGTACCAAAAAGGAAATTTGAGCTTAGCTATTGTTGTCTTGCTTCTCACAATGAACAAACTTGATATTCAAAACACCAAGCTGATTTGCAATCCTAGCATAGAATCAAATCTCTTCTTCAAGTCTTTTGAGCATGTCACAAGGGTTTGTCTAGGATTTATAAATGATGGGGTTTAGGTTTAATCATAAGTTAGTCTGATTCTTACTTGAATGGGCAATGTTGATGATCAAAGTTTTGGAGAATTGTGAGATAGAAGGAATTGGAATCAAAACAAGATGTGGATCCATGATTACTTTGGATGGGGCTAGATAGATCAAGGACTTGATCTTGATTACCAGATGCATTTATGAGTTTTCAATTGTAAAACTGGATCAAAATTGAAAGATAGATTAAAGTTGGTCAAATCAATTATCAAAGCTCAAAGTTTGTCTTACACACTGAGTTCAAGAGGGGAATTAATTGAAAAGGCTTGTCATATTTATGTTGCCTTATTGATAATCATCTAGAATTCCTCATGGTGTCTCTCAGTGTTGCTGTTCTTGATGTATAACATCTACCTGAATTGATGATATCAATTGGGTTTGAATTTGCTTCCTGATTGAGATTGAATTCCACCGTTGAAGAAGGTCTGAAGGTGGCTGGTTTGAGTAAAATGATTAATTGAAAATTCTGATCATTAATCAAAATCAAAAAGGACATTATTAGCCATATTTGCAAAATGCGCAATATGTCGAGTAAGCTTAAAATCAATAGTGATTTCTAGGTAAACCTTTACAACCATGAACTTGCTAACAAGTGGAGGTCATCAAGCAGGTGATTCTGATTAGATGAGCAATGTGATTTTAACAAATACTGATAACATGAGATATGATAATTTTTGAGATCCAAGAAGGCAAGGATAGAACAAGGTGAATCATTGGTTTTGCTGAGCAAAGAGGTAAAATAATGATGTGTCATAGCCAAAACATACCTTTCTGAATTCAATTTTCAACTCAGTGAGGTAAGAAGAAGTCCAAAGCCAGCTGTTTTAGACAATGTTCCTCGTCCTGTTGAGTTTGTTTGGGCTGGAATTCATTCACAGGCTTCAACCAAGATCAGATTTCATCATGACCTGGAGGATGGATAAGAATTGATCAGAAAGTAATTTGTACCATGAGGGAAGTCTGCAATCTATAGATGTTCTTTGGATGGATGGATAGTGATGAGAGATTACAGCCAATTGCTTTCTGATGTTTTGAAAATCTAAAAATGAACTTCCACTTTAAATTCTGATCTAAAAATGTGGGATAGACCAATGTTGGTTGTAGTAGTACATCTGTGGATTAATCTTGGCGTCCAAAGGAAGAAGGGTTGAGAGCACATACAGACTTGACATTCCGTACATTATAATGTACAGGGAGTGTAATTCTGATATGTTCTATTGCTCAGAAATGTCTTTCACAGGCCCAATATGGCAAACAATAACATAGAATTTATTTTGATGCAGCTCAAGGTGGTTTCAAATTCTCTATCTCCTTAGTAATCAACATCAAGGACTCTTTGACAACACTTTATCTTATTGAAATATGTAAGGATGTCCTTATGACCAGTTTTTGTGGTGATTCAATGTACAGTGATCCTTTTGTGATATTCATTCCGGCATCTTACTTGAATTCATATCCATATAATTCCTTGAAGTTCCCTCTACAAGATCATCTTGTATTACAATGATCTGTCTGGGAATGTATCAAAACAAAGGAACAAGCATATTGCTTTTTATTCCACATTAGCAAGATTACCTTCAAAGCTCTCAATCAATAATATAACTGTCATTTCTTGACTACATCAAATGCAGCACACACTCTAGAGCTTACCGGACCTGTGGTAAATGAACTTAAGTTGAAACTTTGTTGATTTTGTATTTAGGCTTGTTTTAACCATTTATAATGGGTATGCAGACAGATAGCAACAAATGGCTTGGTGAAGTAAAAGAATTCTGTACAGGCGGAAGTACTTGTGAATCTGCCATTAGATATGCCTTGGATTCAAAATCCAAGGTGTTTTTTGACCTCAAAGCTCAGACAGAATATTTCCAAGGATTTGATTCAAGGTATCTTTTGAGCATAATAATACCTCAGATAAAAACTACAGCCTTGAATTCACCAACCCAATACATCTATGCTTGCAGTGTTCTGTCATTTGAGTGACTCAGCAATGCACACCAAGGTTACCTATACAATGAACCCAATAGTCTCTTGGTACAGTTGTTGTGTCTGTGACTTGAAGGTGGGGTTTCTTAAGAAAAGGTTAGCAAATTATGCCAGTAACTTTGTTGGTGGTGACCAAAATGGAAAGAAGGTAAAGTATCTGGTGCATCAATATTTCAAAGGCCAGCTAATTCCTTGTCATTCCCTTATGAATCAAAGCTTTCTCTACCTCCCCGGAAATGGTCAGCAACATAGAAAGGCACTGCTGAAGTTTGGAAATTAGCACACCATCCACATATCATCAGGATGGTTGGGGATCCATAACACTCTCAATGTGACATTTGTCAAACATGTGCAAAATTACTATTGCAATGAACATTTCTTGAATGACAATGTAGCGTGGATATGCACGCATCTTAGAACACCTTTTCAACCCCAATCAGTGTTTGAAAGTATCATTTCATCTTTATATGTTTCATATTTGTCTTAGCCATCTCCCTTGTCCTCCTGGCCTTGTGTTGTAGGATTCAACAGCATTCAAAATACCCCAGTTGAAATCCTGCAAGTCCTGTTGTTGGGTGTGGCAAAATACTTGTTAAACCATCAAATGCGGGGGGGATCTACCAGCAAACGGAATGAAATCTGGGACCATTGGCAATGTATCTAGCCAGCTTGCCCAAATATTCCTCCAATTCAACCCAAGTCAAAGATCAACCAATTCCTCTGTTTGAATGGCAAGACAATCTGCACAGTACTCCTATTGGCAGGCTTCATTTCTATTCAACATCCATCATTTTTACATGAAGGTCATGAAGCTTTGTCACTGTCATCTCACTTGGCACCTTTCATCTTTAAGACAGCAATTCCTAACATGAATTCATATACACTGCCCCCAATAATTGGTCATTGGTAGGCAAGCACGCCACCCCATTACTTCACAATGTTTTCAAAATAATTGGCATTGGTTTTCAGGAAAATATGTGTCTGTTATTACAAAAATATGAGTGTGATATCAACAAAGAGTGGAACACCATCAAAAACATGATGATGTCATAAATCTTTACAAGCCTGCTCCTGCCTTTCTTCACTCAGAATCTATAAGGTATCAAGCCCCAAAATTAAAATTGAATTAGTTATTAAGGTTTTAAGGAATTCATCCAGGATTATTTTTCTTAAAAACTCATTCAATTTTGATGATGGGGCCTGATGAACAATATATTCCGATTGGGAATATACAGGAGCAGGCTTTTAGAGATTGAACTGTAATAGCCTATTGGTATACATTGTTGGCAAAGAGATAGACAGAGCCATATCCTGGGTTCAATCTCCAGGGTCAACATGTCTTTTGAATCAGAAGAAATTCTGGAGGTCTCCTCTCTAGGATCACCTGGGGGATTGTATTGTAATAGACCACACTGGCCTATTTGGAGGATATGAATACCCTCTGTATATTTCACCAGTGGCACCCAGGTGTCACCAACCCCATCCACAGGAAACCAGGGCATACTTCTTGGATCTGCTCCAAACGCTTCTTGGCAGACACATCAAATATGATGGCTATGTCTTCCGAACATCAAAATTTCAAGTCAACTTTCACCCAGGAACTCACCATGCTAATATGCGCCTCTTTCTAGGCTCATCTTTGAAATCTATGGGCTCAACAATCACTTATACCACCAATTTGTCAAGTTGACGGACGCACAGACACAAAGAAGACATTCTGCTATCACAAACCCATAAATGTCAGCAGTTGTTTTTTTTATATTTCATTGCAGTCTATTAGAAGTTCAGATAAATTCTACCTCTTCTACAACATCCTCACTATTTTTTTCATACATTTTTTAGTCCTCTTGAAAAATCTCAGTCGTGGAACTTTTCAAAAGAGAATTGGACTATGAAGCATTATGAATTATTTGTATAATTTCATGTTATTATTTCTATAGCCCTATCCTAGTCACATTAGTGTCTAGGGACCTTTGGTGACCACTTGGCACGGTCAATAGACATACTAGAGCTTCTTGGACCTAGGTTGGTACTGATTTTATTAGTAGAACAAGTGAGGCAATATAATTAAAGGTCTTGGTTGTG
The DNA here is from genome assembly GCA_022264835.1 of Melampsora americana. Lineage (NCBI taxonomy): Eukaryota > Fungi > Basidiomycota > Pucciniomycetes > Pucciniales > Melampsoraceae > Melampsora > Melampsora americana. The sequence goes on from JAIFHY010000020.1 coordinate 851,688, forward strand.
TGTAACAAGAAAACTTTATCTAGAATTGTACTCCTCTGCTCTGGAATTAGAGATTCTAAAGGTTGAGGACAGCTTAACTGAATTGGTTGTACTTCCTTTCAGTCTGGTTGTACTTTTTCCCCTCTCTGGTGCTACCCAGTGTAGCGCAGGCTGAGCTGGTGAGGGTAAGAATCACCACTTGTGAGAGTGGATCAAACTCTACAGGTGCGGTGAGCTACCCTTGCCCTTGAAGAGAAGTCCAAAATAGCCACAGAGACAATCAAACAGCTTTCTATCTTCACAATAGGGCAGTTCAAGTTTGAATTAGGAGTAAAACATAAATGAGTCTACCAAAACATCCAGCACATAAATTTATTTTTTTTAAAAAATCTGAGAAAGCCCCATACAAGAAGCAGATGCATGACAGATTGTTTTCCATGATGCTTCAATTTTACAGTCCTGGGAGCACAAAGTGCATAAAATTTTACAGCATTTTGGCCAAACTTGAACTGCCCTAATGTTCTCCTGAAACACTTTATCTATCCTGTAGAAGGATGAGCAAGGTGTGGCAGAGCCTGGCTGTGCATGGTACATGCCTACACAACCTCTATAACCAGAGTTGTGTAAATTTTGTTTTTTTACACTGTGTGGAAATAAGTCCACAACAGGTCTTTACAATTTTGAGAAGGGAGATGGGGTTGTTTTCCAGGAGATGGTACTCAGACCCGGGTTGACACCTTGTAGACTTTTTGGACAATTGACAAGATTGGACTTCTAGAAAAGAATCTTTTGATTGACAGATTGTTGGAAGAAGGAAACTGTACTGGGGTTTGGAGCTGGCCCTGGGTAATAATTTGGCCTTTGACAGTTTGTGATAGTGATAGACAGATAAAAGAGCAATTAAATCAATGTGGCTACACCAGCTCAGCAGCAAAGAAGCAGACCAAATCCTCAACAAAAGCCTCACACACTCCAATACACAAAAAAGAAAACAAAAAATAAACTCAAGCAGATATGATTTTACAAACAGAAGCTCAACTTCATATCAAAATGTCAAGAACAACTCCTTTTTTTACCAATGAACACTTAACTTTTTGCACTCAACACTCAATCACTCAATGAAGAAGAGAAGAAAAAACAGCCACACAAGAACTAACTCCCCTCTTCTTTAAGAAATTCACTTGACTCCCATTATTTAGATTCTAAGCTTTTCCACCCACTCCTTTCACTCCAACCAATTGTTTTAAATTTTACCCAATTGCACTCAAAGTTCAACCTCAATTTTCAAATATCAAACTTGACTCTGTTCCCTTTGTACAGTAAACCCTGTACTGTCCGGTCCTCCGCAAACCGGTAGCCTGCTAAATCCGGTAGCAGAGGTGTCCACTGACTTGGTTCCCAGCCAGATAACCGGTAGCTTGTCATAGATGCTAACCAGTTGACTTATTGCAGATACCGGGTAAAAAAGCAGGGGGGAAAACAATATTTGAATACAAAAAAACGCCAACAAATCATACATTGGGGCAGAAGAAGCTTTCCAAGGTAGTTTGAACCACCCGATTCTCTCTTTCAATCCGTCTCTCTTCCCTAACCTCGTTCAAAACAACTCAAAGTGACCGGACAACACCTGTAGAAGTGCTCGGATCACCTTTTTCAGTCACAATACAAATCACATCAATGAGAGCTTTGGTCTGTTGTTCTAGGGGTAGTTCCAGCTCAATCTTGTCCTCCTCGATCAAAACAGCCTCATCCTCCAAATTCACTGCTGCATCAATCAACTCGGTGTCGGTCAAAACCCTGTGTGTATCATTTTCCGCGTTGAGATTCACCAAATCACTGATGTTCATTGGGTCTTGAACACAAAGAGTAGCAAGATGCAATCTTAATTGGTCTTCTAGTGCACATTTTTCAAGGTCCTTGATTGGATCAGTGCTGTTGTGGGCTTCGAGTGGAAGGATTTTTCCGTTTTGATTGCGAGGTGAAATGATCTTGATATGATTCCAACAATTTTGAATTGTTTCTTCTGATATCTTGTTCCAAGCCATTTGGACCCATTTCATCGCTTGAAGCTGATCAATCTTATAAATGTTTTTGTTATTCCCAACCTCCTCACAATCAATCACATTCTGTAGTTGATAGTTCCAATAGTGTCTTTTGAAAGCTGCGATGATACCAGCATCTAAGGGCTGAATCTTTGAGGTCGCATTTGGTGGTAAGAAGAGGAGAGTGAGATGTGGTAGCTCAGTGGTTGAGACAACATGAGATGGTGCATTGTCCAATATCAATAAGACATTTCGTTTTTGAGCTTTCATCTTGTTGTTCAGTTTGATCAGATACTCCTGTGTTAATAAAGTTGGCCTGTTGTTAAATCAGTTTGCAAGATATTCATGATAGACTCTTACCTGAAAAAGTACACCTGTCATCCAGGCTTTTTTTGTTGCTTTGATAATAGAAATTCAATTGATCTCCAGTCTTCTTATTGAAGCATTGAGGCTTTTCAGCATGTCCAATGAAAAAAAGGAGTGGTTTTTCCGAACCATCAGCATTACAAGTCAATGCAACCGTAATGCGAGTCTTGTCATTTTTTGCTCCTTCAATCTGTTGAGAAGCAATTGTACGGTCAGGGGTAAGGCAGTAGAAAAGCCCAGTTTCGTCCATGTTTAATATGTCCTTGAGAGCAAATTTGTTTGTTGTCTTGATGATCTTGGGTAGACTTTGTTGAATTGCCGCAAAGTCTGCAGAGCCTGATTCACCGTGTCTTCACACTTCAAAACCCGTGTCGTGATTGAAAGCTGTCAAGCCAGCCTTTTGAAAAGCTCGGTCAATCCTGATCAGGAATATTCATTTGATCTGCTAAGGCTTTTGCCGTGGCCTGGATAAGTGGACCAGTCAGGCGGGTTCCGTTGTGTTCACACTGGAAAACCCAGTTGCCAAGGGCAGTGTCATGCTCAGGATGATGAGCCATCCTACGCTGCTTACATGAGAGTTCTGCTGCACCCATTCCCAAATAATTCTCCTTTTTCTTGAGGATATCCGAGATTGTAGTTTGACCAGGTACCTTGACATGATTGAAAGTCTGCTTTGCCCATTTTGCTAGATCTGATTGCTTCATTTTTGGACACTGTGTGTTCTTCTCACACAGCTTCTTCTTCTGATCATTTGTCATGATTCCGGTTTGAAAAGACTTGATTTGAGGCATTGTCAAGAGCTTTGTAGGAGTTGAGAGGTTTTGTTTGATCTTTTTTTTTTGATTTTTTTTTCTCAAATCTCAAATCTGTTAGCCTGTCAAACACCCTACCAAGGGCTTCCACCGAGTGTACCGGATAGTACAGGGTTTACTGTAAGTTCCATCTGCTGTCCTTCTGTTCACCTTTCCCTTTACTATATCTTCCAATATCAATTCTGAACTACGATTGTACCTTGGAAATCCGGTCCTTGGATATCCGTACCCTCCAAAATCTGATTGCTTTTTGATCCACCAAGGTGGTTCCCAGCCAGATATCCGGCAACCTCCATATTCTGGTATCCGGTGCTCAAAAACAAAGAAATCAAATTTCAGAGGTAGGTTTTGTAGGTGGATTTAGCTACAAGGCTAAGATTTTGGAGCAAAAAATAAGCTCAAAGCTGTTTGAACAGTGTTTTCCTTGCGCTCAATTTGATTTTTGTCACCCAATGACCTTCATTTTTGATTGTGAGGTGCAAAAAAAGTGTTTGGATTGGAAAATAATATACGACTTTGTTTGATTGCAAGTGTAGCCATATCTAAAACAAGCCAATAGGACATCTTTGACAATGGGTGTTTGATTGTCCAATTGGCCTTCATTCTCAGACAGACCTGAGAATTGAGTGACATAGTCCGTTTTCCCCTCCTAATTTCTGGCTCAGCAATTTTTTTATTTTTTGTTTTTGTTTTTTTATTTTCTAGAATACGGTCACCTCTGCTATCCGGTACAAAAGCCGTCCACCAAGCATACCGGATTTTGGAGGTATGACTGTGTACTGATTTAAACCTTCTGTTTTTTTCTGTTTCTATTCCTATCTTTTCATGTAATTCCTTTTCTTTGTATGAATTCAATTCAATTTATTTAGTGATATCAACTCAAGTACATTCTCAATTCATATGAGTTTTAATTTCCTTCTCCTTTCACTGGTCTTTCTCTTTTCTATTTTTTAAATTATATCATACTTCAACTATCCCTTTGCTTCCAATACTTTGATTGGTCTTAAATTAAATTCAAGATACTCAATCAGATTTCAACTTCTCTTGTATATGATTTGACTTCTCATGGATTGAATTCCCTTTCCTTCTTTTCTTGCTTTGAATATCTGACTTCTCTTTTGTATATATTAAACTCCTTTTTTCTTTCTTTTAGTTTGATTTATTTTGTTCCTACTTTAAATTTTAAGTCAATCAAAAACCTTGTAATTTAAATTGATCAAAAAGTGACTTGCTACACTTGAATTTTGAAGTTATCAAACCAGAAAAGATTCCTTTCAAGTTGAGCCAGAATTTTAATTTTGAGAATTGGAGTAAACACGAATGAGAACATCGAGTAAAATGTACTGAGTCCAGTCTACATCTGGTGACTCCACCAGGGCAATTGAACATGTCCGTCTTGGCTTCACAGGTGCTCTTCCTTCAAAGTTGTTTCTGAACATCTCAATTTCAATCAACTATCACAAATTTTACCCATTACTTAGTCTTACATCTCAGTTCAACCTCTTTGTTGATGTATCTTTCAAGTTTGTTCCAAGGGGTATCATGGACTTGCCACAATCTTTTGTTTTGATATAGCAGAAGAGACTTGAGATAGATCTGATAGTATCTTGAGGTGTGGGTGCAGAATTCATTGCTACTGGATCCTCTTCAACTTTGACTTTGGATTCCTTGTGGGAAAGAAAATATTCTTTGATGATATCTTCAGTCAAAGAAAAAACTGAGAGATCTCTATTGTGTCTGTTGACTTGATGATCTTTCCTATTGGGATTGTGTTGAATGATGAAAGTGCACCAATTTCTTGCAGATGTTGCAAGCCTTCTTTGATCTTGGAGTAAGTTTCCTCACTTTTTGCAAGAGTCAAAGGCAACAAATGTTCAGTTGATCAATGCATCAACTCCACTGGACAGAAAAAACAAACAAAAGACTTACATAGAAAAGTCACCATCAATGGCAACAACCCTTGTATGAGCCCATCAGTACTTGGTGGTTTCTGATGACACCAAGCTCCAAGCATGTTTAGCTATCCTCATGGCTTGTAGTATATTGATTTTGTAAATCTTGGTACCACACATTCCTTGAAAGAAGGTTTGACTTAAGCAGTTGATGAATCATTTTTCATAGAGAGCTTTGAAGGTTTTGATGCTTCCCACATCACACAGCTGGTTGTGAGAGATGAGGCTTGGCTTGAATTTTTTGAGTGGTCATACTTGAGAGATCCTCCTGGAACACATGTCCAGAAAAGTTATCAACCCATAATAAGATACTTCTCTTGTCCAGCGCACAATCTTGGCCCTGATTGAAAATCCATTCAGCAAGAATTGCGCTGGTCATCCAAGCCTTGCAGCCCCAGTGATAATCAAGTTTAAAAGCCTCAAAACCCCCTTTCCTCTTGAGGGCCTGTGGATGATGTGTGTGTCCAATGAACTTAAGATGTTGCTTGTTGGATCCATCAGCGTTGGGGGTGACTACAATTGTAATGTGTGCTTTCAGCCCTTTCACTTCAGGCTTACCCTCCTTTGCAAGACTACAATCAGGTGGCAGAATGCAAAGCAAGAACATGAATATTGAAGGAAAAGAATGAAACAATAAACTGAGTATGATAGTGGATTAGACCGTACACGTAGAACAATGCAGTTTCATCCATGCTGCATATGTCCAAGATCTGGTAATTGTTGTTGATCTCTTTGACCTATTTTATCTCATCTTCAATCCTTGTAATGTTGAATGAGCCAGCTTTTCCATAATTAGTGTAGAGCTGGATCTTGTGTTGGGTTTTGAATCAACTGAGCCATCTGTCACTCACCTGAAGCCATTGATCTTCAGGGAGGTTGTTTCATGAGCAAAGTCTTTCCATTGAGGTTTGATAAAATTACCTGTAACAATGCATTCTGCTGCACCAGTCATGTCAAGCCATTACTCAAGCATCTCTTTGGTATTGCAATGCTTCACTGGACGCACTCAAAGAGCTGTTTGGGCATTCAGTGGAGCTGTATTTTTGATCATTAGCTTGGACTTTATCCATTGGCGGAGTGTTGGCTCCTTCAAGTTGAGGTCAGGTGAGTGGTGCCTGAAGTACTTGACTGTTTTTCTCCAACTTTCTCAATTTGCCTTGTACAAGTTGATAACCTCAATCTTCTGAGAGATGATGGCCAAGCATAATTTCTTTGAGGTGATCTTGAATTGTTTGTTGAATTGCACTACTGGTGTGAGCCTACTAGCTTCTGTTAGGCTAGTAGTGACACTAAATAAAGGATATAGAAATTCAAATAGCTTCTATTGAACTTGTAGAGATTACAATCTACAAAGTTGAGCAGTACGCTGTTGGGCTCTGAACCTTTACTTGAATTAAGCAAGTAAAGACTTCAGTTAGTTGACCTTTGAACAAAGGTTTTATCCCAGGGATTTTGGGTTAACTATTGCTTATTAAAATAATTAAAGATAACAGCAACTGAGGCGCAGTTCTCAATCCCAAATTGATTTACTTCAAACACAAAAAGATCAATAAGGGAAGTGTTAAAGTCTGTCTTAACAATGGGAACTTTACAAGCTGACTAATGGAGGTTCCCTGCAGGTTTATAGTTTCTTATATCAGGTTAATCCCAAATCTGATATGAGTCTTACTCAAGGACTACTTCCATACACATAATTCCACCGGATGGATATTACAAAAATCACTGATTATGGTTTCAAACCAGAGAGATACAAGGTTGGGTGTGCACACACAACAGTCAACAAGACACAAGGTTGAAGATTCAAGGTTTTTAGAATAAAGCTTTTGAACTTTGTAGAAGTTATACAAAGTTTAACAGTTCTAAGAAGCTGATGTGAGTAATTTGTAAAGTTGTTGAATAATAAGGTGATGATCTTTACAAATGATTGGATCTTCAAGGTCTTTATAGTCTGAAACTTGGAATTTCACTACAGATGTGTTCAGATTGTGGTTTGAAGGTTAGGTTTATCAGAGCAATACTTTTGCTATTGCTTTATAAGTATATCTCAGCTGTTACGTATGTGTTATAGCTGTGAAATATATGTAATTTTTGTTAATAAGAAAGTTGTGTACGTACACACTCTTTCATATCATTTATGCACAAGTTACATATGCAAATTTATATGCAACTTGACTCTTCAGACTGAGTCTTGGGTTGTAATTATTATTATATGTCGCCCATTTATACTATGGTTCAGTACTCAGGGCTGAAATTCTCCACCACTAGAGGAGGTCATACACTCTTTCAAGGTTTATGATCTCTATTTGATGCTCTGTATGCTCTCAGGGTTACTTTAGCATTAGGAACTTTTCTGCTGTTAATCACCTTTCAGAATCAGCTCCTTGATTTTTATATCTTACTAGATATAATTTAATGGTGTTGTTGTTCTTGTCTTTTCCCTTTTTCTCTCTGAGTATCTTAAGAGATTTATTTTCCGCATTAGGAGTAAAAGTTGGTACCATTGTACTTTGTTTTTTGTGAAATTTATTTTCATCAGGAGACTTATACTTTTTTTTATTAATGATACTGGCAAGACTGGATGTTTTATTTCTAGTTCTACAGTTGGTAGAAGCTCCACTGCATAGGGTCCTAGAAGTTTTGAGATAACAACAGGTCTAACAAAAGAATCTCTCAGCTTTCTTGGTCCTTGGATGTTGTTGAAATTTGTTGTTGACAAAAGAACTTGGTCTCCTACTTTAAAAGTGTGTTCTTAATGAGTCTTATCTTATCTTTCATTGTTGTATTATTGTGCTTCTCTGATAGAATTTGCAGCCAATTCTCTTTCTTGTTTTGAATTTATCTCTTGGTAATCAGGGACAATATCCTCTCTCTATCTCAAATGGTGTCTTCTTTGTAGTACTATGGATGCTACTGTTGTAAGCTATTTCTAAAGCGTGTAATAGACTTACCCAATCATGGGTGTAGCCATCTTTGTCTTTGAATTCAAGACCAAAAGCACAGTAACATCTCACCAAATCTTCAAATGATGCTATATTCTCTTCTGCTAATCTATCTGTTTGAGGATGATAAGCTGTAGAGAAAGCCGAGTTAGTACCCATGATTTTGAAAAGACTTTTCCAGAATTCTGATGTGAATTTTGGATGCCAATCACTGATATTTACTTTTGGTAAACCTACCTCAGAGATTAATATTTCCCAAAAGAGTAAAGCAGCGTCCATTGCTGATGATTCCTTATAGCATGGTAGAAATCTAGTGCATCTGGTGATCCTATCCACTATTACTAGGCAAGCATTATAATTGTCAATGCCTGCTGGTGGTATCCTGTCACAGAATCTGTATTGATTACTTGCCACGGGTAAGTTGGTGCTTCAATCTGTTGGACAAGTCCAAACCTCTTACTGGTAACTTTGTTGGCTTTTTGAAACCTATCACAGCTAGCTACATATTCTTCATTATCAAGTTTCCATCTTACCCACCATACTGTAGTATGAATTCTCTCTAAAGTCCTATCCACTGATAAATGGCTGGAAAGGAGTTCATCATGACATACTTTCAGGATATGTTCTTTATGAACAGTTGAGACTAAAACTACTACTGATGTGTCTTTCTCTATGAAGTATAGCAAACATGATTGCAATGAGAATTTTCCTTCTGCGTAATGACCTTTCCATGGAGATTCCAGAGTGGTTGGAAGATCAAGTCTGCTTTCTCTTTGAATAAAATAGTTACAAGTTTTACCGTGTTTGGATCTGATTCATATCTCTCCATGACTTCTTCAAAGAATTTGTCACTCAATTCAGACAGGCTGATGCCCATTATTGGTATATCAATTTCAGTATCTTCAGGGTCCCATTCGGAATTATTATTGTCATTTGGTAACACCATTCTACTCAGACCATCTGCATGATTATGCATTTTTGCTGGTCTGTGACTGATGGTCATATATGGTCTGTGCTCTTGTATTGCTAACATCCATCTCAACATATGTCTGTTGGGTGTTCTGATGTTCATGAGAGATCTCACTCCAGTACAGTCTGTAATCACTTTGAAACACGCCCCATCAAGATAATAGTGCAGTTTCTCCAGGGCCCACACTAGTGCTAAAGCTTCTAGCTGTGGTGAACCGTACCTAGTTTCACTATTTTCAATTGTTGTGATATGAAAACTATTGGTCCTTCTTGAGATTTTCCATTTATCATTTGGACTTGATGTAATAAAGCAACTAATACTCGAAACGGAGCATCTACGTACAATCTGAAAGCTTTGGTGAAGTCTGGTTGCAGTAGGACTGGTGTTTCTGTTAACATTTTCCTAATTTTCTGCCACACTTCTATTATTTGTTTTGTCATTTTGAAAGAGACTCCATTTGATGTCAGTTTATGAAAGCAATTTGCAATTTTACCATAGTCTTCAAGAAAGTTTCTATGGTAACTTGCAAATCCAAGAAAACTTTGAATTTCACTGAGATTTTAGGGTGGAGGTTTCTGTAAGACTGTTGCAGTTGTTTTTTGATCACTTGCAATCCATAGCCCAGATACTAAATGTCCCAAAGCTTTCACTTTGTCAAATCCAAAATTTGACTTTTTTAATGATATTGTCATCCCCATACTTTTGACTTTGTTTAATACAATATCTATTGTTTTGAAATGTTCTTCAAAATTGTCATGAAAAATTATCATGTCATCAATAAAGGTCTTGAGCCATCCTTCTCTCAAATCCTTTCTGGATTCTATGTCCATCCTCCTTTGGAAGAATGCGGGTGCATTTTCAATTCCAAGTAGCATTCTCACGTACTCATATATTCCCATATCACAAATTATTTGGAGAAATTTTCTACTCACAACTTCTACAATGTTTTGATGGAAACTTTCAATACATCCATAATTGTGATGAACTTTGCGTTACCAAGATTCACTAGTACATGATCAGTCCTAGGTAAGGGATACCTATCAGGTTCTGTATATGTGGCAAGAGCTCTAAATTCTCCGCACAATCTAGATTTCTCATTATGCCAGGCAATGACACCGGGTGTTGTCACATCTACCTCTTCAGAGCTGCCTACTTTTTGTATTACACCTAGTCTAAGAATTTCATCCAGATGTTTTTCACTTTCTAATCTGTTTCTAGGACTGGCTTGGTAAGCAGCTTTCCTCAATATTGGAGGATGAGGCTCTTCAATTGTAAGGTTGATTTCCATCGGATTTTTTTCAATGTTCCCTAACTCTTGTGTTCCTAATCCAAATTGATCTTTATATTGGATGATGAGGTGTACAAATTTATCTTTTTTCTTACTTTGTGAGTTTGGGACTAAACTTGGCTTCATTAATTGTTGGCATCAAATTGTCAATCTTTTGACTTGAGATTTTTTTGATTGCAGGGTGTGAATCATGTGTTTTATTGACAATTTCTTTCTTGACTTGTAAACGTGAATGAATTGGTCTTTGAAGTGGTAAACCAGATTTTTTCTTTTTCACATCATTTCCCAAAGTGAAAAATATGTCTTTGCTATGGAATATATCAATTCCCTTCATAGACAAGTGTTCATCTCCTAAGATGAAGTACTTAGTGTTTGAATTGTCCATAGCTACAAATTCAGCTTCAATCCAGATACCCCCTTGTTTGTGAGGAAATAGAACATCAAGTTTGACGATTGCCAGCGGAATTAAATCCCAATGCAACCGGAAAACTTCATGTTGTTAGTGCAAGGCATCAATTTTGCTTTCCAATCTGCTTTAAGGTTCTGTAGATAGTTATTCTTCACCACAGAACATGGTGCTCCACTGTTAAGCAATAGTTTGGCATCTTGACCATTTACTATTACTCTAGTGAGACAGTGAAACCCAATTTTATGTGCTTTACCTGAAGCAGGTTTACATCTGATTAGCTTTGCACCAGAAACATGTTGATTACCCTCTTCAAAAGGTGCAATCAAAGGCATCTCTGCTTCAGCGTGAACTTGTGATATCTCAACGGCACAATTGAAAGTGCTTTCAATGGCGATGATACTTTGATCAACTGAATTTTGAGATTCTGAGTCTGCCGTACTTCTATGGTACTCCACAAATTCCATTGCAGCACTTGCTCCGTCATCATCATATTCTTTTCCATCTTCATCTGCTTCGACTGCATTTATAGCTTTGCCTTTGCCTTTGCATGTTCTCCAAACATGTTTAGGATTCGTGCTACCGCAGTTTTTACACAACTTACTGTTCTTTCTATCAGTTGTAGAAGGTTGAGCTTTTGTACTACTGTTTTGTAGGTCTTTGTTGTAAGTCTTTGACTGAAAATTTTCTTTGACTGAAAATTTGACTTGTACGTCTGGGTTTGTCTAACTGGTGTCAAACCTTTAGCAATATCTCCAAAGGCTCAAATGAAATCTGTCCAATTACTATCTGGAACAATTCTATTTTGGACAGGGATTCTGAATACGCTGGGTAACTTCCAAAGCACTTTTTTGGCTACTTCGGATGAGCTTTCATCTGGTCTAAATGATCTCAATTGCACTTGACTTTCAAGACCCTGCACCTCTTGCACTTGAGCAATTTTTTGCCACTGGTCACACAGACATGACCAGCCTTCTTGCACCTCGTACATGGATGCTCAAAGAAAAGACCTTTGAGTATGATTTCATCCAGCTCAAAGCCTTGTCCAGCTCAGTCTTGCACCAAACCGATTCAGGTGTCTTTTATTTAATGTCCAGGACCACTCCTGGCTCAAGTGGGGGGATTTCAGGTTTGAGTCCTGGAGCTAGGGATTTGGTTGAGGCCATGGCTGGAAGAGAGAGAAACAGAATGAATTCAAAATTTTTGACATGAATAAATTTGAAAGAATCAAAAGAATGAAATTTGAACAAATCAAAAGACACAAGCTTGAAGCATTTCCAAGAACTCAACTTGAAAGATGCAAAAGAACTAAAGTTGGAAGACTTGAAGTGACTGCATTTGAAAGATTTGAAAGACGCAATAAATTGGAAAATTGGAAAGGTCTGGAGTTCAAAGACTTGAAGGAACTAGGTTGAAAGAGTTTAAATCTAAAGAACTAGACTTGGAAGTTGTGAAAGCTTTGGAAGCACTGAGAGAATTGGGTAAAAGTTGAAGGGTGGAGTAGGAGAGAGTGAAGGGGCCAAGGAATGACTGGATTTTGTATTTAGGGTATACACCACCTCAACATTACTGTAACACATGAAGCTATTGGAAACAATCACGTATAATCCTGATTATGCTTTGCTTGCTTGGTCATCTCAGAATCCCTCCCAAAATGAGATGGCTGAGGAAACTTTTGAGAGCCTTATTAGTCACCAATGAAGCCCCAGTTGACCCAGTTACCCTTGGTTCCCGCCAAAAATACAACTGGGTCAACCGGGTCTACTTTGAGAACCCTTATTGAAAGATACTATGAGATCATGTAAGCCACTTGAAATGTTATGCGTAAACCTTCTCAAAACGTATCCCATTTTTCTTGAATGACGGCTCCAAGCTGACACTCAGTAAACACAAGGCATCAAAGTCTAGCACAGACTGGTGTAGCAGCCTAATGGCTCTGAGAATCCCACGGCTCATCTAAAGATCAGGCGCTTGGTCTAGAATGGTCAAGACTTGTTCAGATCTCAAGATATTGTCTATATCTCAGGAGATGGATCTGTGTATACCTTAAAAGCTCCTCAGGGACTTTGTCAACTCACATGGCTAAAGATGAAAGGGGAGCTCAATCAAAAAGATATGTCTAACCAACGTAGATCTCCTCATCACTTCACATCCACTGGCTGCGTCAAACACAGTGCAAGTCAGCAAGGGGTCCCTATGAGATTAGCAGGGGTCAGACATCCCAGGACCAATTTCAGGAAGGGTACATATTGTCTACCTTAGATTCACCAAGTCAAACTCCCCCACTTAACTACTGTTACCTCAGGAATTCTATGGAGGCGGTTCTTTCTTTCACTAGCAAGCTATCTCAACCTTATGATGATAGTGGGCATATGGATTTCTGCTTGAAATCAAACAGGAAGGTTGGCAGTATTTTGGAGAAACTGGGCTCCCAACTTTCTACACAGTGCATGGGGAAGTGCGTGTTTTGCATTTTGAGGCAGTCTGGAAACCTACCTCAAGATTGCTGCACCAGAGTCATTTTGCCTCAAGGCCTTACATGGGATCATGATGGTCGTCTTTGTCGTCCTAGGATGAAAGTTTTTGAATTGCTACTCTGATCCTTGTTCTTTGGTAGGATTTTTCCTTCCCTCCCTTTGAGTTGTCTGCTCTCATACAGTCCTCTCAAGTTATTCCCTCATTTAACCACCTAATATTTGTCTTTGTTTTGATTTATTATTATTGTATTAGCTATCAGTTTCCTTTAGTTCCTAATTTGTTTGCCATTTTTCAATTGTCCAGAGTGACATGGAGATAGCTCTCTGCGGGATGCACATAGGAGAGTACAAGGCAAGAGTGAAATATTCATACCTTTCATTGTTTTCACCTTGTTTCTAATGAACTGTGAGATGTTGGCAAAGGATCTCCATAAAGAGTAATCTTGAATGTTTCCACTGATTGTGTGATTTTTGTACAGGAGTAAATTGAGGTTTAAGCTTTGAAATTTGAAAAATATTGACTTAAATTGGGATCAGGTGGAGAGTTACTGTGGCACATCAAGCTCCGCTTAAAAACCTATGAACTTGAATCTTGAAATGAGATTTGAGAAGTTTGGAATTTGAAATCAGCGAGCTTCATAGATGTCCCAGCATAAAATTGGGCTTTACGCGCGCACACCCAATTGCATTGTACAAGGCTTCAAGTCTTCATGTGCCATTCTTGAAGGCAAGGCCTTCACCCAGTGGACTTATCCATTTCATTTCATTTTGTAATCAGGTATGTATTTTGCCTTGTCCAAAGATTCTTGTAAAAGGGGCCATGCTATATCCCATCCTGATGATACTTCACCAAATTATTCATGATCCACCTTTAACTCCATACATCTCCATGACCTTGTCTCAAACAAATGACTTCCTCAAGAGATTCTTAGCAGTTTGTGATGAGGATGCCCCTAGTCCCACCATGTCATCCTATGTCTCATTTAGATGTATAATTTGAATGGTTTTATGTTAATTTCGTAGACTTGGAAATTTTTGTATGGTCAAAACTCATGTTCTCATACAAAAATTGAGTAAACAAAACGTAAAATACTCAAAGGCTAGTTTTGTGTGCAATGAATCAAGTCGAGGCATTGGTATTATCAATTCATAGCCACAGTTCATAGAAGAAGTACAAAGATTTAGAAACTGAGGGTAATCAAGTATAGATATGTACAAGGCAGTATATCTTGATCCCAGATGTCTCTGGTAAGGAACATCATGAGAGGGCAAGAAAGGAATTATCCAAGATGCATTCCTCGATTTAAAGACTTTCCAAATCTTTCCTATCAAGCAAGTGGAGCCACACATCACTGTAGCAATCTTTGGGTAAGCCTGCGGGCCATTGTGACTTCCCCCCTTCTGGTCAATGGTTTGAGAGAACCAGCCTTGCAGGTTTCCGTCCAGATTGCCCCAGGAACTCTTCTTGCCTCATCCTATGGTATTTTTTGTCAATGTTTTCCACAAGGGATAAAGCCAGGGAGCTACAGCATGCCGGGGTGTGTCTCACTCGATCTTTGTTCAGCACATCCTTGTTGGACTTGTCTGATGAGCAGAGTCTTTTGCCTTTGAAAAGACCACCAAATCTTGCAAAGGGCAAAGTGTCATCCATTTTGCACATCTCCTGTCTTTGTTTTGCAAGCTAGAACAAAGATAGAAAAGGTCAGCCTTTAATTTGTCATGGCAAATCCAAAAAGCCACAACGTACTTGTAATCTTCTTCGTTGTTGGCGGTCACGTCTTTGGTCCCTCTGAAGCACATCTTCATGAGTATCTTCTCATGAACTTCAGGCAGTACTGAATATGTGCTTGCATCAGTTTCATGATGAATTGTGGGTTGTGGTCCACAGCATGATACTCTTGGTAGCTGTAAGCTCTGTTGAATGTGTCTGTGAAGGATGCAAGAACTCTCCAATTCCAGTCCTCTGCCTTTATATCTCCCTTAGCTATGCTCAAACCAATGTAAGGAAGCCCGTATTGCTGAAGTCTACGTTGGCAGTATTGAAGCATACCCAACGCTTCATGTTCCATTTCTTGAAGTTTCCAAGTTGGTTGGAGTTGGTCCTGTCTGATGAGGCTTGGAACACCCTGTCCAAGTGGTGCCATCTTGTATCCTACAGTGAGCTTTGGCATGTTTTCAAGGTCTAAGTGTGTTGGGGATTTTGGGAAGTCTGCTTTAGAGCAACCCACCCCTGCCATCAATTGGAAATGCTTCTGTACCTGATTTGCCTACGCCAAAATGACTGTCAGTTTAACATGATAGTTATCAACTATTGAATCATCTCAGGACTCACTGTTTGTTCATCAGCTTCTTTTACTTGTGGAGTCATTGACTTTTGTTCTTGCCAAAGACTGGGACACTTTGGTTTTTTAAGTGTTTTGTTAGATTTCCTCCACTTTTGCTTTCTTGAGACATGCGTGGCCGGGCTACTTCCCGTACGCCTTCTGGTAGCAGACTGCCCATTGACGTGGATATGCGGAGTTGATTGGGAGGTTGATTGGTGGTTTTCCAGGTTGCACACCGGCATTGATTCTTGCAAGGGAAGTTGGGAAGTGTGATCCACAAAGGTTGTGGATTGGAAAAATGGGGTGTTATCAGAAGAATTTGGTATTCTGGTCTATAATTTACAAAGTAGAGTTCTCAAAACAGATGCAGATCTTTTTGGTGTATAACTATAAGAAATCCAAAGCTACCTACATCAAAATGAACCGCACCCCCTCCCCTCACCTCTTCCTTGTGGTGTCCTGAATGGTCTGAAGTTTGCGCCATGGACATGTGTGATGATTCAGACTGAAAGTTGTTTGTAGAATCACAAAACTTATCCGAGTTTTCTTCATGGGGTGATTCTTGAACTTGGCCCATTGCTTCATGAAATACCCAAGGAGTTTATGTATGTGAGCTGGGACAGGACAATCTGGAAGAAATTTTCTCTATGGCTTCAGCTTGGTCAGAAATCTTCCTCCAATTCTCTTCATCACAAGTTTTCAGCTCCAATATTTGAAGGCGCAAATATTCAGCCACCTGTTAGATATGAGGACTTTAGGCAGGGCTCAACTGTATAAAAACAATGGAAAATGAGTAACATACAACAAGTACATCAGAAGGTTTCTCTTGTACTGCTTGTCATTCAATTGTGATAACTACCTGTCTTTTGACGGCATCATTTATTGCTTTCTTGAAGGCAGAAAATCTGCTGTTGAACTCATTTTCAAGGTCTAGCTCTGGTGCTTTGATCTGCATGAGCTTGCTTTGCTGAGCCAAAAGTTCTGCAGCCTATTGAAGGTAACATTTTTTTGTCAATGAAAGATCAGTTCACAGAAGGGGGACTTGTACACTTACATTGGCAGAAGTCCTTGCTTCTACCGTTGACTCAATCAACTTTAGCATTTCCTCTTGAAAATTTGAAAAATTCTTGGCGTCCCTGGCTTCATCTGAGAAGATAGAAGATCCAACAACAAAGACTCTGCGTTCAAGATTATCTTCAGGCTTCAGAAGGGATTGAGCACCAGCACAACCTGATCAGTGGGCTAGCTCACAAAGATGTGGTAGATGATGGTGAAGAATCAAAGAGTGGAGCCAAGCCTTATCAATTTGCATGTCATTGGTTGAATCCAACTTTTTGGAAAATTGTTCTATGGCATCCTGCGGCTTATGAACAAAGGTTTCAAGTCTTTGCACTATTGTTTTCAGTTCATGAATTTCTGATGTCAGTGGGTTGGCCTCATTATCCATCATAGTTATGTTGTGTGACGCATTGTAATTCACTAGTTCTTGATGTAGAGTCAAAATCTCCTTGCAGAAAAGGTCAGCCATATCCTTGCAATCTTTATCCCTCAACCCCTACATTAATTGTTGCTGAGATTTCAACACAGTTTTGACTTGGTTAAAAATATCCTTGATGATCTCTTGCTCTTTTGCAAGTAGTTTCTAGAAGATAAGTCAAAAGACAAGAGTTCACTTAAAGAAATATTCAGAAGTGTTGACAAGAGAAGGGAAACAAGGGAAGAGATATAGAGTATAGTAACCTCTTTAAATGTCTCCTCAGCTAAAGCCATGCTTGGTGTAGTGGTAGACAGCTCTTTGGATTGATTTGATTTGATCAAACCCAATAGGCCAGACTCAACTTCTTTTGCCTCCATATGATCAATCTTCACATCATTTTTTGCATTCTGCCTTCCATGCCCTCAAGTGCAGAAACAAGAGTTCAAATCTTGTGGGTATCCTGTTTTTCATGAGCTATTTTCCACTCATGTGGAAAAGTCAATGTGAAGTAGATTGGTCAGAAACACTGATACCAATCACAAAACCAAATTCAAAAATGAACCTCTTTTATGGCTTCAATCCCCTCTTTACACTTCTCAAGATCATTGTACCATAAAGGGCCAATGTCTACTCTCTTGCTTTGGACCTGTTGAGACTTTCTCTTAAGTTTTGTTTAAAGTTACATTAATCATAAAATAAGACTGGCCGGGATGCCAGAAGTCTTTGTCAGTTATTTATTGGTCTGTTCCATCTGTGTGAGTATCATACCCATCATCACCTGAGAATACAAAGCATTATGTTAGTGAAGAACATGGGTCCAACAATTGTTTTCTTACTTACTTCATTGTGAGTATCAGTTCAAGCAGGTAATCAAGAAACAAAGGGATATGTTTTGAGAAGGTTTACGCATAACATCTACGTGTTTGAAAGCCCTGGTAAAAGTGCATAATTGTGTGTAATGACGCAAGATATACATGACATACCTAAATTTTATCACCCCTCACACTTGACCAAGCTGATCTTTAAATGAGTCTTGTTGATGCTTTCTTTTTGATACTCCAGTTAAGCATGATCCTGTTCTCTCAAAGCACGTTGAAGTCAGTGTGCTACTAAGCAAGTCTGTGCAAGACTTCAAAGCTTGGTGTTCACTGAGTAGCAGTCCAAAGACAAGAAACACATACACAGCTCTGTTTCCTGAACAAAAGCCAATTTCTTACTTGAACACGGCATGATCCTTCTTGAGCAAATGCTCAGACTTGGTAAAACTGATATTTATATGAGTCTAATTGATATCTTTTGGACCTTCCATCACACATGATTGTGTTCTCTCCCAGTGCATCAAAGTTTCGTTAGATCTATGGACTGAGTATCCGCTCTTAAATGATGATGGGATGCATTTTGGAATTTTGGAGCAAAACCTCTCAAATGGTTTAAATAAATGATATCCTGATTGCCCAGGCATAATTGTGACCTCTCAAAGCACATCAAAGTTGCAGATCTCTGTTTTGTAATTTTTGCGTGTGATCCTCTTGCCTTATCATGACGCCAATAACACGTAAGGCGTACACTACTTTTGACTAAAACCTTCCAAAGGAGGGTTTTTTTTGGAAGGTTTTTGTCTGTATGTGGGTGTGCAAAGTCCATGACGTGTCAAGAAATCATCAGCTGTACGCTACTTTTCCACCTAAACCTTCCAAAGAAGAGTTTTTCCAAAAGGTTCTTCCTGTATCCTGTATGTGTTGCTAGACACATCAGTGAAAAATATGTCCCACCAACCAAGATGTGGCTCAGTCAGTCAAACTGTGTATTCTTCAGGTCAAAAATTGGCTGCGGTGCATGTTTCAAACAAGGAGTTCAGATGAAACGTAATTGTTATGTGATGTATCAATGCCTATTATTGTGCCCTTCAGGTCAGGGCCCAGTTGTGGCTGGTAAGTAGATGAAGACTCTCAACTAACCTTCATCTTTTGGATTGACGCAAGCAGATTACACTTTCCCTGTGCAAAACTCTCACTTCACAACTCAAGCTCCTCTTCACACATCTCTCAAATCTCAATTTCTTCATCATCTCTGATACTGCAATTTGAATCATCCCAAAACCTCCCTTGCCCGCTTTGGACCCTAGCTCATTGCGGCGTAGAATTCGGAAGCTTGCCTTCATTGTTTGCTCAAAAAGAAGCTCAAACAATGTTGCTTACCAAATGCTTGGGCTGAAACAAAAGCTAAGCTCATTGATCATTATGATTTACCTAAGGATTCAACATTCCTTTTCCTAAAGAAGGGGCGTAGATTTGGAGTCCTCTGCCTTAGTCTATCATACAGAACTGTGGTCTGCCTTGACGCTGTAACCCAAGCGTGACAGTACAACCAATGAATCACTATCCAACTCTTATGATGAGTCAAGTAGCACAATTTACCAGCATGCAAAAGCACGTGGGGAAGTTGAAATCAATGGTGCAA
The DNA here is from genome assembly GCA_022264835.1 of Melampsora americana. Classification (NCBI taxonomy): domain Eukaryota; kingdom Fungi; phylum Basidiomycota; class Pucciniomycetes; order Pucciniales; family Melampsoraceae; genus Melampsora; species Melampsora americana. Next base: position 871,180 of record JAIFHY010000020.1, read on the forward strand.
CCTACCTCACAAAGAGACAGGATCAAAAGTTTGGTATAATGTTTGCTGCTGGCTTTTGACCTGGATATGAACATGGGGTAAAGGGAGGTAAGTAAAATAGTAAAGATCCCTCACTTTGCAAATTTTTCCTTTTGCGGAACCTTTTCCAATACTTTTAGGACATTATACCTGGAATGCAGCAACTTTGGCTAATCTGCAAAAGATTGAGACCAATTTGAAACATCAAGGAAATCTTCCTAAGATAGAATCCTTCTTTGCTGAACGCTTTAGTGGCCTATCACTACACACATTTGAGTCAAATTCATCCATTGCTGCTTGAACAAATGCTCCTTCCTGGGCCAATCAATCTTTCTACGTATCCCCAAATGCAAAGGTCTTTGGGTCCAACATTGCCGTGACATGTGATCAGTTTGTCAATAAGAAACATGAAGATAGAGACGCATCAAAATACACATTTGGTTTATTTGGTTTAGTCAATCAAGCCAATGGTCATCTGTACCAGCAAGGCCCCACCGCACCAAGGGGCAACACTCTTGGAGGATGATGTGTTCTGAATGACTATAATTTAGATGTGAACCTTGATGCATTGAATGGAATCATTGATATGTTATGGAATTTGCAAGTCCACCATCAAACCACTGCCTCAAAGACGTTCAACACCAGTGGTGAGCTAGTCACTCCTGAAGATGCTGAAATCACGTGCTTTGGATGCTCTTGTAAGATATCCCAGGCATTGGTGGATCAACTTGATAAAGTGAAAGGCCTGAAAGGCAAGATTTCTGAGGAGGATTGGTCAACTTATGAAAGCTCGCTTCTGACAGATTACAAGGAGCAAGCGCATAAAAAGATGAAAGCACTGGCGATCAAGTATGGGATATGGAGAGATGCTCTCCAAGCTTCATTTTTGCATATTCTCCCATTGTCCTTTTTTGAATTCATTTTCCCCTTGTTTTCCCAGGATTTATTAGATTATTTGTTTTTTGAAATCAGTCAAAGCTTTTGATCCCCGGAGCTCCTTGATTTCTTCCTTTTCTTTGGCCTCTGCAATTTGTTGATAAGTTTCATTTTCAATTTTTAGATCTCTGTGTTACAACCTTACTTCTTACTTGGTGATGTGATTTGTAATTCCAAGAGGAATTCAAGCGCCTTGCAGCATCAGTTTTTTTAAAGTATGAATCACCCAAATTGGACTTAAAATGAGACTCTTTGACCTGTGAGAAGAAGTATAAGCTGCTTATCCTACATATAGCCAGATGAGCAAAATGCACATTCGATATATAGAATAGGTTGAAGATAAGTAGTGAGATCATGTTGGTGTAAGTAACTAAGCTGAGACAAGCAACCATCCACTGTAGAAATGGAAAGAATTCATGTTCCTAGTGTGATGTTGATGGAATACATCTAAATTTGATCTTGGACTTTTGAAACTTTGAACTTACTTCAAAGGTTTGAACTTTGAAGTTTGAAGTTGTGAAACTTTACATCAAAGAAAATGTATAAAACAGGCAAAGTATGGCGCCAAATGGAGTTTCTATGTCCTCAGAAGGAATTTTAGGAGGCATGAAGCTTAGAGTGACAAATTTTGATTATTTGATATCCATCTGATCAATAGTACAAATTTTGTATGATTGGAGCCATTAGAAGGGTGGTATCTGGGTATCACTCTCCAAACAGTATGAACTGAACTTCATCCAGACCTTCATCCAGTGAAAGATCATTGTTGGTCAGATTGGGGTCCTGTAATCATTATGATTACTTATTCACATTGTTAGCATCAAATTTATGTTCAAAGAGCTCAAATATTGATCTGTCAGTCTTTTAAGTATAATTTCTTTCCACTACCCAACAAACAAACAAATTTTTATCAAGTGGTTAAAAAAAGTTTGAAAATCGTCAAGCTTGATTGCACAAGAACTTGCTCAAATCGATGATCAGTGTGGTTGGCTGCTTAACCCCAAAGCACCCATCAGGAGTATCCCAAGCCACTCGCAACAAGCTCATTGACTTGCACCAGTTCCTTTGTTATGGGAGACTTGTACACAACAGTCATTCTGGTGTTTGGCCAACTGTCAGGTCCATGCTTGGCTTTCTTGGCAGCTCAAAGCTCAGACAATCAGATCACTTTGAACCAGCACTGAGCCTTTGAATTGGTCTAAGACCCAGGTTTTGTGATAAATATCTTGTTTATTCGACCCCAGGGATATGTTGTTGACTGGCGCACGTCTTTAAAGTGATACAGAACAAACCTGTTCCCCTGGTGATTATCCCTGGTGGAATAGGATATGTTACCATGTTTCATCATTTGTCCCAGCAATATCTGATGGGGGGAGGTGGTGTTTTGTAAAGCCAAGTAGCCACAGCAACATGCCCACATCCTAACTTCTTCATATGCCGAGCAAGATGCTCATGGGTAACATAGTCCAGGGTCTCTGTTTTTTCCTTCTCATAGTGATAGCTGGTTTCTGCGTGTACATCCATGGTTGTATGTCCATTGAATTTGGCAGTACTACCTCATGGCCCACCACTGGGATCCAAAACTTCAAAACTCTTGTCACAATGGCTTTTGGAAGAGCATAACACAGCATTTTCAAGACAGGTTGTAAGTTCTGCCCCATGATCCATATCCTGGTTATTGTTAGTTCACGTGAATCTACCATTTATTCATCAGTGCAAATTATGGTGTAGTTGGTAAATAAACTAATGAACTGACTAGGATGGTCATTGTTAGGAATCTTTGCAATATGCCATCCAGTCTCTCAAAGGACCATGCAGTCCAGAAAGGAGCAGGCCCAAAGCGTAGGATGCACTGTGGGAGACAAAGTGCCATGGGATGATTGAGTACTATAGGCAGAGATCTATGAAGTTTAGAATATCCCTTTTGATAGCTTCAAAGGTGATGTTAGATGGATCTGACATCATTTTCCGTCACTTCAACTCTCCAAAGAATATTGACTACACTTATAAGATGGAGGACATTGCAGACAAAATCATGATCTGTGAAATTTGTAGCACTGTCTTCTTCATTCAAGACGGAAATGATAGCAGGAATGATCATGACCTGGAAAAGAACTACCCATTTGTCTGCCTTCAATTTACCACCCTTCCACGTGCCTACAGTACTTGGAACCCGTCCAACCCAAGAAGGAAGACAAATCTTCTTTGTGATCTCTTGCAATGCAGCTAGGTTTTGACTTTTATAAAAGAACTGGAAACCAGGATCTCCATAAGCCTCTTTGTTGTCAGAAAGGTTATTGTCCAATGCTTTGTCTTCTGAAAAGCTCTCCGTATCTTCTTGGCTTGTTTGGTCATTATTAGGGGATGTCTCTAAAAATTGTTCACTCTCTAAATTCCCTTTTTCAAGTGCAAACAATAATATGTCATCATCTTCTGCTGATAAGTGTTCCTTAGCTGGAAGTGATGATTTGGAATCTGAAGTGTCTGCCACTGAATTGTCTGCACCAACCATCATACAAACATTGGAGGTTACTGTCTCTGTATCTGAGCCTTTGTCAAGTCTATCATCCATATTCTTCTCGTTGTCAGGAGATTGGAACACAGACTTCATTCCAAATGCGTATGTACCATGATTCTTGAGCAGGCCAAGAAATATGTTGTGCATCCGTTCTACAATGGTGTTTTTGAGAGGATCAAAATAGGGTAGCTTCCATAGCACAGAGTATTGTACACCGTATTCACCAAAAATCACATCCCGTTAATTGACTGTTTTTGCATCCCTCAATTCCAAAGATTGTTTGTGAAGAGTGCGTCTACATCTTCTTAGTTCTCTTGGAATGCTTGCAAGATGTATGTCATCCTTTCCAATCTGACATAGTGAGCAAAGATATTGCTTTGGCAAATGGCTTGCCATTCCCAAAACCTTTTGTATTACAGGAAGATCACAGATAATGGGACCTAGCATAGCGCAGATTATTCTCCCATATGTAGGGTATCTGGGGGTAGAAGAAAATTTGATCCTCTTCCATAGGACCTTCAGTTCGCAAACCGGAGGTGCCAGCACATGATTTATTTGATCTACATTTGGCTCTGAAGGACTGGGTCTCAGGCCAACCAGAAATATGGTCTCCTGTGATGTTCAAATCTGGGGCGGCAAGTTTAAACAGACCAGTGTAATAGTACTCAGGGAGATTTGTTTCAAAGAAGCCTTATTTCCATTGGCGTTAAACCAATTCACGTTCAAGGCAAACACCAGATTTCCGGGAAGGGATGTAAATTTATGTCCATCTACCCCATGAAGCGAGTGCCACATCAAAGCGTGCTGCATGTCTTTCATTTGTAAGCAATCATTTTCAAATTGTTGGTCATCGCAATCCAGGTTGATTCAATAAGCAAGCTAGCCAGTCAGTAAAGGTAACAGTCAAAAAGAGCCAGCATGGTTTTGGAGTGGCCCCATCTAGATCCTCAGCTCCATGGGCAAGGGCTTCTGAACATTCACGACTCCGTGGAGTAAGTCAGGATGTGCAAAACTTGAGTATATCATTATTGTAGTATGGCTTGAAGCATTTGGGACAGCACACTGTTTGGCAAATTTTGGGCTCAACTCTTAGTGCACCCATAAAAGTACTCATAGTCTTTGGCACCATGACATATGAATGATTTTCTTTCTTGGAGTTGATGAAGGACACTGAACCTATCAGATGCAAGCAAAGCCTTGCTGCCTTCATGCTGATGTGTTTGAATAAATGTAAACACGTTATCATGAGAAAGTAAGCTAAGTTGGCAGGATTCCAATGCCAAAATGTTTTGTAATATTCTGGGTTGTAGATGCCTGAAAACCAAATAAACAACCATCGTCAATGATTATGTATTACAAAACTACACGCCTATTCAAGAAATGAAGAGGTAACACACTTGAATCTATGATTGGCCCATCCCATATTGCTTGAAAGTGGCTTTTGGTTGTTTTATGGCTGACTGATGTTCTGTCTAAGTTTGAATAAAGACAGGGCAACGTTTCCTGTGAGAGACATTTTGAGAATCTTGCAATGTTGATGGAGTCTTCATCATACATACAATATTAGGACCATGAATGAAGTAAAAGATGAAGCTAATGTGCGGAAAAAGGTTGACACACCTAAAACATCCAAAGGCAGAGACATCTTTTGTGTTGCGTAAGTGGGGCGCGTTCCAGAGCCCTTGACATGTCTTTTGTAGTTTCTGGGCTTCCATAGGGTTCCATATATGTCTTCTCTGTGCAGGTTTCTATAGGTGTTTGTTGACAGGGTATTAAAGTTGATGTGGTCATCTTGTAAGATGCTGCTTTTCAAATGGATAGGATACAATAAATAGTGTCAAAGTGAGATGTCCAAAACAAGTATGATGCGACTCTTAGTACCTGCATCTTATACAAACTGAAATACAGAGTTGATTGCCCGTTTCAGGAGTCAGAATTTGGTGCTTAACATCTGAAGTAGTTTATAAAAGCTGAGTGGATAAGCCACATGATTAAGGATGGCTTGCATGTACTGAAAACCAAAGGAGAATGAAATTCTGAATTACATAGCTGTGCTACGTGCTGATTGATCAGGCAGGTACGTCACAAAGACCACTCACCAGATTGGCTGAGGCATGGCTTATGCGCTGAGTCTCAATAATCTTGAACAACTGAGTGAGTGCCTAGACATCGGGTCCAAGCATGACCAGACAGCCACTAGCTCATCAAAGCGGTGTGTGGGACGTGAATGGCTTAGTAATATTTCTCTGCTGAGAGATAGGGATGTGCTTAGAGGTTATATAACATGAGGAGATCATTGCCTAAATCATAATTTTTCCACCATTCTTCATCAATTCAGTGTGAAACTATCAATCATGTCCATCCAAAGCAAAACAGATGTAAGGCTCGGAGACATACACGCAGGGCAATGAAGTGGGTCCTACCACTAAAACATTCAAAGACGTCAAAGAAACAAAATGCAGGCAAGATGCCTCTATGTTTTGACCAGGAATTGGACACGCACGTGTCCCTCTTCATCCAAAAGTTCTGGAGAAAATTCTTATGGGAGCCGGCCTGTAATGCGGGGTCAGCAAGCCAACATCCTCCTGTAAATTGACTTGGAGACAAACAAAATGCACATTTATCCCAGGGTGTTCAAGAAAGTTTGCAAAAAGTGTTTCTATGGTGGTGTGTACTACAACTTTCAAGATGAGATGGTGGTCTGATTGTAATTGTGACTAGATCACAGGGCCGAGCTTCCATCTCATAGCTATTTTGTCTTCCAGTGTGTTGATGTGGCTCCTTGAGGAGGCGTATCCAGCCTTATATTGTAAAGTACTAGGATGTATTTTGGCCATTGAATGCTACCTGATCTGAGTATCTACCTCTTCAATGTATCTGTAATTACTGAGACCAGTTTTCATATGTCAATTGTCACACGTGGACAAGATTTAGTCAGTTAGTGACTTGAGTACATGAGTAAGAAATCAGCACCTGTGTCACCATCAACAAGCCACATGTGAGTTGACTGTACAACATGTAATACGATCAACTGAAAGCCGTATTTTGGCCTCAGCGCAGCATCTGGTGCGCAACTATACAACACCACAAGTCATTTTTAGCAAGGCAAACCCTTGCCAATTTTTTTCAGCAATACACATGGTATTATGCACTTATATTTCACTTTAATCCCATTGAAAATTACAACTTGGGGTTGAAGTCAGAACTCAGAGCACTCAGAGCAATCTGAGAGGGCATCAGAGCAATCTGACAAGCCATCAGATTGCTCTGAGTGCTCATCACAGTGATCTGGGAGGCCTCCCAGATTGCTCTGGGGGACTTAACGTTATCCTGCTTCAACCTCCCTGTATGTAGACTAGGTCATCCATCTCAAAACATCTAACTGCAATACTGTACTTCTTTGGTACGAGATCAATGTCTTCAATAAACGTTTTACAAATTCAAGCGTAAACTTCACAGAGCAAACTTCACAATGCGTAATATTCAGAACCAACTATGTACAATCCAATCTGATTCATCACTCAATTAACTTCTTGAGTTCAGACATACAATTGTGATACAATACAACCTAAAAGATTGAACCTTGAATGACATATCCGCTTTCAACCAACTTACTTTATTTGATGTCTCTTCTTATATACCATAGCCGGTTCAAGCTATTATCAAGGCCATATGTAAGCCCATGTCAACATGTCATTCATCTAATTTCATTTGAATATAGCCGAGTGTTTGTACATAGATATCAAACCAATAACTTGCACATCCCGCTTCATTTCAAAAAGTTGTAAGAAAACCACCGCAGGACTACCTGTCCAGCTACGTAGAGCAGTCTATACAGCATTGCTGTACAGCTGCTCTAGACAGTGCTATACCCTATCGCTCACTATTGCCGCCAGATTATCCTCAAAATTGCCAAAAAGGATCAAAGTCCCCTTATACATACCTGCGGTACAGCACGTATGTCCTGTCCGGCCCAAAGCTTCAGCTCCAAGACCTGAGCTCCCTCACGCCGACGTCATCTGCAACTTGTTCAAACACTTGATCTCAATATAATTTTGACTTAAGCAACTCAATCAAACCTCAACTTGTTCCACTCGAACCGACCAACAGTTCTTGTTTTGATAAAAAATCGGAAATCAATCTTTTCATTAGACCAACAAGCGCTTTCACCTCTGACCGGATTCAGAGCTCTGATAGCCTTGGGACCTTTGAGAATTACAACCGGGTTTTTAACTCACTTTTCTGGTTGAACTGAGCTGAACAATCACAAATCCAACTGCACCCACCTCATCAACACCACTGCAAACTATTCACATCAACATGCCCAAGCTGCCAAAAGATCAGAAGCACATATCCAACAAAAAACCCAAGCAAGATCCTACCAAATCCAACCGGCATCACATTCCTCATGATCGAGCAGTCAATCTCCTCCAGAGCCTTGGGTACAGCATTGGAACAGCTCAACCAGCTGAAGCTTCTAGAGATGACAAAGTAGGTACAGATCATGGCAATGATCATGATCTGAATTACAACCCTCAAGATGATCCTCCAATCCCACTCCTTGATAGCGCGGCCAAAAGCCTAGCTCAGGCTGCACGAGCACAGTTCTACGCTCAAAAACAACTAGAGTTTGAACACCAATGGATCAATCTTGTGGCCCCTGTCACTGCGGTATTCCTCGAGCGTCAACATGCAACTCAGAATTGGACAACCAGCTTTTCATACCTAGCCAATCAACCTGAGTGTATTTGCAATCATCACAACAGTTGACCAATTGACCTCATCAATATGTATGGTGCGTAGTTACTATTGTTTTTGGTATCACTTGTTTTGTCTTCTGATTTTTTGCTCTTCATCTGTCTTTCCTTATCACTTGAATCACCAGGTCAAATCAGCAGTTACCAATTCACCTTTTGCAAGTGCTGGCCCAATGTCATTCGACTTCTCTATGCAGGGTACTTTGCTAGTTCTCCAACCAAACCGCACACAGCTTTTGCTATTCCTCTTGTTCAATTCCATCACCGGCTTTGGCAGACCTCAGCCCTTTCAACAAGTGCTTTTATTGATGCTCTTGTAGCCTTTCTTGACAATCAATCAGCTTCACCCCTATATGGCCGGCTTTGGAATGGAAAGACAACCAAGCGTGAACTCAGAAAACCTTTGACACAATCAATTGACCTTTATCGACAGATCTTATGTCATCAGGAACTACTTTACATAGAAGGACTTGATTCTAGTTCCCTTGACATATACACTCAGAAATGTGCTTGTTTCTTTGGACCCAGAGAAGGCAAAATCAAGATCAAAATCAAGATCTCACCCAAAGAACCCAAAGTAATCATATGTGGTGAGGGCAACTTTCAACAACAACACTACTCTTATGCCAGCAGGGACAACCCAGCAGAGGACGAATACTCCTCTTCCTTCCTTCTACCCTCACAAATCTCAAAAGTTGCTGAATTGGTTAAGAAGACATCTGCAAAAGGCAGTGATATGAAGGTGTGCTGTATTGCATATTACATGATATACAATTTCACAAAACTGATGTTTTTTTATCATTCAGACCGCATGCTTGGACTCTCACACAGCAGCAAATGACACGCGTAACAGTGCCACCTGGAGGAGATTGTGTGACAATAACGGACTTTTTGCTTTTCCCTGTTGGCATGACATAATTCTGAAGATGGCAAACCTTTATGAGGAGTCCAAAAAGTAAGTGTTCATTTATATCTTGATTTTGGAAATATTGGCCAATTAATCCCAATATGTAGGCTGCATTATCCAGTCAGCATACTGCAACATTTCCTAGAAAAACTACCAGATATCATGTTTGATGTTCTCTACAGTATCGGGTGTCACCTTGATGCTCACATCAAGAAGGCAAGATCTTTCTCCCTCAATCCACAAGTTATCTTACTCTGTTTTGCCCTGCTAACCCTCTTTTCCTTTTTTTGGAGCCAGTGGGGTCTCTTACCAGATTTGCAGACTCGATTGATATTTGGTACTGCTGTGTTTCATGCTTATGTGCATGAATAGGCATGCCAGATAGTGTATAATCCCCAATACAACAACTATTGGGGATTATCTGATGGCGAAGGTCTGGAGAGACTGTGGTCATTCCTATCAGCACTAGTTGCAGTGCTTCGGACTTCTACCCGGTTGCACCGGTTGTGGGCACTGCACTGGCACTGCGACTTTTACAATGGAGAGCTGAAATCAAAAAGTGGTCAGTTGTTTCATTCAACATTTCTCTTTCTCGATTACTAACTTGTACAACACCTACAGCGCAATGGCTCCTTAGCAAGCTCAACAACGCACTGCAGGTCAAAGACAATTCAAGCAAAGGGCTCTCTGACTTGTATAGTCAACACAACCCTCACGATCATGATCAAGAGTTTTATTCCGCCAAGTTTCTCAAGGAGCAATGGACACTTGAAAGGAATGCCCATGCTAGCAAGAAGCAAGCAAAAGAGAAACAACAACTTGAACTTGGAAGGCTTCTCTGTTTAGAAGAAGAGATCCGGGAGCTTTGGTATTTGAAAATGTGATTTATTCATATGTCAATTGCTGTTTATGTTAATAATTGCTTTATATTTTACAGGAATACTCCTGTGAACACTCTTGCTGCTGAGCACAAGCTATCACGCACAAGAAGGCTGAATGAGACTCAAGAAAAGATCACAGCTCAGCAAAAAAAAGTGGGAGCCAAGCCTGTGGTTGCTTTTATGAGTTGTAAGTGTAGATTCCAGCTTGGGTTTACAGTTACATGATATGTGTGACTGACTTTTAATCTCAGGCCCAGAGCATGATGGTCTATTGATGGTCTGGTACTGCATGCATGAGGTTTGATCTAGGCGAATTGCAATCCTCAAGGAGAAGATACCACCCAACCAGTCACAAGCTCAAGGTCGCAACTCTAATCTTGGTATGTATTGATTTTATGTCAACGATATCTTTGTGAGCTGTACTAGTTTAATGTAACTATAGGTGTTACTGGAAATACCACTGTTCTCACAGCCATACAAAAGCATGCTGTTGCACTCACCAAGGCCGTTGATCAGTATCAAGAACAACTCAACGTTTTTCGTACAAAGTTTCCCAATAGGCCTGCATATCCACCTGATATCAACTATGCTACCATCTTCAATATCCAGGCAGACGATCCTTTCTGGAGTGAAGGCCTCTTCACTAACCACAAAAATCCATGGGCAATTGATCCAAAAACACAGTACGGCATGCGGCAACTTTCATACTTTGATTGGTCACAAGACAAAATACGTAGGATTGGATGGGAAGTTTGGCGTGAGATGTGATGGATTCTCAGCACTTGCAGCAAATTGTCTCTTCTGCAAAGTATGTTGCAGCCAGGCTTACCTAATGCCCAAAATGTTGAACGTTTCCTTACCCATCCAACCCTGAGCCGACTCAACCCTCATTCTTGCCATATTGCGGTCATAAATCTCCTTCACACTTGATTGATATGACTCCTTCACCATGCAAGGAAGTCCACTGCCAAGTTTCAACTTGTGGTCCATGGAACTGAGTCTCAAGCTGGCAACCATGGTCTTTTAGAGAAATGGGAAGAGCTTGAAAGGTTTGTTTCTAGTATTGGTGAAAAAGGAATGTCAATGATTCCAGGATGCTTTTCATTGGTGGAAAAATTTTGGCCTGTGGAAGGAGAAGAAGTTGTTGAATTTGTTGAGAATCAACAAGATTTGGTGGTCATTGAGGAAGAAGGGGAGGAAGATGACAAAGAGGAACAGATTGTTACTCAAACTGTATTGAGTGCCAATGAGAGAGCATTGGATTCAGCCCTTGATAGATTGACATTATATGATGTTACGGAAGATGTTGTGAATTAAAATATGTATCTAGTTATTTGAATGTTTGTATGGGATCCTCAAAGAAGAATGTTGCAAAATAAAATCCAATCTTATATATATTTTGATTATGTGCTAGGAGGATTAATTTGAGTAAATTATAATCTTTTTGGGGGTAAATTATAATCTTATATAGATTTGTATGCTTTTCAGGCATTCATCAATGTGAAACACAATCAGATTCAAGAAAATCTCATGACACAAGAACCAATATTCAACAGACTATAGTAGGCAAAATGCTGTAAAATTTTATGCACTTTGCGCTCCCAGGACTGTAAAATTTGAGCATCATGGAAAACAATCTGTCATGCATCTGCTTCTTGGATGGGGCTTCCTCAGACTTTTTTAAAAAAATAAATTTATGTGCTGGATGTTTTGGTAGACTCATTTATGTTTTACTGCTATTTCAAACTTGAACTGCCCTAGTATCATAAGTGTGCATTTTAAATTTTCACCTATAACCTGGCTTCTTGAATTTCAGAGAGTGTTTGTAGGACTTTATGCAATAAGTCGATATGTTTAATTTATTCAATAACATCAGACACCAATAAAGAATCAAGTCTTCAAGTAAAACACACCTGTGGTGCGGGAGTGCTGATTGGTAGAGCCTCATGTGGACAAATTGATACCTGTACGCGTGATAAGTGGTTTGTTGTGATATCATTAGAAATCCCCAATGTTGGCGGAGAGTTTGAGCCTACCACAGACCTTTCTGGATAGAAAACAAAAATGTTATCATGAATTGTGTCCTTGCATGTCACTAAGAAGCACGGGAAAGACATGTGGGGCTCTGTAGATTTCCACACAAGGAACAGGTGTGATTAGATGAAAAATTCAGAAAGCCCCTGTGAAAGCAGAAAAAATGAGCCCTTTCTCAAGGAATATGGATTACAATTGGAAATGTTATCAAGGATTATGTCCTTGCAAGTCAGTGTGCAGAAATAGTGCAATTTTTGAAGACATGTGTGGCTCTAAAGATTGCCACACATGTCATGAGGGTGACTGAATGGTACAATCAGAAAGCCTCAGGAAAGGCGCAAAAAATGAGCCCTTAGTGAAGACTTTTGGATCAAAACTGTAAAAGTTATAAAAAATCTCATCATTTCTAATAACATGAGTGACACAAAGCTGTAACATGTAGGTACCACACAACTCATCATTTTGAGTCAGAATGATGAGATTTTTTATAACTATTACAGTTTTCATCCAAAAGTCTTCACTAAGGGCTCATGTTTTGCACCTTTCCTGAGGCTTTCTGATTGTACCATCCAGTCACCCTCATGACACATGTGACAATCTCTAGAGCCACACATGTCTTCGAAAATTGCACTATTTCTGCACGCTGACTTGCAAGGACATAATCCTTAAAAACATTTCAAATTGTAATCCATATTCCTTGAGAAAGGGCTCATTTTTTCCGCTTTCACAGGGGCTTTCTGAATTTTCCATTCAATCGCACCTGTTCCTTGTGTGGAAATCTACAGAGCCCCACATGTCTTTCCCACGCATCTTAGTGACATGCAAGGACACAATTCATGATAACTTTTTTGTTTTCTATCCAGAAAGGTCTGTGGTAGGCTCAAACTCTCCGCCAACATTGGGGCTTTCTGATGATCTCACAACAAACCACTTATCACGTGTACAGGTATCAATGTGTCCACCCAAGGCTTCTCCAATCAGCACTCCCGCACCACAGGTGTGTTTTCAAGGACACAATTTGTAACAACTTTTGGAAGTCCCGTCAAAAAAGGCCAGTGGTAGGCCCAAACCTCCTGCCAATGTTAGGGCTACAATAAGCTACCATAACATCCCAGACATCATGTATCCAACAATCTACATAGCCATATTGGTCCTCCCATCCGCAGTGACTTGCAAGGACATGATTGCTCATAACTTTAAGTTTGGCATTTTTTGTCCAAATGGCTGAAGTAAAAATTGAAATCCTTCAGTAATATTAGGCATTTCTGATAATACCATCAAACAACACCTCTGTATGTGTGCACATATATAACCACATGTGTCTTGGCTGTCTTGACTGCTCAGTAATCTTACTAATATGGTTTGTTTTCACTGAGGTATTTGGTAACTCAAATTCAAAATCACTCTAGTGTTTCAAATTGACCAGCTCACCATTGCCCAATCAATGGTGTTGTTAAGCAAGTTCTTCATGAGTCATGAAAGACCTCGTAGTTGCAGTTTATGACATATTGGTTATAAGTTTCCAATCTGTTATACACGTCCTAACATAATCTTCAAGTTCCTAACCCTGATTACCCCACAGATAATTAGGGTTGGTTAAAAAATCATTGCCAAATTTCAAATTCTACGTTGTTGCTCAAACACTCACCACACAACCTTCAAGAGACAACCTACAAGTGCTCTTCAAGAGTTTTTTCTCCCACCTGTTACCAACCAACAATGGACTCACATTCAAACCAGACATCCCATCCCAATCTCTCTCAACTTGCCTATAGTCAACACGACTGGCCTGATTACTCGTATGCAACCAATATGGTCAATAACAGCTTAAACCAGCACCATCAGTTCACACAGCCCCTAAATCACAGCTACAATGGGCACCAACCTTCAAATACTTCTGCCGATTTCCCCGCACAGTCTACGTCTCACTCTCAGGCTTCACACCACCAGGGTACACCTACATACTATTCACGCAGTGCAGCACCTTACTTGCAAGTTGATGTGGGTGCAAACTCATACCATGCCAAAGGTATGTATAGGCATCAAGACCCCCACCAAGAGTCTCAACTACCACATTCAACTTCAACTTCTACCATACAAGGATCAACTGCACGCGGTGGATACCCAAATGTCTCTATTTGTGCGCGAGGTCAAGGTTGTGGGCATGGCATAACTCAAGCTCAACATCATTTGATTTTAGAAACCACATCAAGCCAGCCATCTTTGAAACAGCTCCTTCATGAGTTCCTTCCCAAATCACTTGTCATGATGCTTCCAGAAACTACGTAGAAAGTCACTCCTGAGGTTGCCATGGAACTCAAAGAACTCATGAAGAAAGCAGCCTTAAAGCAAACCTCAGCTGCCAAGATGCGAGTTGTGGCCAAAAAATACAGTGAAAAAAAATCTTGAAAGCTGATGGCACTTTCTTTATGGCATTAGAAGAAGATCTTGAGATGATCAGAGTTATATATTGCATCCTTAGACGCATATCTCCAGAGCAGGCTGCAAGGCATATGTAAGCTTACAATGTTTGTTTTGAAGGGATGTTTTCTTCTGAAGTATTTAATTCTGACATTGCTTAAAAGTGGTGAATTCAGGGCAATGCAAGATGCGACCCTTTGGAATGGTTTGCAAGCAAGCCCTGAAGGGCAGGACGTGTATCAAACACGCAAGCTCCTTGTAATTTGACTCTTCTATCCTACTGAGATCACAATTATTTACAATTATACCACATACATCATGGAATCACAGGTTCAGTGCACAGTGTGCTCTCTGACTTATGGGACAAGAAGACAGTCGACAAAAAGCTTACCTACCGGCAGTATGTTTGTAAATCAAAACACATCCCTTTGGTTTTGTTGTCTGGATCCAATGGACAAACCAAGTCATACCAACCTACCGAGGATTTGTCTGACTCAGTACAACCTACTCACACTGGTGGAGATAACTGGGTAGCTTTCGGCAGATCGCTTGCAACTGCTCACAAAACCGCCAAACTATGGCTTGCAGACACTCAAGTACAGGTATGTCTTTTTGAACGCTCATCTTTCAAGATCATCAAATTACGCATTCTATACAAATTTGTTTCATAATTACCATGAAGGCAAAAAGGATTGCACAACTCACCCACAGTACCATCATAATCCTGTGGGTATCATCATTCCTGGGACCAAATTTGTTCCAGATGTTTGGTGGCTCTCTGAGGGGCCTAACTTGGCTAAAACTCCACCAGGATAGGTATGGAGTTGCAAATTACAACTCTGAGTTCCAGAGTTTCTGCACCGGAGTTGCAGTTGAAAATCTTAACACACCTGGAATCAAGGCTAAGAAATCAATCACATACCCCAAACAAGACCAGGCTTGCACAGCATTGAAGGACCTTCTCAGTAACTAATCTCATCTGGGTAGGTATTGAGCTATCTTGACTCATCTGAGATCGGGACCCCTCACAACTGCAGAAAATATATTTCCAATGCAAAACTACAGCTGGCCATGGGTGAATTGTGAGGGGCAACTGCTTCACTGGGGTTCAGAAATTGTGCTACATCCAGGAGCTACAACTCAGTTGAGCTGTGTAACTCAACAAAGCAAGAATCTTACAGATAAACAAAGCAATTGTATCTCAACAGATATCGCCCAAGGACGTTTTGAGTTAGCTGAGGTACCAAAGGATTCTTCCAATCTGAAGCCACGGGCTTCTAAGAAAAGAAAGTGCGAACGGATCAATTGTTGAAGAGAGTAATGAGGAGGATGAAAATGACCAGGAGGAAGATCATAATGATAATGACAATGATTGAGATGTTTCAGGAGTTATTTTGTTTCCATTCTTACTATCTTTGTTCATATTTCTACTATGTTTATTGGAGGAATGCACATCATGTTCATTTGTTCATTATCCTTCTTCAAATGCTATTGTGCATCAAATTGAAGTCTTGTCTCATCTCATCTTCTCCTTAGAAGCAAAAACCTTGAAAATTTCATATTTTCTGTCATTTGATCCTTGAGTGAATACAACACAATAAACAGAAATGATTAAAGGTATTAACAGTCTTATCACTAACAGGCTTATGAGAACGTGAATAAAGCAAATGAGACATAAGACAAGACAGAATAGAATCTAACTTGAGATCAATCCTACATCTGAATTCCTTCATGATCAGTACTAAAATACATTGATAACTTGAATAAAACAAAAAAAGCATCTACTCTCTTGCCTTGTCTACAGCCAAACTTACTACAACTAAAACAAATATTGAGAAACCATGGGGTGGATGTGCTTGAGATGAATATTGACAATAATTCAGATCGATTGCATATGAAGTAACCATGGTTGTATCAGTTGAAGTCTAAGTGGTAAGATTTGATTTAGGACAATCTTGTTTATCATTTTGTTTATTGATTGGTTTACCTAAGAAGCCAAAATAACAATATCCAGGATCTGATCAGCGATATGTATCAGGTCTACAAATCCAAAGCATAGACTTACTCATCAGATGAGTCACACTCTCCATAGATAGCACTTGAACAGCTATTAGACTTGATTTAGGATGGTTTTCTTCATCATTTCGTTGATTTATTGGTTTACACAACAAGCAGGAAAGACATTGGGTATTTCATCAGCAATATGTATCAGGTCCACAAATCCAAAGCGACGACCCACTCATCAGATAAGCCACACTCTTCAAGGACACTAGTTAACAATTAAACTTTGCTAAGATCCTTCATCACCTTGAGCATGGATTCTTTGCTCCATTGGGAACCGGAAAGTTTGAGGTTTCCAAACATCTTCACAATTCTTTTGGAGATAGATCTTGGGGACTCGCCGGGTCTTGCCTTGACCGTGGTTGGATCTGGCCACTTTGGAAGGTGATTTGACCAGAATGATCATCATGAAAAGAGTGATAAGGGGCAGGTGGCCAAAGCTCATATGGTGTGAACTTGTTGGTGACGGCGACAAGGTGAGCAAAGTTGATGTGGTGAGGTGATTGAAGTTGATGTGGTGAGATCTGTTCTGATCAGGTCCCCATGATGAAGCTGTGTGACTCAAGTCAGTTACCCGCTTCGGACCGGACATACGTGCTGTACCGGGGGTATGTATAAGGGTACTTTGATCCTTTTCGGCAATTTTGAGGATAATCTGGGGGCAATAGTGAGCAATAGAGCATACCACTGTCTAGAGCAGCTGTACAGCGATGCTGTATAGACTGATCTACATAGCTGGACAGGTAGTCCTCCGGTGAAGAAAACTTGCAAAACCAGCACATACAATCAACAATCTGTAGAACAGAAAAATGAGAAAACAAATTCTCATTTCCAAAGGGCTGTAATAAAAGTAGTAGGACTAGCACATAAAATCTGAAATTTGTACAACCAGAAAAAAAAAGAAAAAAAGCACCTCTTGGTTGACCTTAAGGTTTTACTTATGTAGAAAACTAATCAGAGTCTTGAGAGTGTTCATCTTTATTGAAATATTCCTCTTCATCAGATTCATCATCTTCAACAAACCCACATTGCTGTTTAGAATTTGTATTACCGTTACCTTTAGCCAAAGCTTTAAGTTTCTTTCAGATACTTCCATTTTTTCCCAGTTTGTTGGTCTTGATTCACAATTGAATTTTTGTGGTCTTTGTTGCGTTTATTTGATTGGCCTTGACCCAACCCAGAGCAATGATGTTGATTGCGCTTTTTGGATTGATTTTGAGTAGGGGCAGGTCCATTGTTGGAATTGCCTTGGAATTGCTAAAATGCTGGGATTGGTCCAATGATAAATCTCTTGTTTTCAATGTTGTCCAGCCAGCACTTGACTACTGTGGCCCTAGCTCCACGATGGCCTTTCTCCATATCTGATTTCTTGAGAAGGCTGCCTTTGCCTTGTACTATCCGGATTGGCCAAGCCTTGCTCTTGATTTTGGCTTTGGGGTTGTTCTTCTTTGGGAAGATGCACTTTGGCATATGGGTATCTACCAAAAAAGGAAAAAACCATCCATATAAAGGAAGAGTGAGAATTAGCAGGCTTATTATTTGCACAAACAGACAATTCAATTGACTGACCAACTAGTTCATTCAAAAGCCTGCCCAGCCTAGTTCTATGTTCATCACTTGGTTGCTATACCTTGCTGCCTTCAATGATTTCGGCAGCTTTTTTCCCGTGGACATATGAAGCAAGATTTCCGGGTATCTTCATGTTGGTTGGGGCCCATTTGGCAAACAGTGTATTATTTGAATAAGTCTGAGACCAGCCCTTGGTGTCACTGCCGCTGGCAGCTGTAGCATAGTAGGTGCTCTGGTAACGCTGACAGAAAACAAAGAACTGTTCAAAGGTGGTATCAATTGTGGTCAGTAATTGAAATAAATAAAGAATGAAGGAGGGAATAAACAGAAGGAAGAGGTTGGAGACTAAAGTACAGTAAGGAACAAGCATATCAAGTCTAGAGAGATGAGAATGAGAAACAGTGAGACTCACATCATAATGAGCTTTTTTCAAAGCCGCTAATGAGTTCTTTTGAGGTGTAGCCATTGACTGAGTACGTTCAGGCTTTTCATGACACAAGTGAACCTTTTCCACATCCACAAGCCTCTTGAAAATAGGCTGATACTTTAATTCCTCAGCTTCAGTGAGTGGATGGACCTGAGGAGCTGCTGTTGATTCATCAATATTAGTAAAGGTGGGATTATTGTTGTCTTCAAAGTTGGTATTGTCAATGGTAGCAGGTAGATTTTATAGATTGGGTAGGTTGGCTAAAGCAAAGAAGTATGGGTTTTGGAAGACATCTTTCTCCTCTTCAGTGAGGCCTTTCCGGAGGTTTGCGGCCTTACAGTTACAAGCAGCCCACTCAGGCAAGTCACCTTTCTTGGGTACTGTGTTTTATTATTAATCAATTGCTAGTTAGCCTAACTCAAGAGGAAATTAAAAAAAATTGAATCACATACATGGTTCCTCCAAAGCCGGAATACCAAAAGCTAGGAAGCAAAACCAGGGATTGAAATGAGCCTTTTTAGCTCCTTCACCCCTATATCACATGCAAAGGAAGAATTGGATAAGAATTAGAAAACAATTGCTTAATTCAATTTGTAACTTACACAAGGTTCCAGACCACCACCTCATGAAGACCTCCCATCAAAGCCGCCATAAGCATCTGCTTATTGTAATCCAAGCGGATACTCTTGACTACTGCTTGAATCTCACTTGATGCCCTAGTCCCCTTTGGAGTTTGTTTTGCATTTGCTTCACGGAATCCCACCAAATTCCACTCATCAAGATGCTCATGAAAGGTATCAAGGTCTAATCCAGGAAAGTGTGAGATAAAAGTTGTGGGTTTTTTTGATGGCACTTGTTCATCTTCATTATGAGTTGGTTGATCTTGAACACTGCCATTTGGAATGGCAAGGTTACAAGTGTCGTCATCTTCATTGTTCAAAGTATTGTTGTTGGTCCCATTGAGAGTATTGATACTGTTCAATGGGTTTGACAGAGAATGTGTATTGGTACCTTGACTGTGTGACTTTTTGGTTTTGGCGGGTTGTTTTGCCGGAGGTTTAGTTACATTGCTGGCAGCTGCTTGGGTAGACCTGCTTGAGGTTGGGTTAGATCGAGTGCTTCGAGTGTTTGTAGGCATGTCTTGCACAATTGAGGAGGGAAAAATGGATAGAAGTTGATGGATAGGGTGATTCAGGATGAGTTGATGGAGGATTCAATTTTGAAGTACAAGTAGAGCCAGAAAAGATACAACACCAGTTTACTCGGCCGACCCCGGGACTGGTAAACTGATTGTATACAGTTGCTACATAGTTTGTTTCAAAGGTCACAAACTCCTGCAATCCTCTATTCTCATTTCATCTCTATCAGCATGAGATCTTGCAATCTCAAACCCGAGGAGTGTGGTCATTTGATTGGTCTTCATGAGGGTGGTCTCAGCAGGACACAGATAGCTGAACGCTTACAGCGCCCACAATCAACAATTGCTACGGTCATCCAGAAGTATAGAACAACTCATACTTTAGCACCTACCAAGCCTCCTGGAAGACCGAAAAAACTTTCAAGTCAAAACATTCAGGATTTAGAGACAGAAGTCAAAGCAAATCGGCATGCTTCAGTTGCAAAAATTGTTTCAAAACTCGACTTTGAAGTTGGTTGAACAACCGCAAACTCTGCTTTACACAAAATTGGCTACAACTCTTGAGTTCCAGCTTGTAAGCCATTCCTCAAGCCCGACCACATCAACAAGCGACTTCAATTTGCACTTACCTATCAACATTTGACAGAGAAAGACTGGAATGAAATTATCTGGACTGATGAGTGTTCATTTTAGGTTGGGAAAAGCTCAGAGAAGATTTGAGTCTGGCGCAAGTGTAAAGAAAAATACAAAAATGAATGTCTTGTTCCAACTTTCAAGAGTGGTCGCACATCTGTGATGATATGGGGCGGATTTGCGAACACCAAGAAACTGCGCCTCATCTTTATGGAGCCGGGAAAACAAAATGCAATTGACTTTGTCAAACAAGTCTATGAAGGCAGTGTTGCCCCTTTCCTTGCCTCTGGTATCAGCTCTGAAAATTACATATGGATGGAAGATGGTGCCCCAGTTCACACAAGCAAAGTTGGAAAGAATTGGCAAGTGAACCATTCCATCTCAAAGCTTGATTGGCCTGCCAATACCCCTGACCTCAAAACAATCAAGAAAATCTGGCGAGAGATGAAGCATAAAATTTCAAAAGAATATCAAATCAAATCAGCAGAAGAGATGCACTTGGCTTTGGAACACAAGTGGAAACTATTGGAGAAGATTGACTTCTCTTGCTGGTAGAATCTATGCCTCATTGCATCCAGGCTGTGCTGGAAGCAGATGGTGGTAACACTCGGTGGTGATATCTTTGGTAAATCTCTTCTATTGCCCTCTCTTATTCAATCAAGTTTCTGACTTGATCCCTTATCCATACTTGATCTCTGTAGGTCTCTCCTATTTGTTTGTACTTGGTCATCTCTCTTATGTATTCATACTTGGCTCATTCAAGATATCAAACCAAATGACCAAATCATATTCAATCTGATAGTGTTCATGCACTTCATGTTTGTGATCTTATTCTATCACTCATTCTTTGATTTGAATTCTTTCTTTTACTTTAATGAGTTGAGAAACACACTTGATGAGTCATTCATTCAAACCAGATTGAATTCATCCCATACTTTCATCAAAACTTATCTCATCACACATTATCTACTTATTTCCTTTAATTTTTAAAGTGACAAATAAGGTCTGAATGGTGAGTAAAAGTGAATTACAAACCCATTCGGATTCCACCCCCCATCAAGTCTACAGCTGATCATCTCATCAGTCAAAATCAAGGAAAAAAAGAAAAAGATGGGGCTGAAGAACGGGTTGGGGAAAGACACAGGAATGGTTTATTCATTGATTCTGACAGAGTCAGTCTATGTCATCGGCGTTAAGCTTAGAGGCACAAGATGAAGATACTATGTGAACAGTCTCATGTTTGATTTGAATGAATGACAAACCATCATTTCCTTTGATTTAGACTCTCCCTTGAAAGTTGATATAGTGTGTCAACCAAAGCCACTTGTTCTGAAGATCGCTCTTGTTCAGGTTCACTTCAGGCAACCTTCTCTCATAGGAATATGTTTTATCACTCATGATCATAACTCAGGAAGATGTGTATGATGGATCAGATCAGTAAAAGTAACTTGCTTAATTTCTCATCAATTCAAAAGATCACTTTGCAATTATAACAACTAGAAAGATGAATGAGATGGAATAGTGATAATTTGAAGACTTTGAAGATCATAGAGATGAGTAATTGAATGGATGTCAAAGGAAGTAGAATAGATGGATCTCATCTTCCATTCCTAATCTTTCATGAATCCAAATCAGTCAAATCATGAATGAAAAAAATCATATACACAAGTTTTGAGAGTGAAGACCAATTAAAATCATTGGCTGGGCAATCGTAGTCTGTGCGGTAGCATTTGTTTTCAAGATTCAAATTTCTTCTTGTAATTCGTTGATTGTATTGTTGGGCTGGCTAATTGTGTCTTCAAAACCGTTTATCATTCTAATAATGACTTGGATGAGGGTACCGTTTGGTTCAGAGTTTCCTGATGGCAAAGGATTCAGCTCGGACATCATGGAATCCATTTTGTTTGATTGGGGAAAATTCGGAATTTTTCAAAGGGGGGGATTCCAATCACCTTCACTGGTGTCCAGTGGTTGTTTTTGCGGCATAGATATGGGGGTTTGAAGTCTTTGCGATGAAGAATTTTCTGAGATGGAGTTCTTGATTGTTTTGCCTCTCAACATTCCGCTATCACCAACTGTATAGTCAATACAGGCATGTGTAGTGAACCAGTCGGGGCCGGCCGAGTAAACTGGTGTCATATCTTTTCCCGCTCTGCTTGTACATAAAAACAAATTCAGTTGAAGATTGAAGGAGTATTAGAATCTCAAAAACTGTTCTAAATAAAGATGTAATTTAGATTTTTTTAAACTTTATCTTTCAAAGTGCCTGTATACAACCTGTATCTTTCACCTTTCAGTGTGGCAGTTCCGCTTGATCAGAACTTGACTTGAATCATACTATATACTATGAAAATAAGTCCCTGATGGTTGAGGAAGTAGGACACCAATGGGCACAGCTAAAAGTAATAAAGGTTCCAAAACAAAAATATTCTTGCCTTCAAATACCAAAAACACTAGTGTTCAATCTTTTATAGAATTTGGATTTGACTTCATTGTTATTGAAAATTGTCCTTTTTGCTTTCCTTTTTTGTCATTCACTCTTGGTTTGATTATAATGAATACATACACATTCCTACTAGGGAAAACAAATAATTCCTTTGTTTCTTATGACAATGTTGGCAAGATACTTACACTATAGGGACCTTATGATCACAATCCACAATATTTCTACTTGCCTATTTGATGAATTAATTTATTATTCCATAAGGTGAATTTTGCAACTGGTGCCATAATACAAGAGCTTACAAGAATCAGTAAATTCTATTAAGAGTTTGCAAGAATAGTAAATTAGAAGATTCTATTTCAGGTCAAACTGTGTGTCATGAATCTATTGTGAATATAAATGTTTGATATGAAGTCATTTGTTCAATGGTTGTTGCTGCAGAAGTTTAAGATATAGCAAGTCTAATGGATTGGCTATATCTTATAAAAGTGTAATATATGCTTGACCAAAGATATGAGGATATGTTTACATATTTAAAGAAAAAACATATCACGGATGATTGGCTGATGACATGTGGATAAGTTATTATTTAGTTTGAATTTCTTTAATGAACCAATCTAATCAAAGCCAAGAATGAGGTTTGAGTGTAACAAGAATCTATTGATCAGATGGTTTACCCCAAATTCAAAGATCAACCATAGGCACTTGTGAGTACATGTTATCTGGCTTTACAGTGTTATCTTTGAACATGAACTTTTCTCACTTGAAATTCTGTGTTCATCTTTGATAGAAATACCACAATCAAGAAGCTTCTTACCTTATCCCACAACACACATTATGTCTTGCATCTTACATGAAATTGTGTAAATCCACTTTGATTGGTTTCAAATAACAATACATACTGTTATAAGAGATAAGGAGAAGATCTATTAGGGAATCCTAAGTTTGGAAAGAAATCCCAAAAGATATTACCAGCCAATGTTTTTATTGTTACATGAAATGCATGGTGTTTCCAAAAGTGTTGAACACAAAAAAAGGCTGTTAGAGGACATTGAAAGAAGCAAATTACTTGTTTTAATCTTATATAGTGAGAGGTGTAAGAGGCTCTATAAATTCAATTCTTTTGATATGACGTGATGACTTGAGGCTGAGTGAATGCCACGTAAAACCTGCCTAAATGAGCAGGGTCTTTTCCCGTATCCCCTAGTGTTATGTGTTGTCTAACTGTATTTGTCCTCTGTACCAGTTTTGATCATCCAACTACTCCTCCTCTTAACTTCATCTGTCATTATATTACCTGGCAAAGAAATCAAAACCCTCTCTAAAACAAGGAAGAACTCCAAACCATGAGATCCAGGGGTTGCTAGTCAGAGGCTTGCTGATGCTCAAAAGCACAAGGAAAAAAGCCGCAGAAGGTGCCCTAGGATTACTCACGGGACCTTCACATCAGGCGGCAAATGCACAGCCAGCGGAGCAAGAGCAGCCTCAAGGCCCCGACAGATACAGAGCTTTTCAAAGGCCTGATGAATTTGAAGCAGATAACAATCCCCCCAATCCTACTCCTGCTAACCTAAATGAATACTATAAA
Source organism: Melampsora americana (assembly GCA_022264835.1). Taxonomy (NCBI): domain Eukaryota; kingdom Fungi; phylum Basidiomycota; class Pucciniomycetes; order Pucciniales; family Melampsoraceae; genus Melampsora; species Melampsora americana. The sequence continues at coordinate 895,511 of JAIFHY010000020.1, forward strand.
GGCATAACTTACCAGGAACAAACTTTGCGCAAAGAAGCTGCATGGCAACTAGTGATACCAAAGCTTTTTGCAGCTTTCATGCCATGTAGAAATGATATGTATCAGTGGGGTCACCCCACTCTATGGAGCCATGACTGGAACCAGCCCTGTTGCTGTCGTAAGTGGAAAAAGGTAAAATTCTTTGTGGATGCCATTGACCTGACTGGTAAGATACATTCTACATCTTGGTTCAATCAAAATGGTAGCTACCAATCAGTGCTGCTGTCGATTCAAATACAGGTCAATTCAAGCTGCAAATGATCACTTGTGACTGTACATCCGGCTTAGTACGTCTCATTAGGATGGGATTCATTGGAGGCACCCCGACCCAACCTTGTACGGTGTTCTCATTTCAAATGTCACACTTGCAACGCACTTTGTGGAAGTATTCCAGTGTACGGTTGACACCATTTGTGGAGGCGCTTGACAAGTTTTTAGATGCTTGTAATGCACTATTTGTGGTTCGCAACAGCAATGAGGTAAGCTTTGATCTTGTGGAGCTCATTACAATGTTGGATTGTACCTGTGATTAACTTTCTTGATGAATTGGTTATCACAAGACTGCCACAAATTGTTCTCAGCAGCTTTCAATGCTTATAGAGAGATGATCAGTTTGGAAGATGGTCTGGTAACTTGAGCTCTTCAATTATCACCCCTTGAAGAACTCACTTCAAATTGCCCCAGCTGTTTTGGGCCTACGGTGGCAGGAGCACGAGAAGACAAACCAAATCATTACATATGTTTAGATGCAAATTTTCAGCAGTGTCCTCACCTATCTGTGAGTGATTTATGGCAAGGCAAAACCGGTGTCTTACCTTCTTTATTCATCTCACCAGCAGAAAACAAAGATGGCTTCTCCAGCTCAACAGCCCAATCAACCTAATCCTAATCAACAAGGCAATGATTTACTGTGAGTACAGATATTTGTCTACACTTTGGAAACATATACTTACTTTAGCTTTGATTTGACGGGGTTTAGGACCCTTGCAGCAGCAGGCATACTGCTGCAAACAATTTACAAGGACACCAAACATGGTGTGTGTGTGATGAGACCGGTTTGATGGGGATGGCATGTTGTCACAATCATCTCCTCAAATTTATAAACCTGGTACAGTGGGGAGAAAGGTAAAGTCCATATATACCGCTTTTGGATTGGAACTATGCTGATACAATCCTTGTTTTAGGGGCTACTATCCTGTGGCAATGCTGGACTGGATACTCTGCAAACCAACAGGCCTGACTAAGAAGCTTCAACATTTGGTATCTTATATGATATCAGATCCGACATGGAAAAGGGTACCATCAAGGTAAATGACTCTTGATGAAAACAAAACCATTGGACATTTGATTGACAAATTCTCTTCAACATCACAGCGTAAACTTTTTGAAAATGAACGGGCAGCTGGGAAACTAAAGTTTGGAACCAGTGTGTTTCATTATTACGTTCATCAGTGGACTTGCCAACTGGAATACAACCCCAGGCTGAATGAAGGGTGGGGTCTTTTGGATGGTGAGGGTTTGGAGCGGATTTGGTCTGATCTTTTCTCACGAGTATCACCCCTAAGGTATTTGACCAAAATGCACAGGCTTTGTGTATTAAAACTTTGAGCCCGCCATAGTAATCTGATGAAACAAAAAACCTCCGGTATGATATCAATTTCTGAAATTGATAACAGTTATGACTCTTTTAAACTGATATGGCATCCAACATAGTTCAATGGTTTATTCAAAGATTAAAAACAAGTGAAAGATTACATCACAAAAGTCAATTAAAGTTGAGTTCATAAAGAAACAAAAACGCAAGATACACCGAAGAGTATCTGAAAACGCAAAGGAACCGTCAACAGGACTCACAACTAAGAGCAATCAATGAAGATTCACAATCATTGGTCAACATGCTATCTTGCTTGGTAGATTTGGAGGACAACCTTTGAAGGTCCAAGTTAAGCTGAAGCCATAATACTGCCACTTTCAGGCTTCTTACTGACATCATCTTCTATTGTCCCAAGAGCAAACTTCAAAAAAATTCATGCAAAACAGCCTTGGAAAGACGCAAATTAATTTATCTGCCTGTGACTCTACAGATCATCAAGGAAGAGATCAATGAACTTGCAGAGGAGCTTGATGGGGACCATTATTGAGACATACCTGGTGCCAGAAGTACCTTTTGTTCTCTCATTCTCCCATAATCTATCAAAACTCAAAATGAAAATGACTTCATTGCAGCTCCAAAGGGGCGTAGGCTAATCAGAATACGAGTGGGGAAGTCTAAGCTATACAGTGCTATGGTAGAAGTCTATGAGATGCAAATTAGAAATGACAAACGGGAAGGTACATAGATTTCACAGTTGTGATCATTTCATGTTCTGATACTTATCATCTATTTTCTACCCAATAGGAACTCAGATGCAACAGAGAACCAAGAAACTATTGAGAGATAAACAAGTTGCTTTGAAAACTAAATAAAATACAAAGAAGACCAATGTTGATAAATTCAATACTGAATTTTCTTCCCCAAATCCAATACCATGCCCGTTGTTTCAACACATATAGAATATGTCACTGGCCAACCCGTATTGGGACATTGGTCAGCTGAATCATCCCAACAAACCTTGGGCTGTGGATAGAGACACACGGGACGGAATTCGGGCATACCTAGATATGATGCACGCACATGACAAAGTTTGACGTGTTGGCCGGGAGGTTAGTCAGTCAGTCAACTGGGCTTTAGAAATGCAAGGGAAGCTGCCAGTTTTGGAAACCGCTCTTACACTAGATGGTATGTTCGATTGATCAGGCATATATCATATGTCATATCTCACTTTGTACAATCTTACCAGATCATGACCCAACCACAATTGCCAACCAACAGATTGTTGAGGTAGCTGGATTGCCTATAATCCCAATACCTGAACGTTTGGATAAACGTAAAACCGTCCTGAAGGCCCTGTAAAGCCATCTCAGTCAAGAGCAAACCAGATTGTGGATGATATGGAACTGGAAGATGACTGACCTGTCAATCAAGGTGCAAAATTACAGTGTGCTGTCTGAAGAAGATGAGTTATCAATTAGGATGTGTTGGACAGATTTGGTGGCGGGAGGTAGACAAATGTGGCAACAAGCTACACACACTGAAATCATTGAAGTGAATCCACTAGTCAATGGTGAGGAGGCTGGACTCAATTTAGAACTAGAGCCATACAAAGAGAACAAGGTCAATTTAGGCAGAGTTGAGGAAGATGACCTTAATATTGATCCCAATTGAGTCAGAATTGCAGATCAATCTGTCCAATAGTTTGTATATGTTGAGTTGAAAGGTAATCAGTTGTTGTTCACAATTTAGTTTGTATATGAGGTTTGGTGGATTGGATTGAATTGGATTGTGTTTGCATGGTTGCGTTGTCAGGTTTGCACTTGAAATACAACTCAGCTGGTGGCTGAGCTACAAAAGCAGGATAACTTCAAGTCCCCCAGAGCAATCTGGGAGGCCTCCCAGATTGCTGTGATGAGCACTCAGAGCAATCTGATGGCTTTTCAGATTGCTCTGATGGCCTCTCAGATTGCTCTGAGTGCTCTGAGTTCTGACTTCAACCCCAAGTTGTAATTTTGAATGGGATTAAAGTGAGATATAAGTGCATAATACCATGTGTATTGCTGGAAAAAGAATTGGCAAGGGTTTGACTTGCTAAAAAATGACTTGTGGTGTTGTATAGTTGCGCACCAGATCACCTGTGCTGCGCTGAAGCCAAAATCCGGCTTTCAGTCGATTGTATTACATGTTGTACAGTCAAATCACATGTCGCTTGGTGATGGTGACACAGGTGGAAGTCAGTATGACCTATCAGTGCACCAACAGGCCTTTGTTTGAGGAGCTGTAGTTTGCAAAGCGCAAGCCTTGAAGTAACTCAAAGTTCCTTCAAAAATTCAAAGTTACTTCAAATTTTCAAAAGTCCAAGATTACTGATAGGTGAAAAAAGCCAGTAGTAAAATGGAGGCAATTCGGAACCAAGCCATTCATTCATTTCACAAATGGATCAATGGTTTGGTATAGGATGGGGGGGTCTAAGAAGCTTAGATAATGTGAGAAAGCCACTGCTTAAAAGAAGGTACCACAAGATACCACTCACACAAATGTGTCCCAGCGCTCCTCTCAGGTATTTTCAAAGAAAGACTCATACAACAAAGTGTCTCTCCGCATCAGATATTTCGTGAAAGAAACAGTAGTGTGATATCATAACTTGAATACAAAAAAGGATAGGCATAGGCATAACCATTTCCACATCACGGGGCCTTGACATATATGTACTGAGTTGGCAGAGCCACACCAGTTTTAAAAGGTGAATCCTGACAAACCAGAAAGCAAAATTAATAATAGGCGCAAGATATCAAAAAACCAGAAGTGAACCTAGACCTGAAGAATCCACCTGGTCAACTTTTGGAATAACTAGCTTTTGAAAAGTCATGTGGAGTACTCATGTTGCTGTCAACACCTTCAAAGACCAACAAACGGACCGTATCTACATAATACCTTTTCTCTGAAGATGCCAATGACTTTCTGTTTCAACATGCAAGTGGAAAAAACAAGATTGGGTACAAAGTGAAGGACATTGCTCAAAGAATACCACAAGTAGTTGAGCAAGCTTGAAGGTTGCAGTTGGGTGAGATGAATTCAACAAGATCTTCCGGTAGGCTAAATATCTTCTTCCAAAATAGAGGGTCACCATTAGGTGTTGCTTGCACCACCCTACTCCTTGCCTGAGTGATGACACAACGCCGGTTACACATAGCTTGAGGTGGTGGAGGGGTTCTACGTGCCCGGTCAGCAGGGGCTGAGCGTTGGCGTACAGGTCTGGAAGGCAGATTTACGTGCCCGGACTGAAGAAGTGAAAACATAACCTAAGTGAGCGGATGCTACACAATGATACCACAGGTCAAGTATTCCGTAAGACAATTCCAGATTGTGGCTTGAAATTGCAGCAATGTATGACTTTTTGAAGACTAGAGAGAATGAGGAGAAATCAGAAGCTGTTGGTAAGATATCATAATACTATCAATATTCTCACTGACCCAAACAGTGAAAGCGTATTATGTTTGGGATTTTAGAGAATTTAGAATTATAATTTTAATTCTGATAATAAAAAATCTTTATATTTTATAAGTTTCTTCTAAAATCTAAAACATGGATAACAGATGATATGGGAGGTGCGGATGTTAGGCAATCACATTTTGAACCTCTCCATATATAATCCATGTGTATAAGGGCCAGAGATATAGAACTATAGGACTGGCATGGCAAAGGCAACTTAAGTTGTGCCTCACTGGGTTAGTTTCTTTTCCAGTGTAGGCTGGTCAACAGGTGGTAGGCCCATCATGTGTGGTTGGATTGGGCCAGGCCTAATAAGTGGATTATGATGCAGACTACTTCCATTCTTGCATTACTCGTACCCATGGACACCGTCCACCTACGTTGTCCCTCCTCCGGAAAACTAATATCCACTTTTCATCTCTGTAATCCCAAACTCCAGGTGTACACATTCGAGAATGGTATCAACTCTATAAATGTTTACAGAGAGTGAGTACCGTCTCTAGGTAGTCCCAACTGTGACGTCCTGGACTACCAGTGTTTGGGTTTCCTCAAAACCCCGAATCTCTACAACTCTCTCTTTGAGAGTTGTAGAATTCAGAAGAGCTTTAATCAAAATTAAAATTTTCTCTAGATTACCAGACTATTGAAGGTTTTCCAATAGTCAGTGTAATTTTAAGGATGTCTTCAGATTTAAATACGTACCAGTTTTAGAACTGAAGAACTTTATCCGTACCAAGGAAGTCCAAAGACTTCCTTTGACATGATAAAGTCATGTCTCAAGTCGGATGGCAAAATCTTTGAAGATCAAATTAAAATTTTGATTTGCTCAAGGTTCTAAGAACACGCTAGAGGGCAGGAACAGGTGATTCTAGTGATGAATCTCCATTAAGGTTGAAGTTTAAATTCCTCTACTCAAGGCTGAAAGCCTGAGCCTCTGAACGAAAACCCCAACCTTTCAGCCTTATTGCGCGTCTTATCACTTCTCTATTTCATTTCAATTTGTGATCGCTCAAAATCATCAACAGCTTTCGTGTCTCCTTCTCCTCTTCTCCTGAGTACGCTTTCACGTAAAGCTTCCATGCATCTGATTTCCACCTCCCTAATTTACAAATCTCATCTATCGATGTTCCTTGTACTGCTTTCAGAGAGGCGCCTCCAACACGGAATGAGTGACCCGTCAGCCCTTCAAAACCGTTTTCTCCCCAAATTCTCTGCCAAGCCAAAATTACCGCTTGCTTTGAGAGAGGGATGTGTGATGAATTATGTATATAACTGAAAGCTACATCCTTATTGTGTGAAGTGCTTGCCAAGCGTCTTCTCAATGCTGCTACTGGGCATAGGATATGATTCAAGCCTTCGAGACGTAATACTTGTACTTCTCCTGGGCTTGCTTTTTTTGCTCCCCTGACCTTTATTAAGCCGTATTCTGTGGAGCCTTCATCTTCAATTTTTATATCTGAGCGTAGGATTAATTCTGTCGAGTCGTGTTTATCCCCGGTCATCTCTCCCAATCTTGCTAAACCCCAGAAGGTACATAATACTGTGTCCAATATTGCAAGTTCCTTTGCTCCGCCCCTTATCAGCTCATCTGCTAGACACAATAGGTGTTTTAAATGGATCGCTTTTTTTCCTTCTCGTTTTGGGACGTTTGCGTCTAATTTCTTGGATGCCGTTAACATTAATTTTATTGTTGCATCATTCACTTTGGGGAAGTCTTCCCGGTGGTATAGGTGCCAAGCCCTAAGGCCATACAGGTATTTTTCTAAAGTTTGTGCGAGAATATCCTCCTTGGAAGGTCCTATGTTGGTTCTTCCCGCCCAGACGCAGAAACCGTAAATGTTGTCCTCTGTTGCTGGGAGGTCGAATGTCTGCTCTGATTTCTCTGACATAAACCTTAGAAACTTCTCTACCGCCCCGTTGTATGATAGCAAAGTGTTCCATTTCCACCCATCAATTATATGCCGTTGTAGATCACTTTGATGTATCTCATTGTTCCCTCTACTTAGGAAATATGCTATGGATTTCAGTTGTTCTGGCGTCGGCATTGATGGTGGATCTTTTGTTGCAATGTAAATTGGTGTTTGCAAATTGTAACGTACAATTAGATGGATATCAAGTTGATGAAAGAAATTTTACAGTAGAGAACGGTCTAATATACAACATGTGACTTGGAGTTTCATCCCTGAAACCTTGTATATAGGATCTTTTGTTCATCCTTCAAAATCTATGTACAAGACTTCCCCTTTGGGAAGACCCTCTATAACTAAGAGAATCTGTTGTCTTACATTTCATCAGGAGTACTGTATACAAGTCAGGATGCATCTCACACCGGAAATGACCTTGCTGACCCTATGTCTCGGGAACAAACAAAAATAATATCTGAATACAATTGTTCATTTGCATAGCCCTGGGGATTGAATTCTCATTGTCTCACTACCGTCCCCTCCTACCGCCTTTTGTGAAAATATCTTCTGTAAGTCTGGAGGCAGTGAGACCCATTCTCTGTTTTCTTCGCTCTTGTTATGCGCTGCCCCTCTTGAAATATTGTTGGCGGTGTTTTCTTTGGAGACTACTCTCTTTGCCATGAGATCCATGTGGCATGAGATAAGTAACTGTTGAATTTTTCTCCACTCTATGTTCACCTCTAGATCATTAGATCTCCTATTCATCATTGCCTTTTGGGTCGTGGTGTTGTCTGTCCAGACAATTAGGGACTTACCATCATAATTTCCGTTACTTATTATGTGCCACAGCCCCAACCTAATTGCCACAGTTTCTAACCAGGCAATACCTCTCTTTGTGGTTCCGGACTGCTCCCAACCATCCTTTAGTTTCAATTGAAACCATTTCTTTCCTATTAGCACACCTATTCCGTAAGATGTTGATGCATCGCCCATCCATCCTACATCGATTGGGTTGCTGAATCTGATCAGCCTTGTATGCTCAAAATCTGATAGCATGAGGCCCCAGTGTAACAAATCCATTTTGACATCTTGGGGGATTTCTTGCTTTGCGTGTTTGAAAACCCAGCTTTTCTTCCATCTGTACAAGGATGTCATATAACATTTCATCTGTGGGAGCATGAGGGTTACGTGTACCAATCTTCCAATCAATACTTCTATGTCGTGGAAGGAGAATCTTTTATGTGGATTAAGCGCATCTTGAATCTGTTCTTTCCGTTGATTCAATTTTTCTTCTGGGAGGCGTACAGTCTTTGATATCCCATTCCATATAAAACCTATAAATTTATGTTCTATATTGAAATTAGACATCTTCTCCTTGTTGGTTATGACGCCTAATTCAAGGCTCCTTGATACCACATCCTTCATGACCAGCTTTGATTCAATATTTTTAATGAAGAGGGCGTCATCCACCCATCTGAAGGTCTCTATAACATCAAATTCATTCTTCATAATATCTTTCCAGGCATCTGCCGGCCTTCCAAAGGAGCCGCACCCTGCCACTCCTCCAAAACCAATCCGTGTATCCCACCAGATTTGTCCGTTTGCATCCACGATCAGAGTAGGGCTGCTGATCTCTTTTCGTGGGAATTTGACGGTAAGCTTTCTCCCAGTCAAATAATGCCAAGTGGAGGGGCTGTTCTGTGTTGCGGAAAACATTGGAAACTTTTGCAAAATTGTCCCACGTTGTCTTAAAATCCTTGGCGTCCACAAAAGAGTTCACGGAAGGAATATCCAGGTCATTTCTCGGGTAAGAGAGGTCGTTGATGGGTCTAATAGACCCATCTCCATTTACCACTGCTCCCATCGGATTGGTTTGAAAGAAACCAACTCGCCTATATACTTCTTCATGAGTGTAGGGACCGAAAAGCCTTCCTGCGTCTTTTTCTTTCTGTATACTTAAGGCAATCTTGTCTTTTGCTAATTCAGATGAAGGGTGATTTGGCGGGGTATACCACTTGCAATCTATCAAGAAGTGGTGGGGGATTCCTTGATCAAAACCTGACCTAAAACCGTCCAGAATATCCTTAAATTCTTCAAACAGGCCGGCGGTTTTCAGAGCTTTCCGCCATTCTTTAATGTTCATCTTGCAAGTGACCTTTCCTGGCCATATCTGTTTCTTATTTCCTGCCTCTGTAAAGGTTTGGCACAAGGCTCGACAGTGAGCAGGGGAGATAGGTGATTTCCTGTTTTTAGTGAATGGAAAAAAGGTAATCATTGCAAAAAAGAAATATGAATAAACAGTTCATCTCATATACATCTCAAGAATTTTACATGACATCATTTATTAGGAGGAGAAAAAGATGAACATAATCAAGGAGAGGATAATCTGAACTTCAAGAGGCTAAGAGGAAAGTAATGGTGGTAACACCTACTCTTTCTTATCCTTTCCTTTGGTGTTGTCAGCCCTCTTAAAGTTTGGGTCAAAGTGTTTGCCTCTGTAATTTCCATAAGGACCGGAAGACTTGAAAGATCCTCTCTTCTCATACGAGTTTCTGGATGGCCCGGGGTTTGGTCTTGATGACGTGGAGGAGGGATGGTTTGGGTATTCTGTCAACGTATCAGAATAGGGATTCCCTTCATGTAGGGGTTGTCGAGGGTGTTTAAGTCATCTTGTGCCCAAGCCTTGTAGAATATTTTGTTCACTAGGCCTATTGGCTCTAAGGCTGGATTTGGCACCCTCTGATCTGGATTTCTTACTGTGAATATGGCTTTCCTAATAGTAAGGTTGTATTTAAATGCGATAACCCAGGAGCGTTGTTCTTTGAAGATTCTGATGACGTTTCTCTTATGCATCTCCATCGCATCAGAAAAACCAGGGAAGTTGTAGTCATCTCTTAACATGGAAATAAAACAGTCCATGTTTTCGCCCCAGTCGAATCTGGACTGGGACCACTCGCCTGGAAACGGGTACCCTCTATATTTTTCGACTTCTTTCTCAGCTTTTTTGTAGTCGACGTGATTGTCGCTTGCTGTTTGTTGCCATGCTTTGTTGAAGATTGTCAACGGCAGTTGTCCTTGTAACATTTGCATATTCTTATGAAAAAATAGTGGTAATGATTGTGATTTGGCGTCAGGTGCGATGCTGAAATCAAATTGAACTCCTCCCTCCGAGAAAGTTGATTCTTGGAGCTTGAAACACTTGGTAAAGCTGTGAGTCTTATTTATTAACGGTACGTCATTGTTGGTTAAATCAATGGCGTTGTTTGAATTGGTAGACTGATTTTTCTTGATCTTAATTTGATTCAATAATTTCACCGCTCTTGTTAATGACTCGTTGTCTGTTACGAACAGAATGAACGTATTAGCATCACATACTTCAGGCAATGGAGAGTAGTACAAAATACGTCTTGAAATTCAGACAGAGTTGATTCTAAATTCCTCGTCGCTGAGGCTGTCACGGCCTGCGTAGACTTGTCTTTCTTATGGTTTACTTCAGGGTTAGTACCTGCATCTGTATTGTCTTTTCCACACGGTAGAAATTCTGAGGGTCAACCTTAAGTAGTCTCTTTGATTCAGACAATTATATCCTATGATGTCTCAGTTCAGGTGTTTGGGGTGAGAATCCTGGATCATGGCTTGAAAGTGAATTGATATATGAGTTGTCCTTACCCTTTATGGTGTGTTTGCAGGGAGAATTACAATGTGAACTCATTGTCCCACAAATCAGTGATAGGATGTGCTCCTTTCAAACAATTTCCCCGCTACTTGCGCACTCAATAACACCTTGTGGATAATGGAATCAATTTGCTCAGTGGTAGAATAAAGCCCTCATAAACAAATTATGTGTGGCTTTTCATTGCGGTTGTGCCACTATAAGGGGTCCCCATACTTCAAATAATCCTTTTCAGGGCTTGGAGCCCACCTTATCAACGCTACTCTTGACTAATCAGGGCCACCCCAGCGCACATAAAACAAATCTCCATATTATTTCCACCTCTACGGTCATTTTACATAGCCTTCTTCAGAGGGTGTTTTGGCATCAATTGTGTTCATAATGTCCTTTGTTTTCCAAGATAGGTCTTTTCAAAGGGAAGTGTATAACAAAGAGCCGTGCTTGCGCAAACATTGCATATCACGCACTCCCCTACAAGCCATGTGCTAATTTTGCAATTGCTACGTACCTGAGAAGCTGTCACTGTGGAGAACAGGATTTGCAACCCAAGCTGTGGGTGCTCAGTGCAATCTTGTTGAGGCCAGGTCAGTTTGACCCTCTGTAACCTCCACTTCCACAGCTTCTTTTCTAGACCATCACTCCAGATTTCTGTTCAGCTATTCAGCTCAATGTTGACAAAACAAACGGCTACTTGAGACTGGTATGCAACAGCAAGAATCATCCTTTTCCCACTTTTTTGTGTTCTTCACTATCTGCCTTACCTCTGAAGCGTAAACTTCTTTCAATACCCACTCTTAGATGAAGCTCCACGGCGCACCACAAATCCTCCACAAGATTCAAAAGCTCACTGATAAGGTTTGCAAGAGACTTCGTGGACATGATGGTAAGGATTGGCCTTGATGAGGTGTACCACAATGTTAACTCATTATTGTAAATTTGCGCTCACTTTTCCAGATTTCAAAGGTGAACTGATGGAAACAAAGCAAAGTGTAGTGCCAAGACTGATAGTCCCCCAGCTTTCTGCCCATACTGAGGACGGCACCCCCCAAACGGGATGTGAATGCACGCCTGACTCTCATTTTGAGGAGGACCTGGCAAATGAAAATTGCTGCTTGACCTCTATCAAATCTTCCCTTTGAACGGTCCTACTTCTATTATTGTGATTGCCAATCAAGCTTTATCTATTGGATCTTCCATTTTGGAAACTGCTCCTGCTTTGATTGTTGCAATTGCCAATGAAGTTTTATCTATTGAATCTTCCACTTTGAAAACTGTTCCTGCTTCAGTTTTTGCCATTGCCAATGAAGGTTTATCTATTGAATCTTTGCTTGCAAGGCTATCTATCTAGCTAATATGCAAGAGCTGATGACCCTTGCACCATCTTTGACTTTGAACCGCTTGTGTAAGACTCTGTCAATGAAAAGGGATGTTCCTTCTGAAACTGAAGAGTATGAGAGAGCCTTGTTTGGTTTTTCTCTGGTATCAGTGATAAAAAGACCTTACAATGAAGCGGATGCCTTAGGCTGGGTAGTCCATCCAGACCCGGTCATTTTGCAAGGAAAACATTTGAATGTACACAATTACGCACCACTCTTGCGCCTCATGAAGCATCTGTATTTGAATGTGAGAGGCATGATTTGGGGTCAGTGATTTTGAATAATTATATCAAGTGAGTAAACTACTTTAGTAACTTTACTTTGCTATATCCTTAGCCAAAGTGCCTGGAATTGATCAAGTTACATCAATAGAGATCAAATACGCTTCTGTACAGACCGAACTGAGGAGCATGTTTTGTTATGGTAAAATGGTCAAGTCCATCACTCGCATATGAGTGTAAGGCAAACGCTGGTGGAAGGGAGTAGCGTGGTGTTCAATTTTTATTTTTCTCTTTAACTCTCTATTTCCTTTTTGAGTCATGATGCGGGTGTCAATGCGTGCATTGCGCTTAACCCTTTATTAACGTTGTAAACGAGCTAGTGATCTGACGTGTTTGTTGCATGAAGAGGTTGGATCATATTTTGTCTTATATACCTGGACTCTCTCGAGCTCCAGTTCCCTCCCTCACCGTGTGGAACTGGAAGCTCAAGAGTAGGTCCTTTCAATTATCTTGTTTTTCTTGTATCATTCCTGGACAGTACTCACTCTAAGTTGTGGTAGACATCTTCCCTACCACTTCTTTTCCTGCTCTGTCGCAGGTAAGGCGTTGAACCTCATTCCGCCCATCTTAGTTTTCTTTTTGAGTTTCTTATAAAACTCATCAACTACCTGTCTGTCCAGGTAAGGCGTTGATTTTAATCTGCGCTCTTATTATTTCATGTTTTCCCAAGTTGATCATCACTTTCAGGAACTTCTCTTGTGTGAGAAGGATGCTGTCATGTATGCAGCGGGTCATATCTGAGTGACTTCACATTGTCAAAACTTTTTTGTGTTGTTATGTGATTTTCTCTGTCTGTCTTAGATCAACGTTGTCCAGATTTCCCCTCTGTGCATATATATCCAGTCATCTTGATACCTTTTGTTTCCAATTCTTTCCTGATGTTTTAGACAAACCTACAGTCGACTCTGTTAAACCCGATACCCAAAAATTTGGGTCAAAAACTATTGGTTTTTGCCGAGTATCGGTTTTGTCAAGGGAAATCTCACTGGAAATAGGAAAAATCTTTGGCCAAAATGTATCGGGTTTCAAAGATTATCGCTTTTGACGGCTATCAGTTTTAGCGGAGGCGACTGTAGTATTTTGAATTATACTTGGTAATCCAAGAAGCTCTGTGTGGCACGGTTTTAACTGCACAACCTATCTTTAACATAGAGGCTAGAGCTACAAAGGTCGGAGCTTTGTGACATACAGATCCTCTTCCCTTTCTTGAAAGATCATGCATTTTTGATTGTCAAATCTTTTTCTTTTCAAATAAGTATTCACAACTTTCATATACTATTTATCTTCTTCAAAATCAAAAGATTTGATGTCTACCTCTTCTGACCCATTCATTTATTTTTGATCTTGTGAGGATTAGACGTTAAAGTTAGTGTGGTTCCCTCAGTACCTACAACCCAATTGGAGGTCTGAGCTTTGAGTCATGAAAACGCTCTTTTCTTTTCTTGAAAGATCACGCATTTTTACTTTCAGAGAAGCATTCACAATTTTCATTCTTCAAAATCAAAAGGCTTGATGTCTTTACTTTTGTGACCTCAAATCACAGGGTATGCATTTTTCAGATGGAACAGTACCCATATGGGTACTTTATTTTTGTTTTTTTGGGGATTCAAAGTTGGAAAAATTGTGGTTCCCTTATCTTGCGAACTTGATTTTCAATCCTGAAGGGGACGCTGAACCACTTTCAGCCTACTCAACTGTTTTGTATTCCTCTCTCAATATTCTCTTTATACATTTTTGTCAAACATTGTAAATGAATTTGGATTGGGGATTGGATCACAAGGGAAAATCCCCAATTGATTTGCCTGTGAGATTGCATTGGATATGGTGGAATTGGGTTGCAAGATGACAACCATCTTGTATCAAGTAGAGGTCTTTATTGGAGCTCAGGCTTAGATGCTCCGTTGGTTGAGGGATAAGCAATGCAATGATTCTATTGCATCCAGGCTCGAGTCAGAGGCGCATTCTGCGTTTTCACATTGTGGATACACTCAGTCGGATACCACACATGTGGTTTCAGATTGGATCTGTGTTCCATTGGATGAGCAGGACTGTTTTTGAAACAGACTGAGCAAACAGTTGTGTGATGTGTCTTCAATTGTAGATCGGCAGTTTTTTGTATTGCATGACTTGGGCGCAATACCGCATTGGGCGCCCTTTCTGAAATGAAAACAGGAAGGGCTGTCCAACGTGAATTTCTTGGCGGTGTTTGTTTCCTTCTTCTGAAGCCTTGACTTGAAGTTCAGCTAACTCATTTTCTCATTTTAAACTACCAGAAATGTAATGTTTACCAGGCAGTAAAGAAAAGTATTTGCATAGAGAAATCCTGAAACACCCAGAAGAGAGCAAAAAATCCAAAGAAATACGCATCTGATTCCTAGATGTTGGAGCTCCATGATGTTTATTTTTTTTATCTTACACAGAGATATTGTTCAATGTACTAACAATAAAGGTAAAAAATCACCAAATAACAACCTGTAACAACACCTGAAATTTGGCCCAAGATCTTGGAGGCAGGATTTTGCAATCTAAAAACAGCCATACCTTTTGCAGTTCTCATGCAAACCACTGAATTTTTGAGCTCATTGGAAATCTGAACCTCCCCTGTACAATTTCACATAGAGCATCACATACATACCTAGTCTGCATGAGATTCTACATAGCCATCTATGGGAAACCCTTACAGCAGATATAGTGTGTTTGAATGGCACGATGACACCAAACCGCCTGAATCAAGTTCAGAGAAGTGAGGTCCATCTTTTGAATGAGCTAGAAATCAATGGATTTTCAGCAGAATTGCAAAAGTTATAGCTGTTTTTAGATTGCAAAATCCTGTCTCCAAGATCTTGGGCCAAATTTCAGGTATTGTTACATGTTGTTATTGCATGATTTCTCACCTTTATTGTTAGTACATTGAACAATATCTATGTGTAAAGTACAAAAGGATACTCATCATGGAGATCCAACATCTACAAATCAGATGCATATTTTTTTGGATTTTTTGCTCTCTTCTGGGTGTCTCAGGATTTTTCTATGTCAATACTTTTCTTTACCACCCGGAAAAGATTATGTTTCTTGTAGTTTTAAATGATCTTGATGTAATGCCTCATTTCCATCCTCTGCCTCCTGAAGACATTTCTGTTTGGTCTTCTTGACTCCATTGGGACAAGGTGGCATAGAGTTGTGAGGGGTGCTGGCACCTGAATCCAGCACTGAGTTGCTGGAATGGATATTGCTGGCAATTGACATTGCCAGAGCACCAAGCAGAGGCTGTGGAGTGATCCACTTTGGACAGGTCAAAAGCACTTTCCAAGCAGCAAGAGACTTGATGTGCCCTCTAGTGCTGGTCTTGTTGTATGTACATCTTGATGGCAAGGTCAGGCCAATTGGTCTGTGCGGTATTGCTGGAATAATTTTTTTCAATTTGACTTGTGATGCCAGAAAACTTGATTGTTGTAGTCTTCAAAGAGGCCCCCCGACAAAAAAACAATTGATTGGTTGCAATGAAAATATGATGAGATTGAAAAATCATCCAATGAGGAATTCTTGATTTTGACCAAGTTAAAATCTTGGTATTCAAAGAGTGAGGTGTCATTGAAGCAATTGGTCACTTTCTGCATAAATTCCTTGCCACTTTGATTGGTGCCAACCTCCAGTTTCTGGCTGATGTAGAGGAAAGCCTTGGCTAGTGTGACTTCTTCTGCAGTAGACCAGTTGGTAGACTTGGTTTTCTTGTCTTTCAATTTTTTTCATCTTGATAGTCTTCTTGCTCATTGGCGCTGATATTTTGAATTGATGAACTCATTCTGATTTGATTGAAAGTATGAGGTTGATCCAATTTTGATTTGATATGACAAAAAAACACCCAATTGATTTTGATTTAAAATGAAAGAAAAAGTTGTGATTGTTTTTGATTCAATATGAGTGGTAAAATTGTTGATTGATTTTAATTTAATATGAAGGGTAAATATCTTGATTGATTTTATTTTAATATAAAAGCAAAAATTCTTGATGATGATGGAACAATCAAATGATGAGTTGATTCAAACAATGAGGGATGGGTGGATTTGTGTTGAAACTTGGTGTTGTGGAATGTGCTGTTTGCTCAGTAGCTCAAGCAAGATTGGTAGATACCAAGTTGGCAAGGGTTCAGCCAATTTGCTGGACCTCTGCCAAATTTCTACCAAATCAGTAGGTACCAATGCGTGATTTTGACACAATTGGGAATTCAGGGCCTTGGTACAGTAAAATTGACCGTACTGAGCGAACTTATCAAATTCCCTTGCATGTGGTAGCACCCAAAGCCTGCGTAGGGACTTACGCCAAATGTGACTTTTGTGGCGTGAGCGGTTGTTGAGTTTAGTAGGGGAAAAAAGGACTCAATAGAAAACTTTTGCTACGCAAAAGTTTTCCAATTTTCCTTTTGAGCAATGAAAGTCCTGCTTCTTCTGAGCAGGACCCTTTATTCAATTTTTCCATAACTTGAGAAATGCTCAAGTTTCCATTGCCATCCAAAAGACCTCTTTTCAAATTTCAAAAACCACTGAAATCAAGCGCTGCTGCGAGATGAATAAAACTCATTATGTAGCAGATTTTACTTCTGACTGTAGCAAAATCATGGGTTGATGAATCTTGTGATAAAATCACAATTGAGCTTCAACTACAAATTTGCAAATTTGCCTTGCACCAATTTCATCGCAAAGAAAAAATGAATACCGTTTGACCAAGTCAACAACACATTCCCCACTCGACACAGCTTCTTTTAGAATCAAACTGCTATAAGCAATGTCTCAAACAAGACCGACTAAGCCTGCTCGCCCAAGTCAAGTTATTCAGATATGTGAATTTATTGATTCTATACCTTTGTTTGATCTGAAGAAGTTTTTGCAATCTTTTCTGGATTCATCAGACTCCACCATAGAAACTAGCCGCGCCTCTGGGCTACAGCTACAGACTGGTCTTCAACTACTCAGCTTATGAGATCAATCAAAAGACTTGCAAAATCAACAGCTGCTGGACCAGCTCTGTGGGAGTCTTTCATATCAGAAGAGGTTGAGTCAATTAGGACTTATTTTACATCTGATAGGTAGCCTAACATCTCTATTTTTACTATGTCAATTTGCTTGCATCAGGCTCAGCAAATAGTATATTCTCAGTCAATGCCCAGCGGCAAGGCCCCGGATGGCTCTTTTTATAGCTCTAAAGAAATCGACCACGCCTTCTTTGAAAAAGATGATGAAGAAGAAAGAGAGAGAAAAGTTAGGAAATATATGCCATTGCTCTACACCCTTATACAAGCAAAAATCAAACATGCCCAGCTTCAACAAAATTCACAAAGAGACTTAGAGGTACAACGGAAGCAAAAGCGATCCAAAACAAATCCCAGAACTGAAGAGGATGAAGATTTGGATTTGGATTCTGGACTCGAACTTGAAACCAACAAGGATGCTAAAAACATTGATAGAATTAGCAACAATCCTGCAGATTTGCTTGACAAGCGTGAAGGTGTTTCCTACAATTGGGAGACTGAACGCGAGATTCAAGACCAATTTCAGTTGACTCACATTCCCATGACTGTCTGCTAAATGATTGGTTTTGTCTGTAATTGGTGTCACAACGGACTAGCCATGCTCAACTCCGTCACTTTTCTTGCCAGTGGTGTGCCACAACATGCTCATAACTACCTTCACTCTCTGGGACTCACCTTGGCTACAGCAACTGCCAATAGGTGCATGCTTACATTAAAAAAGAAGACTGAAGAACAACTTCGCTATTGATTTGCTCTCAATTATGTCTTTCAGCCATTGGTCACAGCTGACAATATTGATATCATGAAACGGGTTCATCACACCCAAGTTGATGAGAAATCAAAGATTCACCACGGCAGCTGGGCTTATACTCATTTTTTGCCCGAGCACTTACAGCAAGAAATCAAACCAGAAGAAGCCACTGTTGAAGCTTTTCAGGCCGCCATGAAAGCAAGCAAAACTGCGCCAATAGAATTGTATAACTTCTTACCCAATGAAGCCGCAAGTGATCATTGGAAATGTGCAATCAAGGCCCAAATCGTGAGTGCTTTAATTTGCCATGTTGTTGAAAAAGATAGTGCAGCCTACAAGTACTGTAATAAAAATCTAGCGACTTCACCTCCGCCAATTGATCAGATTCCGGTCAAAAAACCAGATATGATGATGTTTAAGATGATGGCAGCTTCAGACAACTCAGCAGGTGGTGTTGCTGAGATGATTGAACAGCTGCAGTTTCACACTGGACTTTCAGAAGAAGAATATGCTTCAAAGCTGCAAGTTATTGAGGGAGATCATGGTACATGTAAAAATATTCAAAGCCTAATTACAAAGTCTCTTCCTGCTGAACATCAGGATGAAGCTCACAACAAACTGATTACTATTCTCGGAGCTGCACATACTCTATGGAATGTCAGCCAGACAATTCTTTTAAAATATTGGGGGGATCCAAAATATTCTTCTGATACAGGCGCGTGGAACTCTTGGATAACACTTGATGGAACATCTGAGAAGCCTGTTTCAAAGAAAGATTGTAGATCAATAATAGAAATTGTACATAAAGTCCACACATCAACTTTAGTTTTCTTGCTGCAGTATGTACAAATCTTCTACTTTCTGCCATTCAAGTGGAAATCCACTAACTTGTATCTTTTTTGACTGGCCACTGTAGTCAACTGATTGTGTCAAAGGATACATCCTTAAACCTTGCTGAGAAGGGTGTCGCAGAGGCACTGGTTGAAGAATGTTACTTCAGATACTGTTCTGATTAATGTTGTGCTGATTTGTCCAAGGTAGAAGATGGTAACTTACATGACATGAAACTTCAAATCAGAGATTTTTCTTCAGTTGTTGAAGCTGACAGAGCTATGCAAAAGGGTGATGTGGGGAGAATGATGCTTATGTGGAAGCATTGGGCAATTCTCGCTCAAGGGATGGAAGGAATGGGTAATTACAGTTGACTCTGTTAAAACCAATACCCAAAAATTTGGGTCAAAAACTATCGGTTTTTGCCAAGTATTGGTTTTGTCAAGGGAAATCTCACTGGAAATAGGAAAAATCTTTGGCCAAAATGTATCGGTTTTCAAAGAGCATTGCTTTTGACGGCTATTGGTTTTAGGAAAGGCAACTGTATTCCCTTGCTCTTCCTTGTTACATCCTTTTACTGGAAGAATACCTCCCACCTAGTGTTGGTCGAGCCCTTTGACACTCACTTCTGGTATGCCCAAGTGGCCGTGCTGGTAATTTTGTTTCACTTCTACTTGAAACTGCAGAATTATTGGTTGAAATACTTTTACAATCATTCAGTATGTCAAACCACTTCATTCACGATTCTTGAGTGTACTGAATCAATTTCAAATTATTCCAGGGCCAGGGAACCAACATTGATTGGCTCACAAATCGCTTCTCAGTAAACATACCCTTGGTAAGTACATCAATATTTGTTTTAACAAATACATTCAATTGCAATATCTATTGACCAGATTTAATAGATGCGACAAGTAATGCATCGACTTAAACTATGCTCAGGCCTGAAAGACATATATCAGAGTAAATCGATCACAATTACAGATTGGTCTTTACTTCTGTTCATGCGTATGGCTCGCAACCACCTAACCAATCCTAAAATAGGCCCAACCCAACGTCCAATACCCAACGTAGAAGGAATCAAAGACTTCTACAGCTTGGGTGTCACACATTTTCAAAACATCCTTGCTGAGGTCACTCGATTTAGCTCTTCAGCCATTGACACAGAAATCAACGGAGAATAGTTATAAAAGGACAAACAACAAACCTCGCTATGAATGATCCCATTCCTAATGTGAGTCTGATTTCCCTCCATATTTTTATGTCGTTTTTCGCATGCAATCTCTTCTCTTTCATATTTCTCAGCAGCCTTCCGTAAGCGTGTAGCTTTACGTTCTTCAACTGCTCTTGCTTCATCTTCTTTCCTCAAGATCTGGGCTTATTTTCAGCTTTGTGTTCTTCTTCAATCAGCATTTCATCTAAGTGGTTTTGATCTTCAATTATTTGATTCATTTTCATCTTTAATTTTAGCCTTGAGTATGCATCTGAATGTAACCATAATTGAATGCAAGTATCAATCATTTGGAAAATACCCAGAACGGCTTGGCTTCCCAAGAGTTTACGTAGACACAAGCCTTCTGAAATTGATCAATAGTTCTTCACAATGAACCAAGCATGTTCTTGATTGAATAAGATATCCAGAGCCAAGCCACAATTTTTCAGAGGTGAGTTGCGATAAAGGATTTCACTGTGACCAACTAAAGATACTGCGAGCTCTACAAACTCTTCTTCAAGGCAAATTGGGTCGTCTCTCTTGCATATTGATGGCTTGATGGTTGAGACAATGAGCTTAGGAGGATACCACAAGTAGGGTAATGTCGCTTCTGATGGGTTTGATCGATTGAGAACTGGTGTGGCAATCAAATGACTGAGATCTGACTTTGAAGTCTTTTGAAATGCATTGATTAGCTGGACTGCTCCTTCAGGCTGGCAGTTTGAGCAAGTGCATTCTGGCATCCATGCTGCTCGCTGGCGAGCTATCTCATTCTTATATTTATTGTCATCTACTGACAGAGGAATGTACCCAAACCTAAGGAGCCTCATCAATAGCAATGTATCAGCACACATTACATTGGTTAAATAGTTGCAGAGTGAAACTTAAAAGTTGTCTATAGATAGAGCCACACAAATACAGACAGGAGTGATTGCTAAAGCATCCATCCTTTCATCATCTCCCATCTCTTTCCCCTGTTCAAACTCTGAAATTTTGTTTTTTCCACTTTGACGGTTTGGTTCAACAAACATTATACCTAAACCACAACTCCCAGAGCAACCCGCATGCCCAACCATCTGTATTGTTGTTGAGGGATCAATTCAACCAACCACCACCACACAAGAGACAGCCTTCCAGTTCAAACCAAGTCCGAGGGCTGAAGTGCTTGACATCCAAGGGAAATGACCATCCACAAAGTCATCTGCGCGCTTCTCCTTGTCCTTTGCACCGGTGATTGCGTGGTATCTTTGAATAAATTTGCTAGCTCCGTTTGGTAAGTCTTCAGGAGTTCCACGAGCCAACTGAGCCATCGCCATCACATTCAAAGTAGCATCTTGTGTTTTCAAGTAGACAATTGTAACTGGAAGATCATCATTGTTGAGAATTGATTTAGGAGCTACTACACCTAATATCTTGCGCTGTGGCCTGAGGGAACGCTAGATCCACTCAAACAAGTCAAATCTCAGGCTGTGTCAACTCTCCTTGAAGGATTGTAATATTATACGGTGTGATCTTCAAACTACCTAATATCATTCGAATTGCAACCGGTCAACATGTTGCTGACATCAAAAGCAGCCTCACATTTTTGGTTGCCATCAAGTGGTTGCCTAAGTTTCCATATGCTGGTCTGAAGACCCCAATATCTTGGGAATTTTTGAACGTCAACAGTAGCTTTCCTGGTCCGCTAGCAACCAAGCCCCACAAGTAGATCATGTGGGCTTCATCAACCACCTTCAGGATCAGTTGACACTGGAAGCTGATACTATTATATATTGCTTCAAACGCTTCAGAATTTAGAAAGATCTCCAGACCCTGATAAGATTAGTAGATGATATATCAGCAAAAATCATTCCTAACAAATTAGAGGTATATCATTGTATCTCACCAAGTAAATAAAGCGATAAAATCCTTTCTTTAGTCGTTGGATTGTTTCATCAGTCATACTCCTCTTGGTCAGGTTGATTGCTGAGATCCGACCTTCTTTCTCCAAGGCCTGATTGTCTCCAAGCGAATTGAGAGGATTCAAGAGCAGAACTACAGGTAATTGCAGTTCATCGAATAGATAATAATACATTTCTGCTATTCTGGTTTTTCCGTACCCAGTCGCAGCTAGCAGAAAGGTATTATCCCCATTGATCAAGCACACGGCAGCCTTGACTTGGAGGGTTTTAGGCTCTACTCCATAGATTTCTCTGAAGCGCGTGGTAACGTATTCTGCCTGTTCTTCAAGGTTCATGCCTTGCAGTTCAAGTGGTAAAGGAGGCTTGTTTTGGCGTAGCAGATTGTTTGATGTCAATGTTGGTGGGCTTTGTTTAGCTGCCGCCAGGCTCTCCACCTGTAGTTGATCGGCTCTTGTCTGCATGGCCACTGGGTTTCTGATGCAAATATGAAGTAAAGGAAAACAAAGACTCGCAGGAACCTTTTGTCAATCAATCTTATTTGGCTCTTGGGTCTCAAAGAGACCTCTTGTAAGCCATCATTGGTTTTTGTCCAAATGGTAAAATATTGTAGTCCGTTGTAATGTCTTTGACCGCAGTTGGTTTTTGAAATTTGAAAAGAGGTCTTTTGGATGGCAATGGAAACTTGAGCATTTCTCAAGTTATGGAAAAATTGAATAGAGGGTCCTGCTCAGAAGAAGCAGGACTTTCATTGCTCAAAAGGAAAATAGGAAAACTTTTGCGTAGCAAAAGTTTTCTATTGAGTTCTTTTTTCCCCTACTAAACTCGACGACCGCTCACGCCACAAAAGTCACATTTGGCGTAAGTCCCTACGCAGGCTTCGGGTGCTACCGCATGCAAGGGACTTTGATAAGAGCATCCACAGCCGTTACAGTAAATTTACTGTAACGGTACGGTACGTACTGATGCAGTACGGTAAAAGTACGTACCAAAACAAGGAATTCCACACTTGTTTCAGTAAACCGCTTTCTGTACAGTATGTACTGTACAGAAAACACAGTTTTCCCCAATCGTGTCATCTGTATATCTCTTTCTGTTCTCTCTTATTTCTCTCACATGATCATGATTGTTTCTATCTTGATTGCTTTTGAAGTTTATAGAAGATGAATACAAATTTTCAGATTGGGATCAATATTTATCTTGTTTCAAAACTTCAGAATGTGATCATTTTTTTTGAATTGGATTATTATTGAACTTGAAGTCGGTTTGCTCCGTATCTCAACCACTTTTGTTTGTTTCAACTGGTTCATTCACTTGATTCATAGTTGTTTTAAAATTGAATGGATTGTAAAATTTTCAAGTTGAATTTTTGATTTGATTGTATGAATATGGTGTCGACCGTGTGGAAGAATGAAAGGTTGGATGGATGGATTGGAATAGATTAGGGGCTGTCAAACTAGGAAAAGTCGAAAGATTCCAGATAAAAATCTGGAACTCTGTAATTAGATTTAATTAAATACAACTCATACAGTTTCAACTATAAATACAAAGTTGAAACTTTGTATTTGGGAGGGGCCTTACTTGGCCTTCACAAATCCTTGAGGAAGCGAAAAAGGAAACATGATCCACCTGTCCTTACATCAGCATCTACACAAAACAAATTAAATCTAATTACAGAGTTCCAGATTTTTATCTGGAATCTTTCGACTTTTCCTAGTTTGACAGCCCCTATTGTGAGCAGAAGTGAGTGTCGAGGTGAGGGTGAAGTGAGGAATCGAGGGCGAAATTTGGTCTACAGAGGTCTTTACCGATTTGGTAAATTTTCGGTAGAGGTCCAGTAAATTTACTGGACCTTTACCGATTTCTACCGATTTTTTACCGAATCGTGTTTTTGACACGATTGGGGAATTTTGGGTTCGGTACGGTAAAATTTACCGTACCGAGGTCGTTTACCAAAACAGCTGTGGATGCTCTTAGAGTTCGCGTACCGAGGCCGTTTACAGACACGATAGCGGACCAGAATGAAAATCAAATTCCGACCCATAGTCCCCCATGGCATACATATCTTATTTTTTGAGATTATTGATTTTGACACATCAGTTTTCTCAAAGTCAAGTCTTGCAGCAGTGCGGGCTGGATGCCAAACTGCAAGAGCCAGAGACAGATTACAAGTGCCAATGCAAAGTTGTGGAGGCTTGAAATTAGGATCGTTTGTACCAGAAGCGTTGCAATCTCCTGGAGTGAAATGATGAAGTAGCGATCCCATGAAAGCTATGGAGAGATGAGAAAGGATGGTGAAATGAATTGAAAATGAGACAGATTGAGTGAGTGTATGAGTCTGACAGTTCTCGGTAGTGGCGAGAAGAATTGTCAAGAGTGTAAATAGAAGCAGTAAAGTTTAATGAAGTTTGAAAATCAAAGTGGAAACCATTGAAATTGATTGAAGGAAGGAATGAGTGAAGGGTTGATTACCATTTGACTGCTTCTTTACCGTCATCATCATCATCATCATCATCATCATCATCATCATCAATCTCAACCCAATCGATTCACTCCATCATCTCAAACTATATACTCTCTCTTTGATCAAGGACTTCATCAATCCAATCGCACTCTGGTATCCGTCTTCAAAGCGCACATAATTCGTCATACGTCTCATTCGATTCGGTCATGTCATTCAACTGCTCGTCATAATTAGTACCCAGCCGATTACCATCAAAGACTCTTCATTAATCACCGCAGTGTTCACTACCATATCATATCCCTTGGTATCTCCATCCCTGACGGTCAACTAGAACTCCTGCCACTTAAGCTTTCATACATACAATGGCTTCCACAGATCAAGAGTTTGACCTCGGCCAGCCTTTTCATCACAATCATTCTTATACGACCATCACTCCCACCTGCTCACCTCAGAAAACCCTAATTCCCTCACTCCGAACGCCAATTGATTCAGCCACCCCTTCGCCCTCAAAACCCTCACCAGACTCGTTTACCAACCCCACCACTCAGCCTAAGATGATCATTACCACTCAAACTTCCACTCGATCCAATCCTTACCAGCCTTCCAAGCTTCAGGTCCTTCTCCAGCCTCCGCCCACGTTATCGATGCCTTCCAGCTTGATTCCCCCTTTGAAAAAAACTATGCCCATTCCGGCCGCAAATTTAACTGCCGATGTACTTGCTGCTTCGAGACGGTGGTTTTACACATTCGCATTGGTCAACTTTGATCTGGACGAAGGTCCTGGTAAGCACTAATCCTTGGTCTCATAGCTCCGCTACCTTTTCCAAGGCTGGGATCGCCTTGTTACTTCACTCGAGCTAATTTTGGCGTTTGATTCTCTCTCAGACTTTGATAATTGCTATCCCGCCGCCAATTTTTTGTCTGCTCAGTTGACCAACATTGCCTTCTCCTCCTTCCCGGATTGTGCCAAAACCGGTAGCCTGATGTTCAGCTGGCGGATACCCGCAATCAATCATACCATGTCTCATCCCTCGCCTGCCCCAAGCCTTCCCAATGACGCAACCGCCGCATCACCCTCGCAATATCTAACTCCTCCATCTGTCAGTTCGCCTAAGCCTCGAAGTACGTCTCTCCCGTCCGCCAATTTCGACCTACATGGCTATGTTTACTTTGTTCAAGAACGTGACCCGGCAGCACCCCGGGGGTACAATCAAAGGTCGCTGGTTCTCGTACGTATATCATTGTATACGTGCCATATTTGATCTCAGTCTTGCATCTTCAATGTCTTTAACCCTGACTTCTTGGACGTTTGCCTTGTAGATCACTCACCTCTCGGACTATGCGGGTCTATTCTCAACCCTTATCTCGCGCTTGGGACCTCTCTATGCTTCACAAGGACCCAGCGTGCTAGAAGCTGCAGTTCATAACATGGCTCGCTGGTGGGTGTGACAATGTCTCATTGCCTGTGTGTTCAATCAATAAATTTCTTATAGACTTCTTCTTTTTCTTTGCCATGACAGGCCCGATCCTACTGCAGGCACTACCCCCGAGTTACCCTTCCTAGGGCAAGTGCATACCTTTGCCATCCCCCTACCCAATCAGGCTCAACTATTAGAACCACGATCACAAACCAAGTCTTGTCTGCATGGTGAAGTGCGCCCTGACTGACTCTCGTCTTGTCTTTTCCAGTGCTAATGTTCCTATCTCACGCTATCTTATCCATCAGATTCTTGCTGCTCCCCCTCTCACGTACCTCAGTTCAATCCTGTTTGGTAATCAGGGTCACATGTCACTTTCTTCCCTCTGGCTTCTTTGGGAAATCCTCATATTGGCTGAGCCTCTAGTGGTCTTTGGATCCAGTCCCGATCTCGTCAGTGAAGCGGTGACACATCTCCGTAATCTCATCAGACCAGTTAAGCAATCTTCTTCCTACTCGTATGTACACCTTTCAGCTGACTTTTGTATCGCCTCTGATGTTAGATTCCTTTTCAGGGTGATTGGCGCCCATACATCACTATCCACGACCCTGATTTCCCCAACCTCTTTAACAAATCAAAGGTAATTCACGTCCCTCATTTATCATACAAGCAGCTTTCTTGGCTAACTTCCGCTCTTCCAGGCCCGTACTGGAGCTTTGATAGGTGCCACCAATCCCATCATTCTGTCCAATACACAGTATTGGCCCCACATTTTATGCCTCTCTTCAAAGCAAGGCACCTTTGGCCTCACAACCGAACGCAAGCGACACCTTCACAAAGATAAAAGTTTTGTGAAACAATTGGATGCGTGTATAGAACGCAAAGACTGTCAGTATCTGCGAGAACCCGAGTCATCATCATGGACGCTGACTTTTGTTTCTCACAGATCACCAAGCAGACGTGCTCTTGGCCCGACACTTTGCCCTACTCACCGAACAATTCTTACAGCCACTCCAGCGATATTTCACGACTCTTTTACCGCAAGACACGTAAGTTAAGTAGCCCTTCACCCCGCACTAAACGCTCTGATCGTGTCGTTTCCGCTCACCTCAACAGATCACTCTCTCAGCCGCGGCGACCCAGCTCATTTAACCAAGATGTCTTTCTCAAATCATTGAAGGCACATGCAACCCTGCTTGAGTTTCGCTTCAAAATCTCCACTGGCCTCTCAAATTCGGTGGCTGGGTTTTACACGAAATTTCTTCGGTCTCCCAATTTTGCTTCGTGGCTCCATAGTCAGATCGATGCGGCTGCGGCTGCCGTACGTGCTCGGTACCTAGACAGACTTCAATCCCCTATTGAGTTGGATAGTTGGGCACAGGGGAAAACGCAAGAGCAGATACATGAATTGCTACAACGCATTGAGTCCGAAATGGTAAGCTCTCCGTCACCTTCTCAACAACGTTCGTTAACTTATTCGGGGGCCTCAAACATCTCATCATTTTCTCTAGGTTCTATCCAATGAATTCACAACTACGAATCCCTCATCGCCTTCCAATCATGCCCTGGATCTTCACCCCAACGCGGGAGATATCTCACATCCAAGTTCACCTCGTACGACTGTCACTGCATCCGTCTTCCTTTCTCCTGCTTCCATTCCGTCCCCTGCCAGCCACCACATTGGCTCAAGTCCGTCTGGGCCTCCAGGTATCAATCAACTCCGAATTGAGCGTTTGCGGGCCCAAGCTGATCGGCTGAGAAACATCACATTGCGGTCATGAAGTCTTCACCACTTCGCAATATATCATTGTCGAGCATTGTGTTTCCCGCCTTGCAGTCATCCTCACCCAGAGCTGACAGACAAGCCTCTGTTGAGCCCCACCCCAATAGTGTAGTACCAATTCCCGACGTCCGTTCTATGCGAGCTGGATCCCGTTTCTTGCTCCCTCCTAATGATCATTCATTTATGCTCAATGAAGGTACACTACACAAACTTTTGGTCCTTCTTTTGTGCGGTGCTTTTGATTCATCTTTCACCTCGTCTTACTAATATCTATGTATATACGTGTAATGTCTTTCTGGGTGCATCACATTGCTTCATCTGTTTCTTTCCTCTGTAAAACCACCATCGGAACACTTCCCATTTCAATATTTGCATACATTTTTTTCTTGGGACTTAATCTTATAGATCTCTGTTAATTTTTTCTTGTGATTGAAAAAAAACATAATAATTCTCAAATTAAGAAGAAGTAGAAGTCTTTTTAAATACTCATAGGAGATGATTTGCATCTCTTGCGGGCAATGAATCTGAATAATACATCATGACATGGAAATCATACAATACTTTGATTGCGAGCTGCTTTGCTTACTCTTCCCAAACAGCCTTGAAGATCCCATCTGAACAATTGGTTGTAAGTTGACGAGAAAAAAGATTGAAATACACAAAGTTCAATCCATGTGCGCTAGGCTAGTTGCACTGCAGACATCCGGGACGTCTTTTGGCGTTGACATTGAACCAATCATCCTTGATCAGAATGGTTCAATCGTGCATTGAAGGCTCTCTGGATGTGTTGTGACTTGGATAATTCTAGTTCCATGATAGTATTACAAGTATACGCTCTCATAACACAATGCTGAAGGTACACGATGTAAGTAAACAACAAATGATTTAGTAGTTGCGATTATGAATAATATATGTGCGTGGGCTAAATGCATTCAATATATGATAGATGTCCATCGGGTATCAAGTTTCAAGAATATCTGTGTGATCTTACATCCAGATCAGACTTCTGAGATAATCCCACGTAAAAAACTTTGGAAGATATGACTTCCAAAACCCAACTGTCAATAGCTCAAAAATTACCTCGGGTAAAACTGGTCCAAAAGGAACTATAAATCTCGCCAATGGCCAATCAGAATGTCGAGGGACTCCACTTTTTCCAAGTCCGTGTGAAACCCTAAGTGTGTGCGAAAAACAAATGAAATTGTTCTTCATCAATCAAAAAGTATTCTTTGCGGATTGCATCTTGACTGGGACATACCAAACGTCCACACAAGGTTTACCCCATAATGCCAAATGGGCTACAGTCCATAGAAACCCAATAGGCCCTCCAACCTGGATTTCAGGTTCATGAAGTCGATAAAGTTCAGCTATCTTGAAATGACTGAAATTGATTGCAATCATTCTAACCTTTTTACCAGTTATCTTTCTATAGACTGTCTCCATGACAATTCCAATACCTTGACCGATAAACATTTTGGTTGTTACGAATGTCCAATCAATCTTTGTGATTGATACCAAGGCTTTATAAGCATAGAACAAATATTTGTAAGCAGAATTCTCAAAGGCCGAATTTCCGAAAGAAAAATGCCAAAACTTAAAGTCGAACTAACCAATCTCATGCATGGCTGCGCTACACAACATTGCCCCGGCCAACCCAGCAATTTTTGTTGTCATTGGTCCAAATCCACTAAACAATTTCACAAATGGCATAGCCCCACAATAAATAAAGTCATACCGGAATGCAGCGTGCCAGCCTATCAGCGATATAAATCATGTATGAAAAATCAGCTTCTCGAAAGTTATCTTCGCCTCTGTTTCATCAAGCTAAAGCGCTATACCTTTTGACCAAAAATCTGTTAGATTATGTCGCTTCCAGGGTTCTGAAAAGAGAGGTGGATACCATACTGGATTGAACTCCTCGGGCCTAAAATCTGTTGGTAATACGATTCGAGCGAGCCAATACACTCCTGCTTCAACCAAGTTGAACAAAGTGGCCAGTAGAGAGAAACCAGAGTAAGCAGTTCCCTATGTAGAAAAAATCGTCAAGTAAATCAGGATTTATTTGTTTGGTATGAAATCATTGCAAATTCTAAGCGGTTGTTCGTTCAAGAGTACCGTTACGATTCTGACAAACTCACCCCGAACACCAACGTAAGTATATATGGCTTTCATAAAGTAAATACCACACGTTGTCCGCAGAGATGTGAAACCAAGTGTGTGAACGACGAGCAAGCAAAACCAGATTTTCATCAAATCAAAAAAGAACTTTCCGTCAGCAAGAAGTAAGATAGATCTTTGAGTGCAGTCTATGATTACCGAAACAGTTTCCAATAGTCGGGACGGTGGTACCCCGACCTCCTCCGTCAAAAACCCATAAGCACCTCTTGGATTTTGACAAGATGGTACAGCAAAGGCGCATGTAGCTAAAAAGAGTATATGCATTCCAATCCCCGTCATGATTGTTTCCCCGACAAAAGCAGCCTTCGACGTAGCCTTCCCTAACGGAACGATGTGAGGAGGAGGCGACCAAGTACATTGTAGCCCACGTGGACTATAGGCACCGTATTACACATTTCAATTTCACATCAGAGCGATTCAGTATAAACACTGAAATCACGCGACAAGTTACATCAATCACACTTTTTGAGAGGGGCGTAGGACAAACCTCATAAGTAAAGCAAGGACAAATTTGGTAAGCTCCCCAATCGAAGGTGGATTCTTGGGCTTTGCTTCTTTAACCCCATCGTGGCTCTTCTCAGGTGAATTGGGAATGGTAGGTGTTTTCTTGATTTCGTTTGTATCCTTCTTGGACTGTGTATCATTTGCTTTTTCATTTCTTGCGGATAAGGCCTGTTCTTTCAAAGCGGCAGGCGACTTAAAAACATCACCTTCTCGAAATGCAAAAATTATAGCTAAACAGACAACGTGAAAGCTTGGTAATGAGACTAAAGGGAAATTGAGGTGCATGAAGGCTTCGGCAGGCTTCAAGGTTCGCATCGGAACACTTGCAATGGTGATATAAGCAACCAAAGGCAAAAGGGCCATGCGAAAGAGTCGTGAGCTAGGTGATGATTCATAGTATGGATGAAGTAGGGCTGCTTGTAACACAAGTGGAATGATTCCGGAGTAAGCCAAGACTAGAGAAGGAGGAAATGGAAGGTATCCCATACTGTAAACTCAAGCCAAGGTTAAGTCAAACAGAGAGAGTTTGGGGTAGTCTTGTTCGTCCAACAGCTTGAGAGGAAATAGGTTGAGAACAAATCTGGGTGGGTCAGTCTACAGAATACGGTTGGGGTACAGAATGACGGTTGACGGAACAAACGACGAAGTCATAAATAAAGCGTTTTCACCGAGCTCAGGAGGATTTTTCGAGCTAATGAAGGGTAAGGAAAGTGTGACTGTCACTTTCCGAACACTCCTACAACCTTGAGGTTCGATTTATACGTATTTGCAAGAGCGAATAGCATAGCTAACAACTCCTCAATCTAAGCGGTTTACAAGGGTTACTTCTTTGAAAAGGGATTTGGCCCCTAATGAGCAGATTCGCCAATCAAAACCAACGCTGAGCTTCCAACTGAACGATGATAGTCCAAATCAACCACTTCATGGATTACGAATTTCTCGTAACGGAAAACTCAACGGTTACGATTGACGAGCCGAACTGCAATCTTGGGAGCTTTTACCTAAAAGTTCAAGTTTGTCCATTTGCCGGGATGCAAACCGGGTTAAATTTGACTCCTGACTCATTCCCATTTAGTCTCACTTCAATCAAAAACATCAAAGGAGTTGTGCAAGAATGTTCTGCATTGAACTTATCTATTGCAAGATCAAGTAGATTATTTGTTCATGAACTGATCAGATGACACCTATAAAACCAGCATGCGATTCCGCGTACCTAGACGTTTTTTCTGATCGGGTGGAAGCTCTGATGAAGATAATCAACTTCATCTGACGAGTTGCAGCCAGAGATTTGATAACAATTGTGGATCCTCTGAGGTGCCTTTTGAATTTTGTGTAAGTTTTTCCAAATAGCGTATCTCAAGTTCAACTTTTTGATGTTTGAGGTGAACTCTGAAACTGTTCACATCCTTAATTATATAGCTGATATTGATTGAATCAATCAACTGCTTGGGGCCTCTGAGATCAGATGATAATTATGGGTTACAAAGTAGGAATCTGGGCATATGCCTAGAATTCTGCCCAGATTTTTTTGACTGTAAATCTGAATCCTTTGCCTGTGCTTCTTCCCAGAAAATCCAAATTTACAGTCAAAAAAATCCAGGCACAAGTCCATACATGTGCCCAGATTCTACTAATTTTTATCCCGTAAATAAGTGGCTCTTACTGATTGAGCAAAATGTCCAAGAGGAATTTCTCAATAAGGGGGATCCAAAACCCACAATCACTCCTGTTGGCCATTCAAGCCTTGTCCAAATTATCTTTGATTGTAGGTTCAAAGTATGCCCACACTCAGGAAGTTTGTGAGGGCATTGATTCTTTGATCTTTTTCAACTGTTTATTGAGTTCTTCTAAAATGTTGGGAGAGCTACGTCCATTGTAGGGATTTGAGACTGACACATTTGAGTACCTGTGCTGAGGATTTTTCTCCTTGAGGTTTGAAGGTCAGAGGCTATGGATAATTGTGACATGGTGAAAATGATGTTGGGTCAAGCTTGAAGCGGGTTCTGCTTGTCTTGAAATTTGTAGGCAAGCACATCAGTAAAGTGTGTCAGGCGCATTTAAAAATCCCTGCACTTAGCAAGAACACTGTGGTACAGCCCCAGAAGAAGAGAGCTTCACCATGGTGCCATGTCAAGGCCCTGTCTATCAGGGGGAGGGGCGAGGGAGGGGCGGGGGAGGCCATACCGGGTGCAGGCCATGACCCTTGCCATGGCCCTGAGCCCTGAAATTGTCACCAGGTGTGAGTGTGGCTCACATCAGCCTAAGTCCTCAAGGTGAGCACCAGCACCGGATTCTGGGCGGGTACCCAACAGATGGTCCGTTGGGTCCAGAGGTTGGAAAGGGCCCTTGGACCATCCGGTGACCAGATAATCCGGCCGGTTTGGTAGTTGGATGTGGGGGCATAAAAGCCGGGTATCTGGCGGCTATTTGATAGACTTCATGTATATTGGGCAGCGTGTATTTGTTTGAATGTAGATAACAAAAAAGAGTCATGAAAAAGAAACTAATCACTCTCCTCACCATCCTGGTTAAACACGGTACCAATCTTTGACACATAACAAAGCTTCAACATACACACAAGAAAGATTAGTACGTTGAGACGCCAGTATGTGTTTAGTCTTATCAAAAACCCCCTTGGATGGACAGCTAGTTGCCGGGATTTCCAAAATATGCATGGCCATGTTTGACAATCCAGGATAGATGTCAACACATCTTTTCCAAAATTCTAAGACCATCATATCACAAGCTTCAACCTTTTCACCTAAGTATTGAGCAATCTTGTTGCTAATGGAGTGGTCCTGTTCAACATCTTGGCCGCCAAAAATCACATCTTCAAAGTATTGGGAAGTACAGGTGGCAGCAGTTGATTTTTAGGTGGTGGTTGGAGGGGGGGACTGGTACATCAACCTCATATTTGATGGCCTCTACTTCAAATGTGAATCTGATATCTGACAAAGCAAGATTGTATTCAGAAAAGATCATAGCTTGTTCCTTTTTATCATCATAAATACCAATACTGATTAGTACAAATTTAAAGCAGAAAGAGATGAAATAAACTTGCTTGAAAATAATTCAACTTGAGGTGTGGATCCAGGATGGTAGCACAGATTGGTGCCGGTTTGGCAAGCACTTTTTTGAAGTAATTTTCAAGTTTGGATATAATCTCTTTTGAAGCAGGGATTAGTTGATTGTGAACATATTTTTGAGCTACCTAATTGACATCAACAAATTGGAATGTGAATATGAAATCAATCAAAATTACTTACTGACGTCAGTCCTTGTAAGACTACAACATACATTGGAACCACTTGAAGCATTGTGGGGAACTTTGACTTGCAAAGTATCTCAGTTGCTTTGCTGAGGGGTTCTAAGCAATCACACATTTGCTTGACGTAATTTCACTCAATCGGTAAGAGTGCATATTTCTTGAAGTCGTCACCCTTGCAGAATTTGTTGCATGATTTTTGTAGGCAGAGCAATCTTTGGAACATGTGATATGAAGAATTCCGTTGAGTTGCAGTGTCTCTTTTGGCTTAAGGTGGTCCCATATTATCCACAGTTGGATCTGCTATAAGGTAATCAAGGGACTCAACATTGACAGGATTGGGTGCAGGGGTTGAAGTAGCAGGAGCAGGAGCAGGAGCCTGAGTCAAATCGTCAAATTTATGTTGCATCTTGACCATCTCTGCAAACAGTTGACCGCTTTGAGGGCTGGACTGAGTAGTTGTAACAAGGCTGTGGAATTGATCGTAAATTGTCTTGAGATTAATTTGACTGACATCAGGAGGGTCAACAAGGTTTTGGAGAGCCATTGAGTTTGATTGGTCATCCTCTTCTTTGTCTGTGTCAATAACTTCTTCAAATACCTTGAGTCCCTCTGTCAGCCCTGAGTAATAACCAGTAGTACCAATGAGCGACGTATAATAATAAATATTACAACTCATGGCTCAGCTTCAAGATTCAAGTACATTTGATTTTGCATATGTAACATGTGCAAAACTTACATAAAAGAGTGTGTACATACACAACTTTTATGTGAACCAAAACTACATATATTTCACAGCTGTAACATGTTTGTAACAAATGAAATATATGTTCAAACAGTTAATAACAATATAACTGTAATAACCTAACCACACAACCACAGATTGTGCGCACTTCTAGTGTCAAGATTCTCAAGGTTTAGAGTATATAAACCCTGAGAATCCACTCCTGCTGATCACATCATCACGTTATTATTCAACAACTTTACAAATTACTTGTATCAGCTTTTTACAACTTTTAAACTTTGTCTAACTTCTACAAATTTTAAAAGCTTGATTCTAAGCACCTTGAATCTTCAACTTTGTGTCTTGTTGACTGTTGTGTGTGTACATCCAACCTTGTATCTCCCTGATTATACACCATAATCAGTGACTTTAGTAATATCCATCTGGTGGAATTACTTGTAAGGAAGTAGTCCTTGAGTAAGGCTTATATCAGATTTGGGATTAATCTGATATAAGAAACTCTAAACCTGCGGGGAACCTCTATTAGTCAGAGTATCAAGTTCCCAGTGTTAAGACATACTTTGACACTGCCCTTATTGATCTTTCTGTGTCCCAAGTGAATCAATTTGGGATTTAGAACTGTGCATCAGTTGCTCTTATCATTAATTATTGTGATAGACAATAATTAACCCAAAATCCCTGGGCAAAATCCTTTGTTCAAAGGTCATCTAACTGGAGTCTTTAGTTGTGTAATTCAAGTAAAGCTCTTTTGCCCAAGTCTCATTTAGTTCATACTTGTGGATAGCAATCCCCACAGGTTTAGTAGAAGTCTTACCAACTTCTACTATCTATTTATTGACTCTACTAGCCAGACAGGAGCTAGGAGGCTCACACCCTCTTTTGCAAAAAGGTTGATAACATGTGCTACACACCCATGAACTTGGGTTTTGTAGTCAAAGTCAATGTCGTCTGTTTGTTCAATAGCTCAACCAAAGGCTGTGTTAGTACCAACATTGTTGGAAGTCATCACAATCAATTTGTGGGCAAGATCATACTTCTTTAGATAATCCATGATGATGCTGGCAAAGGTATCAGCCTTGTGCGCACCTGGAAGGGACTAATCAGTTAAGATTGATTGACAGAAAAAGAACACTCACCCTTGAGTTCCGCAATACCCAGGGTGATGTCCATGAGGTCCCACGGGTCAGTTATGAAGTGACCACTGAGCAACATGAATGGGACGTTATTTGGCAACAACCATGCATCTTGAGTGATGGCAATTGATTTAGAAGGTCCCAGGTACAGTTTCTTGACATGATCTTTATCATGACAATATAACTTGCGCATGTGTCTAGCAATAGCATGCCTTTTGACAAGTATCCCGTTGACGTGAGGATTGCAAAGGGTTAAAAGGCGATGAAAGGAGGGTTAGTCAACAATTGAAAAGGAGAGGTTGTTATTGGCTATGAAGTCGCAGATACTTGTCAGCCCTGAGCATATGTACATGTACTCAAAGCATGACAAATCACATAATAAAACCACTAAAACCACAATTACATTCATGTACATACTAAACACAATATGTAACATACATGTAAAAACCCACAAAACACAATATCACCTCATAACTCAGTGTCAAGAGTTAAAATATGCTTAAACACATATATGTACATACTAAAAACAATATGTAACATATATGTAAAAACCCATAAAACACAATAACATCTCACAACTTAGTGTCAAGAGTTAATTATGCTTATATTGAATAAGGTACATAATAAACTTAAACCTTAAACAACCATAACCAACAACAATAGGAAATCACCACTCAAACCAAGATAGTGATATAAACAAATACCACAAAAGTTAGTTTAAAAGAGAGGAATATATAAACCCTCCCTCTCAACATCAGAGAAATCTCCCCAGAGAATGATAATTCACAAAGAAATACTTTTAAGAACTAACCAAAGTCCTATTGAAGTGATACTCGATAGTCCTATAAAGTTAAGACTAGTGATACTCTTCAAACACTTTTGAGTTCCCTGATTAAAAGTAAGTAATATCAATTACCTCCTCTTGGATCCCCTACTTTCCCTGAGTAGGACATTTTCTAGGTTAGTGACCTCTAAACAACTCTAAGTTAGTGACCTTAAGAAGCACTTCGGGCTGGTGACCTCCAGAATAACCATAAGTTGTTGACTTTATTGATAACCAGATTAGTGAACTCAATCACTCTTTAATCTGTAATACTGAAGATTAAAGGAAGGTGTTGGATCCTCCCTTCATTAGGACTAGTGTTGATACCCCTCCAATCCAAATCCTCCCTCTCATCCTTTCCTTATGTAGTACATCATAATTGTAAATACTATGTAATTGAAATATATAAATAAATTTTAAACCAAGATATAGAAATATAAATTTTAGTGAGCATTGAGCACTCAGAAGGAGTACCCAACCCTCACAATACTAGTCTTGAGGCTGGCAATGTTGAGTTTGTTCTATAAAACAAAAACAATGTGACTGATAACGTGCTCTAACAACAATAATAAAACTCACCAAATGACCCGCCTTGACTTTTTTGAAAGACACTTCTATGGATCCTTGATTAGACAAATTGCCACCATGGATGCCATGGATACATTTGAGGTGGTTCTTCATGGATCTTGTACTGCACTTCTCATCACAACACAACTTCTTACCGCATTTGTTTCCGCCGGCCTTTACAAAAGTACACTGGTTGTACTCTTCATTGGGTACCTTTACAAAGTGATTCAATATGTAGCTTGTCAGACAAACGGTTGTGTCAGTTTGAGGATTGGACTTATTGGCTTGGGACCCCGCATCAAGAGGTGTTGGGGCTTTTGGCTTGAGACATTTGTTAGAGTTTGAGTGTACTGGCAATAGAAAGGGATGATTGGAATGAATCAGACAAAGGAAAGTGTGAAAGAACTCAACCAAAGGGTTAAGGGCTTTTCAGCCATTGAGCCACCTATCAGCCAGATGGATGGGCTGGATTTCTGGCATATCCGGAGGCTGTCCGGCCCATCTGGCTGACAGCCGGTTTGAGTGTCAGATGGGATTTTTTTCAAAAAAAAACCAACCGGTTTTTCTCCAATGTGTCCGGATAGATAATTTATCTGGTGGTTTGGTTGTTGGAATGGCCTCAGCACGCCAGATACCTGCCGGTGCTCAGCTTGACTAAGTCTCAAGCCAAACAATGTGGGTAGTGGGCATCTCAAACCCAATTACTAGTAGGCTCATCCAACCTCTAGACAGACATTCCCCAATATGCTAAGGCCATCCCTTTGCTTGACCCAATTGCTTGGGACCCTGGCTGCACCTTGTTGAGGTGTCTGACCAAGATGGTTAGATTTTGGCCTGTCTTGTTGCGAATGCATCTGACTAAACAGGTGATTACAGCCAAAATGCTTCTGACCAGAAAGTCCCACAACACGCTGGTTTGAGATTAGGTATCTGACCAGAAAGTTTGGATTTCCATAGGTTCAGAAGGTAAAATTGAGGAACCACCCGGGGTATGGATGTGTGGAATAAATCACATGTAAAGTGGCAAGACCACGGTCACAGGGTTGCAGTGACCCCACATTGACCCCCCTCCAACTTTGCCAGAACCCCCCCTTTGGTTTTGCACGGATTC
The DNA here is from genome assembly GCA_022264835.1 of Melampsora americana. Lineage (NCBI taxonomy): Eukaryota > Fungi > Basidiomycota > Pucciniomycetes > Pucciniales > Melampsoraceae > Melampsora > Melampsora americana. Next base: position 933,580 of record JAIFHY010000020.1, read on the forward strand.
ACCTCTTTGCATGTAGTGATACCTGGTGAAGAAAAGATGCTGATAGGTACCTTGCTTGGATGATGAAAAGGTCCCAACTCCTTCAAGACCCACAGTATATTTTTGGACCAGCTGTACTTTTAGTCACCTGAGCTGAGCTGAGCTCAGCCCTGCTGAACCACAACAGAGATAGCAAAAACTGTGAACCTGAGTCAACCCAGCCACGGATGTGAAATTCATTCCTTCCACAGCCAATTTTCAATTAGAAATGATCGCATCCAATGTTTTCAAACAGATGGTCTTGAAACTGTCAAAACTTTGACAAAACAGCCTACAACACCAAAAAGATCCTTAATACAAACTCATCATGCCTTCATATGATCAAATCAGGTTAGAGATCTTGAATCTATCTTAGACCTACAAATATATCAAAAAAGTATACAGAGCTTGTGTTGCTTTATGACGAATAGAGTTGGGCTATTTCGAATATCTTACATCAACATGTTATATTTCATCATTTTATTTCATCATTTATTATTTGTCTATTTTTTGCTCATCATTTGATTTGCTGTCATGGTTATGTCTTTTCTCTATTTGTATGCGCGTACTGATAATTCTTAGCTTAATTGTTTCTTGTGTTCTCTATAAATATCACCTATGAGTCCCTGAAAGGTTTGATCCTCATCGATTCAAACCTTTTCTTTACATCACGTATACTTACGACAAATTTCGTCTTTTCGTGATTGACTCATAGGTGAGCTAGTTTATTTTGTCTCTTAAATGTTTTCTATTTCTCTCTATCTCATTCCTTTCATATTATTTCTATGTGTTATATCTTTACGAAATGGATTCTCATCGATTCAAACCTTTTCTTTACATCACGTATACTTACGACGAATTTTGTCTTTTCGTGATTGACTCATAGCTTGGTCCTTGATGCTGTCTTTACCCAGACCCATCCAAGCCCTGAAGGGTCACATCTGGGAGATTGTGAGGGTACTTGTTTTTGCTCTCCAGTCCTTCTTCAATGCCATCTGAATGTTCATGGGGCCCATTCAAGACTTGCTTGTTGCAAGTATCTGATCATCTGCTTCAGGTTGAGTGTTGTAACTCTCAAAACACAGCTAAACAAAGATTGTACAAATCAACACAACACACACCTTATAATTTGAATAACTTGATCAGACTTGTTATGTAGTATCACACATTTCAAAACTGCCAATCCTACAAACCCATCTTCATTACATAAAGAGTACTTGATAATTGCTTTGGTACAGACTTGGAGTGATTACTCCTCTTCCCTCTGGACATTTCATCTTGTGTCTTGATATCATACAAATGTGTCAGACATCCTTACCTTATTTGACTTAGCTCTGTAAGTCTAGCTCACTTTTCCCAAGTTCCTTCCCATTCCAAAAACCATGTGAGATACACTCTGAACAATTTGCATAAACCGAAACTTTACAACATGCATAAAGATTTAAAATAATAATAACCTTCCCCTTCAATCTACCAGATGGAATCTGGTCAATCTATGAACACCAAGTGAAATTCATGTCCACTTCTCTCCAAAAAAATGTCCCTTGGTCACTGGATCTGCAGTGCATCTTTTTTATCCGATACCTAAGAAGTCACATTTTGATCGAACGCTTGTAACCTTCTCAACAATCCTTTTGCATCTTCTTTTTCATCTACATTCATTCTAACAAGTGTAGTAAGATAATCTTTAGCACAAGTCAATCTTCCACTACCCTTTTCCAAGAGATTCTGAAACAAAAGAACAAAAACATCAGGCACCAAATTTCAAAATGAAACCACACGAGAGGTAGTCAAAGTTCAAAATAGGCAAACAAAACTGGATCTCACATACCATTTCGTGTTTAGCAAGATACAACAAACTCTTCGCCAATCTAGCCGTAGGACCTCCACCATATTCCAAAGCTTCATCCACGAGTTTCTTATGATATTTTGCAGCTTCATCAGGTCTACCATCCATATCATATAATTCAGCCAATTTCATAATCATTCCAAAATCATCCTGTCCTCCAAGATGAGGTTGAGCAATCATCAGTGCTCGCTTAGTAGTCATCCTCGCTTCCCTTCTCCTTCCTAATTTTTCATATACTTGTGCTAATGCAAGCCACATTCGTGTATCATATGGTTTCAAGGCCGTTGCTTGTTGATAGTAATACAATGCATAACTGAGCATGTCCAGTACTTCATAAGTTTGGCCCAGGCCATACCACGCTCGATAGTCCTTTGAATTCGCATCTGTTTGGCGTGAGAGGTTTTCATTAGTAACAGTTGATTTTTCCGTGATCAGATTGAAGCAGAAGATTAAATGAAGATCAAGAATGAGATCAAGCAACGTACCGATAGCTTTTCGATAAGATTCGATCGCAGCATATGTATTCTTCATCTCAACATATTCATGGCCCATCAGAGTCCAAGCACTCAAGTAACTAGGATCCAAACGTAAAGCTCTCCTAAATTCAACGATAGCTTTCTCGTGTTCACCACTTAGACTCCAATAATTTCCAAGCAAACAGCAAACCTCTGGCCTCATCCGATCTACGCCTGCCCCATCCGCTCCACCAGCATAATTCTGAGCCAAAGACGTAAGTTTGGCGCGTTTTTCCATAACATAAAGAATATTCGAATACGTATCAACATCTTCTACTCTATGAGGATCTTCAGCGTAGATAGAATCGAAGATCGTTTCTGCAACATCAAAGTCTCGTAGATGATAAGCCATTAAAGCTTGTTGACTTTTCAGATAAATCGAAGTAGGAAAAAGTTCTTGAAGTTCTTCAATAACTTTCTGTGATGAATCAGGATCTATCATCATTTCACAAAAAAGAGGGAATCAATATAAAACTTACTGTCAAGGCATCACCGTTTCCCGACGTATGGGATTCTAGTGTGGCATGAATGAAGAAAAATCGATCCATGAAACCATCTTTTGGTAATTGAGGTATAACAGTTTCTAGCTGTGAAATCATCAATCAGAAACATGTCATTTCTGAATTCAGCTCAAGCTTCCTTACTTCATCAGCCCCTTCTATCAGTTTTTGTAATAATTTCCAACCACTCCAATTATATTGGTATAAATTGATTGAATGTACTAGAGCATCAATAGCTTCAAGCCGATAGTTTCCACGGGATAAAAGGATTGCTTTCCTGTTTTGTTAGATAGACCGGACAGATAATTTAGAAAAGAAACAAAGGTAAGGTTATTGAACAAATGAACACAAAGATGAGACAGAGATCACGCACAGGTACAATTCAAATGGATCAATAGAGCTTTGGATTTCATCAAGTAAATCCTGGTGCTTAGGAGTAAAAGTTCGAAGGTTCTGACGCGTAGCTGTTCAGATTTACCAAAAGGAAAATCCAAATCTATGGTAAGTATCAATGACACTTTTCGATTGAAAAAATAAATCTCAACAGACAAAGACTAGGTCCCGAGACATCATTTAAACGTTTTTCTAGCGCTAGAAATCTAGCATAAAGACCCAAGAATCTTCCAGGACCTGATTTGATCGGTTTAAGTGCTTTTGATGCTCGATCGTATTCTTTCATATCAAAGTATGAACGGCCAAGGTAATATAAATCAGAATTAAAGTCTTCATCTTCATTCTGGTTTTGATTGATCGAGATTGAATTGAGAGAAGAATCTAGGCAAAAAATCAAGAAATCAAAATCAATCAGAAAACAGACTTTCAATTCCAAAACACGAATTCATTTGAATGTTTAGGTACTTACTAGGATCTCCGATTTGAATTTGATGGTTTGATAGAAACCAAAAGTTCGGAAGCCCATTTTGAAGCAAATAATAAACCTCTAGAAGATAATTCAGGTATCGTTGATCTTAATATTGATCTCACTTGAGTTGGCGTAGGTAAGATTGATTGGATTTATGAAAGAAGTGGAGAAATCTGTCATCTCGATTGGTAGGAAAGTTAAGATAGTTGAAGTGGAAATTGTTGATCGAATCAAATTGCAATTAGGCAGGCAGGTGGTGTTCAGATACCATTCCACACAACTCATCTGAAATTAATCAGATGCACTTCAAAACTACATTTTTTTGAATCCTGTTTTTGAATTCAGAGTTTGGGTTCATCCAGAAATCCCAGGTATTGAGTATTGAACCCTCCCAATGGTACACAACATCAACTTTTGTAAAAACATCAAAACGAAAAGACAATCTCAAGACTTTCTACATTCAAGATGTCATTACCAAACGATCGAAGATCAGACCGAAATCGAACTCAAAATGAATTAAACAATCAAACCAATCCTTCTACCTCTACTTCAAATGGGCGAGAAACTAGTGAAGTGTTTAAATCTTCAGGAGCCGATCAATTGGAAGAACAAGAAGAAGAGGAAGAGGAAGAAGAGGAAGAAGAAGAAGAAGAAATAAATGATACTCTCATAAATCAAGATGATGTAACTGCAGCAAGGTCTTCAATCAGACCTGCTGCCGGTACTGCAACTCATGTCGATGGCACGCCCGCTTACGGTCAGATTCTACCTCCTTCAACGGCCGTTCATCGCCGGTGCTTTTCCACCCCAACAGTTTAATCATCAAACTTTGATTCAAATGATCGATAAAAGATGCCTTACTGGATCATAAGCTTTTGCTAAGTTTTTGACTTTTGTTTTTTTTTTGCTTTGTAGATTCTGATTCATCCGCCTCCGGTACCGACTCTCTTACCTGGATCTCTTGGTTTTGTACTCTGCCCGGTCATGAATATTTTGCAGAAGTTGCTGAAGATTTTATCGAGGATGATTTCAATCTAACGGGTTTGGTAGCCATGGTTCCTTTCTACAAAGAGGCCCTAGAGATGATACTAGATGTCGAACCAGGTGAGCTCCTGATTTGGTACCAAATTGATACTGAGCCGATTGTCCCGGTCAATGGAATTGGCCATCCTGACACCCGGACGGTTTTTGGTTGACAGAAGATGATACAGTGAAAGTACCAGATGTGTCGATCGTCGAAAGCTCAGCTGAATTACTCTATGGTCTAATCCATCAACGTTATATTATCACTCGTCAAGGCTTGGCTCAAATGGCGAGAATGTTTATGCTCTAATTTGATTCTTATTTCTTACGATCAACTGATTCGATTCAATTATCTCCTATCATGATCTTTCACCCTCAGAATGCAAAATATGAAAACGCTCATTTCGGTTATTGTCCTCGAGTCTTTTGTCATACGTCCAAGGTCGTGCCATGTGGTAGATCTGATTTACCAGGAGTGGATACTGTAATCCTCTACTGTCCTAATTGTCTGGATACCTACATTCCTCCAAGTAGTAGGTTCAATGGAATCGATGGTCAGTATCACCTTTGACCACTCATCAACTCATACATACCAACAAAGCTAAAGAAAGATTCTTCATCTATGATTGATGAATTTCAGGAGCTTTCTTCGGAACGACTTTTCCGCATTTACTTTTTCAAACTTATCGTGAAATTCCCTCCGACGATCATCTCCCCTCCTTCCCCTCAATCTCCTTTTATTCCTCAATCTGATTTACAACGTAAATCACTGATCATCGGAAGTGAACCAGATATTGGTAATTCTACATCAAGTAAGATCTATGGTCCTCGGATCTATGGCTTTCGTGTTAGTGAACGTGCACGTAGCGGGTCGCGCATGTAGGTTACTTTCCCTTCTCTGTTGATGCTCTCTAACTCAGCTGATCATACGACTGTTTGGTGGGAATATGTAGGCAATGGCTACGGCTACGGCCAAGGGATGAAGAAGAGTTTCGTCGAGGATTACAACAAGTAGAAGAATCCAACAAAGCCCTTGATCCAAATTAGTAGTAACCCTTTTCTTCCTCTTCCTACCTTGCTGTGAGACTTACACCACATATGTGTTATTTGCTTTGATGTTGTGTTCTCTTGTCTCCCCTTCAGAGTACTGTATGTCATGCGAGTTTGATATATATATATATGTTTTGTGAATACAATATTTTCAGTTCGAGATCAAGAAGAAAATCCATTGTTCGAGTTTATCAGACCTGATTCAGGAAGGTGTAATGATATAAGCCAGTTTAATTCTTGAGATCTTTCTATAATTCTTTGGTCAATTTCATGCGCAACATTCTTAATATTGTGTATCAGATCTGAAGGCAGAACAGACCAATTCTGCGAGACAAGTGATTTGTGGATACTGAAAGTTTCGAACTGGGGAGGTCAAGATCGCGAAGCCACAATCCCTTAAGAAGGAGGTGAATTCATTGATTGGATTACAGTCTTAGATGGTATACATATGTTCCTATCAATCCTCATCAATCCTCAACAATTCAATTCAAGTTCAAGGAGTCAAGACTCGCACAGCCTTTTTCTATCAACAGATGAGACTGATGGGGAACAGAAAGCTATCAGCACAATGCAAAATTGATTCAGATACATGGTCCCTTCCTCGGCGACTTGTCCGGAATCGTTCTTCGTCATATCTGGTGTTTCATGTAATTCATTATAAATCTCAATGGTCTAAAAAACCAAATGGATATGAAGAGAAAAGGGTGAAGTCCTGTGAACTCTCACTCGCACTTCCGGCACGATCGGCTACAAAGGTGGTCAGATACTAGATTTCCACGTGAAAATATGCATTCCAGACTAAAGAACGCTAAAGGCTTTATATCCTCGAGAAAAGTTCAAAGAATGTTAGCGAGATGGTGAATTCACTCTTGACTAATCTCGATTGAGATTTTGTGTCTCGGAATGAGAGCTTTGCATCTGTTTAGCTCGACTGAAGTCATTTTGTCTATTTTCTTTTCTTTTCGGAAGCGTCAATATCTACAATTGGATTTCCTCTTATGCCGATTGCCATCACTATCAGACTTCATCATGAAAACTTGCAAGATATCTCTTTTGAAGGTCCTCAGCCTATCATCATCCAATTGAATACAGTTGGTTTGCGGGTCTTCTCAACTCCTCAAAGCATATATCTCGTGGCTTTACCTGACTTTACTTTGTATATTCAAAGATCACTCGATTCAGTTCAAAGCAATGTGTTAAGTGATGGGTTTATCCACTTGAATCCTCTTGACCATGTATGCGTGTTTACGAGGTAGAGATGAGGTTTTGAGTGGTGAAGGGTGTGTGTTTAAGGGTGATCGATATGTATGCACATCATCCAATGATTCAAGTTTTCGTGACTCCTTGATTGATTGATTGACGTCAGTGACTAAGTTTGGTTTAACATTCTTTGATTACCATCCCTGCAGTCAATGATTTGATGGCTAACCTTTGAGTAGGAACTCTCTGATTAACTTCCTCTGATCTAAGACTGACCGTTCACCTTCCCTTCCCTCATCAACCACTTTATACTTGCCTTTTCACCATTCCTCAGCTTTCATAGCCATCATCATCTCTTCGTCTCTCCTCAAAAATCTTCACTCCTACCCTTAGCTCTCGTGACCATGTCTGTCCCAGCAACTGTCAAGGACGTGTCTGAAAACCCTAGTGCGAAAGCTGTCACAAATCCCACTGACAAAGCGTTCAAATCCAAAGATGAAGAAAGAAAGATGCGTTTGTTAGTAACTCATGGTCATCCTTACTCCATCACGATAGCCTGCCTTTAACTACTTGATCAGGCCTTGACCAAAAAACTTGACATTGACAGCTATGGGATCATTGAAGCCTTTCGCGCTGGAAAATATCCATCAAACGCGCAAATCGACGAGACCCTCACTTATGCTACCACTCACTCACCTGTGGATGAGTCAAAGCTAAGCTCAGATGGACGACAACTAATTCAAGACTTTCGTGACATCATCGAAACCTCTCGAGTGATGGTACAGAAGAAGAATGCTGATGAACTAATGCAAAACTTTCTGGTGAGTTTCTTTCCTCCTTACTCTTTCTCTTTATGATCTCTGAACTCTCCCTTTCTTCATTCAGTATCATACGCGACACATTGATGGTGAAAGTCATATCCAAAAGATCAAAGACGCGTCAAACGCAGCTCCCAATAAGGAGGAAGCCAAAAATGATGGACAAGCTGCTGCTGAGCACCTACGCACTCTTGCTAAATTAATTTACACCTCTTCCGAAACTCGAAGTAAGTGATCTCTTGCCAGCTTGAAATCTTTGGGATCTCTACTTATGTTGGATAACTTTAGAGTTGTTGAAAGACATTAGTCTCTTGGCGCGAGACGTGGTAGCAGATGCTGCCGTCAAAGTTGCGGAAAATACAAGACCGGATGAAGAACAGCTTCGTCAGGTTGATGAGGCTGCCCCTGCAGACGAGTGGGTTGGACCGGACGGTAGTAAGCGATCTCGCCACGAAAAGGTGAAGATCTTCCTTCCAGCTATACTGAGCTTGATCCTAAAGATATCTTCAAGTTTTGGCTGAGGTTTTTCACACGATGATGTTTATTCTTCTATAGGTACCATCAACTGGCCTGGATGAGAAAGCAGAGGAAGCAAAACGCCTTGCTTCTAAAGCGCAAGATGAGACCTCCAAATTGGCATCCAAAGCGAATTCCGAGGTCGAAGATGTCTCTTCGACAGCAAAATCGCATGCGAAAGATGCTTCTTCGCAAGTCCAATCTACAGCCGATGGTACTAGTGGCAAGCAATAATCGTGAGCAGGCTTCTGCGACTGCGAATGAGGGAAAGAAAGTTGCTTCAGACAAGGCCGATGTCGCTTCAAGTATAGGTAATGAGAAAAAGAACAAACTCGCAGATGCCTATGGAAACCTGGTCGGAAAGGTTTGTCCAGCTCTTTCCGCTTTTTATTTTTAGTTTGGCTCAATTGTTTTTCGCTTTACAGATTCCCGAAGAACATAAAGAAAAGGCTCGAAAAGCAAAAGAGGACACGAAAGAATACATGCAAGACAAGTTTCCAAAGGAACGACGAGATAGATTCATCTACCGATTGAAAAAGGTTATCGTCGAACAACAAAGACACCGCGACTACCAAGAAGCAATGTTGGTTTCATCTCACCCTATCAAACAATCATGTCCCGTTGACAAATTGTTCACTGATGCCATGTTCATCGCTCCAGTGACTTTTTTCTTGGCATGGCTGAATCTTATCAAGGTCATGCCAAGGATGTCAGCTCGACTGCAGCCAATAAGGGCGGAGATGTTCTACATGATCCCGCCTTCAAACAAGCTCAGAAAGAACTACGTACTCTCCTCGAACGATTTGCCAACGGCGAATCCTTACAGCCTGTATTTGACGCTGTCAACCAGATTTACCTTGACGCTCAAAACGACCCGGAGTTGAAAGCTTGGTTTCAAACGGTGGACAAGTATGTTCGGAAAGTTTTGCAAGAACCTGGCTACGTAATGAAAGACTCCTGTGATCAGACAGGTAGAGAAATAAACGAGTCGGGAAAGAAGTGTGAGTCTCCTTTGGTATCTACTCAGAGAAGGGTAATCATTGACGAAGATATGACCCTATCTCAGTCTGGGAACACAAGTATTCTCATCATTGCCAAACCCTCTTCAATGAGATAGAAAGCTTCTTCACGCATTATGCAGAGGTAGATTCATTCATGTGCTTTCAATTGGTCACATCACGCTGGCTCACTTATTTGTACGCTCTTATAGGACCCGCTCAACACTCGACTTGGAGCATGTTGGAAGAAGCTGACCAAGGATCTATTCTTAAATTCAGAGGGTAGTTTGACCTTGAAGACTCATCTCTGGGAGGACATTACGTCTGTGATTCTACCAAGTCTTTTGAAACACATTGGTTACATTCCAATTCCTCGAATCGGTGAGTAGTTCCTTTTCCCTCGCCCACTTTTGTATAGCCTATTCGCGATTTACCTGCTGATGCCGATGTCTATTGGTGGATGACCTGCTAGAATACACTGATCAACAGTTGGATCTTGTCATTGAAAACTTGACATTGGAGGGACAGAACCTTTTACCTAACACAGTTGAACTAGAGATGCGGAATTACTTCAAGGTACCCAAGTTGACAAAACAACCTAATTTAGAAGTTTGTGCTGACCTGGTGATCCATGGCTTTAAACTTTTTACAGCTTTCGGCTTATGAAAAGATCGCGAATGCGAACAAGCACTCTTTTTGGATTAGCTTCAGTCAAATCCAGGCCGATCTGAGGGACGTCGCGTTCTACGTCCACAAGAAGGTCAGCTCAGCCCATCAGCTTTCGTGTTTTCACATTTCTTCTCTTCAAGATCCTTAGTGATATCTGATCCTGTGTAAAATTTGAACAACGCTATCTCAGAGTGGATTTCCAAAGATCAAAGACTCTGGCTTGGCGGATGTTGTGATCTCAGGAAACGGGAGTGTCAGGCAAGGTACACATTGAAAGCTCGACAGCCAAAGATCGCGTCTTCACTGTCAAAGACGTGAAGGTCAAGGTCGACAAGCTATCTTTTGGCATCAGAGACACTAAAGCACAACTTTTTGTATTCCACCTTGAGGCCTCTGTAAGCATAGTTTACGCTTGTTGGGATGTCGTTGATTATGGTGATCTAATCAAGACCTTTTTCTCGAACATGCAGTGCCCAGTCTTTGGTGAAAAAGCAAATCGCCAAGGCGATTGAGGATGGAATTCGAAGTGGGCTCGGACAGTTGGATGCTCAATTCGTCGATATCAAAGAACGACTAGATGACGCCGAGGGGGATGATCAGATCACCAAGATGGATGTCATCAAGGATACGTTCACTTCGAAAAAAGACGACGCTTCGGCTCAAATTAATGACAAGAAAGAGAAGACAGGGACCTTTAAGCTAGTAGGAAAGCGTGAGAGCAAGATGTATGTTTGGATCACATGTCACTTCTATTTTCTATCTTTCCCTCGCGGTAAAAACACTGACTTATGTTTTTGGTCATCAAGAATCGATTGGGCGTCAAAGAACTCGTTGGTAGAAAAGCAAGGGGCCAAGATGGACGCCATCGCAACTCAAGATGGCCAGCCTGGTGTAGAAGGTTGGAAAACTGATGCATTTACAATGTTGAGTTTTATAGTACTTTTTGGACAGATCAACGAACGAGGCCTTTCGTACCCTTAGCTGACATGATTTTTAAAATGATATTCTTCGCGGTCCCGTTGAACCTTCACTAGCGTAAAAGCAAACTAAGGTTCGTTGGTGACCACGTAAATTATGGTTTTATCCGTGTGCAAATTTCGTCTCCTGCTCAAGTTAATTGGCCCTTGGAAAACTAATTGTGTAGTATAATCTCATTGGTTTTAATTCATTCTGACGAGTTAGCAGAATTGAAGAACCATCTAGTCTCAAAGAAGACATTCAGGAAAAGATCGAGAATGAGGTTTCAACCATTTCACACCATCGACTGACACAGTCCAATTAAATTCCAGTTTGACTAGATTCAAGACATACATTTGTAAATCAATACTTGTGGATAATTTTTCATCAATCATTAGTAATTCATAGTTTAAAGTGTGACAGTATCCTTTCAGATCACGTTATGAGCTGAAAGTACTGCCTTTCAGAAGGCACCATCGATCAATTTGGTACTCCAATTCTGCCTTCCTTTATCTTGAATTTCTCTCCCTGGTCAAGGAGGCAATTGAAATGTCGCATGAGCTCTTGTCTCCTGCGGTAAAGATATTTTTTTCATTGAGTGTGAAAAGAAGAACCAGCGTTGGGATTGATCTATGTCATGTGTCTTCGAGTTAAATGAGCTGAAATTGTAGCCAAAAGTTTTGCCAATCCCAGAACATTAGTGGAAGCGGTCTAATTTTTTTGAAGAAACCTCAATATGTCTGACTCGGCGTGGTTTTGCTTATTTCTTCAAATTCTGACGAAGTGAAAATCTAGTTCCTAAGTAAATGATATGCTTCTCAAGCCTTTGTGAATAAAAAAGAGTCATCTTGGTTTACGATTTTCTCTACCAAGTTTCTTATAGTCCTAATTCTAATGTAGATCTATGATACTCATAATTTCTTTTTTGGGTTTTTTAGTTTTCTTTTATATATGCCTGCGAATTCTGTACTGTCTTTGAATTGGTATTAAGACTGCTTCTGATCAGACTTCTTCAAAGCTTATGAGGATGAGACTCGTGAATATATTTTGGGATTTTGTATTTAAATTCAGAAAAGTGTAGTTTCTTAATCTTTTTGGAAGTCTCTCTCTCTCTTAAGCGCATACAGTCTATGCCCTCATGAGCTCTCTATATACAACTCACTAAACACCTTTTTTTGGTATCTGTATAGCTCATAAGTTCCAGTTTTCAAAGATTTGAAACCAAATCCCTCTTGTTGGCTTGTCTTTTACTCTTATCCAGCATTAAAGTAGATCTCACCTTTTTCAGCATCCATTTACTATCCTCAGTTCCCCTATGTGGTTATCCCAGACAACGAGCGAAACCGCACAGTTCAGCAAAAGGATATGGAATGTTTGAACTCGCCGACATTTTTCCTTCAATCGTTTTGAAGAGTTCCAAGAGCAGTCACGGCTATGGGACTGCTTCGGGAGAAACAAGGTTTTGGAGTTATGAGGTGAGAGGTGATCAGGCACATAAGCACTTCACTAGCGTCGAACAAATTTAATGAGCTCAAGCCCCTCTGATTTGACGAGCAGGGGAGCCGGCGAAGGAAAAATTGAAGTATTAGAATATAATATTATTTGGTTATCTATTCTATAAGATGTACTTCTCACTTTTATGTATGACATCATTCTTATTACTCATCTTATGATATCATTCTATGCTGTGTCTCTCTGTGTCCTCATTATGGTATATATTGGTGTTAGTTTCTCTCAATGCTGTTCTCTTTCTTCACCGATTCTTACCTTTACTTTGTGCAGGTATCTACTGCTCTTTTCGGTCACAGAGATCTTATTCTCTTCAATAGCTAATATTAGCTCTTATCAGGTTATTTCTATTCTATATTATATTGTATTTCTTTATTGATATTAATACAATCTTCACCGATTCTTACCTTTACTTTGTGCAGGTATCTACTGCTCTTTTCGGTCACAGAGATCTTATTCTCTTCAATAGCTAATATTAGCTCTTATCAGGTATCTACTGCTCTTTTCGGTCACAGAGATCTTATTCTCTTCAATAGCTAATATTAGCTCTTATCAGTCTCATAATCAACTCGCAATTGGTTATGAGCCCAGTGCTTATAGATTCTATCGAATTTAAATTTTAGAAATCTTTTCTTCCGACCGAAATTCAACATGTCTTCAGCTGTCGATTCTGGAACGAAACATTCTTCCATCGATCAACTTAATGACTCTAATTTCTCTCAATGGCGTCTCAATATGTTTGGATGGTTATTGGAACACGATCTTGGGGATTTCATCTCCTCACCTCATCCTACCATACCTCCACCAGATTCTCCTGATTACGCTCCATTTATAAAGCAGCGTAATCGTGCTTTTGGAGTCATCATCCAACGAATCGATCAAGCTTGTAAAGCAAGATTTGTTAACAGCGATAATATGTTGAATCCAAATCTTTTATGGGATTCTATCTTAGAGCATTATCAAGCTACTGATGCTGCCAGTCAGAGTCGAATTTTTCAAAATTTTCTTCGAATTCCTTTCCTTTCATTACCTCAGTTTATTAAAGATATTCGTCAAGGAATGAAGGACCTTCTCGACTCTAGTGTTACCACCAACATCGGTGATGGTCTTCTAGCTGAAATAATCGTTCACAAATTCCCTGATTCTTTATCCACCTTTAAAGAACTCTTATACTCAAAACGTCCTTTAACTACCTCAATAGTTCTTGTTGCTCTCGATAATCATCTAGCCGACGAAGAAGAAAGCAAGAAACCTGATATTGCTTTGATTTCTCGTCAAACTCCTTCATTGATATCAGCATCCAACACTGTCATCAGCCGGAATCCTAACAGTTCTCGTCGGATTTTGTGTACTAACGGTACTCATAATCCACTTACTAGACATTCTAGAGAGAACTGCTGGACCTTATTTCCTGAGAAACGACCTGCTCGTCTTCAACGTCGTAATGCTTCTGTCGTCAATAATCCTACAATTAATTCATCTCGCCTTGATGATGATAATATCTTCTCAGTTCAGAATGTTTCGGCGGCTTATGCTAGTGCTATTCATCCATCGAATTCAAGCCAACCTTATCGATCTTGAGCTTTTGTTATTAAACCTCTTCCGATCAACTTCGCTAAACTACTTGATAGTGGATGTTCCGATCACATGACATCCAACATTAATGATTTTACTTCTTATTTACCTAAACGTTCTTCGGTTTCACTTGCGGACGGTAGTGTTATCGAAATTGTTGGTGAAGGAATCATTCATGGATCAAGTCATGGTTTCATTAGCTCTTTTCACGCTTTCCATGTACCCAAAGTTAATGGCACTTTACTTAGCTTGGGAAAATTGATGCTAGAAGGTTGCTCCTTACATAGCAAAGATGAATCTTTCATTGTCAAGAAAGAAGACTCTGTCATTTTACATGGATTTATCCGCAATGGTGTTCTCGAACTTGATCTCGAACTCGGTAAGAAAGTCTTACCTGCGATTGTCGCCTCTTCAGCACGATCTTTGACTTTGTATGACACTCTTCACAGACTCGCTGGTCATATAAATCCTGATCGATTGAGGATTCTCTTTCATCGATCACCTCCTCCTAGTTGGTCTTGTGAAGCTTGTGTATTGGCAAAAGGACATCGACTTCCTTACAAAATGACTCTTCCTGTCTCAACTACACCTCTTCAATTTGTACATAGTGATCTTAGTGGTAAAATCGCCATTACTTCCTTAGGTGGTTCATCATATTATTTTAAACTTACAGATGCTTGTACATCATACAAATATATTTATCCTTTGAAATCAAAATCTGAAACTTTTTCACGCTTTCTCGAATTCAAAAATGAAGTTGAAACTTTTCATCAAAGGAAAATTATATCATTAGTGAATGATAGAGGAGGAGAATATATGTCAAAGGAATTTCTGAAATGTCTTAAAGAGAATGGCACCACAATGCATTTGTCAGCATCCTACACACCTCAACAGAACTCAGTTGCAGAACGTGGAAATCGTACTACTTCTGAAAAAGCTAGAGCATTGTTAAAACAAGCTAATCTTCCAGCATCTTATTGGGCTGAAGCTGTTACCACGGCTGTTTTTCTTGAGAACATTACTCCTATGGAAAAACACAATAATAAAAGCCCGTATGAACTATGGCATGATAGACCATTTGATTACTCTCGACTGCATCCTTTTGGTTGCAGATGCTATGTTCTTATTCCCAAACACCTTCGTGATGGTAAATTTGGTGATACTACTGCTAAGGGTATTTTATTAGGATTTCAAGTTGGCATTCATAATTTTCGCATACAACTTGAAAATGGGAGTATTATTTACAGTCACGACGTAACATTCAATGACGATGTTTTTCCTGGATCTCCTGATCAGGAACCTTTCTCTGCTTTCGAAATTGATGATGAGGATGACTTTATTCCTAATCAAATTATTGATGAAGACAATATTCCTCCTTCTCCTGATTTACCACCTGCGCCTTTTAATACTCCTGAAGCATCTCCTTCTCCTAATGATCAACATTCATCTTCTTCAGAACCTTCTATCGCTGGTTATGATAATGAGGGGGACTTAATTATGTGGCAACCGCGTCCATCGCCTCCTCTTCCCTCTGCTCCTGTTAAGCATTCGTGGGATTGGCAACTGGCGTCTGTTCCAGCTCCTCATGATATCTCCAGTGATATTGATCAGTCCAACATCCTACCTGAAGGGTCTAAGCGCCATCGAATTCAGCATGCTCGTCAGCTTCAAAGACATCGACTTATGTCTGTTCGTCGAATTCAACGAGCTCGATCTGCTAGGTTAGCTAACATACCTTATCCTCGCAATTTAAATGAAGCTATGCATCGAGAAGATGCAAGTGAATGGATGAAAGCAATTGAAAATGAGATGAAAGGTATGGATGATAGGAAAGTCTGGGATATTGTTGATTTACCTGACGGTGCGCATGCAATTGGAACCACTTGGGTTTTCAAGAAGAAGTTTGGCGCTAAGGGTGAACTTATTAAATATAAAGCACGTTTATGTGCTCAAGGTTTCTCTCAAAAGCCAGAAGACTTTGGCGATACTTATGCTCCTACTGGGCGTTTGCTTTCTTTACGAGCTTTGATGGATGTTGCAGCGGTTGAGGATCTAGATATCCATGTTATGGATGTAAAATTAGCCTTTTTGAATGGGATTCCTAAAGAAACTATTTATCTACGTATTCCAAAAGGGTCTCTTATTCCTGGAACATCTAATAAATCTGTCCTTCGACTCAACAAATCTATTTACGGCTTGAAGCAATCTCCTCGATGTTGGCATGATGTGATCAAAGCTTTCTTTTCAAGTATTTCTCTTAATCAAGCTCCTTCAGATCCCTGCGTCTTCGTGTCTAGTGATCCTAATTGGAAATGTTATGTACATCTTCATGTAGATGACATGACCATAGCAAGTGATAATGTCAATAAATTTAAAAATCTTATCAATTCTCATTTCAATATGGAAGATTTAGGAGAAGCAAAATTCATTTTAGGCATGAAGGTCACAAGAAATCGAAAAGCTCGAACAATAGCTTTGTCTCAACCTCAATACATCGAGAATCTCCTTGAGGAGTACGATATGATGGAGGCCAATCCTGTAGGAAGTCCGATGCTTGATAACACTCATCTCGTACCAGGCTCTGATGAAAGTCGTCAAGAATTTATTGATTCAGGCGAAGATTATAGACATGCCGTAGGTATGCTCATGTATCTTTCACTGGCAACCAGGCCAGATTTAGCTTTTGTTGTTTCTCAGTTATCTCAACATTTCGAACATCCGGATATGGTTCATTGGGCAGCTTTCAAAAGAGTTTTACGTTATTTGAAAGGCACGCAGTATTATGGATTAGTTTTGGGGGGTAATAATTTAGACATACAAACTTATGCTGATTCAGATTTCGCTGGTTGTCCGTACACTCGAAGGTCTACAACAGGTTTGATTTCTCAAGTAGGATTTGGGTGCGTAAATTGGAGGGCTAAGAAACAGGAAAGCGTTGCTGCCTCTTCTACTGAAGCCGAGTATCGTGCTATGTATGAAGGTGGTCAAGATTTATGCTGGCTTACTCAGTTTATGAAAGATATCAACAAACCACTAAAGTCGACTCCTTTACTTCTAGCTGACAATCAAGGAGCAATTGGCTTATCAAGAAATGCTCAATTTCAAAATAGAACAAGACATGTAGACGTTAAATTTCACTGGATACGTGAACATGTAGAAAAAGAACATTTTAAAGTAAAATATATTCCGACAGCTGATATGCTTGCTGACATGTTTACAAAGTCTTTACCGCCTTATAAACATAAAGATTTTTGTAAAAGAATTAATCTGATAGACTTAGAAAACCGGGGAGGGAATTGAAGTATTAGAATATAATATTATTTGGTTATCTATTCTATAAGATGTACTTCTCACTTTTATGTATGACATCATTCTTATTACTCATCTTATGATATCATTCTATGCTGTGTCTCTCTGTGTCCTCATTATGGTATATATTGGTGTTAGTTTCTCTCAATGCTGTTCTCTTTCTTCACCGATTCTTACCTTTACTTTGTGCAGGTATCTACTGCTCTTTTCGGTCACAGAGATCTTATTCTCTTCAATAGCTAATATTAGCTCTTATCAGGTTATTTCTATTCTATATTATATTGTATTTCTTTATTGATATTAATACAATCTTCACCGATTCTTACCTTTACTTTGTGCAGGTATCTACTGCTCTTTTCGGTCACAGAGATCTTATTCTCTTCAATAGCTAATATTAGCTCTTATCAGGTATCTACTGCTCTTTTCGGTCACAGAGATCTTATTCTCTTCAATAGCTAATATTAGCTCTTATCAGTCTCATAATCAACTCGCAATTGGAAACTCGTTCGCATAGGGAGAAACTTTCACAAACTTCTTCAAGGGGTAGAAAGGTGATAGTAGAGGCGCGGAAGCGACGCCGAATTTTGGGGATTGAGTCCTATCCTCCTCGTAGATACATCTCGACTCGCATACCCCATCACAGGCCAGTTCGGCTTCGTTTATCTTTGAAGAAAATTAGGATGAATGGAGTCCAAATTGGTAAATATATTGATGGGTATAGTCGCATCTAATTGGTAAAGGATTTCCGTGCGTATAATGAGTGTCGTGGTCGAGGCAGGTGGTCTGTATATATTGACGGCAAAAGGCCTTGATATTGCTCTATACAAGTTGGTAAAACTGGGCAATCTTGTGCTTACATTCTTTTAATAGACCACAATAAGCTTCGCCTTGCAATGTCTGAAATTGTCAAAAGTCGAATCCTCAACTTCCTCATCCACCTGACTCCAGACGTCAACCCATACCAGGCGACAGCTGATCATCTCGCAAGCTTTCTTCTGGTGCGTCTTGATACCGCAAAGTCTTTCCTTGTTGAGCATCAGCCATCTGACATTATACCTTTTCGTGATCTACTTTCTGTCGCTCAATATCGACAGCCATGTAGACTGCCCTCTTGGTCGCGTTACGTCGAACTCGTTATATTGGCACAGTTTATAATGTGAGAATCCTTTTCAAAATAACTAGAAAAAATAAAAGTTGAGACTTAGTTGACAATATATTTGACATTGGATCAATTCGACGGGCTGTCAGAATGTTTTTCCAATCATCTTACCTTCTTTATCTTCGCAGGCAGACCAAGAGGATATATCATATTGGCTTGAATGAGAGTGGGTGGAATTTAGCATTCGATTATTTTTAATCTGATACGTTGAGAGTGACAGGTTATCTTCTCAATCAGTGGGCTTGATAGAGCTTGATCGTGCAAACCACTGTGGAATATGTTACTTTCTATATAGTATCAGTGAGTTTACTTCCTTTGACTTCGTTTGATCATAAGAAGATGATCTGAAGTATTCACTTATCAACTAGTCGCTGTGATCGAGATCATCTTGGAGCCATTTGTACAATCAGGCCATCTTGACCAGGGATGGCCAGATTTCATACTCGGGATCCAGTTTACGCTTACAAACGCGTGCGCCGGGTGAGTCTTCATCAGTCACTACGGCTTAGTTTTTGAAAGCTAACATGATTGGAAATTTCGTAGCAGTGAGCGTCTTTCATTCAATTTCTATACAAATCCTTAATCACACACTGAACAATTTTATCAACCTCACTGGATCGCGACTCAGTAATTCTATGGCTTGCTATCTGTCATTGTTTATTGGTCCAGGGATATGTTTCACGACGCAGTACTCCAGTAGGACAATTGCTTCCGACCACTGTGTCGCGGGCCCTGAACGTGCTCTTGGCAGTGATTCTTCTCGGACCAACTGGTGAGCCTATGCGTGTGATGCAACGCCACATGGTATACAATCTAAAATTCTATCTATCTAAATATCAGTAACAATCATCATTGCATACTATCAAGTTGCTATAGAATATCACCGCATTAGACAATTGGTGATGCCCGTCATTCACATCTTCCGGCAAAAGGCCTCTTCTACCTGCTCCCTAGACACATGTAGCACGACTCATATGCTACCTGAATTGTTATCACTCATACCGGCATCGCATCATATTGTCAGTCTTTTTTTGGGAAACCAGTCATATAAGTTTAAATTGAATAATCAATCATCTTTCAATCAGGACCTTTTGGTACATTACACTCGGATAGGAATAAGCTCTTATATATTCTTTGATCTATGCATTCTTATTGTACGCCCTTCACCCAAATCAAAAACTTCAAAATCTGAAACATATGCTTGAATCTCTTTCAGGGTTATGTTCCGCTCTTATATCGATTATATCAAAGTTTCAAAGCTCAACGAAGATTGTTTCGTTCATCACAACCCCAACAAGACAAAGTTTTTGCAAACACCTTGATAGAATTTGCCATTATAACCTTCTCTTTCTTTTTATCGGTCTCTTCAGTATGTGATGATCCTTAATTCAAATTGTTTTGATGTTACTTTGGACATACATTTCCTGGTTGAATTTACCTATCTTCCTGCACTTTTAGATAACTTTGGTTCAAGAAGGTCAGTTTATCTTCAATCCAAGGTTTTTTCTCAACATTCGTATTGTAAGTCAAATTTTTGTACATCTACCATCCTCTCCTTCTCTCATAATTGTTTACAATTCTTCAGGGTATAAATGGTGTTATCTCGAACTTAGGAAACATGTAAGTGGACTTATTTCTTATCTTCTTGGGATGTTTTCAAAATTGAGATGATCGCCTTTCCAAGCGCCTTGTTCTTGATCATATGCAGTAACTGGAACGATGATGTGGATCCTCCCAAGGTTCATATCCCAACTTTGCCGTCATTAGCTTCGGGAGGTCCAAAATCTGATGAAAACACCTCGCCATGCTACCCATATCTATAAACTTTACTATTCCATATCAACCCGGGCCTGAGCCGTAGTATACTCAATCAAATTCCTTTTCTCTCAGCTCTGGACTCAAAGTGTTGGTATTGATTTTTCTTATACAGCACTCTTGTATCATCTCTTTTGCACCACATCATTTACAACATATGTCAATCTAAATTATAACAGTTGAGACGTACACTGGTTTGTAGGCTACGGGCTTTGATGTTATGAAGCTTCTAGATCAAGTAACCCGTAGCTGTTACACATTGTAAAGGCCACATACATATTGCACTGGGCACCTTGCCGCCCCGGGATTCAAGCCTGATCAACATCGCACACAGCATTATTCACCAATCCCACAAACCCCTGAAAGTCGGCAAGTGCCGGGTCGACATCTACCTGATACCTTGTTCCATGTATCTAGTCAACAGGCAGAATGGCCTTACAGAACCCTGTGCCATGTCCTTTTATTGTTGCAAGCTTGCTGCCCATCACCAGACCATGAACTTTACTTTCCAGCCCGGTCTCAGTCTCATTGTACTAAATCAGGACTTTTGTCTTCCTCAGGTTCGGATTCAAAGTATCTGTAAAACTTTCTCATGCTTGACTTCCGTATCATCGCTTTTGCACCATATAACTTTACAGAGGTCTAATAATTAGATTCACATGTAGCAGCCTTTTTCCCCAGTTTTGATTGTTTCTTGGTGTTTCTTATTGGATTTCTCTTCTTCACTTCCGTTCTTCTGATCTGAGATAGGCCTGGTTTCTTAATGAATTGAGAGCTTCTAGATCGGATCAGCTTTCCAGTTGTTTTCTTTCGGTATGATGAGACAAACACCAAAAAACTGATATCTGGCCACATTCAGTGGCTAATCTTGACCGCACAATGTTGTGGTCACTCGCACAGCGGCGTCCCTTGGCCACGCTGTCCTCCTCGAGGTTGGGCTTGTGATGAGCTAAGTTCTAGTTACATTTGAATCCTTTCAAGAGTGCTTTAAGTGAGACACACACTTCGTGAACGTTGACTCGGCCTACATCTTGACACGAAAAATCGTTAACGCGTCTAATCGCATTGTTCCTAAATCGCTATGCGGCCCCACCACCTTGATTCCTACAAGTGACCTGATCGACTTTTCAACGCGATTCTAGGGGAATCTTTATCCATCCGTTCAACAATCTTGTCTCACAATGTTTATGTTTGAATTGTTCAAGTGTTGGAGTATATAAAGATACTATCAAGTCCATCAACTTGATCATCCCTCGTCCGTAACCTAAACTTTTTCTTAACTTTTCAATTAATTTTTTTTTATTATCAACCGATCACTTTTCAATTTCATTGATCCTTCTGTCTTTTTCAAGATCTTTATTTCATCTTAATTCTTGACTTTCATCATGATATCTAATTCACTCAAAGCATCTGTCTTTCTCGTAGCTTGTGTGGTTTCCGCAAGTTTTGAAAAACGTGATAAGGTTCTCACTGGTATTTTTCTTTTTTCTTTTTTTCTTGTCTGAGACGTTATCTTGGTCAGTTATTGATCATAGGAAATTAAATTTCTTGTGCTTTCTTTTATTATATGTAGATGTCGATATCCTTAACTTTGCTTTAACTTTAGAACATTTAGATTCAGCTTTTTATTCACAAGGTTTACAAAAGTATGACCAAGATGCGTTTACAAACGCTGGGTTCAGGTACCTTTTTTTTTTCCCTTCAAAATCATATTTCTTCTCATCCAAACAATTCCTTTGATCTCAAATATGTAACCAAATCATTCTTTTTTTTCATTTTCACATTTTTCAGTATGTCGACACGTCAATCCATTCAATCAATTTCGAATGACGAGGCAGCACATGTTAGCTTTTTGACCTCAGCTTTACAAGCTGCTGGTGCGATCCCTGTACAAGCTTGCAATTATACTTTTCCATACACCGATGTCAAGTCTTTTTTGGCTGTCTCTCAGGTTAGTAATCGATTATTCTAACCTTTGAGTTCTCTATCAGTTTTACTGATTTGTTTTCTTATTTTGGCTTGATTAGATCTTGGAGGGAGTCGGTTGGTCTCTTTGATGTTTCTTCTTTGTTAATTCCTTTACTTTGTTTATCTAACTAAATTACTCCTTGGTACTTTCAGGTGTTTCAGCATTTTTGGGCGCCGCCGCATCGATCAAAAACCTCAATTACTTAGTAAACCTCTTGACTTTTGAATCAAAGATCCTCACAGCCAATCAAAGACACTGACAAGGATTTTTCTTTCTCAGACAGCAGCCGGTTCGATCCTAACGGATGAAGCTCGTCATAATGCTTACCTTCGTTTCGTAAATGGAGAATCACCTTTCCCAACCGCATTTGACACGCCTTTAAACCCAAGAGAAATAGTGACCTTAGCATCCCCATTCTTTTTGAATTGTCCAACCGGTTCATCTCCCGCTTTTCAAGGCTTTCCTAGGCTTAATATCACTGGAAATTTAACTCCTGGTACCAACCTTACAATCTTCACTACGAATTCTACTGGTGCCACTAATTGTGCTTTCCTTAGTGGTTTGAATTCTACTTTCAGTTCTTACTCTAATGGTCAATGTCAAGTTCCAAGTGATGGTAAAATTGGTGGTGGTCAGGTGAGAAATTCTTTTGTTATTGTGTTCCTTTCAAGTTATCAAGGCAACAATATTGAGATCCTTTTTTTTTGAATGCTCTGTAATCAGGTTTACGTGTTTTTGACCAATGCACAAAATGTCACTGATGCTACTACTGTGGCTGGGCCTGGGATTGTGGAGATGGATACTCCAGGTGCTCGACAGCCTATTGGTGGTATGAACCAGGTGAGAGATACATTGTCCCATGATACGAATGATCGATCAGAAGCTGAAGCGATGTTCATTACATTCCTAGACGTTGGGTTTAGCCAATGTCTCAACTGCCAATGGAGCTACCGATGGTCATAGGGGTGCTAGTAGTACTGCTTCGACTCTAAGAGCTGCATCTATCTTTTTTGCTTCAGTTTCAACTGCGATAGTTTCATTTGCTTTCTTGTGAGAAAGATTGAGAAGCTGAGTGGATTATGAAGATCTTGTGATCTGTTCAATTAGTGATACTAAGTCTTCTTTACTTGATCATTAATCATTGCGTTGGAAGTTAGTCTTTCTGTTTACTTGACTATTAATGATATTACACTCTTTTTCATCGACACAAGACTCCAATCAATCCTTGCCTTTCTATCACCCGAGTAGTGAGACCAAGAACATGATGAGACCATGAGTGTGAGTGAAAGTGGAAACATTGTTCAAATGACTGCACCTGGGCAGCACCAATTGCTACGGTCACCTGTGAAGTCTCTCATGATGTGTTGGAGAAAGTGGACAGACACAATCTTCTTCATAAAAGCTGAAAGATGATCAATGATCAACATAACATCTGATTATATGACATTTCAACTCATTCCAAATCAAGTATGAATGATCTACGTAAAATATTAAAATGGTTTGAATCCGTTCTACAGTATCAAAAGAGATCAAAAGAAAAATTAAAAAAAAAACCAAACTCACAACATCTTATAAACAGAATTCGATGTTGATGAGTGTGATTTTTTTTGGTAGTGTATAAATCAATATGAAAAACTTGGAATGAAACACCAAAAGCACAGAAAAAATGAACCTTATGCATGGAAGTATGAAAAATCAATGTAAGTCCAAAAAAAAACAACAACAATAAAACAACATATAGAGGATGATGATGATGGTGTGAAGTAAAGATAGTTTGTAAGATGTAAAAAGAGAAAACTAAAAAAGTGATTGAGTAGAGATCTAAGAAATAGATAGATTACGAACAAGGAAGAAATGGAAGGGTATATGGTATTTACAGAAAATCAACACCAAAAAAATTATAACTCAATGATCAACTCAAACAACAATCTCGAGATGATAATAAAGAAGAAAACTTAAAAAGATTGTCATTCACAAAAAATCAAAACACACAGAAAACAAAAGAAAAAATCAAAAACTTTTATTAAATTCCAGCCATTTGAACTTTGATTTTCAATTTCCTCTGCCCTTCCTTCTTCAATCTTTTCGTTTGTTTCTCTCTTTGTTTTATCTTATCACTTACGACGTGTAAAAGTCTATAGCATTCCCACGTCGATCGAATATAAAAGGTTTAGTTAGAAGGGAGAGAAAGACTTTGATTCTGACAGCAAAACTCACCTTGTTCAACAGTGCCAAAGTCTTCACAACCGAGAGTTGAACATACTCTAAGTCTAAACTGACTACGTTTTCCTTTTGTTTTTCCAACTTTTGTGAATAGAGAAGAGCAAAAGCTCAATGAGATTGATCTTGATGTTCAACTTTCTGAAAAGACACCGAAAACCCTTTGCGACTTACCAAATCATCAATTTTCAAATCCATCTCCAAAATCGCCTTCTCTCTTCCTTTATAGTGTAGACCAATGATAAAAGTCCCAGGTGAAGGTGAAACGATTTGAAAGAAGATATTTGCTCTCCTATAGGAAATCAATCAGCTACTTCCAAAAAACCGAACCACAAGGCAACGCCAATACGCAAACACGTACCTGTTCTCCGGTACATTACTTTCTGTGATCACCCCATCTTTCTCAAATTGACCATGAGTAAACTTAAAGGGTCCTAATCCTAACGACTTGTTTTGTTTCCTTTCTTTACCATCGACTGATACGACCCCAACACCACCGCCTACGGTCTTACTACTACCTTTCTGATTCCCGGCGGATGTCATTCGAACGTTCTGTAGATATGCTTTATATTGTTCGAGTTGAGATCGTAAGTATGCATTATGATCACCGATCGTCTTGAAAACGGCTTCAAGTGACCGAGTCTCTAAAAGGACCTTCTCTCGCATATTACCGAGATGAGTCAATTCGGCTGCGATTTCATCCATTAAAAGCTTGTGTCCATCTTTTCGATCACCCAGCACTTGCACCTCTTCTAATTCTCGTAACATTTCCTTCACCTTCAATCCTTTTCGGACCAATACCGCATCTTTAGCTGTAGCCGCTCGTTCAGCAATATGTGCGAGATTCATAGGTCGTTTATCGGTCAACGTGGGAATCGATCGGATCAATTGTACAAAAATGGATTTAGTTTCCATATAGAGAATATCGTTCTGCGTTAGATTGTTCTCAGCCATCAAAGCAGTAGTGATATCCTGAATTGGCATTTCCCATCGACTATAAAGTGGGAGTTCAATCGCTCGATTTTCTTTTCTAGGCACTTGTCCAGGAGCCGGCCCCAATTCGTCCAACAGTATCCGCAGATGTTGTCGTTCATTTCGAGCCTAGGATGAGATTGAGGGTAAGAAATTGCTGTTTATATGAAGGGGTAGAATACATCTAAAGTAGCAAGAGGACAGACCAGATGATCCAGATGTTGAACGAGAAGGGAATGGGTATTGTAAAGCTCATTGAGGGTGATGTTGATCTGTAAATCTTTTTTAGAAAGCGCCATGTATTGATCCATCTAGGTTACGGCGTGAATGTATGATATCATTAGTAACCAACTTGTTGATGAGGGTTACGATCAGTATTAGAATTCGACGCACCTCCAGTGATTCATAGAAATCCTTAACATCGCACAACGCATTCAAAAACAAATTGATACGAGTCTTATTGTTTTCTACAAACGGATTCAAGCTCATCATATATGCTTCCTTTGAATATGATGGTTTGTTTGCCAAGTTCTGTAACATTTTTGCTATCTGTTTCAGACCCAAGAATTCAGCGTCACGCCAAATTGAATGAAGCCGTAGACCATAGTATACGCAAGACCAACCAAAGTCAATGTCCGTCTTGGGTGTTTAGCAGTGGTAGGCAGATTATCAATAAGCATGTAAGCTTGAGGCGTCACAACTGCAGGATTGATAAACCTCAAGAAAAAAAAACCTCCGATCAATGAACATATCGCTATGTCCGTCGCTTCGGGATATTTACGCTGGTATGGGTTGGGGGTCGAGTATGGTATTGTGTCAAGGATTGGTCGTACGGGCGTATCACGGTTGAATATTCAAAAAAGATGGCAAACAAAACGCGGAAATCTGGAGGTCAATTGGGTGTAGCGGGAGAAAAACATGACCAAAAGTGGGCAAGCCGATAGGGTTATAAACCAGATGAAAAAAGTACCTTGGTAAGACTACGAATTTGTTTACAGATCCAACGAATCCCATAAGGCACGCTGTTTAAGCTTTCGATGATGGTCATCAAGAAACTGTTTGCGATCTCCATCAACATGGCCAGCCGGGGAGCAATGATATTCTGGACGTCTATGTTGGCGGCAGCGATTTCAGGCGATATGCCACGGGGAAGGTCATCTGGTAGAGAACCAGTCTCCTCCTCGATTTGTTGAAGCATCTGATCATACACCTGTGTGAAGTTGTTTGTTTAGTAACGCGCGTATGATCTTGACAAAAGTTTGGGACGCGAGGGGAAATAACGAGTACCTTGAGTGGATTAATCTCCAGGTTCAAGTCTTTGTGTTCAATCAGACTATTAATACGCTCAGCCAAGACACTCTTGAGATAACTCTGACCAGGACCTCGACGAGTATAGGTCGTCATCATTCTAGATACCGGCGTATTGGCTCGAAGTAGTGATCCAAAATCTGTTGCCATTTCAAACTGAGCGGACAAGACTGACTGTGGAGCATGATACGATGAGGTTGCCGAAGGGGAGACATCAGTTGTCTCGCGTGTTGATTCAGTCAGTTATCAGGATTCAAAGACAAGACCTGAAACATGGTTAACAGCAAATGTTCTTCTCTATTCTCATACTGATTACCATAGAGCGTGAACATCACAGTTTGAAGGAGAGTGTCAATTTCGCCCATGGAAACCAATCTACACAACGCAGCGATGTGTCTTGGTTCGCTCTGTAGTAAGAAGAATAGATTGGCGTATTGCTGCGGAAACCCCCGACATCGTTAAAATACATGAATTAAGAGTTGAGTTGACATGATCGAAAAGGCTCACCTGAGTCCGTCTCTCATCTAGGTAAAGGCCTTCGGCTTCGTCTGCTTCTTCGAGATGCTCCCGAACTTCTTCCCTCTCATCCAAGGCCATTCGCTTTGAACAAGATAGAAGAAACGCGTCAACCCCGATGTCCGGTTGAAATTTGAGAAAAAGATAGTAGCTTTCGATCACCTACGTTTTGAATGAGCAACGCGATCCGGGAATCAAGATATCTGACGTCTCTTTCCAGAACAAAGTTCTTTTTGGACTGAGATGAGATTCGGGCTTTCAAGTCTCGTAGTGTCTTTTGAGCTGAATCAAATCAAATTGCCAAACCGAGAGTTTAGTAAGTAGTTTAGAAGACTAAATAACCATCAGCTCAAAGTTCACTCACCTTGGGCCAATTCATCCTCGATCTCGGTATCATTCTCGGCCGCCATCGAGTACAGCTGGGTCACCGAGTATCGATTCCCATTTCTAACCATTGAGATTCAACAACAAAATATCAAAGCTGAGCTTAAGTATCTGATTGTGAAAGTGCATGTATGCGCGGATGTATGATATGGATTTGAATGGGAAGAGAAGAATGGGTGGTCTGATTGTGTTTACCTGACTGATTCACGATTTGAAGTAAGACCAGGACTAGGTCCGGGATTACTGAGTGAAAGCCCGCGTTGTTTGATTCCAGCGCTACTTGCTGCCATGTTTTGATTGAGAGGATCGAGAGTGAGTTGAGGTAGACTGATTGAGTATGAGTTGATTGATGAATGATGAGAGAAGATGTTAAAGTTGATTTTAAATGATGATGAGGATGAGGATGCTGAGGATGGCCTTGATGATGATGACGATGGTAAACGGTTTTGAGCTTTTGCTGTGATTTTGATTTAAAAAGGTTTTTCTGTAAAGTAAGCCAAGTGTTGTATGGATTTAATTGATGAGTCAAAGAGAAAGAGGTAGATCAAGTTTCACATAAATGGTAAATCCGAAGAAATGTATTATTCATCAACACTTTTTATTTTACTACCTTTTGATCTACTCAGTCACTCCTTACATTCGATCTGTGGTGGATTCAATCGGCTGCAGAAGAAAAAGGAACAACACGATAGCATAATTCAAACAGCTGATTCCATCACAAGGGGAAGAATTCTACATACATAGATAAGGTTCCGACCTCCGGAGTCCCGTTAGCCACCTCATCAGCAGGTAAAGTCACTCTAATCACTTATCATAATGTGCCTACCTTATTGTACGTAGATTGGTCAAGTCACATTCTTTCAATTTCAAGAAACATAACTAACCTTGGTCCAGAATGTCTGATTCTAGCTTTAGTCAAGTGTTCCATTGAAATTTGTCAGCCAAGCCTCAATCTACTCAAATCTATTCAAACTAATCTCAATGCCAATCACTAGTACATAGATGCATGTACCCTTGGCTGCAATGACTACTTGGACTAAACCTTGAGGAAGCTACACTATGGTCCAAACCTTAAGGCCATCATGTACTGAAAACATCAATAATAGTGACCTATCATATCAGGTTCCAGTTATCTTCCAATCACAAATGGTATGTAATTCAATCATAAACCTACATGGGTTGTACAAAACACATTTGCAGAATGAAGAATGCATGTGTAAGGTGGAGTGTACTCTCCACCTTCACTAATTCTAAGAGGTATGGCTTGGCTCCAAAGAGCCGGGTTTTATTTTAAACCCCTTATTCAATTATACTAATCCAGCACTCAAGAGTCAGAAAACCAGCAATCAAAAGAAACAAATAGAAGAGAGATGATAAAATAGAACTATGACAAAAAGAAAGAAAGAGAGTAAGGGAGGAGGAGAATCTAATCTAACTACTCTAGATGACTTTCATAATCCCATACTGTGTATCTCTATCCATCATCGTAATACTCCTTCCTTACAGCATGTGAAGCTGATGTACTCAGAATATAAACAGCAATTGTGTATTTTCTTGGAGTCTGATTTATCATCAGAATATATGAATGTCCATCTATGTACACAAGATGTACCTTGTGGATCACTTTTATATAACTTTTGTTCTTACTAAAGAGAACCTTGATTCAAAGTGACCAGCTGGGGCCAATGCCATGTTGCCAG
The DNA here is from genome assembly GCA_022264835.1 of Melampsora americana. Taxonomy (NCBI): domain Eukaryota; kingdom Fungi; phylum Basidiomycota; class Pucciniomycetes; order Pucciniales; family Melampsoraceae; genus Melampsora; species Melampsora americana. The sequence continues at coordinate 962,991 of JAIFHY010000020.1, forward strand.
CCCAGCTTCAATTGGTCATCAAGCCTTGAGATCTAGTTGGATTGAAATATTCCAAGTCATGAAATCCAAACACTTTCCTTTGGGACTTGGTTTAATTTTTGTTCATCTCTTTCTTTTTTTGTATTTTCCAATCATTTCTTCACCATCAGGTTGATTCTCATTCTTTGAATGACTTCTTTTCATGACACACAATTACTGACACATATTTTACTCTATCTCCCATTTACATCAATTCAAACCTTTTGGGCTTGTTTAGGTGTGTCATCCTCTCTTAAAGTCTCAACAAAACTATGAAACATTTGAAATTGACAAAGCAAATTTCCTTGTGTCTCCTCTTTCCCAAATTTTCCATCACATTTCCAAGATTTGAATGCTTTCAAATTGATCAAAATCTTATATTGTCATCAAAGACAATGTCCTTGCAAGGACTGTTTTACTTGAAATGCTTAAGCAGATGGCTGAATCATAGATGAACTAAAATGTTTTTCATGTCATTTATTTTATAAAAGAGTCTTGCTGTTTTTATCAAAGAACTCAAATGATTTGATCACAAATTAAATGAAAAGTAGCACAGAATTGATATGAGTTATCTTGTCAGCTTCAATTCAAAGAACAAGAACAACTGTGATCATCATTTTGTCAATAGAAGAAAGATATGCTCTGAGCTAATTTTTCTATCTTCAACCTCTCTTCACTTGCCTTTCCGTGGTCTCTTTCTGCCTTTGTCCATTTGTGATGGGAAGCTTCTCTAGTAGCCTTACTCAAAGGTTAGAGTTTGGGGCACATAAAGGTGATCAAACTGACTTAGGGTTGCCTAAAGCAACCCGTGTATATAATATTGCATATTGCATGGTAGTTAACCATACACGTACGCCATACAAGGCAGTATGGTGTTTGGGTGAGGGGGTTATCTTCCAACCCTTCTGACATCAATCAGTGACAGTACTCAACTGAGACCTTGAGGACGCTGGTGATGAGGAGGGGGGGAATAAACCCAGAGACGTAAACCTAACAGACCAAAACCTGGAAGAACACACAAGAGGGGGGTTAGCAATATACCCCGTACGTGCTGTTCCACAGGTTTTGGAACACACAAAACGCAATGTAGGGCGGGTGGGAGGACAGAAAAATTTGAGATAAGAAATAGGGAACTAGAGAACCAGCGGCGCCAAGCGGTAGAGATTCTACCTGGAGCAGAGTGATGACTATAACAATCTAAGGAGGGGAATGATTCAGGCAAGCTTGAGACCCCTTGATATATTATAAGGCATCCAGGCCCCAGCTGAGAGCTCAACACCTAATGTGTGTGTGCTCATAATCAGGCACCGGCATTCTTGTTCCAGCTACCACCGGTAACTGGAACAACCAAGGGCTGGAGACTGAGAGAAGCTGGGGCCTGTCTTACCGACGTCTAGCTGCTTGAGTGCCAACATGGACCCCTGGAACATCCCTCGTGCCTTGTACGGGTACTAGAAAATAATCCTCCCACATCTGAGTATCAATTTGATCATACCATATTCTGGCTTCTGATTTATCAAACTTTGGATCTATCCCATTTTCTTCATCATCAGATGCTGAGGGTTTCTGGTTAGGGGGAGAGATTGTTGAAAAGTCATTGAACTCAGGAATTTTCTGACCCTTTAATAATGATCTTCAAGTCTGATTAAACTGTAGACTGTGCACATTGCTGGTACAAGTCAGACTTCAGTATCAAATGGATAGTACTAGCTATGATTTATCACCTCAAACCCTTTTTTGTTACTCAAAAGTTCTGCTCAATAACCATCCAGTAACTCAAATGACATAGATTGGAAAGCTCTTTCTTGTTAGCAGGCCTGAATCCAATGAAACCCATTAAAGATACAATCCACACCTAATGAAAGGAAGGAAACAAAAATACTCTTTTTCTTACAAGGAAGCTCATTCCTGCTAGATGGTATCATGTCATCCTATAGGATAACAAACCCTTCTGGCTGAGGCTAAATCCACCATCCCCAAGGAAAAACTTTCTTTCAGGTATGACCAAAGATCACCTGCAACAATCTTCCCACATTGAGCTGCCAGGCATTGTGCCAGTATAAGCCGGCATTACACATTGGAACATCATGTCTGCCATTAAGGCCTCCTATGCATTATATGAAGTAAGACATCAATTGATTGTCTTGTGAGAAAGTCAAAGGAAAGGATGCGTGAACAGTTGGCAATCTGACCAAGCTTAGGTAAGATCTGTGATGATTAAATATGTCAAGTACTTTGTGAAAGACACTGTGAAGGGAACACAAATCAGAAAGATCCCTATGAAGAAATATAAATCAGATCAACACACTTTGAAATTGTATCTGGTGATCTTTAGAATCACTCTTTGATTTATTGAATCAAGTTCCCAGTGATAATTTCAAATAGAAATATTGCCACTTGTTTGACAGTAGTCATGTGCCTGTTTTCTTCAATGAGGCCTTGGTCTTCCAACACTCACTAATTTCTGAAAGGTATGAGGTTTCATGCCAAGTTGATCATAGAAACATTGTGGATTTTGAGATTGTAGAAGCTTGTTAAGCCATGCTTGGCCCAAAAGGATGGTTGTATTGCATGTGATTGGAGGTTCTCAATACAAATGAGTCATGTAGAAGGGTGCAGCACCAATAGTAGCCATCATATTGATCTGTCTTTGGTGATGGGAGACCAGTTCTACCTGTGAGCGCATGGGAACCATTGCGAGATGTATTGTTTTGTCAACTCCAAACCCATAAATTGGGAGGTCATATTGTCTTCCATCTGTTTGTACCAAACACACTGTGGCCAGGTACACACCTCAAGGTAGACATGGTCTACCTGCGGAACCACAAGTTTATATATCTTCTACCTTAACAAAGCCCCCACAACCGCACACATCCCACAGAGCTTGTGGAGGGGGCTTGCACCTTATTGGCAACTTTGGCCTGATTACATTTTCACTTTGGCAAGGGTTATCTCAAGCCTTGATTTCAACCATCTTACAAATTATCAATTCCCCAATCAGTTCTAATGAATATTGTAGCAAGATGTTGTCCTATCATTTTGGCCTCTTCAAACTTTTCATACTTGTTCTACAACCCATTATCTTCAAGGACTCTTGAAATCAAAACATTAATTTCAAGAGTCAAGTATGCTACACATACATACAACATACCATTACATTTGACAACAACAATGAGAGAGAGAGAGAGAATCAATGATTACCCCAGTTGTGCAATTGAGGATGAAGATTGTTGTACCATGATGACTTCAGATCCACACAAAAGTTTCTACTCACTTTAGGGCCTGTTCAAAGCTGATGTTATGTACAACACATAATCAACACATCTAACAAAATCAGATTTCCACCAGTGTTGATGGTGGCAAAATTATCAATAGATGTTCTCAAAGATGGCTTAAATATCAAATTTTGAACATGTAATCAGGCAAAGGAACACTAATAAGTTGCAAGTCCCTCCTCCCAAGTTAGGGTTCTCATACACCTCACAGGTATAGACTTGCAAGGTTGAAGGCCACCAAACGGGCATTTATAACTTGTGTCAAGTCAGGATCATGGATCACTTCAATTGAGTTTGAGTATTCGCGGTTGAAAGCCACCACCTTCCTGCGCTTATGCGTGAGTTGTCATTTTCGTTTCTTCATGTCCTCCGTTCCTCCACTTCAGGTTCTTGTGGGTGTCTTCCACGCAGTACTGCTGATCAGAGTCAAGCTTTGAGCACACATGTTGTGAAATGGATGTGCAGATATCCCAAGTGGTCACTGGCAAGATTCTGCATTAGTCAGATTGTGATCCTTGCTGAGGGTTCCTCGGCCTTGGGTAGACGGACCAGCTGTGTGGCAGTCCCCTTAGGGCAAATGACTGAGCAATTCGATCACATCAGAGCAAGCAATCGAGCTACAGCTTGCATACTCGCTCTGGTAGGCTTTTAGCAATCCCAACATGAGTCTCTTGCTCCAAGAATAAATGGTAATAGGACTACCAACAGCGTCAAGGCAAAGGTAAGGTCAGAGCGGTTTATAATTTGGCTGACCAGGCTCATCATAATAAAAATGCGATTGTCATTGACACGCAGGGAGTAGCCATGCTATCGACAAATTTTAGGTCGGTTAAATTTGATAATGAATGTCTGAACAAGCAGCTGAAGCGACTACCGTCAAGCCCGGGGCGCTTTCACCTCAAGATCAAGAAGTTGTTTACCAACCACCACCTTGGTTTCCACCTTGGTTGCCGCCCTGACGCCATCCACCTTGTTGGCCGTTTCCGCCATAGCCTCCTAAGCAGGCCAAGAGGTTAGCGAGGTTGAAATGTTCAGAACAAAGCATTGGACTAACCACCACCACCACCATAACCGTTGTCTTGGCCCCCGTAACCACCTTGTTGACCTCCGTAACCACCTTGATTACCACCGTACCCGCCACCACCGCCGCCACCTGAAAACCCCATTGACCAATCAGTCAACTGCCAAAACCATAGAAAGGAAGAAACAAATGCAAACCGCGGTAACCTATCGGAAAAAGGAATCAAATATCAGCGGATGAGAATTGCAAAAGGAATGTAAGAGCGTACCTCCTCGGCCTCCGCCACCACCACCACCACCTTGGCTGGTAGCAAAGTTGACCTGACAAGGATGCAATTGTCAGAGACACAATAACTGGCCATGATAGACAGACAAGACTTACTCGGATGTTGCGACCATCAACATCAGCTTCATTCAAGCCATTGATGGCGGCCTGGGCCTGATCCTGAGTTGAAAACTGGAAGAAGTGCTCAAGCATTAGCATCACAGGAAGAACCACATCAAGATGTACAGGAAACAATTGCACTGAAGGCCGAGATGATACGATTCTCGATGGAGTTTGGAGATGACACATAGACATTCATCATCAGGATCTATAGATCAGATCAGAATCAGGCATGCCAGCCCAAAGACATTCAGGGAGTGCGAGGGTCATGACCCTGCCCTTCCGGAGACGCGACCAAAAAGCTTTATATACAGCAAGCAACCCACGATCACGAACACCGGAAAAGGCAGAGAAATTACCCACAAGTTTGAGAGGACAGCAGCTGCCGTGACATTTAAAGCGACTATGTCGTTGAAGTATGTGGGTTGTTGGTAGGTGTTGATGAAAGGTGGCTAGTTGTCAATTGAGCGGAGAAAAGCAAGCCCACGGTAATAAAACCAAAGCCACGGCTTCGTCCAGTTTCGCGGTCTTGCATCACTGAATACACAAGCAAGATGGGCAAGAAGGTAAGCAAGGTTCGGAAGTTTGAAAACCACATTCCCTAGAAAACCAAAACAATAGCTCACCAATGGCATCGACTGTAAATCGATTGCATAGGGATGATAGGTACGCCGATCAGTAAAAATTCGATCACAGAAGGAAAGGTTCAACTTACCGACTTCGCCGTATTGTGTGAAGGCCTGGGTGAGGCTGTTTGTGTCGGTAGACCAAGCAAGGTTACCGACAAAAAGTTTGTTACCAGCAGACATGATATTTAGAGGGGAGGTTGACGAGGTGAAAGATCGAGCAAGAGGTTTGAGGATTAGGGACCTAAGCATCCGACGGGGAAACCGTGAAAAGACAAGGAGAGGTAAGAAGGAGGAAAGCACACAGAGAAAAGGGAAGAAGAACTGAACGCGACTAGATTGAGAGCACGAATGGTCACGACACAAGACTATGTAGCAAAGCGGACAGGAGAGGAAAGGAAGTTTGAAGGGGCGAAAAACTGAACCGGTTTTTATATTCGAGACTTGCGAGGGGAGTGAGAAAAAAACTTCATCACTGACCACCGATCGGGTATCTACATATAAATCTGCGCACACGTCATCTCCGCAGTCACTCTTCGATCATTCGACTCCGGCGCGCGCGTTTACTCTAGCTCAACACGTGACACACCCTATCTTGATTCTTATAAAAGCCCCACAGAGCCCCACCAAACTGTCCAATCACGGGCGAGTTGAAGATCAGCTTCATTCCTTTTTTGAAACGTTTTGAAGTGAACCTTAACTGGAGATCGTCTCAAATTACTATCATGCTACACAGTCTATGTGCTACACAGCGTACGTGATCCGGCAAACCGAGTTGAAGGACCAAAAGTCGAGAAGTTGAGGACTCGAGACCTGAATTTTGACCGAAATCAAATTGGTCATGTTCGACGCCTGGCTGGCTCTAATCAAAACTGGTATTTAAACCAGTTGATATGTTTATAGCTTCTATAAGCTCATGTCATAACTATCAATGAAAGACAAGCAATTGTCAAAATTCTCACATCCGGCTGTAGCCAGGCTCAGAGCGCAGGCTCCAGGGGAATCCGCAGGAAGCGCCTGCGATTTGAGGAGGGACTTTGTTAAGCTAGAGAAGCAGATGATCACATACAAAATGAGGTATATACATCAATGTGGGGCCTGGAGGTACGCGGTGGGATTCAAGGTGATGAGTTAGGATGAGTCGCTCTGGCCCAATATTCTTTTCCTTGTGGAATGTTTTTTTTGAAATACAGTTCCAACCTTGGGCAGCACTAGCAGACTGACTTCGTGGCTACAATTGCAACGTGCACACATTTTAACAGCCACTTTGATCTGATTTGACAGAGTGAGAACTTTGTCCTTGGCATAGAATGGGATTCTGGCTGAAATTCTGAAGCAAAGTGAGCCTCACCAGTCTACATGCTTGTTATCCCTTTTTTGTCCTTGATTCTGAATCCTGATATTTTGAGCAGAGCTGTGTTGTGACTTGCTCCAAGCTTGTCTTTTGGAGTGTGGGAGAAAGGGATCGGACTTGACCGGCCCCGAGCTATATGTATGCGTTCCACTTTTGAAAGACAATCGCGCCCTGGCTTTTTGATATTTCTCGAGACGAGGCGACGATGTCTAATACTCAAATCCCAACACCGGTGATCAATTGGTTCAAATCAAGTTATCCTACTCTAACATTCGAACAAGATTGGTTGAAGCAGTGTTGTGATTATCTACAAGGTAAGTTTTCTTTCAATCGACTAATCTGATTATCCTTATCCTGAAACTCACCAAAAGAATCTTGTCAACATCTTTATAGAATCATTTCGAATTAACCAATTCTCAATTAATTAAAAAAATCGAAACTCAATTATTACTTTCAGATCTATCATCTTCAACTTCATCAATCCATTCACCATTACCATCAAGCATAGCTTTACCCAAATCATTACCTAACTTTCCAAAAGAAATCATCTTATCCGATCGAGGAATTTTAGTTCAAATTCAATCTATGACCGAAATTGGTCATTCAGCTTTATCTCTTGAAAGTACTCATCAGAAACGAAAGAATGAAGCTGAAGGTAGAGATAGGGTTTGGGATCTGGATGATGATGAGGCATTGGATAGGAAAGCGCCGATTCGGTTCCCTAGAGCTATGTTGAAATTCGAACTTTCTGATGGGCATAGAACTGTTCATGCTGTTGAATACCGTAAGATTGATGAACTCGAATTAGGCGTCACACCTCTTGGCTGTAAAGTGAGTTGATTGGTTTTTTTGAATAGCTTTTATTTGTCGTGTTTGAATGGCTATATATCAGGTTTCATAGATTGATTTTCGGCCCATTGATTCCAGCTTTTGATCAAAAATGTCAAAGTTCGTCGAGGAATATTACTATTGACACCCCAAAATACGGTGGTCAAAGGACTACAGGTTGAGGAATTAGAAGTTCAACGTGATCAGATCTTTCAAACCAGTCTTGATATTCGTTTAGGGTAAAGCTCTCACTTTCAAGGTTTCATAAGATTTGCTATATATAACTTTCATTGATAGACTTCTAAACCTTACCATCATAGACGGCCATCATCTGATGCCACGGACCATTCACAACAGAGGGAAGAACCGGTATCTGATGTACCACTAGATCTGCCTCCAACAAACAGCAATACCCGCCATGTTTCTACAAATCGCAATATCAGAGTACCTCAAGCTTCCAACTCTTCAAATCGAGCGCAAGGTTTATCACAAAATCGTGGGACAAATAATTCCTCGAACATCAGCGCAACACCCGCCACCTCAGCACCTACCACTTTGAGTAGAAGAAGTCAACCTGTGACCATTGTTATTAGTGATTCCGATGAGTATGATGACGGTCCTGAATTTGAAGCCGAATTGCTCGATCAATTGCCATGACAAGCGATGTATTGATCATCGGAAGTATTCGTGATATGTGGTCATGAGGCCAGAACGAAACGCCATTCTCTTAGCTCACTGGTCCTTTGGACCATAAATTGATCGTCTGAAAACAGTTTGTATGTTTGACTTTTGAAGTGTAGTCCATCTGTTGAAGAACCCACGGTACCGACCGATGATACCATGATGTCTAGCTTTGGTCATGAATAAAGAATTCGCGATAGGAAGTCTCACTCGAAGTTCATCTTAGCTGATCCATTGTGAGCCCACACCTCTCTCTTTTTGATGTCATAATGACCTTGATTCCTGATCATCGTATATTTGCCTTACTCTTCAGAAGCCACGATGTCAGTTTGAGTGATACAACAAAAGATGTGCCACTTTTCTGGTCAGTGAAGGCTTCGTGTTATCGGATTTTTAATTGAAGTGGACATGTGAGCGAAGCAGATGCGTTGTCATCTCTTTTTGCATATTATATAATCAGACATCACAGCATTGTCAATAGACAAATATACGCATTCAGTGAATGCGAAATGAGTTGATTGCAGAGGGTTCAATGTATGACATACAAAAATTATAAGCTGTCACTCTGGATACATTGATTGTTATTCTTGGACACAAGATTGTGTAGAAAATATACAGCTATTATGGATGGTTGATTACAGTATAACCAAAAATTTGTCCGCGCAGCAGAAGAAAATTCAATGGTGCTTTGCCATTTTTTGTAAGCGTACTTGGTGTTTATATAAGATTATGAACTTAGAACTTGTCATGGAACAGATTTCGTCTGTTGGGTAACTTGCCATGACATAAGATTGTAGTGTGACAGTTTGTTGGTGCTTAGTTCAAACCCGCCCACATCATCAAGATCAATCGAAGCTTTATTTTGGAGTCAACACCAAATTTAGAATGTCCAGACTTACATGTGTTCGTTTGGTTTTGTAAATTTCCAAGGTGACGTATAATCAAAATTAAGAAAAGAAATCGAACAAGTTATTGATCTCTCCAGCATCGAATGTCAAAAGAAAGTCTCAGGAAGAAACGAATCCAAATCAGAAGAATAAAAATAAATTCAATTTCGGGTCTGTTGGTTGTAAACTTTATGAAGAAAAAAAATGATGATGATGTACGAAATCGAAAGATAAGTATCGTCCTGACGATCAAATGAATAATAAACAATCAATTTAAATGATTGTAATACGAACAAGGCAAAACAATAAATAAGTCAAAAAGAAAAACGAGCACGAGATCAACGAGAAGGAAGAAAAAAACCATAAATAAAAGAATGTGGTAAATGATGAATTTGATGATCAAAAATGAGAAAAAAAAACCCAGAAGGATAAAGAGAAATGATAAATACATTGTATTTAGAAGAACAACATATTGACAGGGTTATAAGATCAGGTTAAATAGTGAAATATGTAGTGCGCAATACGGCAGGGTGAGAGGATGGAGCTATTAAAGCTTTTTAGGACCATATCGTGCAACCTGAATTGAGAGAAAAAAGAGTCAAACAATTCAGTGATGATTCGCCATAGGAAAATGAGAGGGAATGACTAACATCAGCCTTTGACCATTTATGTGACTTAGGTGCTTTGACAATCTTGGCTTGTAAACCGTAAACTTTACCAACGTCTAAATCGTATAATTTTTTAAATGCTCCAGTGGTTAAATCAATATGAGCTGAACCAGATTGACATCCACCACATGAATCTAAAATTCGAACAATCACATATTTATTCTTCTTATTTGAGTGTCTGATTTTGACAAATTCTCCACATGGTGGTTTGGTTGACCACTGATTGACGAGGAAATGATTAGGAATTATTTTATCAAAAAAGTTGAAGGTGTCATGTGAATGAGATACTTACTGCGATTGTCACTGCACCGACCATTGAGCTATCCGTAGGTGCCCAACCGTTGCCATTAGAGAGGCAAGATGGGTTGAGTAAATCGTGGCCAGTGTACCAAGTGATTCTGTTGAGATATGCAATTGTGCATCAGGAGATAATGTCAGGTTATATTGGCAGATCGTGAAGAATGAAACATGGCGAATGAATGAACAAAACTTACATGACTTTCATTGATCGAGCAACATGACGGCTTCCACGTTTAACATGATGAGTAATAAAACGAGGTGCATTACGAGTAACGAGATTCTTGACGTCGCTCCAACTTCTAGGAAGGATAATGTTACCCGTCTTGCCATCCCTTTCGACAAAAATCGATGTGCTTTCGCGCTTTCCTAGGTAATGTCCATCTCGTTTATTGAGTGATGATGGACCAGTGGGTGAATCTGGTGCTTGCATCATCAATCCAGCAGTTAAATCTACCCATTCTTCGTCATCATCCGAGATTTCAGAACGTTTGAAAAACTCTGTAAGTTCAGATTCAGGTTCGAGAGTGGCTTGAACTCTTGAGATAAAGAGAAGGCCGAGGGTAAGTAAAAAGATAGTAGTGATGTGCATACTTAGTTAAGGTAAGAATGATAAAAAAAGTATTGTTGAATAAAAGTTGAAAAAGTAGAAGAGTGAGCTAAAAGTTGTTTATATCAGAAGCAGAAAAAGAATGTGGCAGCTGGTGCTTTGGATACGAATTTAGAAGAGTCGTGAGAGTGTAAGGGGGATAAAAGGAGTTGTCACTAAGCAATGAATTGGACTTTATATGCAATAAATGTTACGCTGAGAAAGTTAAACAGCATGAAAGAATGCGCTTTGTGGGGTCGGAAGACCGGTTTTAATTGCAGTGAGGTTTAATTTTTTCTTGAGTCCCAACTGTCTTGGCTTAATCTAAGCGAAGAATTTGAAAAAAAAAACCGACATGAAAGGTTAAGCGTGCTGTATGTAGCGAACAGTCATGAGAGAAGATGATTACCAATCTGTCGGCTTGCTAGAACAAAGCTGGTTCAAAAAAAATCAGTTGACTAAAGATGATCGTTATTCTGAGAACTGGCCCGGTGGTACTCCTGTGAAGAGGAGTTCTTGATAAAAGTGGATCAGAGAAACGGTGCGTACTGAACAACAAGGTGAAATGAACTGACTCGGTTCAGCACGAACAGGACACTTTGGGAGTCAATCTATCACGTCAATCCTCTCACGGGTGCCAAGCGAACGGGATTCTCAAATCTTGATTGGCTTTGTATTTTTCTCAATTCCGACTGTCTTGCTTGACTCTTGACTGGTGGCGAACGGTGTAATAAAGGATTGTGTTGGGGTTGAAGTTGAACCTCAATAGCCCTCAAGATGTCAGTTATTTATGTTTTGCTGTGGGCCACAGACAGGGAAAACACATCGATCATCAGTTGATCAAGGAAACCCCTTGCTGCGGTTATGTGGGCATATCAAATCAACTCAACTTACACGATCACCTCCTCGCAGCTTGAAAAGCTTGAGCCTAAACAGCAGAGAACGGACAACGAAGCCTTAACTCAAAGATCAACAGCTGATATGGCTTTTGATGAAATGAAATCCTAAAGGATCATGCTTGTACAGCTATGGTTAGTTGAAGATATACCCAAGCTCGCTAAATCATCATGATCAGCCTCCTCAGCGACCAGACTTGCCTTTGAAGTGTAGATTCTAAGGGGTAGATTGAAATACTCGGACTGAAGCTTGATTCGCTTCACTTTGACCCTTGCAGTCTGATTTGGAACTTCTCGCTTGTTCATCTCTCTTTGGTTGCCGACGAAAGGAATTGCTTCAAGGGTTAAGGTTAACCCAATCAGTCTCATCACACGTAAGAGATTAGGCGAAGATTGAGAAATGACTTCATGACGAGTTTCTGGGAAATTTCATCCATGTCAAGTGAAAGACTCATCTCGTCTGAAACTGCGTCCATCGCAAACCACCTCTGGTGGGCTTTGGCTTTCGCTTGCTGAGTGAAGGCGATAACTGTTCAACTGCAAGATTTATCATCACTCTGTTTACAAACTAAATGCACGGGGAAGCTGCGACTGGTCTCGAAACGCCAACCAGCACCAGTCTCGCGCTTGAACCGCCTCTTTGCTGAGGCGGTGCTGAAATGGATGGTCAGATTTTCCAAGCCGACACTATGATGGCTCGTATGTCATATTCTGACCTTCTGATGACGCGTCATCGTCTTGGATTTCAAATCGTCACTGAGCGTTTTCGTGTGGTTATCCTTACCAAGCTCCCGCTCCGCATCGGTCATACGGATTTGGTTGCCAACCGGGCCTTGTTTCATATCCATTAGCTGATGACAGAAGTGTTGTTGAGTTGATGTTCCAGCTTCAAAGATTTGTGGTCAAGTCATACCTCAGCAAGATCAACCACTCCCAACAAAAATCATCCCAGCACTTTTGCCTCAAAATGATTGAAATTCAAATCAAGGGTTCCTTCACTCTCCTTTAACCCAAGTACTGTTCTGTTAAGCTCCACTTGTGACGTTTATGGAGCATTTAACCCAAGGAATTTCAGTAACCCCAATGTCACCAGGGAGAACAATCGGTCACATTGCAATATGTGAGACATGCGTTGATCAGAGTCACGGAGTGCAGTGACTAAATTTTCCCCCCAGTGTGTGCCCCAATGTGCATTTATCAAATCTCAACTGCTGTTGTTATGACTTATTGACTGAGTTTACATAATCACTTAGAGCATCTCCACCGCGTCTTGTAAATTGCTAAATACAGCGCATTTACAAACGGCGTGGGAAAAATTTCGAGGCACCGGGCCTTGTAAACGGGCTGTACGTCTGACAGAACGACCAAATTTTTACTTTCGTCGACTAAATTTGGTCGTTCAACAACGAGCGACTAAAACCCAAATTGCCCGCAAAAACAACATGCGTCCGACCTCTCACCTGCAATTTCCCTCCATATTGGGAGAAACCCCTCCATATTGGGAAATTGGTCTACTAACTTTCCACAATTTAAAAGCGACCAATTTTGTTGAATTTTTACAATTTAATGGGAAACTACCAAAAGTTCCAACGACCTGTCATTTGGTCACATTACAGTGGACCAAAGGGGTCTGATTTTACAAGACCCGGTGGAGATGCTCTTACATACTATCATACCTTGAAAATGTCGGAAAGAAATTCATCAAAAGTTTGTTATCAGTACCGAATTTGGCTAAGCAGAATGTGACATGCCTATCATGAGCCAAGAATTGCGTAGGCTAAGGCTAGGGCCAGCGTCAAACAAAGTCTAAATCACCCTCTTGTCAGAATGGGATCAATGTGTTTTCTATCATCTGGTGTTTTTCATTCCTGATTTCTGCTACCAAATACTTCTCTATCAGTTCAGTCTCTCTCTATCTGTACTTGCTTTTATTTTACAGTATAAGAAATTTGTTGACAGACATCACTTGCAAAATTCTTGGGACTAGCTTAATGCGAGCCCTACCAAACTGCGGCTTCTCTGGACCTCCTCTGCCGGTCTCATTGGAGGGGGATTTTATTTAATTGATTTTGAGGTGGACAAGATTGTTGGATTTGTTTCTATGGATCACAGTAGTGTTTCCAAAACTTGTATAAGGCTGAATCAGCGCAGATAGATAACATGTTTTTGTTGATAACTGCAAGATGGCACAAGAATCCAAGATGTTAGTTTTGGTAACAGTGTGAATGGGTCAACATATCCTTGCTTCAAATTGGAAGTATCTTGATAAAAGCTTGAAAGTAGCACATAATAATTCTCAGGCAAAGGGGGCTATGTGTGCAACTTTGCCACAGTGTTTTATGAGAATCATGTGACACTTTTGTAGTGCTAAAAAATGAACACCCAAACCAGAAAATCGTTGTTGGATTGCTCCTGACCCTTTGATGGCATTAAAGTACTGCTGAGTTATCTTCAACAGGGCCGATTGCACTCTTGTCCTGTTTCAAAACTACACCCCCTGTTGTTGTTTCATGAATCAATGAGCCACCAATGATGTCCCTCTTTTTTATTTATGCTTGACAATATATGATATGTTCACTTACTATCCTCAATGATCATCTAAGGCAGAAATTCTGTACTTCATGAAATGAATTATTTCAGATGTGGATTGGCACAACAGCCTGGACAGACAGGTTGGTGAATAGGTTTGACAATGTTTTTGATCAAGGTGAAATGAAGGTAGAACAAAACCTTATGTACTACCTGAAACAAAGCAGGGACTTGTGTTGTGGGGAAGAAGAGATCTTGCTGTTGGACAGGAGTGAATGTGTGACCTCTCTTGTTGTGGTTGTGTGCTTCATCACTCTCACGTCTAACCAACCTGTTCTCATCATATCAGTGTTGTGATTGTTCCCTTTCCTCACCTTTACTACACTTACTAATCCTTTGCCTTAGGTTTTTTTATCCAATTAATACTATTTCATAACCTTTCTTACACATACTCATCCTTTGTGTCAGTACTGTGCATCACTCAAGCTTCCAGCTCCACACTGTGATATATTAGGGCGGTTCAAGAAGAGAACTGTGAGCACTTGTGACGCAGCGTGCCGATCTGGCTTTATAAGTTGGTCCGCAACTTATACAGCCAGATTGCACAGTTGCAAAACTTGTATTTATAAGTTTTAAGTCTTGGCCATTTCAGGCCCAACCGTCATGGTTCCTTTGTTTCATGGATTCAACGGCTCATTTCCCACGCCGTTTGTCCCTGATAGTTTCAAAAATTATAAAGCAAGTTTAGAGATCGCAAAACCGTGAACCACCTTTAGAGATGGTTTGCAAACTTATTTTTAAGTTTGTAATTTAAGTTTTGCAAGCAGTTTGTAAAAGTTAAAAATGGGCTGTAAAAGTCCTTCTTGAACCGCCCTATTTCAAACTCATTAAACTATTGTGAACAGAATCAAAGGACACATAAAATGACGGTAGAGTAACTATTTTGATATGTAATGGCTGCCAAGGTTATGATTGTGCTATGTTATGGTTGCTGTTGTGAATGATCATCCTGCATGATATTCAGTATGTTTTATATCTTTATTTGATAATCTTTCTTGTGTTTTCTCAAGTCTTATCTCTCATAAGCTTTATTTTCCGCTATGGAGTGTTCTATGTGTCTCCACTGAGCTAGAACTTCATCTGTTTGAAGCCCTCTCATTTTGATTATAAACCAATTATTGATGTGCTTGTGCATCTGTGTATGACTCATACTATCTACCTGAACAAACAGGTTGTTGAAGAGTCTTAATGAGAAAGTGGATAAAGATAATTTGAGGGCAGAATTAAATTTTACACCTTACCTGTGACCAAGCGGGAAAAATCTTGGTAGAGAAAAAGAGAGTACCACCTGGTCTTTATATTTAGTGAAATTGTTGACTAATCATGAGATACAAAGTAGAATCTGGGAAAGTGTCTGGACTTGTGCCCAGTTTTTTGGCTGAAAATCTGGATTTTCTGAGTACTACCTGTAGTTCTTCGATTATCTCCAACCTTTATTGTTAGTAATTTGACCAATGTATCATTTTGACAAACAAAAAAAGTACTTGCAATGAAGTGCCAAGATCTATCAAATAGGTTTTTTGGGACTTTTCAATCTCTTCCTGGTGTCTCAGTATGTCTATATGAGTCCCATTATCTAGCGTCCCCCAGGAGATACCTGGAGCCTCCTTTTTTGAGGGCATTACCTGAGGTATCTGACTCAAGGGTACCCGGCCAAATTTTTTCTGGGTCGGACCTCAAGGGATTCTTCTGAGGCCCTCTTCCTAGCCATAGCCCCTCTTTGAAGCTCTTCACGCCCCTTCATTACCAAAGGGGAAATACTGAATACAAATAAACAGGCTGCTCCTTGGAAGGAGGGGCCGCTTACTTTAGACCTCCTACACACACTTGGACCAGCCCTTTGCTACACAAACTCAGAGAGGATGCCAGAGAGCTCCAAGATATTAAGGTACAGAATTTAAAATAATTCTACACTTTTCCAGAGTTTAACATCATAGAGACTTGATAAGGTCCCCCACTCCTCATTCACGCAGGCCTTCTCACCACCACCAGATACTATCAAGTGGCAGGTCAGAGACTACCATGACTTTGAGGAGTTCCCAAAGCACTTAGAAAGAGATTTCAACTAAATTTCAGAGAACAATCAGAGAAAATTCAAAGCAATTTCAGGTAAATTTCAAAAGAACTTCAGACAGTACCTGCAACCACCCCGACGGCCATCTGGGCAGTTCTTAAGACCAACATGAAATGGACAACCACCTTCAAGGATTCGGACTTGGCTCTTCAGTGAATCCCTGTTTCATAGGGCAAATTTTAGGCCAAATCTTGACATGTCCTGGGCCACCAGACGATACTGCTAGCTGGTCAGGTGAGCGGGTGATTGTAAGCTGGGTCTTGTTGTTCCTCAAGGCCCCTTGGTAAGAGAAGCTCTGTGTAGGTGTTTTTAGAGCGTATCTTGAGTTGCAGAAACAATACCTGAGAAAAGAAAACATACTTTGAGTTGCAAAAAAATATAGGAGGACAGAAAACATCTTTTGACAATAATTCCCCTATAGTAGTAATCTTGTCCCAATCTACTCCAAGAAATGTTCCCACTTTGACATCTACTGTTAAAATTGCCTTTTGAATAAATACAACTTGCTATGGGGAGAAGTCTGTTGTCAACTTTGTTGAAATCTTATCTGCAAACAATACTAATGGTAATTTCTGCGCCCATTTTCTGCTGTCATTGGCACACATCTTTACTAAAGCATCCTTCAATGGTTGATGTCCCTGCTATACCATTCCCTTGCCTTGAGGCCAATAAGGTGTAGACTCCCCCAACTTTGATCCTAATATCTGTACCACTTGTAATCCTGCCTTGCACTCTGGTCCCCTGTCTACTGGAAAACATTTCACTACTCCATATTGCCATATCCATTCTTTCGAATAATATCTGCTATTGCTTTTGCTGATAAGTTTTTCAATGCTCTGGCTTCTACTCATCTAAAAAGAGCTTGATGGCTCAAAAGGCCAAAACGTGCTTTTATGGAACAGCTTTTTTTAATTTCTGCCCTCACAACACCTATTTGGGCAGAATATTCCAACCTTCTGCCCAAAGTTCTTGACAGCAGTTTGGATGGAAGAAAGCTCAACCCGCTCTGAATTAGACCTGTGGGATATTGTAGATTGGAGTGCATTTGTATTGGATATTGGCTAATTACTCCAAAATCAGTAGATTCCAGCCAGTACACTTTTGCGGCAGATTCTTCATAATGATCTAATTCTTTCAATATGTTTTCTTGAATGCATTTTCCATTCAAAGCTTGAGTTTTATATCTGAGCTACTTTCAATAATCATCATACCTATGATTGACTCCTTGAATTTTCTTTCTCCCCTCACTTTGAGCTCCTGGGCTTCTGTATTGGTGTCCTTTCTTGGTGTGGCCCAATCTTAAAATTTTGAAGCCAAGTTAGCTACCCAGAAAATCCAAAAAGCACACTTAAACAAAAGATCAAGGTTTCAAGCAATTTTCTCATCCTGGCATCACATTTGTATTCTGTCTGAGTTGTGCACTGAGATATCCAGTGCTAATTATGGGACAACGTACACAACTCACAACAGATCCTAGACTTCTTATAACATTTACTGATCTGACATGTAGCTTACTTCTGTCAGTCTTTTCAAAACACTGCAGCAAAGGTGACCTCAAAAGTGCAACAGTAGCATTTTTATATTTGTACATTAAGAAGCTTAGAGAAACACTTTATGTGGTTCAAAACCTAAATGTAGGTGTTGCAGATGAAAAAAAATTTAGGTTTTCAGAAACTGTTCAGGTATGAATGTGTCATTGATATGTTGTGGTGAACTATCCCAGGGGCTTGTGCTAGGTCCCCAGAAAGCTCTGGGTGAAGAACCTATTCTAATTGGAATGGATTGAGGGTCAAAAAAGAGCACTGACCTACTAACAAAAAACATATATTTGGGGTTTTCTGTGGCTGGGACTGTTTTTTTTGAATTAAAACCTACCAATGTTGAAAGTTTTTTTGCATTTCCTCATCAACTTCTTGTTAAACAGACATACATCAAAGGAACAAAAACCTTCCTCAGGCTCAAACACAGTATCACTTAGTATGTGATGTATTGCAGAAAAATGTGAATGTTCCCAAAAATTGTAAATTTTGGCTCACTTTTGACGCATCACTCTTTTAGGGGTGACAGTGAAGGGGAGGCTCGGAGTTATAGTACACACAATTAGCATACAAGTGCTTGCAAAAGTACTGTCCAAATTGGACTGCAGTGAAACCTGTTTAGAATCTTTCTCTACATCTTCTCATAGGGCAACATCATAGGGACTCTGATTAATTCCGCCAAGAAAGAGGTTTGAAGGTTTATACTACTCTTACCTGCATAGCAGACTATTTGGTTAATTTTCTGTCCCCCAATTCTGCCTTTTACAAAAACTCTCATGATTTTCCTTCAAATTGTCATACAAGCTCTACACCATGTTACTAGTGGGTTGGAAACCAAGCTCCATAACACCATGATAGCGCAGGGTTCCCCAGTTGATGAAAAGGGGAGTTCATGTAGACAAAGCCTTTGGGTAACATTCCCTAGGGTAAGGCAATGTTTGCTTGTGAGTTTTTTGTACAAAAATCTGGGCCCTGCATGATGAAACTTAATCCTTGGAGTACTCACACCACAAAATCACAAACAGTCATAAGCCCCTCTGTGACTCTGAGGATGTGGACGCGGCCACACGGAGAGGGCTTTGTCAAGCTAAGACTGGATGGGTGCGCCTGGAATTCTTTTGAGCCTCTTTTGTAAAAATCTACCGCCAAAACTGGTATTGTTCCAGCCCAAAATTTAGGTTTTACCACTTTTGGGGCTATAGTTTTAAGTGCACACGTGCTGTATTGCATAAGACACTAACTGAACATGTTACAAATGAGAACACTATTTACCCTGAGAAAGACAGCCATCTGGTCAAGCAAAGGAGATTGTTGTGTAGAATGATGTCGTTGTCCTTTTTTTCCTTTGATGAGTTTGTGGATACATCTCATTTGGAATTCATCTTTGATAGGGTATCCATTGGGCATTTGTTTGCTGTTTTAGGACGGGTTTTCACGCGGAGCTTTCCGGGGTCCTGGAGGTGGTCTTGGAAAAATGCCCCGACCAATCTCACGCCAGAATTGCGAGATTGCGAGTCTCGCGAGGGACTTGTTAAGTTTGCCGGAGAGGATTGGAGAGGAGGCTTACCGTACCTCTCTTTACTTTACCAAGACACAGCTCAAAAATCAAGAGACATGACTAAAGTCTGGGGTTCGGTGTTCTTCTTGCCGGTGGGTCTTCTCAGTTCTGGCGGTCCAATTGAACTTGTATCACACTTTGAATCAAACCTTGTGACTCTCCTCTCTGGACCTCAAACACGGCCGGAGTTTGAGCAGCATCCCGGATCCACCCAAAAGTGAGGCGTCGGGAAATGCATACGACAAGAAACAAAGTCACCCTTCAGCGGTTCAGCCTGGTTCAGCTTTTGGCTCACCTCAAAGTGAACTAAACGTCATCACTTCTTGGAATCTTTCTTTTATTAGGTGCTTCGAAAATTAGACGCGAAAGTCGCGGGATAGTTTTTCATAGAGGGGAGCGCGAGTCGCAAACTTAATTTCTCACCTGCTCGACTGGGCATCGGATTATAAGTTATTTTGACCTTTCCAAGTTTAACATACGACAGTAAATATGTATCACATTTCACTTTACATATTGCTTTGAGGCGCGGGGTGCATCTTTTTGGCGGCCCTTGGCCACGTGAACTACAACAAGTATGTATATACCACTACAAGTGCAGATAAGCTATACTTCAGTCACTCAAATACTCAACTTATGACAAAAAAGAGAAACATGTGGGGCTCGCGCGAGTTCAAAGCTGAAGGCTCGGTGTATCAAAGTGAAAGCGGGGATACGCCTAGCATCTGTTTCGAGCCTTCACTTGAGCGACGCGCAGGAGATACTTGTGGTCTGCATAAATGTAACCTGGTTCAGCCACGCAAAAGGCAAAGCAATGATGTTACATAGTAAGGGTACCAGCATGGACATCGGAGAGCCGGCTTCAGGGGGAAGTAGTTGGGGCTGGACAACCCATGGCAGGGAGTGCACGCAGTCGCATAGAAGCTTACTTTCTCATTCTACTCGATCCACGGTACATCACCATTTGTCGTTAAATTCAGGTGATAGTTTCAAGCGCACTTGATCTCTCTCAGCACTGCCAAGCACGCAAGCTCCGGGAGAAAGCGTGAGCTCTTGGTTGATTCTCACAGGTTTACTTGCACCTGTTCAGATCGGTTTATTCATATATGAATCTTATCAGTTTTTCCTTACCTTCTCACTGTTTGGAATTTCTTGTTTTCTATACAGCCGCTTATCTCCTCTGTTCTTCCATCATTTGCCTTGGGTCACTTCAAGTTCAGTCACTTTCTTCGGGGTTCACTGCTCTTACCATCTCTTGCTGCAAACGTTCTATTGGCTTGTCTGCTACACCCCACTTCCAACACAACATCAGCATACATCAAGGTGAATTGTTTGAGCCTTTGTACATTACGTACCTTGCTCACAGCCAGACAGCCGGACTCGTCTCTATCGCCTGACTCCTCATCGACTTGACTTCTCGCCTTCTCGGGGTCGCTATCTTTATCAAGATATGTCTTCCTGTAAGGTCTATGTGGGAAACCTTGCTTGGGGTGTTAGTTGTCCCACTCGCTCAGTCATTGATCTTTTTGTTACCTGATCTGACGCAATCTAATCTGTCTATGAACGGTGATAAGATAGACCGATGATCCCACCCTCGGCGCCCACTTCGCGCCTATCGGCCAGGTCAAAGACGCTGTAGTTATGCGAAGCGAAGGTCGCAGTCGCGGATTCGGTTTTGTTACGGTGCGTTAAGGCTCCCCTCAATTCCTACAGCGCTTACAGCGGAACGTCGACCATTAAATACAATTTCCTTTTTCAGTTCTCGTCTGTGCAAGAAGCTGAGCATGCAATTGCCACCATGAATGACACTGAGTTGGTGAGTAACCTTTGTGTCCTGTTCTGCGCTCCCTCTCAACTTGCGCGATGGTGCTGTAGGGCGATAACTCGCTACACCAGATAATAAGTCACCTGCAACGCATCCGGTTGATCTCCTGAAATATGTCAGGAGACCTTTACAGCTTGAACTACAATATAGACGGAATATTATTCTACCAACACTGACGCTGACAAGTGTTTGCTCTCGTAATCTGGTCTAACTTATATCATATCATACTCGTTTGGCCGACACTCGCGGACTGTTGAGAAATCAAGCGTAAGCGACTCTTAGTGCTGATATTTCGAGCAGTGACACTCGCCTGGATCGCAGAGACTTCAGCTGATATCATTTTGATCTGTAGAGGGCCGAAGACTGCGCGTCAACGTAGCCAAACAGGCCCGACCAGCAGGAACAGCTGCAGAGTGGTCCCCTAATGGTCCATCTTATATGCCCTATCGACCTGCGTCATTCATGGGAGGTCAGCCAGTTACATTCTTCTGTCTAGCTTGATTCAGAATTTGCTTCACAGACACTGAACAAAGACATCATGTTCTTTAGGGAACGGAGTCTATCAGCCTGCGCCCTTCGGCAATATGTATGCCCAACCAAACTTCGTAGGTTATCCACCGGACATGGCTTATGTCAGCAAACTTTTTCCGTGGTCTCCAAGTCGCGACTCTCTTGGACTGACATTTTCTCTCATCTCGAATCGCGATCACCGACTTATCCCACAGAATACAGGCAGTCCTCCCCCAGGTGGACCACTAAATAATCAGTCTGGGTACTATCCTCACTCCAACTCTACTCAATACCCATGTGAGTGTATCGTCTGTTTGGTTGTTGTTGAGCAGACAAGGACTAAATCTTCTGGCCTCCGAATCATCAGACCAATCACCGGGATTCAATCAACAACCGCGGCAACCATATTGAACCCCTCAAAGAGCACCGTCGAAACTCAGCAACTTATTTGAAGTCTTACTTTTGTATGTGTTTTTAGGCAGATATTGTTGTTGACCTTGGAGAACAAAAATGTTGCACTATCGGAAGTGATAATCAAAATTGCCGCAATCCTCTTGGGCAAAAATATGATATTTCAAAATTGTCAGCTCAATCGTTAACACTTGGAAGCGTTGAAAGAATGACATGATTGAGAATAGCAATCACAATCATACAATTGTAGTCGGGTTTTTTTAATCTGATGTACCATCTCTATCAGTTGTGTTTTTTTCCTATCTCAATCTATTTCACTAAATATAAGAAGTAAACAAAGGCCGTGCACTTTTTGACTTCACCTCACCTTCATTCAACTTCATGTCCAAGAGTTTAGATGTTTCTCCAGGACTCTGACTGGCTAAACCTCTATAATCCAAGAAGAATATCCCCAAGATGTTGCATGTGGATTCCAGAAGTACCACACGCATATGCATACGTTCATAACTAGATGCAGTTATTAATCAATAGATGCCTGAGAATATGTATCAATGATTAGGCTAAAAATGAAGCATATCCTGACCTCGAGTCATAGGGATACAATAATTTGGATCACAAATTTCACAAGCAGAGGAAGTTACAGACACAACCACATGGCGAAGAGAAATCTTGATGTAGCCATCACCAGCAACAAATTCATAGCTAAGTGAATATGCCAATCACATGAAAACTCTCATCAAGCCCTTTGGAAGGACTGGACAAATAGTCTTGAGGGTTTAGATATAATATCAGTCATTCTCATTGATGCCGTGTTTCAATTGATGAATAAATTCCTTGAGTCTCTTCAGATTCTTCCATTAATAAAAAAAATCTCAGGCACAAGTGCTGAGGTTCCCATTTTCTTCTTCTCAATACAAAATCAATAGTGACTGCACTACGCCCGTTACCCAATTTTGTAAAAAGAAGTCTCATCACTTATGTACGTGTATGTAAAATTATGCAAATGTTTCTAAGTGGTTTGAGAACATATTTTCAAAACAATCTATCACCTCGAGAGCTTATGTGCACCTCCTTCTAGAGTGATGTATGAGAGGTGCATACCACTTTCCTAGTTCCAAACAATGCGTCAATGGGATTTAGTATAGAGACTCAATTCGAGTCCTCTTGCCAGAAGTTGAACACACTACTCAGAAATTGTACATTATGACGCTCCAGCAAGTCCGTCTTTGGATGCCCAGTCATAGAAAAATTCATTTTTGTGAAGCACTC
Organism: Melampsora americana; assembly: GCA_022264835.1. NCBI lineage: Eukaryota > Fungi > Basidiomycota > Pucciniomycetes > Pucciniales > Melampsoraceae > Melampsora > Melampsora americana. Next base: position 986,286 of record JAIFHY010000020.1, read on the forward strand.
CAAAGCACTAAAAATACACATGATTACATTTTTAATCCAAACATTAAGAGAGAACTGGAAAGACGCTTTGACATGACCAAAAAAAATAATACAAAAATTGTCAAAATGTTGAGAAACAGATGAAAACTACTTTAATGCGAAATTTAATACACTAAGAGATCCTGCTTTTTTACTTTTCGAAAGAGTCATGAGTGATTACCTTCAAAACCTAAATATTGATCTCCCTCAGATTGAAGTGACCTAGGAAGAGAAAATGAAAATGAACTCGTATCCTGATGATTCACATCGTATGGATTCCTCTCATAAAGTTCTTGCAAATCTTGTGGTACATCCGGGAGTGAATACTGTAAATTGGTGAATGAATTACCAAATGGGTTGTTGACCATATCTGACTCCCGATAAGATTGAGATGCAGCGAAGACTTGCTGACTGGATTGATCACCATAATCAAAAGGCCATGCGGAAGAAGGAAAGCCTCGGTCTTGCGATAGGTAGGTATTCATCCCATGCGTACGAAAGCCTTCTGGTTCATCCATTATGAGCTCCGCCGCCTGAAGCTCAAAGGGAGGATATGGAGGGAATGTGTAGGTTGAAGGATTTGTAAATGAAGTACTGTCGTCGTAAACCAAAGGAAATTCGTCTGAGATCGGTGGAGGAGCTGGTATCGGCGCTGGGTCATGAAAGTCTATCATGTTGGAAAACTCGTTTTCAACAACCGAGTCTGATAACTCTTTAGATCGACGATTCGAACTTGAATCCGTATCATGACTTGAACTTTGCATTTTTTCACGAGATCGTCTTTCAGAAGCTCTCTTACTGTCATTGCTAGAAGCAGTTGATGAAACAGACGGGAGTCTTCGGCATTTTCCGGAAAGATGAGTTCGGTAGCTGCGGTAAAAAATGGAACATGATTAGAAATTTATCTCATGCTAAAAGGACCACATGTGCAATATGTTTATTGCTCACTGTTGTAACATGTTATCCTGTCGACTAAATCGACTATGACATCCAGACATCAAACATTCATATCGCTTCTCCCCAGTGTGAATCCTGTTGTGACGCGCAAGATGGCCACTAGTTGTAAATGCCTTTCCACATCCATCCCAGACGCAAGCATATTTTCGAGCATAACCTCCTGGTGTGACACTAACAGCGGGCGCGTCAGATTTTTCATTGTTCTCCACTTTGGCCTTGCGAACCCCTGTGCTTCCATTGCCTCCATTTTTGTGTTTTTGACCAGCTATGGGCTTCGACACCAGTGTGGCCATCTTGATAGCCGGGGAAGAGATCTCAGAACCCTCTTGACCAGCATTGACCGGAGATAAATTTGTTTCACTTGTTACTTCGAATGCTCTGGCTGTGTATTGGTTCCCATTTGTTTCTTTAGTGTAGAATAGATTGGAGGAAGGTTCTTCAAGAGTAAACGCTAGATCAGCTTCTGGAACTGACATCATGTCAACAAATGGTTGCGGATTGTTTCCATAAGGTGAGTTTTGTCCAAAACTTTGATAATGATCATGTTTTGGAATATCGGTTATGGGTAAGGCAGGGGTTGTGTGAGAGCGTCGACGCGAAAATTCTGTTGGACTTTTGAGTGTCCAAGTTGAATTTGTTGAAGAACCCGGGAGAGTAGGGTTTGAATTATTAGTGGCATAAGACGTTAAGTAGTCCGATGGGCTCGAAGGAACCTTGAAAATTTCACCAAATCCATGACAAGTTTTGGATTTGATATGTGTGCGTCCGTCGCGATGATTGAAGTTGCGTGGACTATTTAACTGACTAGAAAATACTTTCGGTAGAGCGGGCGAAGCAATGGTAGGAGTGAAGACAGGTGAGTTATTGTACATTGAAAGAGGAGAGGAAACGGATTGAGGATCTCGAAAATTCGAAAACCGATTCAGCACAGCTGAAGATGGTTGGCTGACTGATTCAGGGCGAGGAATTGTGGAATACATTATTTACTGCTCTATGATGATATGATTGAGTTAAACCTAACTATGCTGAACCGATAAAAGCAAGCAAACTTTGAAAGAAAATGAAATGGAATGCCTTCAAGGAGAGGGTACGAAGATGAATGTGAAATGAAATTGGATTAAAGATTGGTCATAGAGGAAAATTACACGGGTCTATCTTAACTCGTTGAAGGAAGACCAGAAGTACATAAATCATGTCGAAAAAACCAGTCATCTCTGATCTAGTCAGTAAGCTCAATGATTCTGACCCTTGCCCCGCGCTTGTCGTTTTGATGAAGTATTCCGTGTTCTACCGTGATGAAGACTTCCGCTTCTGATGTCTGTCTACCAGTATGAGATGACCAACAAAGACTTGATCGACTCAGGGTTCACTTGCGCCACGTCAGTTGTAGATGCCTGGTGAGTCTCAATGTTTCAGAAACCCACTGGGCAAATCATACCATGGAATCTAGAATCATACCGGAACGTTGATTGTAAGTCGGCTGGGCCTTGGGACCACTGATCAACTGTGTCGAGGATGCCAGTGAGGATTTGGAAAAAAGCCAAAGTCAAAGCAATGTGTCCTCAGTATGCTTGAGGATTGCAACATTACGAACGCGGCACAGAATGGATCAATTTGTTCGTTTTGTCGTTACGATCGAATTGAGATCTAACTCGGTGATCAGCAATGTCCCTCCGCGCAACCAATGTTCAAACTCTAGCATCAGCTAGAAGAGAATCATGTGACGAGCTTGCAGGTGATGACATAGGCGATGGCTAAACTCTTACGAATCACTCTTACGTACGGAAGGTGTACTTGCAACCGAATTTCATCACTCGATGGTATATAAGTTCTGCTTCCAAGCACAATATTTGTATCCATCACGATATCTTCGAGTGATTTCAACAGCACGACAAAAAATGATGCGGTCTGCCCTCGTCACAAGGTGAAGACATCACTGTCAAGATAGTTTTTGCGTCGGTAAACCTCGTAGGAATGGCATGTTTAGTCTTTTGATCTATGGCTAAAAAGGGACGCGTTAACAGTCCCCAGGCGCGACTCCTAACGGCACGCGGCCTTACCACCCACGCGTGCACACTTTAAATTTCGTAGACGCACCACAAGACCGCATGCAACGTGGCTAGCATTCCGAGCACAAGGCTCACTCGTCAAAGGCTAGCCACATTGCGGAAGCTGGTGAATGAGTTTAGAGCTAGTCGAATGACATTCCAACGAAGTGGAAAGAGGAAACCCTGTGATGGTGTATAGAAGGAGATAATCGAGGAATTTAACATCTCTTCACTCGAAAGCCCTGCGCCTTGAAGGTCCTCCAGTCCAGAGCAAGGCAGTTTTGATCGGGGGCAATACAATTCACCTTCACACATGGCGAAAATATTAATCTGGACAAACCAATATTGCTGGACGGTGGCCCAGCTTGCTTGCGGATACACTTTCTCCTCGTCCTAGGTTCATTGCCCAAAATGATCACATTGAAGGCGCTCTTGTTCAATCACGTTTGGTAGTTCACTGACTCAAAAGTGTGTATAGGATGGCCTAGAGTGTATTCAATTTCTATCTCATGGAATAATTGCTCTCGAATTCCAATTTCCAACTGATAATTTTTCTTCCTTGTCTTGATTGTTTGAGTAGATTTATTTGTAAAAAAAATTGATGAACTTGAAAACAACAGCAATAGTCAAAGATTAGCTCATATGAAACCGCTGGGATACTATGCTGTTGTGATTGAGAGTCAGTAGAGTGGTACCCTTGCCTTTGGAGATAAAATATTGCTAGAGGCTGATTAAATGCTCAAAGATCTTTAAGATTGGTGATCAAGTTCGAAGACCTTTGGAGCAAGCTTCAAACTTCACTTGGATTTTTGCAGTTCTTGTGCACAATATAGTGTCAATGTACAGATTTACATATTGTGGAGTCTCTGGAGAGTCAGGTGGTGGGCGCGGCGCATTTGGCGCGTCAAAGGGCGCGCCCGCCCAGGCGCGCCAAATATTTTCAGAAACAGGGGGGTGGCGCGCCCATACGCAAGACTAGGATAATCTGAGGGTTAGAAGGTCTTGTCGGGCCTGATCTTGGGCTAGAAGACATCTATATCATTGCAATTTTGAGCTGTTTAACTTTTAAGCTAGAGAAAGCCCTATAAATGAGCCCTGCTCCAGATATTTGTGCTATCAGACGTTCATCTGAGTTGCAGGACCCTTAAAATGGTTCTTGAATGAAGATGCTCTCTCATTCTTATCTCAAAAATGTTGCTTGAAACAGCTTTTCTCGCGTCCCCAGCTGTGTTTGAGCTTCATCGCTGCCTTTTTTGCTGTTTTTAAGAAGAAAAATTTCATTTTTTGTGTTTTTTGCTCAAAAGGCGCGCCCACACGCCCCCTGCTATTTGGGCGCGTCCTAGACAAAGGATTCTGCGCCTGGGCGCGCCTCTCGCTGGGAAAACTGCGCCCACCACCTGACTGGAGAGGTATGCATGTAGCTTGTATGTAGCATGTAAGCTGCTGTGAGCTGTCACACTACATGTCACACTGTATTGTACACCATCTTCTCAACTCCACACTCGTTCTGTTGACTTCGTTCTCATTACCATCTTCCTCGCCTTTTTTGTTCAACATCAGCTTCAAATCCGATGCAGTACAAGGCTTACATATAACTTCATTCATCGTCACTTTTACCAATCGGTCGCGAAAAGTCATCATGAAGTTTGCATACCTGCTCGTGTCTCATACCGATTCCGATCAAGACCTGAACCTTCAAGTATACCAGGCCTTGGTTCTCTTTCGGATCCTCACACCCGCTTTTCTCATACTCACATTGGCTTGGACCTTTGGCTCTCGCGCATTCACTAATTTTGTCTGGAAACTACAAAACGTCGGCTACGAGACGCTCCCCAATGCTCAATCTTTCGATCGTACCCATGCTGCCCCCCTTCTCAATCCACAAAGACATGTCAATCCGGCTCTTCCCGTAGATGGGATAATCCCAGTGGTCGTCCCGGTCAAGAAACCACGTCGAGGGCTTATTTACATCATCAATGCGTTCATTTTGCTCACTTATCTTGCAGACGGTATCCTCATTTGTCTCCGAGCCGTGCTTGAGAAAGTTTGGGAACCTACAGATGTGTTGGCTTGGCATGGGTTAGACTGGTACGTGACCAGCTGTTTTGTGGCCTTTGTGGCATGTGTTGTTGGAATGGGTATGGAAGAACGCGCCACAAAAGAGCCAGGGGGATGGGGAAAGGTCTACACTCGAACATTTGTCACCCAAGCTTGGCTCGGGGAGATTGCGGTGACAGCTTTGGTGGTCAAGATCTTTTCTTTAGGTCAGTAATGTCTTTACTAGCCTCTCATGCTTCAAAAATCTAGTCTGACTTTGGTAAATATGGATGATCGATCCAGGTTATCAATCCAACGCTCTATCGCAAAACTTGAAACCCTACAACTTGCTCCACCTTATAATATCGCTTCTTCGAATCATGTTCATCACGCTCCTGGGCTTATTACACACTCCCTTGCTGTATCACAAGTTTTTCATGCCCTTAGCTTCCCTCCCACCTTCGCTACCCACTCGAACAGAATACGGGACCTTTGGCACTGCCAGTGAAGCTCAGCCAAATGGCAATGTGCTCAGTACGAAGGCCCAGATCCGGGAACCTCCCAAACCAACAGGAGTCCTCAAGATGTTACACCGAGTCAAGATCTTATTTCCTTACCTATGGCCCAAACAATCTCTAACTCTTCAGCTTGTGGCATTGCTTTGTCTCATCTGCCTACTTGTAGGGCGCGGTGTCAACTTACTTGTGCCCATGACACTTGGTCAGGCAGTCGAGGATCTTACATCGGGAGCTTGGCCCTGGCTACATCTAGGGCTCTATATCGGCCTACGTTTTTTACAAGGTTCGGGTGGGATTGTCTCAGTAATCCAACAGAATTTATGGATACCGGTAGCTCAGGTGGGTCTCAATCCATTGTATTCTTTAAAGTTTGGCTACTTTCTGCATAAAGATGACACCTAATCCTTCATTTCATTATTGGAATAGTATTCAGATCGCGCAATGTCCATGCTATCTTTCAAGGTAAAATACCCCAGCACACGTTTCTGTCTCTCGAGTGATCGTGCCATTCACACAACTCTACAATCTACGCAGCATCTTCTAGACCTTTCTTTATCGTATCACACACGGCGCAAGACTGCAGAGGTGCTCAGAATCCTCGATCGTGGTTCCGCTATAAACCAGTTCTTTCAATTACTCCTTTTCAGTTTGGTCAGAGCATTCAATTTAGGATTCGCCTTTGTCTTCAGAGTCACTTACCAAACCTTTTCATTCAGGTCCCGATCTTCTTGGACATCGTCATCGCTGTTGGAATCATCGCATTTCGATTTGATGTCATCTTGGCCACCACTATCCTGCTGGTGATGATCGCGTTAGTTTATCTTCCTTGTAATTTTTTGATCGTTGGGTCTTGACATATTTTTCCCATATCCAAGATATGTAACGGCCTCCGTGATCCTTACACAGTGGAGGACAACCATTCGACGAGAAATGGTGGACAAAGGTGCGTGCTCGACTACATCGTTTGCGAAATCATCATCCTCTGTCTGACGGGTAGATTTGGAAGAATAGATAAATACACCCGTGGAATCCAAGGTGACTCCTTGCTGAACTGGGTAAGCTCCATCGCATCCAATACGGTTTCACGAGCCGAAGTTATGCCGATCACTTTGCTCACACTTCGATATGAGCAGGAAACCATCGCGTGGTTTAATACCAAGACTTTTGAGACAACACGTTACTTGGAGGCGACGATTGATTATCAACGCTCAGAGTTCCTGGTCACATCTTCTCTCTATTTACTAAATATGGTCCAAGTGAGTCATCTTTTTTAAATCTTGTAAGGCATTTTCAGCTTATTAAGAAACTTATATATAGAACGCCATCATTGCTGTCGCGCTTCTGGTTGGATGTTTCACCGTTGCATTCGAAGTTAGCATTGGCGAGAAGACTGTTGGAGACTTCGTTCTGTTTGTTACGGTTCGTGATAAGACTTCGCACTACCACATCAATGCTTCAATGACTACGTCTTATGATATCATCTGACATTGACTGTGTTTTCTATCGATAGTATCTTGCCCAACTAGTCGCGCCCCTCAATCAATTAGGAACTCTTTATCGAGTTATTCAACAAAATCTGACTGGTCAGCTCCCACACCTTTCAAGCTCTATCATTCTACAATCCCCAACATATGTAGCCCACACAGTCCCTGAGTCTGTCACGGTGTTGCACCCAAAAAATAGACACGGATAACTTGATGAAGCTTTTAGCCGAGCCAAAAGAGATCGAAGATGCTCCTGAAGCAATGACAATTTTGGGAGCAAAGGGTGAGATCGTTTTTGATCGGGTGGGATTCTCTTATGACGGTTCATCTACTGCGCTTGAGGATATCAGTTTCACAGTCCCACCAGGGTCCTCTGTGGCATTAGTGGGCGAAAGTGGAAGTGGCAAATCAACCTTACTCAGATTACTCTTCCGGTTCTATGACCCTACTCATGGATCCATTCTTCTCGATGGTACCGATATACGAAAGTTGACGCTGGCAAGTTATCGTAACCAAATTGGAAGTGTGCCACAAGATGCTGCTCTTTTCAATGACACAATCAGGTCTGTACTTTCGGTTTTGTCCTCATGAGAAATCCTTCACCACTAAGTGGCGTTGCTATCCTCTTACAATATTCTATCAGATATAACATCGGCTATGGTGCTATTGGAATGAAACCAGATGGACCAACAATGGAAGATGTAATTGAAGCCGCCGCAGCGGCTCAGATCCATCAGCGCATCATGTTTGTCTTTGTTTCTTTGAAAATGAGGTGGTAGTGGTTTGATGTTTCTGGGGTAATTTGGTATAGGTCTTTCCCGGAAGGTTATGAAACTCGAGTAGGCGAGCGAGGTGTAAGACTGTCAGGAGGAGAAAAACAGCGAGTTGCTATTGCGTGAGAAAATTTTCTATATCATGAATGTCAACCAAAATGGCAGCTGAAATTTATGTTTCGAAATCAATAAAGTCGGGTGATGATTCGCAATCCACCAGTTATTCTCTTGGTAAGATTACCAATCTGATCATCTTGCGCCTGCTGTTGCTTTGAAAGACAAAAAGGCTAACTAGCTTTCGTGCGTTCTTCTGCCCTGATCAGGATGAAGCCACATCTGCGCTTGACACGACCACTGAAAGAGAAATCCAACTAGCACTACAAAAACTAGGAAAGAATCGTACCACGGTTGCAATTGCGCATAGGCTTTCAACGATAGTTAATTCAGATTTAATCCTTGTGATGCATAAAGGAAAGATTGCTGAACGAGGTAGTCACTCAGATTTGTTGAAACAGAAAGGGATTTATTCTGAACTTTGGGCCAAACAAATCAGGTATGTCGGGATTTCTTTGTAAGCCAAGAAATAGTTTTGAGATGATGTTGACGAGTGAAAGGGTTTGATTCTTGAAGGGCTGAGGGTCAAGCTCAACCTACAATCGAGAATGGGGTCTCAAATGGAGCCTAACACATTTATCAATATTGCTTGATCCTTTCAATATGCTTGAGAGTTTATAAAATTAAGCTTTGCGATAGCGTAAAAAGTGGAATTCTCAATTTAGACAAAGTGAACGCTTAAGAAATCTTATCATTCATTTTTCTTCTTCTTATCGTCACTCATGAGAACCTTTTCTTTTCAATCAGTTATCATCTTTTTCATCGTCATACTTTTAAAAACACTAATAATGTAAGTATTTTGTCCAAGATCCGCAGTAGCAAAACCTAAGAATTACTCTTTTTTGAAAAAAATGTTACCTTGCATTTTTCTTCATGAATTTTGTATTTAGTCCTAGATATTTTAAAACAATAAAAACAGTATTGAAGGGAGATTCTACATGTTTATGTCTCGGTAATACAGTAGACTCTGAGAAAACCGATACCCAAAAAATTGGGTCAAAAACTATCGTTTTTCGCCGAGTATCGGTTTTGTCAACGGAAATCTCACTGTAAATAAGAATTTATTGGGCCGAAAATTTATCGCTTTTCCAAGAGTATCGCTTTTGACGGCTATCGGTTTTGTCAGAGTCTACTGTAAAAACATGTGATGTAGGAGTAACTGAGGGGGGAAAGTTGATAAAGGTATCAATTCCCCTTGGAAGACATTATTTCTTTATCGACTCCCTCAATCATCTCTTCTCGAAGTCATCATTGAATTTCAAGCGAGTCTTCAGGCTTACAGTTTATGTGATCCATGACTTTTCTCATTTTTCACTTAATCACAACATATTATTCAGGGTAGGCATAAGTAAAAAGACAAAAGACAGATGCAAATGAAGCAAAGGGTCACAACATTAATATACAGTAGCATAAGATGATCATAAGAAATGTCAAGCAGGTATATCAAGATTTCCTAAACATCTCTCAAACCTTTTCCTACATAGATCTAATTCTTTTTTCAAATCTTCATCCCATTCATCATGACTATCACTCATACAAGACCCTTCAAACGTCAACATGGTCACATTAGCTTCCATCAACACTTTCCAAACCTTTCCCTCTTTCATAGCTTTTTTCCATTGATTTGCTTCATGAGATTGAATTGAGTGATGATTTGATGGGAAAAGAAAAACAGATCGAACATAAGATAAAAGTGATAAAAGAACAGTTCGATATCTAATTTCAAGTTCTGCAAAGGTTTGTTTAGATAATTGATGAGAAGATCTAAGGTTTGATTTTTCGATGGTGACCATTTCCATGGGCATTCTACTAAAGACATCAGAAGTAAGATAATCAAGTGAAGGAAAATCAAAGGATTTTGAACTGTCTGAATGATCTACAGCTCCGAATGTGAGTCGAGTTTGTGAAATGTTTCGTCGTAAAGTGGATGAACTTGAGATGACGGATGAGAGATCACGAGAAAGAAGACTGTTTTGGGAATCGGTACGGGTGAGACCTGCTTTCAGAACTGGTTTTGATCTAGTGATTGCTACGAAGAATGCCAAGGTTAGACTAGCATTGAATTTTGGGTGATGTGCGGGTAAACGCTGATAATGAAAGGTGTAGAGAAGAAAAAGGATCATCAGATCATAGTCACATGACTTCAGATGAGATTTGGAAAGCTTACGTTGATGAAGGTTTGGAGTGTAGGTAAGTCTGAGATGGTCATCATGTAACTACTCATCTCTTGGATTAAGCTACCTTGATCTAATTTACCAGAAGCATCAAGATCTTGCAGCTAGGTCAAAAGAATTACCAAGACAAATTCAGCCAGAAGCTCAATACGAAACCCTAATGAAGTAACAGTACTCACTAGTCCTAAAAGCCGAATGGATACCTTCCTTGCCTCTTCTCGACTGTTAACAATATGACCCCAAACACAAGTTTCGGAAGCGGCGGCAGGTGAAAATGGAGAAAAGATGATTTTGATTAACCGACTATCGATAGGACGACTCTCACCAGGTCCTTTTGGAAATTGACGTAAAAGATGAGGAGAGTATAAGAGCATACTGTAATGATCAATATTTTTAAGTTTAAGAGGTTTTAGTTCTGAAAGATCAAGTTGATAATCAAGTTCCCAAGCCAAAGTTAATACCCCCAATAAATCCCAAGCACCGGGCGAAATCTTGAAATCCAAATGATGACGATTACTTGAAGTCTGATTAATTCGGGATGAGCTTTCAGATGATGATGATGATGAACCAATCTCGAATAACAAACTCCAAAGGTTTTTTTCATTGGAAATTTGTGTAACGATTGAAAGCAAAGGAGATTCGATTTCACCGGTAAATGAAATCATCTCATCCGTTGTGAGGTTTCTAGGGTTAGGAATTCTTAAATCCTTTTCCATATCTATTGTGATTTCTGAATTTAAATCATAGCCTGGAAGACACCTTAGAATCGAATCTGATCCTGCAACTCTCATTAAGGAAGTAAGATAAGCAAATGCATTTGATGCTGTTTTTATTGGTCCGGCTATTAATGGATCGGTTTGATGGGCTGGAGATTTTGAGGGGAGTCGTAAGCATTGGGAAGGATCGATAATGATAGCTAGTAATTGTAAAATTTGTTTCCTAGAAAACCATTGAAAAGATCACATCAGTTATTATCCTCAACACCTGGAATCTGATCTATATATATCAATTTGTTCAACTCACGGACGTGGTATGATATTCCGACCAGTAAAATGATCGACTAATCCAATAAAAGATTCAACTGATTTTCAAATGAATCATCAATAATTTATCAGAATTCTTTTCTTCAACTGTTTTTTGTCTTTTTTTCAAGAGAATCAATCCTTACATTCTGCATCATCTACTCCATCTAAAAAGTTAGTCCAATTGATGGGCATCTCCATGATCGGAACATGATTTTGATTTTCTTTAAATTTATGATAATTCATTTTTTATTTTTTCAGGAAGTTAACTTATCTTTAACATTTTCATTTAGTTTGAACACTTTCTGAGACGCGAGTCGCGACAGAGGCGGACCGAAACGCGACTCGATTTTATTTCTATATCTTTGGAGTTGCGGTCGGTCAGGGTATGGTCGAGTCGGATAACACTCGAGTGACTGACAGGCCCGATGGGATTCGGATCCTTCTCGATTTTCTTAACTTGCAAAACAGGATCGTGACTTGAGATTGGATCCTCAAGTCGACTGTCTAAAATGATGATTGAGAAAGTGCGCCTGAAGTTAATTGCCTTGCTTCAGCTCTTGTACAAACTCTTGAATCGTATCGGTAGATTCATAAATGGTCCAACGTACTCTGACATTGAAATGCAAGCACTCTGGTTATTGGGTCACAATAAGTCCCAGTTGGGTTTGAGATTCTTCTGATACACGCGGGCATGTTGTCTGGCCAAAGGACCTGATAAACTTATACATGACGTAACTTTTGCGGTAGCCGATTTTGTTGTAATCCATCCAGATTTCCTCCCTCGCAGAGACATTGCGTGTTTTCAAGCCACTGGAAGGGTGTGCGTGCTATAATTCAAGTGGTGGGACCTGCAGGTTTGATTAAATGGTATGCATGCAATTGGATTTTGCTTTGAGATCCGGTGTGTTTGGCAATATCAATAGGATATTAGTGGTTGTAAGTAAAGATGCCATGCTGAAGCATCCAGAATAACCCTCAAGACTTCTAATTAATGTGCAATCAAATCTTCTGAAGGTCTGCTATCTTGATCAAGCTGGTAGGTCCGTGTCAGTTAAGGAAGATGCGCTGGACAGGCACGATTCCTCTTGCCACATTTTTGCAATTATCAAAGCAACTGGTGGTCAAGAATTCTATAAATGCCATCACTTTTTCCAAATCGTCTTCATTCATCGTCCTCCACTTCTAACTCTCCACTCCTAAAAAAATCACTCAAATCCTTTATCCTCTACTCTTGACTCTTCTTGCCCTTGATAATCTTCAACCATCACGCTCTTCTGCACCGTCTCCTAGCAATTTTCAGAGCAAAAATGTCTTACCTCTCTCTTGGCCTTAACTTGCCAGCAATGTTCGCAATGCACCCGTTTTGTATCTTCAAAAAAGCGACAATCAGTCAATCTAAACAGGTAAAAAATTCTTTTCATTTTTGTTTCTTCAAGATAAGATTTCATCACTCACTTGTATTCTCATAGGCTGCTTATGTTTCTCACGTTGATAAGCTTCATTCTAATCAAAAACTTATCACAGGTCCTTCAATTCTGACTGAAGAGGTATGTCTACTGTTTTCCCCTGCAATCCTTTCAAGTTAGATCTCTGATCATGAATTCATCTGTTCACTTTCTCAGATTTCAATCCCATCCCCCGCCCAAAGTGATCTCCCAATCTTTGAGGCCATTGTGCCAACCACCGCCGCTCTTGAGTCCATTACATTAGCCTCTGTTGAACCTGTCTTGGAACAATCACTCAACATACTCGAATCTTGTCAAACCACAACTTCTGCTGTGCAAAATGATGACTCGGAGTTGTTCTTTTGTAATGAGATCATGGAATATAAACTCTATCCCGATGGCTCTTTCCAAAATGACAATGATCATTCTTGTTTTGATCTGGACTTTGACTTTGAGGCATCATTTGGTGATCATCACATATCTGTACATCTGGACCCCGACTTTGATTGTGAAATCTCATTCAATTCCCATCAAGAAAATCACTCTTTAGATCAGTCTAATTCCTCGGATGATCCTATCACAATGAATCCGATTCAAAGGATTGAGCGCTCAACTTCACTTCAATCATCTTACATGGGCGAAAATCTTTCTCAAGAAGAAACTCCTCAATTTCAAATCTATAATCAAATGTTGAAAGACTTACTGGGTTTATCTGAATCTGTCTCTCTTGAACTTAGTCTACCTTATTTCTCATCTGAACCTCAATCGCTTACACCAAGTCATGATTTGATGAATTCCGTATCTATGGCTCAGAGTCTCATTGAGGAATCATACGGATCTTACATAGATTGGTCTTCAAGCAATATCTCTTTGGAATATGAGCTAGAACAGTTTTTCGAGAACCAGAGTGATTCTTTTGATTTTGATCTGAGTATCAAAACCGATGCGTCATCTGGTGATCATCAACTCTCCGTACATATCGATCAGGACTTGCTCAACCCTTTATTTGCAGAGGAAGATGACTTTCACTTTGATCAAAGTTATCCTCATGAAGTCCAAGGATCAATATGTTTCTCACCGCCTGAAGTGGACCGTCTGGAAGAAATTCCTGATCTTGAAATCTATAATCAGATGTTACAAGACTTGCTTGGTTCTTCTGATCTCAATTCTCTGGGATTCACTTCAAATTCTCTTATCACATTTACAACGGGAAAGACGTTTAAAAAACCTCGACGTCAAAGTTCTTCTGGCCTTCTACCCAAGAGCTTTTTATCAAAATCAACATCTTACAAATCTGAATTTGATTCATCTGATTCACATGAATTTTCTTCAGTAAAATCCTTTTCAATCTAAACTCATCATTGATGAACTTGAAAATGAACTTTCAAAAGGTGAAGAACAAGTAGTCTTTCATGTTGATCAGAGTTTTAAAATTGAATTTTATTCAAAGTTTATAGATTTGAATGATACATTTTGCCTTAAGATCAATCCATGATCTGTAAGCCAAAAAAAGTTATCAAATGAAATCCATAATCTTTCTTGAACTAGAAAAAGAATTTTCAAAAGCATACCTTGAGCTTCAATTTGTTTTGAGCTTTTATTTTATTTTTGTTCCTCTTTGAATCTCATTTGTAATCCTTTGTTCTTTTCTATCTATCCTCTATCACCTTTTTATCTTTATCTTTATCTTTCTTTTGTTTTTTCTTCTCAGTTTCTCAATCAAAAGTGTTATATCTCAATGATGAATATAGACTCTGTCAATTCAATAAAAAAATAAAAACTTTGTCAGTAAACACAGAGTGTGTGTGTGTGCCAAGAGAGAGAAAGAGTGATAATCGCATCCTACAATTGCATTCTTTGAAATCTGTAGGGTGTTTGAAGGATTGAAAGTTTATGTCAAAGTTCTTTCTATATATCTGATTCCAGAGGTCCAAGAATGAATGAACTTAACTTGAGTGATCACGTGGCCTACAAGGTTCTCACATGAGTGGCCTATGAAAGCCATATATATATATCAGACAAAAATTAGATCTGATCTTTTCACATTCATGTGAAGTGATTCTATCACTGCACATTGATTATGAGTACTGAATTTTGAGGTCCAATTGTGTTTCATACTATGAAACAGAGGTGTTCAGAGCTGAATGGGTGGGAAGAGTCATAAGGAAGTAGTAGATCTATATATTTTTTTGCTGATTATTCTATTGTCTTGAAGGTCTGGAAAGGTAGATATTGACATCAAAGGGTAGAAAACAAAAATATGGTCAAATAACGTGTATAAGGATGAGGAATGGAACGTTAAAACTATAAAGAAACCAACCCAGAGATGGATTACAACCTCCTTAATGAACCAAAAATAATCAAATCTTGCTCAAGATTACAGTCTGAATTCATATGTCAAAACTATGTAATCCACACAGTAATGTTTTGTTGAAGCTGGTGTCAGCACTAAGGAATTTCTTCAGCCCATCCGTTTGATTAGTTTCAGGCCAAAATAAGTATACGTCTGATGTAATAAGTGAAGAGGTGAAGTTTAGATCCACTAACAGTGCTAACATATGATTTATTGGCTCATCCGGACCTCTTGTTCCACCAAACGAGTGCATCCTTGAAATTGTTCTTAAACATTGACTGTGCATATTGGGTTCAGAGATATTTAGAAGATCAACAAGTGTCAGTTTTTATATATTCTCTTTTCCGGGTTGAACTTGTCAAAGGTATCACAAAGGATACCAAAGAAATGAAGGAATCATAAAGTTTGCTTGATGACCTACATAAATTGAAGATGTACTGGTAAAATGATCAAAGCGAAAACACTGAGCTTCAGCTTACTCCTCGATAGAAATTTCGAAAATAGATCAAAAGCCTGTCTCACATTATTGTCATAAGAGATTTGACTAAGAAAGAAGTCGTGAAAAGGATTGGAAAATATGGCCAACAACTGCAGTGTTATCACATCAGTATAGCTTTCTTTGAAATAAGATAATTTATATGATTGAGGAAGGTATGGTAATTTGAACACATTTGCTCTCTATCGGCCAGTATCGAGAAACTCGTTACTCGATAGCTTAAAAGCCATGCATTTCGATGGTAGGGATTGTATAAGAGGGGATCCATTATACGAGAAGAAGAGCTCTAAGCATAACGAGAGGCGTACGCAAGTCTGATTCGCTCGCAAATTTTGGCTTTGTTGATTTCAAGATCCAAAGGTGCTGTAACAAGGATGTTCGTCAGTATGCAGTACGATCACAAAGGAAAGACTGGTACTGCTGATCGCAGATGATGAAGAATTGAAATGCGCTTTGAGCATTATTATGATATGTAAAAATGATAATGCTTGTAAATGTATCTGTAGTGTTGAGGAACGATCAGCTTCAGAGCTGAATCTATAGGGTATAAAACACTCAACGTTTTCTGAACATCGTCCTTCTCCCTTCTAACTCTCTACCACTACTTTCTTCACTTCACCATCACCTAAACCTCCTTGAGATTTCTTTGAATCGTTCATACTTATCTTCAACTTCTTGATCATCATGAGTAATTTCAAAGCCTTGATTCCGCGTCTTCGAAAGACCTCTTTGGTTTACTTACCTATCAACTTCCTCTGTGTTATTGGTTTAATCTTCTTCCATACCAAAATCTTTTCACCCAACGTTCCCGAAAGCTTTGTTTTAAAATTGATCGCTCAAAACTTGAAACTCATCTTTCCTTGGGCTTTCTTCTATTCTCATGCTCTTTATTCTATTCTCGACACAAACCTTCTCAAAGAACCTTCTGATTCTGATAAAGATATCGAACTTGGCCCCTTACCTTCAAAACCCACTCCTTCTGTAACACCCACTCCTGTTGAAGAAACTCCGTCTACAAACCTTCCTCCTGTATCCGTTCCCAATGATCTAGGTATGTTTTTGTCTCTGATAGTTTTCTTCCTTCCTCTACTTTCATCGATCCTGATAATCCTCCTTTGGTTCATTCAATCATTCAAGGTGAAGGTCCCTCAAGCCGCCCCTACGGTGTCGAGGAGTCTTCCCTCTCCGAATTCGTTGACATCGACCTTGGTATGTCTTTTTCCCTCCTTTTTTTCTTTTGAACTCATTCAATCTCTAGCAATCAATAATAGGTTTTCAATTCTTTTTACAGGTGAAGGGCCTTCAAGTCGCCCTTACGGAACTCTTCCCTCGGAATTCGTTGTCATCGACCTTGGTATGTTCTCTATTTTGATATATTCATTCTTCCTTGTCCTCTAAACCATCTTAACCATGACTTCTTAACCTTTTTTATTATGTTTAGGTGAAGGTCCCTCCAGTCGCCCTTACGGTGGGATCGAGGTCTAAAGAAATCTATCAAATTCATTCTGATTGGTTCGTTCCTTTGTCTGAGTAACATCTGGAGTTGGATCTGACAGTTCCATTACTATCTTAACTTTTTAGATAATGAACCTTTAACGATTTCTTTTCTCTCAATTTTACATTATATTTTCAAAAATGTTGATTATACTTTTACTTTCACGTCAGATCGTTTCCACCATTTGTTGATGTAGTAGTTTTGTGATCACAAACTTGGAGGAAATTTAATTTGATGATAGTTTGAATTGCTTTTTTGATCCTTTGGGTCATCCAATTTCATGTGCCCACATATGAGAGCAGACAAATAAAAATACAACACATCCTTTGAGCCACTGCCTATTTGAAGTCTGTATGTATATGAAACTTGATGAGCTCAATTTAACTTTACTTAGCACATCGACAAAGCATGATCCTCTTCAGCTTTCCAGAAATACATTTCAGTATCACCATAAATCAAATATATTTACTTCCTAGATATTCTGAGATCTTATCCATCCACCCATTTCCTTTCTAGAAAAAGTGCGTAATCTTCAATAAACAGTCATAAATAATATGCTTCACCGGCTATTTTATACTAGAGACTCAAAGCTCTGAGTGAGTGAGTTTAGGTTTGAACGCAGATTGTACAATACTCACACAACATCAAGTCGCTTCAAGTCGGATACGATGTACAAAAGACGATTTTTGGGTTTGAAATATCCTTCAATTCTCTCCTCTTGCCTTTGTAAAAGATCCATCTTCCCTTTAACATCAACTCCCAAGTGTTGGAAGAAATGAGACAAGCAAGTAATGTTATATCATTTCGAATTGTGGGAATGAAATACACGAAGTGACCGGATGGCTCAGTACAGATAGGCTTTAGGTTGTTTGTGAGTTAGGCTGAACTTCCGGAAATCTCAACTTGGCAATTGATCAGAGGCAACCCAGACAACTATTTGTTCTCTCCTTTGAAAAACCATTGCTGTTATCTGTAAGAAATCTTTTGAAGTGATCCTGGTCAGTAAGTTATTCTAGCTGAGTAAAATTTGGAAGCCATCTTGACAATGCTTGTGCTATAAATCATGGAGATAACAAAACTTGCATGATTTCTTTGCGCTTGATCAAGCAACAGTTTTTTTTGGTAATTGGGATGAGCACCTTCTTCCTATGCCATATGGGCTCTGCTGTCTGCGGATGTGGATTCAAATTGAAGAGACCTGATGGGCTCTTTATTCCACATCTTCTTATCGAAATCTCTAAATCATGTTTTATTGGATTGTTTGCTCAAAGATTTTCAACAATACAATTCAAACCTATATCAATTTATTTTAACAATCCTCACATTCTCACAGTTGAGTTTGTTTCTTTTAAGTTCCAATGGCCTTCTAAGAATTGAGTTCTTCTCAATCGATCAAGAACTTTCAAATGGTGTGCTCAAATTGGAATGTGATGCTTGTTAATGATTTTATTTAACTTTGAAGAAAGCTATATTTTCAATATCATGTTCATTGTCTAATTTGTTTTTCAATATTTCAATCTTTAGGAAAATTGGATAGATCAACAATTTGTGAACAGTTCTTCAAGTCTCATTTTTTTAACGATTCACTTCAGGTTTTGTGTTGAATTCAATACAAACACATTTCAAAAGCCAAATATGAGGACCCATCATTTCTCTCTCAAGTGCTAGACTGACAATGCGTTGCTGATGCAGCTTAGCTAGGTCAGCTGCTCTCAGCTTCAAGTGAGACATCTGCAGAAGTGAATACAAATAATATTGATTTCAACAATGAACTTTGTTGGAAAGATGTACATCTGATATAAGATACCATCTCTAGGTGGGAAAGATTCTTCAAATCCCTTGTCATATAACCCTCATAGCCATGCCTTCCAAAATCATCAAATTGTAAGTGTCTGCTTAAAGAAATGAGACAAGGAAGCAGAAATGAAATCCATGAACTGCAAAGACGGCTCAGCCAGCCATTCTATAAGTCGTGAGTGACTTGAATTTCTCAAATTTTCAAGTTGTGATCCATGACCCTTGAAATGTTCACAGATAACAGAACTTGTCCTTCCCTTTGGGAGTGACTGCTAATATACACTTCATGGTCTGGTGGATGAAAATGAAATGATCAAGAGGTTTGATTTGATAAGTCTAGAAGGGAAACTTGATGGTTCAATCTGGAGTCATCGCTGCGGTGTATGCCTGAACCTCATCAATGCCTCGTCATCACTTACAAGTGTCACAAGTTTGATGTATAGCGTACATATGAGCTTGAGCAGTACGACCAGCCACAGTGACTCAAACCAGGGCTGTCACCCGGACCCAGACTGTGGAAAGGTCTCAGGACAGCGCGAGACCCTGTTCCGACGTGAAAGCACCGTGATTCGTCACTCGGCCCCACGGGTCAGATGAGGTCAGATGGGTAGCGCAGAGATGAAAATAAAATAAAATGGAAAGGGATGAGAGATAAAAAGGGTAAAGAAATAAAGAGAACAGTCCAAAGCTGACTCACTACCTTCCTAGTGGTTAGACAAAAATTCTCAATCATAATCCATCTATCAAAGCTTCATGTTCCACAATGTAAGATGTTAATATGAAGCTTTGAGATTGGCACTTTTCTAGGGACCAAAGAATCTCTTACAATTCAGTACATCTCTTCATAGTTGTTTGGCACAAATTTATTATAAAGCTACCCCGAACTTTCAACTGTGTTTCCCATGGTCAGACTCCCTTAACTTGTCACTCTTGAATAGATAGAAATCCCCGAAGTACATTTTCACCTTATGTTTTTCTTGCTTGAGCTCCTGATCATTCAGTAGAGAGAGAGAGGCCTAGCATTTACTCTTAATCACTTGAAATGGAGTTCACACCTATTATTTCTACTCCAAAGGGGTTTTGGTTAATTTCTTGGGTGTATTGACAAAGTGAAAGATCTTGTCAATTTTGCCAAATTCCGGATATGCCCTGTACCTTACAGCTCATCAAGAACTATAAGATCAGAAGAAAAAATGGAAAATTGAAAATTCAATGCGGTGTAAGATTTTTTGCGAGTGTATACTTGAGGCCCTTGAGGAATAAAAAATCTGATTTATACTTATCTCGTTGATATCATGATTACCACCTCTTTGTTCCAAAACACTTCACCTTAACCCCCACAAAGCTAAAGGGCTAGCAAAGCCATTGAAGGACCGTTGTTTATCTACTCTACATACTTGTCATAAAAAGCGCATCAGGCTTGGGCAACTGTCACTGTCAGAGTGGCCAAGGATCGTCTAGAATAAGTTGCTATATCCGCCGTCATACATAGCTCCTCAACAACAAGTGACGAACACAAAGGAAAGATTGAATGAGATATGTTAGCTTGAAAGGGGTTCTCTTTCTGTGGAAGTCCGAAGTTAGCTTTAGAGAGAGTCAGGATCTTAAGTTGATGAGGAACTTAAGAGACTAAAGTGCTAAAAAATGAAGTTAAAATTACGTAACACTGCATCCAACCGATGTCACCATTTAGTCTTCAGTCATCCAACTCATCATCATCATCATCATCAACAGCGAACTGGAATACCTTCTATGATCAACTCAAATCTAACTGGGTCAACTCTTGACTCCAATCCAACCGATCAACTCACTACCCCTTCAGGTCCTCCATCCTACATCCAACAATCAATCACTGGAATGACCACACCTTCAAAAGATTCAGCCAAAGAACAACTTCAAATTTTACGCGTCAGACTAGAACGTGCCGAAGCAATTCAACGTGGTGCTGAGAATTTACTTCATCAAGTAGGAGCTGGTCAGGGCTTACTCACCGCTCCTGGAACACTCGGATCAACCCACAAGCGTCAAGCTTTTGATCCTTCGTCTTCCAACAATACTGGTGGTACTGGTAGTGGTCCAAGTCAACTACAAGTGTCTGTTGAAGCCGAACTCGACCTTGCCAACCGAAATGTGAAAATACTTGTACGAGAAATTGAAGCACTAGAAGCGCTTACAGGTTTGAATTGATGATTATGCGAGACTTATCAGATACATTACTTATCATTGATTTTGTATGACATCATTTAGCTGGATCACCTCGGAAAGGAAGAAGGCGATTGCAGAATAATATTCATACGACCGTCAATTCAGGCAACACAAATGGACACAATCCAGCCATCAAATCCCTACCAACCCAAGACTCAGTTATCTTCGTACCTTCAAATGGTAAGCGAAATCCATTCATCTACATAATTTTTTATTAAAAAAAGAGGATGACTAAAGGTGTATCAATAAACTCGATTTTTAATGAGTAGAAGACAAGGAAAATGCCAAAAAAGAAGTAGAGACGATTCTTAGTGAAATTAAAACTCCTAATCAAAATGATTCTAGAACCATTAGAAAATTATCTGGACTTGTGAAAACTTATTGGGATTATATTGAATTTGATTTTTTAACATTGGTTGAGGTGTTTGTCTTACTCTCTTTTGGTATTCCATTAAACCTCTGAAGCTTTTTAATTTGACTCACTTGGTATCGCTTTAACTGATCATGATTCTTGATTTCATTTTCTGGAATTTTTTCTTGACTTTTCTTACATTGTATCATGTGGAAATAGTGCATTGAATGCGCTAGCCGATTCTCACCCTACTGAACTTCGGGCAGAAGCATATCGACTCCTACGACATTCGATTCATACCCAAGATGCCATTTATCATTCACGCGAAATGAGGCTAGAGCTCTTTCTTATCAAGTAAGACCTTTTTGAAGTTTTCTTTGGTTGTATCTTCTTCATTGACGTTTGATATATCTTCCACCACTATTAGATCTTTATCACGAGATAACCGTCATGAAGTAGAAAAACAACAAGCTCTTGTGTTTATTCGTTCCATGATGGATAAAAGTTGTCAAAGCTTTATGTCCACTGGTTTGGTTCGCGCGATAGTATCACTAGCCGAGACCTCTGAAGAAAAACTACGACAGTTGGCAATCGAAACACTAGGCGAATTGAGTGAGTCACAGGGGCAGCTATGTTTATACTGTCGAGGCTATTGATCATAGTTCATTTACTTTTGGTCTCGGTCAGTGGTTCGCGATTTCGGACTATTGGCTGAATCAGACGGCATCAAGGTTTTGATGAGTAGTTTGACCGACGGAGGGGTCGGTTCTGGTGACCTAGCGCCTTACATGGCTGCAACAATCATGGCTATGGTCGATCGTCCTATGTTTCGTCAATACCTTAGGCCTGGTGTTGATTTTGAGGTGAGATCAAGCATGTTGTGTTATTGGAACTCTTTGTTGATGATGATGACCTCTAGACTGAGATGAATCCTTGATCAGATCGCGCTGGCTGGAATCACTGAAGCGGGAGCGGCTTCTTCACAGGCACATGACGAACGTGTACGAGCTAGTGCTCGTCTGATAGTTTTTTTGATGAAGTCATGGACTGGTTTGTCTGCGGACTCTTTTCGCCCAAGACTCGAATAGCTCAAGCAGCCTCTGACATCAGTACTGCTTCGTGCTTCGTTATCTAGGTTTGATGTTTTTATGTTTGAACAAAAAGCACTCACTCCGAATGTATGTACAATCGTTGAAAGTGCCTTCGGATAGTGTTCGAG
The DNA here is from genome assembly GCA_022264835.1 of Melampsora americana. Lineage (NCBI taxonomy): Eukaryota > Fungi > Basidiomycota > Pucciniomycetes > Pucciniales > Melampsoraceae > Melampsora > Melampsora americana. The sequence continues at coordinate 1,008,796 of JAIFHY010000020.1, forward strand.
TGCGTCCGATCTACATTTTTCTTTTTGTTGACGGGTGCGTTGTTAAGAATCGCCATGGTTGTAGTTGATACTGATACTTGCTATGATGACCAGCTTATTTTACTTAGCGCGTTATTCGAAATATTTCAAATCAAGACTTCCACTTGGTATAGTACTTTCATGGCAGGCAAACGATTAACTTGTACGTTATCCTATTCTGTCATACTAACTTACAGACGGCTTCAATTGAATCTCATAAACTCCTATACTGTGCCTTAACGCACTTCAAGACTATCAAAAACCTGGTCAACAGTTTAACTCAGTTCATACCCAACAACCAGCGAAAGAAACACCCGAAAAGTCTTCCGAAAGAAGCACCCTCGTCGAACATTTTCTCGCAGTCATTCTTCTTGTCTTCTTCGACGTCAACCTTTTGGAAACATTGATCGAGATCACCGAAGCAAAACCTCCTGCTGAAAATATTCTTCCGTCAACTTTACGTTCCGTTCAAACTTCTTTGGAGAAAGCCTCAGAGGTCCGAAAAAAAGCTTCTCTACTGATCGCTGAGATCTTAGACTTGTCCAATCGAGTCTTGCCCCTTCATTATGGTACTCGGATACAATCATTACCCAGACTTTTTGAACTGGCAGCATCATTTCAATTACGCGAAGACCGTTCTACAGGTACAGCTGCACTTCGAGAGGTTGACAGCTTACATAGGACCAAACAACGGTTGGCTTCCCCGTTTCTTTCAGGCCGACATCGCTCAGCCTCCAACTCTGCGTTTGTAGATGAAATATCTTTGTTTCGCGCTTTTGGGCTTACCCCTGTAACGCTAAGTTCTACAGCTGGAGCAGGAAGCGGCAGTGGAAACACCACTGGTCTTGGAGAAAGTGTATCGGTTAAGGGTAGCTTGGCTTCAAATATTGGAGCCAGCGCTTCGGTTAGTGGCCTGAGTAGCGGCCTGAGTTTGATCACCGGTGGAAGTTCCTCTACAACTTCAGGAACCGCGAGTGGATCTGGTGGTGGTGGCGGCGGCGGCAGTGGTGGGACCGGTAACAGTGGAACGGAACCACCACCGGCACCTCGCTTGCTTCATTGGACCGACCCTAGGCATCGAATCAATTTAATTAACATCGATGATTTCACTTTCCGAGCATTGGTGATCGAAACACAGGTGCTCGTCACCAAAGATCATACACGTTGGAATATTGAAAAGCTCTTGGAGCTCATGGAGGGCACTCTTTACATGAACCCTAAGCGATTAGAAGAACTGACTCGGAGTACAAAGATCATGAAACGAGTGCTCGGGTTTTTGCATCCATTCGAGGGACGATATCCTTACATTAAACGTACCAAGGCTAGTGAAGTACAATATTTTCTCCCTTGACTTCTTTCATACACTAACATTTACTTTTGTTTCGTTTAGCATACATCAAAGTACACTAAGCTTGCTTGCTCCACACTGCAAACTTTGTTGAGTGATTCAGTAGGAGTCAGGTTTTTGTCAGAAGATAAGTTGGTGGATCAGATTGGATTAGGTTTGAGACAATTAGATCCGGTACATGTTCATAATCATCATTTTAGTTTTTTTGATTACAATCTCTCACCATCTCTCTATTTCATCTATCTTTGATACACAGCACTCTGGAACCACTTCACAAGCCGATTCATTATTTTCACAAGCACGAGTTGAAGATACGCTGGCGCACGGTTATTTTGAGATGCTCGGAACCCTAAGTCGATATCCTGAAGGGATCAAGTTGAGACAAACTCTCTTCTATGATGTAATGTGCTCATTTTTTGTGCCTTTTGGATCTAACTCAAGATTTCTTTTCATGAATTGATGAATTATAGGCTCATGGAGAAGTGTAAAATTTTCACATCGTTTTATGCGTTGTGTGAGATGAGAAGTAGGGATGATTTGATGAAGGAAGTTATTGAGAATATTGATTACTCGATGTAAGTAGTCTGTGTTGTACTCTGTTCGATCTAATAAGAAATCCTAATAAGTGACCTTCTGATACTCGAATTTTGATTTAGCAATGGGCATTGTCGATTGGTTTTATCTAAAGCGCTGACCTCAACTGTGAAACATGTCCGACTCTTCGCAACACACCATCTTGAGAAACTAATCTCACGTGGTAATCTGAGTAGTCCAAGTGGAATGGGATGGCTCATTCGACTTTTATTCACTCAACTTTATGATCCATCACCAGAAGTATGTGGTTTAGCAGTCGAAATATTGGAAGAAGCTTGTGCTGGGTCTACAGAGGTATTGGAAACTGTGGTCAATATGAGACCTGCTTTGGAAAACTTGGGTGATGTGGGTGCACCTCTGTTATTGAGGTCTGTGATTCTTTGGGTTGATTGGGTTTTATGTGTTCAAATTGAGATGTAAAGTTTGCTCACATGTTTCAATGTATTTGATATTTTATTCAGATTTCTTTCTACATCGGTTGGGGCTAGGTATCTGAAAGAAATCGATTGGACTGAACGAGAGATGGATGAATGGTATAGAGTTAGTCAGAGTCGTTTTTTTGTAATGGTTGGTATTTATTGACAGTTTACCTATTCAACTCCTTTTGGACACTGTATCACTAAAAGGAGCGCAATCGAGACTATGTGATACAGCTGGAAATGTATTTATCCAAGGTGTTGAATGCGGATGGGACAAGAGATGAAGAAGATGAAGAACTAATGTAAGAGCTCTTGTTGGTATAATCAAGTGTTCGTTAGAACTCAAGGCCAATGTACCATAACGCTTTATTCAACTTTAGAGCCAGTGCAGATGGAACACCACCGCCTCACTTCTACGGCGAGCTCGTGAAAACAGAAGAAGGAAGAGAACTTTTAAGATCCAAAGGACATTTCCAAGCCTTTCTAGATACTATCAGGAAACATGGACTAGAAGAAACAGATTTAGAAGTGATCAATGAGTTAAAGACAGCACTTTGGGCAATAGGAAATATTGGATCATCTGCTGGTGGTTTAACTTTTTTGGAACCTGAGGGAGTGATTGATGAGATAGCTGAAATTGCTGAAACTAGTAATGTATTCTCTGTTCGAGGGTGAGTTTTCTTGAGTTTTCTTGAGTCTGAAGATGATTTTACAAAGACAGCTCGGCATACTTTCTATTGACTTTTGATTTTTTTGTAGAACATGTTGTTATATTCTAGGGTTGATTTCCTCAACCTTAGAAGGCTCCGAACTATTAAGTGATTCAGGATGGAAATCAGTTCAAACCCCATTAGGAACGCTTACTGGAATCTGTGTACCAGAAAGATTAGATGAATTCATTGTACATCCTACATGGAGAATCAAAAAGAAACCATTACCTGATTTGATTTACTATAGTGAATTTCAGTCTAATTTACAACGATCGATTTTGGTCGCTATCGCTAATTTGAGTAATCATCTTTTGGCTAATAATTCATCTAGAACACTTGCAAGGTATGTAGATTTTTTTCAAAGTTATTGGGATTAATTTGTTTTAACTTATGATTTTTCTTCTTGATAATCAATAGGATTAAACTCAAACATCGAGAAGTATTTCAAGATCCAGCTTTATTTCATAGAGCACTTAGAATCTTAGCTAATTATCCATATAGATTATTGACCAGACGTTATGTATTAGAATTATTTGGAGATATTGGATTAGATATGAAAAGAGTACAAGAGATTTGTAATGCAGGAGAAGCAATGAGAATGACCCGATCCGAAACAAATCATACGATTACACAAGAATATCAAAACCGAAACCGAAAAATGACATATGAAGAAGACGAAGAAGAAGAAGAGATTGAAGTGAAATTAAATGAATTGCCTATTAGAAGTGGGACTGGTTTATTAGAAGCTTATGATAAAACGGATTACTTCAGTGATGAAAGTGAAGAAGGTGGGATTGGGGTTGGGATCGGGAGTAAGAAATTGATTGGTGGAGGAGTTGGGATGGGTAAAAGTCGAGAGATTGTCACTCATCTCGAACCGATGATCACTATCAGAGGTTTCTTGTTATCTTGAATTGTTTTTGGATTTTTGGGAACAAGATGGGTTTAATCTTAGAGGGAGTTTTGGGGGTCGGGTTTATGCTTTTTTTATTGTAATAAAAGATGTATGTTGGAATTAAAGAGTTTGGTTTATTTGTACTTAATGAGATATGAGCATATAGTTTGTGTATATAAATGCATCGAGTTTTGTGATGGTACATATTTTGAAATTAAGGATAACATATCAGGGTTCTGGATCTTTGAAGTTCTCTAGAAAGCTTCAATTCATCATTCAGGGATGTTTTGTGCGGTCTTTTCATCAGCACAGTGTCACTAATCTCAGCTATCATATCAAGGAGGGTGCAAATGATATTCATCTTGAACACCGGAGTTTTATCTGCTACTGGGTATCTTGGTAAGACAAAATGAAATACTTGGTAGTATTGACATCATGAAGATCTAGTACAAATTCCAAAAAGAAGCCCAATGGCTAGATAATTATATGTACATATCTGATTAAACCAACTCTTGGCACAAGATCTTCATCCGAACAGAAATTATTCCAAGTTTCTTGTTGAGAAAGAGAGTGATATCTGGGTATGAACAAAAGATTGTGATCTAACAAATAGATATACACAATTATAAAACATCTATCACATTTCAATTAGACTGAGGTATGTTATCAATTCTATTAAGAGCATATTATAGGAAACGGAGTTTGAAAGCCCAAAGGAAATCAAGTGTCAGTCAAGAGATAAAAGTTGAAATTGAGATTGATATATTCTACTCACATTAATTACACCATCTGTGCTAAATACCCATGCACTTGTTTTGCAATCATTTCATGCATCTTGGTTGTGGGGTGCAAGGAATCCTATGACGACATGAGGTGTATGTTAATCTACCTTTGTTTCTCTTCCTTCAGATAAATTTACAATAAGATAATCATGTTGATAATTGCTTACCCAATACATGTATGCCATAGGATTAGGGCACACTTTGCCTCCGTCTAGACACGCTGTTTTGACATACGCAAATCCATACTGTTTTCAAATTTGTTGCAATGTAAGTCAGAATGGATGTAAGATTTCAAAAGATTCTTTAAATTGAATTCTCGAAAAAACTTACTTCTTTTGGATTACTTGCAATGCCTGACCAGAAGGGAACAATATCCAGTACTCTAACCTCATCTGATTGTAATCTCATCAAGCCCTGTTAAAAAATGAAATAAGTTTTCTAAAATTAACTTTTGTCTTCACGACCCAAATTTATCAAAAAAAGTTGATGGTAGCGATGAGTCATGAAGACCTGCGAGTGTTACTGACCTGATTGTAAGTACTCGTTAAAGACTTGACTCTCTGCAAAGCTCTTGATGGATTTGTAGACCGAGAAGCAAATTCAACTGAATTTGGCACCAGTTCGAGTGGTGGAATGGTGATGATGACAAATTCAGGAAAAATCCTAATGAAATACCAACCCAACCAGTGAAATTCAGTCAGCATTCTTCATTGTTTATCAACGCCTACTATCGAGACTTTTCAATTAAGTTTTAGATTAGAATAGAAAAAAAAACCATCACTCACATCTGCTTTTTCAAATATGGATGATTTGTTAACCATTTCAGCTGTTGATGAACTCTTTGTACCTCCACTTCCAGAGCTGCTTGACCTTCTCCATCCTGCCAGATCTTATTAATAGAATTAATTCCAACCCAAACAATATGTACCACCCGACCCAATCCAAGACGAGTATTTCCACTCTGCAGATCTGAGATGTACTTCTGCATCTGTTGAGCAGTATCGGGTACACTACCCGGTCCAGCTGTTGCCCCTGCGCTAAAATGATTAAAAGATGCTTGGATGAATATTTATTACATAGTGGAGGAAATAGAAGATTTTGAGAACGAAACTCACTAAGCATAATCATGGAGTTGAGCATCGAGTTGATGTGCTAAGTATTCTGGCCAAACAAGTCCATTTGACACCCTTCCTGATGAATACGGATAGCCTTTCTGTGCGTGAGTAGAGTCTGCAAATCAATGAAAACTTAGTAAGAGAGGATGAGAAAATTTGATGATAAGTTTAAAGCCTTTTACGAACCACAATAAGAAGCACCAAAGACGACAACACTACTCATAGATGATGGACTAGGACGATGATAGGTACTATTCATGTACCAAACTGGCCTACAAATTCTGTGAGAGACATTTGAATGATAAGAAAGAGCTAGACCCATATGGGGAATTGTGAACCGGAAAGAAAGATAAAAAAAAGCCTACGTTGAACCGAGAAAAGTGAAGATCAGGAAAGATGTTACTATCATCATCCCAAGCATTTGATAGAAACCACGGTTTATGATAGGAGTATATCTTTATCAACGCGCTAACTAGTCACTCAACAATAGACTCGAACTCTCAAAAACTCCTTAGACCTGAAAAGGAAATAACCGAAGAGAAGAAAAGGAGACTGGCAATGTGAAATCAAGCAAGCGACAGAAGCATATCTCATAGCAGACGAGCTGAATTTATTATAATTGCTCACTTCACTTGACGATCATCTCATAGGCAAATAGTACCACACTATCATAGGCCTCAAGATACGGACGACAGGCCAGGGTTGATCTCGAAGAGGCGGATCGCCTCCGTTTCAATTGAGTGTATGATCTGACTTAGTACAGTTGCTCCTCAGCCGCGCATGATTGATGATCCGCGATGAGCCCAAAGCACAGAATACAGCTAAGTGAAATTTGGATCGAGACAACTTGAGTTTATTCAAAAGGTATGGTATCGAAATCTTTTATTTACACGAACCGCCACCTCACCCCTTGGATTATCTACATTCTTGAAAAGAATGTGTACCTTCATAATTGCAGCATCTTGACTTCACCGAAGGGCGAAAAAAACACGTGACCAAACAATATCTTCACCATCCGCCAATATGCACTGTGTATCTTCATCAATCAATCACTCCGTCAAATGTCACAATCGCGTGACTTATTCCCTTTCATACTGCGCTGCCGCACCGTCGCGTTGTCATGAAATGTGAATAGGAAAACCGCCAAAAACTCGATATTGTCTGAAGACTATAAAACAGAGATTGATCTTATCTCTTTGCCTCGTTCTCAACAACAACTCGTTGCAAAATTCTCTTGCGTCAACAAGAGATCATATTTGCTTCCGAAACACCAACATGACAAACGTTTTTGGATCTTTGAAATTGTTTCATTTGACCCGATTAACCATGGCCTTAGTAGCTCAGTGGTAGAGCGTTTGCCTAGTAAGCAAAAGGTCCGGTGTTCGACTCACTGTTGAGGCAGGCCTACTCTTTTGCCCTTCTTTTGAAACGGATTCGTTAGCTTTTGATTCGATTTTTGAAATTCTTGAGGACATTGGATGAAGTAATGAAGAGTGATGATTTTTATCATGTCGGTGTCCGTCGCCAGTCTCGCTCGATCTGATCACACCGGCCTTGATTGACGATGTAAGGATTTGATGAATGCGACTCTTCGAGGGTCCAGAATTGTCGGCGTAGTTCTTAGACTTGCGGTATATATTAATCAGCTATCATGGGTCACGGGAAGTCAATGTAATGAAAATCAGAGCACCATCGAGCTCAATCGACCTATCTGGACTTCGAAGAATCGGCCTTTGCATTCCAGAACGCATACTTCTTGCATTGATTAGAGTCGAAGGTTGAATCATTCAAACCAGGGGACGAGTGTCTTTTGAGACATCTTGACGTTTTTCATTCATGTTGTCCATTGGGTTCAAGGGTCTCTTATTTTATCCTCAAGGGAAAAACTCCTTGCATTTCCTTAATCGTATGTTTCAGCCATTCATGATGTAACACATCAAGTCAAAAAGCCCCCTTTTCTATATACGCTTAACTGCGTCTTGTTCCACAAGTCTTTATGTTGGCTTGAAAAACTGACTGATGGGACTTCTTAGAGTGACAATCAAACGTAATTACCCCTTGTCACCCTTCATTTCGATCAACGCCGGTGCAAAAACAAAGCCGATGGATCGGTCGTTCGAGTGGATGATTGAAATAATCGATGTATCTGACAAAAGATAGCCTCTCTGTCGGGGACTCGAACCCCGGTTGCCCGCGTGACAAGCGGGAGTACTGACCACTATACTAACAAAGACACATTCATGGCAGTTGTTTATGTCCATCATACTCTTAATTGACTGATACCTGCATCCAAAGCACAGGGGGAGTTTGGCAATATAATTGTCAAGCTTCATTAATGAATATGGTATGGTTCTCTTGTCAGGTAACCAGAGCAGTCAAACAAATCAAATAAACATCTGAAATGCAATCAAAGATAGAATGGGCTTCAAAAAGGCCTCCAGCATATCACTCGATTTGATATTTGAAGTTCTAGTGAGAAGATTTATAAAGTGTTTGAGAATGATTAAATTAGATTTAGAGTTTCCTCGAAGAATTTCTTCTCAGCTCACAAAGTGTTTTTGTAGACATCAAGGTTTGAAAGGTTGTGTTTAGTTCGCAACATTCATGAATTGATCTTTCAAGTGTAATCCAACAGCGACATAGAAACTGTAGACTGGCCTCAAGGCTGGCATCGGACCATTGATTGGATCCCTGTCCTTCAATATTCCACGACATGGGACATAATAGAATGGGATCCTGGCAGCCGAGAAATTTGCGGTGTAGCAGTGGCTCTTGGAACCAAATCTATCCTGCTGTGTCGCCAAGGCCTTGCGATTGGTAGGGCCAACGAAGTTTACGACACTCATCAAATTGCTTTGGACAGAGGGGACGCGCAGTGAATTGGGAGAAGTGATCTCACAATCAGGTCAAGCAATGATGGCACGAGGGTAGGATTGGAAACAAGCAAGCAAAACATGAATTGTTTTTTTGATATATTTCTCAAGCCATAACAGCGTAAACACGAACAACATCATCGGTGTAACCGGCAAAGAGGGTACCACCTTCTGAGCTCCATGCCAATGAAGTACACTCTGGAATCTTAGCCTTCTTGGAATCAACATCTGTGAAGTCAGGTTTGATCTCGTCAACGATGCTCTTGCTTTCAAGATCAAAGATCTTGATGCAAGAGGCAGTAGCAGCACAGAGCCAGTATCGATTGGGCGAGAAGGTGAGGGCGTTGATGATGTCACCGGCCTCGAGGGAGTAGAGGTGCTTGCCCTCATTAAGATCCCAGAGCATGGTGATCTGTAAAGGTTCAAACGTTAGCGGGCTACACATGCAAAGGATAAGCAGCCGAAACGGAATTAAGACTCACTCCGTCCTTGCCACCTGAAGCACAAAGAGATCCATCAGGGGAGACGGTGACAGTGTTGAGGTAACCAGTATGGCCGTGGTGGTTAGTACGTAACTTGCACTTGGAAAGCTCCCAGACCTATCAATGCGGACAAAGAACCAGATTAGCATCAAATCAGGAGGGAGCGATAAAAACGTCTGTGCTGCGTGGGTCAGAGATCTTGGTGGATATTTAGGTGTTCTCATCGGGTAGATGGCCCTCCGAAGTAGCAAATATATCATTGTTGCTTCATCACTCAAACGCAGCACAAGGGAAGGGAAATGTTGGGTGACTCACCTTGACAACTTTGTCCCATCCAGCGGATACAATGACTGGGTTCATGGGGTTGGGTGAGAATCGGACGCAAGACACCCAACCAGCGTGACCTTCGTCTTTGATCTCGTATTTGCATTCACCGAGGGTGTTCCAGAGTTTGATGGTACGGTCTCGGGAGCCAGAAACAATCTAGGTGAATTGGGCATCATCAGGACTAATCACGGATTGTAATAGGCACGTGTCTGCTGACCTGTCGGTTGTCAGCACTGAAGGAAACAGAGAGGACATCCTTTTCGTGGCCAACGAATTTTCGGGTGGTCAAACCGGTGTTAAGGTCCCAAAGTCTGAGGGTCTTGTCCCACGAAGAGGAGAGAGCGACTGTAGCAGGCAAATGGTTGATCAGAATGGTTGATCAGAGCTCACGTCTATCCATAGTCAAAAAAAGAAAGCTTACATTGACCGTCAGAAGAGATGACAATGTCAGACACGAAGTGGTTGTGTCCGTGTAAGATTCGTTTAGGGAATCCGTAGTTACCCTAGAAAGATTCGAAAGATATTGTGAGTGGAAAAATGCCAAGTCAAAAGCCCTGAGCACTACGAGGCCCTGAGGCGGGAAAACTTGATCAAGCAAAATAAATTTTTGGTTGAAAAGACCAAACGTACGTCTTCCCGGCTCAACTGCCAAACAATGATCGTCTTATCTGGGTTGACATGATAGAACGATGTGAAGCAATAAAGGGGGAATCAAATTTAAATGAGCTCTTCCTCCGCAAATTCAGATATGAAATGCAGATGTCCTGCCAATGGCAGCAGCCCATATTATGAAATAATAATGGAGTGGTGATACGGCGCAGATGACCGGATACGCATCGGGGGAGATATAGTTTGAAAAGAAAGGAGGAAACAAGGTTGATGGAAGCGTCACAAACCCCTAGAAGCAGTCAAGATCATGTCGCTAGGAGAGAAATGGATTGAAGGCTCAAGTCAGCCTTGAATAAGAATGCATGAGACACTATAGTGTTTGCTTACGGGTTTTCAGCCGAGGTGGCAATGGCGGTGATCCAACCACCGTGACCGGAGAGGGTACCCTTGAAGAGAAGTGATTCGGACATAATGATTGACCGTGATTGGATCCTTTGGTTGAGAAGTGAGTGGATGAGAAGACTTGCTGAGGAAGGAATGATCGGTGGAAAGTTGAAGTGAAATTTGTAGTCGACCGGTTGAACTGTGATACTCTCAAGTGAGTTAGGTCTAGTTAGGTTTCGTTTCAGAATTTTCATTCATCCAAGACTTGCAATCCCGCTCAGCATTGCCACCCAATCCTTACCCTTACCATCAACACACGTGACGAATAAGGTACCAACATACCGGAGGCCCCAAACGTTCACTATCAACAAAACTTAAAGCTTCATCATGCCACCAAAAGTAATGATTATCATCCATTCAGATTTATCATGACTTTCCATCTTAACGATTCCCTCATTATCTTCACTTCTCAATCAATCAGATCGACCCCAATGAGATCAAGATCATCTATTTGAGAGCCACCGGAGGTGAAGTCGGTGCTTCCTCAGCTCTTGCTCCCAAAATCGGTCCCTTGGGTCTTGTAAGTCACACATCAATCAGCTCGCCATAGACCTATTGTTCACAAACTGATCATCAGATACATTTCCCAGTCTCCCAAGAAAGTGGGTGAGGATATTGCCAAGGCCACCGGTGATTGGAAGGGACTTCGAGTCACTGTTCAATTGACCATCCAGAACAGACAAGCTACTGTAGCCGTCGTTCCTTCCGCCTCTTCCTTAGTCATCAAGGCCCTCAAGGGTGAGCAGCTCTTCACCTTATATGGCCACTTCGTGTGTTCTTGACAGTCACTAACGTGAAACTTTGTTGGAACCAGAACCCCCTCGTGACCGTAAGAAAGAGAAGAACATCAAACACACCGGTAACTTGAGCCTTGATGAAGTTATTGAGATTGCTCGAAAGATGAGATTCAAGTCTTTGGCACGAAACTTGTCTGGAACTGTTAAGGAGATCCTTGGTACTGCTCAAAGTGTTGGATGCACTGTTGATGGCCAACCTGCTCATGATGTTATTGACAGCATCAACGAGGGAGAGACTGAGATCCCTGAAGAGTAGATGATAATCTTGCAATCTATATCCATGTCAAAATGATAATACTTGAAACCGTTTAATCGGTTCTCATGTTAAGATATGGCCTACCCAATCAAATGCGCACCAAATCATCCACTAAAATTGCCATTCCCTCGAGCAGGGCGTGATCATGAGAACCAAGATCCGTGCACCAAATCGTACCGCGAACTAATTTGGCAGGACACCCAAGTCTCAGTGATGCGTGTCCTGACGTGTCACGTACTCGACCACTGCCAATTGTCCCGCGTTGCTGGAACTGGAAATTAAGAAGCTTATTTGTTCAGACCTTTTTCTCTCTCTGAAACCTTCAAGTTCAGCAAGATGAACACCTAATGCTGCCACCAAGTGAAGACCACCAATATTCTATTGCTAAAAAATCACTTCCAAAGGATTTGTGTGATAATATCACCATACATATGTAATAATCTAGCCTCTGAAGTCAGATAGAATAGGCACCAGATATCCAATAATGATACAAATCAGGCCCTTTGTAAAATATACCTTGAAGGGTTAATTCATATCTTTAAGCTAAAGTACAAATTCAATACATACCCCCAAAAAAATTCCAATCAAAAGTTCAATCAATGGCCTGACCAAAGTTCTGATTCCAAAGATTCAAAGTGATAACCTGTTCTGTAATCATATCAACAATAACAAACGTTCACATCTACTTATGCTTTGATTGTAATTGATGATGTAAATTCCATTTTTTACTTCACAATTTCAATGGTCTCAGACTTTCAGGCTACTTGATCTAAACAAAATGGAGTTCTCTTTGGAAGACTTGACTGATCTCTTCTAATTTGTATCTTTAAGTCTGATTAATCACATATCTATAATATCAAAAACAGGAAGACTTGGTAAAGCTTTATCCATCCTTGATGGTCTATCTTGATTTAGTTTTTTTATCTTAATCTTCATCAATTTAATGTGACTCATAGTTTAGTTTGAATTTTGTTTAGCTATGTGATCTTATCTTAGTTTTAAGTGATGTTCTTGTATAATCAGAAAATGTGTATGTGTGAAAATTAAATTAAACTGATGATTGATATTGTCTCAACACAGTTGCCCAGTGTGTATTTAGTTTGAGTGAGTCTTGATGATATGACTGTGAAGACAATGGAGTAAGAACTGAGAGCAACTTAAGCCCATCAACATGGACAAACACCTTGAATATGAAAAGACCATCTGTAGATGGATTTGATTACCACACTGTGCAGACAGGAGGAAACCTAACCCTAGCAGGTCAAGAAATCAACATCCATGTCACATACAGTCGACTCCCTCAAAACCCATATCCCTGTAATCCCATACTCCCTGATAATCCATAGAAAATTGAGTCCATAAATTTTATGGGCGGGGAAAAGTGGCCTAAAACCCATACCTCACACTATTCCCATAACCCATAGGTTTTTTTAGGAAGACCAGGTTCAAAAGCCATAACCAGAAAGTGCAAAATTTGATTTTTTTTGTAAAATCCACCTTGTCAATCATCTCTCAGCAAAGAGTGTCTCAAAATGCTCCCAAAAGACCTCTCAAAATTCAGCGTATCATAATCCCAATGGATTGGTAAAGGACAACCCTAATTGCCTCCAATCAGACTCCGACACAAACCTTTTAAAGGTCTCGGATCCTGAAGCCAAGGCTGAACCAAATGTTGATTGCTGAGCTTCACAATCCTCAGGGAGAGCACTCCAGTGGATTAGAGCAATGGACTGTAGAGGAAATATTTAAATTGATTATTCAACAAGACACTAAGGAAGATCACAATATCACGTTCAATATTATAGAGGTATCCCTTCCTCGCCCAAGCTACTCCGCCTTCAAACAATCTCTTCCTAGTGTTTCCAAGTATGTTAAGCATGACGATACATCCAAAGCAAAGTCTTTTGAACCTGCCATTTGTGCTGCTACCAGACATTTTTGCGTGGTTCATACACACTCTCTAAAGCAGGCTTTGGTATCTGACTTCTTTAATAAGAAATAACTACAATGGTTTTCAATGATATTACTGCTGTTGTATGACACAACAATATAGAAAAGAATATTTTGAACAGTTCTTTGAAAAAAAAATCTCCTTCTTGACCCATACTTTACCTGCTAAACCTTAATCTATGGGTTATGAGGGAGATCCTCCAAAACCATACACCCATAAAACCCATAGTTTTGGGATTCCATAAAGAGGTATGGGTTTTGAGGGAGTCGACTGTACATCAAGATCTCACACCTTAAAACTCCTCTTTTTGGTCACGTACAAGCTTGATTTTTGCCCAAAAAACCTCCCAAACAAGAACCTTTTTTGTCACACACCTTCCTAGGAGCAATACAGGGTCCCATGGACATCCTGGGGTGGAGATCAAAATGAGTTCATTGGGTACTAGGAATGTTGATAAAACAAATGATTCACTGGAGCAAGTGACTGTATATCAATCAAGGAAAAACCTTCTGACCAAGAATCTATAGCATTGTCAGCAAGGTTAACTGGCTGATGATACAATTGCAAGACAAATCTATGTACTAACTTTCATTTTTTTTGGAATCCTTGATATTGAATAGAATCATGTTCATGATCAGTCTGTTGGGTTTTGCATTGTGGAGGAAGATTGTTGAAGCATGCAATTGACAAAGACATATTTACAAATTAAATAAGAAAATTGAAGTTGAGATATCAGAAGAGAAAAAGATAGAGAGGTTTTAGGGATCTGTTATAATCCTATGTAATATCCTAATACATGGATATGCTTATAGTGAATTAACCTCATTATACCTTTGTCATTGTAGATCCTAGTTGTGACCCTCACACTGCAATACAGTTATAAATACCCTGGGAGTCTTATACCTATCCTACCATCACTAGCCCACTGCAAGCTTAGGTCATAACAGAATTGCAAAAGAGCTGCATTTTACATTTACATTATTTACATTACCCCAACAAGAGAAATGAAGAAATTGAAGGTTATACTTATACCTTTGAATCACTCAAACTTACTTCTCTTTCACATCTTTGGAAAGAGAAGTAAAATTTCTACTATCAATAAGATGTGTATCATTAATATATATTTTGTTTTGAATCCTTTCTATTATAATATGCTAAGGAACATCTTCTCTTGTCTCCCAAAAGATCATTATCAAGTTTAGATAAATAATTATCTTATCCCCTGTCATATTTGACATATTTTTTTCATTCATAATCTTTTTTCTAATTTTGTTGTTCTTGATCATAGGTCAGAGCTAGTTGTTTTTATTAGACCGTGGTTTAGTCTTGTGTGTGCTGGTATGCTCATCATCAGGTACCTGTTTGAGAACACCAAGAATATTCACAAAGATGATGAACCCAGCAAACAATTTCATCCAGCATTTTGATTGGAAGGGATGATAAATTAGTCTGCTGAGTGGGTGTGTGTGTGTTTGATGTTTATGTCATTTGTGTTTTTAAGCACACATATTTGAGATACCTGGGCTAAGGTATGATGGACCCCGGCCCAGGGCCCTTGATCCACAATGCTTGTGGGTGTCAGAGTAATGCGCTTACAGGCCATCCAAATGGGTCCAAGGAATTGGTGGCAATAAAACATCATCCAAGAGCCTCATCAAGGTAGTTTTTTGAAGGCCATTATGGAACATTTAATGCACCTACAATCATAAATGTCTTATTGCTGAGCCACACTATCAGCAAAAAGTATTTTCCTTCCAAGAGAAAGAAATTGCATTTGAAGCAACAAAGGGCCAAAAATGCAGATTTAATGCAGTTCAATTCAGATTTAATGCAGATTCAAAAAATACTTGAGTCATTTTTAATCCTTTCTTGCTCAAAATTCATTCTCTTTTCTTGCGGGGAAGCGACTTTTTGCTGGTAGTGCCATGCAAAAGAATTTTTATTTCTTCCAGGCCAGACCAGGTCTATGCCTTATCCTGAGCCCTGGCAGCTATACACAGAGTCTTTGCCCACCAAAACTCCAAACCAACAGAGGAAAGCCTTCTCTGACCTGTCTGAGATTCTCCAATTGGGGTGTTCCAAAATTTTTGCTTGCCCAACAACCAACCGGTTTACCCCCTGGATATTATGTGCTGGATAAAATACATGTACTTCCCCTTGGACTTGAACACAAGTCTTGGTTACACACAATGTCAGATTTGAAATGAACCCAATCACTACATGCAAACAGCTGACCCCGTAGGTGCAGCATCATCTCTCTGCATGTAGTGAAGCAATGCCAAAATGAGGGATGCAAACAGAATCAGGTTGCTTGATAAGCAAGCTGTGAAGAGGTTTTTGGTCAAAGATTGTGTTATTTCTATGCCCATTTGTTGTTTTTTGTAGGCACTGGGATTGGAGTACTCAAAGGACTACCAGGACAATACCCAAATTGCTATGCAACACTAGGGAATTTGGCCATTTGTCATAGTGTTGCACATCCTGAGCTATGAAACCAAGCGCTCTGGATGCACTATTTAGTAACAAATTTCCTCACAATGTTGAAGCGGTCCATACCACTATATCTGCACTATATAGCGCGCTACGCAAGGGGGCGCTATGGGCTGCCATCCTGCGCACTATAGTGCTATATAGTGTGCTATGTGAGTGAATATCAAAGTTTAAAACAGCTTAAACCTCACTAGGTTGGATTGTATTCCACAAAAGACTTCTGTCACAATAAAGTTGGGAACATAAAGAAAACAATCTAAAAGAAGAATAAAAGAAACACAAGACTAGCCTTTTTTTTGTCATCTTGTCTATGTAAAATTGAAGGGCTTCAGCAGCTTCTTTAAATAATCCATTGGGGATGATACATTCCTTCAGACAAGCTTGAGACCCAACTAATTTCTCCATTGTGCTGGGGAGGACGCTACCTTGTGACAGCGTGCAGACATTGGCAGTGGCCAAAAACATTTTCACGGGCAAGTTTGGCAAGTGTGGCAGAATGGTTTTGATGTTCCTGTTTGTAGAAGATGAGGAAATTACCAACATGTTCTTATAAGGTGGATATAAGGAGTACAAGGGAAAAAACAAGAGAAAAAAGAAAAAAGAAAAAGGAGAGACAAACCTTCAACCAATTGAGTGGGGTTTGATCTTTCTTGATTGAAAATTGGCCTTGCAAGTAGTTGTTGATTTCTGATTGGGAAGGCTTGTCTGGTATGTCATTAGACCCTCTAAAGACATCAAAAGAATCAATCTCCACAGATTTGATGCACTCATCAGATGACAGTGTTGGCTTGCATGCCAGAGACTTCTCTACAAGATTGTTGAAAATAATCTTACATGTCAACATTGGTAAGTGATTGAATGACCAGTATTCATGGGCACATTTTAACTTTTGAGTTGATTTAGACTTTTTGAAACCCAAACCTCAAGTCAATGCAAAGCAATACTAGGAAGACATACTTAGCAACACTAGGTCTTTTCCCATGGTTCATCATTTTAGAATTAAAACTGTCAGAATAACAGGCAATTATGGTCAATGAAGAATTCAAATCTCCATCCTGCAAAGGTCCATGATGCAGTGTTGAAAAATTATCATCTCCTGTTATCTATCCCTCCATCATACCACCCCAGCAGATAAGACATCAAATGTAAGTTGTGATTAAAAGTCTAAAAGACTGATGGTAAGGTTGTGGATTTTTTTACACAATTCAAAAAGATACCTGTTCTTCTTCCAAGTGGCATACACTTCAGCAACTATCCTCACCAGTTTATCTAATTGAGGGTTCTTGAGAGCTTTTTGGACATATCACTATCACACATCTATTCTGAATCAACAGAAATCCTTCAATCTGATTGTGCAGTAAGTCACACTTTATCCCGTGATAAGGAGATACCTTCAAGACTTCTTTTTGAAGCGGGCAAAGAGCCAATCAATGTTTCAAATACACTTTACCCTCAAACAGCTGACTGTATAGCTCATCAAGGGACGTGGTGAAGTTTGACTTTTCCTTGTCTTTTTTTAACCAGTGCTGCCAAACTCGACTAAGTCCTACCGCTACAAACGCGTTCCGCTCCAGCCAACGACCTAGTTAAGTTTAGCAGTGCTGCACCAAATCTTTCCAACAGTTTTGTCTGACTCTGAATGAAGATCGGGGCCAGTACCCGAGCTTGCTCATTTTGTGAGTTGAGGAATTCACGATGTCGGCGCACTATGTTGCACCTGAGTCTAACAACTCGAGACGAGCATGCGTGCCAAGTTCTGGCGACAACACCCCCATTGCACGTCCAAGCAAAACCCATTGTTGTTTAGGCTCGGCTGTGAGACTATGGTGGGCGCAATGCATGTTTTTCATCAACACAAGGTCGGAATTTGTGGACGTTAGAAGTCGTATAAATCGAATCGTCAAGGAACACAAATTTCACATGGTGGTGCTTTCAAAATTGACCATTTCACCTTTTATAACCCTTGCTTTTTGAATTCCTTGGATTTTCTCGTCACTGAGTCTCCTCTTGCCTTAAACTTTCTGTTCCGTTTGCCCAGCCTACTCAAAACATCGAGTTTCCCCCCTCATAATTTGAATTTTTCAAAAATCTCGACGTCT
The DNA here is from genome assembly GCA_022264835.1 of Melampsora americana. NCBI lineage: Eukaryota > Fungi > Basidiomycota > Pucciniomycetes > Pucciniales > Melampsoraceae > Melampsora > Melampsora americana. Next base: position 1,027,005 of record JAIFHY010000020.1, read on the forward strand.
TCAATTCGACCAGCGAAGGAACAAAATTTATCTTTTGAAACTCCGCAAAAATTGCTACGTCTATTTAAAAGGCTTCTGAAATATCTTACAGTTACTGTGAAGGAATATGGTGTATCTTTTCAGTCTCACAACGGCCAATCTGCTCATCATGGCCGCCATTGTTATGAAGTTGTTCAACCCTTCTGGAGCGCTTCCGGTTCTCCCATTCTGGTCCATTGATGCACCTTGGACACCAGACGCGGACCGTCCACTCTCAACGTTGAACGCTTACAGCAACAACAAACTTACTTGGACTGCCACCAGGTTAGTCTTGAAATTCTCAAGGCCCCCAGCCGTATGATTCTGTTGGTCATGTTGAAAGAGCCTTTCCATTGTCAATTCTTAGCATAAGCACATATGAAAGGTTTTTGTATAAGTTCCCAGAGGCATTCGACACTGATGAAGGCGAAGACGACGTTGTTTACTACGATGATCCTCTCTTCCCTCGGGAAATTTGAATCTGATTACGACCGCACTTCACCACTCAATTGAGTAAAAGTCATGAATATTTATTTTCATCTATTTATTCTAGGTCAGGTTCCTTCCCCTCGACAATTTTTCCGCATCTCCAGTATCTTGTATGAGCCCAATCAGCATTTAGTACGCATGTAAAGCTTGGTAGCCAATCCATCTTTGTTAGACACTGGTTAAGTATGTATTCGCTACAACAATAGCTACTCTTGTAAGATTTTTCTTTATCGGCTTGGAGTGGGATACCCAGATGCTACAAAAATACACTGTGTTCTCCTGGACAATCTTGAGGCACGAGATGGAGATTGGACTGGTGTTGGTTTGAGTCGCCTGAATTTGAATGGCCATCATGCTAAAGCATGATACGGCTCCATCTTTCATATGGTCACAAACCTCGAGTCCCATAGACTTCTACTGTACCTATTTTTGGATTTCTCAACATCCTCAAATCAAAGAGACAAATCATAGAAAAGAGACTTACGAAGATGCACAATTCTCTGCTCCATATCCTTTCCTTGGATTTGGAAGAGACCCTTCACTCATCTACAAATCAGCTCATGTGGGGCTAAAAATGGGGAATCACTCTCAATTCAAAACGAGAAAAAGAAATCAAACACGTAATGCAACTCAAGACATCTTTGAGGCTCGTGCAGTATATGCAACTTCTTTACTTACTGAATTCATCGCATATCCTTTGTAAGAAAGTAGAGTGGGGCTAGCTATTCAGGCTTCAACAGACGATTGAATCAAGTGCTTTCCACTCGAGCTTCAGACTCTATCAACTCAAGATCGATCACAAGCAAGGACTTGTATGTCAGACCTACCTTCTTCGCATGATGATCCCTGGCAGAGGAGAGAATTGGATTGAAGGCTCTCAAGGCCTTCAGTCATGTTTTGATAGACTACTGGTGACGTGATGGTTGTCCAGGACATGTCTTTAGGTGATCGGTACACTCTTTGTGTCATGCAAATTCCCTTCGGCATCTTGTTGCTAAGACTATGATACAAGGTCGAATGGTGATTTGTAGAACGATCAAGGGAGTATTAATAAATTCTTGCTAGCTTGGAATTGTTCATCAAAAGCATATTCGATGTTTCACTCTCGCTTCTTTGACCTTTTTGCAATTTGTTGCATTGCTCACTCATCTTCGCTCCGTTGACCTGACCCGCCACGCATCTCACCTTTCTCATTCTCATATATAGATCCAATCGAATCATTAAGTGACGACTGATGTCCTAAGGCGTGATATGTTAATTATCAGCACGCGCTGTGTACACGGTGCAGGAAGTCTTGGACCCTTGACCATCGCACGACTGACTCGTCTTCGGAATGGACAACTCGATTTGCATTCCTGTGATCGATACCCCGTATTCGACTACGATGAGTAGGATCGCACTCTCTGCTGATTCTTACCACGTTTGAAGTGTTGCATTGGATTAACATGTACGGAAAACATTGCTTCGATATCAGTCACTGATCATCTGAGTAATGAAAATCGTTAAGGAGTCGAAGTTTTAATGATCGAGCTCCCCGATTTCCATCAATGATCCCAGATTATGTGATAACAAGGCGAACTCAAAACAGAACATAGGCAGAATATCATAAATAGAAGCTCTATCAAGCCAACCCAGTATGCCCACCTTTAATCCAATCAGTTATTTTGACCTTCAACACTCTTGATAAGTGATTCTATCTTATGCTTATTGCTCAGTTTGTTGTGGTATTTCTAAGCTCAAAAACCTGAGTCCTCTATCCATAATTCTTGTGGACGGATTGCTATACATCTAGCTTCCACTCTCTTCGGCCTTGACGGTCCTCTAAGCTCAGCTCACTGACAGAGTCATAGGTTGAACTTGAAAGCCTCTTCGGAGCTTGATACGATTATTGACAAAACCTTTAAAGATTTAGTTATACATATATATTGTCTTAATATATAAGACAAGGATGCGTCCTTCTCGTAATCTCACCGCTTGCGTCATGACTGTGTTCATCAATTTGCTCATAAGCAAGCCTTCCGATGGTCTTCCGACTCCTCCGTCCCTCAACCGTCTCGTTAATTCATTGATCACATGTGACCCCTGCATTCCAATCCTTACAACAAACACGTACACAGAAAATGGGATGTCATGGACTTACAGCAGGTAAATCTCCAATCTCATTTTGACCGTCTCGCTGTCGGTATAATCGGCTAATCGTTTTCATGCAGCTCAACTACATACATCCAGGTTCTTAAAAGGTTTTCAAGGATTATTGGAATCAAGGGCTCTTACGACGATGAAGCTTACCAGAGTCCACCACCACAAACACCTGAAGAAATCTCAATTCAAGCCGATGAAAATATCTTCAGCAATTCAGATGAGCTTCTTGAGGACTCGGAGGATGATCCATATAATCAAAGCTCGTATATCCCTAACATCCAAGAAGACCCATTCAAAACATATGAGCTTGATGAAAGTACATGATTTATATGTATTCCAACCAACAAGTTTGATCAACTCCCGTACACAACATTCAATCTTCGATATCTTCCTAGAAATGAACATTGGGAATATTAAAGGCGTCGGTGCAAGACCTCGGCTGGGTCCGAGATTTCAAGGTTGAATGGAGAATCCAGAAGATAAAACGGTATCTTAGAAAACAGATTTTTGTATCCTTATCTTTGACACAATCAGCAAAATAAAAATACCCCTCCCTAGAAATAAAAACTATCTTTTATTATACCTGTGCCCTGAAACGTAACTGTCAAGCGGCTTTGGAAAATGAGAATAAACATGAAACTTTTACAAATTTGGCAACAGTCAACTGAGGTGTAGCCCTCTTTTAGCGAGGTTTTCCTTGTATTTTTCCATTGTTCACCTGGACAAAGAATATGGGGGCATATATGGGTGGAACAGCGCGCTCCATGAAAATCAATATATAGTCCATGATCACAAAAAGATTCCATGCGATTTATTAACAGTCCCTTTCTGGTGAGGAGACTAGTCTGCGTATTTTCAACCTGATCAAATTGGGCATATCAGAGATCTAGCCAATTGCACATCTTTTTCGAAGAACAACCTGATTTTGAATCACCCCTATGATATTAGATCACTACGGTCTGAATCGTCCTAAAAACCCAATAAGGCTTTTGTAGTGTCCAAACCTTGCAGGAGCCTTCAAGGTTTCCGTTGTTTTGTAAACAAACTTTTTGAAATCACGTCTCCCCAAGATTTTCATGAGAAATGAATTGTTGAACAACTTTCCATTAGGCTTAAGTAAGTACTTGAATGGTACCACGCAATGGAATATAGTGTTGCTTGTAACCTCAAATCCTATGTCCTAACTCTGGGCCTGCGAACAGTGATTGGCTTCAAAAGTACCGAGTGAATGCAAGTGGAAACTGCGGTTTCGGTACCGATACAGCTCTCAACGGATAATGAATGACGAAGTGACTCCTGACTGCTGTGTAGCTGTATTTGTACTTCACTTGATTCACGAGACGACGAGGTCCAGCGTAGTCTCATTGCAGCTTTCATGTTCCAACCACCTCGACCAGCCTGATTCATCTAATCCTGCGCATGCTGAGCCTTATATAAATTCACCGCATCAAACCTGTCTGCAAGTCCTGGAACCGACACATCTTTCTTCGTAAGCAAAAGGGAATCATTATCGGCCTTCACCGTACAACTTCGCCGAATAAATATACTTGACTTCGTCTTTATTGATTGATCAAATCTTCTCGTGATACCTTTACGGATTACTTGCAACAAAACACTTTCAGTTTAATCCAAATCTTCACTACAGAATGGTATTCGGCCGTATCACGCATTATGCATTCGACTTTGCCTTAATTACTACTGTGTTGGCGGGTGTGAGGAGAAATACAGGGTATTGGTGAGTTGTTTCTCGAACATGATCCCCGACACATCCTGAGAGTCGGCAAAAAGTGATCAACTGTACTTGTAACCTCCTTTGATCGAATCAAATTGTCAGCGTGAAGACCAAAGAACTCCCTGAGGGTGCGGTACAGACTGTCGCGACCGGATATCTACAAGTTGGGGTCTGTCATCTTTCTAAGCTCGAGATTGTTTGTGAAAACCCATATGCTGACTTATCACATCGCTATTTGCTATCCATTACTATGTTCCTCACTCACCAACTTTATGTTGGACCATCTTGGACCCTTCAATATCTACACCGGTGAATATCTATGACTAAACCGCCACTGGAACATCCTCAAATTTGTCCGAAAACAGGAAACCATCTTTGATTACATATCTGCCTACTCGCATACATCTTCGTATTTCCATCGAGCTCCGCCCGGAAGCAAGCCAAGCTCAGAAAATGGCGGCTTTTGGGGCTGGAAATCTTCCTAGGTTGATTTTAATTCATTTCATTCAATCTTTTGCTTTCTTTGTGGATCACTCTCTATCTTGTTTTCATTCTCTTTTCCATCTTGTATTCTGATGGGGCTTCAGTGTTTTGTGTTTGCCATGAACTTATTTGGATTTGAACAATGCAAAAGGGGGCCTGCAATCCCTTGTTCAACTATATCCCTTCACTGTTGAATGTATCATCTTATATGTATAACTCCTTTTGCCAATTTGATGCTGTTGCATCCCATGATTGAGTGATATGTGTGTCAAGAGTGTCTCAGAGGTTGGCAGCCAATGTCACTTTATTGCTTTGATGCCATGGTCCTCCTGACTGAAAGGTTACCAGTCTGGGAGTGGAACTTGAGGCAATGGCAAGTGGATGAGGTGAGCTTGGAATTTGACTGCCTGCTTACTTTGCGATCTGAACCTTTTGACTTCTTTTGGGTTGAAGAATGACCTCAGAGTCCTCTTTATGAGGGCAAGTTCAACTTTAGGGGGGTTATTCATGTTTCCTTACAGCTCATGGCCACGTTGGTGGTGTATAGTTTCAATGTTGGAATTCTATTCTACGACTTCATTTGTACCTGCGTGGTAGTAATCATTTGAACTGACTACTCAGAGCATTTAACCATGATTTTGAAGAGCTGATGAAAGTGAAAGGCTTAAAAAAATTGCAACATCTACTTATGGTAATCAAAGTAACACTTTTTGACAGAAACTTCATCAATATGATCAGAAATAGATTATGCTATGTACAAATTATATGTTATACAAAATCTGGGAACCAATGTTACACAAATCAAATTTTTGAATCTTCATCATAAGCCCTTTTCTAACAGACAACAGGATGGGAATTGGTAGGATCCTGGAATGCTCCTACAGACCCATGTGACAAAAAACCTGACCATTGTTTGCTTCAAGCTTGGAAAAAGCCAAGAAAACCCTCAAAACCTGACCATTTTTATTACATACATTTTGAAACAGAATAGAGAGCCAAGAGGATCCAAACTTTGTAATGTTGTTCTCTAAAATCTTGCCACATTGCCAAAGAAAACATTGTGGTGCTGGTCTGTGTGTGCTGTCAGAAACAGACAAGATGGAAGCGCTAAGAGATGTTGTGATCTAGAAACAAAACTTGCCTGTCAGATGTGTTAGTTGCAAGAATTCTTGTTGTTGATGTATGTAGTGTTTAGTGGGTTCATCTTTTTGATGATTTTTGCTTGAAAATGTTTCAAGGATCTACCACCACTCCTGGCCCCTGGGTAGTTGGCAAACCCAGGAGTGGTGGTGGTGAACATAAAAGAGGGTTCTTTCAAGGCTGACCTCAACTGACAGATCCTGTCTGTTTCTGACAGTGTGCACGGACCAGCACCACAAAGATTTTTTTGGCATTGTGGCAAGCTTTTAAAGAACAACAGTACAACCACCCCTTTCTCACTTGCATACTGTACAGCATGATTTATTTTACATAATGATCATTCTAGTAGACCATATTGCAATGAAAGGCAATATCTCAGTCTAGTGTCAACTGTGTCTTGCACGCTTTGATTGGCTCAAGGGTTAGGGCTAGGGTAATATTGACCAACTCAACCATTTCTGTCAGATACATTTTGGGGAAATTTCCAAAACCTGACCAATTTTGTCACAAGGCTCTGCAAGAGCATTCCAGGGTCCTGAATGGGGTAGGACTGGTACTAATTCAGGATTGTCATTCTGTATTTCTATCAAACTACTTGCTGATCAATTTGGTTCAAAAGCTTGTGGATCTGTGAGAAATTCTTCTGGATGAACTCTACTTCTTCAGTAGAAAATATTTGAGGTTGGTGAATGATAATTGACTTGTGCCAAGTTTGATGTATATAACTATATCAAAACTTATCTTTTCCTGCTTAACTCCACAACAGGAGCTGAAGAATGAGGAGATAAGACCAGCCTATGAGCTTCACCAAGTATGTCATTGAACCATTTCACATCATTGAGCTAAACAAATGTTGATCAATTTATGCAAAAAGTATTGACTAATCTTGTCTTATTTTGACCAGTATCATTATGAACATCATATCCCTGATCATCTTCACCATATGTAAAATGTCTGATACAATTGAATAAGAACAGGCAGATTTTGAATGCCTCAACAGTTATGTGACCAAGAGGACTTTTCTTAACTACCCACACCATCCAAAACCTTCATTCTAGATATCATTATATCAGACAATAAATTGAAACACTACCAAAAGAATGCAAACAACAACCCTTGTGGAATAGTAGTTGAATCAAGCAAATTATTCAAAATGGAAGAAAACTATTCAACTCACAAATGGGGGCAACTTGCCATTGCACACAGCTTCAAACATAACAGTCACTCATACTTACTCCTTACCAGACACTCAGTGAATTCTCTGAAATGTTCAAAGCCATCCAAAATTACAAGTAATCACATTTTTGTACTAAGTAATTTTGTTCCGCTTTTTGAAAATTTTCTTCATTTAAATGTTATGGGGTGGAGGTTTTCAGGTCACTAAAATTCTTTCATGGCTGATAAAGTCAAGTTTGCAAGTTTTGTGACGGAAACATTATAGCTTTGTCTGGTTGAAGAACCATGCTCGTGACAAATTGCAGATATTATCAAGGAATTTGAAAAGGTTTTAGGTGTTTTATATACTGTTTTGGATACAAAGTCCTTTCAATCTGGCCGATTTTCCAACAGTTTTAGGTGCTTTGATTAGTCTGACTAAAGTTCAACTGGCTATTCCAAAAACTGAAGGAAGCAAATCATGGCGAGCAACTGTCATGACTTGCAAGTGGAACACAAATTGGAAAAGTGATGGCAAGTGCGAAGTCGATTTTGCACATTCAATCCGTCTTTCGAGTCTCCACGTTGCGAATGTTTACTTCATCTCACTTCTCTACCCCCATATCAAGTCAAACTGATTGTGTGAGCTGATGTGCGTGTAGCCAAACAGAATACGCTTGAAGTGACTTGGGTGCCGGCATTACCTGCTGGTGGTCATCGGGCACCTAGCTCGGCTGTTGGAATGGCAAATCGGGATTGAAGAGTTTCTGGTTTTGAGGATGATAAGTGTGAATCATGAATGCAAAGAGATAAGTAGCCTGACTTGGGCACCAAATGTATGGCCCATCATCATGCCGTGCAAGTCTTTATCATTTGGAATCGAAGCGGTACCCTCGGGTCGATGATGATTTTGAAACCTAACCTCTGGTGATACTGCAAATGATTACAGGTGTCTCAATGATATATTGAACCAGTTAGGTTTCAATTACCGACCTGACGGATGGTCCCCCCAGTAAAGTCTATCGCCTACCTTTAACCTCCTCAAGACCAACACGATATCGACAAGAACGAGATGGCACCGAAGTACGCCGCCGCCCATTTGATCCCCAAGAAGGAGGAGGGAAAAGAAGACCGAAAGGCTGTTGCTCGATCAAGAAGTAACTACCTTCGTACTCATTTCAAGAACACTCGGTTTGTCTTATCTCTTTATCTTTCCTATCTATCTCATTCGACTATTCCAAGTGAACATTCTCAGCAGATCACCCACCCTACAAGATTACGAATCATTAAATCAACACCATCCATGGATTGGTCGGTTTTTGGATGTCCAGCTGATATGTATAATCTTGCTTTGGTAGTGAAACCGCGGCAGCAATCACCGGTCTCAAGCTCGCTAAGGCTCTCGCTTTCCTCGGAGATGTCACTGAGCACAAACAGTGTGTTCCTTTCCGACGATTCAATGGTGGTGTCGGTCGAACAGCACAAGCCAAGGCTCACAAGACCACACAGGGTTCGTGGCTACATCTGGCAAAACGCATCACATCACAATATCTTGCTTCGTGCGACTTAACTCAATCATGAACTTTATTTCATTCTCATTCAATTTATCAGGACGATGGCCTGTTAAGACTGCCAAATACATGATCGCCCTTTTGAAGAATGCTCAAGCCAATGCCGTCGCTAACGAGCTCGACCCAGAGGATCTCATTGTCACTAACATCAATGTTAACCAGGCCCCCAAAACCCGCCGTCGTACATACCGTGCCCACGGTCGAAGTCAGTATCTCATGAGCTTGTTTTCGTTGGAATTTCTACTTACGTGCCAATCTTTTACATTTGTTTGATCTTAGTCAACCCTTACCAGGGTCACCCTTGTCATGTCGAGATCATCTTGACACCTACAACTGAGGAGGTAGAAAAGGCTGATGAGCCAATGGATGTTGTTATGAAGACCCGGGGACCTCGTGCCCAGAAAAGAATTGCTGCTGCATAAGTCTTGACTGTAATGCGATCATTTAATGGGCTTGTAATGAGTATGAAGATCATGCGAGCTACCAGATGGACCAACGTGTCCTTTTTTGAATTGTCCCTTCCGGTCCTCAACCAATCGTCGATTCATGGGGTATTCTCACTTCGCTCACCGTATCGGTCACTCCACTAACTATGTTTGCCTATCGATGGAATCCATATCTTCTATGATTATGCCCCAACTGACACATCGCGCTCATCTGTCTGTCAAGCCAATGTCTGTCTTATGAATTCAAGCCACTCTACCTTGATGACTCACAAATATCACCTGCCGAAGCGCTATTGAGCTCCTTTTCACTGTACTCTTAACAAGATTGAAATCTGACCTGGTTTGAGGTACTGCCGTGATATTTTTCTAATTTAGTGACAGATCAGGGATGAGGTTTTTTGAACTTGGCCCCCGCTTCTGGCTGCAAACTTTAATATGAGACGTGAGTTTGACATTGTGATAAGGCGCGGGGATCCCATCCGCTCAGCGACGTACGCTGTGGGACTGTGTCCAAATGGCAACTTTGTGCTTCATTTGAATGGCATCCTGCAATATGTAAAGAAAAGAGCCTTCAGAATCTGACCAGCCTGTGCTACACAGCTCTTCAAACACATTGAGGTAAGCTGTTATCAAGAGCAAGCAGGTATGGGTATGGATTGGTGTAGTCAGATTCCTATACTGTGTCAAGAATCTACTTAAAAATGACATCAAGAGAACCTATCCTCTTGATCATGATTGTACATATTGACCTTCTTATGATGGTGGGAATAGAAAACATGCAATTTCTCCTAAATGTTACTTCATATGTCATGACCATAGTCCCAGGTTCAATCATGATCTCAGCATTGGATGAATTGATCAGGAAATTAATTCTTGAAATTTTCATGGAAGTCCTCTACTCCTACAAAAGGTGACTTCAACGGATTCTTTGTCTTGAGAAGCAAAAAGTTTAGACTCAAAAAGTTTGAATGTCTCATTGATATCTGTAGCAGAGTTTGATATAGGTGAATGAGTTTAAAGAAACTGATCAGTTTGTCATGTCCATAGTTAGTCTATATGTGATCAAGTTGCATATCAATAACTTATCATTCTGTCTTCACAATTAATAATCCAACTAATGAATCTTGTTCTAAAGATCTGTGTTGATCATTATGTTCTTGACTAGGAACTCAGAGGGATCTCATATCTGGGTTCTCAGTCAGGATGAGCCCCGGGACCCGGGGATTCGGGGATCCCTGCCAGGGGCCCCCGGCGGGCCCGGGGGTCGAGCCAGCCTCTTTTGTTAGATTACACTCCGGGGCATAGTCAGTCCAGGGGCTCGTTCTGGCTGGCAAAAAAAATCGATTCCCCCGGGGAAACCCAAGGAGAAAAGTCACTTTTAAGGGCTACGTCTAGCACAAACAAATCAAAAGTGATAGAATTTCATGAAACAGAGATTGAGTTTCCGGGCTAATCAACAACGATAGGGAGGTTTGAAGGAGAATTTTTGTTCGCGCGGTACAAGTGGCCAAATACACAGTACCAATCTTTGAGACAAACAAGAGCCTCTACTGTACGACAGCCGAGGCGGCTTCTTTGAGGGGACAAGACAGCCTTTGCCTTACTGAACACCCTTTCAGAAGGAGCACTGGTGGCTGGGATCGCAAGGTAGCACCAAGCCATACGAGATAAGGTTGGAAAGGCTGGAGCTCGGCCTTTCCAGTGATCAAGGGCCTTAGTATCAAAGTCCTCGGTCATCTCGCCGAGGTAACGATTCAGTTCGCTGGTGAATGAACCTTGAGCAGCACGCTCACCAAAGATCTCCTCATCTAAGCGAGATCTTTTCTTCGCTCGATGTGTATTGTTGGGAGTGTTAGACTCATTCTCCGATCGAAACTTTTGACTTTCTTGTATAAAGGTCTCCTTCAACATCAAGGGTGTGATGTTGTAATCAGCCAGAAATCTGGCTGTAGCTTCTTTCTGTATATCAAAGATTGATATGAGTGAGTGAGGTATTGGATAGTAATAAGAGAGATCAAGTGAGATCAACTGACCTCAAAGTACACCATCTTGATGCGGGGATCAAGAATAGTCGCACAAATTGCTGCTGGTTTTTTGATGATCATTCTAAAGTATTTATCGAGTTTTTTGATCATGTCGGAGGCAGCAGGAATAAGTTTCTCATGAGCGTACATTTGTTTGACCTATCAAATCAAAAAGATGACAAAAATTAATAGTGATAGACACTTGATTGAGCTTATGAAAAGCAACTTACTCGCTTCAAACCCTTCATGACACTGATGTACATTGGAATCATATTGTGCATTGTTGGAAATCTTGACTGGCACATTTCATTTGTGGCTTCCCAAAGAGGCTTGAGGAAGTTACACATCTGCTCGAGCTGGTCCCATTTGATTTCAGAGAGAGCGAACTTCTTGCATTCACGCGCAGTGAGCTTCGTAACAGCAGTCCGGAGCCGTAACACACGCAAAAACATCATGTAAGTAGGGTTCCAACGGGTCTTGACATTGATGATCAACGACACAGCAGTTTTTGTTGATTTTGACTGAATAGAATTGGGCTGAGGTGGTGGATCTTTGACATCTTCAGGGTCATTGATGATCTCTCAAAGTGACAAGTCTTGCATTGCGGAGTTGGCCTCAAAAACGTGTTCACTTTCTTTGTGAAGTGATCGCATAGCTGTAACAATATTTGCAAACGCTTCAGAGCATTGAGGACTAGATCGGACATATACAACTAAACCATGTATGCGACGAGTGATAGAGGAGAGATCAATGTCGGAACCATCAGGGCGTTGTACAAGATTCGATAGATCCATTGCGTTCATTGATAACTCTTGCTCTTCAGGCTCATCAACAACTCCAAAGAGAGACAAACCATCACGTGCAGCAAGATCCAACACGTGAGCTATACATCCAAAGAGTTGATTGTCCGGGTCAAAGTCAAGGTCAGGATGTTCTGCAATTGTCCGAGCCATTGTCGAGTTGGTGGATGCATTGTCGGCAGTGATGCTTGATAAAGAATTCATGATTCCGTATTTTTGCAGGTACTCCACAAGGATGTTGCCAAACTTTGCTCCAGTATGCTCACCTGATTGGAAATAGAAGCATGTCAGGAATTTTTCTGAGGTACTAACCAAAAAACTTACCTTTGATTTGCAGAAGACCAATAGTAAAATCTCTCATTACAAAGTCTTCTGTGATCATATGGATGGTAATGGCCATGAACGCCTTGTTGTTTGGTGAAGTCCAAGCATCGGTGGTGACAGAAACATAATCACTCCGTTTCAATTCAATCTGGGTGATGTATTCCTGTGTTTGTTCGAAAATCTTGTGTGTTTGAGCGGCGATTGCATGTCGCTTCACTTGCATTCCCTCGGTGCTTGGATTGCACAACTTCAAGAGATTGAGGAAAGCTGGACGCACTACAAAAGAAAAGGGGAGGTCTGCATTGGCAATCATATAGGCTACATGAGTCTTCAAACTCTCAACATTGAGTCTCTCCTAGTGGAATATACAAAGAATGAGACAATGTTTGTAAGTATCTACTCTTAAGAGTTGTGAATGTGATGCAGCTCAGAACTTACATTAGCTTCAAGTGTCCCCTTTTTGAATAATATCTCAATGTTTGAGTGTTGTCCCTTCTTGGCTGGATCAACTATACCATGTTGAGTTCTAAGGTGCCCAATCATTGACTTTGTACTCGAAGACTTGTCCCTGGTGAGTTCTTTGTTGCACGCCTCCCCATTCTTCAAGACAACTGTACATCGATTTTTAACTTTGCCCGTTTTGATGTCTGTGACTTTCTCAAAGTGATCCCACACAAAACTTCCAACGGAAGGATTTTCAGTTACAGAGCCAGACTCTTCTGACATATTGATTCTGAAAGTTTAGATTGATGATTAATGATAATGGTAGAGGAAGAATCAAAAGCAAGAATACACACCTGACAATGTGAAGTTTAATGGAAAAGTTGAGGAAGGTGATGGACAAAAAGAAAATAGCGAGAATGAATGAGTGAGAAAAAGAATTATAGGACTACAATAATAAGCTATTTATATAAAAAGTCTTATACGGGCCTACAAAGAAATCTCACAGTTCTCGCCACAAAAATCCAGTCTCCTAGCCTTTTTTTATTATCCATCTCCACCATCATGCCATTTAGTGTGTCATTACTATGCCACTTTATTGGTCTGTAATCAAATGTGAGGTAGTTTGGTTAACATTAAGATAAGAGATATGTGTTTTAGCGTAACGAGAGACAAAGTAGTCTGGTTAAGATTAAAACATAAGTCCTAGTCCAGATTGATTACGAAAGAATTCGAGTCCGATGTGAAGATCAAGAAAGAAAATGTGAAAAATAGATGGAAGACTCCAATCGATTAGAGAAATTAATCGATCGGAGTCTTCACTTGATCAAGATCTCTCTAAAATCAAGAAAGATCAAGTCCGAACGTGTCATGATCCAGCAGTCATTCTATTCAACTTCTTTTCAAACTTAGATCACTTTTCTTCTCACAACTCTTTGATTGATTGAATTGCTTTTACTTCATCGCAATGCGTCCCTCCGCACTCAATCTTAAAAATTGTAGAGTTAAGAAAGTTTTCACTAACGAAGTCAGTGAAAACTTTCTTGGTGAGTGTGTATCTTCAGTCATCCTTCAAACTCCGATTCCTTTCTTCATTTCCATCTCCGTTTTCACTTAAACACTCTCCTTCTTCGACTTCTTCAGAGCTTTGCCTCGAGCAGCGAGCGAAGCTCTTTGGAATTAGAATCCGGTGGTCTTTCCCCAGCCAGACTACATATCGATGTGGACTCCCGGCAATCCCCCGGCAACCCGGGGAACCTCGTCGAGGTTTCGGTCCGGGAGCCGTTCTAGGTGTCCAGCTGAAAAACCTCGCCGGGTTTTCCGGGCTCGGGGTCCGTTCTGATGCTGGAGAAAAGAGCTACCCCGCAGGCACCCCGAGAACCCCGCATTTGGGGGTCGGGGCTCAACCTGAGTTCTCAGCTACGTTTTGGAAATTTTATGTATGTTGCACTAGTTTGTAATTGGATTTAAACCTTAATATCTTTTCGAACCTCAATTTTCTTTGTCGTTGGTCACTTGTTATTAACAGAGGGGAATGTTAAACCAACAGGGCTTCATTATGTACCGACGGGTTGGTTTCTATTCTTTATATATTCATTAGATTGACGTCATAGAAGATTACCACTCTTCTTTACCGTTTCATTTATATCTTCTCTTTACCTATCCACTCACAAATTTCTTTTAACTATATATTCATTTTTTCTGATTATAAAAACGTCTTTAGTAAATGAGCGACGTTGACTATGATTACACCGCTGCTGCCGAAAAGGCTAATAAACTGGTGGAAATCAAAAATGTGTATCTTAGGGCAAACGGGTCCCTTAATGAATCGATGCGTTCTGTTAGAAGATCATTCTTGAAGATCATTCCTTATACCGCACCTAACTGGTATCAACAGTGGTCGATCTTTGCTTCAGACCTCATCAATCAGGATCGCATTGCTCAACGGCCGGTTTTCAAGAATCAGGGTCCAGTTCCTGAAAAACCGGTCTCTAACGACAAAGAAGACGTTTATGTCTTTGACACAAACGCCGATCCCGTTTATCCAAAAGATGCGGATCGACCGGTCAGTGTTCATGACAGTATTCGATCTAGTGCAAAAAGGAAAGACAAAGAAGATAGTCTTAGGAGAAGAAGATCTGATTCTTCTATTGATTCAGTATGTAAAAAGAAATCTAAATCCAAGAAAAAGAGGAAACAAAAAGAGTCTTCAGATGAAGACTCTTCCGATTCTTCTGCCAAAGCTTCGAAATTCGAAAAGAAGTTGGCATTTGTTGCAAAACGGAAAGATGGGGCTCACATATTTAATGAGTCCCCTGGCGCGAAGCTTTTTAATAGTGATGTCAAGACTTATAATAAGAACATTTCAAAATCTGCGAAACTATTCAATGCTTCATACAACCCCACAGATTTCCCTGGTGTTCTATCAAAGGATTTATTATCCGGTAATTTTATTGACTTACAAAGAATCAAAGGTGAACTACTTAATAGTAGGAAAGATGACGCAGCTGCGTTTACCGTGGAAGGAAAAGAGAAGAAATTGGAAGTCTCAACAAAATCTTATTCTCAGAACATTGATAGTCATGCAGAATGGTCTTATTATTTTAGAATCTTTAAGAATGCTATCAAGGAAGGCTTTCCCAACTGTGAGGAGTATATTAAGGCTTATTCAAAATATATTAAATCTCAGTTATGGTCGCATGGCATTGAGGCTAGCTGGGAAAAGATTGCGGCTTATGATGCAGCATTTAGGGAGCAAGTTGCGGATCGGAAAGACATTAGTTTTGCTGATTGGAATCATCCTGATTTACAGTCACTTAACAGTAGATTCATTTCAACTGATTTTTATCAACCTGTTTCATATTTTCCTCCTTCAAACCCAATCCGGAAAATTAACAGCATGCCTTTACGACAAAGACCAGTATTTCAGCAAAATCAAATGCAAGGCCCTTCAAGATCTAGGGAGATTCCTAGAGACCCAACTATGTTATATCGGTCAGATTATAAACATAAAGGGGTTCATGCCATCGAAAACGCGAAAGGCTTACGCATTGAGGAACAGTTCTGCTATATCTGGAACTTGGGCCACGAATGCCTTGGGGGACAAAATTGCAAGAGGATCCATAAATGTGTCGGTCTCCCCTTTTTCGAATTTTTTCAAGTTATCACTTTGTCTTGATTAGATAAGTGGCTTGTGTCTCGGCCGAAGCTAATACTAAAGTATTTCCAGAATGTACGCGAATGTCGTCCGTTGCACAGAGGATGCGACCACCCCTGAAGAATATGCATTGGCGAAATTCATGAGGGGGTACCAATGGGATGGTTCTTCAGTATCTGGGTTTTCAGCAGCTATCAAATCTAGTCAATTTGCACGCCCTTTCCCGGATGCACCATCTTTAGACGACGATCCAGATGCAGCTTTCATTCTAAAGCAATATCCGTTTTTATTTAAAATTGTGACTCCGTTCAAGGTAGACAAAATGGAAGTATTGCTCAAGAACCATCCTAATCGGCCTTTCGTAGATTCGGTAATAAAAGGTTTGAGGATTGGTTTCTGGCCGTCCTCTTGCGTTCCTTCATCAGAAATTGTTAATGTAGGAAATCATGTCACCTGTTTCGAGAATCAAGATCTACTCATTGAGCAATGTCAAGAGGAGATCGATAAAGGAAGATGCTCGGAAGAATTTTCAATTTTATTACCAGGAATGAAAGTAATACCACTCCTTATGACTTCAAAGAAGGATTCGAAGAAAATGAGGGTTTGTTCAAACATGAGTTTTGGCAACCCATCTCCAAACGATTTAATTAACAAGCAGGACATTCCGGTCTCGTATGATTCTCTGAAGTCATTTGCTCCTTACTTAGTGGACATGAAACAAAGACATAAGAAAGTTTTGTTATATACATCTGATGTATTTGGTGCTTTCAGAACTATTCCTTTACATTTTCAGTATCAAGTTCGTCAGTTTTTGAAGATTAAAGAAAAGTTCCGCGTCGACCATAACATGACGTTTGGTTCTTTGGCCAGCCCTCACATTTGGTGCGGGGTTTTTTCGCTGGTTCTTTGGATAGCTGAAGAAGTCTTCAAGATAAAATTTATGAACAATATGATGGACGACGTCTGGTCTGTGGTTCCAGCTGATGACTTTGTAACCTTCAAAGAGCATAGGATTCCAACAATGCAGGCCAAACTTTTAATGGTGTTCGACATTTTGGGTGTGCCTTGGGGATGGAAGAAACAGTTATTTGGGGAATCTTTGGAAATTATAGGTCATGTAGTCGACTCTGATAAAATGACTATTCATCTTGCACATGATAAAAAATTACTGATGATTAATGCCATTAAGGACTTTGTTTCTCGTCCGAAACATCCTCTAAGGAACTGGCAATTGTTGGAAGGCTGGATTAATTGGGGTTGTAACTCAATGCCATATGGAAGATTTGCTCTGCAGAGTCTCTATGAGAAGACTGGTGGGAAATCAGAATGATATTTACCGGTGTACCTGAATAAAGAGAATCAGGGCGATCTCAGATGGCTTATAAATTATTTCTATAACTCAGATGGTATTCATGTCCTGGAATCAATCAGGTGGTCTCAAAATGAAGCTGACGCTGTGTACTTTTCTGATGCTTGTCCAAGTGGGATTGGCATATGGGAACCGGCTATAAAGATCGGCTATTACTTCAAGCTTCCACTTCCGTCGCGCAATATATTTTGGGCTGAACTTTTGGGGATTGTTTGTGCGATTGATTTGGCGATCGATAAAGGTTGTAAACAAATTTTTGTTTATACTGATTCTAATATTTCATTCCACCTTTTTAATTGTCACAATCCCAATATTATAACTCGGCCTCTTTTTTGTCACTGCGTTTCGCGTTTGGTCGAAGCGAAAGCGCAGATCAAGGTCGCGTACATTCCAAGAGAACTGAACCGTTGTGCTGACGCTCTATCGAAACTACAATTTTCTACAGCGTTTCGCAATTTCCGGGCGTTAGCGGTTAATCCTTTGGAGGTTCCTTTGTCGTTATCGGAAGGTGGTAAAGATAGTAATCTTACTGCCGCAAAACATTGAATATGTTAACTGAGAAGAAGAATAAGAAGGCTTCAAAGTCAAAAATCAAGTCTCTATCCTCAAATTTAACTTTAAATGATTTAAAAATTTTATCTCTTAAGGACCGGTTTGCTTCGATTTCAGCTGTGACTAAAGCAAAATATAAATGCGGTTTCAAGAGCTTCTTTAGGTTTTGCGAATTTTTTCACACTCCTTTTTTCCCGGATGAGAAGACTTTGTGTTGGTACATATCTTATTCAAGTCGGTTGATTTCTCCTCGATCAGTTAGGATTTATTTAATTGGTATCAAATATTACTTCAAAATTAAATTTCCGGATATGGTTTGCAAAACCAATTCAGATATGGTCAAAGAAGTTATGAAGGGTTGTATTAAGGATTTTTCGAAACCTGTCAAAAGGAAGAATCCATTAAGGGTAGATCAGATTGAGTTGGTTGTTTCGAAGTCAGATTCATCTCACGATGATTGTCTTTTCTTAGCTATGTTATCGGTTGGTTTTGCCGGTTTGCACCGTTTAGGGGAATTGACAATTCAGGATTCTGAGAAACTTTTAGATACCAGGAAGATTATTACGAGGTCGTCTCTTAAATTCTCAAAATGTGGGAATTTCTTTCAATATTCTTTACCTTATTCAAAAGGGGATACAGGTTTCTTAGGCGCAAATATTATAATTCAACGTTTTGAGGTTTCAAAAGCTTGCCCGGTAAAATTGTTGAAATCTTATTTACGATCAAGAGATGATCTCTTTGTTTCATTACCTGGTTTATTTCTAACTTCATCTGGATTGACTCCAACCAGGGGTTGGTTTCTTAAAAGATTTCACAAGTTTTTCGACAAATCCTTTTCTGGTCACTCATTGCGTTCAGGCGGTGCTACCACATTGGCTCAGCATGGGTTTACTTTGGATTTCATCAAGAGCGCGGGGCGCTGGTCATCTGAAGCATTCTTAATTTATATTAGGGGTCATGCAGCGCTTCGTCTTCCTGAGTCTCAGAACCATATCATTGGCCATGATTCTCATGTGGGTGCGAATGTGGTATTTGTTTAGTAAGTCATGAATTGTAGTTAAAACTTCAGGTTTTGGTCAAATCATGATTCTTTTATTGAGTTTCTATGAAACTAATGTGACTATATTGGTATTTCTATTCCTCCTACTTCACCACTCTTGACTTTACGCTTTGTTAATAGGCGGGTCGGAGGGGGTGTTAGGTCAGGATTATTTGAAATTACCGTCCCTTGGTATTTTTACCTTGGGAGTTTTAGCCACACCTTCTGTGGTTTTATTTCCCTAAATTTGTGAGTGTACTGTGGGTTAACATTTCCTCTTGAATCTGATAGCCGTAAAGAACTACATAGAACACTTTCCTCAAGTTTTGAAAGTTCTTGAAATACATAAATTCAACAAAGGCCAACTTCTTTCCTTCACAGGGAACCATCAGATGATCTCATTGCCAAAGTCAGGATTAGAATATGAGACCAGCAAAGTTTTCAGGCCTTTTTGCTTCAGTCCTGATGATGAGGGCTCTACAGTTCACAGAGGCTTGATTCTAGCTTATCAGGTCTTATTCATTTGACTTGGAACTTGAACTTTCATAAATTTAACCAAGAAGTGTTTGTACATTGAAAAAAGCTTACTTACACAAACCAACTGAATCAAGTGATACATAATACATCTTTTTCTTAATCACTGAACACCAAGAACCAAAAACTCAAGAAGCTAAAAAAAAGAATCAAGTGAAGTGATCGATGTGATTGAATTCATCATTTCAATCAAATCGCTTTTTCCAATTTCTCAATGGATGATCTCACATCCTCCATCTTCTCACAAATTTCTTTCTCTAATCGATCTGCTTCATTTGCCTGTTTAAGAATATGATCATGAAGTGTTCCATTCCTACGTTTTTGATCTTCGATTATAGTACCATAATGTGATAATAAAGGATTGATCAGTTGGAGTATAAGAGGTGGAATTGATAATTGGGGGTCACGTGTCAACCTAGGATATCAGGAAGAAGATCAAACAAAGGAGATCAATGATTGGGATGATGATGGAGATCTGATGAACCGAAATAAATTAAAAACGAAAATAAACTTTACCGATGAGGGGTAAGTCCAGCTTCTAAATCTTTACGTGCAGAAGTCTCAAGTCGATCAAACAAATCACATAATCCTAAAATCGATCTCTCCTCTCCCAGACTTTCCCATCGATCCTATGATCAAATCCATTCCAAGTCAATTAAACCCAAAGATCAAAAAAAACCTAAGGATTCCAAAAATAAAAAAAATGACTAACGGTAGCATAATGAGTAAAAACAGTTTTAGTTTGTTCTACAAGTGTATTGACCACTTCTGGATTTGCATAAGGAAAAGCTTCAGAGATCGATTGAGATGTGATTGATCGTAAGACATTCAAAATCGCTCGATTAAAGGCTGTTTGAATCGCGATTGAACGTGTTGACATATTTGCCTTTTTAACGTCTTTCTCTCTTGTCTGCGTAGTTTCGCTCATCTTTTAGATTCACAGTTTTCGTGAATGTGTCTTCCTTGTAGCTTTCTTTTAGATGTTTGTTTTGATGTTTGAATTGATATAGAGGCGATGAGTCAAAGACGATGAAGAGTGATTGAAATTTGTTAAATCTTGTCGAAAGAACGCGATTCTGTACAAATAGTCACATCGCGCGTGCCTCGGGTTTCTAGCGACCCGGTCATGAGTTAAGCAGAGCCCGGATCAGATCTGTAAACGATCCGGTTGGTTTGCCGAGATTTGATTCATAAACAGGCAAACTCAAATGCTGAGCTTGAGAAGTAGAGTGTCATGATTGAATCAATCCAATTGATTCTAATCAAATTATGGAACCACACCAAGATAAGAAGCAATATACACCAGGGGGTAAACTCCCTCGGTCTTCGATGGTTCTGGGGACGTCTCCAGCAATCACGTTGCGGGAATGTTTTTCGAATTGAGATTGATATAATGTTCACAACATCTGTGCCTACTACACCACTACAGGGTTTTTGGGGAAATGTACGTGGAACAAGGGCTGTTTACAGACCCGCCCCCCGAACGCACATTTTCTTGTGTTATTTACATATGAAAGGTGCATTGTCAATCATCCAGTCTTCAAGACAGCTGATGATAAATTTCAGCCTTGAGGCGCTTTGGACTATCATCAAAAACATCATCGCAATAACTCCCTATCCATGCCGCAAAAACGTCCACCGGACACCGGTGAAGGCGACCGGAACCCCCCTCCTTCGAAAAACCCGACTTTTCCCAGATCAAACGATGTGGACTCCATGATGTCCGAGTTGAATGCTCTGACATCAAGCAATCCCGAACCGAATGGCACCCTCCTCCAAGTCATTATCAGAATGATGAATGGGTTTGAGGAGACGATCAAGCAGCTTAACATCACAATCAACGAACTACGAGAAGAAATTCGAATTCTAAAATCAAATGCAACCACTCAAACAACAAACACCCGACCTACCACCAACCAACCATCACCTAGACCCAACGCCTGGACTAATCCGTACCCCAAACAACAACCTTTAGCGACTCCTAAACCACCTCCTAAAAACTCGGAAATCAATGAATTTAAGGCCGCTACGCTCATTATCAATAAAACTCCTGGTACGATACCTTTCAAAGGATTAACAAAAATTGAGATTGTCCAAAAGATCAACGAAGCATTATCATCAGTCAACGCCAAAGTCAACGGCACCCCGGTTTTCATCCGTAGCGCCTCGATCCTCAAATCAGGAGATGTACTTATGAACATGGACAACCGATTCATGAAGAAATGGCTCCTGGAACATAAACGTGTCTGGACCAAGTTAGCCCACGACGATTTCATCACATCACAAACTAGGTACCCGGTTCTCTTCAATTACGTCCTGGCCGATCTCGAGGTCGAGAAAGACGACTTTCCTCAAAAACTTAGCGACCAGAACAACATTCCGATTGAATCTATTCATTCTGTCAAATGGCTGAAGAACCCCGTCAACACTAACAAATCACACGGCACAATAGTCCTCAATCTACTCGATAAGGAACTGGCTCACAAGATTAGTAAAGGTGGAATATATGCTGACTGTAACAGGCTCAAGAGCCGACAATATGTACAAGGTCCAACCATGTGTTTCAACTGTTTAGACTTGTACCATACTCACTCTAGCTGCAATAGCATCCTTATTGCACAAAATGTGGTGACCCACATAATGCCAAAGATTGTGCTAACAATGACATTTCTCAAATCTGCGCCAGATGTTTCCATTTTGACTGCCAGAAAACCTCAGAACCCATTGACCGTTTCTCCCCCAAATATTCCCACTCTCCAAAAAGCTTAGGTTGCCCTCTACGAAATACAAAGTTCACAATCACCCCCCCCAAACCAACGAAAATGAGTCTTAACGCTAATCACATTTTTCCTAACAGATCTCCCTGCCCACAGCCCCCAAATTTTGACGAAGATTCCAT
This sequence comes from Melampsora americana, assembly GCA_022264835.1. NCBI lineage: Eukaryota > Fungi > Basidiomycota > Pucciniomycetes > Pucciniales > Melampsoraceae > Melampsora > Melampsora americana. Next base: position 1,049,320 of record JAIFHY010000020.1, read on the forward strand.
GTCATCTCACGATTCAACGACTGACATACCACTTGAACTTAACAATTTTTCTATTTTACACTTCAATTGCCAAAACTCGATTCAAACCACACACAAAGCACTTACTCAAACACACCACACACTCTTAGCACTTCAAGAACCTTGGTTTAATTCACACTCGCTCACCTTTCCTTATCACGAAGCCTGGCATCGAATCACAGCTTACGATTACTCTCCCACAGCTTGGTCCGATAGACCTAGAGTATGCATTTATCTGTCCAAACTCATCCCGACGTTGCTATTATCAGTACTTCCCAGCTCAACCGATATTGTCCTCGCAATAGACATCAAAGATCAAACCTCCAACCATACACGACTGAGACTCATCTCATGGTACAACCCCCCGGGCTCCCAAAGAGGACTTCTAACCCTGCAACACTGGCTAGACCAAAATCACAACAGACACATTCCAACTCTACTCGTCTCAGATACCAACCTACACCATAAAATATGGAATCCACCGGACTACCCAACTACAGATACTCAAGCAAAAAAACTGGTTCAACTCCTTAGCTCATCCGGTCTCAAGCTCATATCACCAAAAGGCGTCCCTACACGCTTTTCCACCAACACAACGTCAACTACTATCGACCTTGTTTGGGCCAGTTGGAACCTAACACAGAAGGTCGTCAGCTGTAAAGTACTGACCAATACCTTAGCCTCAGACCATTTTCCCATTACCACTACCCTCAACCTTAATGTTATACCTCCCAGCGAATCGCATATCTCCCTAAAAATCGCTGACATACAACCTTCTCTACTTCATAGCAAAATCGCAGATAAACTGTACCTACTCCCATCAGACTATGATGACCCCTCTTCCATCGACACAGCCGTTTCCACACTATCAAACATTATCCTCGAAGCCGCACAAGATCAAGGAAGAAAAGTTACAACCAAACTCAACAAACACAAAGTCTGGTGGGACAAGGATAAACTAAATCCCATCCTTAAAAACCGAAATCGAGCCCGACGATGGATGATCATATCCGGACTACCCGAGGCTCGTGAATGCTATAAAGAATGGCAAGCATTCTTTAAAGACCAGGTACTCAAAACAAAAATTAATCACTGGAAACAGTTCTTAGCAACCTGCTCAAACAATAACACCTTCAAGGCTTTTAAATATGTCAAACCTAACACATCCAGTGAAGTCGCTCCGCTCAAAAAACAAGACGGATCAATAGCTATTGATAAAGAAGAACAAGCCTCCCTACTTTACTATGGTACATCAGTTGCCCATATAGAAGCTGATCTATCCAACATCCCACCCGACTTTAACGACTACTCTGTATCTAACCAACACCTCTTCCCTGAACTTGAACCCCACGAGCTTAGAAGTATAATCAAAAGTTTACCAAACCGACGAGCAAACGGTGACGACAGCATATCGAACGAACTAATTAAATTAGCTTTACCTAGTATTGAGGAGGAAATGTGTTGTCTCTTTAATGCGTGCTTCAAGACAGGATACTTCCCAAACGCCTGGCGTAAAGCGATCACCATCATCATACAAAAAAGTGGCAAAGACAACTATTCGGATCCTAACGCCTATAGACCCATAGCTTTACTCAGCTGCCTGGGTAAGATACTAGAGAAGATAATTACTAGCCAAATTACCTTCTGGGCGGAAACTAGAAATATCATAGCCCCTGGCCATATGGGAGGCAGACGACACCATTCCACAGACGACGCCCTGCTGATCCTCACGACCTGGATCAAACAGAAATGGCAAAATAACGAAGTGGTCTCAGCGTTGTCACTGGATGTGAAATCGGCTTACCCATCAGTACATCAAGAACGCCTACTTTTTATGCTACATAAACACAACTGCCCAAGCTATCTCCTAGCGCTAATCAAAGGCTTTCTTTATGAACGATCTACGACCCTTCGCCTTCAGGATTTCTTATCAACAACCTTCAAAGTAGAAAACGGCTTACCTCAAGGTTCCCCACTATCAGTAATACTATATATAATCTACAATTCCCCTCTATTAAATTCATCCACCATCTCTCCAAACTCTCTGTCCTTATCACTAGGATTTATTGATGACGTAATTCACTTAGTGGCATTAAGAACATTTGGAGAAAATTTAATAAGATTACAACAGCACGCCACAAAATCGCTAAATTGGGCCAAATCCCACGGAGCAATCTTCGACAAAAAGAAAGCTCAACTAATCCACTTTACAAACAAAAGAAACCAATCTTTTCCTAGTTTCAATTTCGGTGAAGTTCTTTTACAACCAAAAAACGAGATCAAGTGGCTAGGAGTATGGTTTGATACCAAATTACTCTTCAATTCACACTTACAACATATGAAAAAAGTAGGGAATTTCACTATACATCAACTTCAAAGACTGAATAAATGCTACTCGGGACTGCCCCCCAAAGAAGTAAAAAGACTTATCCTCTCCGTGCTAATGCCCAGAATTCTCTATGGGAGTACAGTATGGTTTACGACGAGGAACTTTAGCAAAGCTAATAAAATTATAACCTCCTTTCAGAACGCAGCCCTAACTATGATCCTAGGCGGTTTCAAAGGAACGTCCATCGATCTACTCCACCACGACTCGTTCATGGCCCCCTTTCATCATACTGTCACAAGAAGACACCATAATTTCATATTCAAAAGACTCACTACACCAACCTCCCACCCAACACATATGTTTATCAAACACGAACTTTCGAATAAACCAACAAAACACAAAAGCCCCATTCAGGATATCTTGAAGTTCGACAAATTACATCAAATGACTAAATTGCAAATCGAAACCATTCACGCTCACCCTTTTCCTCCGTGGTTCAAACCAATTGGAACAATCCACAACCTAGATAAAACCAAAGAAGAAATTATAGAGTTAATACCAAACCAAATCAAAGAAGAAGAAGACAAAAATTCAATCATTATCTTCACAGACGGTTCAGTAAATCAAGAAGGAGGTGGAGCCTCAGCAGTATCAATTACAAACCATAAAACTGTATCACTTCAACCGTCCCATTTCTTTTCCAACCACGAGACCGAATTATTAGGACTTTTGCTAGCATCTCAACTAGCTAAAGATCTCCTCCGCGGAAGAACACAACAAGGTTCAGATTTAGCAATCTTCAGTGATAATCAAGGAGTCCTTAGATTGATCCATGACATCCCAAGGGCAACCTCGGGTCAACATTTGATCATCAAAACACGCACTGAACTGAGATCCCTACCAACAGACACGACAATTAGATGGTACTGGACACCGGGTCACGCCGGCATTGAACTCAATGAAAAGGCAGATGAACTTGCCAAACAGGCGTCTAATATTCATACAAATGAAATTCAATTACCAGCAAGCTTAGATAGTCTAAAAAAACTGACAAAAGACAACTTTAACGCCAAACCTTTTCCCTTTAGACCAGGTTCCAAACCCTTTTCCACTAAACCACAGGATATTGCTAATGCCTTAATGGGCATGGAAAAAGGAAGAACGGCTACTATTATCCAACTGAGGGCTGGCCACAGTCCTCTTAACGCTCACCTCCACAAACAAAAATTGACTGAATCCCCTCTTTGTACCAAATGCAGAGTTAAAGAAACTACTGAACATTTTTTGCTTTATTGCTCTAGATATAAAAAAGAACGTAAACGTTTCCGATCCAGAATTCGCGAAGAGGAGATCAAAGTCAACTGGAACAATGCAAAGAAACTACTAGACTCACCAAAAGTCTTCTTCTTACTTTCTGAATTCATTCTAGAAACTAAACGATTTGCTTTCTTTCACTCATATATACAGGACGCAAACCCAAAGAAGCAGTCTCGGAACAAGAGTGATAAAAGTCAATGATCCGCAATACAAACGCAGTGTAATCTTTCAAAGCTGTTAGCCCGACAGACTAGATTGAGAGAAACTAATGAATCTCGAGACACCTTAGAACACCAGAAAGCGGGTGTAAGTCTACGCGGCTCTGAACACCGGAGACAACAACTATAACACACCTAAATAGGTGAGAGAGAACAAAAACAAGAGGTCTAACAATATAGAATCAGTAGGAAAAGTGATCAACAACAATCATTCGGATTGAGAAGGTATGAGACAAAGGACTCACACGCCAGTTTTCCTCAGTGAACTGATGAGGAAAAGTGGCGTGTATGTGGCGCCGATTCTATTTAAATGTGATACACTGGTGATAAATAAAGTTAGGTTTGACGTTTTGAGTGTGTTAGGTTGTTTGTATTGTACTGGTTTGATTGTCGTGTTTGAATTGATAACTGTATTCTATAACTGTATTCTAACATAGATGCCCCACCTCCTTCCTTAGATTGGGGGACGAGTGGTCAGCAAATAGTGGGTAAAAAAAAAAAAGAAGATACTTCCTCAACATACATTTAAGCGTAACTTACCTGTTAAAACAAGACGTGGAATTAGTTATATAGACTTAATGTCACTGTTAATGCACATGAAAGCAATGTCAAGATTGGTAAACAATCACCGACAGCACATACACGTCTTAGCTTCCCTTTCCTTCCACCTTAGATTGGGGATGAGAATGTGGGGCTAAACTGTCACTGTTGCTTGATTCCCTGCATCTGTAGGATATCTAGAGATTAGTCGCAAATGGTAAACATCCCCAACAGTACATACAATCCCTAGGATCCTTACCTTCCACCTTAGATTGGGGATGAGTAAACGACCTATATTGTCACTGTTTTTCTCTCAAAAAAAAAAGAATCTAAGTAAGATAACTGCCTATTGCGTAACGATCTAAAGACAATTCCCACTCAGATCTCCGACTAGATGACTGTCCTTCAAGTGTACTAGTCCATTGTAATTAATTACTTGCTTAGTTAGTGTAATATGCAATAAAGCAAAAATGCACTTTAAAAAAAAAAAAAAAAAAAAAAGGTGCATTGTCATACTATCGTGAGTATTACCAATGGTCCACAACACACCACGCTCATCCATTGTCACCACAGGAAGCTGAGGTGAATGATACGGAATGAAAGATCACGGCAATGAGCCGCTGATCCCATAGCTCCTATGTGACATGTCAACAAGTGAGAAGTGTGTCACCCACGCCACTGTAGACTTTCACAAGTCCAAAAGAACCCCCCGCATCACGTCAACCTTCAACTTCAGTTTGCCCTTCTGCATTCTTGTTCTTACCAACCTCAATCTCATCAGCCTCCAACAAACCCTACAATCAATCACAGCGTTGGATATCACCTGCCCTTATGGAACCTTGGGTGCTGGTGAGTTAATTGTTCCAAGCACTTTATTGATTTGATGCATTCCGATCAATACATTAAGAATGACTCAAGTGGCTAATGATACTCCCAACACTCTTTGATCGCGTCCTCCCCTTTTGCATTCCTCACTGCCTCAAGTCCTGTCTCATACTTCCAACCTCGATTCAAAGAATCTTTCCGATCGCTTGTTCTGCTTGGTTCGATTCCATTGCAGACACCTCAACTGCCCCTAAACTCACCTTCCTTCCTTGATCTTGCCTGCGTTGATTGCGACTTGGATATGGCCAGTGGTCACATGCTAAGTACGTCTAGATGATCATCAGGAATGTCTTTCTTTGACAAATTGCCTTGGGCAAGCAAGGAATGTGTCACTATTGACATTCCTTGTCCTTGTGAATATATATGATATTTCTTCCAGCATTGGTTCAACTCTTTCTCTGTTTCTTTTCCATTCTGACCTCCAATTCCATCTTCATCACCTGTCTTTGTTTGTTAAACAGTTCTACAAAGACCGATTTGTGAAATGAGCAATTGGGACAATCTTTTTGGAGAGGACGAGATGGTGGGTGAAGAAGACAACGCGCTTGCAGTGAGCTCGGGTAATGATAATGGTAATGGTAACGGGGGGACTAGCTCCGGTAATCAGGGTACGGAAGAGGGTTTTGAGCATGACAAACAAAACCTTTCTGAACAGTAAATAGTTTTAACACCACATATCGAAAGACCTTGTGTTCAATGATTAATCTAAACAGTCATACATCATTTCACAAGATTCTTCCTCTTGCATCTTGCTCATCGTGCCATAGAGCAAGCTAGGAGCAATTCTCATGGATTGCTATTTGTTTTAAGCCGGACCCATTTTGGGCTTACTGTGCTCAGTCTTGCGCGCGAGAGAAACACGTAATACCAAAGCCACACCGATTATGTAGGTGAGCAACGCGGAGCCAGACCGTGCAACCTCACGTGCGGACACTGCAAGATCACAGTGTCTGCAGCACGTGACTGCCCCCCGCGATAATTTCACGCAAAGTTCCCCTGCAAACTTTCTGCGCGTGAAATTCACGTGTGAACCCTTCAGTGGTGTAAGCTTCACATAGTGTAGCGGTCAATGAGTGGTTCTTGAACCTTTTTGTATGCTGAACGGGGTTCGAATCCCTTTTGTCTTTACAATCCGTTTTCCAGAACGTGGCATCCACGTTCTGGAGACATAACTGCAACGTTTTTGCTGGAGACGTGGCAGACACGTTGTGATTTAATTCAAATGTCGCAACGGCTCTGCAGCCGTTGCGACAACTGTTTTTTCACGTTTGACTTACCCCCTGGTCTAGGTTAAATTCAAGTAACCTCTGGGTATCTGTGAACTATGTTTGTATTGTACCAACAAGGTGTCAGTCAGTATGTCATGATTTGCACAATATGAAGCAAGCTGGGAATCAACTTAGCTGAGTATATGGTGGTTAAGTTGTCGAGATGGGTGAAGAGTTCAGAAAAGAAGCATTGAAGATTTTCTTGCATCAATGTAAATCTTACCTTGTGGCAAAGTTTTCAATTTCCAATCTGGTGGATCAAACCTTGGTCCAAGAACAAATTTACAAAGGTTTTATTTTCATAAGATATCTGAAGTCTTATGTCTCTCCATTATAAGATGGCCACCTAATATTCTCTATCATTTATCACATCTTTCTCTACAGTCACAAAATAAGTTATAATTTTCTCAATTCTTCCTTTGGGAGAAGATCATCAGAATGCCTTGTAAGATTTTCACCAGGTTTCTTGTCCTTTGATAATTAATTATTTATTCAGAACTTGGTGAGAATCAATGAGATGAATCAGATCAGATTGAAAGATTAATACTGGATTAAGTTTTCTTTCACAGGTCAAGATTTTAAAGACTGTCAGATATGAGAGACAGGAAATGTGAACAAGTATCAGTATAGGTTGGACAGAGTGGTGTTTGAAGAGTGGTGTCTACATATAGCCAATCCAGAAAAGCTTGACTAATCTTTCCAAATTTGCTGTATGTATTGAGAATTTCTTTGTCATTCTTCTTTCTTGATTACAATTCCTGAATTGGTAAAACTGATTTTGATGATCTTGGTCATGAATAGCTTTATGTATGATTGATTGGAAATGAATGGTCTCAGGATCCCAAGCCAAGCAAAACATATCATCTGCTTTGTGTCCATCAATCAATTACTCTTGAGTCATCCCTGTGATCCAAAGTAACAGTTTGGTTACCCAGCAAGATCCGCGCAGGAAGCAACTCCGCTAAAGTGTTGAGAGCTAGTGGGGGTGGGTAAGGTGACCATCTGAGCTCTTGATGTGAGGTCTGGTGACTCAAGTTTTAACACTGTGATCATCTCTATCCTGATCCGAAGGCCAAAACAACAACATTTAATGACTTTCAGAAAAACCAAAGTGCCCCATCTACCCGTTGTTTTGATGATCCCCATACTTGAAGAAAAGTTGTGTATTGCTGCGTGTTTGACTACTATATAGTGCCTCATGGAGATTCTCAAGGTCTTGTTTGTTTTTATTGAAACAAAGCCTTGAACAAATCTGCATAGCAATGACATAGTTTGTACTCTTTTTTACCTCTTATTTCCTTGGACTTGCTACGGACACAACAATTGAGAACTCGCTTGAGATATGTATGTATGTAGGGAGATCCTATCGGGTTCACTCTGTTCTTTGCTTTCTTCATGTTGTCATCATACTTAAGTACATACACACTTACATCATTCATTCGATACGGTTTGATTCAAAAGCGCTAGAAAATCAAAATCACGTACGAGAAGATGCACCGAAGCTTGCCTTGGATCCAAAGGTGTCAGCTCAGGTGAGATCTGAGACTGATGTGCACGAGTGAAGTTATATAAAGTAGTACAGTTTCTCTTTAGTGCTCAACTTCTTTTTATTCAAATTAAAATTGTGCTCTTTGAGTGAATTCGTTCTGGATTCTCTAAACGTCTCCCCTTTTTTTTAGTATTTAGTTTTTTTTCATTTTCTGAGTCATCTTCATCATTTCACTTCCCTTCCATCTCCATCACAATTTTTAAACTTCCCTTTCTTCTTAAATCCAAACTTTCTCATGCAAACCTCTTAGAACCTTCACCCCCTTTTGATATGATTTGTATCCTGATAAATTCAAACATTCATCATTTAAACTGTACAACCTTAATCCACGATCACCTTCCTCAAAAAGCTGCATACAACCCCATCCACTTGTTTCCTTCATCTGACCTTTTGGTTCTGGATCTTGTATTCTTGTAGCATCTCTAACGAACCTATATGACTTTGGAACGTCTCATTCTCCCTCTTGAGCTTAATTAGCTATAGATCACTTCACATATGTTACTCTGAGTTTTGTGCTCGAACCTGACGAAGCTTTCCCCTAAAAAAATAAACCACCACCCCCGCATCCCCGGAACATTCGATCACTCTAATACTCATCACTAAAACGAAAACGAAAATTGTATAACGAAAAGAGATGACCAATTTAAATCAATCAACTTCGATTCAAACTCATTCTCAAAATTATCATCATCATCATCATGATCAAATCATAGCTTATGAAGAATTTTTAAATTCTGATTTAAACCAAATCAGAAATGAAAAAAATAAAATTCGAAAACCGTTTGAATTATTATTTGAACTTCCTTCTAATTCAACTACCAAATCGATTTTTTCATCTTTTGATTCTTCTAATACAATCATCAAACCTCTTGAACGAAAACGTAAACTTGATCAACCATTACAACCTAATAGAGTTTTATTAGCACCTTCGGTTCTTTTGATACCTTCTATGAAGTCACCTGTTAGGTTTGGAAAAGATGGTCAGTATCTTCAAAGGAAATGATTTTTTTTCCCCATACACTCTAAATTGATTAGTACCGATAGAATGGAAGTTGATATTTTTTTTGGGGGTGTACCGATTCAGAAATAACTCTTCAAGCAGCACCATCTAGTCAATCATGGATCATTTATTCAGATGATTCATCAGATGATTCGATAAGGATCGATGAAAGAGAATTCAAAGATTCAAGTGATGAAAGTATGATTTCAGAAGAAGAAAGGACAGATGAAGAAGAAGAGAAAGAAGTGGAAGAAGAAGAAGAAGAAGAGGAGGAGGAGGAAGAAAAGAATGATGAGAATGAACCGATCTTATATGATCTTGATTCTCTAAGTTCAACACTTGAAAGATAAGAATCGATGAAGGTGAGACCACTTAATGGTCCAGTTTTCTTTCATCTATTCTGAAAAGATCAAATCATTCAAAACTTTTCACTTCACTTTTTCAACGGACAATTTCTCTTGAATATCTTTTTGATTAGACTCGAATTTTCCATCTCTCTCTTTCTCTCTCTCTTATGACCACGGATAATACATGTACCGCGTGGAAGGAGACAATCTTTCTTCATATCTTTTTCTCTAATCTCTTTTTTTTTGATGTCGCTGTACAATGATCTATTGATGTATTCCATATGTCTTTTTTTTTCTTCAACACCTCGATTTTTCTTTTGTGATGATCATATGTTCACGATGATGATGATGATGAAGCGATAACGATATTAATGTGATGATGATGACTTGGATCCTACTCTATATAACTATACACGTCTTCTTAGAGTTTTTTGTTCCTTTTTGTTTGAACGATCGTCCTAAAATCTGTTAAATTGATACGAATTGTCCGATGAATCATTTTCCACCAATTGCGCTTCTCATCTTGGCATGCAATTCTTCTAAGTATTAACTTTGAAAGATTTCACAGACGATACAAGTTCCCTTACAACCTAGGAAAACAAACTTTTTGCCTTTCTTTTGAGGAATTGCTAGTGTAGGGTTGAATGTAAATTGTCACTAACTACCTGTTGAGGTATGTTGCAAAGAATTGTCTATATGGAAACGTCTTGATCTCCATTGAAATCTATCAGATGGAAAAGACTAAAACTAGTCTTCAACGCCTTCATAATTTTGGGCGGATTGAATGGATCACCACCTATCGTTCTTGATACATGAGACATTCAACACACCGTGAAATCAAGATGACCTCTCTACACACTGTCCACTTGCTGGGACGTGTAAACATATGAGTTAAAGCTGGAAAGTTGCAAGGGAGATGTGAAGACTCTTTCTGAGAGGATAAGAACCATCAAGACCTGCAGAATCAAATCGATGGTTCAACATGTTATACTGCAACCATCCGTTGAGGAAGCATGAATGTGATTAGTTTGAGGACAAATCAAGTATACTTCTATCGTAATAAGCGAAGAGTTGAAGTTTGGATCCACTAACATGGCTAACAAACCATTTATCGACTGTTTTGAATATCTCGTTCCACCAAACGAGTGCGTCTTTGAGATAGTTCTTCAAAGTTGTTTGTGCATATCAGGTTCAAAAATATTTAAAAGATCAACTCATGTCAGTTTTTATATATTCTCTTTTCCAGGTTGAACTTAACAACAGTATCACAAGGAATATAGAAGACTTGAAGAAATCCTAAAGTTTGCTTGATGATCAATATAAATTGAAGTTTTACTTGTAAAATGATCAGAGCGAAGTCACCGAGCTTCAGCTTACTCCTGGATAAAAATGTCAAAAATAAATCAAAAGCCTGTCTCACATTATTGTCATAAGCGATTTGACTAAGAAAGACGTCGTGAAAAGGATTGAAGAATATGGCCAACAACAGCAGTTTTATCACATCAGTATAGATCTCTTTGAAATCAGATAAATTATATGATTGAGGAAGGTATGATAACTTGAACACATTTCCTGTTGATCGGCCAGTATCCACAAACTCGTTGTTTGACAGCTTAAAAGCCATGCATTTCGATGGTAAGAATTGTATAAGAGGGCATCCATTATACGAGAAGAAAAGCTCTAAGCATAACGAGAGGCGTAAGCAAGTTTGATTCGCTCGCAAATTTTGATTTGATTGCTTCCAATGTCCAAAGGTGCTGAAAGAATTAAGTTTGTCAGTATGCAGTACGATCACAAAGGAAAGACTGGTACTGCTGATCGCGGATGATGAAGAATTGAAATGCGCTTTGAGCATTATCATGATATGTAAAAATGATAATGCTTGTAAATGGACATGTATGCTGAGGAGCGATCAGCTTCAGAGCTGAGTCTGTAGGATATAAAACACTCAACGTTTGTTGAACACCATCCTTCTCCCTTCTAACTCTCTACCACTACATCCTTCACTTCACCATCACCTAAACCTTCTTGACATTTCTTTACATCCTTGATACTTATCTTCAACTTCTTGATCATCATGAGTAATTTCAAAGCCTTAATTCCGCGTCTTCGAAAGACCTCTTTAGTTTACTTACCTATCAACTTCATCTGTGTCATTGGTTTGATCTTCGTTCATACCAAAATCTTTTCACCCAACGTTCCCGAAAGCTTTCTTTTAAAATTAATCGCTCAAAACTTGAAACTCATCTTTCCTTGGGCTTTCATCCATTCTCATGCTCTTTATTCAATTCTCGACACAGACCTTCTCAAAGAACCTTCTGATTCTGATAAAGATATCGAACTTGGCTCCTTACCTTCAAAACCCACTCCTTCTGTAACCCCCACTCCTGTTGAGGAAACTCCATCTACAAACCCTCCTCCTGTATCCGTTCCCAATGACCTAGGTATGTCATCATATCTGATAGTCTTTTTTCTTCCTCTCCTTTCATCGATCCTGATCATCTTCCTTTGTTTTCTTCATTCGTTCCAGGTGAAGGTCCCTCAAGCCGCCCCTACGGTGTTGAGGAGTCTTCCCTCTCCGAATTTGTTGACATCGACCTTGGTATGTTTCTTTCACTCCTTCTTTTTCTAGCAATCAATAATAGGTTTTGAATTCTTTTCACAGGTGAAGGTCCTTCGAGTCGCCCTTACGGAACTCTTCCCTCGGAATTCGTTGTCATCGATCTCGGTATGTTTTCTCTTTTGATATCTTCATTCTTCCTTTTTCCAAAACCCATCTTAAGAATAACTTCTTCATCCTTTTTTTGATTATCTTCAGGTGAAGGTCCCTCCAGTCGTCCTTACGGTGGGGCCGAGGTCTAAAGAAATTTATTAAATTCATTCTGGTTCGTTTGTTGATTTATCTGAGTAACATTCAGAGGTGAATCTGATAGTTCCTTTGCTATCTCAATCTTTTAGATCAAGAACCCTTTACGATTTCTTTTCTCTCAATTTTACATCATATTTTCAAAAAATTGTTGAATATACTTTTATTTTCACGTCAGATCGTTTCCACCATTGGTTAATGTAATCGTTTTGTGATGACAAACTTGGAGGAAATTTAATTTTATTATTGTTTGAATTAGATTGTTTTTGTTATTCTTCGAGTCGTCCGATTTCATGTGCCCACATATGAGAGCAGACAAATGAAGGTACAACACATCCTTTGAGCCACTGCTTATTTGAAGTCCGCTTGTATATGAGGCTTGATACACTTACAAAATTATAGTGATATCAAAATTGCTGCAGCTTCTTTTTGGGTGAGCTACCTTATGTCATGGAAAATGATATCATGATTTGAAAATATCCACCTGAAGTTTATTGACTAATCATCAATAAGATCATTACTCAAAGATTCCAAACTATCTTGAGCTTGAGAGAATCAAAGGGCTTCTTTTTTCCTCAGTAAAACATCTCAGAGGATCATTCAAGGCCAAATGTATTGCTTGGAAAACCTTATTTTGTTTCTTTGAGTATTTAGACAAGCTACAAAGAGTATGTTGGGTCAATATAGATCATGATCATAAAGGAAAGACTGGTACTACTAATTTTGAATATTAAATCATAACAAGGCATCATTTGTCCTATGAGTTAAAATTTATATCTAGAATGTGTTCATGAAGAGACATGATGAACTCCTTATCCCAACTCTTCTTATTACAGTTTCTCAACCAAACTCTCAGTGTAGATATTGAGCCAAACATCCCACCATTTGTTTTTTTCTCAAGTGCTAGACTAACAATGTGTTGCTCTGTGACAGACTAACTGATCTCAGCTTTAAGTGAGACAACCTCAGGAGTGAAGACAAATGATCTTGATTTCAATGATGAACTTGGTTGAGCAGATGTACATCTAATCCGAGATCCCATCTTTGGGTGAGAAAGAGATTCGTCAAATCCCTTGTCATATAACTTACAAATCCATTTGATATAATGAAGTTCTTACAGACTCAAACTTCATGATAGATTGATTTGAATGATTTTGAAAAATCCTTTGAGCCTCTCATTCCTGAGCTTCACAACATCTGAGAAAGCACAAGTACAAAGATCATGAAATCTTTGAGTCACTATCCATTCGTAGTGCTCAAGTCTTTTAAAATCAAACCCATCTGCTCTTCATCCCTCATTCTTTCATTGAAGTGTCACAATCAATCATGATACTGGGCTGATCTATGAATACAGGTTCTTTCTCCTGAAGTGTTGGACCAACTACACTTTACTTGCTATGCTTGGCTAGGCGCTCTTAGATTTGAGTGTATGGAGAGGTTAAGTTTTTTGAAAACAAGTTTGATTATATAGAATCAAATCTAATGTACAAAGTACCATTTCTAGGTTGGAAAGATTCTTCAAATCCTTTCTCGTGCATTCCTAGCAAATCTTTCATCTTGTTAACCTCAAAATTTAAGTGTCGGCCTGGACAAATTGAGCCATTGAGATAGCGATGTCTTGTCTTGAGTTGTAAAACCATGACCTGGAAATGACTCAGCACAGATCAGCTGTAAATTGTGAGTTGGGGTAAACCTCCCAGACTCTCATGTTATGGTCAACGATCCTTGAGACGCTCGACAGGTGAAAGACATCGTCCGTTTTAAGAATGGTTGAGGAGATATATATCCATACTGATTTGTGATCTGGTAGATTCAAATGATGAGAAAGGGTTTTGATTTGATCGATCGACTCGATCACCAAAGCAAGTGTTTGGATTCAGTGCTTTGTCTCGACTCAGCCTGAGCCCCGACCCAGGTCCCCGACCGGGGACTCGACGGAGCCCCCGATCGGTCGGGTGTTCGGGCAGGCGCTTTGAGATCCCCGTTATTCGGGAATCTCCGAGGGTCGGGGTCCGGGCAAGCCATCACTCGACGGATGACCTGCATTGTAGGTTCAGCCTGAGCGTTGAGCCGGATCCCCGATCGGGGACCCGTCGGAGTCCCCGATAGGTCCGGTTCCCGGGTAGGAGCCTTGAGGTCCCCGCTGCTCGGGGAACTCCGATGGTCGGGGTCCGGGCGAGCCACTACTCGGCGGATAGTGATCGGGGCTCAGGCTGAGTCTCGACTGCCACAAGTGTGATATGGATGTAGGATATGGGTTTAGACAAGTATTCTCAACCCATCAAAACTTACGCACAATTTGAACAGTGAATTGAGATGCTGAGCTTGATGAATTCCTTGGTTTTGTTTTTACTTATCGCTCAGTTGGGTTTTGCCTTTTTGTTGAAACAAATGGATCAGTTTGGAACCATTGAAGTTGCATAACTCTGAAGAGTGAAGTGGTAGTAATCTGATTATTCAGAAATGGAATCGGTGGAAAAGCAAATGACATCGACCATCACAAACTAGACGGGTTCAGATTGATAAAGCCCCCCAAGGAAGTTGTTAACTCTCAAATCCTACCATTTTGTAGCTATGGCCTTTCAAGAAGTAGCCCTGACACTGACATTATAGCCTGCTCATTTAAAGCGATTTCACATCTTTTTCTTTGTCTAAACTTCAATTTTCATTCATCAGTTCAACTAAACAAATTGAAATCATTCTACTTCTTTTGCACTGGTCTGCTCTACAT
Organism: Melampsora americana; assembly: GCA_022264835.1. Taxonomy (NCBI): domain Eukaryota; kingdom Fungi; phylum Basidiomycota; class Pucciniomycetes; order Pucciniales; family Melampsoraceae; genus Melampsora; species Melampsora americana. Next base: position 1,064,388 of record JAIFHY010000020.1, read on the forward strand.
ATAACCCTTTTCTTTTAAATTCTTCTTGTGAAAAAAAGTATGATATCCGTGATCACAACCAAACTTCAATCATACAAAAACCTATTCGACCTTTTTTTAAATTTCCTTTTACTTTAAGAACTTTTCAAAAAAAGAAAACATCAATCCTTGATATCCTAAATCATCAGTTTTCTGTTCAATCATCCTTTTACTCTTCCTGCTCCTTCTTGCTATCTTTTACCTTCTTATTCACAGTTAAATCTTCATCCCATAACCTCATACTAATCACTTTCCTCTCCTTCTTATCAACCATAAGATTCACACTAGCCTTACTAATCCACATGGCAACAACCAAATCCTTCGGGACTTGTTCCTCATCTTTTCCAATCACTTCCATCACACAACTACCAGCTCCAATCTTTTGGACGGCTTTCTTGAATGTCTTATCTTCTAAATCTTCAAAAAGTGGATATTGATCCGGATTTGAAATTAATTGTTTTAAATTTTTCAAACTCGATTTGATCACTCGTTTCGATCCCATAAACGGTTTACAAAACCCCACCCCATCACTTACGATTCTCCATCTACATTCATAGGATGGTTCATCTGTACTAACTGAATTCGAATTATCTTTTCCAAAGAGCTTCACTCCACAATTCATTAATCTAAGTCGATCATGTGGATTTGATTCAATCACTTTTCTAACGATAGGAGATGTCATATAAATCGTTCGACTTGGTTCTCCACTTGCGTTACGGACAAGTAAGTTATCGACTGGAAAGTTCGGTTTGATCGCAAAGAATTTACTGGTTGGGTACATTCAAAAGTTAGTTTCCAGTGTTTAAATATCGACATCCAAGGTGAGTATCGAAGAGCAAGACTTACATGCAATGCTTCACCTCTGCATTATCAGCTTTGATATAAGTGTAAGGATCTTCTTTAAAATGACGTTGATTGCTCTTCTTAACATCCGCGACATCTCCATTCTCTTTGTCCTCAGTGGTCACTGCTGGCTCCTGATCCTTCTCAATTTTAGATTCCTCGACCTGGGGCTTTGGGTGATCATCGGTCTTTGAATCCTTCGAAGTTTTCGCTTTTTTGCTTTTCTTGCCAGCAAGCTCTTCTGCACTGCGTTTAGAAGCCGGGGTTTCACTTGCGAGAGAAATAACGACCATTGTGCAAGGAAATAGTTAGACACTGATGACCCTGGTTGACTTGATATCCACTCTTCGATAGATGAGCAGAGTGTAGATTAACGACTTACGTGGCTTCTCCGGACACACCTTCTTCCTTCGTATCCGCTCCCTTTGCCTTCACCAACACAGCCACAAAGAACCCACCAGTGTTTTGTAAATGAGGATAAATTCTCAAACATCGTTGAAGTCCTTTAACCTTTTCTTTACCATCTGGCCAAAGTGTACTAGAATATCTAGATTGATTTGGATCATCTGCTAATTCATCCAGACTTTTCACTTCGGTATTTTGTCCCAAGTTACGATTCATGACTTTCCATGTGGTCATTCCTGGACGTCGTTTAAGTTCGGGTAATCGATCTGATACATCTACTAATGACATTTCTGGGTGTTGGTTCAAGACAGCAGAAAGTACGGCTTCATTTTCTAATGGGTTTAATGAGCATGTTGAGTAAACCATTCGACCGCCTGGCTTCAAGAGAGCAATGCACCGGGATAAAATTCGCATCTGTAGACTGTAGAGGTAGATAACCAAAGCAAGTCAGTGATCAATTGAACAACAATATTCTTAAGTAGCTTGTGATGACTGGATAGATGGCACTAGCATATGATGATATTAATGATTTATGGAAGAAATGTACCCATGTAATCCGATTCCGTTCGCCGGTGTCCAATCTCTCCAGATACCACCATTCTTACGTAGTGTACCATCTCCACTGCACGGTACGTCACATAAGATTCTATCAAATAACAATGGTTTACCATCAATCTTCAGGGATGGGTACATCGAAGCATCATGATTTGTAATCATTGTTGAAGGAGACGGTAATCGGCGAAGAGATTGATGAACAAGTAGATGAGATCGTTTGTAGTCGCTGTCATTTGCAATCAATAGACCAGGTGGGATTAAAGATTTAGAACTGTGTAAGTTTTCCACGAGTTGAGCAGTCTTGGAACCAGGAGCGGCACAGGCATCGAAGACCTAGGATTTGAACGGGTTTGAGTGTCATGTTAGCTTAAACCATCACTCTGGTAAAATGGATAGTTTTGAAAAGAAGAAGAAACCCACGAAATGCTGAGGTTGAACATCCAAAAGAAGCGTAGGGACCATTGAAACCGCTTCTTGACGTGATATGTTCCCAGCTTCTGTCTCATAGACCAAAAAGTTTTGAAACCTTGATGTGATTGTAAGGTGGATGCGTACAAGATGATATTGATGAAGGATAGAAAACCCGATATCGATTGAGTTTTACAAGCAGAACATAGGCCATTGAGTGATCATCATTCTGAAATGTGTCTGTTTAAATTATGATAATTGAAAAATGACTGACTTTTTAAACTCGGGAGACTTTCGAATGACATGCTTAGAAGCACGTAATTCCCATGCTAATCCATCAGGATACCTATTGAGAAATTTGTTTAAATGAAGCAATCAGTCATTGAAAGATAAACGTTCGGTATGATTCACTCGCTTACCATGGTATTTGTGCAGGGGGAGGGATCGATTGACCAGAAATCTCGACGTTAGATAAGAAAGGAACATAAACTTCTTTAAGAATTCGACTCAATTCTACTGCGTTCCTATCGAACCCAAAATCAAATATGTTTTTTTTCATCATCAATGATCAATTTGGATCCTAATGGACTTTTGATTGAAAGACGAGCCTGTTAAACTCACTTTTTAGTTCCAGTGATACGAAAAGTGGTAGGTAAATCGGTACGTAACACAGCAAACAATTCATCCCATTCTTTATCATTTGCTACAATCCCTTGAGATTTATAGTAATTTACAAATGCTTCATTCGTTGCTGGAAGTGCATCCCATCTTTGAGTAGATGGTTTAACACTTATCGTACCGTTTGATGAAGTGTTGTTTCGTGTTTGTTTCTTTCCTTTTCCCTAAAGTTCATAAAGTTCAAAAGAAACAAAGGAATGGTCAAGTTAAAGTTTCTCAAGTGAGGTTAAGTGTTTGAATTGGATTTGTCAATTTACCATCTTGAATGCTGAGTTGATGCTTTCTAGAACTTCAAATTGTGGATGAATTCAAAATGTTTTCAAAATTTCCACTCAGGAACAGGATCGGATGAAGTTTGCGGAAAATTTTGAAAAAGGGTTAGGTTTCAAAAAAAATTGACATCACGTGAAACACATCCCAGGTGTGCACGTGACAGCTTGGGCGTGTCAAAAGTTAAAGAAAGACCCAAGACGCGACTCAAGTCTAGATAGCAGAAGAGAAATTCATTGAAGAGTTGGACTTCTAACACTAAAAGTATCACATCAACTGGCAAATCATTGAAAAACAAATAGGCTCATTACACCTTGACGATTAGCCTTCATCGAATTTCACTCGAATCTGATCTTGAATCATACTCCATAGGAACCCGCACAAGATTGCCTTCCACAACAAATAAGGCGCAATAAAGATCAAAGGTTCACAAGTTGAGGTATAGCTCTCGAGATTGAAAAGACCTATGAGGAAGAATCCGATGGATTTGTGTTATTTCATTGTTACTCAGAGACTTACAAGAGGTTAGAGCATCACCACCAGGCCGTGTAGACACTTGGAATCAGGCAACTCAAGGGATTCAAAAGACAATCTAATTCAAACTATAATAAAATTAAATTTCCTCCAAGTTTGTGATCACAAAACTACTACAACAACAGATGGTGGAAAGATCTGACGTGAAAATAAAAGTATATTCTACATTTTTGGAAATATAATTTGAAATTGAGAGAAAAGAAATCGTAAACGGTTCGTGATCTAAAAGATTGAGATAGCAAAGGAACTGTCAGATTCACCTCTGAATGTTACTCAGATAAAGCAACAAACAAACCAGAATGAATTTAATAGAATTCTTTAGACCTCGATCCCACCGTAAGGACGACTGGAGGGACCTTCACCTAAACATGATTAAAAAAAAGGTGAAGAAGTCATGGTTAAGATGAATTTTGGGAAAAAGGAAGAATGAGAATATCAAAAGAGAAAACATACCGAGATCAATGACAACGGATTTCGAGGTAAGAGTTCTGTAAGGGAGACTTGAAGGACCTTTACCTAAGAAAAAAAAGAAATATGAAATCTATTATTGATTGCTAGAAAATGAATGGATTTCAAAGGAAGAAGAAGGAGTGAAAGAAACATACCAAGGTCGATGTCAACGAATTCGGAGAAGGAAGACTCCTCAACACCGTAGGGGCGGCTTGAGGGACCTTCACCTGGAAAGGATGAAGAAAGCCAACAAAGATTATCAGGATTGATGAAAGTAGAGGAAGGAAGAAAAACTATCAGAGAGAAAAACATACCTAGGTCATTGGGAATGGATACAGGAGAAAGGTTTGTAGATGGAGTTTCTTCAACAGGAGTGGGGGTTAGAGAAGGAGTGGGTTTTGAAGGTAAGGAGCCAAGTTCGATATCTTTATCAGAATCAGAAGGTCCTTTGAGAAGGTTTGTGTCGAGAATTGAATAAAGAGCATGAGAATGGAAGAAAGCCCAAGGAAAGATGAGTTTCAAGTTTCGAGCGATTAATTTCAAAACAAAGCTTTCGGGAACGTTGGGTGAAAAGATTTTGGTATGGAAGAAGATCAACCCAATAACACAGAGGAAGTTGATAGGTAAGTAAACCAAAGAGGTCTTTCGAAGACGCGGAATCAAGGCTTTGAAATTACTCATGATGATCAAGAAGTTGAAGATAAGTATCAAGGATGCAAAGAAATGTCAAGAAGGTTTAGGTGAAGTGAAGTGAAGGAAGTAGTGGTAGAGAGTTAGAAGGGAGAAGGACGATGTTCAACAAACGTTGAGTGTTCTATATCCTACAGACTCAGCTCTGAAGCTGATCGCTCCTCAGCACTACATATCCATTTACAAGCATTATCATCTTGACATATCATGATATTGCTTCGAGCGCATTTCAATTCTTCATTATCCACGATCAGCAGTACGTACCAGTCTTTGCTTTTCGATCATACGGCATACTGACGAGGATAATCTTTTTAGCAACTTTGGATATCGAAAGAAATCAAATCAAAATCGTCCGATCAAAAATCCTTGATTCCAATCTTTCAAACAAATCTCATCATCTCCCCTTCTTCATATCCCTCTTCACTTCACTTTTTCCCTCAATCCTCAGATTTCTCCATTCAACTCTCTTTTACTTTACTTTTTTCCATTTACCTTTTCAATCATCTGAGCTTCATGTGTTCAAATGATAAAACGAAAGCATACAATAGGATCAAGTTCTAAAGATTCATTAGGATCCTCTCTCTCTCTCTCTCTCGATAACATCGATTTAGATGTTAGGTAAACTTAACTTTTAAGCTTGGATGAAGGCAAAAAATCCCTTTTTAGCTTAACAAGACTGATCAAACCTTTTGATTTGGTTCTTTCTTTTTCTTGTGTACAAAAAAGAAAACCCAACAACTTATTTGGAATTTCATCTTAGACTACGAATCCATCAATATTTCTCTCAAACTCTTCTCTTTCACCCTTTTTTATTTCTTTACTAAAGTTCTCTTATTATTATTATTATTATTATTATCCTTTGGGTTTTGATGATGATCAATGAATCGATTTCCATCAATCTCATTCTTTTAATTACATCTTTTTTTTTATTTTTTCTCATTCAAAGAAAGAATCTCCTTAAAAATTCGTTTGATAGATTTACTTAAAGATTCATCAAGATATAATTTAAGTAGATATAATTTAAGTAAAACAGTCAAGATTTTCACCAAAAAAGAAAGAATGAAAAAAAGATCTAAAAGGATAAAGATTCAAACTGAACTTAATCAAACAAAACTCATCACCTTCTAAATCAAAAATGAGAACCCAAACCGAGAAAACTAAAGAAAGAAAACTCAAAGATCATCCCCCCCCAAACAAAAATTCAAAAACTCATCATCCCAGACCAATAATTAAAATTATAAAGTTTAGGTTTAGAAGTGATTGGGAACCCTTTAAGATTTAAGATCTCATGATCCTCTTCATCAAATAATCGAATCCATTGATGTTCACCCGATTCAAATGGTGAGCTGATCCTCATGATCGTATCTTCTTTAGAATTTCTTAAAAGATATGGTTTCAAAGGTTTTGAATAGGTTTGGGTACCTGTCTGGATGATGATCTTATGTACTTTACTCTTTGAAGCGATCATCAAGAGAATGTAAAGATTATCTTGAGTTTGATTTGAAGATTCTATGAGAAACAAGGAAAAGGAGAAAGGGTAAATCTATGAAGTCAAACTCAAGAAGGAGATCTTAGGATTCAAGTTTATGATAGACTTACTTGGGATCGATAAGGGATCATGTGTGGCTTTGGCCGATTTCGGATGAGGTCGATGCCAAAGGAATAATTTAGATCTACAGAAAAGAAAAGATTCGATTAGATCTTCGTTAGCTTTCAATCAGTTGATCAACTTCAATGAGATGACTTGACTTTTCCAGTTTGGGTCGAGAGCCATGCTTATACCATCTGAAGGGAAGAGAGATCAGAATCAATCGATTGGTTTGTGAGGAGAATCAAATCAAAATCAAAGGATCCCTCACAAATTGAAGTAAGCCAACATCTCCAGTAAAGGTTCATGGGAAAACCCATTCACATATTCTTGAGCAGAGATTAGACCATTAGGTAAATTGGCATTCTTCCTTGGATCTTTGAGATAATGAGCTTCTCCCTGAAAAAGAAATCGATCAAAGAAGATTAAGAGTCAAATCGGATTTCATCTTACGTTTTCAAACAAATCCTCACTTACGTAATCGTTCCAGGTCAATAATCTAGAATGAGACAAAAGAAAAAGGAAGAAGAAGAACAAGAAGCAAATGAAGGATGAGTTTAAGATTCAAATGGAATGAAGGAGATTTTGAAAAAGTGTAAAAGAAGACAAACTCAATAAAATCAGGAGGTGATCGAATCAATTGAAGGTATCTTTCAATCACCAAAAAATCATCAGTACTATAAACATAATTTCCAGCTTCATTCTCTTCTAAATGTTTAAAGAACAATACACTGATCGGTGCTGCATATTGTTTTCCAATCTTTTGAAGCGTAAGTTTGTTTTCTTCATCTGGTGATTCAGAACTGGATGACCATGCATCCCATGAAAATAATCCATCGATCGTAGGAACAGTAGATGGATTGATTCCAGTCCAACAAGGTCTAAAAAAAGTTAAATTTCAAACTCAATCAGTTTTTTACAATCTCATGAGTTGAGTCATAGCTATCACTTCAAAAAAATGGAGATAAAAGAATCCATCACTCACAAGAAATAGATCTGAAACGTAAAACAGAAAAGTGGTGTGAGTGAAATCTGATCAAATAACTGATCCACTTGGAAAAACACTTTAAATGTCTTACCGAGAATCCCAATTGGTTCTTCAAATCATTCCAAGCAGAATCATAATCAGGATTATTATCCTACAAAAACGGTCAATTCAAGTTTGAGATGAATGAGGTTGTATGCAGAAGGAGATGATGAAGACTGACCAAAAATGTACCAGGCACTTCACCAGAAAAAGTAGATACCAATGGTTTTCCTTCATATTTAAATTGACTCTTTAGATGAGCAAAAGTTTGGATGAGTTTGATCAAATCTTTTGATGAATTAGGTTGAGAATAATAAGTCATATCAAATGAAAGAAAGATTGAAAAATCCATCTGATCTGCTACTTTATAGGCTAATGGAATTTGTCTTTCATTCGTCACATCTCGTCCGATATTGATAGCAAAGGCATCAATCCCACTCTGTTTTGCTAATTTCACTATCGTCAAAGCGAGAGAGAGAGAGACTTAAGTTCAGTAAAAGGGTCTGAAAGATTAAAAGATTGAAAGACTTTAAACCAACTATCTTCTTTCCAATCATCTGCCTGATAAAATTGAAAATTTCCTTGAACCACATGTGCAAACACATAACGTTTCTCTGAACCTTTTTGACGAGGAGAAAAAGCTTTGAGAGATGAAAGAGAGGATTGAGGGATTTCGATCAATCTGATTCAAGATTAATTCCAAATCGGGTTTGAGGTTTTTTTTAATCAAAAGAAGAAATGAAAATGGGTTTGATCAGTCTGTTTTTCTAGCTAAAATGGTTTTTTTTCTCTCTTCATCAAAGCTTAAAAGTTAAATTTACCTGACATCCAACTTGAGGTTATCTAGAGAGGGTTCTAATGAATCTTTAGAACTTGATCCGAATGTATGCTTTTGTTTTACCATTTGAACAAACGAAGCTGAGATGATCAAAAAGGTAAAAGAAAAGTAAAGGAGAGTTAAATGGATAAATCTGAGCATTGAGAGTAAAAAGTGAATCGAAGAGGGAGAAGGGGAAAGTGAAGTGATGAGATTTGTTGGATAAGAAGAAGAAAAGACTGAAGGAAAGGATGATGGATTTAAAATTAATTAATCAAACCAATTCTCTCTTTTCCATTTGAGGTTCTTCCTTTCTTTCAAATCAACGTTCATCTTCACACTCCAAAAGTCATCAAACACTTTTCAGGCGTACATATTATCATAAAGAAAAGCAATGATTGAGATTGAGGATTGTCAAAAGTCAAAGCTTGAAACGAAACTTTTGATTTGATTTGATTTGAAAGAATTCATTTGATCACTTTGATTGGAATCGAGACCCATTGAAGCGTAGGAGTGACTGAGACAGAAGGGTACGTTGGGTACCGTTTATTTTTGGCGTTTATTTCGATTAAATTATTTTTCAAAATCATCGCTGTTGGAAAAGACGTTTGGGACCATTTCTGGTACCCATTTTTAAACTCCTTGCCCGTACCAGAAGGAGTTTGAAAATCGCCTTTGGATAAACCCCAAAAGGGAGTTTAACCAGGTGATAAACTCCCTTTTCCATCAAAAGATTTGCGCTCCTCAGACTTTGACAAGTCTTTTGAAAGCCTTCATAAATCTGAGAAGGCAAAGAGGTTCAACAATTTCCTTCCTTTCCATCTCAATCTTCTTGTAAAACCAATATTGCATCTCAACTTTTTGTAAACTATTGCCACACATGCCTCACGCCAAGAAGGACCCCAAGACTCCAAAGGCCAACAAGCTTAAGTGGACTGATTCTCACCTTCATTTTCTCCTCAATGAGTTTTTAACCAAAAAGGAGGCTGGGAAGATGATCAGGAAGAACTGAAAGCCTATTGCCTTCACCCATGTTCTGAAGCAATCCAATCAAGCCTACACAAAAGATCCTGTGGAAAGAGAACAAATCAAAAATGTGGACTAGGCTGTAAGTCTATGGTATCCTTTTGCTAATACCTTTCTCAATCTGACTTGATTTTGTTTTTTTAGAAAAAAAGGTTTAAATAATTTTGCTCAAAGGTTGAAGGGTATATCTGGGATTGATTGGATTGAAGGTGAATGTAGGATTGATATGCCTGCGGAATGGTGGCACGGAGATGGGATGGTTGGTTGAATTGATGATGGTTCTGATGAAGTTCATTCTGCTGACCTTCCATAACCTGTCCCTCTTAAAGAGAAAAGGACGCGGACAGGTTTCAATACAAGCCATCCATTTTCTACAATGAGATGGATGTGTTGCTTCACGAATCAAGACCCGCTGGAGCTTTACATACGGGCACCAGCAGTAATACTGCTGTCAAAGCCAAAAACAATGAGGATGTGGAGGATGTTGGAGTTGAGCACAATAAAGAACAAGAAGATGTTGATGCAGATGGTTTGCCTCGAGCTGAAATGGCACCCAAAGACAGTTCTCAAGAAGCTCAACAGTCCAAGGTCAAAGTGATCAATAAGACTGGAGCCTTGGAATCGGCTCAGTCGCCCACTTTTTAGACATTTTGGTCTCATCTTTCAAATGTACTCCCCTCAAAGCCCACAAGTACAAAGGTGAATGTGAGAACAAAGTCACAGGTGGCAAGAAAATTCTGGGTCAGACTACCCTTGCAATTTGGATATTTGTTTTGATTGGCAACTAGAACCTTCACTGGGATGTGGCTACCTTCAAGAGCACCAATGCAACCATCAAAGAATGGAGAGTATTTGGTGCTTTAAGTGATTTTGTCTGGGAGAGGCAAATTAGGCCCTGGTTGAGTGCTGATCTTGTGCTTCAAGCCCTCAAGGACATCAATGACTTTGTTGTGATATCTTGAGATAGTTTCCCCAGAGTGAGGCCATTGCTCAGCAGCACTAGCGTTTGATGATTCATTTCCTACAAAGTGTAAGAAAATCATGATTTGTTCATTTGCTGAGACATGGATGGTATCCTCAAGATGTGGCCCCAGTATCTTCAACACACCTTTGAAGGTGGCTTTGTCCATACAGAATACCTGTTGGAAGGGTCCCAGATGACCTTCTAACAGCTCTCTTTCATACAGAAAACCTTAAAGAGCTGAGGTATGATAGGGCTGCTTTGGCAGCCCTTGTTGTTCTACGGTGTTTTGAGCATTTGCAAGTAGGATGTTGAGAACAAGATCCTCATCCTTGTCATCAGACAACAAGGAGGATGTGTATTTGACTGACAAGATAGATGTAGCAGACATTGGTGATACAGAACCAAGTGGATCAATCAGTGGTAGGACAATTGAGATGAATGAAGTTCAAATGGAAGATTTTTGGGATTTTCAACCAAACATGATTACCCAAAATGTTCCAATAACAGAGTTTATTGGACAAAAACTTGATTTGAACAATAAGATCAACTGCCCTGGGGAAATGTACCTGGGGTTAAACAGAGTTTACAGCTTGTAATCGGAACCAAACATACCCTTAACTACAACATCAATCTCAGTAGTATCTGCAGCCTCAATAACCTAGATATAAAAGCAAAGAAAGCATATCAATAGACTGAGTGACTAGATCAGGTGAAAGATACTAACTCTGACTTCTGATTGATTTGCTCTGGAGTTTACAGACCATAATTGGTGGGTTGAAGCAATAGAAGCATTCTTATGGATAGAGAGAAAGTTTGGCTTGGATTGAAGGCCAAGAAAAAAATTGAAGAGTACTGACCTGCTTTTGTCAGTTGGTGCTTGACACAGGCTTCACCATCTCCAAAAAAAGGCATCCTTGTTGAGAGTCAACTTTCAAAACTTCCCATGCCCAGGCTTGAAACTCTTCCTTGGAATGAACTGTATGGCCTCTTGCTTTATCCCAGTCCCTCAGGCCCAAGATAGTTACAATCCACTTGATGTGTTGATCATCTGATTTAAAGTTGGCCATAACCCTCTTGCCCAAGTCTTCAATCTTCTTTTCACAAATACCCATGACAGTATCTTGGAGATTGGAAAAAGACATCACATTTGGATTTATTGTAATAGAGAGTTCACCCCTCTTCAAGTTGAAGGGTTTCCATTTGGACTTCTTGCTGTCACCGTGCATTGTGTAGAGGTTTAACTTGCGATCAGATTTGAAAGAGGAACATGTGGTGATGTGATCTGGAAGGGATTGACTCAAAGATTGATTTGGATGGGATGAACTGGATGATGATGCATTGAGTGGGGGATTTGTGAGATCCAAATAAACTCAAGATCTGGGCTGAAGCTTTTTGAGTCATTGCTTTGATGACCTCAGAATCAAAGCTCAAGCCTAGATCATGCACAGAATTTTACCAGCTTTCAAAACAGAAGTAGGTCTGACCGGCAGCTGGAAATTTTATTCTACTGGACAAGCATTGATGCAAACACAGTAAGTAATATAAGTCAAATGTAATGATAAAGGTTCTGTATAAAAAGATGGATCATTTGGGTGTTCTTTGATAGCTTTCCTAATCTTCTTCTGAATTTTTTAATTGAGTTACATACTTCTTTATGATCCTTCCAATCTACTTTTTAATGTGATACACTACAATATTGTTGAACTTTACAACCAGTGCAAGATTTTAAAGTTTGATGAGAAGGACAGACAGAACATCTTGAGTGAAGTAGTGAAGAAGTGAGCATGATTCAAAGTTTGAGAGGTACAATAGGAGTGATGATATGATGATTTATGGTTCAAATGAAGGAAGTCTTGATAAGAAGAAAGTACTTTGGTACATAGTCAAACAGATTTATGAGTAATTTGAAATCTGATTGGGTAAGGTCAACTACATACGTGATTGGTGATTGGTTGAAGTTGAGATGAGATGTCAGTTACATAGAATACCAAACAAGTCAGATCACCATCACCCTATCTACTCCATACATTCATTTGTAGTTCAAGGGGAAACAATGCATATTGATCAGTTGCATTGGCATACAACAAAGTCCACATCTCTTCACATCCTGATGTTTGATTATGAAGATGAGTTGAAGATCTTCCTAACCCAACATTTGAATTTCTTTTTTCACATCAAACTTCAAGAACTTGTAAGGAACTTGGGCTAAACACTGAACTTGTTTGATTTTGGCTTGAGGAACCAGTACTTACATACATACACCTCACACATAATCAGCAGCAAACAAGCTGAATTGATAATTTCTGCCCCGCAAGAAACAAGTTGATCACAAACAAAGAGAAGGAATCCATCTGAGAGCCAAGCGGTGGCTGTTTTAGTCTGTATGTAAAGAGAGTCCCATGCCAGATGGGATGGCAGAACCCAGACAGCAAGCGGATTTGCAGATCTTTTTCAAAAAAGATCTTCTTCAGATTCTATCCCACAAATCCTGATCTAAACCTACAACAAAAACAATTCCACTTGGAGTCAGGGTGAGGTGACTAAAATTTTAAGTGCCAATTAACTCTTAATCCCTGATCCATCTTGTTACATACATGAGATTTCCAACCCAAGATTTCATCCTAAAATTGTCAAGATAGTTATACAGAATCTGAAGAAGAATCAATTTTTCCTTGAAAAGTTTCCAAAAAATATGATCCAAAGCCCACTGTGGGTTAATAAGTGTAAGGTGCTCAATCTTAGGTTTATAGATTCATTGGGATCTTGTCAATACTCCATTTCAAAAACTGAGAAATCACTCAACAGATCTGCATAGCTACTTACATAGTTCTCTACAAAGGTTTTTTTCTTGATTTAAGCCTTCAACATGTTCATAATCTAAACTACATTGCTGGAAAATGGATGAGTTCAAGATGGAACTAATAAATCTAATGTAGATAGACAAGGATGTAGTGTAGGAGACTAGGTACTGATATTCTGGCAATGAAGGCCACCCCTCTTCATTTTTTATCTCATTTTTTTTAAGTTTTGCTTAAGAAAATCTACTGTTCATTAATTCACATTGAACCTTGATGACACCTTCAGCTGTGCTTCACCAAATGATCCATTTTGCAAGACTTTGGATCTTGATTTAATTCAACAGAACACAGTTCTCAAGTGAAATCTACCTTAGCAATTTGAATTCAACTTTAAACAAATTGAAAAAAATTCAACAGGGGGTGGCATTCATTCCCAGAAAAGCAGTATTAAGGAGAGGAAGTGTAACTAAGATCTGTCACACATATATCATTTTGACTGGAATTAAAATCATCTTAATGATTTAAAATCTTTCAGTCCCTTCATCTCTCACAGAGACTCTAATTTATTTATTTTTCTTTGGGAACAAATTTATTGAATCCATCAGAGATACTCCTTACTGAAGATATACTAGCTCGTATGATATAAGTGAGGTGTATTTTCACCTTTGATTCAATCATCTTCAAGTAGTTTAATTTCACACTTGAGATTTGTTTTGATAGTCTAGACAATCATAGGTTTTGGATTCAATCGTTCCTGTTTGAATCATGCTCAGTGAAGTTTCCTTGTAAATTATCTCTTTGAGTTTTCTTTAGTTAGGAATTGAATGTCAATGGTCTTTCTGTAGACTAATATGATATCTTTCATCACTTGATAGATCCTTTTTTGAAGAGTTTGGTTGGAACTTAATTCCCTGAACATCACTTAGAGATCTTGTTCTTCAAAGGATTTGCCAATCAACTATCTGGTCTAAAAACTCTGAAGAATAGATGTTCAAGCTGTGTTGGAATGGTAATGTTGATTGTGATTTGATACAAGAGACTTAACATCAATTAGAGAAATTGTGTTTGAGATTTGATGGAATCAGTTTTGGCTTTCTTACTCAATGGAAAGAGATTGATGGTTGAGACATGAGATAATGAAACTTGATTCTCATATTGAATTTTCCACTTGATTATAAGTTTCTGAATTAATTTTATTGACAAATCTGCTTTGCTTTTATGATTCATCAGATAGATGAAAACTTCTTGAGGAGTCATCAATTCAGAAAAGTGAGCAAAATCTTTGATTCCTTTTGATTTAACAATCTCTTCCATATCTAACTTTTTCCATCCATCTAAATAATCTTTTAGAAAGTTCCAACCATCTTTTAGGATCTCATTATTTTCTTTTAGTTTTAGATATTGTTTGTTTTTGATTAAGAATCCCAAAAAGACAACTGTAAGCTTCTCTCTGGCTAGGTATGATGGTCTAACCATATCTGATGGAAATAATCTAGGAACACCTTTGCTTTGTTCCAATACAACCTGTTTTAGAGATTTAAACCAATCTTCAATTTCTTTACAAATTGGATCATTGGTCAGTGTGTGAAATCCTATTTCAAAATAATGACTATAGTCTTTGAGGTCTGGTACTGGAAAATTGGGAGCTACTTCATTATTTGAGACCATATTCTTTTCTTTGGATTGATTTGAATGAGAAAACTCATGGGGTGTGATATTGTTAGTAGATCTTTCTCCTGAGAAGTGAGTAGATCCTTCAATATCACTCTCAGATGGTGGTTCAAGTGATAATTTCAGTGGATCTCTTTTAGACATCGATAATACCGGATTTGAAGTCTCAGATTGTGATATCCCTAGTTTTAGCCAATTATTATCATCACCCTTCAAGTTCATAGGGGTGCTTAAGACTGTGCTCATCATCAGAAAGATCATAAGCTGTGATGGGCATTTTGAGATGTGCATTATGTGATCTTTATCCAATTTTTGAGCTTCTATTGAACTTGAACTGCCTTGATCTGAAAAATTTGGGGTGAACCTTTGGGATTACTGAAAACTTGATTTTCAGCTGATGACACTCAATTTATAGTAAAATAGGAAAAGTTTTTTCAATGATCTTACACCCAGACTCCTGAAACCTTTAAACCACAATCTCATCAGTTCACAACTTGAAGTAACTCAATAGCACCTGTATTAGGAGGTCTTTCACTGCCCAGTGGAATTTATCATGGAATATATAACTTGCACAATCAAGGTTGTCCATGTGACTGATTGCCAAGGGAGTTTTGATATAAAGACCCTTTTGCATGTCAGGGCTTTTATGCAATTTATTTTAAACAGGATGTTTCAAATTCTCTTGAATCAATAGACTTGTATATATCCTACACTCATCACAAATTTGTACTGGGTTCCTGGTGATTGAAATCACACTTGAAAATTCCTGGTTTTCTGCTGAAGTTTTGTTCATCTGAAAATCAAACCAGCTGTTGTACTGTTGAAGAGAGACAACTACATGCAGACACCTATGTTTTAGGGAAATATCTGCAGGTATGTTGTCCTTGATGGAAATCATCTCAATTTAGAGGAAAGTTACAGAATTTATAATTTCTCAGGACCAACCAGAGCATGCCCTAAATCTTAGGCCTCAAGGCTAGGCAGGGCCAGGCTGAAATTGAGGCACAAAAAGCTTGCTGGGATAAGATATTTGGTTATCTCACTATTCATACCTGGTATAAAAACTGAAACAACTGACTTAGAAAATGAAAAAAAAAGTTCAGACTGGAGGGACTACTTTCAATAATCTTGATAGAAAGATAGACTTCAATTCAATATCTTGTGTAGGAAAAGTTATAGAAGATCTTCAAGAGCTTAAGAAATGAAAGAATTACATAAACTTAAACGTCTAAGCCCCCCCCTTTAAAGTGTAAAACTTTCAGCATTTCTGCTACTGAAAATTACTTTAAAAGTGAGACTTAGGCGTATGCTGACACATTCCGCTTACAGGTGTTCCAGAGGTCATTTGACCTAAGGTTCCTGCGGAATGGCCTGAGGTTCAAAATGTAGCTTCTCATGGTCTCTATTTATACCTTTTTTCCCTGAATATTTTACCGCATTTTCATGTCTCGGAACTTATTCCAAAAGCAACTGCGCACTGCAGAAGCTCATCATTGTTCTTCCTAATTTGACATTTCCTTTCTCGCAACCTCTGGTCCAACAGATATTCCTAAACCAACTAAATATGATGCCATTGTTACTATGGTCCTTTTTTGTTTATTCACCATCGAAAATTCACTCTATTCTTTGGACTATTCTCTGCTTGAAAATAGTCCATTCCATTCTTGCTAATTGCTACATTGCATAGTTTACGTCTCTCCCTCTTGACAAATATATACGCTTGATTGATGCATTAAAAGTAAACTTATCATTTCCAAAAGCAAACTCTTTTGTTGTCATCACTTGTACGCAAAGTATACTAAACTCGGCCTCATGTCTTGGAAATTATTCCAAAAGCAACCGCACACTGCAGAAGCTCACCACCGTTCTTCATAATTTGACAGTTCCTTTCCCGCAACCTATGGTCCAACAGATATTCCTAAACCAACTAAATACGATGCCATTGTTACTATGGTCCTTTCTTGTTTATTCACCATCGAAACTTCACTTTATTCTTTCGACTATTCTCTGCTTGAAAATAGTCCCTTCCATTTTTGCTAAATGCTACATTACATAGTTTACGTCTTTCCCTCTTCACAAATATACACGCTTGATTGATGCATTAAATGTAACTTTATCATTTCTAAAAGCAAACTCTTTCATTGTCATCACATGTATGCAAAGTATACTAAATTCGGCCAATGATTGTTCAAGATGTTATTATTCAACACAATAATATTAACCCATTTAGTAGTCTCTCCCAAGTATTCAGCATTTTCTCTCTTAAATTTCACTCTTCAAGCTCGTTATTACTTTTGTTGAAGAAATACTCGATTCATTTCCTATTTCGCCACCTTACCTATTGTTAAATGTCATATTACTCCTGCTTATATGAAATCTCCGCAATAGTCAAAAATAATGCACCCTTCCATGCTTCAATTTTTTTGGATTTAGAATCTCTATTTGACAATCAATTATGTTTTCCTAACAATTCAACCGCATTAAGTTCTCTCCTTAAAAAGGATTTTTCTCAACTACTTTCCCTAATACCTGAATTCGAATTTTTTCCTTTCTTTCCATATATCATTTCTGTTGCACTGCCGCGTTTGTCACAAAGCTGAACCTTATTGACTCTCTTTTGTGGCCATTCCGCCTATATTGATATATTCATTGAGTTACATTTTATTGCGCTCAAGTTCAATATATATATGACTTCTGCTCGAACATGCCACTAATACAATGATCATATCCATTTCGTCGCAACTATTTGCTCTGCAGGTATTCATTTACAAAATCAAGCCTCACAACCGCCCTTCCAACAATTGAGCCTCGGATTGACATTTCTCTTCTTCTGCTTTCATTTGTAAGTCCGTATAATATCACTTCACAGGGAACTAAAGGTAGGTTCAGTCCATATGCATTTTATCCTCATCTGAGTATAAACATTACTTACTTCCCTCTAGACTTCTGTTGAGTTTCATATCTAATGCAAATATGTAACATGACATAACCTCTTGATTCGATAATTCAAACTGATATCCTATATTTCTATATATATGAATCTTGATGAAAGCTCCGTGGCCTAAACATAAAAGTGATTTTCCCTCGACAGCTGAAATTCTAATTTATCAGATTCGTCCACGAAAATCTAACTTAAGAAGACCCATAGATGAACTGGAACTTACGATTTTTGAACTCTTCGGCTAGATGTGTCATCAGATCTTTTACATCAACGTCTGTGGGCAACTGTGACAATGGATTCGTGCTGTTCATGTCGTCTAGATATTCGTTTTAAGGCCTATGGTTGACTATATAAATAAATCTAACTTATACAATTATTTATACTCTGTTTACCTTATTTTTGCCTCTGCATCAATTAATCCTTTTAAAACAATAAAATGTCCTGCAATGTGCAATGCATAGGCTGTACCTGCTCATCGCCTCAAAACTCCACTTAATTTCCCTTTGAGGCAGTTCCATTATGTCTGTCTTTCCCCCTTGCATCCATTTTCATTTGTGCAACTATATTCCCCTTATGCTCCCTCGCGCCCCTGATAATTGCAGATCTTCTTCCGCTCAGCAGCAACATGACGTACATTTGACCCCTTTCCATATGAATTCAAATATTATTCCCTCATACCCTTATTGCTCTGTTCGTGAGGCCGAAAACTGGCACAGCAGCTATTTTTGAGAGTCAAAAAGATCTAGGAAATCAAATTACTTTTAAAATCGAAACACTCAAGAACTTTACCATTTCCGCTCATTTATATCATTTCTAAAACCGACACCCAGTCCAAATACAGCCCCTCCGCTTATGCTGAATGATTACTTGACCTTCAAATTGATCTCTTTCGAAGCGATCAATTATTCTGTTATCAAATTTGGACATTCGAAAATTATCACCTTCTATCTATATCTTAAACCTATGTTTCATTGGCTGCCTTACCATACGCGGCTACTCCTTTCCAGTTAAACCATCTCCGGACAAGCCAGTATATGAGTTTTAAATTCAAGTTTCGAGATTAGCTGACCATCAACCAGTTACTTCATCTACCCTATTTATGAGGCTTCTCCCTCCGTGTTTATCTTTTACTCATCAAATCTTTTCAATATTATTCCCCGTACTTCAAATTCATAGTCAAACATGCCATCATCCGAATCTTCCCTCATTACAGACGCACCGTCACCTGATATCTATGCCCTTTCTGCTCTAATCAAGGAGCAGTTCGACCAATGTAAGTTTAATAACATATCTCTTAAAATTTAAAGCATTAATTTAGTACTTCATTAGACTCTAGGGGCGATGCCATTCTGGAATATGCCGATGGTCAAATTCGTTATGTCCATAGATATGACTGCGTAACGTATCATTTCGCTGATCATAACACTCCGAGAGCGAGATGTATAGTTAGTTGCATAGAGTATGTCGACGACGACATTATTGAACAAGGTAACGCATTGAAATTTCTAAATTAATATCTTCTTACTTATGTCCACTTGATTGTAAATAGGGAAATGTCAGCTGAGTTACCTCATGTCAGACGGAAACGGAGACCTCACCATTCCTTGTTTCTGCAACGTGATCATAAAAGATCAACTTGTCCTGTATCGCGAAGATATGGCGGAGTTGATCATGTCTAATAGAATTTACAATCATTTCCTTCTGCATGGCGTTGCCTGATTTCTCTGCTTCCCGATTAGTGCCTGAATAGAACCTCATTAAATATATTGTAATGTTAGCTCCTCATTACGTTAATTCACTATCATACGTGCACCCTTGTATATTACTGTCCCCTGGAATATGCCTATAGTCTGTTATGCACACCTATAGATTTTCTCTTTCTTCAACAATTAACAAGACGCTAATTATAAACCAATCCCTAATGCCTAGGTGTTTCCCATAGTATTGCATCCTATACTACATCACACCACATTACCAAAAACATTCCCATCTGATTCTACATTAATAAACTTTCCGCATGTAGGTTGAAACTTGCAACTAAGATGCCATCTAACATTCTGACTGAACCAACGCAGGGGCATATGTCTCTACCCCTTTCATTTTACTTCATCTATTTACCTTATCGTTGTTCAAGTAGTAAAGTTAAATCAATTGCACATCCGATTGACTGACTTTCTATCTTCCCCCTGTCTTAAACGATCCTTTCTCAGCTCATCATTAAAAGAGTCTCCATCGTTCTCAGACCTCTATGATCCATACGGAAAACAACCATTCATAGCCTAAAGTTAGTTTCCCATTAAATAAACTTGGTTTATTTTATTGGTCAACTGTTTGACTATTTACAATTTCTTCTATTGAATCTACACTTCTTCTACAGCTATGTCCTCATCAGTTGTCAACTCAACTTCGCCTACCCGTTCGGTTAGAGGTTTGAATTCCCCAGTTCGGAAGCGAAACCATCCATTTATCACGTCTGGACTTTTCGACATAATGTCCCGAGTTAGTTTGATCCTGGCGTTATTATAAATTACAATACTAACTTCATATTGAACGATAGATTGACAGTGACCTTCCGGGAAACTACGGTCCACGTGAAGCAATGACTACTATTCCGACTATCAATATCGATACCGGCGAAGTGTTTGAGTTTGCTATTAAAGCTTCCGGCTATGGAGGTCCTGACGATGCGCTTACCCAGGGAAACATCTACAGTCTCAAAGGTAGACTGCTAGGGTTGAATGAGAAGAAAATACAAGTCTTATATTACGAAAATGAAACTGCTCTTCACGTCTCTGCTTCTGAGTCTTTCCGCTCCAATCTCACTAACAAAGTAGCTGTATCTGGTCTGGGATTGATTGTATCCCGAGAAGTAGAGAAAGTTACGCCTGAAAAAGATAATGTGACAATTATTGTTCGTCACAATGATTATAATCCATCACCTTCGGTAAGCAACAATATTGTGATTATTCATATTGACTCGACCATCTCTATGTCTTGTATCCTAATGTTCCTTTTGTACGATGACTTAGTCCAGAGAAAACGAGCCTTTCGACGTCGAGTATAGGTGCAACTGGTCTCCCCTTATGGTGAAATTGCAGCCTTTGCTGGTTCCCAACCGAGAAGCTTTGATTACTGGGCGTATAGTAGGCTTCAGCGTGTCAAGAAATATGTGGTCTGTTGAAGTGAGTTTGGCCTACGCCCTAATTGTTTATTTATGCTGATCCTGCGTATATAGGTGACAGGCGTCAATATAAGTTCAGGTCACGAGAATGCCTCCCAATCCGCTTTGCCATCAGCTGGCTCAGCTCTCGGTACACCAGGCGGACGTACAAGGGGAAAACTGTAAGAAAACATCTATTCCTCCCTTAACACCTAATCTAATATTTGTTCCGAAGTTTTATTCCAGGAGATGACGAGGTGACCAATACTCAAGACACGGCCCCCTCCACCTCCAAACCACGAACAAGAACAAACCCCTCACCTGTCACTCCTCGCCATTACAACAAGAAACCGCGTGTTAATACAGTACCAGAAGACAGTTTGATTGATCCAGCTTAAGTGGGTCGAAGCTGTTAATTATACATCTAATCCACACCCTGAACTTACGCTGAGATCCAATTTTCATCTCCAACTGTTATCCCAGGACTATTTTTTGCTTAAATATGATCATATGTCTTCACCTTCGACTGAGTTAACTACAAGAACCTATTAATCCCTCATCTCAAAGTTCAAAGCGCTCTGCTGAAAATCTTTTACATAGCTTTGCTCCAATCACACGTTGCATTAGCTCCATTGTCACAATTCCCAGAATTGTGGGCCGTCCATTATATAAATAATCAATCTCTGCGATTGTTATTCCTGGCCTTGCCATAAGCTTTGTTCAAAAAAGAACAATATCTGGAAAGGTAGAATGAATTCACCGGGGATATATGTTGGAATGAATGTGCAATAAAAACACAATAATTCTCACACTTGAGTAACATTCCCTTGACCCATCTCAAATTGACTAATATGTAATAATTTGCAGTCATTCATCTATCATCAAATTATCATTAGATGCATTGTATTTGTAGTAGTTCACTTGCCTAATAAGATTCCCTCCTGACTACAAATGCTTTGTGTCAAGACTAAGTTTGACTTTAAACCTGACTCATTGAATCCATCTATCCGCAGGACAAAATACCCCTGCGATACATGAGATTAATCCGAAGTATCACGAATCTTGCATTATAAATTTACCTTATGCTTTATCCCTTCCATTGGGCAATCGACTAGATGCTCCCCTTACCCAGCTGAATCCCCTTTTTAATTTAGTCTTATTTCAATAAAGTATTAAAAGCACTTTAAAATGATCCATTTTTATCTAAATACTTAAATAGGAAATTATTCGTGTCTGATCAGAAGTACCTGTCATCATTTTCTAAATGTAGTGTCACGTTGGATTATATCATATGCTGAAATGAAGGCCTTGTCTTCTCGTTCATTCCAGTTAAAGCACTTATCTTATGTCACTCTACACATGGTCGACTTTTACTTATACTTTCCTCTTTCCATTTTGATTGTGTTACTCGTCATTTACTTCCAAATCAACTGATCGCCGCGTCCATCACCAATGACAAGAGGCCTTGCTGCTAACAACAGAAGTCAAAACAATGAAGCGGCCCTTATCGCTAAATTTCAAGGACAACTCCCTTACCGATTGGGTCCAATGACCCATTCGTGTCAAAATTGTGGCGCTCTGCGGTGGGGCGAAGAAAGAACTAAAGAAAGTATTCGAATTAAAGCTGAGGCGTATTTGAATTGTTGTCAATACGGCGCCGTCACGCTGCCTCTGAAGGATATGCCTGAAGGGCCACTGCCCGCTGAGCTCATGGAAATGTACACTGGAGCGGATGAAGGTTTGTCTCCATGATATACATTTCTCAATTTATGCTGATTCAGGCTTTAGTTGCTAAGAACTTTCAGAAAAATATAACTACATACAATAACGCACTATCTTTTACATCAATGGGTGTTAAGCGGGATGAGTCTATCAATGAGAGAAATGTAGGGCCTTACGTACTTCGTGTCTACGGCCAGCTCTCTCATTTCATACCTTCCATTTATCCTCGAGGAAACTCGCCTGAATCTTGGGCTCAAATATTCATCGGGGGAGATGGTGGTCAAGGGGAAGTCAATATGAGACTAGCTCACCTTAGTAATACCGATGTCAAATCCGAAATTATTCTTAAATTGCAAAACATTATGCACGCCGTCAACCCTTATGCTCAATTTTTTAAGGATTCAGCTACAATCCTCTCTCAGAATCCGCAACTAAAGATCATCTTGAAATCTCTTCCGCCGGGCCCTCGAGAGACGAGAACCTATAATAAACCAAAGCCAGATGAGGTCGCAGCATTAGTACAGGGTGAAGAATTCATGGATGAGAGGCCTCGTCACATTGTACTGGAGCGCCATGATAATACTCCTAAATTCATTGACGACCTACATACCTCCTACTTTCCCCTCCGCTATCCACTGCTCTTACCATACGGATCTCAACAGTGGGACAACCATTACGTATCACCAACCGCTCAACTGACGGGTAATCGTAAGTTCACGTTTACGTCTCTAGACAAAATAGCTGGTTCATAAGTTGATGTTCTATTTGACAAACAGGTCGGCCTAACAAAAAAGTCACCGGTCTTGAGTGGGCTGCTTGGCTACTCTTTGAAAGGACCAATGTGTTTTCACCGTTTATTCATGCCAAACGTCTGACCCAGACTTTAATCGTAGACCTCTATCTCTGCGTTGAAAGAGCTAACTTGCGGTGGGTGCGCTTCAATCAGAAGACCATTAGAGCTGAGCTGTACCAAGGATTATGTGAAGCATTTGAGGACAATGCTTGCCCAACGGGTCGTAAAATAGTTTTACCTTCAAGTTTCCAAGGTAGTCCTAGAGACATGAATCAATTGTTTCATGACGCTATGGCTTTAGTTAGAGAGTATGGAAATCCTAGCTTATTCATCACCATGACAGCAAATAAAAATTGGGTCGAAATCCGTGAAGAGCTACGCTACGGGGAAGTAGCCGAAGACAGGCCTGAACTTGTCGCGAGAGTATTTGATCTCAAGCTTCGTAAACTTATAGACGAAATAGTCAAAGAAGGAAGGCTTGGGGTAGTAATTTCAAATTTGATGGTAGTGGAATTTCAGAAAAAGGGATTCCCACATGCTCATTTACTTTTTATCCTTGACGAGAAATCAAAACCCAAGACTGAAGATGAAATAGACTCTCTGGTCACTGCGAAGATCCCAGATCCTGTGACGGAACCAAAGTTATACGGCTTGGTAACTAAGTTTATGTTGCATGGCCCCTGCAAACCAGGAATGCAATGTTATTTAGATGGACGTTGCCGCCTCAAATATCCTAAACCCTTCTCCGAGCATTCATCTCTCTCCAACGACGCATTTCCAACCTATCACCGTCCAAATGACAGTGTAAAATTTCGGAAAGGAGGTAGCGTCTTCACTAATGGACATGTTGTGCCATACAATAAATATCTGCTGCTCTTACTCGAATGTCATATCAATGTTGAGATACCAGTTGGCACAAAACCAATAAGGTATCTCTACAAATATCTGACTAAAGGTCATGATAAAACTCGAATGTATATGGAATTAGAAAATGCAACGAACAATTCTGGTAAGTCATAATGCTGTCATTCGTACTACATCTCAAGTTCACTTAAATCTTCCTATATCAGGTCAAACGCAAGTGTACGATGAGCTGCTGGAATTCCAAAATTACAGATATATTAGTGCTCCCGAAGGTGAGCGCCGGATAACTTCTCTTCTCTTAACTTAAGCTTATATACAAGAAGTTTAGCTGCCCATAGGCTACTTAAGTTGCCCATGAATTCATCATGGCCTCCCGTGATGAGACTTCCCCTTCATCTTGAAGACCAGCAAACAGTTTATTATGTCGATGAGTCAGCAATTCGGACTCGTCTCGAGATCAACCCGCCGCCAACATCAACGCTTACGGAGTTTTTCAGATTATGCCGTGAAGACGCAATAGGCCATGACAATGTACGAGCACGCGACTTAACTTACGTGCAAGCTCCCCGTTACTTCAGATGGATAGATGGGAAATTTAAAAGCCGCGTTAGAAATATTCCCACTGTTGGAAGGGTCTATTTCTCAAGCCTCACTGATGGTGAAAAATACTATCTTCGTTTGCTTCTCTTTCATGTTAGAGGCCCTACATCTTTCACTGATCTAAGAACCGTGGATGGCAAGATTTGTGATACATTTCGGGAGGCTGCAGATCGGTATGGTCTACTGGACTCTGATATTCATCATGAAAAGGCTTTGAACGAGTCCAGCCTTTGGGCTTCGTCTCATCATTTGAGACAATTATTTTGTCTCATACTCGTTTATGGCGATGTGGCCTCACCGGTTTCCTTATGGGATAAATTCAAATCTCAGCTCAGTGAGGATTGCGAGATGAGGCTTGAAGAATTGGGTGCGAAATCTGCTTCAACTGAAACTCAGCGTCAGGCCTTTGCGTTACAGTTGATATCGGCTCAAGTCGAGGAGATGGGGAAAACCATGGAAGACGTTGGTTTCACTCAAGAAGCACTAAGCATCGTGTGTGATTTGGAAACATTAATTATTAATCCTCTCGACAATGACTTTGGATTACAAGAAACGAGCCAAACAGCGTATACAGAGCAGTTTGGGAGACTTAACGTAGAACAAAAAGCAATCGTCTCTCATGTCCTCAAATACCATCATGCAAGCAAACAATCTCTTTCTTACCTTGATGGGCCAGGAGGCACTGGTAAAACATATACATTGAATACTATTCTTCATTATTTCAATGGTTTTGTCCGAAGACCCATCGCAGTGTCCTCTTCCGGAGTTTCAGCTATCCTTCTCCTAAATGGACGAACTGCCCATTCAACTTTCAACATTCCAATCAACTATGATAAGGACTCAACATGTGATCTCAACGGGAGGGACAGGAAGAGTTTAGCCATCATCGCGGCGCCAATCATAATATGGGATGAAATCTCTATGCAGCATAAATTTTGCATTGAAGCTGTAGATAGAACCTTACGTCATATTTGTGGTAGTCAATTACCATTCGGTGGCAAGAGCGTTGTATTTTCTGGTGATTTCAGGCAAACTTTGCCAATTGAACCAAACGCTTCGCTTAATGGTCAGAGGAAAGCTTGTTTCAAGGAGTCTGTGTTGTGGAAACATGTCGTCACCTTCGAATTAAAAGTCAATTTGAGATTAGGGAATACAAGTCAAGGACAATCGCTGGAAGTAGAAAACTACGCAAAGTGGCTCTTGGATATTGGAGAAGGAAAACTTCAACGAAATAACCGAGGGCTCGTCTCACTGGAAAGAATTTCGACGGAAATTGTCCCACAATTCACTTCGATTCCGCACAGACTCATGGACTGGGTCTACGATACCATATTCCATTTCATAAGCAGTAATCCTTGGGAGGACATAGGCAAATATTATGCTGAGAGAGCGTTGATCACTCCACTCAATCAGACTGTAAATGAAGTGAATGACGCAGCTTTGAAGAAGCTTCCTGGGGAAGCCTTTGTTTCTATTTCCATCGACGAGGCCGACTCAACGTTCAGTGAACCCACATCTATTGATATTTTAAACAGCTATGACTTTCCAGGTTTTCCTCAACATCGACTGAAACTGAAAGTAGGTCAACCAATCATGTTACTCAGAAATCTTTCCTTAGCATATGGATTATGCAATGGAACTAGATTAGTAGTTGTCAGCGTTTCTTCCTATGTATTACGATGCATGATATCCACTGGTCCTAAACATGGCCAGTACATCGCCATCCCTCGGATGAAGATCATTCATCGTGGAGACTTAGACCATCCGATACCGTTCCAACGAAAGCAGTTTCCTATCATTGGTGCTTTCTGCTTAACCATTAATAAGGCGCAAGGGCAAACTCTTGGAAAAGTAGGTATATTTTTGTCTGGGCCCGTTTTTTCACACGGTCAATTATACGTAGCTCTGTCACGTTGCAGCTCTCTTGAAAACATGAGAGTTTGTTTAGCCTCATCTAACGAAGAAAAAAATACTGTAAACATAGTCTGTAAAGAACTTCTCAGCCGGCCGTAGAATCATATCGTTCAAATGATGCAAAGGCTTTGTCACATGAGGATTCAGTGTTCTTTCCGATTAAAACATTCACTTAATTTTCTTTTGTCGAGCTTATTTTAGTAACAGGGGGTTATCTTTTGAGTATGTTAGTTCATAACATTCTCAATGAGAGATGTATTAGTTATTAACCTTTATCTGATAGTTTTAACATTAACCAGCATTTGCTCCGTTACTCTATTCATCTAATATACGATGTTTACAACTGAAACGTATGTGACTTTGACAATATTATTTAATTTTAACAGCTGGTGTGAGAAAACATCAAGCTTTTGATAAATTAAGCTAGGCTATTATACCCTTCACCGTTGAGGTTTTGCTATAGATATTACGTTCATCGTGATTCTTAGCTTCCCCATTTCTACTGGAAAGATGGACCGTAGAGTGGCAGCTACGATAATTTCACCTGGTCCTGGAATAGCATCAGGAGCAGGGATGAATGATTCGATGAATTTATATCTAAGATTAATGATAGGAAGTGAGAATTATACAAATTGAAATTTAAGATGGTAGGCGTAGGCTTTGTTCACTGCGTCATGTAATTATCATGTTACATGTAAACGAATTCAAATTGAGCCGCGGGCTTGCCCGCATATGCTCTAGTATCTTGTAAAAGATCAACATATAGTTCATTATACCTTATTTTAGCTCTTGAGAGAAACCTGAGCCTTGAGATTGCTGGGACTGAAAGAGGCACAGTGTTCACTCATCATCCTCAATGCATTAGAGAAGGAACTCTCTGAAGGAGCACTTGTGGCAGGGACTGAAAGCATTGTCTTGGCCATGTGCACCAAGTTGGGCCAGCGACATCTTGTGGTTCCCCAGTAGACAAGCAGTTTGCAAACTTCTTGAGGTGTGGTGAGGTATTCCTTGACTGTGTGATCAATTGGGACTGTCTTGCAGGGATTGATGGATGACATCAGTTAGTTTAAGACAGGTCAAGGATGGTATCATAGATGTACACTGCTTTTTTCTCAGAAGCTTTCTAATATTGAATGATCTTCTTGATTTCAAGTTAGCATGATCATAACCTTCAATTTTTTACACTTTGGGTTGCCCAAGGCCTATGAAAATATAAAGCAATATATCAGTATGAAAACAATCAGAAAAAGAAAAAATTGAAAAGAAAAACCCTTTCGAGTCAATCCATGATCCATTTATAGTCAGTTATCACCAAAGAAAAAAGTTGAGTATAGGTAGCCATCCATCATCCTTGAGATAGTCCCATAAGTTTGGATACCCTGGGGCACATATAGCAGGTTACAAAATTATGATTGGGAAGACTTGAACAGGCAGGGTTAGGGTTGGGCCACCCCCTGAATCTTGACTAACCATCCAAAAAAAGACCTATTTTTAAATCAAAAGTATTGTTCAAGTGATGTGAATCCTTTCCATCTGTCTAATGATACCCAACTTTCTAATGATACCCAATTTTTTTTTTCTTCCAAGAATCAAATGTATGTAAACTAATAGAATGATCTAAATTTTGAATCAAATCTCATAACCTCAGTCTTGGTCTTCAATCATCAAATCAAATGAATCTCCAATCCATCCTGACCATTCTTACCTATGATATACTGTGACATGAGATTATTGACAGCTATATCTGTTACAGATATCCCAGTTTTCTTTACAGTTAAATTGAGGATTGAAACCCCTCCAACAATGTTGTAGTGGTAAGATTGTCTTTTAAACCCTTTCAAGCCATGCTAATGAGCCATTTATAGTCAAGTGTCACCAAAGAAAAAAGTTGGGTATAGGTGGCCATCCATCATCCTTGAGATAGTCCCATAGGTTTGGAGACCCTGGGGCACATATAGCAGGCTACAAAATTTATGGTTGGGAAGACTTGGCCAGGCAGGGTTGGGGTTAGCTCACAACCTGAATCTGGACTGACCAACCAAAAAAAAACCTATTTTTAAATCAAAAGTATTGTTCAAGTGATGTAAATCCTTTCCATCTGTCTTAAAATACCCAACTTTTTTTTTCTTTCAAGAATCAAATGTATGTAAACTAATAGGATGATTTAGATTTTTGAATCAAATCTCATCACCTTAGTCTTGGTCTTCAATCATCAAATCAAATCAATCTCCAATCCATCTTGACCATTCTTACCTATGATATACTATGACCTAAGATTATTGACAGAGATATGTCTTACAGATTTTCCAGTTTGTTTTACAGTCAGATTGAGGATTGAGACCCCTCCAAGGATGTTGTGGTGGTAAAATTGTCTTTTGGGAAAAAAAGATTCAGGATCATGACTAAGCCATACTTATAAAGTTCTCGAGTAAGAATAGTTCTCGAGATTCCACAGAATCTGGAGTAGACTAAAATGCTAGAAAACGCGTATAGTAAAGAAAGGATACCTGAGGGCACAGGTTCCGCGTAAGACTATAGCTTCACCGCTAGTCTACGACGAGAACAAGAGAACTAACCTGAGGGCACAGGTTCCGCGTAAGACTATAGCTTCACCGCTAGTCTACGACGAGAACAAGAGAACTAACCTGCGAGCTCGAATGAGAAGCACGCGTAAGAAGGTTATAAAGAACAGATTAAAATAAATGAACAGATTGATTCTTTTCGACACCCACTAACCTGAGGGCACAATTTCCGCGTAAGACTATAGCTTCACCGCTAGTCTACGACGAGAACAAGAGAACTAACCTAAACCGCATCACAAGATAAAACAAACAAAGAAAGAAGATAAAAGAATGATCAGAAAAGATAACTACTTGATAAAGATGGTGATGAAAGATCAGTACCTGCGAGCTCGAATGAGAAGCACGCGTAAGAAGGTTATAAAGAACAGATTAAAATAAATGAACAGATCTAAGTGTAATAGTAAAGATGTAAGTTAGAGACTTTGTTAACAGCCACAATTAGTATAATGAGTATAGAGAAAAACTCACTGATTCTTTTCGACACGAAAAGAATCAGAAAAGAGAGGGAAAGAAAATACAAAAGACAAGCAGAAAACCCTGAAGAAATTTCCCAATCACCCCTTGACTCAATTTACCAGCAACCCCTTCATTAATCTAAGCATGTACTGCGCTAACACCAACTATTAGACCAACCATTTCAACCTCCATAAAATAACCTCCCAGATTTCCTAAAAAGGAAAATGATCTTTGACCAACTTCTTCACAAGATAGTATCATCTATCCCAACAATACTATGTCCAACCATTCAGCAGTTTGACCATGACTAAAATATGATTGTTTCAATAATCTCACTCCTTGAGACTGATGTCTGAAGGATCCAAAGCTTATATGTACATCTTTTCATGAGATGATCTGTTTTATATGAACAATATTTTTTTTACAATTGAGACTCTATCTTGACACACTGGATTGTATGTATCCTAGAATAGGACCAACTTATTAACCTCACTCCTTGAAGACCAATGAAGCTGAGACTTGACAAACTTCTTTGGAGGATGATATGTACCTTTCCCATCCTTGTATAAATGGAAGAACTTGACAGAAAGATGTGCTTATTGATTTTTCTTGTCAAGATGTTTCCCTACAAGAGAAATGAATTCTTTAAACTACATTAACATATATATAAAGCTCTTATGGACTGATCTGAAATAACTTGAGAAGATAAATTGGTGATCTGAATGAATGAATGAACTTAAGATCATCATTTTTGATCATCATGTAAATTTGATCAAAATTGATGAGTTTCTTTTTTGTAAAAAAAAAACAAGAAGAACAAAAAAGAAGAGAAATACAATTTTAAATCAAGTACACTCAAACCAAACAAACAAAGTCAATCTAAAGAAGAAAAAAAGTATAAAAAAGTATAATTGAAAAGATCAGAAATTCTACAAAAAAATAAAACATGCTCAAGAAAATTCTCAAAATTGATTAAAAAGAAACCCTCCTCCAAACAATAAAAAAAACTCAACTGAGTTTATTTATTTTTCAAAAAAAAAACAAGAAAAAAGAAAAATCTAATGTCAATCCAAACCTGTCTTTTTTTTGTCTTTTTTTTTGTCTTTTTTCAAAGGTTAGGTAAATGTCTAATAAGTAATTTTTGATTTCCAAATTTTAAATTTAAAGGTTGATAAAGATAAATTAAAGGTGGAAGGATGGGTAAAGGAAATTTTTCTAAATGATAATGTAATTGATCATAATGGATTTCAATCGTTTTAGTTAAATTTAAAGAGCTGGGTGGGTTTAATTTCCTACGTGTCATTTTGATTTATTTTTTTTACTTGAAATGAATTTTTTTTGATTGATAATGAAGACAGATTGATTTGGTAATATGATTGATTGATTTACGTGAAGGAGATGATCGTCAGGACTTAGGTTTTGATGAGAGTTTCTTTTTTCCTATGTATTGAATTTGACTCAAGACTGATAAATTGCGTGAAGATGATTTTCTGATTAGAAAAAAGGTGAGAGATGGAATAGAAAGATTATCAATCAATTTGGAAAAGGGTTAAAACGGTTCAAGAGAATGTGAGAAATTAGATATATAGGTAATTGAAACCCAAAAATGTTTTTACGTGTGGAATCGAAAAAGTGATCTCGTAAAAGAAATTCAAACTTACAATCTAATTTGAGATCTTAAATTTCTCGACGTGATTTGCATAAATTGAATGGAATCGATCAAGCGAGAAACTTGAAATGAAGTTCAATCAAAAGAAAAAAGGAAAAAGAGAAAAGGAAAAAGGAAAAGCAGGGACAGGAAAATGAGTACATAAGATGATCTTATAGGATTCAACTCAGAGGTCGACATCGTTCAATCAGAGACAAAGACAAAGCAGAGAGGGAACCAAAGAAGATGAACAAAGGCAGAGCAGATCGGTTCTTCAAAGTTCATCATCAAAAGCGAATCAAATCGAAGACTCAAACCGATCAATTGGAGAAACTCTGCAGACTAGATCAGAAAGAGAAACGATGCAAAGAGAAACCCATTCGAATGATCTGTAGGATATTAAATCAATTCATCACTTACGCTAAACTTCAGGATAACCCATCAAAACAACGTCATCATCATTCAATCATACAAGATCATCCTGAACTGGAAGATGAACTTGATGAATTGAATTCCAACTCATCTTTTGACAAAATGCTGAAAAGTGATTTGACCATCAAAGTTCAAGCTAGCGTAAGTCTTTCGAAATCATCATCATCAATCAATCAATTTCATAAATAACTATCTATCACATCTTCAACTGATGATATTGATCTTTGTTTCGTTCAAAAGCCAAGTTTAGTCATTAAAACGCAATCCGAATTAAACTTATTGAATGAAAATGACAATTTTATAACTGATCAACAACTTTCGGATCCGATAATCAAGAATATCAAAACTTCAAATCAATTTTATCTATCTACCTCGGATCTTTTCGAATCAATCGATCCAAATCTACTTGAATTTATTTCTTAAAACATCTTTTCCCTCATTCGTTTGTGTGTGTTTTTTTAATGATGGAACTCGTTCGGGCTACTTGTAGATTTCTGATTTTTTCAAAAAGCACTCTTGTTATCATAATGATTCTTGACTTTCTTCATTTTTGTTTCAATTCTTCCTTCATTACATGATTTGTTAGATTTTTCTCTTAAACTATTGATATCTACATATCGGTGTATAACTTATTTATCTTGTTGTCTTCATGAACTTTTGACTCGGAATAAGCATACAGCTCGCCAAATCTTGCTCACCAGGGTATGGTTAGGAGGATCGTGACTGGATGATCACGGTGCATGTACCAAAATTGTAAGCAGAATCTACACAGAAGATACGAAATAGTATGATCAATAATATTAGATTCAATCAAAATCGAGTCAAAATACAACACCGCTATGGTAGAGCGGAAAGGGAGACATGATACATTCATCCTTGAGAGGAACCCAAGAGCCCCGCTGACATTTGCTAAGGATAAGAGACGTTTGATGGGTATTAGTAGAAAGACACGATGGGAACTCGGACATTAAGAGATAGATTTATAAGGAGATGACAAAAAAGCTAAAAACAGTCAGCAAGGTCTACAAGTGAACCAGTTAGTGAGTTTTGAATTCATATCCGATGGTCAAAGTGTGTGAAGACTTACAAAGAATAGAATGAAGGACCAGTGAAGGTATCATTTTGAAAAAAGATAAAATTAACATCAGAAGATTCTACAGGGAAAAAAGGACAGGATGAGTTTCAATCAGAACACTCGGATTGAAAGTTCAAAGATTTAGTTGAACATAAGATTGATACTCAACAAGGGGTATATAACAAAAAGATCTACAGGAGAAGATATCGATGGTAGTTCAGGATAGACCAAATCATAGACAGTCAGAAGACTTACTAGAACATAGATTGATGACAGCAAGGGAGACATTTTTCATTTGATTTTCATGAAAGAATGAAAACAACTTCAGAGGGCTAGAGTTTTGTGACAGCGAGAAACAAATTGGAATTATTGAAGATTATTTGGGTGTGATTGTGGGAGTTTGGCAAATAATCGAGACTTGTTCTTGTTACAAGGAACAGATCGGGCCGTCTAGTGACGGTGTAGTTAGTTGGCGAAAGAATGATCTTTAGATAGATAAGCACCCGAGGAGGCTCAAGCTGAGATTGATAGTCAATTGGCGAAAGGATAATTTTTAGACGGTTGAGGACTTGGCAAGGCTGAAGCTGAGATTGGAAGTTGATTGGCGAAAGTATAATCTGCAGATAGATGAGGACCCGGTGGTAAGGCGAAAATGAAAATGAAAACCGATAAATGGATAGAAATGAACAAAAACGTGGTGATCCAACTGAGAATCACGTAGATCACTTTATCCATGATGTTTTCTTCCTCTATGATTTTCGTAACAATTGAATGCATCACAAACTCCATGCAAACGCTTTCAGAGTAAACCAGACTCAGGAGAACAGTGGCCACCGTTCCAGGGAAAGCAAGGTTGATGAACTGCAGTAAGATTAGCCGTGTCTCGCTTTTTGTATGGCTTTTTGTATGGCTTTTTCTTACGTTTTTTGATGGGTTTGATGGGCCGAAAAGATGAAGATGTGGAAGCTTGAGGGGG
This sequence comes from Melampsora americana, assembly GCA_022264835.1. Taxonomy (NCBI): domain Eukaryota; kingdom Fungi; phylum Basidiomycota; class Pucciniomycetes; order Pucciniales; family Melampsoraceae; genus Melampsora; species Melampsora americana. Next base: position 1,098,293 of record JAIFHY010000020.1, read on the forward strand.
AATGGGTCTAGAGCATGAAGTTGTCCTTGGTTGATCGTCATAAGATGAGATAGGGAGATCCTGCGTGTAAAGCAATTGATTTTCAAAGCCTTTGAGAGCTTGAGAGTTGTAGTCACCTCAAGTAAGATTAGGGTGGCAGGAAAACTCGAGACGACAGGCTTGGTCGTATTGGTCAATACTAGCCAAGGAGATATTATCCCTTTTTAAATTCATGAGATTGACAATGTGATCGAAATCATCACGAATTGAGGCCAGAGCAGGATGGAAAGCGGCCATGTAGGCAAATTAGATTGTACCGATGAGGTCTTGAAAGACAGATATGCTTTTGATCTCGAGAGGCACCTGTTGTGGATAGGAGGCATAAGACTAGTTTTTCGCAGCATCAGCATACTCGAGACGGCGATTTCCGGAGATACCGTATGCTGCTTGTTCAGCATAGAGTTAATGAAGATCAATATAGTGATACCCCAGAAGAGTTCTGATGAGGGATTGAGGGAAATCAACCGGTCTGTTGTGAGAGATGATAAAGTTGATACAAGATTCCTTGATATGTTCTCGATAAAAATGGCAATCTGTTGATCCTCTGAGTCCAGTAGAGAGAATGTGCCATTAAAAACTTTAGGATTGTTCGCGTTGAATCGGTAAACGAGACCTTGGGTGACGGTTCCGAGGGAGTTGTGAAAAAGTCAATGTTCGGCATCAAACTTTGAACGATCAAAATCAGATTGAAAGTGATTATTTGAATGAGGAGGTCGTCCAGCTCCGCCAAGCGGTCAGAGGAAGTGAGTCTCAAGAGCGAGAAGGTCTTGAGCACTAGGATTGTGAACTGGATGTTCCTGAGGATCAAACTTGGGATGACTATTGGTGTAAGCCGTACGAAGGAAGGTATCATTGCTGCCAAATGTAGCGCTTGAAGGCGTAGCACGCTTTCCTTGACTCATGTCTTGGGTAGCAGAAGGAGGAACCATAAGGGGATCTCTGGAAATTTTGTTTGGATGACTTTGAATTTGAGCTGAAGCTCGAATGGTGGCCTCTTTGATCTAAACTGACATCCCCGGAGTATCGGTGGGAGACCCAATGCCGATGGCATGGATCTTACGACCGGCTTTGAAGTCGATCTTCCTAGCACGCCGAGCAAGCCATGAGAAGAGAAAGAGAAAAAGTGGGTCGTCTCGTGGAACGATCTGAGCAAATTGATCACGAAGACCTTTCATGCTGATGCGATCACTCCCACTAGAGCGAGAGTAATGAACGAGAGCGGCGTGGAGCTGGGCAAAGATCTGGGTATAATCATCCGCATGATTTGAGCTCATAGTATGAATGAGAAGATGATGTCCACAAAGATATATATATATAAGAGTTGAGCTGCAGATATAAAGCAGTTTGGATATTTATAATGATGAAGAAGAATGTGGCAACAAGCTGATTTTGTGAAAAATCGTGAGAATACTTTGGAGGAAGACAAAAGTGATCAAGATGAAATATGCATCATGGGTGGGAACGAACCGAGAGTTGGAGCTCAAGTAAGCTTCGCTTAAGTAAGTCCTACTGAGTCCCCTTGCGAGCGCGATGACCGGCTAGCTGTGTGATGATTGATCTTGATAAGTTTTTTCAATTTCTGAGAAAGTGCTGATGGTGAAAAGTGGTGATCGATACAGAGCAAGGGAAACAGTTGAGAATGGCTTTCAGATCCAGTCTGGCTCTTCGATGGTTGGTTTGAATGACAACCCCCAATTGTACAAAATCAAGAAGCTACACTCAACAAGTACAATGAAGACAGAAAGCTGATTCAAACTTTCCTCAAGTTAACTGATCATCAATTCACTCAAATTGCAATCAAACCAATCATCCATTTCTTTGCAATCAGATAGAGAAAAAGACTTCTCTCATCACATTCAGAAATCAAAAAACCACACATCTCTCAAGAAAACAAAAGAGATGAAAAGAAAGGATCCTTATAGAATGATGAGTCTAACGTCGAGATGATCTAACACTCTTACCAGGTCGTTTACTTCCACCACGTCCTCCACCACCACGTCCACCACCACGTCCACCTCTACCTTTACTACCACTCGTAATCCTACCATCACCTTTCCCACCCAATCCTTCGAAATTACTCGAACTTTCTTTATTATTCTCTTTCCATCTTCTACCTGTCACTCCTTTGGGTTTAGGTCTACCGAATTTATGTTCTCGACCGATCCGATTCAATTTCGGTTTCTTTTTATGTCCTCTACCATCTTCTTCCTTGAGATTCCTTTGACGTTTGTTGGATAAAGTCTCTTCTAAGGCTATATCGAAATCGACTTCATTCTGACCATCGATCAATGGAACATCTTTACGTTCTGTAAATTTTAATCAAATTCATCCAAAAAAAAAACATCAAACATGATCATCAGTTTGAAAGATCGAAATCAAATTAAAAAACTAAGATTCAAAGAACCAGGTTGAAGAAAAGAAAAGAAAAAGAAAAAGAAAAGAAAGGAAAAAAACCACTTCACTTTTCCTTAATTCTTTCACCCCTTCCTTAACTCGTTTAGATTCCTTTTCTCGTTCCAATCTCTTTTCAACTTGAATCGCTTTTCCAAACTTCTTTAAATCTCTCTTCTTCTTTGACTCTTCTGATGCTTTGATATTCTCCATCTCACTAATCAATTTCAATCTGATCTTTTCCATATGAGCATCTGATTTGATCATCTCTGCAAAATAATCATCTGGTCTAAAGAATTCTTTAGATGAGTTTTGAAACGTTTTATAGGCTTCTTTGGCTCCTTGAAGTGCTTGTTTATATCTATCAAAGATATATTTGATAAGTTTTCGATTCAGGTTTGGTTAGACGGGATCACAAAGGATGTGAGCTGAAGACTCACAGTTCGACTTCTAAACCAATATCATCATTCACATCTGGAACTTGAGTAGTCGAAGTAGATTGGATGGTTTGAGTATCAAAGAAATCTAATTGAAGACTAGACTTTTCCTTCATTAACTCTAACAATTTCACCAAGGCCTTCTAAACTTCCATGATTCAGATTCACAATCAAACCAATCAGTCATCATATGTAAGATGAAGAAGGGATTGGAACAAACGTGATCTAGAAAAAGAGAATGACTGACCGTATTATTCTTAACGACCTTACGTTTGACCATGGCTCCTAAATCTTCGTTATCTGAATCCACATGCATCTTTTCATACTCGATCCCTTCGATTTCTTCATCATCCTCACCTTCTTCCAAATCGATCACACTCTCATCTTCTTCTGAACCAGATTCAGATCCAGATTCACTTTCACTTCGATTACTTCCTTCGAACTCTGAACCTTCTCCTTCTCCTTCTCTATGATGTTGAGATTGATCTAATAATAAAAGTTCTTCTTCAGTCATATCTTCTGGATTTAATTTAGAAAGAAGTCTTCGTAAAGTGGATTCATCTAGTTGATCCTCTTCACTTGAGTTCTCATTCGAATCCTCCTCTTCATCTGAATTTGAAGTTGAATTTGAAGTTGAATTTGAGCCTGAATTCGATTCTGATTCCCATTGATTTTCTTCATCTTTTACTTCTTCTTTCTCTACTTCATCATCTAAGTCTACCGTATCCGAAGTGTCATCTACAAATTTCATTTTGGTAAAAAAAACCAGCCCTCAATTCCTCAGATCAAAAATCTTATTCCAAGTTCTTTAAAAGTATTCAAAACCCAAAATCACTCACCATTCTCATTCGAATCAATTAACTTTTCTTCTTCTTCTTCTTCTTCTAAAATCAAAGTTTCAGTCGATTTGTTTTGATTAAGTTTAGGTAACCTTTTTCGATTTAGAATCATCGAATCCTTGGGTCTTTTTTTCAATTCGTCATCTTCTTTTAATTTTGAAGTTTTGGACTTTAATGAAGAATTGGATCTCATGATCAAAACTGAGTTTTTTTTTTATTCTTTTTTGGAAAACTTTCAAATGATTTGATATTCTTTCAATCGTATGTATGTAAACGGATTTGATCTTTCGAAGGTTGAGAAAAAAAGTTAAAACTTGAATTTGTTCTTTTTCTTTTGCTTTTTCTTTTCGGGTGGGTGGTTTAAAAATTTTCAAAAAAAAAAAAACTTTATATCATTGTGGGCAACAGTCAAATACAGCTCTTTGATTACAATACTAGCTAAGATGTTACATAACACTTTACAAGTTATCTACTTGTAACAAAATACATATCACAGGTAAAGGGATATGTATGTGATAGGTTAATCTCATCTGGTTACTTTGTCATTTGAGCATCATTTATCATGATATCTTATGAAAGAAGATGTTTGAGAATTGTGAACATTTGATCAAATCAAACATCAAAAAGGTCTTCACTTTTCAACCTGAGAGGATCACATCCTCAAGTCTGAAGACAACAGTTTAAAGGCCAAAACTCATCAATCTTTACTTTGTAATCTCTAGTCAAACTGAGTAAGATCAAATCAAATCAATCACTTTTGATTTCATTTCATCATTCTCAAGTTAGTTTAAGTTTCATTCAATCTAATCTCTGAAAAGACTCAAGACAAAAGAAATGATAAAAAAAGTTATCAAATCTTAAATGATCATCAAACTATTTTCAATTAATTCATCAATTCACCTCTTACCCTCTTGCCCTCTTCCCACCAGGAAAAAAATTAAAAGAAATTAAAAAAAGAATACATCTCTTAACAAAATGGAAAACAAACAAATCCAAATCCAAATCCAAATTAAATTAAAACCCCTATCAAAACCCTCAAGAAGAAAACCTAAGATGACCTCATCAGATTAAACTAAAAAATCAAAATCAAAATCAAAACATACATACATACATACATACATACATAGATCTCAACACATGAACCCGATGATTATACAAGAAACATAAAAAAAAAACTTCACTTAAGAATGAAGATTCGATTCATATCTAAATAGAAAAAAAGTAAAAGAAAAAAAAAGAACGAGAGATATGGAAAAAAAAGAAGGAATCTACAACAAGAAATGATATAAATTAAAGGATAATATAAATGAATAAATGACCATATCAAATTTGAAAAGATTCCTAAAGAAAGAAGAAGAAGAAGATATCAAACTGATCAATACACCATTCATCATCTCCTAATCCTTCTCCTCCTCCTTCTCCTCCTAAAATCAAGTCATGAAGAAATCATACTTACAATTCTGAGTCACTCTTCTTCTACGGTTCATTCTCTTCTCCGTCACTCGATTCAAACTTTCGATCCATGGATCTCGCCATCGGATTCGAGACTCATGATCACTCCAAACTTGTTCGACTTCATCTATCAAACTAGACCTCCACATTCTCATCGAGACAGCTACTTTAGCTCTCGTGGCCGGTTCATTTAAATGACTCCCTCCACTGGTCGGTATTGGAATCACCGTGCCTGTGGGCATGAATGGTAACGGTCCGGTTTGCCCTCCAAGTGATCTGATGAGATAGGATGGGGGTGGTAATCCGCTTGGATTGCTGCTCGTTGCTTCTCTTCCAAAGGTCGGAGAAACCGGTCGATCTCGTTCCATTAGAAGTCTTTGTTGGATTCGTGAAAGACTGGTGGTCTCAGAAGTGGATCGATGGGTGGATGGTGATGATTGAGCTTGGGCTGAAGGTAGTACAGAAGCTGGTTTTGAGGCACCACCAATACGACTACCACCCATGATAGATGTGGGAGGAACGACGGGCGAAGGGGTAGGTAAGACCGGTCCTAGAAAACGCGAAACCACTGGAGCTGATCCACAAGTGGTGATGAGACCTTTGACAAGAGGTTTGGGTATAGGAGGTTTAGCCGCATTGGTGAGTTGAAAATGCAGATTACAATGTCGAGCTGTATTAGCAGTTGAACCCTCATTGCGAGTGCTCGAACCGGATGTTGAAGCAGCAGTGGAGTGATGACCATTGATAGGGGCTGTAGTGTGGCCTGAGGATTGGTCGAGCTCACCAGCAGGCCAACCGCGAGACTGCTTAGCGGAGTCATCGAACGGGGCACTAGAGGTAGTGATCTCACGTTCTTCAGCGGTGGTTGCCAAACTACCTACAAAGTTCTTGATGCTTCCAAAGTAACCACTTTTGGATCCAGATAAGACATGCGGATGTGGTTTCTTGTTTTTGAAGGTGATCCGAGGGCTGAGGATCGAGTTGACGAATCCGGGTGAGCCAGGTTCGTTAACCTTTGTAACTTTTTTCAATCGATCCGCAAACTGGAGCCTCTCTTCGGTTGTTAACCTCCCTGTCATGGTTTCCGAAGGCATCGAAGTTTGGGCTCCACTGCTAGAGGGCTCAACTTGTGAAGAGCTTGAGGAAGCGTGAGAGGGTGAAGGATCGCTGGGATCACAAGTGGCTTTGGGCTCATTAATAAGACTCGGAGGGCGGGACGTCGCTAGAGTTTCAATTGACGTGAGGGTGAGGTTATGCTTGCTCTTGTTGGTCAGTGAGACCTTGCTGGTGAGTGAGACAAAAGCTTCCGTCGGATCAACTTTAGGCTGTAGAACCAGTGATGCAGTACTACCAGCACGTTTGGTCCCAAATTTACTACTGGGCGGCTCGCAAACAAGATTCATGAGTGAGACCATGGATCGGTTGGAGTGTATTGATGTAGTTCTTGAGGCTCGTTTGGGATTCATCTGAGCAACTCCTTTACCCTTACTATTAGAGTCATGTCTAGCGGTGGCATTACTTGCACTACTTCTGATCGATGAGGGTGGCGATTTACTTCTCTGAACCGGCTTCTCATCACGAATCGAATGGGGAGGCTGATGGGCAGGTTCGATCACTTGGCGACGAGATCCAGCAATGACGCTCACGCTACCATTCTCATTGCTAGCTCGAGATCTCTCCAACCTCTGAACTCGTTCAATAGAATCTTGTACTTGGTTTCGGCTACGAGACCGGCCTCTTCCAACGGGCTCGTGTTCGTCTTCATTAGGAATGTCTGTGAGAATTTCAGTCGGGGTGTCCAGATGGCGGGAAGACATTAAGTCAGGGTCAATTTCTGGAGATTGGTCCTGATTAACGGGTAAGAGAGGAGGCAATGGTGAAGCTGAAGGATTTGAAGGATCGCAGGGTTGGGCAAAACTAGATGAGAGTGGATTGGGTAATTGAAATGCAAGATTGATTTGATCAAGTGCCGAGAGTTGAGGATTCGAATACTGAAGGATGGGTGGTTCGAAATTCGAAGGCTGTGTAGCTGTAGGAGTCGCACATCTTGTACTAGGTTCACTGACCCATTCTTCTTCTTGACCAGTCTTAGTGCGAAGATCGGATGGATGAGGGTTAAGGAAATCTTGAGATGGGATCACCTCATTCTCTTCTTCCTCCTCTTCACCATCTCCATCGAGAGCGCCTCGAAAAGCACCCTTCCTCGGATGTCGGTTTCCTGACGGCGCACCAGTCGACTTTTTCCGGGTTAGAGAAACAATTTGTTTGGCAGATGAACTGTCTTTCCGAGTAGGATATGATGGTCGTTTCTTATGAAGAGAAGCCTTAGATTTGACGGTAGAGATTACAAGAGTTGATTGACTTCCACCGGGTGAAGGTTCAGTGTGTATTCGAGTAGTAGAGGTTAGACCGCCGACTATGTTGGTATGACTTGAATGACGTTTTGAAAGTTGAGTGAGACGAGCAGAAGAATGATGTTTGTTGGGCATCTTCAATGATAAGATGCTGAGTCGACAATTCTTGATGCTCGATATATGCTGCTAGGCCTCGATGTGAAGAAAAAAAAAACCAGTTGCTCGGGTGAGATTGGAGTATCAATTGCTCATCGGAGGGTACCTGACCCGGCCTATCGGGAAGCTCTATCGGGCCACCTGGCACTGTAGCGGATATGTAATCAAAGAGATGGGCTGCGTCGGGACAAGATACGCCATGGTCCATTTCCACAGAAGTCACATTCCTGAGTAGAATGCTTCATTCGACTGACAATCATACTTGAACACAGTCAACTCGGCAAATCAGCAACTATGAAAACCAACCTAATCAATCCATAACATGTGCTGATCATCAAAAAAATTTTCATTCGGCCAGCTCCTACGTTCTCTGGTTGCAAAACCCCAATGATGGCAGAAAGGTGAAATATGTCAGATTAAGAAGTGAAACGAATGTTTGATCATTCAAACTATAATAAGCACATTGTCTCCCCTCACTCACTTCCACTTTATCTTAAGTAATCCCAACTAGCGTGTACGTTTTCGATGGAGACGGGTATAGTATACTAGTATACGTCATCCCGTCCCATCTAGGTGGTCCCGACTATTACGTCCCGGACCACCAGCGCTCGGGTTTTTCTTACAAGAACCCGTCGAATTTATATACCAAATTCGTATTGGTATATAATAATCGCACGAGCTTACTTCTATAAATTTTACCGAGATACTGATGTGATTCCAGTATCTCGAAGTATTAAAAATTTAATTACTTATTATACTAATTTGGTACCAGCAATACTAAGCTGATGGAATTTAGTATAATTGAAATACTTCAAGACTTCATCTTATAGAGATTAAGAAGTCTAAATCTTATAATACTTACTTTTAAGAAGTTTGCTCAGGGTAGTAAGAACACTCTAGAGGGTCTTAATCTCAGATTCAAGCAAAGAATCAAAAGATTTTGTTTAATAACCCCATTACTCGGAGCTGAAAGCCTGAGCCTATTAAACGAACCCCCAAAACTTTCAGACCCGCAGCGCATGCATTTCATTCTTTGCACTATTCTAATTTATGATTCTTTAACACAAACATTAGGGCGTGTTTGGTTTCGATTATTTTTGGCGATTATTTTCACAATCGCATTAAAATAATCGCAAAAAAATTTGAGCGTTTGGTTGCCCAAATTTGGCGATTATTGTAATGCATTATTTGGTCGATAATCGCCCAAAACTGCGGTAAGTTCACAATCGCCTTTTTCCCGTTTATTTCCAGATAATCGGCATTAGATCCGTACGTGAAGAGGCGACTTGTCAAAATTTCGACTTCTCCCACACCTCACTCTCTCATAACCTACCTCTTCCTTTCCATTGCCACGTGTCTGATTCCTGTTTTGACTTCTCTTTTTCTCTTTCCCTTCAAATTCCCACCATCTCATTTCAAATTGTTCTCTCCACTCGAATCTCACAATCCTACCACTTCAATCTTCTGCCTTCAGATCCTACCACTTTGATCTCTTCTGTTCATTCTCAACACTTTGATTTTTTCTTTTCCAACTTGTCTCTTCCAACTCAAGTTCCCATCCACTTCTCTCCCTTCTCACCTGGCAGTACGATTGGACGCACTGATAGTTTCAGGCGCACCTTGTTACTAGACCATTTGGCTCTTGTCTGCACTGATAGGATTCAGGCAGCTCAATCCATATCTCCTTTCCACAATCTTATTTTATTTCTTCAATCTCATTACTTCTATTTCATCGCTTCAATCTTGTTACTTTAATCTCTTTGATCTAGTCTCTTTGGTCTTCTGAATAGACAAACATGGGCAAAACCAAATCTGACAAAACCGGAGCTACCGAAACCCCCAACTTCACCCCAGCAAAGACTTGAGTGATCATTGATGGCTTGATACTTCAAAAGCTGGCTGGGAAGAAGGCTGAATCAGGGTTCAAGCACGAGGCCTGGACTGCTGTCACCAAAGACTACAACGAGACCTTCAAGTGCAAACTGCAGTTTAGTCAACTCAAGAACCACATACAAGCTGTAAGTTCTTTTCTTGTCTTTCATCTTCTTTGTTTGTTTTCTTACTTCATTATCATATTTTGTTCTCTTCACTTATTACCCTGTTTCCTTTTGAATTAATGCTGATCTGCTGTCATTGTTATCTTATGTATCTAGGTGAAGAGACAATACTCGATTGTCCATGAAGCAAGGATGGCTTCAGGTGTTGGCTGGGATGAGGGAACCTCGATGATCATAGCGTCACCAGAGTTTTGGGCTGATTGGGGTAGTGTATGTGTTCATTTTCCTAATCAAGCTGAATACATACTGACCATAAATACATCTTGATTCTTTTAGTCCCATGCAGGTGCTAGTGTCTATGAAAAGAAGGCCTTTCCCCTCTATAGCATCATGAACAAACTCTTTGGTGACACCAACGCCACTGCTGAAGGGATTGTTGGAACTCAGACCCTTCCACCCACCAATCACAACCAAACTGCTACTGCTACTACATCTGCTACTACTACTGCTACTCCCGACCAAGAACCAGCTATTGACAAGATAGTCGGTCATGGTTTTGATGATGAAGATGATGAAGGAGCCTTCGATCTCCCTCCACCATTAAAAAACAGACGTAAGTGCTCATCTGAACATCCTTTGATTTGACTCCACTTACATGATTTGTTGCTACACAGTGTCGACTGTGGGTTTAGAGCATACCAGCCCACATCATCAAGATGATCAAGCTCAAAGTGATCATTCGAGTAACGAGGATGAAGCTCCAATCACCACAACTTCAACCCCAGTGACTGCCAAGCGTGGAGCGATAGGAAAGAAGGCCCCTCCACGTGCCAGACCAAACACCAAGGTCAAATTAGCCAATTCATTGGATAATTCAGCTGCTTTACTCAGAACTCAAGCCAACCAAACACTCGATCGAGAACGACTTCGAGCACAGACGATTGCTGCTCATGACACTGCCAAGGAGAGCAGCTTGATAACAGCTGCTCGCTTGGAACGAGAAGCAATGGCTTTGAGACACAACACTTGCCCTTCTCAAGCTGAGGCCATGAAGATACTCACGGAATCCTGGGAAAATCATATTGACACGATGGGTGCATCTTTAGCCATCCAACTTTTCGAAAACGAGGACAAGTGTCGTACTTTCATCAACGCCCCTCATCCCTTAAGATGGAGCTGGCTTGCTCTGGCACTTGGGTATGTAAATGTTCAAGAACCAGAGCCACTAGAATGAGTTCTCCATACAATATCTTTCCATTCAATTACAAATCCACTGAGCAACAAAAGTATTGATCTTTGTTTTACATATATTGAATCTTACATTATGAATTTATTCAGTTGTTACTATTACACTACTTTCAATAAAACTGTGATCTACAAATTTTGAATCTGAATGTCCTCCTGAGTCCTACTATTTTTTTATCAAAAATGTCCTACTATGCTTTAAAACTTTGTGTCTGAATGAAATGAATATGTATGTTTTGTGTTTCAAAGCGAGTCCAAAGAGATGAAAGAGAATGTCTTGTGTTATTATTGTGCATTGCCTCGATAGCGAGGATGAGCCACATATGCATCCCACATAGACATTGCCATGCAATCTCTGTCATCTGCAGCCTGAGTTCGGAGGTTAGCTGATGCCACTTGGTAAGCAACAGCATGTTGATTGCCACCTTGAGCCTGGCCTTCATCATACTGATCAACAAAGAAGTCCCCACCACCTCTCCTGACAATGATATTGTGTAAAGTGCACATTGCTACAACCAAGATTGCCTGTACTTTGGTGGAGAAAGTGTGCATGCTAACAAGCATCTCAAATCGCATCTTGATTACCCCAAAGATTCTCTCAATTGCATTCCGTAGACTTGAATGTCTCAAGTTAAATAGCTCCTTGTAATCCCTGGGTCCTTCATTACCCTGACCCCATTCTTTCAAATGATATCGTACCCCACGATAAGGAGCTAAAAACCCAGGCTCATTCGCATAGCCTGCGTCTACAAGATAGAATTTACCTATCATGCCAAACCAATCAGCATCTGTACCAAAAGACAGTGAGAGATAGATAGAAGACCTACCTGGTGGTACTGTAAAACGACCTTGCTGCCTAGCAACCTCCAAGACTCTGGCATCGCAAGCAGAACCCTTAAACCCAGCAAGGACAAAGGTGAACATCAAGTTGAATGAACACCCTGCCAACACGGTTTGGCTGCAGTACCCCTTTCAATTGGTCCACAAGTCAGCTTCAGAAGCTGGAACATGAGCGGGGATATGAGTCCCATCTATAGCACCAATACAATCCTTGAACCAAGGATATCGCTTTGGATCAGTTGCAATTTCAGGTGGGCACGGTGTTTGGGGACCAGGTTGCTTTATGATATCTTCAGAGATGGCTGCTAATCCAAAGGCTACTTTGTTGAAATAGCGACTGATTGTCTCGCCAGAGTGTTGAAACCGCTCTGAAGCCATTCGATTGGAAGCATGATTTCCAATGATATAAAGGAAAATCATCACTTGTTCACGAGTGTCTATGTGGATGGTGTCATAAAGATATTCATCAAGTAGTTCCATCAGAGAAAGGAAAGTTGTCTTGTCCATACGACAGTTTTCGTGGAATCGAACCGGACTCCCTTCAAAGATTTCTTTAGCATACTCATTGCCTCTGAGTTGAGAGGTGCGACAGGGGATTTTGGGAGTCATCTCGGCAGCAAGGAGTTCTTGAGCGTCGATGATAGTATTCTCAATTTCGGCTCGGAGAGCTTCTTCATATTCATCATCTTCAAAAAGCTCTTCAGTTCGGATTGTCATGATGGAATCCATACTGTCCACAGATGCTGTTGGCGATAGGTAATCGGACATGATGATGGATGATGGCGGTTGAAAGGATAATGTACATACGACTGATCAAAATGGTTTTGAATTGCCAAACAATTGTGGCTGAAAACCACAGATTATTTTTGTAATACGATTCAATTGCGGTTTTCAACCTTTACCGCATTTTCAGGTCACATAATGTAATTCACTTTTAAGGTACATTACAATAATAATGAGCAACCAAACGCGCCCTAAGCTCTCTAGTTTCTTCAATCTCCACCGTTGAATTCGGTTTTATATATAACTTCCATGCGTTGGATTTCCACCTTCCAGCTTCACATATCTCAGACACTGGTGTTCCTAACGCAAATTTTAGAGATGCACCTCCCACTCTGAATGAATGTCCGGTAATACCATCAAAACCACCAGTTGCCCAGACTTTCTGGCATGTCGACATAATTGTCTGTTTCGAGAGAGGAATTCTGACTGAGTTGTCTACATAGCTGAACAGGACATCCTTTGCGTCTGTAGTACATGCGAGTCTTCTTTTGAGAGCGGCCACCGGGCACAGAAGGTGGTTAAGATTTTCCAAACGTAGAATTTGAATTTCCCCCGGTTTTGCTGTCTTAGCCCCTCTCAACTTGATTGTAGCCTCCTTCCCTATAATTTCAACGTCTTCGGCTAATATCAGCTCCGACATATTCTGTCTATCCTTAGCCAACTCTCCTAATCTAGCTAATCCCCAAAAGGCGCACAAAACCGTATCGAGTATAGCCAAATCTTTCAAGTTTCCGTTTACCAAGTTCTCTACTAGGCACAGTAAATGTTTTAGATGTACTGCTTTCTTATCCTCTGCTTTTGGTATTGCTGCGTCCATCTTTTTCGATGCCAATAGCATTAATTTTATCGTCGCATCTGACACTTTCGGGAAGTCTTCTCGGTGGTATAGATGCCAGGCCTTCAACCCATACAGGTACTTCTCGAGGGTTTGAGACAGGATGTCTTCTTTCGATGGGCCATTGCTCGTCCTTCCTGCCCATACGCAGAACTCGTAAATCTCGTCTTCCGTTGCTGGTAGGGTGAAAACGGTTGTTGACTTTTCTTTCCTGCACTTGAGGAACTTTTTCACCGCGCCGTTGTAACTGAGTAGTGTGTTCCACTTCCACCCATCGAGTATGTGTTGCTGTAGCTTGTTGTAATAGATTTTATTATCACCTTTGCTTACGAAATGCAATATAGGCTTAAGATCATCGTGTGACAGAGGCATTTTCTGGCGAATAGAGGAAATTTGGGAGCTCAATGATGTCTAACAAGGTGATCGGACATCCCTTTAATATTTTGGGAAATTACACTTCCTTCTCAGCACCAAATAAACCCTGCCCTCCTTGAGACAAGGGAGTTGACCCTTTCTGTAATGTATACATCAGCACAACGTGTTTCATTGCCTATCCTTTTAAGACATTCCCTTAATAAGGGTTAACTACTTCTGTATCAACAAATGTTCGTACAAATGAATCGCGCCCAAGCTTAAAAAGACGGAAATATGGTTACTCCCGTGACCCGGATTTCCTCCGGGCCACCAACCCTGGGAATTGGTGCCGTAGTGCCTCACATTCCCCGCTTAACATTTTTTGTGAGAAGACCTTGTGTATGTCTGGAGGCATTGGTGCCCACACTCTGTCTTTTTCATCTTTATCGTGTATCTCACCCCTGGATATCTTATCCGCTTGGTTCATCTTTGAGCTAACTCTTTTTGCCACTATGTCCATGTGGTTAGTAAGCAGAATCTGTTGGATCAGTCTCCACTCCTTGTTTACTTCTAAATCGTTTGACCTCCTATTTGTTACAGCGTTTTGGCTTGTCGTGTTATCTGTCCATACAATAAGAGTTTTGCTGTCGTAGTTCCCTTGAGATATAACAAACCAGAGGCCAACCCTGATAGCTACAGTCTCTAGCCACGCTATCCCTCTCTTTCCTACTCCAGAATTCTCCCAACCGTCTCTCAATTTCAATTGCAGCCACGCTTTGCCTACTAAGACACCGACTCCATAGCTTGTCGACGCGTCGCCTACCCAGCCTATGTCTACGGGATCGCTAAATCTTATAAGTCTTGTGTGTTCGAATTTTGAGAGTAAAAGCTTCCAATGGAGCAAGTCCATTTTACGTCCTTAGGGATTGTTTGCTTGGCATGTTTATAGACCCAACTCTTTTTCCATCTATAAAGAGCGGTCATGTAACATTTGAGTTGTGGAAGAATAAGAGTGACGTGTACCAATCTTCCGATAAGCACTTCTACTTCATTAAAGGTGAATTTTTTATCAGGACTGAGGGTGTCAACCCTGAGCACATGTACATGTACTCAAAGGATGACCAAAAGATACAATAAGCCTCTAAAATCATAATTACATATATATACATATTAAAAACAATATGTAATATATATGTAATAACTTAATAAACATAATAACATCTCATAACTCAGTGTCAAGAGTTAAAACATACTAAATTACATACATGTACATACTAAACACTACATGTAATACATATGTAAAAAACCCATAAAACACAATAAATCTCATAAATCAGTGTCAAGAGTTGAATATGCTTATACCAAATAAGACATATAAACTTAAACCTTAACAACCATAAACCATAACAACTAGAAAGCACCATGCAAACCAAGATAGTGATATAAACAAATATCACAGAAGTTAGGTTAAGAGAAAGGAATATATAAACCCTCTCTCTCAACCTCAGAGGAAAACCCCCAAGCTATTATTACACCCTACTTTTAAGAACTAACCAAAGTTCAATTGAAGTACAAAATCAAGAGTCTTATAATTATAAGACTAGTGATTAACTTCTCTAACTTTAAAATCAGTTCCTTGATTAAAAGTAAGTAATACAACCTTCCCTCCTCTGGATCCTCTACTTCCCTCAAGTAGAAACTCAATCTAGGTTAGTGACCTCAACAACTCAGGCTAGTGACCTTAAGAAGAACTTCAGGCTGGTGACCTTAAGAACAACCCTAAGTTGGTGACTTTAAGAACAACCAGATTAGTGATCTTTACTCACTCTTTAATCTGTTACTATAAAGATTAAAGGAAGGTCTTGGATCCAACCTTCAATAAATATAACTTTTATATTATAATTCCAAACCTCCTTTTTAGGAGTCATCTAGCTGCAGTCTGTCTGGATTTATCCCAACAGACTGTTAGTCCCTTCCATCCTCCTTCTCACTTCTCTTCCTTATTTCATATTGTAACTAATAATAAATTGAAATAAATAATTAAATAAATTTATAAATACCTAAATTCCACATTTAGTGAGCTTAGAGTACTCAAGAGAGTACCCAACCCTCACATTTGGGGGCCTCATCGTGTTGAAACCCAACCTCAAACATTACAAGGGTGAACAAAACAAACTAGACACAAGAAATACCACTCACATCAACTACATATATAAAAAAAAAAAAAAAAAATTTTTTTCCATCCATAACTTGAATAATAATACAAACAAAGACTTTATAATTTTAAAAAAAAAAAAATAATATATATAATAAGAATAATTTTTTATCTTACTTCCCCATCTCTAAAATAAAAAGAATAAATTAAATTAATTATAAAAAAAAAAAAATCCGAAAAATAGAACAGAAATCGGACCGGACAGCGTTACATTACATACAAAACACTGAAACCGAAATTTCGAAAAAGAAAAGTTATTTAGAAAAAAAAGAACATTCACCAAAAATCGACCTAATAATAAGAACGATCGAAGAGAGAAAGACGGATAACAACAGTGGACGATCAATCAAAAAATTAAATTCGAAATCAGAACGAAAAAGAGGAATCAAACAAAATCAGTTAGAAGAAATAGGAAGATCCGAAATCGGAGAAAATAAGAATCATCGCGTACTTAGGTTTTCACTAACATCATCTTATCTCCCAACAAATATCAATTCATTCAACGAACCCCTTTTCCTTTACTTCAAAAATTCTTATTAATTCACAAAGAAAAAAAAATACTAATAAATTTTTATACTGACAACTACTTTAGAATCCACTATAACATTTTAGAAATCGAATAAAGAATTTAAAGAGTTCAATAAGCATAGAAGAAGAACGTCGAAAGTAAGTAATCAAAGCATAACGAATCAATAAAAATCTAATAGGGCAAAGAACTTATATAAATTTTTTTTTAATTAGTGAAACCAAAAAGCAACCAAATTGAGAACGAATCGACGTTCCATCGATATAAAAAGACCATCAATCGACATCTTCTTCATCCCACAAGAAGTAGCTCCAACGAACAAATTAAAACATTAAATCGATCAAAGAACTCAACCAGAACTTATAAATTAATTCAAAATATAGAATTAATCTTTTATATTAAAAGTAAAGCAAAGATTTCTTTCTTTCAAAATCAAATTATAACTTTCTCTCTATCTAAAATTATAGAAGTAAATAATTAGCGCAAGGAAACTAACAAAGTTTCAAAAAAAAAATTTAATTTTTTATTATATCCCTTCCAGTGTCGTTTCCACAGCTTTTCAATTCCCTCGATCTCGCTAACCACGGCACTCCCCAGAACAGAGAACACCAGTCGACCCCAGCATTAGACGGGTCAATCATAGATTTCGAAGACGCCTACGGTAACACTACCCAAGAACCGATCGTGATCGACTCTACAACAACAACACCAACAGCCAATCCGCTGGCCAATATTGAAATAGATTCGAATAGTTCCAACAACACAGAAATAGATCACGATAGATCTCAAGGATATATACAAGATAACCAATCAACTAGAAGTAAGGATAAACCAATATATATAAATAAATTCCTTCTATCTCTTAAAGTCTCATTTCTTATCCCAATAAAAAAAAAAAAAAGACAACAGATCGATAATAAGCAACGAAGGAAGAAGCACCCAAGCTCAGCGAACCGAAACCAATACAAACGCGAACCAAGAACGTAAGTTGAAATTAGAAAAATTCAACAGTTTTTTTTCCTTATCTTCTCAAAATATTAGATCAAAGACTAATTGAATCAATTATGGCCGATAGAGAACCCACCATCCCAAGACGGGCAAGCTCCACCAGTACAAGAGACTCAACAAAGAGCAGAAGAAGTGTTGAACCGAGCTCAAGGGGAACAAGAAAGACCCCGGTGGGGGAATTATTCGATCCCCTACCACCATCAGGTAAGCCTGATAAAGAATTGATAGAAAGATTTGTAAAAGAAAAACAAACTAATCAAAAAGAATTGTCATTGGTAGACCCAACAACAACAAGCGGGCTACCACTACCAGCCCAATTACCACCCGAACCTAGCGCCTCCAGTAGCGCAATATCCGGCAGCCCCAGCGTCAGTTTACAATGCGAACCCGCACTACATACACCAACCTACCACAACTACCAGCAACCATTTACCTCCACCTCCTCCACCACAACTGTCGTACCAGCAAACAAGAGAGGCCGAGGAAGCCCGACTCCGTCAAGCGATCCTCGACCTCAAGCGGAACTTGGACGAAGCTCGAGTGGCGAGCAACAACGCGAATTTTCGACAAATATTAGGTATGGCAAAGGAAGCTCACAAGGAACTGGAAGAGTTCTTAGGAGGGCGTCGCCACCGTCAGAAAGTAGAACAAATAGCAGGTTACAATCCTTACCACATCAATCCCAAAACGATGGAACCATTCGAACACCCCAGGACAGCAGGACCATCCAGCCAACGTCGCAAACGAGCGAGGGACGACGAGATAGACGAATTAGCGGAGAACGCGTCCAATCTCCTGGACATGATCTTGGTAGTAAAACGGATGAAGAAAGACGATCAAGACCCAGACCCAAAGGGGAAAGGGAAGGAGAGAGAATAGTCAGTATCCTCCCACCTCCCATTTCATCCTTTCATAACCACCCATCAATACTTCCTACTGACACACACTTCACCACACCACTGCTGAATACAGATAATTCCAGAAACTTATTATCCCCTTCTCTAGAATCTGTGAAGTTAGAAGAAGGTGAGAATACTCAGGTAACAAATGAAAGGTTGTTAAATTTACAGAAAATAAATTCCACTACCTCTTCTCTAGCTTCTACTTCCAATTCGTATTTAGACTTAGATGATCTCATTAGGAGAAAAACTTATGCAATATATGAAAGTGTTGAACAAATAAGATCAAACCTAAGTTCCCTGAGAAACCAGATGGAACAAAATGAACAAATGAGAGTAGAAGAATTTAAATTACATTGCCAATTACATAAATCATCTTATGATGATATTATGAATAAATTTAAAGAATTAACAATAAAAATTGATAACTTCAAAAATGAAGAAGAAGTAAAGAAAGACAAACCAGACATTATTAATATACCTGAGAATAAAGGAAAACAAAAAGAGATTGCAGAGGAACATCAAGGAGAAAGTGAGTCAACATCAAACACAAGTGAAGTAAGAAAATCAGAAGTAACACCAATGTACAGTCTGAATAAAACACAAGCAATTACATTACAAATTAAAGAAATATTAAACAAAAGATTTACAGAAACAAATCTAACAAACTCTGAACAAAATATAATTAAACAAATAACAAGTCTAGCCAATCAGATAGCCACACGTATCTCAGACAGTGAAAAAAGAGTATTATCAAAACTAGACATTCATGATAGAAAAATACAAGATACAATTGATAAATTATCTCAAACACAAGAAGGCAATAAATTGATCATTAGAGACACAAGTGATACAATAGTAAGTGATTTGGCGGAATTAAAAATAGCAATGAAGGAGCTAAATATCAAAATAGATAAACAAATTAAATTACCAATCAAAGACCCTTATAACAAAATTGAAAGCCTACTTGATAGATTTGAGAAACACGAAAATCATATTAAGACAACAATGGAGGACATTAAAACAGATAAATCCTTAACAAAAATCCAAGAAAATCTCAATGAACAACAACAACAATTTGAACGTAGCATGATGAGATCATATCATGCATTACAAGAAAATATACAAAACAACCATGAGCAATTACAGAAAGAATTGTTAAAGCAACAAGGAATACAAATTAACAACTTCACAGAACAATTAAGTGAAAACCAGGAATTATTGAATACAAAGATTTTACACAAAAACATTGAGATACAACAAAAATTACATCAAATGGAAGAGGACGCATACAAAGCAAGAATTTCACTAATTCAAGAACTCAAATCAAACAATTATAATAATAGGACAACAGTGAGATCCCCAGTAGCTCACCCAATCACACATACAAATTTAGAAATGTCATCAGAAGACAACCAGAATCTTGACCATTCACGCAGAAGTGAAGAAAGATTTAGAAAAAGCACAACAGACATAAGAGAAAGAACAGTAAGTTATGCAGAACCCGCAAGAACACAACTAGAACTCCCAAGCCCGTCAAATAAGGAGAAACAAGTTGTGAGAGAAGCAACATTCCAACCAAGTGAAAGATCATATGCAAAAGAAGATACAATACATCCTTCATTTGAAACAACCAAGAATTTTGTTAGAGAAGATACAGTCCAAACAATTATGTCTGAATCAGCAAGAGAAGACCAAATTGCAAAACAAATGAGTAAACTTTGGCCAACAGGCAGAGACTGGAAAAAATTCAGCGGAGACGGAGAATATAACCATAATGATTATATTGACTGGTGTGACTCTCTAATTACAGATATGAAAATGGACCCCTTAGTTGTTGTAAGCCACCTAAGCACAGCATTCACAGGGACAGCAGGACAATGGTACATAGACAAGCGGAAAAGTAAAGGATCAATGACATGGGATAAATGGAAAGAAGAGATTCACAAAAGATTTGGAAATAATGTTTGGAGGAACAATATGGAAGATTTATTCATGAAAGATAAATTTGATGCCAACATACATTCAGACTCTACAGCATGGTCTCTGAAACAAAAGAAAAGAATAGCCGCATTTGACCCAGATGCATCAGAAGAAAGAATAGTAAACAAAATTTTAAATAAAGTTGATGGTGATGTTCGAAATGCAATTAAAAGCCAACTTAACCAACCATATGAGTGGGACATGTTCTTACTAGTATTCAAAGACATTTTTGAGAATACAAGCATCATTTCTAAGAAAAGATATTCGAACAGACCACGAAGACCTTTTACAGAAAACAAAATACCTTTCAAAGATGAAAAAGTACAAAGCTCATTCAGTACAAAAGCCCAACCAAGCACATCAGAGAAAAGACTACCCAAAGCATGTCCAAACTGCGGCAATAAAGATCCAAAACATCAATGGAGAGGATGCAAAGATCAGAAAATAAACATGATTGAAGAATATAGTGATGAAAGTGATCAATTAAATGATGAATATGAATTCCAAGGAGGACAATTATCTGAAGACACTGAATCAGAAACAGAAAAGGGGAAACATCACCAACAAGTAGACATGATTGATACCCATAATGAGGATGAGAAAGATATTAACATATTACAAGCTGAAGCAGACATTCCTCACTCATGGCAAGATGACATGCAAATGGGGAATATTGTTGACGCAAGACTATTGAAATCTAAACCAGCAGCAGGAATGGCACATACATTAGGCCATCATTCCATGGCTCGAGCAATAATCAATAATTGTAAAGTACCAATACTTCTAGACAGTGGAGCATCCTGTTCAATAGTTGGAAAACATTTCTTATCAGAAATTATCCCTGACTGGCAAGAAAAAATTATGCCAAGCAGTCACATAAAATTTTCAGGAGTGGGTAGTAAACTACATGCTTTAGGAGTAATTAGCCTACCGGTAATATTCCCACATATAAAACAATCAATCAGAATAAATGCTGAATTTGTAGTAATGGAAAACGCAAACAACAGATACTTCATACTAGGTGCAGAAAATTTGAGCCACTATGGATTTGACATATTTCACAGCAAAGAAAGATATTTTACTATTGGCAACAATAACAAAAGTATAAAATTTGCTCTAATGCAACATAAAGAAATATTATCAATCAAAAAAGATACAATTAATACAGATTCAACAGAAATTGAATATGTAAATGAAATAAGAAACAAAATCTTAGAAGCTTCATTTGGACCACACCTTACTCATAACCAAAAAGAAGACATAATTAAGATGGTAATTAAATACAAAGACCAATTTGGTTTAGGAGAAAAAAGTTTAGGAGTGATTGAGAACCATCCAGTCACAGTAAAACTTACGATAGACAAACCTTATCCTCCCATACTAAGGAAAGGAGCATATCCAGCTAGTCCAAGAAGTAGAAAAGAAATAGAAAAGCACATTGATGAACTACTACGCATGGGAGTTATACGAAAAGTAGCTAGTGATGAAGAGGTAGATGTGACAACACCTGTCCTGATAGCTTGGCACAATGACAAATCTAGATTGTGCGGAGATTTTAGAGCCTTGAACCAGTACACTACACCGGACAGGTACCCATTACCTCGAATAGACCAATCTCTAACAAACCTTTTTAGAGCAAGGTTCATTACCCTCATGGACATTATGAAAGGTTTCCATCAGAATATAGTAGAAAGAAATAGTAGGAAATTCCTGAGAATCATTTGTCATTTAGGAATATATGAATACCTTAGAATGCCATTTGGAATAAAAAATGCTCCAGCATTTTTTCAAAGAATGATGGACACAGAATTTTCCAAAGAATTACGAGAAGGATGGTTAAAAGTATACATTGATGATTTAATCATTTTCCATACCAGTTGGGAAGAACATCTTCACGCAATAGAACAAATACTCATAAGAGCTAAATCCATGGGAATGACAATATCTTTAAGTAAATGCCACTTTGGATTTGAAGAGTGTAAAGCACTAGGCCACCGTGTATCAGGACTATGGGTAGCAGTAGATCAAAATGCTGTAGCAGCAGTACTACAAAAACCTTGCCCAAAAGATAAACAAGAATTAAGTTCATTCCTTGGATTTGCAAGTTACTACAGAGCACACATCCCCAACTTTGGGACTATTACTCGTAGTCTTTACAAACTTTATGCCAAAGGCGTAACATTTGAAATGACAAAAGAGAGAATAGATGCAGTGAACAAGATCAAAGAAATGTTGACAACAGCACCTATACTTTTTCACCCTGATTTTGAAAAACCATTCAAACTCTATGTAGATGCATCAATTGAAGGCCTAGGAGCAGCACTACACCAAGTACAAATTATTGAAGATAAACCAAAGGAAGGACCAATAGTTTTCATATCAAGGAAATTGACAGACACAGAAACTAGATACTCCTCCCCACAATTAGAAGCTTTAGCACTAGTTTGGGCATTAGAAAAATTGCACTACTACCTTGATGGTAGCTACTTTGAAGTTATCACTGATTGTACAGGAGTGAGATCATTAACAAACCTGAAAACACCAAGCAGACATATGCTCAGATGGATGATGGCAATACAAGAGTACAAACCATTTATGACTATTACACATAGACCAGGTAAATTTCATAACAATGCTGACGGGCTCAGTAGGATGGCATTGCCCAATGATTCAAGCAATCCAGCATGGGAACCTGCAGAAATGGAAAGAGACATACCAGTAATGGGAATTAGTCTATGTGAATTATCTGAAGAATTTTTTGAAGAAGTTAAAACTAGTTATGAAAAAAATAGTAATACTGCCAAGCTTACCAGAATTTTATCAGCTCAGAACAAAGATCTTAGCCTGTCAACCACACTAGAACAACCTTGGAAAGATGGGCTAAATCAAGGAAAAATAACACTTGAATCTGACTTATTATACTTCAGAGAAAAACATAGCGCAGTACTAATAATAATTACACCTGAACATATTCAACAGACACTACATGTATGTCATGATGAATTCATGTCAGGACATTTATCAGAAGAAAGAACCCTTGAAAGGATTAAGAATACAGCATGGTGGCCAAACTGGAGACAAGATGTAGAAAGCTATGTCAAATCCTGTGAGAGATGCCAAAAAGCAAACAAAGCCACAGGGAAAAGATTTGGACTGCTCCAAAGAATAGAAGAACCAACATATCCATGGGAAGTCATTAATATGGATTTTGTTACAGGACTGCCACCATCATTAATCAGCAACTATAATTGCATCCTAGTAATTGTAGACAGATTTTCGAAGAGGACAAGATTTTTACCATGTTATAAAGAAGCAACAGCAATGGATATTGCACTTCTATTTTGGGAAAGAATAATCAGTGACGTAGGATTACCAAGAATAATAATAAGTGACAGAGATCCAAAATTTACTTCAGAATTTTGGAAAAGCCTACACACACTCATAGGAACAACACTAGCCCTTTCAACTGCATACCATCCACAGACAGATGGTCTAGGAGAAAGAAACATTAGCACCTTAACTGAAATCATAAGAAGATATTGCACTGAAGGTTTATCATATACAGATAAAGATGGCTTTACGCACGACTGGCACACATTACTACCAGCACTAGAATTAGCATACAATAGTAGTATACACAGCACCACAGGCAAAAAACCATTTGAGATTGAAAGAGGATACTGCCCAAGATTACCAAAAGATCAAATCAAAAATAAAAGTGTAGAATTCCACCCAACTTCCCTGAGTTTCTTTGATATGCTCAGTAAAGCACGAGCTAGAGCCGCCCAGTGCATTGAAGATGCAGTAAGTTATAACCAAGAAAGATGGAATAAAACGCACAAAGAACCTAACTTTGTAGTAGGAGAACAAGTACTACTTTCCACTACAAATTTCACTAACCTCCAAGGACCAAAGAAACTTCAAGACCAATTTGTTGGACCTTTTATAATACTCAAATTACATGGAAACAATGCTGTTGAAGTAGCACTGACTGAAGAATATGGAAGGAAACACCCTGTTTTCCCAATATCCTTAATAAAGAAATATCACGCCTCAGATCAGAGCAAGTTCCCTAACAGAGAGATACCAAAGAAAACACCTCTTAGATTTGAAACTGGTGGAGAAAAAATCTTTTCACACATAATCAAACAAAGAGAAACACAAGTAAATGGTAAACCAACAACTCTCTATCTTGTGAGATACAAGAATAGAAGTGCGGATGAAGACGAATGGCTACCAGCAGAAAAAGTTCCTAATCAAAAGACAACCCTAAGAGAATTCAGAGCACA
The DNA here is from genome assembly GCA_022264835.1 of Melampsora americana. Classification (NCBI taxonomy): domain Eukaryota; kingdom Fungi; phylum Basidiomycota; class Pucciniomycetes; order Pucciniales; family Melampsoraceae; genus Melampsora; species Melampsora americana. The sequence continues at coordinate 1,122,935 of JAIFHY010000020.1, forward strand.
GAAAAGAGCTCATAAACCTCCTGAAAAGAAGTAATGACCTCCTTTGAGGGTGGGGAATGTCAACCCTGAGCACATGTACATGTACTCAAAGGATGACCAAAAGATACAATAAGCCTCTAAAATCATAATTACATATATATACATATTAAAAACAATATGTAATATATATGTAATAACTTAATAAACATAATAACATCTCATAACTCAGTGTCAAGAGTTAAAACATACTAAATTACATACATGTACATACTAAACACTACATGTAATACATATGTAAAAAACCCATAAAACACAATAAATCTCATAAATCAGTGTCAAGAGTTGAATATGCTTATACCAAATAAGACATATAAACTTAAACCTTAACAACCATAAACCATAACAACTAGAAAGCACCATGCAAACCAAGATAGTGATATAAACAAATATCACAGAAGTTAGGTTAAGAGAAAGGAATATATAAACCCTCTCTCTCAACCTCAGAGGAAAACCCCCAAGCTATTATTACACCCTACTTTTAAGAACTAACCAAAGTTCAATTGAAGTACAAAATCAAGAGTCTTATAATTATAAGACTAGTGATTAACTTCTCTAACTTTAAAATCAGTTCCTTGATTAAAAGTAAGTAATACAACCTTCCCTCCTCTGGATCCTCTACTTCCCTCAAGTAGAAACTCAATCTAGGTTAGTGACCTCAACAACTCAGGCTAGTGACCTTAAGAAGAACTTCAGGCTGGTGACCTTAAGAACAACCCTAAGTTGGTGACTTTAAGAACAACCAGATTAGTGATCTTTACTCACTCTTTAATCTGTTACTATAAAGATTAAAGGAAGGTCTTGGATCCAACCTTCAATAAATATAACTTTTATATTATAATTCCAAACCTCCTTTTTAGGAGTCATCTAGCTGCAGTCTGTCTGGATTTATCCCAACAGACTGTTAGTCCCTTCCATCCTCCTTCTCACTTCTCTTCCTTATTTCATATTGTAACTAATAATAAATTGAAATAAATAATTAAATAAATTTATAAATACCTAAATTCCACATTTAGTGAGCTTAGAGTACTCAAGAGAGTACCCAACCCTCACAGAGGGCCTCCAAAATCTGCGCTTTCCTCTGCTCAAGTTTTGCTTCAGGTAGGCGGACGGTCTTTGCCACGCCGTTCCAAATAAAGCCAATAAATTTTTGTTCTACCCCGAACTCCGACATCTTTTCAGTGTTTGTGATAACTCCCATTTCCAAACTTCTCGAAACCACTGCTCCCATACACAAGGACGAGTTCAAAGATTTCACAAACAATGCATCGTCGACCCACCTAAAGATTTCCACGACGTCAAACTCATGTTTCATAACTTCCTTCCACGCATCCGCAACTCTTCCAAAGGAACCGCATCCCGCAACTCCTCCGAATCCGATTCTGGTGTCCCACCAGATCATCCCTTCGGAGTCCATGATCATGGTATACGGTTGTTGCGTGACCATTGTCGGGATTTGGCGATAAGCCTTTTCCCAATCAAATATTCCTAGGAGCAAGGGTTCATCCGATTCCATGAAGAAAGATGAAACTCTTGCAAAATCATCCCAGGTTGTTTTAAAATCGTCGGCGTCTACGAATGAGTTGACTGAAGGGATATCAGGATCATTCCGTGGGAATGATAAGTCGTTAATTGGTTGTATCGACCCGTCTCCGTTCACCACTGCGCCTAAAGGGTTCGTTCTGAAGAACCCTACCCTTCTATACACTTCTTCATGTGTAAACGGGCCAAATAACCTCCCAGCCTTCTTTTCCTTTATCATGTTCGAGGCTATTTTCTCTTTCGCTAATTCTGATGAGGTATGATTTTTCGGCGTATACCATTTACAGTCAATAAGGAAGTGATGCGGGATTCCTTGGTCAAAACCGGTCACAAAACCCTCAAGAATATCCTTGTACTTCTCTAACAAATCAGCTGCTTTTAGGGCTTCTCTCCATCTGGGTATATCCATTTCACACCGTATCTTTTCTGGCCATACCTGGGGGAATTCCTCCCCTGTCTGCACGTTGTCTTTTGAGATTGGAGGTGGAGATTTTACCGCGCATGGGAGATACCTAGGGATCATGGATAAATCATCTGTGGGACTATAATTTCAGAAGGTCGTATATCAATTCATTGCAAAAAAGGGAAACAATCGTAGTATTTCAAAAAACGGAGTACTACATGCTCTAAACTAAGCACTACAACAGAACTTCTTTAAGCAGGGGGCTAGATAAGACTGCTACCTACATATCTTGATTGTTTCTAGCTTTGCCTTTAGAGTCTGGGTTCTTTTTGTAGTTCTGGATGAAGTTTTTGCCTCTGTAGTTACCGTACGGGTTATTATGCTTGAAGTTCCTATCCTTTCTCTTGAATGAATTTCTCGAGGGACCTGATGTTATTCTCGACTGTGCTGCTGAGGCGTTATGACCTGCATAGTCAGTCAACATGTCCGAATATGGATTTCGACCGTACTTCTCTCCACCTTTCATGTAAGGGTTGTCATGAGTATTCAGATCATCCTGTGCTCTCGCGTTGTAGAAGATTTCGTTGACCAGTCCCACTGGTTCTAAAGAAGGATTTGGTACCTTTTGATCCGGGTTTCTGACCGCAAAGGTTGATTTGCGTATCGTCAAGTCGTATTTGAAGGCGATCACCCAGGATCTTTGCTCTTTGAAGATTCTTATCACATTCCTTTTATGTGCCTCCATCGCGTCGGCGAAACCTGGAAAACTGTAATCTTCTCTGAGCATAGAGATAAAGTTGTCCATATTCTCTCCCCAATCAAATCGTGACTGGGTCCATTCACCTGGAAAAGGGTGTCCTTTGTATTTTTCTACTTCTCTATCCGAATTCTCGTATTCCACGTGGTTATCGCTAGCTGTCTGCTGCCAGGCTCGATTGAAAATTGTTAAAGGTAGTTGCCCCTGTAACAACTGCATGTTCTTATGGAAGAAAGCTGGTAGGCATTGAGTCTTTGAGTCAGGTGCCTTACTGAAATCGAAAGCCACTCCTCCTTCCGAAAATGTGGACTCTTGCAATTTAAAGGAATTCATGAAGCTGTATGTCTTCGAAATTGATGGGACTGGAGATTCTGCAACAGTAGCTAAATCCGACGCTTTTACTTCAGATGATAGTTGTTTCTTCGACTTTATTTTCTCGAATAACTTGGCCGCCTTAGAGAAGGAGGTTTCTTCTAACATAGGTACGTTTGGATTATTAGTAATTCTCTTTTTGAAATATCTGGTAAAATTACTGATGTACCAAACATTTTGCAGAATTCCGCCTCAAGTCTTTCTCGAGACTCTTCACCCTTATCTCTAGCATTTCCATCTTTGGAGGTGGCGTCTTTAGAACTTGACGAGCGTAATCCTTCAGGTGATGGATTGGTACCGCTCCCCCTTGGACCCTCGTGCGGGTTCTTTGGATCTAATCCTTGAGCTTCGTTTGGATTTGGGTCTTTTCCTCTTGGTTCTATAGAGGTGGCATACGTAGAGAATGAAATGTATATTAGCCAATTAAATGTTTTCCATGACCATGAATCTAACGAGATACACATCAATGGTTTATCTTGGTTTGCAAAACATTGCTCACCTTTACCCCTATTGAGGTACATAGATATTAACATTTGTTTATTGTATTTCCCAAAGGCCGTTCCATTTGAATCTTTCTGAGATTCTTGGGTAACATTTGACGCTTGAGTGTCTTTGTTAATAGCCGCGGTTGGAGGCGTGATTGCACTTAAGGCTGCCGTGACATTGGATATGGTTTCTGAAGACATCTGTGCAGTTTAAAATTTTGATATAGTATGGAATTACAGAAATTGATGGAACCTTAAGAAAGGTTTTTGGCTAATAAAATTTCTTTGGTTCGAGAACTGGAGTTCAAGGATAAATTGGATTGATGAAATGAAGTAGAAAAACGGATGAAGAAAACTATCTAGTGTCTCTCCATCCTTAACTTATAATCCACTTGTGTGTTGGTGTAGGCCCTTATTGGTCCTGAATGCAAGAAGCTAGGTTGCTCTTTGGGCTTGGGACGTTGTCTAGGACTGGCTCAGCTATAATTAAATTCACGTCTTACAGACCCTTTTAATGGGCTTGGTAATTCTTAGTGGATTATAATGCAATACACTTCATTTGCATTACCCGGACCCGTGGACATTGTCCACCTCTGTCGTACCTCCTCCGGAAAACACCTATCATGGTTAAGTTTAGACTCTTTTTTTTTTCTTGAGTATGTGTACTCAATCAAAAACAAAATCCAATTGAGAAAGATCAATCTTCTTGGAGTTGAACATCATTTTAGATCATTTGAGACAGAAAAACAAGTTAAGCTGGTCAAAAACGTCAATGGTCACTCCGCAGTAACATATCTTTAATTTATCTCATTCATTGAGGAAAAGGTAAAGGCTGAAAGCCGCATAGCATCACTTCCACCTAGCACCAGAAATTGGGTACTTGAGTGAAAAATCTCATGGAGGGAAAAAGAGAAAGTAGTTTTTGGTGGGTTTGTCAAACAAGCTACACAAAGAGCACAAAAGATGGTGATGAAGTTTGAATCTACAGAGAATTGATCTCAATCTAATCAGTTTCCAAGTTTCTTTTTTGGAACTTGAAATATGTACATCATAACTTGATCTGTTATTGATTTATTTTGAAAACAAAAACTCATTCCTTCTTTTTTGAGGAAGAAGAGAAAATCCCTTCCTCAAGAGATACATACTTGATCTTGATTCAGTCTCAAACACATTTTGGCTTAAGAGAATCTTTAATTTATATACATAACTGGAATATACCTTTTCTTTCATTCATCTCTACCTTTTCTTTGTAGGAGATTTTCAAGAGTTTTGACTAGAGAGAAAAATCTTTTTACATCATTTTGAGTACTACATAGATTAGTCATGAGTTCTTCAACTTTTTCAAAAAACTGCTTTGGAGATCAACAGTGTGGTTGAAATTGACTTGATGGAGAGTATAAGCTCATGACTTAACTCGAATGTGATAGTCTGTGATCTCTTAAGAATCCTCAAGGTTTAGAAATGAGGATCAATCAAAGGTTGAAAGTCTTCAGATCTATTTCACTTTACATTGAGCTATCAAATCAAGAATAGAATCAACTTGATAAAAGATTGGACTGGACTGGACTTTCTTTTAAATAAAACTCATTCATTCAAATCATCAATCAATTATGTAAGGAAAAAAAGATAACTTGAAAAAAAGAAGGAAACTCCCAAAGATTTACATTCCAACCAGAAAGAATGAAGTTGATCGATCCAGTAGATGATTCTTGAATGTATGAAAAACAAAATGAAAAAAAAACTAAACTTTCACACATCAGAATTTTTCCCTCAAGATCCCAAAATTTCAAAAATCCTCACCCTCACCACCAAATCAAACTCATCCATCTCTCATCACCCCCCCAAAGAAAAAGTTAATTAATTAGGAGTAGGTGGTGGAATTGAGTTTTCTTGAATCATTCTTTGTCTTAAACTCAAACTACATTCACTAGGTTGAGAATGACCTCCTAAACCAGGTCCTAATAAGAACCCAGCCACAAATGTATTTTCAGGTAAACTAACTGTATTCTGATCTCCAAAGAAAACCAAAACAAGAACAACAAGAAGAAGAAGAAGAAGAAGAAGAAGATTCAGTTGATCGGATTCTTGTAATTGATTTTCATCACTATCATCATTCAATGTTCATCACTTACAGATAATGGACTAATATAATTCACACAATAATAATCAAACATTGCGTTATATGCAGATTGCATGACTTGAAGGTTAAGATCGGGTCTTGAGAAAAAAAAATCAAATCGAAAAATCCGAATGAGTAAAGGATGAGTTAAGATTTGATTTAGGATTCTGGATTCGAATGGAATTCAGATTCAACTTACTCTCTTCCTGGAAAGATCTTTTGTTTGTATTCTCGGGTGAGTGGCATGATCTATTTTTGGAAAAAAAGAATTTTAAATCATTGAGGATAAGTTAAAAGGAGTAGATTTGATACAAACTAAATATGATGTAGTAGTATTAATCGATTTTTCCAAAAAAAAAAAAAAAAGAAAAAAAATCTACTTACTGCACAACTTCCAACTACTACACATCCAGATTGAGGTCTTTGTTGATATAAAGATTGAAGAGCTCTACAAAAAATTGTATAAGATAGAAGTTTTAAAATTCAAAAGATCAAATCTCAGAAGAGAAAAAGATAGATAAGATAGAAAGGGATTTTGAAAATTCAAGACATTTTTGAAAAAAAAAAGTGTGAAAAAAGAAAGATGAAAAAGGGTAAATGAAGATATGTAAAAAAGAATGAAGGAAAGAAAACTGACTGAAAACAATCGATCGGGTTAGCTGGTCTATCTACTTTTTTATCACATGTCATTAAACCTGATGGATTATTTGAAGAAGCTCCAGCGCCGGAGTTTCTTGGAAGCCCTCCTCCGTTTTGGAATCCCCTCATTTGTGAATTTCCAAGGGTTTGTCTTTTGACTCGATCAAAGGTAAGATGATCGGTTTTCTTGGGATTGATAAATGTGATGAAAATTTGAAAGAAAAGGATAAGTAAAGGAAAGTGAAACATGATGATGATGAATAGCAAAAGGAGTAGTTGGAATTGATGATGATGATTTGAGAGAGAGAGTGAAGGGAAGGGAAAAGGGACTTTTGAAATGGTAAACCAAAAATCATTGTTGATCGACCTTCTCTTCTTGGAAAGAAAGATACATAATTCATAACCTCGACGTCGACTGAGAGTTTGTATTTTTTCAAATTTAAAAGAAATCAACAAAAAAAAATTAAATCAAACCTTACCAAAACTCAATCCAAACTTTCCTCTCACAAAAGACAATCATCGTGATTAGTAAGATAATCTTTTCAAACTCTTTTCTTCAAAGTTTTTTTTTTTTTTTTTTTCTTTTTTGGCATACTTTAAAAGAACCTTTTTCAATCAACTAAAAAAAAAGAAGATCATAAAAGTTTAAAGTTCAGAAACTCCATTCAAGTAAATTTCTCACTAAAAAAAATCAAAAAAAAAACCTCATTTTTTTGGTACCGAAAAGAGAGAGAGAAAGTCAAGCTCTGATGAAGAAGTTTTGAATTGAAGATCTTTCTTTTCTTCGATCATCAATTCAAATTCTTTCATTTACAACTTTCAATCCTACCTAATTTCATTCATCATCATTCATCATTCGAGTAACCCATTTCACAATTGATTCTTTTTCTAAAAAAAACCCTTGAGATCCTATGATCAAGATCTGATAAATTGATTGTTTGTTCAAAGGTTCACAAAAACAAAGAAGGAATTTTAAGAATTCTCAATCCAACCTATTTAAGTTAGTTTGGATTGGATTGGATTTGGTTTGGTTTTATAAACTCATCCTAGACTTAATGCTTGCATTCATCTTTCAGGTTTTCAAAAGATCTAAAGATTCTAAAAGATTAAAAAAGTTTATCAACTTCATCCTCTCTGATCCTCATCTCTTCAAATCTGAAACCCAAATTAAATCAAATCAAATCCACAAAATCACTTTTTCAAAGAATACTAACAATTTTCAATCATCAGGAAAAAGAGAAATTGATCCAAAAGATTTCAATTCAATCAAATCACAAAAAACCTCATCATCCAAAACTAAAGATGAAGATGAAGATGAAAAAAGGAAAAGGAAAAAGGAAAAAAAAGGAAACGAAGATTTGAGAAGACTTCTGATGGACTTTAAACCTGATCTTCATCTAACCAATCCAAGATCAAAGGAGTAAAATAACTCAAGATCAAGCTCACACCCGATCTTAACATTCCATTTAAACTTTCCAACACCATCGATCTTAATTCAAACAGTTCAGTTTGAGCTCCATTCCAAATCATCATATATTCACCTGAAACTTGATAACATGCTAATGGATGATCCGGGACGATCGTTCTTGCATCTGATATGATATCTAAGTATGGTAAGGCTGGTTTGATCATAATTATATCTGCTCCCTCTGATACATCTCGTCGCTTGTTTTTTGAAATCACAATGATGAGGAAATAGAGAATCCGAATTAGGTTTTGATTTTTTCCTTTTGGGGTTGGAATTCGAAAGGATGAGAGAGATCAAGTGAAAAAAGAGATCAGACCTACGATCGCTCGTCTTGCTAATCCACGTGCGTTGGGTGGAAGTTGATAACATTTACGATCACCAAAAGAAGGAGTAGAACCCGCGGCTTCTCTGAAACTCCCACGAAAAAGAAATGTAGAGAAAAGATGGATGAGATGAGATGGTAGATTGTCTAAAGTCTTGATGACTTTTTCTTTTTTGATCATCTGATCATCAACTCGATTCACTCACCTAAATGGACCATACAAACTTGAAGCGAATTTAGCCGAATACGACATTAAACAACACCGATTAGCCAAACCGGCTTCGATCAAAGCGATTTTGATCGATCCAATCCTTCCATCCATCATATCACTAGGTGCAACACAATCTGCTCCAGCTTTAGCATAACTTAAAGCGACTTGAGTGATTCGTTTAACCGATAGATCTGTATCGATCTGACCGGGTATGTTTGAAGTCTTTGAGAATCCACAATGACCATGATCAGTATATTCACATAAACAAACATCTACTGCTATGAAAAGTTGAGGGAATTTGAGTTTAAGTGTTTGGATGGATTTGATCACTGGACCGTTTGGATCATCAGCTGAAGTACCTCTTTGATCCTAGACTAGACATTCATTTCAATCAGTCATTTTTTTTTTCCCAAAACCATTCTTTATCACTTCAAAACCTATAAACTGATCCTTTACTAACCTTGATTGAATTCATTGGAACACCGAATAAGATGATCGATTTAAGACCTTTTTCGATTAAGGGAGTAAGAAATTGTTCAAGTTTATTGATACCCCATCTAATTTTAGAATTCATAAAAAGATAATGAATGAATGAATGAATGCTCGATGGATGGATGGGATGGATGGGATGAATTGATAAGATTCGTTTTCTTGAATTGAAAGGATTTGAAACTTACCTTTTTTGATTAGGTAAAGCCTTGATCGGAATTTCTGCATTTGGATCATCAGTAATAAAGATGGGATACATTAACATTTCTTTTGTTAAAGATCTTTCTGCCTTTTAAATTTAATTTTATTTTTCCAAAAAAAAGAAAGAAAAAAAGAAAATCAGATTGGTATTCTTTTTGAAATTTCAGAGTTGAGATGAATGAAAGATTGAGGAATGATGAATGATGAATACTTGTAGGGATCGAGTGAATGGATGAGCATAACCTCCTTGTAAGATACTGGATGGGTTCATGATGAATTGATGTTGATGATGATAATTGAATGAAGTTTTTGATGATGTTCTTTTTGAAATTTGATTTTTCTGTTGACCATCACTTTCCAAACTCAACTTAACTGAATTTTCAATCTCAAATTAGAATTTAATTTAAAAATCAAACCCAATCCAAATCAACTCATACAAACCCTCATCCTCTTTCCTCTCCAAACTCATCCTCAAAAAAAATTAATAATACTACTCTAAAACCAAAAACCGACTTCATTTCTTTCCAAAACAAAGAAACAAACCCCTCCCCCCCACCTACCTACCTAATGATGATGATAATGATGAATTTTTCTTCTAATAATTGTCTATTATTAACATACACTTTCAAAAGAAAAAAAAACATTCAAAGAAAAATAGAAAAAAAAACCCTCCCCAGATTTCTAAAGAAGAAGAATGAATGAATAAACTTATAAAACTAAGGGGGGGGACAAAACGATAAGAGTCTTGAGTAAGTAAAATGACAAGAAGTAGGATTGAAAAAAATGAAAACAAAAGTCATGAAATCAGAATCTAAATCAGGATCAGAAGATTTACAATTGAAAGGATTTTTCAAATTGACCCCACACCCCCAAAAGAAGATGATCTTAACTCATCTCTTCATCATCAATACAATCAGGTAAAGGTTGAGATTCAAGTCGATGGTTAAGCTCTTTGATCTCCTCAAACTCACCCTCTTCAACTTCACCTTTCATTTCCTTCTCCAACCATTGAGACTGATTTGGTTTGATGATCTTCTCAATGGAGCATTCGATCAGATCTCTAGGGTTTTCAATCTCCTGTGTTGAGATGATCGAATGAGGAGTAGTAGAAGATATAGAAGGCTTAAAGTGATCTGAATGAGTAGGTAAGAGTGTATAAGATGAATGTGATTGAACTAATGAAAGATAATATCGATTTAAATCTTCTCCTGTGGTCTATTTTAGAAAAAAAAGATGATGATCATAAAAGAAGAAGTGAAGGGTATAAGTGAAGATTAAAACAGAAAACCAAAAATCAAAACCAAAAAGGTTCAACTTAACTATTAATCTATAATCAATCGCAATCAAAAACTCCCTTTCCAAAAGGTTCATCTCCACCAAACCGATCCCACCTACCTTAGCATACCTAGAATTAGCATAAAAACTATCACAAAGAAATTTACTACTAACAGTGACAGCAGTGATCGAAAACCTATGAACGGTAAGTGAACAAATCGTAAAGTTCGCTAACTTTTCACAAATTCGATCGATATAAGGTAAGATCGATAAGATACAAATCGGTTCTAAATTGATGTATTTCAAAATTCGGTTTAAATAATCTTGAATTGAAATCAAAGGGGGTGATCTTGAATGAAATCGAGTTAAGGAATTTGAGGTGAGTGGGATTCGATCATTATGTGAGATTAATCGATTTAACATTGATGCTAATTGATTTGAATGAAAGATTTGGGATTGAAGAAATCAAGAATGATTAGTTCTTTTTGGACTTTGATTTATTGAAGTTTCTCAGAAAGAAAGTCACATGAAGAGACGAGCTTAAGAGACTCTACTCTTCATCTGAGTTCAGAGTTTAAGAAAATCAAAAGAAAACCAGACTAAAGTTGAACAGATCAATCTAAGTTAATCAGGTTCAAATACCCCAGTCTGTATTCTTTTTGAAATAAAAAAGGATCATATATAAAGTAAAAAGAAGTAGAGAGTCAAAGAAGTAAGATATCAGAAAACACGAACCAATCAATTCGATCAAATCATCTGTTTCACATTTTTCAAATTGAGATGGAAGTTCTTTGATTGTTTGATGATTGATTTTAGTTTGAAGAGTTTGAGGTTGATGAACTGATGAAGGATTAGGATTGATAGTTTCTTGGGTTTGATCAATGGTTTGATGAATAGTTTGAGTTTGATTGAATGGAGAATGAAGTGGTTTAGTTGAACTTGAATGAGTTGGAGTTAAAGTTGAAGTTGAAGTTGATTGGAAATTGGTTTGATTTTGATTTTGATTTGTTGATTTGTTTAAACTGTTCATCAATGAATGAATTGGTTCTTGTTCTTGTTCTTGTTCTTGATGATGATGGTGGTGGTGGTAATCAGACTTGAGTTTGATTATGTAATAATTATTTTTTGGAATCCATCGATCGAGCTTCAACCTTTCACATCTTCAACACTTTTTAGAACCAGATATCACACATCATGTGATCCTCAAGCTGACATCCACTTTCACACCCTCTCAACTCTCACTTCAACCACATTCTGGCCTTCAAAACTGACTTGGTTTATAATCTCATCCTGATCTCCCCGATGCCCGTATCGAACAAAGACTATCGCCAGCTCAGAAGATAACCCCAGTCTCACTTTCTATGTATCTCCCTACCTCAAGACCCTATCACATCTCTTCAGGTTAGTCTTCCATCATCCAATCTCCTTTACTTCTTTCTTTCATCATCACATGTTCATTTGACGGGAGGAAATCATAACCGCAATTTACTCAATGAGTCATCCAATCCGATGACAAGGAGTCCTACCTAATTCATAGTTACTCTGATCTTATATGAATCATGTTCATCTTTTGTCTTATTCTTTTCACTAAATCTATCAAACCAGAATGAATTTTCAAATTGATTGATTGATTCTTTCATTCATCCCATCCGTTTAGGTTCTCTTTTGGCATCTATGGAGAAGAATTGAATCTCACTCTTTAGCTTTGAAAGATTCGATTGGTGATCTGATTTGGACTTGAATTTGTTTCACTTTAAACTATGTACCTACCTAACACTTGAACTTGACTGTTTGTTTGAAATTTGTTTACTCACTTCACTTTGATCATCTTTGTGATCACGTCATTGTTTTGATTGATATTCAAGTGGGATTTAAGAACCCACTCAACAGTTGACTAAATTGAAAGGACTGTTACTCTTGCATACATAAACGAGTACTGGTTGGATTATATCCATGAATTCTAAAGTTTGAACAATCGGTCGATATCAGATCAGGCTTAAGGCATCCAGCAGTGAATGTTCAAAAAAGTGATCTTATTCGACTCATAAGGGGTTTACTTATCAAAATAGATGAAAAAAAATTAATAGAGCATTTTGTTTTTTGATTGATCATCTTACTGAGCTCATGATTTTTTTTAAAATCAAAAGAGCTCAGTTCTTTCACCAAATCAACAGCAAAGTTCAACTGACCGAAAAACTTGCTAGAATTCTCTACTCTTGGTCTCTCAGTTCTTTGAAAGGATTGGATGTATGTACTTGAGTTTTTTTTTTTTCTTACTTTTCGAAAAAAGATAAATCAAGTATGAATCTGATCCTCAACTTTCCAACACGCTTTCTCAAAACCTCATGAATTCAATTCCACTTCTTCAAATTGAATTTTAGACATCTTTTTTTCTTTTCCAACTTCTACTTACCTGATACTTTTTCATTAATTTTCTGTTCCTCATTCGATCAAAATCATTTCTAGAAAAAGAAATGGGATTAGAAATTGACTGATTCAAAGGATGGAAAAAAAAAATTAATTTGTCAAAAAAGAAAGAATCTCAAAGGATTGAAGATTGATGGTCAATACACAATTCTATAAATCACTTGAAGCTACACAAAAAAAAGAAGAATGATAATAAATGACTCAAGGTCAACTTATAGGGCACCTTCGTTGAACATATTCTGGTTAGAAATCGCATTCTCCAAAATTCAATGTGTCTGTTTGGTAGTCATTTTTGAATTGAAATTTGATAGAGTGTGATTTTTGATCAGAATTTTCTTAAGTGAAAGCGCCCTTAGTAAGCAAGAAGAGAATCAAAAAAAGTGTATATAGATAGATTGAAATTATTCAAATCTAATTCAATTTAACATACGATTAGCTTTGATCAATTAATAAATAGATGTAGTTATCTAATCCGATTGAAATCAACTCTTCACATTCTTTTCATGGACCACTGAATGATTTAGTTTCTTGAAGGATTCTTTGTGACATACTTGGATCACATTCTCTCACACCTGATCCTTCATTCAATCCTAATAAGAAACCAGAAAGGAATGCATTCTTAGGCCAATCAGATTTAACCTGATCCCCCAAAGAAGAAAAACAAAACACAAAATATATATTCAGATTCAATTCATCTTATATAGCTCATCAAAAATAAAGATCAAAAAAAAATAACTCACTGTGATGGGACTTCTATAATTCTTACAATAGTATCCGAACAGTCCGTCATATGATGCTTGAACTTGTTGAAAGGTATATTTAGGTCTATGAGAAGGAAATCAGTAAGTTGGGATCGATTTAGAATTTAGATCACCATTTCTTCTCGACTTACCGACTTGTAACCAAAGGTGTATATTCAAAGGTGACCGGCATCATCTATTGAGATTGAAGAAGGAAGTTAGTCTGATATTCAAGTATTGAAAACCTTGAGAACGGTATTTGTTTTTGCTTTGGTTTCAAATCTTACTTACTGCACAGCTTCCACTAACTGCACAACCTGATTGAGGAAAATTTGTGTAGAGAAACTGAAGAGCCCTAAAGATGTGGGATAGGATCGTGAGCGAAAAAATGAAGATGTAAATTTAGTATGGTAGGTAAAGATCATAAATTCTCTGTGAACACTCTCTCAAGTCGGTTTGAGAGTTTATAGGTTTAAAAATCTATATGAACCTCTTCTCACCTAAAGCAATCCCTCGGGTCAGCCACTCTATCTGTTTTTCCATCACAGAACATTCCATTCGATGAAGCACCTGAACCCCCAATCCTTCCTCCTTGTCTCTTGAATTTTTTCATCTTCTGAGTCACATTAGGATCTTGATCTGATTGAATCGATGAACTACGAATCTCGAGTTGATCAGCTTTGCCAGTTTCGATGAAGAAAAGGAAAAACTGAGCAAGAGATAAAAGTAAACCAAAGTGATAGATCATCTTGAATACTTTATCTATTTAGAAGGGGAGAAGGGATTGAAGAAAGATAAAGAGAATGATGATTGATTTTTTTCAGATAGATATGGAAAATGGAAAAAAAGAAGGAGAAAAGGTGATCACTTTTATAGTTCTGAGCCAAAGTCTTGGCACATAACCTTGCTTTATGAAGTTCCGAGTCCGGGTTTCTCATTGTGATTGAAGAAAGTTAGGGATAGAAAGACATTCACATCGAATGATGAATGAGATGATAAAATTTTCTCGACAAATCAATTCCCGGTCTCAAGAACACATAAGTTTTAACTCACGAGGTGGATGAATTTGCTCGTACAAGAACACATGAATTTGATTTCACATCATTTGGACTTACGAAACCGAATTTGGTATTCGCTTCACTTGATTTTTCTTTGTTTTTTTTGCTCATGAGATTTACCCAAGCTGTTGGTAAGTTTAAATAAACAAATGGAAAACTCCACTGAAATTCAAAGCATCTTGCCGCTCCACTAAAAACCAACCGAAGAACTTCTCTCCTTTTCTCCCTTATATGTGGGAACATTTCGAGCGTGCGAGAGGCGGTATGATCAGTTTACACACCGTAGATTCTGATATAACCAATACTCACACCTCAAAAGTACTGGTTTTCACCGAGTATGTATCTAGTATTTTGTCAAACCTCGGGGGAAAGCGATAGGATTTGAATTGAAGAGGAAGATCAGTTTTGACAAAGAAATGAAGGTTGTAATCTAAAGAACTTATAGAAACAAAGCTGGTAGAGGATTTCTGCTTTGCAGATTTGGCACGAACCAAGCGCCAACATCTTTAGCAATGTTTTTTTTACAATTGAACAAGAAAAAACAAAACAAAACAAACAAACACTGTAAGCAAATGGCCCCAAAAAATTATCGGGTTTGAACTTGAGATCACAAAAAATAAAGTAAAAGTTATTGGGTATGGCAGGTTTATTGGTTTTTCAACCTATCTCACCGCGAATAAAATTTATTTGGTCAGAAAAACTCGGGTTTGATACATATTGGTTATATCAGAGTCTACTGTAACGATTCTTGTTTGAAATATGGAAAATTACAATGGACATCGAGTGGGCTGTCTGAATCTGCACCATATCTTCACCTTGTTCATGAATCATCTCCAACAGCCTTTTGACCTGTTGATGCATGTAACTATGTAAATCAAAAGTATTTGGATCTTATTCCAACTCCTCTTCCATAAAGGTCTCATTTCCCTTCCCATACATGGTCTGAGTACCAACTTGCAGCAAATTCAAGAATTTCTTGACACTGTAAAAAATTGGACAAACGGTCTGAAGCAATCACAATTTTTTTGACATTTGTACTCTGTTCTCTACATATACATGCGCAGAAATTCCCATTTTTCATAATAACCTACAAGTCAAATCTTGAAAGGCAGAAATAGTCACTTTTCAGCAGGAGCTGGGCATGGAACAGCGAGGGTGGAGAGGTAGATTTCAGAGGATTTGTTCAATGAGAAGAAGTTGAATCACAATCATTACCAATCCAGTCAATCCCAAAATACCCTCAAGTCCCAAACATAAAAGTCCACTTTTAGTTGTGGAAAGATGGCCAAGAACTACAAAAACACTCAAAACAAAAAGAACCAATTCTATAATCAAAATAATGATACAAGAGATATCAATCAGGATTTCTCTTAATCAATCTTCAAAAGAGAAATTTAAATCTTGATGAATCCTGATTTGTAGGTTGTTGAGGATATATTGATATTATCAATCTCATCAAAGCTTCTATGACTTTAATCATAAACAATGCTTCTGTAACAAGCAATTTTGGGTGGATTAGGCTTTAAATTCTTGATTAGATTTGATATTTTGAGCTCAAGTGTGTAAATACAAACCAGTACAAATCATGAAAACGGACTGGAAAGAAGGTCACCAAAAGACCCTCAAAGACACGTCAATTATACACAACTTCATCTGCCTCCAATCTCAAGGTGAGGATTCTGTGCTTTGGACGAGTCAGAGAGTCAAAGTGCATGGATCAGGAGAACTTTTGAATTGGATCTAGGTGAGTTGGTTGATCCTTTTTATGGAACATGAGTCAGGTAGTTGCACCTGGACCTCCACGAAGATGTATGTACATTTTTCACCAACAAGATTAGTTTTTTTGGCCGAGTCAGGCTTTAGATTAGGCATTTTTGAGTGAAAGGAAGATGATTGAGACTGAGTAGAAAAAGGTGATGGATCAATCTTGAGAAGGATTTTTGGGTGATAAATATTTGAAGGAAAGCTAAACGAGACTCACACTAGAGAAGGATCAATATGAAAGAGGATTTGGATGACAGAGCTTGTATGTAATACGTCGCGACTAGACAGCTTCAAGGATGGTGGCACAACCAAGATAGTTGGTTGTGGTCCCATCATGAATCGTGATACTTCTACCCACTATATTTGTCTTTCCATTAGCAGGAAAAAGGGATGAAGATTTATCATCAAAAGATCTTCTATTTGTTTTGACTGCTTTGAGTGGTTTGTGAATTTTTGACAAGTCTACTAGTTTGGGTCCTAAACCTAAACAATCTTTGGTTGCTGGTTTTTCATGAATGTGATAATTGATATCTTGTTTGGAATTCTTAAATTTGATATCTAACCCTTCTACAACAAGATCAATACTAACCCCTGCGTTATCAGGGAGTTGTACAAATCGGAATTGGCCTTCTATCTTCAATCCATTCAGACCAGCTATGAAAGCCTTTGCCAGTGTTTTGCCATTGTGATGGTGCCCGTGATGGCGTTCGGACGGAAGAGGTGTAGCTTTTATAGACATGATAGATGCCAAAATGAAGACAATTAACAAGGAAATGCCAACTGGTCTCATATTCAAGTTGTTTTTACTGAAGATCAAGGATTTAGTAGCTAAGCAATAGGAGATTCGCCTAGATTAACAAAGGGATGCTAGTTCTTTCAAGTGGTGTGATGATGTGTTGATAATGGACCAAGTGGAAATTCAAAAAGTTTAGAAAGAGGTATCTATTTAGGCAGCACATATCTGAAAGTGCGCTATTTACCTTGACAGACAGATCCTGCGAGGCCTTATTGCCATAGTTTTGAATGTTGAGCTATTTTGAGGCATATCTTCAATCTCCATCACTAGGGTATCCGAAGAAAGACGCACGAAGATGTGACTCGGTAGGGACCTCACTGAACGGAGAGTCTGGACAGCTGGCTCATCGTCTCGGAACGCCGTCTTCAACCACAGTCCGATTCACATCACCCCTCGTTGTCGAACACTATAATCTGAGTAGCTCAGAATCAGTTTCCGACTTCGTCGCTCACGCCTTCACATAGTCGCCTTCACTTCAAGACAACAGTAACCGATGAGCTGACCGAGAGATTGTTCGAAAGAAAAAAGTCCGATAAACTTCACCAGAAGCTAGCATGTATTGGTAGTTTTTTATTTTTGAACAAGATCACCATGACTCACTACAAAGTTAAACCTCAACCGACCTGAAGAAGTTAGCTAAAGCAGTGAAGCAAATCAACACAATGTGAATGAAGCATCAAGTTTGATGGTTGATTTATCTGAAATGAATGATAGTCAGCTGCGTGATTTAGGGAACCAAGTTGATATAATCCATGAAGCTCAGTATGACATAGAATGATACTCAATTAATTGGTTAACAAATCATACCAAAATAAATGTATGATAAAGAATCAAAGAACGGTACTTACTGAGCCCAATTTGAGTGAGTGGAGAGCACTTATGATAATTTGAATAAACCTCAAAGCGTGACTAAAAGATCACTATGGATTACTATCAATTTTCCAACACATTAGGGAAAAAGAATGAGGAGAGTATACATGGGCTAATTCAATAGTTCTGGACATAAAGATCCATATAAAGCTCTAATGCTATATACATGATCCAAAATGTCAATCCATGGTTTGTGCTGCTAGGATGATGTTGTCGACAGTCTATTATTTTTAATCTTTGAGATGTTTAAGGTCAAGTTGTGATACTTGATCAGAGAAGAAGTTTAGGTATTTACTTCAGCTTTTTGTATTTGTTTACAAATTCCTTCCCAGCTGATCTGCCGAGATGGGATGAAGTATGGTTTTTGAAACTGCTGTTAATCCAAACTGCATTTCATATCAATTGGATCTACAAATACACTTGTACTCAATAGCAGTGAGCTGCTTGAGAGTCGACGATCAAGAGAAGCTCAACAAGTCAAGACCAATTCTAATCAGTCAACCTCATCTTCAATGTCAACCACTCAAGCACCTTTACTTTGGGTACCATCTAAATCAACTTCTGACGTTTCTTATGGTCAATCCATTCGACAAACTATCACTCAGACTTATCAAGAATCTCCTGATACTTATAAAGAAGAAATCTTGGCATTGGATCGATGTCGACAAGATGCTTTGAGGGGTAGTGCTGGAAGTGATGTCACAGGTTCGAAGTTTTGTTCTTTACTTGATCCGATCATATCAAAAGATCTACAAACTTAGATATACTCTTCTTTTTGGGTCGAGTAGGAAGGGATTTGCTTTACAAATACTTTGGTCAACTAGAGTTACTTGAACTACGATTTCCGGAAGTGAGAGTCCCTTTTCCGTGGTACGTCATCACCATTTTCTTTTATGTTTATCTATCGACTGGAAACTTATCATCAGCTTTCAATCTCTTCAGGAAAGATGCATTCACGGGTAAAGAGATCTCACAACTATCTTTGGCATATGAAAAGGCATCTGTGATCTTCAACATCGCCGCCACGCTATCCTCCCTCGCTGCACAACAGAATCGTACTTCTACCGAGGGTATCAGACGTGCATTTCACAACTTCAGATGTGCAGCTGGGATGTTTACATACATTAATGATAATTTCCTGCATGCCCCATCCACGGATCTCAGTCGTGAAGTGGTCAAAGTACTAGTTCAGCTGATGATCGCCCAAGCTACCGAAGTATTTGTTGAGCGTATGACGGAAGAAAAGGAGAAGAAGCCATTTGGATTGAGGGCAAGGGTTAGCACTCAAGCGGCATTTCTCTATGGTAGTATTCTCGAAGATGTAAAGGATTTGGTCACCAAAGGTATCTTTGAACGAAGTTGGACCTGGTTGGTTCAGGCCAGTCATATTCATATTTACTTCACAATATACTCCAACGCTCCTAACACGATCTTTCTTCTGAACGTATATAGTGCAAGCACAAGTATTTTTCATCACTGGCACAGTATCAACGATCTTTAGCAGATGCCGCGGCATCTAAACATGGCGAAGCTCTCACCCGATTACAGATTGCCGAGACGGCTGCTAAGGAAGCCCATCGTTTTGCAAATTCCTTCTCCGCCGCCTTTACAAACTCAGGATCAGTTACCTTACCATCCGATGCCGCTGTCTCTTTATCGGAACTCACCAAGACTCACCTGACGCTTTGTACAGAGGCTAGAACTTCTGAGCAACGAGACAATGATCTCATTTATCACGAAGCACAACCTTCTGAAGCCGCTCTGACTCCTATCGAAAAAAGTAGTGTTGGTGAACCGATACCCATTCAAGAGGTCTACGGCGCAGCAGAGGTCCAAAAGGTGGTCGGACAAGATATCTTCATCCGACTCGTCCCTCTCAGTGTTCATCAAAGCTCGAGTCTGTATAGTGAAGAGAAAGCAAAACTAGTTCGCACGGATGGTGAAAAGTGTGATTTGGCAGACACAGAATTGGCCACCACCCTTGAGTTTTTAGGCCTTCCTGCAAGTTTAGATAAATTTAACGACCTGATCCAGAACAACGGTGATTCGACTCGATTGAATGAACTTTCGGAGCCACCAGCGCAAGTTCTTGAATGGGCTGATAGTATTCAACAAGCTAATTCGGGTAAAACGATTGATCAGATGTGTAGGGACATGATCGCCCTACGAAATAAAACCAATCGCGACCTTGAGGACATCGAACGCGCTCTAGATACAGAAGCACGAGATTGTGAACAGATGCGAGTGCGGTATGATCATCTTTGGGAGCAGGCACCAGCTCTGAATTTCACCAAGAGCTGGAGACAAGATATCAAATCTCACCGACAAACACTTGAGATGGCCAAGCAATCTGATAGCCAAGTTGAAAGCTTGTGGGCGATGTCTAAAGCCGATATTCAAATTCTAGCTGATCGATCGGGCGAATCCATCCGCACCTTGTTTTCATCTGCACAACATGACTCGACTAATGCTCCTAGTTTACTTGACATGGTCGATACCCCAGACGACGAAGCTGAGTTAATCCAAGTCAAGAATCTTGTGACCTCTATTCAAGAGAACCTGAACCGGTTACAAGCAATCAAGAAGGAACGACAAGGTGTATTGAAAGATTTAAAGGAACGTATTCAAGCCGATGACATTTCACAACTCTTGATCCTCAATCGAAAAGTTCAGAATGTCGAACCAGCATTGTTCTCTGCCGAACTTGAAAAGTTCCGAGCTCATTCCGGTCGAATCAGCGCTACTCTACATATCCAAACTAGCACCATTCAAGAGCTTGTAGCTCAATATAAAGCACTTGTTGAAGGGAAACGTGGTAAAGCGATTCAAGACGGTTGGAATCATGCTTCAAAACATCGTACTCAAGTTCTTGCTCGACTTCAAAGAGCTTATGAAAATCATGAAGAGATTCGAAGTGGACTTTCAAAAGGTAGTCAATTTTATCGTGATATTTCAGATGCAGTATCCGATATGCAAAGACAAGTTTCTACATACACGAACAATCGCAATGCAGAACGAGTTCAGATGGCCGCTAAAGCTGAAGCTGCAAAAGAACGGTATACAAAGCCATCAACTCCCAACAATTCAACAGACTTACATGGATTAGAACAGCGGGTGTCTGGGATGCATTTAAATCACTCTAAAGCCTATCCACCGCCTCTACCACCTCCACCCCCAGGATGGCAGAGTTCTTCAAACACCGGGCCAGTACCATCGGCTTATCCCCAACAGTCTAGGCAGGCTAGTACCCCACTCCCAGTTTCACAACATCCGCCACCGCCACCCTCTGATCCTTATGCAGGATTAGGATCCCTCGGCCAGGCTCACTCCACTCCATCTTCCGAACCGCAATACCCATACAATAACACTACCTCTTATCGTCAACCTATGAGTAATTACCCTGCTCCTTCGGCTCCCAATCAAGCTCTACCACCACCTCCCCCACCTATCTCTTATCAATCCACTGGTAACCTTTCTGGTGCCTATCCACCACCGCTGCCTCCCTCACATCGTCACAATGACCCAACACAATACTATCCTTCACCCCCGCCACCACAAGCTTATCAACCTCCACCGCCTCAACATTCCCAATCCCACCCTTGGCCACCCAATCAGAGTTCTATCCATCCACAACAAACGTCACAACGTCCATCGCCAGCCCCGCCCTCATTTGAACATCCAACTTACCCCTCTTCACATTATCCACCGCCACATGGAACTCCATACGCTCCCCAAGCTG
Organism: Melampsora americana; assembly: GCA_022264835.1. Classification (NCBI taxonomy): domain Eukaryota; kingdom Fungi; phylum Basidiomycota; class Pucciniomycetes; order Pucciniales; family Melampsoraceae; genus Melampsora; species Melampsora americana. Next base: position 1,144,648 of record JAIFHY010000020.1, read on the forward strand.
GATGGCAAGGACATGGACAAGGACCACCACCACCACCACCACCCCCACAAGGTAGTCGACCACCTGAGCAATATCCAACCCATCAAGCTTCCTACCCAAATCCACCTCCTACCCAACAAGCTTTCTACCCAAATCCACCTCCTACCCAACAAACTCCTTATCCAAGTCAACCTCCTAGGAACCCATATTGATTCTTTGGGTTAGAGTTTATTTGATGAATGATTTGAATGAAAGAGGAGGTGAATTGATCTACAGAAGCTTTTCAGTCTTGATGATCAAAGGGTTGTTTTGTTTTGATTGATTGATTGAAATGGGTGAGTGATGGTTGTTGTGGATTTTTTTGTAATTTGATTGAATTGGTTTCAAGTTGTGTGATTAGATATACAAGGAAGAGATCATTTGCTTATTTTTTTTTGAGAGTGGAATGAAGTGGATGAAATTTAAGAAAGAAGTGAAAAGAAAGAAGTGAAAAGAAAGAAGTTTGATATGAGATATATATATATATATATATATAGATATATATATATTTTAAAATTGTGATATGATTATTTAGTATTCTTTTTGTTTTTTTTATATATGTGTGTGTGTGTGAGTGAAAGAATGGAGGATATCAATATGATGATTGTATTTAGTAAAATGGTGATGAAAATCAAACAAAAAAAAAAGTTGAAATCAAAATTCAAACCGTTTTTCTTTTCTTCTTCTTCTTTTTCTTTTTTTTTCTTTTTCTTTTACTTTTTTTTTTTACAGATTTGAGATTCAATTTTTTTTTAAAAAAAAGGGGAGACAGGGGGGGGGGTGTTTCCAAAGGGAAAAAAATTGTATGTGTAAAATAATTTTAAATTTTCATCATTTTGGTTTATGTATCTTTTAACTAATTATAAACAAAAAAAAAAGATTAATCAAATTCATTTTTCAAAAAAAAAAAACACCAAACAAGATAGAATAGAATAGAATCTATGTACAATATAAACCCAATCTTAATTAAAGAAATAGATTAAAATGAACTGATTTGTATAAAAAGGAAGAAAAGAATGTACCAAATTGAAAGAGAATTGATTTGTAGGTGTTTTTTTTTTGTTGAAAAACATTCAAGAATCTTAAATTTTGTTTCAAAGTTCAAATCAAATCAAATCTCATATTTTGATTTTTTAAAAAAAACAAAGTTTTCAAGTTTTGATTCTTACTTGAAGAAAATGAAAAATCAAAGTAAACTCAAACTTGAAAGGTGAATGATAAAGATATAAAGTGAGATTCCAAAAAAAAGCAAAAAAGAAAAAAGTTAAAAGGATGATCTACATAAACAGCTTAGAATGAGTTTAGAATTCCATTGATCTACAATCCAATCATGTAAAAATCCAAACCGAAAAAAAAAGAACACATTGAATTCTTGGTCTTTTCTTTTTTCTTTCTACAACTCCAATTCATCATAAATCAGGAGTAGGCCAAGACCAATTCAAATAACCCGATTCTTTAAACCGATTTTCAAGTTCAAGTTCAAGTCGAATTTGAATTTGATTTTCCACTTCATCTTCCTTCCACACTTCATCTCTAATCTCAATACATTCTTCCACTTCTTTCACACTCGAAAACCCAATGACGATCGAATCAATCAGTTTTAAACTGTCTTGATTTCTTGACTTCTTTCGAATCCCAAATCTCAATGCCACTTTTTCTAATCTGATTTGATACTCTTCTTCACACATTTGACTGATTTTGTGACATAATGATTTCAATTCATCAGGAGCTGGATGCCATGCTTGAGGTCCAATGGTCGTCAAGAGTCCCATGGAGAAGGGAGAAGCATTGATGATTTGATGGATTCCAGATTGATGAAAGAGAGGGAGATAAGAAAGTAAAGATTGGTTTTGTAAATTATAATGGGAGTATGACATGAGGATATCTAATGGTTTTCTTAATTTATAATGAATTAATTGAGAGATTCTTAAAAGTGTTGGAAGTGGATAACCTAATGTTTTGATTATACATACATCAATGAAAATTTTCATCACTCGATTTCAAAAATAGTTCATGTGAAGAAGTTAAAGGAATTGAACTGACCACTGATGCCTACTTTTTTGATTTTTCCGTCTTGTTTTAATTGAAATAAAGTTTGAATAGCTTCTAAGATGATCTCATCACCTTTACCTAAAGATTCGGTTTGATCTTCTAAGATTGATTGATTAGTTAAAAGATTTAAATCTTTCACTTCTTCTGCAATAAATTCAATATCGTGTAAATAAACTACATCTAGATAAGAAGTATACTAAAAGGAAGGAAAAAAGGAAGATCTGATCAAAGTTGGTCATCTAAATTTGAAAAAGTGATGAAGATGTTTTTTTAAAAAAAAGAAAGTGAACTTTACCATTAGTTTACAACTTTCTTCTATTGAGTGACGGATTCGATTGGGAGTATAATCGAAATCTTTAAGTTTGGGTCCATATCTTCCACATTTGGTTAAAAGATGATAAGTACTGATTCGAAAACAAAAACATATAGACCAACAGATTGATTTAATGATGAACAAAGTAAGTGGTCTCTTGGGTTATAATGAATCTTACTGTCTTGGGAATTCTAATTGAATTTCAGGTTTAGATAAGATTTTACCAAGAATAGATTCACTACCACTTAGAACCCAATCAAATCAAAAATCAAAAAAATGAAGAATCAAATCAGATTTTAGGACAAAAGGAAGATCGATTAAGATTGATTCAAAATCAAACCACTCACAAATAATAAGGACTTGTGTCTATCGCATTGATACCTGATCTAAGTGCTTTTAATAGAGTCTTTTCTGGAATCTCACTCTTTAATTGATTTGAATCATTATAACTTTCACTCTTGATTTTAAATGAGATTGAGATCAAGATCATTCAAAAGAAAAAGAATAGAATCAGTTTGGTTTCGGTTGAGAATTGGAGTGAATTGATTTACAAAAGTGGCTGCACCAAAGATGATGGATGAGAATCGAAGAGGTTCATCTGAATTTAATAACTTATGATCATCCAATTTAATATCATCAAAATGGATTTTTTTTGATCAATTGAAATCAACTTGAAGGATGAAGGATGAAATAAGAAATGTAAATAGATACCTTTGGATTCGAATTTGAATTCATTTTGTTTATTATGATGAAGAGAATTTCTTGAAGATGATCGAAGACGTTCAATCAGATTGATGGTTGTTTTATTATAAAAAGATGATGAATCCAATTTAATTAAAATCCAAACTTCAACTTGTTAAAAAGTGTGATTGATTTGATCGATGGTTTGATTTGATTTGATATTTGTTAAGTTCAGTTTAATGATCAATTGAATATATTCGGTTTCTCATTCCCTTCTCAACATCCATCACTCTACCATTCGATCGTTTTTGTATAAGTGATGAGTGCTCTATCGACGAAGGAAAGATAAAGCTTTTTTGTTTTCCTTTTAGATTTCTTTCGGTTTGATTTGGTTTTTGGTTTTTGGTTTTTGATTTCTTTTTCTTCGAAATGTGGTTAATAAACTTACGAGATACTCGGTATAAAAATACTCGAACAAAACAAAAGTTTGGGCGAAATCTAAAGGCCACTTAGTGCCTAGGGTGTGGGGACGCCTCCCTCACCGTCCGAGGCCGAGGGCGTTTACCCCCTGGTGTACTTGATAAAAGAAACTCACTCCGGGGTGGCTAGCGGTCAAAAAAGACAAAAGATATAACCACACACTTTTTCTTCTTCGTAAACAACAAAATAATAAAATATAAGAAATAAAATAAATAGAAATACAATAAAACAAATTGTAGCCACAATACAAAAATCCAACAATTGAACCAAAAAATGAAACTAATCATAATTATAAAATATCCTAAATGAAAACCTTGACCATGATCAGAAAAACTTGGGAGCCAAACAATAAAACAGCAACGATATCTTTACTCAAACAACTAAAAAAACTAAACCGGGAATAAAAGGGTGGGAGGGTGCATAACAAATATGATGGTGAACAGGATGGGATGAAAATTGGGTGAAGTGGAAAGAAAGTGGTCAACAGCTATGTATGACATCATAGCTGTAAACCAAATAATTACGGTACTCAAAGTCAAAAGGTAGAATCTACCTTTTTGGAAAACCTAATTTTTTTTTCAAAAAAAACTTGGCCCCGACCGGAAAAAATGAGATTTCCTGTTTTCCACTGCCAATCACCTACTTTCACCTTTTTACATACATCACCACAAGACAAAGGTTGTGGGGTGAAATTAAGGACCAATGAGACCTTAACTGAGGCTTGAAACAAATCCAAGGTCAGAGGTAATTGGACACTGACACACGGCATGATTATAAGAAGTGCTGAGTGCATAAGTAGGCACAGGGTCCTCAAAGCCTAGGAATTTTGTAGTTTTTTTTCTCCACCAAAAAAATCTAGGTTAAAAAAAAGTCAGAATCTACCTTTTGACTTTGAGTACCGCTAATATAGAAACAATCCGACCCCTCAGTAAATCATACGGGTACGTTTCTTAAAGCCCGAATTTACTACGAAAACTCACTTTTAATTTGAAATAGTCCAATACAGTGTTTGATTTAATGTATTTTCTTGAGATTAGATTCGATCGATCCATCATCATCATCATCCAATTCATTCATTCATCATCATCATCAATCAAAACCAAAAGAAAAGATACAAAAAAGATAAAAGAAAAAGATGTCAAATCAATATAGGTAAAGAAATCAAAACTAATTTGAAAAAAAAAGAGACGAAAGAACTAAATGAAATCTTCAAATTTGATCAATATTTAGTTCAGTCACCGTCTTTGATGTAGAAGATGATCAAAATAAAATTCTACAATCTGATGAATTATCATTTCAAGGTAAAAGTTCATCACTTTAACTTATCAACATACCCCCCCAAAAAATAATAAAAGAAACTAATCTAAAAAGTTTTTGATGTTTAGATTACTCAACAAGTGTCATACCAGATCAACATCCAATCAATTCATCACCACCTAAAACTAACATTGGTACCACTTATGATCCTCATCAACTCGAATCACAAACTAGATTAGCTAGTTCTTCTTCTTCTTCTTCTTCATGGTTCAGTATCGATCCTTATACAATTTACTTTGATGTAGTAAGTCTAAATCCATCGATCGTTTCAAAACAAAAAAAAAGAAAATTTCAAAAGATCTCAATCTCAGAAAAATTGAACTTGGTTCTTACAATTTGTGGAATTTTTGAATTAGGAAACTAAAACGGTTTTGAAAAGGTGTTGGAAGACGATGTATCCTAAAGAAGATTATGTGGAGATCATCTTAGCTGGTCAACCTGATCTCTATGGTAATCCTTCAAATCCTTTCATTCTACCTTTTTTTCCCCTTTGGATGATGATGATGATGATGATTGGTTTGACTACAATTTCATCAAATTGTTGATCTTTACCTTTTTCTTTCGATTTCAACAGGTCCATTTTGGCTTCCTACCACACTTATGTAAGGGCTTTTTCCAAAACTCGAATCTAATACCCAAAGGAAGATTTACTCAACATGAATCCCTTTTGGTTTTGATTGATCTTAGATTCATTTTATTCTTTGCTTCATCACTTTCAGGAGCTTTAACAGCTTACTTAAACTCGAAAGCTTATGATTACGATTTTACCAAACTGACCTTAGCTGTCGGTTTAGTTTACGTTTACGCTTTAGGACTTCCAACTTGTCTATGGTTAGCTATGAGATATTGGGTTCAAATCGAAACAAGAACGATACCAGAGATGATGAATTTATATGGATATGGATTAACGATCTTTATTCCGATCTCCATCCTTTCGATTCCACCTATTCAAATCTTAAGAACTTTCATCAATCTTTTCGCCTTTGGAATCTCCTTAGGATTCTTAATGAGAAACCTCTTTCCGATCCTGAGAGCGTCTGAAAACAAATCATCTTTAATCTTAATCTTCATCATCTTTCTTTTACATTTGATCTTCTCTTTAATACTTTGGTTTAATTTCTTGGGAATTGGTGAGGAAGTTTTGATTTCTTTACCTGAGGGGGTGAAGAGTGGTGAAAAGATTGGTAAGATCCCTAGTCCTCCTTGATGATCAAAGCAAAATTAAATCAATCAAATCAATCAAATCAAAAGTCAAAAATTAAAAATTAAAAAATTAACAAACATCAATATATATATATATAAATGGGGTTTGGTTTTGGTTTTTCTAGGGATAGAATCAATTTAATATTATGATTTTTTTTTTGATTTTTTTAATTCAATTTGTCAATTAATTGTCTCATCATCTTCTTTCATGAACCAAAATGTGTTTTTCTTTTTCTATATATCAATTTGTTTTTTTACACTATAAATTTAGGGGATTGATAAACCATGCTGACTTGAAAACAGGTTTGACACCATTTTCCTCTCAGTTGGAACTGGTCAGAACCCTCTCAAAAGTCTACAGCTTTGCACAGATGGCATACTGATGTGCAAGGCATTGAAGCTTCAAAAATCTGCTTAAGAATTGGCAGCTGGTTTTTGAATCAAATCATTTTTGTATCATAAGCTTTGAGTCTGATGAAGAGGATTGGGTACTCATTCCCTCAAACAACATCTTTTCCTGTAAGAGTGAATGAAGACAAATGCATATTAGTATCCTTGACAAGCAAGAGCTTGTGACTTCTTATTTGCCCAGTGCCATCAATCCAACAAAACATCAACCCAGTAATATTTAGAACGGTTTTCAAAGTGTTGATCAGTAGATATAAAGAATGTGCAGCTCCATCCATGGCTGATGTCTCCTTGAAACATTGGCAGAGGGTGTGTTGTTATCACATGAGCATTAATGCTTTTCTCAAGCAAGCAGTTATGCTCAGAACAACCAGGCAAAAAAGAGAACATCTTGGATAGAGTCCAAGACAACATAAACAGGTGTTCTTGCTTTTTCTGAAAACAATCAGATCCAAACCCAACAAAAGTTGAACCCAGCTTTGGATTCATATTGAAGCTGGTTTCTGGAAGTAACGGCCTTGTACATCAGTATGCCACCTGTACAAAGCTGTGAACCTTTGAGAGGGTTCTGACCAGTTCTGACTGAGAGAAAACCGGTGTCAACGCTGTTTTCAAGTTGGTGTGGCTAATCAATCACCATAAATTTAAACCTTTTTGAAAAAGAAATATCAAAATGATTTGATCTTCTTACATAGACATCAGATGATGTGATCAAGGCTATCATCAACTTATTCTTGCTCATGAACCTGATACATATTCAGATAAGGCACCAGGGTGACTAAAGTTTACATTGAGAGGATGACTAGAAAGTGGGTTAGATAGATTTTTGATTGGAGAGAAGATGAAGAGCTCAGTAGCACAAACTCAATTTGTTCCACTGTGAATAGATTCTTCCAAACAACTAACTCTGAAGACTCTTTTAATATAATAGTTAGGAGATCCAAAGTAGAGTTCAGGATGATTTATCATCTCAATTATATCTTGATGTCTTGATTCACAAAGAAATCAAAGGAAAATTTGATTTTGAATAGATGAGTGATGGATACTCAAGATAGTTGAACTAATCCTGAGAATATCTTCTAACTTGAATAAGAAAGATAATCTCATCAATTTTACTTGGTCTGAATCCATTCTAAATTAAATCAAAGACCGAGTTTTTTCAAAACTCTTAAATCCTGACTTATACTTGAGTGAAGAAACCTTTGAAAATGTTCCTTGACCATTTTCATTTAATCATCTACATCACTGTTCTAAAGTCATCTGCTTTAAGCAATATCTTTTTTCCCCTGATCTTCCCATGATCCAAATAGACTTTCAAACACATAATTGAATTTGAACCTTTGCCATTGGATAATTAAAATGAGTTAATCTTTCAAAAAGAAAACAGATACTACATCAATTGACTGTTAAAGACTTGATAAATCTTCATTTGAAATTAGTGAAACTTGACAAGAAAATTTATCTACTGTGCCATTTAAATTCTTTGAAATGTGAATCACTCTTACCCTTGGCTCTCACTAAACAATTCACACTGTCCCTTGGAAACAGTCTAACAATCTTCTTAGGACAATTCAAGCTGAAAAGATCAGAAACTAAATGTGAAGCTGTATGAAAGAAAATTCTCTTGCGACCATGATCAATACCTATGTCAATTGCCAAAACTACCGCTAACAACTCTGCCCAAAATATATTACAACCAGGTGGAGGAAGAAGATGAAATTTAGCCAATTGTGGACCTGGCGTCCATATTCTTAACCCTGTCATACATGCATCAGTAAGAAAACACTTAATCTGCCGGCTGTAAAGCCCATCTTGAAGGATTCAAGAACCTGTACAACATCAGACTCTTCAAAGTGATTAATCAACCATCTTAAGTCACCATGATCCTCTTCATTTAGTGGAATAGAAAGAAAGGTCCTTGTTACACTCCCAGTCTTCTGGTACAAACTTTTTTGAGAAAAACAACCTCAAGGGATTGAATTGCAGACCCAAGATGGAAAAATAAGCATCACTTTCCAATCTTTCAACGAATGTGTAGGTTTTACCATCAAGTCTAGCCAGTTTCAAACCAAGTTGACCCTCTTCTCCTGCTCTAAACACATCACCATCTTCTTCAACTTCACCAGATGACTCATGATTTCCATCATAGATTGTCTCATGTGTTTTGATTTTCTCATACCTAAGGAATACTCAAAATATTAAAAAAAAGAGTTAACAACTTAACTTGTACCAGAGGAATTTGATAAGCTTTTGAAAGAGACAAAGTGATTAACTGAACAAACCTAACCTTTTCCAACATGTTATTCATGTAATTAATCCCAAAAACCAACTCAACAATTCACACATTATGTCAGATCACAAATTTACCGCAGAGTTTAGAAAATTGAGAAAAGATAAAAAGAAAATGATCCAGAAGTCAAAATCAATACGGAAAAATTTGAAAAAAAAAATATTGGTTGGATTTGTGGTGTTGTCTATGCCTTTCCATCAACTTACATATTTGTTTTAAAAAAAATTACAACATCAGTTATCTATTAGTTCAGAAACCCAATCTTGGTACTAAACTAACACTTATTGGGATCTTGACTTTCCAAGGACCTATGACATCTTTGATTTTACTCCCACATTTGGAATTTTGTCATATCAGATATGTATGCCACATTTGCCCCCTACAACTTACATACAGGAATCAGTTATGTATCTTCAAAAGTGGGTAAGGAAAAATGAGATCAATTCCCAGTAGGCAACAGGAAAGACCGTTCTAATCATGACTCGACTGAATTTATCACCTCAGTAGATATTTTGAAGCCAATGCCCGGTTTTAAAAAATGACAAGGATGAAATTGATTGGACAAAAACAAGCATATCTGTGGGTATGTATGATTTCTGCCCAAAATTCTCTTGGTTTTTGGACATAAATTGATTTTCTGACATGATCTATCTTACAACTTGTTTTTCTTCATAAACTCTTCTAAGACTAAAGTCAAAAAATGGTAAGAATATGCAAAACTATGGGAAATCACAAGCAAATTCCAGAAGTCTCTTCACACATCTGTCTGATTCTGTGGGGCTTTTGTATAATTTTCTAAACTCTATAGTAAATTAGTAATCTGGCATAGTGAGTGTACCAAAGAAAAAACACTACACCATAACTATGGGGAAGCTGATGATCCAAACATAAGATCATCATTGACATCATGATGCTTGTCCTTGAATTTCTATAAATTGTCTTGATTGAGATTGATCATCAAGAGGAATGATTCAGAAAGCCATTTTCACATCATACTTGAAGAAAACTATCTTTCCAAATTATTTGTGTCATCTCAATCAGATCAAGAAAGAAGTTTTTTTTCTAGAGAATCATAAGTAAGTTTGATGTGCAATCTAAGCATCAAATCATCTGAAGTTGGACATCCATTTGTTCAAGTTCTTAAACTCGAACAAACTTATATCTTTTTTTTATCAAAACTTTCTTTTAAACAGTATGATCTTCATTAATTTGAGTAAAATCAAGGATTTTTCTAAAGATCTTCCCATTTTTTTAAAATTTTGTTTTGAAGAATTTCCTTGTAATAAAGTTTGATAAACTTCATGAGAAATGTGATTTGAAATCTAAACCACCTCAGAAGAAGTTCAAGACAAACACAGCTAGAGTCCAACACACAAAGCCTTTTCAAAACTGAGTCTACAAATGAATTGCCAGGGATTCAAACTGACCAAGTTTCAAACTTGTCAATGCCAATTTTTTTGGAAAACAAAGTCTCTGTTCAAGTTTCAAAACCCCATTAAGCTAATTAAGGCTAGTTGGATGGTCTGAGATGGATGGATTCAAAACCAAAGTTACATTGTATGAAGGTCTTTCTGCCTTGGGAAAGAAGAAGGGTTAGCCTGATTTGTTTTTATCTATTGTTGTGTTTTTCTTTCTGATTGTATTTTATCTTATATTCTATCCTCTGTTTCCCTTCTGAATCTCTTTCCCCCCCATCAAGGAAATAGATTCTAAAGGCAAAGTAAATTACTCTTTTGTTTGATTAACACTGTACTGATCATTAGTGTTACACATTGATTTCTTATTGGTTATTTTTTTTCTACATGTATACTTTCTTTTGCTTTGGATCCATCTATCCTCATCCCTTCCTCTAGTTGAGCCCATTTTAGAACTTGTGATTTTTGTCTTTTGCCCTTGTCTCATCAAGACCAGGCTCAAAGACATGTTCTTTTGCCTTTATAAACTGTTGAACTTGTTTCCACCAAATTCTTACAAATTGGGGTACACCACAAACCTTATGTAACCAGGTCTAATCCAGGGCTGTCCAATGGTTTGGGATTGTGTTTTCCTTAGTGGCTGCCCATTGTATTTTAAACAATGCTGTTCCTCAGAGTTTTAACCAGGATTTTTTTGAAACCAGTGATCACACTACTGGTCACTGGTGCCACACAGATCATAAAAATGCATCAGGGTTGACTTGCTATGTATCATGTGAAGCTGATTTCTGCCTAGTAGGTATCTCTCATAACACTCCAGAGATGTAAAAGGCTCTGTTACTCCCACTGCACTGATGAGAAAAAGAAATGTGAAGTCTAGTATCTTCAGTACTGTTTCCTCTCTTTGCAAGCCTGGATACTTTGTTCAAAATACCCAACTTGTTTTGAGACACTTCAATGGATCATTCAACTTTTTTCATATAGAGATCATAAAGTTTTTCAAACATTGGATATCTTTGATGAGTAAATTTTTGGATTCTCCAAACTACTCCCTCTGAAAAACTATCAAGGTTGGAACAGAGTAGCTACAAGATTCACAATTTGAGCCAAACAATGAAAATCAAAGAATTCTGTTGAGTGACCTGAATCCCAATGACAGATGCCTGAGGTGAGTCTCAATCACCTCCTGTCTACTACTCAACAATAACTAACCTATAACATCATAGAGAAACAATACGTAATGAAATGGAACTAAGAACAGACAGATATTGAGAATGAGATAAGTATAGAAATCTCTATTTGATCTATAATAGGTTTGGTTGAGACAAGATTACAATTAAGAAAAGGTAACAACACAAAGCATAAGCTATGAGCTAGCGTCGTTATGGGTTCAGATGAAAAAGATAATATCATATTCAACAATCAGTAAATATGTAACATGAAAAGAAATGAAATGAAATAGATAAATATGAAACTGATGATATATTTGATAAGGGGTATGTGACTTACTCTTTTCCTTCTGTAAAATGACAGATGAGGAAAAGAGTGTACACGCGTTGTGGGGAAAGCACAATTTAAATAGGGATGATGCTTAGGGTTTTGAATTGAGTTTTAATGTCAAAACCTTAATTTGAACTATGTGGCTTATGTGGGGTAATTGAATTTGGTGTGTATGTATTGATCATTATTTGGGTCATCTGGAACTTAGGAAAGAGAGACAAGGTGTCTCTCAACAAACAAAAGGGATTTTGAGTGATTGATTGATTTTTGAGAGAGGATGAAGATTTGGAAAAAGATGAGTTCAAAATTTAATTTGAGAGTCCTTCAGACTCAATTTTACCCAAACACATTTTCACAGATCAAATTTAATTCTACAGAGAAGATGATTTTGGAAAAGGTAGTGCAGAGAGAGCTTGTGTGAAGCTGAAGAATTCCCCAACCTTTCATCTCTGGGAATTGAGCTTCAGAAAATCCTATGATCTCATCATTAGTCATTCAGACATAGCTTGTTCTGATTCTTTTCAAGCAAAGCCTCAAAAGTGATTGCATGGCTTCATGCAGATGGTTCCTTAACAAGGAAAAACTAAGCTGCATGCACCCTAAAGTTAACTTCACCACTTGTTTTGACTAGACAGCTGTTTTGTCTAAGGGAAACTAGTCCTCATACTTTTACTGTTCAGTTAGGGCCTGTTTGGTTCCTTTTCAAAGATCATCTGACCTGAAAGCCAAATTTTGATTTGCCCCTATCCTGAGGGGCACATTGAGATTTTGCTATCTTGTGTATAAAAACTACCAAACAGCAAACCAAAAGAGGTCAACAGGCGTCTGTTGACCTTGTGATGATCATATTGCTGTTCAGTAACAACGATATTGGAATTGTATAGAGACTTTTCATTTGACCCGATTGTATGTAAAGGTCATTGTTGACCTTTGTCGTTCTTGTTCATCATCATCATCATCGTTCTTGTTTGTCATGAGATGGGTGAATGAATGGATGAATGGATGGGAGGTTGGGATTTGGAATTGGGGCAAATCAAGATATTGGGTCAAGATTCAGCAAAAAGGCTGTATCTTGATATTCACAATCAGATATTGACATCAGATTATTGAACCAAACACCAATTGGATCTTGGCTATCTGGTTGAGTTTGGGTCAAGATACAATGTGGCCACATGTAATTTTTTTGGTGTGAATTTTGGCCACATCATATCTGCTCGCGGTGTCCAAACGGGCCCTTAGTGTTCTATGCAATCAAGCCAATCATATTCAAGCCTGATATATAACCAATCCTCAAAAAACCTTCCTCAGAATGATGGGTTTTTGACCAAATCTTCAAACCTCTATGAAAACCAATCCAGATCAAATGGAAGAGTATCATTTCTTTTGAAAAAGAAGAGAGAGAGAGAAGAGATGAGGATCTGAAGGTTTGGAAAATCCATAGTGAATCTTGAAAGTAGTTGTACTTGAGAAAGTTCTCTGAGAAGGAGTTTGTTAAAACCTAATGAAGTTTGAATGTGAAGAAATCTATGAGAATGAAAGAAATTCAAAATTGAAATAGATAAGAAAAGGAAAAAAAAAATTCAAAAGTATAAAAGAAGAAGACTAAATGAAAAAAAACAGACCATAAGGTATCAAATCTGAACTCAAGTTCTTAACCCATCAGGAATGGGTATTGGGTATCACAGGTTGATTGGAGGTGTTTTTTTTCTTTTGACTAATTTCACTACAAATCAAAGCTATTGACACCTAAAAGAATATTGGATTTTCTGGAGTATTGGGTGTGTCACAGATTGGTTTGTGTAGATTTGATTGAAAGATTGAAGATGCTGAATGGTGTTGTAGAGTTTGTGAGAGTGTGTGAGAGTGCGCACGACTGCGCCACAGCAGATCACGTGAAGTGGTACAGTTTGTAGTAGTTTTGTTCTCTTCTCCTCAACAGAAGCTTCCACCTCATCACCATTGTGTTGGCCGATGTCCAGGAGCGAGAACTGAGGAGATGAACATCCTCTTCGTTATGAATGGAGTGCAGATGATGAGATGAGCTTCTTTGGTGTGAGAGAGTGAATGTGGGTTGATCAATTGATGGAAGATTGTGGGGTCAGTGTGTAGAACTTAAATACAGTGTGATGACGTGTGCCATTGAACCTTAAAATAGGTTGATCACGAGTTGAAGTGTGATCGATCAGTTTAACTCATCTCTTCAACACACTCAACTCTCAAACTATCCCATTCTCACTCACTCAAACCAAACCAATCAATCAATCCATCAATCAATCCATCAATCCATGATGACTGAGAAGAAAACTATACTTGGTAAGTCATCATCATCCAATCCACCATCAACCCAATCGAAAGATTTCATCTGTTTCAATAGAATACTAAGAAATCGATTGATAATATTGATTTGAAATTGAAAAAATATAAATTGATATATCATCAAAGTGGTAAGTTTTATCATTTCGATCGATCGAATTAAATCATCCATCAAACTTCTTACATGAATATATTTATATATCAAAACTGATTCTTTTCATTTGATTTTTCAGACTGGTGGTGCTGGTTATATTGGATCACATGTAGTTTTGTGTTGTTTATTAACTCAAAAATATAAAGTAGTCACAATTGATAAGTAAGTTTTCAAAATCCCTCAACTTTCTCATTGAAAAGATTTCTTCAAATTTCTAATTTAATTTAATTTAATTTCTAATTTGATTCAATAGTTTTCATAATTCATATCCAGAAGCGATTAAAAGAGTATCTAAAATCGCTTTAGATGAATTACCAATTAATTCAACTGAACAAGATAAATTAGATACTCAGATTAAAGTTTATAAAGGTGATATCACTAATAAATCCGATCTTGAACAAATCTTTGAATCAGAATCGATTTGGGGTGTGATTCATATCGCAGCTCATAAAGCGGTAGGTGAAAGTGGTGAAAGACCAATTCAATATTATAATAATAATATCTCAGCTACGATCAATTTGTTAGATGTAAGTTCTTTAATCAACAAACACTCCTTTTTTCTCATCTTGCTTTTCTTCTCACTCATTTCAATTCTTTTTTTTTCTTTTCTGATGATGATCCAACCCATTCAATCGGTCTTAGGTCATGAATCAAAACGAATGTTATAATCTAGTTTACTCATCCTCAGCTACAGTCTATGGAGCTCCAGACACGATTCCGATTCCTGAATCCTCTCCTCTCACTCCTGAATCAGTTTACGGTCGAACGAAGATGATGTCCGAGTTGATCATCAAAGATCTTTGTGATTCACAACCGAAGCGATGGAGAGCGATCTCCTTACGTTATTTCAATCCAGCCGGTGCTCATCCGTCGGGTTTGATTGGTGAAGATCCGGTAGGTAAACCTGGTAATCTGTTACCTTTATTGGCTCAGATGGCCGTAGGTAAGATCCCACATGATTTAAAAATCAATGGGAATGATTATCCTACGAGAGATGGAGCTTGTATACGGGATTATATTCATGGTATCTATCTCTCTCTCTCTTTTATGAATCAATTGACAGCTGTTTACTTTTGATTTGGTTCTAATTTGAGTTTGATCTTTTTTTTCGTTAGTCATGGATCTTGCTGGTGGTCATATCAATGCATTGGATGGATTATCGAAAGAAACCACTTGGCAAACACCTTGTCCTGGTTTCAGTTCCGGATTTGGTACGAGTGGTGGAAAATATAAAGCATATAATCTAGGTAAAGGTCGTGGACAAAGTGTTTTTGAAAGTGAGTTAAATCAAACCTCTCTATCATTCTTCACTTCCATTCTCAAAGGGGTTCTTCTTTCTTATGTGTCTTTTGTTTTACTTTGAAATAAAGTGATTGAAGCGATGAGAAAAGCTACTGGGTTTGATTATCAGTATGAGATCATCGGTAGAAGACTTGGAGATGTACCTGATCTTACGGCTGATCCTTCACTTGCTAAGAAAGAACTTGGCTTTAATGCATCTGTGAGTGCTTTTGACTTTTTTAAAGAAGAAGATTGTGTGTGTTTTTTTGTTGACTTTGGGTGTTGAATTCAATCTTAGCGTGATTTGGATACGATGTGTCGTGATCTTTGGAATTGGCAAAGTCAAAATCCTAAAGGTATTCAATCTCTTATGAATCAGATTGATTTAAGAGTAAAAGATTGATTGGATTGGAAAAATTTGAATTTTGATGGGGTTTTTTTAGGATATGTTACCAACTAATCAAGACTCAAAATCTCGTATTTCAAAAGGGGAGGGGCATTTTTTTTCCACCGACCCCTTTAGACCGGATAATCTAGTGCAAAATGCTCTTGGTAGTGTTCTCTTACAATCTTTTGATTTGATTATCTTTTTTTGGTAAGAAAAAAAAATAGGAAAACAAATTAATAAATCAGGTTATGATGACTTGAAAAATTTTCTGAATTTTTTTATTTATTTATTGAGGTGTTTTGAGGATCTTTGTTTTGGTGTTATAGAACTTAATCAATTGATAAAGTGAAAAAGAAAAAACAAAAACTTTTTTTGGATTATTTAGAAATGGACTTTTTCTTTTACAAATTTAATTTTAATTTAATTTTATCTTGAGAAGAATTGGTTTACTTTAATTTATGACAAAAGTTTGATTTTTTTTAAAAAAAACGACTTGAGATGATTTATATCTTCATTTTTTTGCCTTATGAATGGTTAACAGAGTCATTTAAAAAAAGATGAGCTTTTTTTGTTTCTGTTGGTTCGAATTTTTCTTGAAGAATAGAAGTTTAAAGGGTTTAAGTTTATCATTTATTTTTGAACTTAATCCATTTGATTCATTCTTAGGATTAGTTTGATCAAAATTCATTTTCCATAAATCATGATTAAACGATGAGAATTTTGATCAGGAAGAAATGAGTGAAGAAATCGATTCAAGGAAGTCATCAAGTCTGATTCTATAGATCAATTTAAAAATGATAATTGTAAGTTTCTTTGAAAATGAAATCATCCTTGACTGAGGTTCTGGACTGATTGAAATGGACTTGAACCTTTTTCATTTCGATAGTAATTTGAAGAAACTGAGAATTTATATACGATCTTGATCAATCTATTATCATTTTCTCATCTGATCTTTACGCGTAAAATCAAATGAAAAAAAAGGAAATTGACATAGATGAATTTGGATTTGAACACATTTTGAATGATTTATTCATTTTAATCATATTTGAGATAAGTCAAATGAAAGTCAAGACGTGGGGAATTTTTTTTTTCTTAAGAAAGAATTGGGTTTGAAGGTTCAATGATCAGATCTCAAATGTGCTTGATTTAAGATTAAGATCATCAAAGGAGCTCAGGATTTTGAAAAGTTTAATTATAAATTTGATTTTTTTTATCTTTGATTTGGATTTATGATAAAGAAAAACCGAATCGATTCGGAAAGGTTCAATGAGATGAATTGATGAAGTTTTTTTTTTGGTTGATTAGTTGAAAGTATTTAATGTAAGATTTCTTATCATCTTTTGTTTTCTGATCAAGTTTTCAATATCAAGATTTATATCATTTTTCATTCTTTTTTTCCATTTCTATCTTTTATAAGGTCGGTTTAATCTCTTTCACTTCTTTCTTTTTCGTGATTGCTAATGAAAGCTTCTCAATTTGTTTTCATATTTTGATCTTTTTTCAATAGATTCAAGTCCTATTCCCCAATATGTTAAACCTGGTTGAGATCCTGATGATCATTGGGTGTCTGGCCTGCTTAGATACTATCAAGGCATCAATAGAGGTTTGCGGAATTGCCGATAATGGTGTAGCTCGTGATGCTTGTGGGATGCAGAAGGCATTTGCTGGTAGCTTAGTTTTTCCACAGGTTTGTCTTTGAATTCAAAAAAGAAATCAATAGATTCTTCATCATGATGACTCATCTCACTTACTCTTACATTCATAGGTTATGCCTGACTTCAAACCATTAGGAGCACTTTACGCTCAGTATGGTCATATCGTCGTGGGTGGTGCCCAACAACTTGCACCTGCTGAAGTGAACAGATCACCTATCTTATCACTTGCTCTCTTGGATCAAAAACTCTCTTCAACACAATTTGTGGCGTTTTGTATCGATTTTCAACCTAGTAACCTTTACGCAAAACTGATTTGGTTACAAGATGGACTTTCTTTGAATTCAAACACTCATCTTTTGACATCTTCAAAACGGGTTAGTATCATCTTTTCCCATTGAATTATATAACACTTTCTTTGTTCACTGATAGCCTAGTTCATTTGATTGATGCGGATTTTTGTTCATCAGGCCTTAATACCTTATCAAAGTCCGAATCCAATCAAAGGAACTGGAACACATGAATATGTCATTCTTGTTTATCAACAAACCAATGTCAATCAATTTCATAATTGGAACTCATCACCGTTTAATTTGAAGAACTTCATAGCAAGATTCGGGTTGAATGGTCATTTGATAGCTGGCAGCTGTTAGTACTACTCTTATCAAAGAAAAAACAGAAACTTGATTATGATACTGATACTAGACTTATTCACTTTCTTTAGTCTTTAAGTCTCATTACGATGCTCGAATGAACTCTAAATTAGTCCCAACTCTAACTAAACGTAAGGTTTTAATCCAAATTTTGTATCTTCCAATTCCAGCCATGGTTCAGCTTCTGAATTTCACTCAAATCATCATCTTCTTTCTTCTTTCAAAAGAAGTGAACAACCCACCAATCAATCATCCTTCACGTGTTCACCCCAGGTCTATAGCCAATGTTGGGTTGATGATCAATCTTTGTAATCTCAATGGTGATGTAGCTCATGATGGGTGTCAAATGCAAAAAGCATTTGCAGGTAGCTCAGTTGCACCTCATGTACGTATGAAGGTTTAACTCTTGTCAATTAAGAATCAAGAATGATAACTTTTGATGAACTAAATCTTTTATCATCTTTCGGTAGATTATACCTAGTTTTCATCCCCTAGGCGCACTTTATGTTCAGTATAAGAATATCATAGTAGGAGGTGCTCAACAACTATCACCTTCAGAAACCTCAATTCATCCATCTTTAACCTTAAAGATTGGTATAAAGAATTACAACTTGATAGGAAAAAGATATGTAGTCCTTTTAGTGGATAGTTCAAAAGGTACATCAATCGTTAATCTAAATTGGGCACTTTGGGGAATCTCAATCGATTCAAACTCTCATCAATTCAAACTTTCTTCCGAGAAAATCCTTTGTGATTATCTTCCTCCTCATTCTAAACCATCTGAACGGGAATTTGTGTTTTTGGTTTATGAACTTTCAAGTGATCATTCATCAATTTCTAAAGAGTATAGAAACCTCTTTAGATCTGTTTCTAAATTCAATCATGATCAAGTTTTCTTTGATCTTGGAAAATTTGTTAATTTACATCATTTGAATGATCCGATTGCTGGAAGCTGTGAGTGAATTTCATTGATAGAATTCTTATAGATTTCGCTTTTTTCGTATTAAGATCTGATGTGATTTTTCTTTTTTGAAATTTTATTCGATTAGTTTTCAAACTACATTTTTGATGATTACTTGGTGGTTAATATTTTTTTTACGTGATTTTTTGATTGATATTTTTTTTGAGGATTTGTTTTAATTTGAGGAATATATTGTTTGAATTTATTATACTAATCTCTCCCTCGTTTTAAGCTATATGAATGTCTTCATCTTTGTCTTAGCAATTGGGTCCCTTGTTTAGAATTTGGCATCTTCCTGAGACCGCCAAATGTGCGTGTAAATCATCCTATGCGTTTTGGTTCTAACTTTATGAATTCATGGATGTGTGCCAGCTCACGTGGTGGGCGTGGGTTTTGGATTTTGGGCAGGCCCAGGCGCAGATTTTGAGCTTTTGAAAGGCACACCTATGGTGGGGGCGCTGAGGCGTGCCTCTGAGATGTTAAAATTCCCTCAAAAAGCAAAAAACAGTAAAACAATGGTCAACAAGATCAAAAATAGAATCCTTTGTATCTCATAATATGCATTCACTTCAGCAGACATCAAGAACCCAGTCCATTGCTTTCCAAATGCAATGCTAGGTTGGTTCCACTTGGCTGAGGCTGACTTGGACAAGGATGATTTGACTTTTGGCATGATATGGAAGGTCTATGGCTGACAGTGATGTGATTTGAAAAATTTGTTGATGCAAACAAGAATTTCTCACCCATAATCACATGGTAAATGGGTGAAATAGACCTAAACCTAGCATGGGCACACCAACCCCAAAATTGAGCCCAGAAGGCCTGCCCTGGGCCTGCCCCTGGGGCAGGCCAATTGCGCCCCGCCAACCACGTGAGTGCCAGCAATTGAGATGTGTAATCATAATCAGTCATCACTAGGATGAAACCATAAAACCTCCTTCAATTAGGAAAGAGAGTTCACTTCAGGAAGATATCTTTTTGGTGGATACAGGGAGTGAAGCAAGAAAGATGTGGAATGAGGATCTTGTCGTCAGATTGTAAGAAATATTAAAAATCCCACTCAAGATTCATGAGCAACTCAAAACTTGACGTATTACCGTGTGAACGTAAAGGCTCAAGCTTTTATGGAAGTCTATTTCAATTTGCTCTTTTGGGAAACAAAGAATTTTCAACAGAATTGTTTTCTACAAAAAATTTGACAATACATTGATAAAGTGAAAAACCACAGGTGACTGAGATGATCACGAGTGACGTGAGTAAAGGTTCCGATGACCTGAGATCACGTAAGAGTGATAAGAGAAATATAAGCACCTGTTGGAAGGTGGCACAATAGAAGGTAAGTAAATGTTTGACTCAAGAAACACAAAATAGACCACAAACATTATTACTTTATATATTAGTTCTTTCTTGAGACATAGGTTTGAAGAAACAGCATCAGGCATTGTGAATGTTAACAGATAATGACGCGCAGATCCTGCTTTGGTAACAAATGAAACAAGTATAATGAGATAGAAGAAATGTGCAAGATGAAGAGTATGAAATATGTGATTGTGCTGAGCAATATAATGTGATTAAGGAGAAAGGTGAGGATGGTGCCTAATGTGTATAGGACCCTTATCTCAATATAAACTCATGCAGCTTCAAGTCCTGAGTTCACCAAAGATTCCTCAATTTGAATAATAAAAGTTACACCAGACAGAAATCCTTTCAATCAGTAGTCATTGCCATAAAAAATGCTCCCAAATCTTTAACATTCAGGACTAATTTCATTGCACCATGCTTTCATCATTAGGGCAGTTCAAGTTTGGTGATCCAAGAAGTTTAAAAAAACCCAGCAAGCAGGCTTTTTATGACGCAAGCATGCCTAAAAAGCCGGCTCGGAATCCTTAAAATGTTGCAAATATAAGTTTTAATACCTTTGAGACCAAGGCACAAAAGAGTCCAACGGATGTTCCTTTTTTTTGCCAATGAGTCCAACGGACATTGTTTTTTTTGCCAATGATCAGCCATGGAGTCTGCACTGGTAAAGGGATCAGACTTGGGCCCGACTTGATTTCTGAGCTGAAGAGGCTCCAGAGAAAGAGGTGATTGGGAGAGGGTATGGGAGAGGGAGAGGGCAGGTGAACGTCTTTGAACCTTGTCTCAGCTGCTCTCACCTGGCTTTGTTGTGAATGAGCCAAAGGCTGTATAAATTATAAGTCAATTTATAATTTATACATCACCAAGCCACCTCTAGAGGTGGCTTGGTGGTCTTAAATTATAAGTTTTGTTTTAAGGACATCAAGCATGTCTTAAAACGTAAAAACGTGCCTTAAAACTCAAACTTGAACTGCCCTAATACAAATCTCAAACATCAGTTTTGATAAACAATGGTCTTCTTCTTT
The DNA here is from genome assembly GCA_022264835.1 of Melampsora americana. Taxonomy (NCBI): domain Eukaryota; kingdom Fungi; phylum Basidiomycota; class Pucciniomycetes; order Pucciniales; family Melampsoraceae; genus Melampsora; species Melampsora americana. The sequence continues at coordinate 1,166,111 of JAIFHY010000020.1, forward strand.
TTGTACTTCTTGGGGTTGAGGCTTTACGTTTTTCAATGTAGTGAACTTGAACAAATGATTGATGTATGTGAAATGAATAATAATGATATGGTGATTGATGCATGTGGTATGAAGAAAGCATTTGGAGGTAATTCAATTCCTCAAATTTGTCCTAAATTTTCCCAAATTTGAATTCACTTGGAAGAGAAGAAGGAAGTTCATATGTGATAATTTAATGCGCTTTCCTCAAGTTATTTATTTCAATTTTTGACCCTATTGGAGCCATTGACGCTATATTGGCCCTTAAAGTTTGGACTGTAGTGTAAATGAATGTTAATGGTGGCAATATTGTATGACATAATTTTATGGATATTTTGGTCCCCCTTGTTTGGGTGAGCGTCGAAAGCAGGATAGAATGAGTACAGTCACTGCACCACTTGGGACAGGTGTGAAACTTACCTGCCTGATCTGAAATATATGGTCTAAGTATTCGAAATAATCTTGGCTACTGTGATGATGGGTGGCGTAGTGGTAGGTGGCAATAATAGGATCCTCCAGTTGGTGGTTGAGTCTTATGTTTGACTCCTTATACTCCTTTTTTTGTCATGATATATGTTAACATATCCTTAAATGGAATGACATCAATCAAATCCAATCAAGCTGTAAAAATGCAGAAGGGGGAACCCTTGAGTAATGGGTGTTGATGCCAGGCCTGGCTGGTCATTGGAGATGGCCAGGCACTTATCATAATCTCACCTATTTTTGGTTTAAACCAAATAGAATATATAAGAAGTTTGTGATCAGCAAAGGTTTCTCTTATCTTTTATGACATCATATTTGTAATGCCTTGTTAAACTTATTTGTATAATAGAACATATCATTCTAGATCCTATTAGTCTTTTCTCCTGTCACAAATCCTTGTTTCAGTAGATCAGCACTGACTATAGTGATCTAGTTTGCGTTTCACACTTTTTGTCCCATCAATGGGCACCTCCTTCTACTCATCATGTGAGTTGTACAACATACTGTGCAACTCAGTAAGTCCGTGTCAGGGATACAAATACTCCACCACCACTCTAAAACAGGGGTGTACAAAGTATGAGCCAGATACACTCATACCTGACCACACCTGTGATCCTGGTCATAATAAATTGTTGTATGAATGTGTTGTGAAACTGTGCAGTAACCAGAATCCACCAGCATCATATACATCACTTCGGTGAGAATTCACAGTCACTATTCAAAAAATTGCACCAACTCTGTGCGTGTGCAGGCGTAGACCTGTAGACAGTGTGTGTTACATCTTGCACAGCAGCCTAGGTTTTGAGACATGCATTTGACATGACAAGTCTCAACTGGGAAGACATGTATCAGACATCCAAACCACACAAGATATCTTGAACAAACTTGTACTTCAACCATCTGAAGCTGTGTAAGAAAGTTGGGTATGAAGGTTTCATGGACCAAATACATGTTACAAGAGATGTACAACATAGGTATATGAAAGCAAGTTGTCAAAGAGCCCAAAGTGTTCAAATGGATCTTGAATCTGAATAACCCAAAGTTTGGTCCTTGGCTTAAATTCTTAGAGTGTGTTTCTTCTTTTCACACACATAAGCAAGATTCCTGTCCTCAACTGAGAATTCACACATTGATCCACTTGGACTATTGATTTAAACAGGAAATAATGAAGACAAAATACTGGTATGTGTTGTTACAATCATTTGTACAATACAACCTCTCTACTCATGGTGTATGGGGTGCAGGGATGGATGGTGAAGATGAACTTATATCAAGCATTTTAAGTTCATCATACATGGGTGAGTCATGATGACTTACTGTGTAGCTCATTCTGAAGGGTTGGGACTCAATATATATCAACATCACCCTATCCCTTCACATTTTTGAATCAGCAAGCCCAATTAGAAATAAATATGATGAATTGGACTGGAAAGAATTTACCACATACATTGACAACTCTAATGAACTGACACCAACAAAATCTGAGCAAATCATCAAATTTTGGAGAAATGGTAGAGTATTCAAAAGGGCTCTATGATTAATATCACATCAAAATAAAAACCTGATCAGATTCATGTGATTATGTAGGTAATGAAGACAATAAACGGAGATATGAGGCAGATGTATTAAATTATCCAGATTTGATAAAAGGCATGAATGAGCTACTTTTATCAAAAAAAGAAACATGGAACAAAGGGATAAGAAGAATTTTTGAGAATATCAATCCAGACACAACTTACAGTGTTGTCTCCAAGGACTATTCATTTTGTCAAGTATTAAAGCAATTGATGAGATTGGAAGAAATCCCATTTGAGGTATTACACACAATTCATTCCCTGCTATACAAGATGAGGGACAGGTTAATGGCATCAAAGGGTCATATTTCATACCATTATTTTAAGACATTGGCGGGTAACTTGAAAAGAACAAGGAACATCCATGAAAAAAGATACTTAGAGGGTATTGGAAAACTTGAACTTGGGAAGTGAGTTGAATTTTTTTTATAATATTGGTGATTAAGGGAATCTTTTTAGTAACATGTGATATGATCATGATCAATATTTCAGACCTTTTCTAGACTTTGTAAACAGCCACAAAGAACTGGGAGAATGTGGTGTAAGACTGACTGGGGATTGGCCTCAAACATATCAAAGGGAACTTTTTCAATTTTGGTTATCCAGTGAGTTAAACCAACAGATTTTTCTTCCAGATGAGCTACTTATTTCAAAACAAAATTTGAAAAATAAACAGATAGAATGAAACTGTACTTTGAAACCCAGGACAACCCAGACCTAAAAGTGATTTTAGAAAATCAAGTTGTTCTGACTGCATTGACTCAAGCGGCTAAGGCCATCAATGCAGCTTTTGATCCAGATCTGCGTTCAGAGAGCCGAAGATTCATGGCCTGGGCTCTCCAGTCCTTTAGTAGACTATCAGATACAGTGGTAAATTACATTAAGTCATTAAAAAGCAAAAGGCAAGTATTTTACTCTATATTGGCAATGAATTGTTGTTAATTTTGTGTATGCTGAATTTTATGCAATTAAAGTGAAATGGTTGAATTTATGGCAGCACAAGATAGACTACACCCATATGGATTGGATGCTCCGGACTATGGAAATGAAACAGATGACATAAAGGTTATTACTTTTTGGTCAACTTGTGAGTGATTTGTCTTAGCTTAGAGATCATGGCAGATTGATTTATGGGTTCTCTTCTTGAAGACCCTGAGATTTTCTTGATGATCAAAAGTGTGGAGGAGATAAAGCCTCTACAAAAGGCTATACAAGATCTTGTGGTATATGACTTTGAAGAAATGAGTATGGCTATGAAAAGGTTTCTTGCTCAATTTGAACATTTTGTTTGTGCTGAAAATGAGCCTGCTCTGGAGCAGTTTCTGAAGTTTTATTTGAACATCACAAAGAATTTGGTGAAGAGAAGAATTGCTGAAAGAGGTTTGAATGAGTTCAGAAAACCATTATCAAAATATCTAGACCTCCACTCACATATTTTGAAATGGTTAACCAATGTTAAGATTGTTTCTTAGGCTTCAGATTTTCTTGGGTGTGATAAATCTCTCATTAGCACCTCAATAATTGTTTTTTATTTTTGGTGGAATTTTAACAGATGACTTGCATTACCAATATATTCTACTTCATGTACTCACACATCCTTACTGAATGTGAGATCAAAACGTAGAACATAAAAGATAAGCAGCTTCATGAGGTACAAAAGATATTCTGCCCATTTGTGCACCCACATATCAAATATTTGGCAACTTTTTTTAAGAGGTGAAGTGGAAAAGTCAAAAAAGACCGCTCAAAGGGATTGAAATAGCTGGATCCCACAAGCCAAAAAAACACAAGTCTTCTATAAGCCATAAGCCATAAGCCATTCTCCAAGAGTGTGTTATGAGCTCAACATGTTACAATGCTATTGTTTATATGTACTTTACAAGTTGTGAGGGGTAGATGTTCTATTACTCAGATATAAATATATCTTATCATTATGACTTCAAGGGAATTTTTTCACTTGAGAGATGATTGAAGAAAGCTGCACTGACTGGGTCCTCAACTTTCTCTGCAACTTTCTACAATCATAGACTTTGTTCACCATATGTATCAAGACAAGCCAACCATGTGTGAACTGCACAGATACTAGAATGTCAGAAGGGGGTCTAATTTGGCATTGATGAGTCAAAATTGTTTCACAATAATTAAATTATTTCAGAAGTGACTATTGAATTTACATTGCTTGCTCCAAAAGGTTGTGATTGCTCTGGGGCACTTGTAATCTTGGAAGAAAGTTCTGGTTCAAGTAGAGCAATAGACAAACAGTCCTTTGAGGTTGAAAGGAGTTGTCTGAATTTGTGGTCCCTATGAAAGGGAATGGGCATATGTGGATTGGAGAACATCTCAGGGGTGCTAATAACCCAGTGGAAAAATTGTTGTGAACAAGACCTGTGTTTCAAGAAAGTTGCTGACCCAGTCACAGCAACTCTCGTCAATTGGGTTTCAGGTGAAAATATTTGGTGGTGAGATCTCTTGCATTTCTCTTGCATCTCATTAAATGTCATCCTATCATAGCAGGGCGCAGACATGGCCACACAAGGGGCTTAGTCATGCTGAACAACAATACCAGTCTATAGTATTGTTTTCTAACTTACTGATAGTTAGACCACAAATACCATTTGATATTGAACAGGGCTATATCACAACACAACACCCCCGTCATCATCAGTGCTCACCACACCCTCTTCCCAAAATTCACTTCCACTTGAGTCTCAGCTCAATAGCTTTCAGATTGATTGAACACAACACCCACTGCAGCCACCAAGGATGCTTGTATGGGAAACTGGGATTTGACAGCGGCTGCGGAAGGACAGCTAGAAATCTTGTTTGAATTCTCCCATCAAAATTTTGTGTTTCTTTACAATTCTTGTTTTTTGATTATTCTACATTTTCTCCAGAATTGATAAATTTCTGTATAATTGAATTTGTACATTAGATGGCTTGAGATTGAGATATCAATGTGATAATAATTCATGAATTAATGATACACATTTTAAATTGAGAATAGAAACCAATCAAGAAAGAAAAGTCTGTTTAGAAGTCAAAAGTCAATTTTAAATTGATTGACAGATTGGAAAAAAACATAGGAATCAGTAAAGGAAAAAATGCATTGGTCATGTGAAACTTCAAGATAATTGACTACATACAAAGTGGATAGTAGTAGAGCCAAGGTAGAGCTGACAATTGTGGAGCCGGCCTTTCATTTGAAGTTTAAGATTGCTATGTAATCTCTGAATTGAAAACAACAAGTGTGGAGATTGGTGCAAGATTACAAGTTGATCACTTTAGAGAAAGATCTGTAACTTTTGCTTGAATAACCCCCAATTCAACCCTAATGGCTGTGACTGCTTTTAAAGTGTTGACATAGCAAGTCTAAAACTATTATAGCTCATTGGATATATGTAGCAAAATTAGATTTGTTCTAATCGATCACACCAATCCTTACCTATAAAGAATTTCAAAAACCTTTCATGTCACTTTAAGTTTCAACCTTGCTTGGTGCCCTGCGAAAGGACTTGGAGCTCACTATGGAGTTAATTTTAGGGGGCAATCAGTAATCAAAAAAAGCCCCACTGATATAAAATCTCACATTAGGGGTATCCAAAACTCGTGTTTTGGGTCTCAAAAGTGTCCCAAAATGTCATCCAGAAACTTCTGGGACATCTCCAAAAAGTTTTGGGATGTCAACACGTTTTTGGAAACTTTGTTCACACAACACACCTGTATGTCTACTCAAGAGCAAGAGTCAAACTCTGCCTTAGCCACATTGATTTATATGGCTCATACGTTCATCATTTTAATGAAATGCTCACATGAGACATCTCGTTCACAGAGAGTTCTTGAAGCCAGGTATTGGCAATTCTCAACAGCTTTCATTTGCGCCAACCAAACTCAAACTTCTGTCTTCTTGGAATCAAAGTCCTCGTGGGTTTGAATTCTTTGTCTTCTCAGCATGAGACCTAAGGTTAAGTGGTGGATTGGTTTAAGGGGAAGATTGGGTAATGAATCAGGAGTGAGGAGTAAAGTCAAAAATGAGTTTGAGGTTCTTGAGCCACAAGTTGATGAAGGAAGGAGACTATTGTCTGTTGGGTGAGCTATGAGGTGGCATGATACACCTTTCAAAGCTTGTAGTTTTTGATGTTGTGCTGAGACTTGCAGCATGTTGGTGAGGTAGGACTGGATAGAGTCTTTGGAATTTGGAATTTGGACGTCTTTTCAAAGCACTCTCAAATATTCCCCAAAGTGTCCAGAAGTGACATCCCAAAACTTTTTGGAGATGTCCCAGAAGTTTCTGGATGAAATTTTGGGACACTTTTGGGACCCAAAACACGAGTTTTGAATACCCCTATTTAGGGGATCCAAAGTTGAAACCTGGGTTTCTTCCCAGTTTCCCAACTCTCTCCTTTTGGCTGTAGTTGTTGGTTCTCCCCGTTTCCCAGTTTCCACATCACAGCCAAAAAGTCCAAGTTGGGAGACTGGGAAGAAACCCGGGGTTCAACTTTGTATCCCACAATTGTGTGTAGATGATATGATACAGAGCTTCTGAGGAGACCAGATTGTTTAGGACATCAGAATGAACCATACCATTTAGTTATTGACCAATTTACAAGTGGTGTTGGAAAAGATACGACACCAGTTTAGTGGCTGGCCCCAACTTGCTTACTAGCAGACATGACCACACTCAAAAATCTAGCAATACGATACCACCATAACTACATCTACAAAAGACTAACAGCACCATCAAACCATCCATCAAGAATATTACTAAACCACGAACTTCTACGAACACCAGCTACGCACCAAAGTCCAATCCATAGATTATTGAGAAAAGCTGACATGATATTACCACATTTGAACATCCTAGAAACAATACACCCGTACCCGGAACCTCCATGGAGTGAACCACGTTGGGAGGTCGAGAATGCAGGAAGCAAGCGAGAAGAGACCATAGATAGAATACCAACACAGGTGGAAAAAGAACGAAACGACAATGCTTGCGTAGTATTCATGGACGGATCGTTCATTCCGGACGTAGGAGGGGGAGCAGCCATTGCAATGGAAGGACACACGGCGAGCCATGCCTACGGTCCTGTGGAGGGAATATCCAACTATGAGATGGAAACTACGGCGTTGATGATAGCCATGGTGCAATTCAAACAAATTACTGACATTGACCCGTCTAAATTTACTGCGCTGGCCATCTTTAGTGACAGCCAAGCAGCACTAGATCTTCTCACCAAACCAATCCAACCAAGAACGCTCCAGTATCTATCAAGATTCCTATTAAAATCATACAGACAAATTCCAACAAGATACCAAATACGATTATATTGGACTCCCGGACATGAGGGAATCAAATTGAACAAACAAGCAGACCAGGCAGCGAAAGAAGCGGCAGAAAAAAACTCAGACCCCTTAACACTACCCATCAGTTTAGGAGGCCTAATGAGACATACGAAACAACTATTCAACAAAAGGGAAGATGTCTCTATAAAACCCTATAAAACCTCTGGAAAGTGGATAGCTGACGCACTTAATAAACTGGAAAAAGGACAAGCATCGGCGATCTTTCAACTCAGATGTGGTCATTGCCCTCTGAGAAAGTTCCTATATCACATAGGGGCGGAAAAACACGATAAATGTAGCACGTGTTTTGCAACGGAAACACCAGCTCATTTCTTAATATACTGTAGAAAATTCACCAAACAACGACAAGCCTTCAGGAAACAACTAAAGAAAGAGAAGATCAAAGTGGATATAAACTCGGCTAAAGCAGTACTAGACACACCCAAGACTTACCCTTATCTGGCACAATACATAGAGGCAACGGGAAGATTCCTTCACCTCAAAACTTACTTAGATGAATGAACTCAGAACGTTTTATTAAATTTCATCTCTATTTCTTATGCCATGCTATTCCCTTTTCCCTTTTCATTGTATAAATTTGAGTGTTTACTTTCTCACCGAGAATAACTATTGTAAAGGCTTAGTAGTCCGTTACAGAAGTAGAACTTAATATAGTTGTAGATTACAGATTTACATTAGACATACCTAGTTAGATAGTGCGATATGTGAAATGAAAAGCACTTTAAAATAAAAAATAAAAAAATAAAAAATAAAAAAAATAAAAAACTTGCTTACTACACATACCTCTGTATAGTCAATCAGTACACCAATTGGGCCCGTCAAGTAAACAGGTGTCACCTGTGGCTACCCGACCCCACGGGTATAAGCCGCTGAAAAAACAGACATTTCCAGCGGCCAGTGGCCGCAACGTCACCTACCGACGCGCCGACACCCCGACGCGTCGGACTCAGGCTGACTTTTAAGCGCTGTTTCCATCAAGAAACCATTTTTAGAAGCATCTGACACTATATAATGGCTGATATGTCAATGTCAACATATCACGGTCACCATAATGAAAGTCTGAATCACGCATATGTGAAACCCAATCACACATATGTGAAACTCAATCACATATATGTGAATTACAATCACACCTATGTGAATTCGGCCATTGCCACAACATGTAGATACAAAATACACCTCTACAAACAAATCACATACATGTGAATCCCAATCAACTCCCAATCACACCTATGTGATTGAGATCTACATATATGTGAATGCCAATCACATATATGTGAATGCCAATCACATATATGTGATTGGAAATCACATACGTGTGAATAAATACATGTGATTGCAACCCAGATACATGTGAATTCCAATCACATCTATGTAGATCTCAATCACATAGGTGAAATTGCCATTCACATATGTGTGACTGACAATCACATAGATGTGAATCCTAATCACATATATGTGAATTCTAATCACATATATGTGAATCATAATCACATGTATGTGATTGTCAGTCACATGCATGTGATTGCCAGTCACATACATGTGAATCATAATCACATACATGTGAATTTTAATCACATATATGTGATCAAGATTCACATGTATGTGAATCCAAATCACATGCATGTGAATCTAAATCATATGTATGTGAATCCTAAATATGTGATCAGGATTCACATACATGTGATTTACATTCACATGCATGTGATTCCTAATTGCATATATGTGAATATATATGTGACTGGGGATCACATGCATGTAACTGACAATCACATACATGTGATTAAGGTTCACATATATGTGATTAGAATTCAACTGCCATTCACATATGTGTGACTGACAATCACATATATGTGAATCCATGTAACTGACAATCACATACATGTGATTAAGATTCACATATATGTGATTAGGATTCAATTGCCATTCACATATGTGTGACTGACAATCACATATATATGAATCCTAATCACATATATGTGATTGGGATTCACATATATGTGATTAGGATTCAATTGCCATTCACATATGTGTGACTGACAATCACATATATGTGAATACCAATCACATATATGTGATTAGGATTCACATACATGTGATTGTCAGTCACATATACGTGAATCATAATCACATGTGAATCATAATCACATACATGTGAATCCTAATCACATACATGTGAATCCTAATCACATATATGTGATCAAGATTCACATGTATGTGAATCCTAATCACATATATGTGATCAAGATTCACATGTATGTGAATCCAAATCACATGCATGTGAATCTAATCCGCATGTATATGTGATTAGGATTCACATACATGTGATTATGATTCACATATATGTGACTGACAATCACATGTATGTGAAGCCCAATCACATGTATGTGAATCTAAATCACATGTATGTGAATCTAAATCACATGTATGTGAATTCTAATCACATGCATGTGATCAAGATTCACATATATGTGATCAAGATTCACATATATGTGATCAAGATTCACATGCATGTGAATGCCAGTCACATATATGTGAATTTTAATCACATGCATGTGAATCCCAATCTGTGAATTCAGTCAAGGCACATGTAAATACAACACACCTATAATATCCAATCACACATGTGAACATACATTACATCATACTACAGATATGCAAAAAAATTGAATTTGAAAGCCACGTATCTCATACATATGTGTGATTGTCATCTGCAGTCACATATAGAAAAGCAACACACATGTGATTTGATTGGAAATGAATCACATATAGGTGATTACCATTTTAACTTAACAACTTCAATATCAGTCATCTCATGAGATATATAGAAGATTCAAATTACGAGGCTGATTCATCACAATTTCATTAAGAACAAAGTTTAAAAAAAATCTAGTGACAACCAAGATATCGATTCAAGTTAGGATTCAAAAGTATATCAAAGGTTGAGTAGAAGAAGTAAGATACAACTGATCATAACCATCCTAATATATATAGAAAAAGAAAAGAAATAACAAGTCGGGACTGATCATTCATCATCATCTGGGACCACCCCACTTTCACAGTTTGGGCGGGTGATCAAATCACATTTTTGGCGCCAGTTTCTATATACCTTGATATTATCATCAAAGAAACTTTGCCAATCTTTGGCTTTAGGAGAACTGATGGAGGCCCAAGCCGGATGTATGTATGGAATTGGTAGGGTGGGAGTAAACTCAAGGTCCAGAGCAATACAGTGAGTATTCCAGATAACCCCAACAATGATTGGTCGAGTAGTACCTATTGGGGCTGAAAAAAAAGGTAAAGTCGTACATGATGCTGCAGCAGATGTCGAAGAGTATGATATCACCGGTCTTTTGAATGCATTTGCTATAACACAACAGCCACCGGGCATTGGATACCACAACTTTCGTGGAGCATAGTTCTTGCCAAATTCCAGTATTTTCAACATATGGGTGACCGTTGTGCCAGATGGGCTAAGTTTTGGCAAATTCACTTTGTACCATTCGTAGTTGGCTCGTACTTCGCTAGCCATCGTTGCTCGCACCTTTACAGCATCCATCTCAGAACCTCCAAGTGACACCGCAATAGATGCAAAAGTACACAGTCCGTTCCCTTTGACATTTGTTGCTGATTTGACAAAAGGATAGAGTATTGTAGGGAGCGTCTTTAGAAAATCCCACTTCTAAAAACGGCAGGGATGTCAGTATGTTCGAGATTGTGATATTGATAATGTGATGGTCATATACGCACAATCAATACTTGTTCCTGAGGGCTGGCATTTAAGAGCTCTTCTTCTTTTTGTTTTTTTTGTTTTTTGAGTTGTTCTTCTGCTGTGGCGGATATATTTTCAAGCGAAAACTAATAGGTATGTTAGCAAAATACCATTTGATGATTCCAAGCTTCAAAGACTAATCAAAGCTCCAAACAAGACTAACAGGTTCTGAGTTTTTCAATCCCAATCCTGGCTTTTTCAGCACTTCTGCCTTTTTCGACACCTCTGACCGTTTTGCCCTCTTGACTGCTGGGTGATCCTACCTCACCAAAAGAAAGTGTGTCAGACCATCGACACACTGGTTATCCAAAGGTGCAATCAGCTTACATTGTCATCCGGTGTTTGAGAGATCACTCTCACTGATTTACGAGTCCCATGACGTAAATCTTGTATAATAGCTTTCTCAGGACAAGCCGCATGCTGAGTACGAGGGTTGACTGATGACTCCTCCTCTTGAGAGGTGAGGGGGGAGTCTGCTCTTTCACTCCCTTCAGGACCATCTTGATGCTTCTTGGAGCTAGAAAATTCAGCATCATCGGCTTGATCAGGACCCGCTGTATCCTTGGAACCTTGGCCATTCAATTCTGTAGCCTGGCCCTATCAAAGGTAAGAAGGTACATATTAAGCTGACTATATTGAAATGATTGATTACAAATGAGAAACTAACCTTCCCGGTATCTTCAACATCTTTGGGTGTTGCCAATTCAGTGATCGGGTTGCCTTTCTTATGTCCTTCCTAAAAGATCATAAATGAAAGTCAATCATCAGCAACTGATACTGTTCTAAACTTTGATTACAAATATATGAACTCAGAAAGAGGGAAGAAAGTCAACTCACAGTCTTGGCCAAAACTTCGTGCTTCTTTGATGATGCCAAAGCTTCCTGGGTGATTTCGCAATCTCGCATGAATCGTCCAATCAGCAAGCGTCGGGTCTTGTCATCAAAGCTCTTCAATTTGTTGATTAGGCTCTTGTAATCATCAATAGGTTCTTGATCACTTTCGTTGGCCGTATCAGAATCATGAGTAAGATCGAGAACAATTGCATCACTTCGTTGTTTTCGTTTCTTAGGCTGGGTGGGTACCAGAGATGGGAGCTTAGGAGGTTTCAAGTTGGGAATGGGTCCATGATCGTGATTTGGATTGATCATGCAGATTGTCCACGTTCTACTACTCGATTCAAATTTCGCGGACACGGTGAACGGACAAGTTGGAATCAAGGCCTGTGGATCCTCGACAAGCTTCAGCAACTGCTTTTGATTTGGTCCTTTAATACATTTCCACTTTTTGAACCTGGGCTTTGAATCAATGGATGACAAAGCGTAATGATTTGCATTGGCAAAGTTCTTGAGAAATACCTCAGCGGCCGCGCCACTTTCATAGGATCCTCCTACAGGAGGACACAAGATGGTTGAATTGGTACTAGTTGAATCGGCAGGAGTCTTGTTCAAAACAGTCGAATTGGCAGGATTCTTATCCGTGGTATTTGAATCCGTAGCATTCGTATCAGCAGTTTTCGATTTGGCAGTAGGGTCAGTGGTAACGATAGTATGGCCGTTGGTATTGTTAGGGGTTTGATGGGATCCGGGTGTTTGAGACATTTTGAGGTGAGGTACAAGGTTAGTAACGGAATTTGGTGGGTGTGGAAGAGAAGGATGGGGTGAATGGTGAAAATTTTGTTCACCCCAGCACTTCAATCCATGGAATTCACATGTAGGTGATTTCTGTGAACACCCACATGTGACAGAGTTACGCATATGTATTCAGCCATATCACACATATGTGATTGAGAGTCACATACCAGTGAAACAGAATCACATATGTGTGATATGGCTGATTACATACACCTGATTGTTCACATATGGGTGATAGATAGTAAGCCATAGATTCACAAATAAATGAAAGTATTTCACATACATGTGAATTGATGTCACATTTGCGTGAATGCACATTCACACATAGGTGAAGCCTAATGTTAGTATCTCCCACATAAATCACATATATGTGAATCACAATCACATATAAGTGATTGTGATGCACATTCCTAAATCTTGTTTGACATTTGCGTGAATGGGTTTCACACATATTCACCTATATATGCGCAAGATAATGTGAATCTCTTTCACATATGTGTGTTTCACATTCACACATATGTGAATATATTCCACATATGTGTGATTCACATTCACACATATGTGAATATATTTGACCAATACCTCTCATTCAACTCTCCATTCCAAATATGAGGTTGAGCCTAGATAATGGGATATGTTAGTATAATGTTGAGAGAATGGTTAGTTCGATATTGAATTTGATGGGTTAGGTTTAGGGCCAAACCTAACCGATACTTGAGCTGGGTGGGTACAAACCAGACCTAAACGGGATACATACAGTTAACCTCAAATCAAAATTTGTATTGAGTCTTGATTGATCAATCACAAACAAATTCTTGGTTCCATATATTATCGCACAAAGATCTCTCCATCTGCAGATTGAAGCTGCTTTCTCCTTAGTTGTCGGACTCCGCGCTACGAACCGGGAGAATTTGGCCTTCTGTTCAGGAAGGAAGTTCTATATTATAATATCTTTAATCGCTCTTATTCTCTTCTTTTCATTCAATAATCAATTATCATCAAATTCCTAGTTCGATTTTGTGCTACAAATCAAAATAGGTGATAACCATCGACATAGGTGAGTACAATCTTGATTCTTGTTCTTTGATCGATTTGCAACTGACCAGTTTGTTTTTCCATTCAATTCGCCATCCACCAGATCTTTAGGTTTCTCTTTATCATTCCAATACTTACCAATCAGAAATAAACAGATCAGCTTATGATATCAGGTATTGATATATTGATTGATACCATTCGCATAGGATTGGTGAGCTTTTGATTATCAATACTATCGATTCTGTGATTATGATATCAAAAATTAACTTCATTTACATTTCCTATTAGTAGAGACGATTGGTTCTATACTTACCGATCAGAAATAAAGATATCAGCTTATCATATCAGTTATTGATATATTGATTGATACCATTCGCATAGGATTGGTGAGCTTTTGATTATCAATACTCTTGATTCTGTGATTATGATATCAAAAATTAACTTCATTTACATTTCCTATTAGTAGAGACGATTGGTTCTATACTTACCGATCAGAAATAAAGATATCAGCTTATCATATCAGTTATTGATATATTGATTGATACCATTCGCATAGGATTGGTGAGCTTTTGATTATCAATACTCTTGATTCTGTGATTATGATATCAAAAATTAACTTCATTTACATTTCCTATCAGTAGAGACGATTGGTTCTACAGTATACTGCTCTATTCTGACTAGATATTGAAGGTTCTCAATTGGTGAGTCTCTATGTGATGAGAGTTCTATCAATCAATAATAAGGTGTATTATTCTGATACTATTCTATATATCTTTGAAAATAAGTCTGCTCAATTTATTTACTCTAGGATAATATCTTTATTACGAATTCATGATGACACGTCAAAGAAGTACACTTAGAAAGAAACAAGCGGGTATTGCTGTTAGTAGCTTCAAGTCTAGAACTTCTCCCAGCTATTACAAATCCCGAAATAAATATAGGAAAGAAAAATCAATCGGACAGCCTTATCGTCGTCATCATGCAAAAAGGACACAATTGAAAAGAGAACTGGTTGAAGAACTAGGATTACCATTGGATACTAAATTCATATTTCGTTATAGTATTATTGATAGACCTGTAGCTGAACCACCAAAAACTATAATTGAATCTGGTACTGTGGTGGTGATTAATAAAAAGGATCTTTTGATTGTCTCAATTGTTCGATTCACTCCTTTTGAAATGATGGATAAGGAGGTTAGGGATAAATATAATCATTCAATGTCAACCACCTTTCTTCATGCCCGAGCTAGGAATCAGTGCAAGATTCATACATCACTTAAAAAGGGCGATTTAGAAGAAGGAGAAGAGGAAGAAGAACCTTTATCTGGCTGGATGGGTTGTACTGGATGGCGAGGTGGATGTGAGAAAGAAAAATCAGCAGGTTTGTGATCCTCTATCAGTTGATCCCATTTTTCATCGATTCTAATATCATATTACTGATTTGGATATGTCTGATTTATCCAGGTCCCTATACTTTAAATGCTTTCACCTCGGCCAATATAGATAGAATCCAGACCGATAAAGAACGTATGGAAGAGTATCATCGGATACGAGACTTTTGGGCGGAACGGTTTTCTACTTTATCATTGAAGGTATTTAAAACGAATGTTTCTCTTGCGAGGAGAGCAAATGTACCAGGGTTTCACGAATTAAGATGGCAATTAACCCAAAATGGTTTGGTATTTGCTTCTAATCTGGTGGTTACATGTGAAGGGTTTTACAATTACCCACACACTGACAAGGATCATACTCGATATGGCTTTGGAATGTGGGGATTAATTCTAAAAGCATCAGGAGTACCATATGATAAGGAGAAAGGGATTGAGAATGGTGAAAAGGAAAATGTTAAGCTTGGAGAAGTCAAAGGTGCGAATTTTTGTATAGATAGTTTTGGAATTGAGGTGTCTATGGGTGTATGTAATGGTGTGGCAGATATGGTGTGGGATACTACCGTAAGTTATTATATTTAAGCTATTGAGATTTAGTTTAGTTTCATATAATGATATATGATTTTTCTACAGATTCCACATTATACAACACCTTCGATAGCATATGATGGTCAAGGCAAGCAGATTGACCACAAAAAAAGTGTGGTCACTTTATATGGATCCTCTTGCCAAATATCTGAGGCTTTGGTGAATAGAATTAGGCTACTAGGTGAGAAGAAATCTGGAATGACTGATTCTCAATGGAAGCAGCACTGTGATGCAAGGGTGAAAAGTTATGAGGAAATGTTTGAAGATAAAATCGAGAAGGCCACTAAGAAGTTGAATTCTAAATGTGAGAAAATTCGTAAGAAGGTTGTAGTTTCAAAGAAAGTTGTAGTTTCTAAGAAAGTTGTAGTCAAGAGGAAAACAAACAAAAGCGGGTGTTAGCTTTTTTTGTGACTCCTAATAAATTGGGTGTAATTAGATGCGTAAGAAATGTTCCTTTTGTGGTTAGTTCAGAGGTAATCAATTATTTAAACGGCTCTGAATTCTTGATTATGTACTTTGGAAGGATTCACATATGTGTGAATCCGTCCAAACAAATTGATATTTTCAGATATCTAGTATATCTACATATTGACGGTCATGTGAATATGTGATTTTGATGGAATCACATGTATGTGAGTCCATACAATTGAAATGATCACATATTGTGGATAATGTTGGGGAGATATGTATATATTGATTAATCTGCTTTTCATTTGTCTTCCTTGGAAGTTGGTTATGACCACTTCACATTATCAGAGATATATGCAATAAGAATACCTGGGAAAGTGTCAATGTTCCCACAACATTTAGAGTTTTGGTCAATGTCTAGTTCTGAGTGGATGTTTGCATTCAGACAGGTTCCTTTACCTTATGGCAATACTTGTTGACCATAAGAGGTAGAGGATCAATTGGGTCAGTTGTGTCCACTTCACATTCTCAGATATATATGCACTAGAGTATAGGCGGGCACGCCCGCCGCAAGATACATATTCGAGACATAAAGTTACCATCCAATCTCTCCTCCACCCCGTAGAATCATATTGACTACTCACACGTCTTCCAGAAACAACACATTAAACTTCTTCGTCGGATTCCCAGTATATCCCTAAATTTCTTTAATAACCTATATTCCCCTGCAATTACATTTGCTTTGACACTACCGTCAATAATTCAGTGACATTAAGACCAGTCTGGAACTCCAAGGTCTCTATCGTGAAGCCCATTCCACATGTTTCAGTGTTGATATGAGAGCTACGTATCATATCAGGTCCCGAGAACGCCAAAATCAAGAGACAGGTCTCTCTCCGCAATTAGACATTAAAGCATGAAAGATAGTCATTGGGATCCGGCTGCTTGGATACTTATTACATGCCCTCCATTTACGCGTCGCCTATACGGCGATATCACAATTTTTTAATTTTTTAATTCTTAACACTGATCTAAACTTTAAGAAGATGCACATTCTAATACACTTTGTTAAATTACATTTCTCTAGATATGTACAACGTTGACAGGGTTGAATTCTATGAACGGAATGTCTTTTGACTCAAAAGATCTTTTCAACAGAAGTTGAAATTTCAACTTCCTTTAATAGGAAACATTACTTTCCACTAAATCCCGGCAAACAATATTAACGGTCTCCGGTGCCATGCCAGATGTAGCCAGGACAACGTGCATATTTTTCAGGCTACTACATCGTGATAACGCTACGTATAATTGGCCATGTGCAAATACAGGCGATGACAGATAGACGCCTACTTTACCCAGCGTCTGTCCTTGCGCCTTATTTACCGTCATACAGAACGCCGACGTTATTGGGAATTGATAACGAGAGAAGGGGACTGGTTGTTCCATACTTCCCTGATGAATCATCTTCATCTGGGGCATTGCTATGATGTCCCCCTTCTTTGGACCTGTTATGATCATGCAGCGCAGGACTTGAACCGCCACCGACATTATGATCATACGGGTTCCATTGCACAATCCCGACCCCAGACATAAGTTCCGCATTAGCATAACAGGCTGCCCGATTTTTAACTTCAGACGATGTTCCGGAAAACCTACGAAATCAATTGAGTTAATGATGTCAATTGAAGTAGGTTCATGAAACGTCACGTCCGCTTCGTCTCGAGATACAGACACAAATGCATCTCCCGGTAACCGTTTTAGCATAGCTTCATTTATCTCCTTCACCGTCTCGTTCAACGGTGTAATGATTGCTCGGTTATGATAGTATTCGGATATCCTGTTCCAATCGTTCCTTCCTGTGAACTGAAATAGATCATCATACACCCAATCGAGAAGCTTCGCCGGAACAGGAGTGAAGTTGGGAACAGTCTCCACGTGCACATTTTCAATCGAAATCTTCGCTTTGTTCGTCTCTTGTAATCTCCCCTCTCCCAGTTTTAATAGCCAGGACGCGAAGTGCAGCCGTTCCAATTCATCGTCGCCTTCCAGGTCACGCAGCCGCAAATTCACCTTCAAAGAAAACTCCCTCACATGTTTCCACAGTGGTGACGACTTCAAGCAAGCCCGCTTCTGGTCATTCAAAGATCCATGCCTCACGACCGGCAAAATCTGGCGGAAATCGCCTGCGAAGAGTATACTTTTCCCTCCAAACGGTTCGTCAACTTTGCAGATATGCCTCAATGCTCGATCGACTGCTTCTACGTCATACTTATTCTGCATTGTTATCTCATCCCAAATAATTATCGGCGCTGCAATTATCTTCATACTCTTTTTACACCTCCCATTCAAATCACAATTTGCGTCAGAATCCGGAGGTATAGGTATATTAAACCCATAATGAGCCGTCGTTCCATCCAGGAGTAGAATTGCTGAAACTCCCGAAGAGGAAACGCTCACTGGTTTGCCCACGTGACCGTTGAAGTAATGTAAAATTGTATTCAGTGTGTAAGTTTTTCCTGTCCCTCCAGGTCCATCCAAGAAGCTGATGGTTTGAGAATTTTCGCTATGGCCCCTCTTGACGAAATCTAACATTGCCATTTGTTCACCATTTAATGTTTTTTCATGTTGGTTGTAAAAAATTCTACTATCTTCAGCGCTGACAAACGAATTTCCGCCTCCCATCAACGGTTCCAACGGTATATCCTTCATGCTATCAATCAATGAAGTACTAAGTCCTACGCTTCCTAGAGACTTACCCATATCCTCGACTAACTGACTTAATAAGTGGAGTCCATATGCATTAGCGACTTCTTGTTCAACAGGGCTGTTTTGTCCTAGCTCCGTTAGCCTAGCGTCACAGTCATCAGTCAATTCCTCGAAGAATCGATGCCATAATAAGTCAGGGGAGGCGACTTCGCCGTATACCAATATGAGTGCAAGTAGGTGTCTCAGTTGCCTGGCCGATGACCAATGCGAGGCTTCTGAGATCGCTGCCTCGTGGTGCCTATCCGACGTAAGAAGTCCCAGTCGATCTGCCGCCTCACGAAAAGTGGAACACTCGTATCCGTGAACCGTCCTTAAATCGCGGAAAGATTTGGGACCTCGTACATGGCACAAAAGCATGCGTAGGTAGTATTTTTCGCCGTCTGTTAAGTTTGCGTAGTAAACTCTCCCCACGCTTTGTTTGGGATGACTCCGTTTCTGGAATCTACCTTGATGCCATCGAAAGTATCGTGGAACTTCAGCGTATAGCAAACTGGTTGCAGGAACGTTGTAAAGTCCCACTTCTCCTTCATTGCACAACCTAAAAAACTCTGTAAGGGTGGAGGTCGGCGGAGGGCGAAGCTGAATCCTCGACATTGCCTCAGTTTCGTCGACAAAATACACAATCTGTTGGTCTTCCAGGTGGAGCGGCAGTCTCATTACGGGGGGGAAGGACGAGTTCATCGTTAACTTCATCAAGCGGTAAGCAGCTACAGGTGCAGAGAGATTCTTTAATGTTGATGATTACCCATAAAATAGACAAAATACACTCTCACCTTCTGGCGCACTAATATATCGATAGTTTTGGAACTCTAATAATTCGTCATGGACAGAAACCTTCTCTACAAAGAATGATACGAATGTGGGTAATGTTAGCGCTGAGTCTCCTAAAGTCTTGAGACTATTTCCACACTTACTTCCGTCGGCTGATGTTACCTCCATATAGACCTTCGCACGGTCATGCCCTTTTGTTAGATACTTGTACAGATATCTGATCGGCTTAGTTCCAACGGGAATCTCTACATTGATGTGGCACTCAAGAAGTAGTAAGAGATATTTATTATATGGAACGACATGGCCATTCGTAAAGATAGCGCCTCCCTTCTTAACTTTCCTTCCATCGCTGGGTCGCTTGTATGATGGAAACGCATCATCCGATAGACAAGATTCGTCGCATGGCGGTTTTGGAAATGAGAGTCGACATCTTCCATCCTTGTAACATGACATTCCCTTACGACAGGGTCCATGTAACATATGCGAAACTACCAATTCGTAAAGTTTAGCTTCTTTCACTGGATCGGGAATCATTGCAGTCACTATGCGATCCACATCGTCTGCTGTTGTTGGTTTCGACTTCTCATCGACAATGAACAACAAATGGGCATGGGGCAGACCTCGCTTTTGAAATTCGACGACCATAAGGTTTGATATGACGACACCAAGGCGCTGGTTGTCTACAATCTCTTCTATTAACTTCTGCAATTTGAGGTGGAAGACTCTTGCGACGATATCTGGACGATCCTGGGCCGTTTCTCCATATCTTAATTCGTCTTGGATTTCTTTCCAGTTCGGATTCGCAGTCATAGTGATAAATAAACTTGGATTTCCAAACTCACGGACCAGTGCCATCGCATCGTGAAACAACTGATTCATGTCTCTAGGACTCCCCTTGAAGGAAGAAGGCAATATTATTTGTTTGCCTGGTGCCGTTTGACTTTCATTAAATGCTTCCTTTATGCCTTGATATAATTCTGATTTGATCTTCTTCTGGTTATATCGTATAAAGTCAAGTTTCGATCTCTCGACACATAAATATAAATCGACGAACAATTGTTGCGAGAGTCGTCTTCCATGAATAAATGGGTTGAACTTCCCCTCTCTTTCAAAAATTAGCCAAGCCCCCCATTCCAAATTGGTCACCTTATAATTGGCTCGCTTTCCTGGAGGATTACGTATGTCAGTAACTTTCACATCAGTGACATTATCCGCGAGAACTCACTGCCTCGATTTGTCCCCTTGCTAGGTGAGACGTAATTATCATCCCACTGTTGGGAACCATACGGCAGCAACAAAGGATACCGAAGGGAGAGGTAGGGTGTATGCAAATCGGTCAAGTAGATCATCTTACCGTCTTTTCGGCTTACTTTGATATGCCTAGGTTTAACATCAATAAAATTCCCTTCCTCGACTATTGCTGCGATATCATCAGGTCTAGGTTTGTTGTATGTCTTTGAGTCTCGGTTATTTGGAGCCAATGACTTTAGCACAATCGTCAAGTTCTCCTCAGCTTGCAAGATCTCTTCTGCATTACGGAAGACTTCGGCGTAGGGATTAACCCGATGCATGATGTCTTGTAACTTTCTCGTAATGTCCCTTTTAAGTTTTCCTTCCTTGAAATGAATTAATCTTCTGTCTACCTCTTCATCGCCTCCATCCCCTAACATGAATATCTGTGCGAATTTAGCCGGCTGCGAAGTCTCAGGATATAGAGCCGGGATCTTATGCGATAATTGTCCAGACACTTTGAAGGTCCCTACGCCTTTCTGCCCCATGACACTGCGATCCTGCGTACAGCCTAATGATGAAAACGCCATCGCATTATTATATGAAGTTATGTTCATTTGAAAATCCCTGGCCTCTGTACGGTAACTTTATTAGCTTCAAAGCAAGGCTAGGACAAGGGGCCTTAAACAAACCTTTAGAAGAAGAAGTAAAGAGCTCTAGAAGATCCGGCGGAAGGGGAGGTCCATCGAAATCTGCCATCGGCAATTTCACGTCCCCATATTGACAGCAGTTCATATATATCTCTTCCGAATTTTTGATGTTCAACTTCGTTCTCTCTTCGCCCCATCTTAACGCCTTGCAATGTATACACACATGGTTCATAGGACCGAGCGAGTAGGGTAGTTGTCCTGGAAAACGGTTCAGAAGGAAATCCTCATTGTTATCCAATGCAGTCGGAGCAGCCAATCCAACAGAGCGCTTCGACATCATGTAAGGAAACAAAGAAATATTATTAAGTTTGAATGAAGTTGCGGTTTTATAAATCAGAGTAATCAGAGTTATGTGAAGAAAGTGGAGGATATTACAAAAATAAGAATGCGAGCATCACCTGACACCGTGGAGCAGAGGTTTTATTTCAATGTCGAGTTGACGAGTTGAGACAGACAATATCTCGCCTAGATACTTCCTCATCCGTCGACGTGCATGGATAGGATGCGACGCGTCATTGTATTTCCAAAATTTCTGCTACTTTTGCCCCTGTTCTAATACCGTAAGTCAAATGCTTTTTCATGGCTCCAGTCTCATATAGCGATGCGGACGCGGCGGTGATTCCTTGTTATAGCCGTTATAGGAACTTTTGTGCATACTTTCATACTCACCGGCAGGCCTCAAATGGATATATCATTGTTGTTCCTAAAGCGGGGAACTCTCTACATCTCATGCAGCTTTTGAATAGAAAGAAAGGTTATTATTATGGGGCTCTATGCCGCTGTCGCATTGAGCGTTCAAGTATACATAACCCATGATACAACTATGCTAAGATACAAAGTAACCATTGTCCGCGAATGGTCTTAGTTGAAAAAATTTAAACTTTAAAAATACTCCACGCAGCCGCTTCATTGTTAGAAATCCTTCCCAGGCAAATGGCGCCGAAAATATACTCGAGCTAGGCAACGACGTCATTCCGCATTTGAGGCTGCATCGTCGCTTTTCCAAATGCGTGAAATCCCTGACTTCAAATCTAGACCGACATTTTTTTACCTCGAGGGTACATGCCTCATCTTCACTCTATTTTCTCATATGCTCCTTGTGATCATTATGTTTGAGCTTCATTGCGCGGCCTATCATATGCAAGGAAGACCGTGAGGGTCATTTCGGAAGTAACTATTATCAGACCAGTTCACAATATATGCCTCGTTACACTCTAGGGTTTGAGAAGACTTTTTAGGGGCACAATGTCGGCAACATTGAACAAATATTACTTCAAGTAATGATTCCTCGCGATCTAATAGGGCTTCATGGATATTGGCTATCATATCGTGCGAATACAATCCAAATATGCTGAGGGCGTCTGCTCTGGGGAGATAACAAGTCGAAACCTTTACATGCAAACGCCGCGGAGGATATGCTTAATAATATTTATTCCGCATCAGACCCATTGGGTCTTGACCGCTTTCCGGCAGTACGGCTTGGAATCGACGCCCCGGATCCTTTGCCTTTCCCTTTAGAAGAGACAACAGGCTCTTCAATAGGGGGAATCTCCTCGCCCTCGCCCGGAACGGCAGGCTTCTTCTGGGAACCCCCTGGAACGAAGCTGTGGAATGCGAAGAAATCGAGAGATCGATAAAGAAATTTTTGAAATTGAATAACGGTTATGGGGACCTACAGCTTCCCTCTGACACGACCTCCGGGTGTTCCCAGAGAAGACCCGGTTGTAGGGAGAGATACCGACTGCCCCGATTCGTGGCCCGTCGTGATGTTTACGCCAGTGACCTACATTTCGAGACATGCTCCACTTAGCGATTTAGGCAGTTCGATATTGTGAGTGTTAATTAATGATGTCCATTACCTCCACAGACCACATAAAACGAGATGGCATATACCCAGTAATGCGGCCAGTGAGCAAGACCTCCCGGTGAGGTACCAATAGGCTTTGCAATCTAGCCATGAGTGGAGACCAATTGCACCTATATTCAACTTCGAATGTGTCTTGATCTCGAATCTAACCGTTTAAAGAATCAGAAGGATTGTAAAGAGGATTTTCGTAAGAGACTGACCGCGGGATTGAAATCCGAGTGCTGAACAATGATTATTATATTGTCTTTCCCGGGACTGACACTCTCAACTTCTCGAGAGATAATCATTCCCAATCCAGTAACTGACACCTTGTGAGCGATCTCAGATTTGAAATTGCTCGAGGATGAGATCAGGACGCTGTTATCAGCTTCATAATAAAATGTTTGAAGCTCATCGTGATTTAAGGCTAATAAGCGCCCTTTCATGTAATAGATAGTGTTATCAGTCAGGATGAGATCGGGTCCAATGTAAGCAGAAGCCTTGATGGCGCATTCTAGAATGCCGTCGGTTTCACGGTTGGTAACGACGATTGTAGTCATGCATTCCCGAAAGCCGTATTGGCCATTTATTTCTGTCTCAATCTAATTCACATGTTATAACACAATCAAAATAAATTGAAAATTCTTGAGCTCACCTGCGAGAGGACGTCAAATAAACCAGAGGTAATAAAGGGATGGTTCCGTTTGCGGGAATTACCAGGAGGTCCATTTCTGGATCTGATTGGTGAAGCATTTGAGGTACTTTGACTTGTCATCTAAGATCCGAAAGACTAAATATAAATCAGAACTGAAAATTAGAGAAGTCTGCGGGATCCACACCTTTATTTGGTGTAAAATAAAAGTTCAACTGTCTGTGAAATAAAAAGCGATGATAACTTAGATTTTGTCTGTTGCTTTAATATTCCAACTCCTTCAATAGAGGCAAACGCGGTTTAATGGTCGAACATGGCTTGATATATAGGGGAGCAGGTCATGAGGTTCGCTCCGAGGCACCTGGGTAGACCGCCCAATGGCGCAATATAGCCCCTCATTATACCTAGGAAGAAATCTACCCCCTGCATCTGCCAAATTTGCGCATCGATCTCTGACCCCTTTGCTCAAAATAAATTGTCGGTCTCGTGAGTTGAATTCGGTGGATGTTAAATCGAAATAGAACACCAGTTGAGATGCGTATATTGGACGCACGACGCACTCCTTCTTAAGCTAAATACCCAAAGGGGTAAGAGCGCGAAGTTTATGAAGCGTCGAGGCCGCCAGATTAAATTTATAAAACACATTCTATAACGTTAGACACATATGCGGGGTAGCACCCCTACATCCAGGTGAATGTGCGGACCTTATAATAAATGTGTGAGTAATTGCATAAGCTGAACTAACGTCTTATGGAGAATGGAGGCTTATGCAGGAGGTAAAATTCTCAGAGTTCGAGACTCCGCATTCGACACGACAATAGATTCTTAATGATATTACACTACATACAAATTACAAGTCATGTAGAATGCTATGGACATCGCTTTCTGAGAGGGTTATCTCCTGTGTCACCATTATTGGCACTGGAATCTCCGTCCAGGACCCATCTAAGTCGAGTTCTGGGAGGAATAAGTTCCCAAGAGCTGTTGGTCATTCAGAATTGAGTAAAGAGAGACATCGTAATTCCGACAAGAAAAACAACTTACAATCTTTACAATCATGTTCGCGATCAAGGAACATGAAACTTGTGTAAATGCATCGAGCTTCGCCATTGGGGTGACGCACGACGCGGAATATATTATTATTGAATCTGTGACCACGGAAGAGATTTCCGATAGGATATTCTACCTTGCCGCGTCCTATGGTAGCTGAGTGCGCGAGTAGAAGAAAGATTTACTAACAATAAATACATCAGAGTGAAGAATATACACCTACTTTGATTAAATTCGAACAAAAGAAGTTCAAGCAAGCGAATAAATTCTGCTTTCAGCCATTGGTCGAGATGAGAGCCTCCTGGTTCAAGCGAAGAGGAAGATGGCGACATGATAAATAATTCACAAAATCTAAGTAGAAATTAACGATAATATCACCGTTCGAAGTATAAAATGAACAATATTGGATAGTGGAGTTGAATGTAATGCCGTATCAAATGGAACGTCGTGGTAATTGATGTGCTTAAATACACTTGAGAAACTTCTTTACAATGCGTGCAGTGAGACATCGAGTAATCAGGGAATGATCAAAATAGGAACTATTGAGCATGGTGGAGGTTTGTGATGGATAGAGTCCGATTAAATGCCATGGAAGGAATATAAATGTAATGGCCGACAACGTGATTAATAAAAAATTCAGTGTGATTCCATTCGCGGTTCCAAATCCCATATCGTGTAGGTGAGAGAGACTGGCTTCTAATACCGTCTTTCAAACGCGATTTCGAATGAAGACAATGATCAAAAGTCTAGGTATTTGATCATGAGGGCGGGACGAATGAAAAGTCGAACGATTACTTTCCTTCTTAGAAATATCATACCGGTTATAGTAGAAGGATGAAAGCGTGTTACATAGAAGAAGAGGGATTCACGGAGACGTGACAATTATTGTGACCCGGGGTTAGAATAAATAAGTGTACTTTTAAAGATGCATCAACAAAAATATAGGTCAAAAGTGGCAGAAAGCGCGGTTGCTGATTCGTGGAAAGGATACAACAACTCGCGTGGTAAAGAAAAGGTTGCGACGAAGGTTCCGAAACAATCGACAAAGGCATCGACGGCATTCAGGCAGGATGCTTTCTTCATGCTCTTTCATATCGGGGATGGCAAGGGCTGGAAGACAATGGATAGCAAATGGCAAGGAGGTTAGCATTCGGATTTGGAAATCGCGAGAGTGAGACTGGTGCATTTCATTCGAGAGAAATCATGGAAAAGCCCGCAGGAAGGAAACGCATATGGAAAAGCGAATCAGCAGAAATATTTTTGAAGCTGCCTGTAAAAAAGGTATAAATAGATACGTATATGACGCTTGAAAGAAACGGCAACTAAGCATACTCCGTGGGTGCGCCTGAGGTCATTGATCTCTTGTGACCCAATTTACGGAGTATGTCACAGTTCCTGTCCACCGCCGCGAAAGCTATGAAACCATGATCACTGGTCATGTTCATGGGTTTCAAAGGGGGGGGAATAGGGATTTAAGTTAATGTAATACCTGGTTGTGAACATATCCATGTTCCCACAACATTTACAGTTTTGGGAAATGCCTGGATCTGAGTGGGTTGTTGGAATCAGACAGGTTCCTTTACCTTATGGCAATACTTGTTGACCATAAGAGGTAGAGGATCAATTGGGTCAGTTGTGTCCACTTCACATTCTCAGATATATAC
Source organism: Melampsora americana (assembly GCA_022264835.1). Lineage (NCBI taxonomy): Eukaryota > Fungi > Basidiomycota > Pucciniomycetes > Pucciniales > Melampsoraceae > Melampsora > Melampsora americana. The sequence continues at coordinate 1,193,062 of JAIFHY010000020.1, forward strand.
GCATACCTGGTTGTGAACATATCAATGTTCCCACAACATTTACAGTTTTGGGAGATGTGTGGATCTGAGTGGATTGTTGGAATCAGAAAGGTTCCTTTACCTTATGGCAATACTTGTTGACAATGAGGTGGATACCTGAAAGTTGTGTCAGTTGTGTCCACTTCACATTCTCAGATATATACGCATACCTGGTTGTGAACATATCAATGTTCCCACATCATTTACAGCTTTGGGAAATGCCTGGATCTGAGTGGATTGTTGGAATCAGAAAGGTTCCCTTACCTTATGGCAATACTTGTTGACCATAAGAGGTAGAGGATCAATTGGGTCAGTTGTGTCCACTTCACATTCTCAGATATATACGCATACCTGGTTGTGAACATATCCATGTTCCCACAACATTTACAGTTTTGGGAAATGCCTGGATCTGAGTGGGTTGTTGGAATCAGACAGGTTCCTTTACCTTATGGCAATACTTGTTGACCATAAGAGGTAGAGGATCAATTGGGTCAGTTGTGTCCACTTCACATTCTCAGATATATATGCATACCTGGTTGTGAACATATCAATGTTCCCACAACATTTACAGTTTTGGGAAATGCCTGGATCTGAGTGGATTGTTGGAATCAGAAAGGTTCCTTTACCTTATGGCAATACTTGTTGACCATGAGGTGGATACCTGAAAGTTGTGTCAGTTGTGTCCACTTCACATTCTCAGATATATACGCATACCTGGTTGTGAACATATCAATGTTCCCACATCATTTACAGTTTTGGGAAATGCCTGGATCTGAGTGGATTGTTGGAATCAGAAAGGTTCCCTTACCTTATGGCAATACTTGTTGACCATGAGCTGGATACCTGAAAGATGTTACAACTTCTAATCATCTCAAGCCAGAATAGGCACCTTTATGATTCACATTAAGGTGAATGGCATTCACCCCTTGGTGAATTCCATTCACTCTGGGTGATTGGCATTCACCTTAATGTGAATCATATTCACCTCTATGTGAATGGTATTCACATGAATGTGATTCTGCTTTACCTTTTTTACCATACTATATTCTGTGATTCACGTAGGGGTGATTTATTGTAAATATCTGTCACTGTAACGTGAACCAGAATCACACATGTGTGAAATTTCTTGTCAATGTGAAATTGAATTTTACATTTACATGAAATCAAATGAGAACCTTTGAATAAAGATCATGTAATTTCATTCAATAATAAAGATATTATTTGTGTCATAATGAGTACCTGGGAGATTGTGATCAATATTGATATAATTCACAAGAAATGGAAAGAAAAAAATTTGGAAAAATAGCATAAAGATGGAATATATATATTCAATCCCTTGTTTTTGGATGTGTTTTCTTGATTGTATAAGATCATTCATCCTCATCCCCATTGTCATTAAAATCTCCAAGACCATTCCACTCGTCCTCTGATTCCTCTGAGTCTTCATCCAAACCCATCACGAAGTTGTGATTCTGCTGATCATTCTTAAAATCCTGTGTCATCATCACTTCATCTTCTGTGGCTGAATCACTTCCGTTCGCAGTCTCTTTGAGACTCTCAGAATCTGCTTCCATTTTTTCCAACTTGAACTTATTAGCTTTTACATCTTCCAGCCAAAGGCTTCTACGACTATTCATACCATTAAAACCCAGTTTTAGGACCTCAGAAGGAAGTTTGGAACCGGGTAGTTGAATAATATCAATGCCATGATCTTTGCGTAATAAAGAAACTGGGTCTGGCCCACGCGGGAAACCTTGTTCCTTACCAAGCAAGGCACCTTTCATAAATCAATATCTGGTGGTCAGGTATTTCAAAAGGTTATCAAGCAATTTCTGGTAGATTTGTACGTACTGAAACTTCCTCGTAGCAATAGTGCAAGATCAGCTTTCACTATATCACCAGGATCAGTTTTTCGAAGCTTCCCACTGTTTGACATAAAATTGGCTCCAACTGTTTGAGCTACTACCTCGGCCACCGAAAGGCCTTGCGCATGTGCGGCAAAAACCCTGGCAAAGTTGCTCTTCTTATTGACATATGCAGCCATTTCATTGTGGGATGTAAACTCCCTAGCCCAACCAGGTTTACCAGAGGAAGAGTCAGTTGAAGCATGAGTGCTACAAGCCAAAAGGTAGTAAGAGAACTCCATGTTATTGGCTTCGTTTTCAATCTAAGAAACAGAAGCATTTTGTCAGTTGAGATAAGATGAAGTTTAAATACTGTCAGACAACTTACATCACTGTGGATACGCTCTATGCATTTGAGAGATTTCCGGTTGTAATCAGGAAGAGTAGGACCGCCTTTTCCAGCGGCAACTTTGGCATATTCCTTGGCTACTTTGTCTTGACAAACCAATTCATCATAGAATCCTTGTAATTTAGCAAGTTCTTCTGGCTCAAGCTCAACTTTTTCTACATCACTTTCATCATCATCATCCCCCAATCTATGAACCAGCCCAGACAAAGTGTAAAAGACGGAAGGCTCAAACACTTTTTGGCGCTCCAGAGGCATAGCGGTCCAGATCTTCCCTAGCTTACGGTTTCGAGCAGCCAATATTCCCTTATGTCCTTTGCCTGCTGGCACTGCATTCAGTTGTGAGTTAAGATTAGCATGAATAGATCTTGATTCTATATATATGTACAGATCCTACTTACTTCGATGATTACGTCTCTCTTTACTGTACTTTAAGAATATTTGATAGCGTCCGCCTTGGCGCCGTCCTCCAAGCTCACCCCTGAGAAACGGGACATTAAGAACGGGTTGTCAGAATGTTTAAACGTTTTCAAAAACAATAGATCTTTATGTCATAAGGATGTATTACTTACAAAGCTTTTTGAAGAGTGAACATACTTATGTTCCCCATGATGGTCAGCATTGCCTTCTGATGTTTGTAAATCTTTTGAATTGCCCTGGCTTCCGTCAAGATATGGGGAGGTACCGCGGTTGCTTTCTTCTTCTGAGATCGGTCAACTTCCGCAATGCGACCAAGTGGCCACTCGTTAAGGAGGTTCTTATACTCCTTGATGGTCGGTAACAGGGTGTCCGATTCTTCAAGATGAGCCGTTTCAGCAGGATGTTTGGATGAAGTACTATTTGAAACTCTTGTATTGCTGTTTTCGTCATCCGAGGTGGTTTGTCTTGCTTGTCGATCAAGTAGCTCAGCATTGTCACTTTCATCATCTGAAAACACTTGGGTTCTTTTGTGGCGATTGGGTCGAAGTTGATGATCGATAACTTCATCTTCGTTATCTTCATCATCTTCAGTTTCATATTCATCTTGCCTTGCATCATTGTCTTCCATGTTTTCTGCTTCATGAGAGGCTGAGACATGGCGTCGGGTAGGTCGCCTTTGATTGGAAGAAGTGGTGAGCTTTCTTTTTGAAGCGCAGGAGTTGGTTACAGTTGAAGGGTTCGCCGTTGAACCCTTTAATGCTTGAGATCTGGTGTGTCTTGGCATCTTGTAACAATGAGGATGGCGAACTGTTGAAATGTGATGGAAGCAAACAGAAATGAGTACGCGAGAAGTGTAGTGAGGGCAGGCAGGTCACGAGAACAATCGAGGCTCATCAAGGTAAGGGTGAAGGTGAACTCACCTGACCGATCTAGATGAAGCTGTATTTTGAAACAGTGGGAATGTGAGAAAATACATAAAATATCCTACGTCTATCAAATGAGACTTTGGATCTTGTCAGACAACATTCAAGGTGTATTGACAAACTGTATTGATCACGGACCATTTGTCAGGATATACCACTGATGAGATACGAAAAGATTGTGGCTTGGCTCATAAATGAGAGAGCAAAATTGGGGCTCTAACATTAGCGATTTAGCTCCTTTTGGTAGACAGGGGTGAAGTGACCCCAATTGTTTTGAGAAATTCAATGATCATAAATTAATTGAGGTAACAACCATCCTGTGATTGTTCTTTGTTCATCATTAAATTTTTCAACCGCATCATTTTACTATACGCAAAATCCAATACTATTTTTCAAGACGACCTACCACACATCAGACAAGCTTAAGACCTACGAACCATGGCTAAAGGGAAAAAAATTGAATGTCCACTGGGTGGACCTTCCAACAAGAAACAACGTACTCAGCTTGAAACTCAGGGCTCTGCCATCCTGGCCAAAGAACTCGACGCTAATGAAGCAAAATACATCAATAACCGCATCAAAGAAATAGAGTGTGCACTAAATGACGCTGCCAACAATCAGGCAATCCCGGTTGAGGGAGGAGACGTCGAGATTCCTGCAGCAAATGAAACTCCCAACGCTGATAACGAGAACAGCCTTTATAATCACGTCGAGGAGTTACTTCCACATCAAGATCAAGAAGGGGTTCCGCACATGGATGTGCCATTTTCTGAATATGTTAAAGGCTCTTATTACAAAAGTAAACGCTTGGCAGAGAAGAAAAACTGGCAGACGGCTTTACCTGCAATGTTTCTCTCCTACATGACCTTGTGCCAGGAAACCTCCCAATGGGGGAACACATCCAACTGGAACCACGACTACAACAGTGAAAATTGTGCTTGTGGGGGAGGTGACCTGAAGATCCGTAAGGTTGACATGGTAGACATTTTAGGTGAGTCTTTGTCATAATGATTGCATAGGATGATGATAATATTAATGATATGAATTGGCATTGCGTGTCAGAACGTACGCAACAAGAAATTGTGTTTTGTAAATGTACATTAGATCAAGTTCGACTGATCCGTATGGGTTACATTGGAGGTTCACCCGTGCATCCTCAAGTAGCATTTTCTATCAGGCTACTGAGGTTGCACCATGCAATGTGGAAGTATTGTACGGTCAGAACACAGGGATTTACGCTTGGGTTGGATGAGTTTCTTGACCCAGCCAGCCCTTTGATATTGGTTGCAAAAACAAAACAAGCAAGTATCTATTGAACATCATGATCCAATATTTTTCCATGGAATCTGACTTACGATGGTCATTGCAGCCTCGAAAGTGGCGCAAGCCCTTCTCTTCAGCCATTGATGCATATAGAAAGATGCTGCGCAAAGAGAAGCAACTTACAATAAGCGTGTTGCATCTCACAGCTTTGGATCAGCTGGCTATGAATTGCCCAAGATGTTTTGGACCACTTCAAGCAAATGATCAGCCAGACGAGTGTGACTATCATGTCTGTACCGATGGAAACTTTCAACACCGCCGACACCTTGCTGCAAGCCGCGAGTATGAGGAAACTGAGATGGAAACTCCGCCTCTTTTCCTGGATAATAGTAAGGTGGAAGAGTGGAAACACAGAGTGGCTGCAAAGTGCCCAGGGCGTGAAACTGTGGTATGTAGAATATGTATTTTCTTCAAGATCAGTTGATGTGATTTGAATTCACGTGGTGTGATTTGACTTCACCTGGTGTGATTTGACTTCACCTGGTGTGATTTAAATTCACCTGGTGTGTTTTGAATTCACCTAGTGTGATTCAAATTCACCTGGTGTGATTCAAATTCACCTGGTGTGATTCAAATTCACCTGGTGTGATTTGAAACCACCGGATGTGAACCATCCTCTGGGTTATAGACCCTCCATGGGAATCACATTGTGTGATTTCAAATCACATCAGGTGATTTAGAATCACATCAGGTGATTGAAAATCACACGGGGTGATTTAGACTCACACTGGGTGATTTTAAATCACATTGGGTGAATGACTTTCACATCATGTGACCCTGATTCACCTGATGTGAATCAGGGTCACACTGTGGGCCATTGAGAAGGACTGACTAATGATCCTTTCATTTATTTTAGGACCCTTGTACGGCCTCTCACACAGCTGCATCAGATGTACGGGGAAAGTCAACCTGGAAGGGATGTGACGAAACGGGACTCATTGGTTTGGCTTGCAGACACGATCATGTATTGAACTTTGTCAATGTGGTACAGAGTGGAGAGAGGTGAAGTATCCAACACATATGAAATAGACTACGCAACTACTGACAATTATGTTTTTATGAATTAGGCAGTATTTTGTGCTTGCATTACTTGATCAGCTGATGAAAGATACCGCAGAGCCAGGAAAACCAACCAAAAGCATGACAGTTTTCTACGACATTGGTTGTACGCTAGAAAAAAGTGTTCAGAAGGTAAAGTCCTTATATCTGCATACTTTTCCGCTCACATCTCTGATGAAGCAGCTTCATTTCACAGAACAAATATTTTGAAGACGAATACAAGCGTGGACTTCTCCGGTTTGCAACTAGTGCATTTCATGCGTATGCACATAAATGGACTTGTCAGCTCAAGTATAATCCCCGGCTGAACAAGGGTAATGGGTTGACGGATGGAGAAGGAAATGAGAGGATCTGGTCTGACCAGGATCCTCTCATAGCACCTAATCGATCTTCAACCAAACAACACCGAGCTGATTCTATAGATTTGAAGGCAAGTCATGGAAATGACACAAGATGTAATAATGCAGGTATGTAATGTTCCCTAAACACACAATGATGATGGAAATTAAAAGGATACAATGTTCTGTTTGCAGCACTTTCTACAGAGGTGAAACTAAATACTGCAGAAACACGATTCAAGGTGGCGTCTGATACACTCATAAGGCTGGAATCTCAAGATAGCAATTTCACATATGGCTATTTTTCCTGGCAGTGGGAGCGGCAGAAGGCTACCCAGTTGGCTGCAATGGAAGAAGGTGGGGCACGAAAGAAGCTAGAAGATTATTTGATTGAACTTCTTGACCTGGAAGAGCAGGTGAAGGAAGCGCAGTAAGTTTTGGTAATTCCAATTTCAACCTCAGTACTCTTGTGGATACATGCTGACTTTGGTGATTCAACAGCAAAGAGCTAAAGCGTCTTCGAAGGAAGAGAAGAAGCAATCGGACGGAAGAAGAAGTGGCCCAATTTCTGACTTTGCCAGCTTCCATTGTGGAACTCGAGGTGGCAGTTGATGACCTGAGACAAGAGTTAGGAAACCCTGAGTTCACTGAACTTCAAGCGGCCACAAGTGGGTGTTGGTGATATTTTCAACAAATTCTCTGCTTTGACTGACCTCTTTGATCTCAATAGGTCCCAAAGCACAAGCGTTGATACGTGTGCGTCTTGCCAAGATGAGGCTATATGAAGCCAAAGTTGGGATAGCGGAAGCCCAGAAAAGGTGGGACAAGGATGGTCAAGGCAAGTTTCTTTTTTTTTACTATGGCTGGAAGCTTGCGTTCATGATTGGAATTTTCATGTACTGTAGGTACAAAAGCACAACAAGGTCTCAAGACTTTCATGAACAAGAAACAAATGGCCTTCAAGAGGAAGTGGACATCCTACCAGTCTCAAGTAACGCAATACAACACAATTCGTCCCGTGAGCCGGATGGTCTGTCCATCACTCGACGAAGCCAAAAGACTACCCTTTGAGGATATATTCTGGAATGTGGGGGCTCTGTCTCATCCTACAGAGAAGTGGGCTATAGATCCGGGAACAATTGAAGGTATACAAGCCTTTTTACAGCACCGTGCGTGTAGTGAAGAACTTCGAAGGATTGGACGAGAGACCCAGCAGATGGTACATGAGGCTTTAAAGACTGAAGAAAAACTAGATGGACTACTGGCTTTGTGTAGGAGTGGTAAGTTTGTCTATTTTTGTGGTTTCTCTGTTATGTTCTCTAATCTGATGTTTTATTGCCTTCTGTAAATGTAAGATTATAATCCAGCAAATGGTGGAAGGGATATAATTGAATTAGTTCAGCCTGGGCAGCGTATCTCCAAGGATGTTTGGGATTTGAATGTGTTAGTCTTAAAAGCCCTGCATGACAATTTGCGTCAAAAACATTGCAAGAGATGGATGATGTGGAATTCAAATATGGTGGAAATGTTACAAAGGTCATATGTTTATACAAGGTCAACAGCGGAGGAAATCAATATATTGATCAAGCGCTGGGAGGGTTTGGTTTGTAGGGGTAGATCAACTTGGGAGAGTATTGTAAAGGCTGGAAGTGTAGAAGCAACCACCTTAGATGAATTGGAAACTTTTGAGCAAGATATGCTTCATGGTGAGGATGATGTAGCACAACTTAATCGGCAGGTGGATCAGCTTTACATAATTGATGAAGAGTCTGATGAAGAGGAGAGTTGGAGTGAAAGTGGGATGGATGGGGCATATGAATAAGTATCCTGGGGATATTTTTTGTGTTTTATTTGTTGTGTTGTGAAATGAAAATGAAACAAGTGAAAATGCAACAAGTTCCTTAATGTGATGCTATCCTGTAAATCATGTCCTATCTTTTTTAATTTGGATGATACATATTCACCTATGGGTGATATCCAATCACCCATGGGTGATACATATTCACCTATGGGTGTTACACAATCACCTATGGGTGATACACAATCACCTATGGGTGATACATATTCACATATGGGTGAGATACAATCACCTATGGGTGATACATATTCACGTATGGGTGATACACAATCGCCTATGGGTGATACACAATCACATAAGGGTGATTGGTTTGTATATGTGTGTTTTGTATTTACACGTCACTCACTTCACATATATGGGATTGTATGGGTGTGCCTTGTATTTTACATGTGGTGGCATTGACTCATTGAAATTCACATATATGTGATTAGGATTCATATACGTGTAATTGGTTGGTCTAGATGTGTTTTGTATTTACATGTGACACAATTCACCTATGGGTGATTCATATTCACCTGTGGGTGATACACATTCACACACAGGTGATTGGTTGGTATAGGTATGTTGTGTATGACACAATTCACCTACGGGTGATTCATGTTCACATATATGTGATTAGATTCACATATGTGTGATTTGATTGGATTGGCCTGTTTTGTACAGGTGAATAATTTCACATGGAGATGGAATTGGGATTTACATATATGTGATCTGTTTGTAGAAGTGTATTTTGTATCTACATGTTGTGGCAATGGCCAAATTCACATAGGTGTGATTGTAATTCACATATATGTGATTGAGTTTCACATATGTGTGATTGAGTTTCACATATGTGTGATTGAGTTTCACATATGTGTGATTCAGATTTCAATTATGGTGGCCGTGATATGTTGACATTGACATATCAGCCATTATATAGTGTTGGATGCTGCTACAAATTGATATTAAATTCACATATATATGATTGGGATTCACAAAGGTGTGATTGGGGTTCACATAGGTGTGATTGGTTTGTATGGGTGTGTTGCGTATTTACACATGACACAATTCACCTACAGGTGATTCATGTTCACATATATGTGATTATATTCACATATGTGTGATTTGATTTGATTGGCCTGTTTTGTACAGGTGACTAATTTGACATGGAGATGGGATTGGGATTCACATATATGTGATTTGTTTGTAGAGGTGTATTTTGTATCTACATGTCGTGGCAATGGCCAAATTCACATAGGTGTGATTGTAATTCACATATATGTGATTGAGTTTCACATACGTGTGATTGAGTTTCACATATGCGTGATTCAGATTTTAATTATGGTGGCTGTGATATGTTGATGTTGACATATCAGCCATTATATAGTGTCAGATGCTTCTAAAAATGGTTTCTTGATGGAAACAGCGCTTAAAAGTCAGCCTGAGTCCGACGCGTCGGGGTGTCGGCGCGTCGGTAGGTGACGTTGCGGCCACTGGCCGCTGGAAATGTCTGTTTTTTCAGCGGCTTATACCCGTGGGGTCGGGTAGCCACAGGTGACAGGTGTTGTATTTTTTTCAACACCACTTGTACATTGATCAAATAGAAATCATTTGACAAGACAAAGAGGAGCAAGTTAAGTCTTTTGTTGAATTGATTTCAAAAAACACAATCATTGCCTGTGACCAAATATCAAGTTTAGGAAAGCTTAAAAAATTTAGACAGTGATATTATGTAACATCTACTACTGTAGTGTGTGTTGTAGTGACCATCCAGATCATGTGATCTATCTTGTATATCTAGCTCATGTTGTACAGGAACCTTGATTGTCTTTCCTTTGCCTTTCCTGACTGAACTAATTCTCTGCATCAGGTTAGTAGTCAAGCAATATTATATATCACCTTTCCTTACTCAACCAATCCTCTGCATCAGTATTGAGTAAAAAAATACATCATTTTCCTTAAATGATTGTCAAGGAATTGAGGGATAATGAGGCAATTCCATCAACTTCTCTCATTTTGATTCATACGACAGTCAAAAGGATTGTAAGTGAGATGATCAGAAATCAAACAAGGCAAAAAAAAAGAAAAAAAATGATTTGGTGTGAGAAGATATACAGAATAAACCCAATCTCCGAGAGAAAAAAAAACAAGCTCGTCATCAACTTCAACTGATTTTGTTAATTATGCCCTTTTTCTTTCTCAACTCGACTTTGAAAGAAGAAAGGCCGTTCAACATTTATTCATCCTGGTCTAAATATTTGTGATTTAAATTTTCTATCTCCAATTTCTTTCAACCTTCAACAAACACTCACACACGCACGCACAAAAAAGCAACTTGGATATGGGATTGCATGGTCTGTTTTTCTACTTCCACTACTTTCGTTTCTTGACTTCTCCATCTGTTTTCTTGTCACCAGCAATCGGTGCATCTGCTACCTTTTCTGCTGCTCCCTTATCATCTGCACTAGCCGCATCAGTCTTCTTACTGGAAGTCTTTTTGACTTTCTTGACTTGTCGTGTTGATGAACCAGTCATTACTAGCAAATTGTCGAAGTGATGAAAGTCAGGAATAGATACACTCGAAGCGACCATTGGGTGCAAAAAAAGATACTTACAAAGTAATAGAGTGCCAAGAACGCTAGCAAGAACACCACCAATGCCCAAAGCGGCAATTGGCATCTCCTTGATTGCTCGGGAAGGATCAATAAGTGCAAGATTGAGGAACGCCTTGGTGTGACCTTTGACAAATTGAACAGGGTCCTCTGTGAGGGCTGGGATGTCATCAGTGTTGATCTCAGGTTTATCGTCAGCTGGCTTCTCAGCTTCTTCGAGCTTCTTCTCGATCTCTGCTTTGACGTGGAAAGTCTCCTTGGCGAATGTAGTTGCATCTTCTTCGGAGTGACCAACGTAAATCTACGCAATAAACACTACGTCAGGAAAGGCAAACAGACGGAGATATTAAGAACTCCACAGACGTTGTCAAAAAGAATGTTCTCTTGCATGGTCCACAACTCGATTCCAATTCCAGCGATTGGTTCGAACTTCGATGGGGTTTTGTCCTCGAAGTAGTCGGGGTTGGGAATTTTTCGAGGAGCCCAGACACCCTTGTAGGCCGGGTTATCGATGAGAGGTGCAGTCCCTGAATTCAAATTCAACGTTAGAATTTGCGAAAATTTGGATAAACGATCAAAGCTTACATTTTCCTTTGTAAGCAGGGTTAGATTTCATTGGTCGAACCCATTGACCACATCCAGGTGCACCTTCACATTTAGGGTTAGGAACGCTTGGTGGTACCCAATCTCCATCCTCTTCATCGTCCCATTCTTCAGGCTTTTGGGCATCGGGATCAGGGACAGTGAGGGGTTCATCATCGAGCCAGCCAACTGGTTTTTCAGCTTCATCGTCAAGGATCTCGCGTGGTGCATCTTCATCCCAATCTTCTGGCTTCTTGGCTGCAGGGTCAACGATCTTGGCATCATCCACCCAGTCTGCGGGTTTCGTATCTTTGGCGTCATCTGATGGTAAATGATGTGTATGTCAGATTCTATACATATAACTTAGTATGGAGGAGGTTCATAAAAGTAGCTTTACCAATTTCCTTGGGAGGGTTGACGGCAGGTAAGAAGTCTTCGAGAAGACTTCCCTTGGTCGCTTCCTCGTCATTGATTTTGATGCTGAATGTTTGATCAGGTCGAACAATAAGGGTGTAGAGTGCAGTGGTCTTCACATTCTTGATCATCGGGGGCGATTTCAAATGTTTCTCCTCGTACTCCCCAGTCTTTGGGTTCTTGTGACGGAAGATGAAATGAACCTTGTTGGTTGCTCCACATCGGTCGGGTCCAAACATGATCGTATATTCGGTCTTGTCAGAGAATTCTGTCACCCAAGATGATCAATGATAGTTCAGTTTCATAGCCACACATATTCGCTTTTTGGCAGAAAGGTGAAGGAAATAAAAACAAACCTTGAGCTTGAATACCAGTAGGAGATTCTTTTAACAATTTGATGTAGGCTCCACCACATTCAAGACCTTTTTGAAGTTTAACCTATGATTGTGTAGTCATTCAATGAAAGCTCTTTTGAGTCAAGACAAAACAGATAGTAAGTGAGCAAAAGATTAACAAACCTCATATTGTACTACAAGTGTTTTATCGGTATTATCCAATGATTTTGTGAATGGAACAGAGATTGCGTGATGAGCTGCCGGGCTCTTCACGACTAGTCCTTCATCACCTTCGATGGCTGGGTAGACCGAAGCTTCCTCTACTTCCCATTTACCCACTATTCTCAAAACAAATTGGATCGTTCAATTAGTCTAAAGCAAGATAAGGAGAGACAGGATTATAGATCGAGATAGAGCAGTGCTAACCATAACTGAAAGTTTCGCCTCCTGTGCTTGTCTCTTTGGTAGCTTCTGAGGGACTCCATCGGGATGACCAATCACTGGTAAACTGCTCAATAAAGTGAGCCTTGATCGAAGTAGGCTACAAAGAATATAAAAGAAAAAGATGAGTAAATATAGAGAACCGAACTCTCTTGAGTGAGTCAACATACCGCAAACTTAGGTTTGGCAACTGAAACAGGTGAAACATCTTCTGCCCGACCGATCGAGCAACAAAGGGCGGCCAATGAAGCCGCCACACAGGTTGATCGCATGAGATAAATAGGTTTTGGAAAGGTGAGGCTTGTTGGAGAGTGATTTAAGAGTTTTGCCTGCTCTTAGAATGTATGAACTAAATTGAGGAATAAGAAAAGAAAAAAAAGGTAAAATGAGATGAAGGTGAGGATGGGATATGAGGATGATGAGTCGTGGAATAGTTTGATTATATTGAAATGATGAATTTATATAGGATGAGATCGAATTGACTACAGACCAATTTTAAAATTGCCACGTCGTCAGTTTTACCACTTCACTTTGTTGATAACCAATTCGAGTGGGGTACACGCAAACAGAACAACAACCACAACAACAACAACAAGAAGACAAACCGTCAAAAGAATGTTCCAAACCCTACTATTTATCAGTACAAGCATATTCTCTCTGTGTATCCTTATATCAAAGCTGTATCTGTCTTGCTGTCACAGTAACAGGAGGCGGTGTGCCACGCGCACCGCCCCAATCCGATGGATGCACTTTTCTTCCACCAGGTTCGCCTTTATCACAGGCCAAGAGCAAAAAGTTTTGCTCAATGCAGATGAGAGTGTTTGTCTCCCTGATCAAGAAAAGGCACTGGCAAGATTGGTTGCATCAATCCCAGGATGAGTGTTCTAAACAGTCTTTTGAATGATATGTTTAAGATACTCTATGCAGCTTTCAAGACTATCTACAACAGGAGATGATGCCTCCCTCTCTGCACGTTCTTGTGTAATAACGTCAATTCTCATTGGGTTGTCCCAACCTCCTGATTTTCGTCAACGTGATCTTATCTGATGGGAGATGAGGAAACAGAAAAGGACTTGTTTCCTTCTGGCGACTCGGAGATAGGCTCTTCTCACTGTATTAGTGCGCCTTCGCCCCAGGATCTGAACCCTAGGGTGGCAATCAAACTTTTTCTTATCCACACTCAATCTACTTCTGTCCGAGAAAATTTAACCAATGATTCTGGGTCTCAGAATCAGAACCAGAATCATAAACTGCAATGAAAAAGAATCATTATAACCAGCGGAAAGATGATGTGATTCTTACTCTTTGTTTCCGATAAGCAAGAACAAATGTCGTAAATCAATATCATTGCTTTGAGGATCGCTATAATTATATATTAAGTTTGTAATTATAAAACGAGTCAGAATATCTGATTTACTTGAAAACTTCGAGTCAAAGAACTGTTCCTTCCAAAAAAAGAACTCTTCGAATTCAATTGATCTCGCAGTCAATCAAAACGTATTTTTCGTAAAATGTTTGAAGTTGAATCTCTTCTTCAATCAATTCGCTGTGTGCATATATGCATTCAAAATGAGTCATTTTTTTCGAAATTTGAACAACATCTAATATGCATGAAAAGAAATACATGATAGGAGACGAATCATAGGTTTAACACGTACTGGTGAATATCATAAGTTTTGGTATCAGTCATGATCCTTCTTTATCTGATTGGCACCGGTGTTGATTGGTGATAGTGTGCACAAAGTTAATTTTGCCAATTATTGTCACTGCCTACCGCCACATCAAACTGGATTAAACCCTCAATGTACGTTTTTTTGACAGAGCAGGTTAAAGAACTTCGGGAAATGTTGAACTTTTTAAAACTGATCGCAATTGTTACAATTTCAACCTGCATTCAATCTTCTTGACGCTGGTCGCTAGCGTTGCAAATTCGATTTAGATCATACTCTTGATGAGATTCTTCCGGCTATGTTGGATGATTTTGATCTCCAACCAAGCGAGCTTAGCTCGTTCAACGGAGTTCTCCAAACCGATTGAAAACTCATGTCGGTCAATGACCGTACCAGGAAAATCACGTTGCAATGGTGAACTAGAATCTAATATAGTATCAAAAGCATCAGATGTGAAAACACCATCCTTATTTTACGTAGAACCGAACTTATCTCTTGAATCCAGGGAACCAGATCCTTACAAAAAATCGAGTATTCCTTTTAAAGGCATTTGTGCTACTTTGTGTGAACGTGAAAAGAAACTCCGTCAAATTACCTCTTCGCTATCGACAAGTTCAATGATGAACTATCTATGTAGAAAAGCGTGGAGTGATAATCCAGAATCATCTTTACCATCACGATTCAAGACTCAGGTAACATCATTATCAATTTCTGTAAAAGAAATCAAGCTGACTGAAATCAAACCTTTTTCTTTAGAACTCTGGGCAAAAGATCTCAGTCAAAAGTGCTACTAGCTGGCCCCGACGAGCCAAGTCTTCAATCTGCTTTTTTTCACGAGAACGCTCAAGTGTATCGCCTTCTGAAGTACTCGAAGTGAAAGATCCTGTCAAGAAACTTGAAACAGGTTCAGTCCTCCTGCTTGACAGAAATCACAGAGGGAGTGTTGATAAAGAGACAAGTAGGTTATTCTTGTTGTACATGACCATCCACATCCTCATGAGTTCGAAATGATAGACTTGGAAAGAGAGACACCCCTGCCAGCAGTTCTAAGATTAATATAATTCTCAAAAACTTGAGTCTGACAATTTCTTTCTTGGAAAATTTACTTCTTTGTGAATCACAGACAAAAAAACAGAAACTCGGAACCGCTTTCTTCATTTTGATGGTAAGTTTATTCAAACGCTCAAGAGCTAATTTAGATTCCAATTTTGATTGAAAATTTCTGTCTCACACAACCTCACATGAGTGTAGCACCCTTAGAAGATATGCAGAAGATGGCCAAGGAGTACGGCTTTAAAAGTGAGTAGTACTAGTCATGTTATCCCACAAAGACTCATTCAAAGCTTTCTAAAATTATCAAACCTACAGGTTTTCTATCTCTCAAAGTTGCAATTGGGATCACAGAACTTTCTTGGAATATGATCCAAAAAGGTATCAAAAAACCAGAATGGGAAAAAACCCTTCCAAAGATATATGAGAAACCTTTCTTTCTCACAAAAAGACTTTATGATTTAAAAATCAAAAGATTTAATGATTTGACTATCTTATGGATAGAAGATTATAGAAAGTATGGATTGGAAGATATACTTCAAGAATACAGTAATGGAATGAGTCAAGCTTTATCATATTATCAAGATCAAGCTTTTCAGATTGGTTATGAAAGGTTTTTAAATTATTTCATTCCTAGAATTTCAAAGTTACAAAAGTTGATAGGATCACAGGAAAAAGTATTAAAAAAAATGTGTGAAAAGATTGAAAAAGAATTGAAGAAAATCTCTTCATAGGAGTAAGGCAGAAAATCTGGCAAGGAGTTGAAACTAATTAAATTAATGAATTTTTTCTTTGGTAAAGTTATTATCCAAAAATTCAAATTGTACATCATCCAAACATTTCTCATAATAAACACTTTATTTTGATAAAACATCCTTTTTTTGATCTTATATCTATTATCAAAATTCACTCTTCTCATAGAAGCCAGCAACTGGGTGTGCTGTTCCTACTTCAGAAATGTGTAAGACTTTTTTGTTATCATTTCTTTCATTGTTTGAAGCTTAAAAGTGTAAGAAGAGGCCAAATCACCAATTGTCTATCTTCTGAGACTGTAATTATCACTATCAAACTAGTATGTAAAGGTATGAAATTAAAAGTTATGTTCTAGGATTTCAGTATCCCCACCACCCCCTTCCTTTCACAGCCAGTGAAAGCCTTATGTACTGGTGACACAAGTAGTGAAAATGCACCAGTCTACAGACTCCTTCACACTGAAAATTTTTCTGGGGCTCAAGCCTCAGCAATTGGAACATTCAGATAGATCCAAGTGATGAGTATGAATTGACATTGCTCCAACCGTTATATGGCTACATATCACTGATTTGTGCTTGGAGCCTTGGTAGTCTGGGGGTAAATTTCAGTATAAAGCCCTTAATGAGAAACTCAAAGGTGCTATGGCTCCTTCCAGCCCAGCAGGATACCACTATATGGGATAGGGTTTAAGGATAGTTATAGTTAAGTGCAAACCCAGCTATAAGGTTAATTGAGTAATAAGAGCAGGGTGGGTAATTTGCTAAAGCCTTGTTGCCACTATTTTGGAGAGAGCAGTAGTGGTGTTTCAGGTAGCAGAAAATATTAAAAACTTTCAAAAATCAAGATCACTATCTCAAAAACTCTCGACAATCAGAGCACAATCTCAGATGTGAAGATATAAGCCTCAATGGAGACACCTCAAGCTTGAGTATCTAGCACATCTGGTTGGACTTCACCACTTGTAACAGCTGCTTGCTATGGTCTTCTGATTGAGAGAAAAACTGCTCTCTCTGAGATGTGATAAATATGGAGGTATCTTAGTCTTTAACAAGAACTGCAATTGAAGATTCTAGGCGTAGCTTGACCAGCCCATGGGAATCACAAAACCCAATTCATTATAAAAGAAACAGTATCCAAAGAAAATGAATAGAAAAATTTATACATAGCTCAAGAGGCTCATAAGAGTTGTGAAAATCTGTAACAGTGAGAGCAACAGTACTATCAAAAAAGGAGGTGAAGAAACAGAAAATAAGGAAAAGACAGTTTTTTCAAGATACTCTGCTGTGCATCAATTGACATTCACCTGTTTCCTGTGAATTTCTACAGTGTAGCATCACACACTGACACTTGTGGCCATTTTTTGAGTGTTGTCTTCTTCAGATTTGGATGTAGAAGGCTTGAGCCTGAAGAGGTTCAATTCATCTGTGATCAGAGAGAGTACAAAAACAGTTAGTGATTGAATTATTCTTCCAAAAATTCACAATTGTAAGTTTACACAATAAATCATCAAAAGGATCATGGTCACTTACTACTCCACTCCACTTGACTCTCAAGGTATTCCTTGGCCTTGGGAATATGGATGGCAATGCGATCAAGGAGACTGATAATTTCATGTTGTTCCTCCGCAGTCTGCTTGAGGCTTCCATTTAACCCTATAGGTTTGTCCCCCTTGACCATATAATCCACTACCCTTTCTACATCCTGAACTGTTGATCTTCTTGGATCTCGCAAGCGATCAAACATGTCTTCAATTTGGGAACAATCATGTTCAATCAAAAAATTGGAGATATCTTGTAAGAGTCCTTTATTCTCCTCTGTAAAGATTATATTAAGCACTTTTTTATTGTATGCTGTCTTGAAGGAAGCATTAATCAATTTCTCTTTTTCAATCATATCAAGGATATCAGGGAAAAGTACTGCCATCTTGTAAAGATGGAAATATCCAACATCCCGTTGATTAGGGTTTCCAATGTTTGCCAACTTCAAAAACATCCTCCCTAAGACTTCCACTTTGCTTTGGTCCATTAGAATATCTCTTTTGAGAAGGTAATTGTATGTTTCAACACATTTTTTGAAGAATACAGATCTATTAGGATATTGAAGATGAGCATGCAAGATGCCAATTGCCTCAAACAAAAAGTAGGCCTTTGCCATGGCTTCAGTTGCAAAAAAAGATGTGTCAGGTTGTGTGAATGTGAAGACATAGGGGTTGATATGTAGATAGCTTACACAAGTTGACATTCACAAGTTCAGGTTCCTCATGTGAAGACCAAAGAATCTGGCTTGCACTTAGAAGATCCACATCTATATAGGTAGAGTTGAAGATCCAATTTCAGTCACATAGAAATTCCCAGATCTCCAACACTCATAATATATTGTAGATCATGATATACCTTTTGTCAGACTTATTCCAAGGGCAGCACGGCATATAGGGCCATGTGCCATATCTGTCCTTATTGGCTCCAGTTGTCCCTCTGGTAAATGTCCTTGAAGATTTTTCAAGACAGCAAGTGCCCAAATTGTCTCCTTTGTATCCAGATCATCATGGTTCTCTAGGGTCTCCACAGCACTTATAAGGGCATGTTCAAATTCTGCCCATCTATAGAAGACACTGGGGTTAAATTTCTCTGGTGAATCACTGGTTGGTTTGTGTATCTTCAACTCTAGTCTTTTTAAGTCTTTAGCAAGTCTAATGACACGCTTTGATCTTTGTGAGATGATTTGGTCCCCAATGCTCATCAATTTCTTGAAATCATCAATACTTGGAGCCTGTTCATCAATTTGTAACTTGGTTTCCAAATGGTGTTCAACTTCAGATGCAACAATTTGATTTTTCATGTCCGTATATTTCATGAAATATTCCATACTTGAATACTGTAGATTAGGTTGTGAATCTGTTTTGAAACCAGAAGAGCTTGGTTCCAAAGATAGATGTGGATTGAGTTGATGTTTGTATGGTTCATACACTTCTATTCTTTTACTTATCATGGGGCCCATGGTGCCTGGTACGGTATGTGATGAGGCCTTCTGTTTGAACAGGGTTTTTAGAAATGATGGACTTGCAACTGCAGAATAGGTCATGAAGCCCAGGTAGAGCAAGTGAAAGTGATAGCCCATGATCATAGTAATCAATTGAAACGCAAGATTCTAGATGGCTGAGGGGGGAAATGTTGCTTTTCATCTATCTTATACTTGATACACAGAGGATAGATTGATGAATCCTGATGCAATTGAAAGACTTGTTACAAGTCTTGACATTGTGCAATGCTTCTGCCTGGCTGTTAAGCATCTCTTACAACACTCCAGAGATGTAAAATTTGTGTATCTTATGTGATATCAAGAGGATATAGATATGAATCCTTGCATAGTTGAAAAATGTGTTACCAATCTTGCTATGTATTGTGCGAAGCTGATGTCTGACAAGTAAGCATCTCTTATGACACTCCAGAGATGTAAAAGCTGTGTTACATCCACTGAAGAACCAATCTAATGTCAAGCTCAGTATCTCCAGTACTATTGCCCCTCTTGCAAGCCTGCATCTTTTGTTCAAGATTTCCAACTTGTTTCAAGACACTTCAAAGGAACATTCAACTTGTCATATAGAAATCGTAGAATTTTCCAAACACTGTACATATTTGATGGCTAAAATGTTCAATTTGACAAACTCCTCCCTCTTACAGAACATCAAGGTCGCAGTGGATTGGCTGTAAAATTCACAATTGAGCCGATCAAAAGCAATTTTTCCGAAAGAAGATCAAAATTGGAAAAAGATGATTGCAAAAATCAATTTTAGAGGCCTTCAGACTCAATTCTCCAAACACTTTTTTACAGATCAAATTTAATTTTACAGACAACGCGATTTCCGACGAGGCCGCGCAGAGAGGGTCTTTGTTAAACTGAACAATCTCCGAACTTTAATGTCTGGAAATCAATGTTTGGAAAAATCTATGATGGCATTATCAGTCATTCAGACATACCTTGTTCCGTATCTGTTCAAGCCGAGGCCCGACAGTGATCAAATGGCTTCATGCAGAAAGTTCCTCGACAAAGAGCGCTGAAAATGGTTAACTTCTTTTACCTTGGTCTCTCTGGCTCCAAAATTTTAGGGCTCTTGTGTTCAAAGCGATCACGATCTCATAAAGAAGGGGGGACTCGCAAGATTGTGCACAAGGAGTCAGAAGATAGAGTGACGATCTCACGAGAGATCAGAATACATACGTCATCAATATCAACGTATCACGGAAGATGTCATTTGTATACATACAATCCCTATCGTATTGTACGTAGACAGTCACAGCATAGACATACAACCTGTATATTTACATGACCTACTTAAATTCCGAGTCACGGAGAAAAAAACACAAATGGAAAAGAATGGAAGCTATTGTAGTGTGATAATTTGAGTGTAAAGAGTGCTAGTATGTGTAATAACCCATTATTACTTAAAGCCTTCCCCAATCGCATCCATCCTCCTCTTTCCCTTGACTTCCTATCCCAATATTGAAGTTCATCATCTCATTCATCCAATCCTATCATCTCACTCTACTTTCCACTGTGAGCGCCTTCGCTCCGGCTTGTTCTTTCATCACACTTGCATCCCCTTTGCTTTCTTTCCTTTACCTTACTGACATTTTTGACGTTCTACTTCTTTGTCTTCTTCATTGACGTATCTTTTTGCTTGGACGCTTGTCACGTTGATCTACGCCTCAACCGCCTACGGTTTCATCTTACCTTCGATCGCATACATTCTCATCTTACCCCGATACTTGCTTTTTCGAATCTGGGGATCAGTGATTGCTTGAAACACTTTATACACCAAGATGTCCAACAACAATGTTTACATGGTGGGTGACTTGACCATGTAGCAAAACTGCTTTTGATAACATAGATTCACTGACCTTCGACGCACCTATCATTGTAGGAGGTAACTGCTGGTGGGAAACCACTAGGCCGCATTGAATTCGAGGTGAGTTCGCCAAACATCAACTGGCTTTTGAATCGAGGCCCGTGTCCTTGTCCCCCACGGTGTGGCGTGTCGATCATTAAGTCCTTCGACATCTCTTAATCAGCTCTACGATGCCGACGTCCCAAAGACCGCCAAGAACTTTCGCGAGCTTTGTACCGGCCAAAACGGCTACGGATACGCCGACTCGATCTTCCACCGAGTCATTCCTGGGTTCATGCTTCAGGTCTGTAGCCGACGCCTGTCTCATAGAAATTTGCCTGTTTGCTGATTCCAAGCTATGGAATGACTTTGTTAGGGAGGTGATTTCACCCGACACAACGGTACTGGTGGTAAATCCATCTATGGTGAAAAGTTAGTACGGCTGAAGCTATCTCCGATCGGACCACACCTGACTGATTGACTTTCAACAGATTCGCTGATGAAAACTTCAAGCACAAACACACCGTTCCTGGTCTGCTCTCCATGGCCAATGCCGGACCTAACACCAACGGATCTCAATTCTTCGTCACCACCGTTGTTACCTCATGGGTGAGTATCACTTATCTTTCTGAGTTTGGCTTAACCACCAGTCACTGATCCCCACAATCTCTTGTAGCTCGATGGCAAACACGTCGTGTTTGGTAAGGTCGTCAAAGGCATGGACATTGTCCAACAAATCGAAAAATTTGGGTCTGATTCTGGAAAGACAAGCCAAGAGATCAAGATTGTGAAATGTGGCACTGTTTGATCAACACGTTCAATTGTGCTAGAAGCATCAGTATCAAAATTTATAAAAATTCCCCTATGTGAAATTGATCAAAGTGACTGCTTTACCACCGGCTGTGCATCGCGTAGCCCTGCTAGGGGATATTATTGAACATGAGAATGTATTGAAATGCATCTGATCCTGGTGTATCACGTCAAATACCAATCTTCGCATCATGAAGGCTGCTATGAAAAGACATCCTCTTCAGAGAGTTAAAAAGACCTACCCTGGCAGTCCCTACAGTACAATGACCCATACTCGGCCACATCCATTTATGCTCGTGCGAGCTCTGAGTCTAGTCCTACGTACATAGTGATTCTGACTGGAGTGTATGCTGGTGTATGAACTTCTCAGTGACGTCACTTGAGTAAGACACGTTCTACTGCTTAGCTGTGCTTCATCCTGGAACACCATACAGCTATTCCATTAAATCTTGGACGTCGAAAAAAAATAAAAAAAAATCGGAAATTCACTTTTTACGCAGATTTAACCCAGGAAAACCTGTTTTTGTTTTTGTTTTCAAGTGGTAAATTTTGATGTTCAATCTCCCTTAAGCCAGTAAAAAACTTCATCTTTTTTCAAAGTTCAACATATAATGGAATAGTTGTACACCACCGGATCGTCTCAACCGCCCCCTGGCCTTGCACGGCCGTCTAAGGGCGGTTAGCCGGTGCAGGCAGGCGGACGGTCTGAGGAGGACAAGGGAGCAGTGGCCCACAGGGCGACTTGTGGCCAAGCCCTTAGACGGCCTGACGGTCCACTTGAGGCCGCCTTTGTCCGACCTTTGGACGGCCCACCTAACGAAACCCGGTTGCGGGACCTCCGGGCGCGCAAGCTCCCACCCTGCGTAACACTAGGGGCGAGCTCCTTGCGTGGCGGGGATGAGCCGCACACTTGCTGGCAAGGAGGCCGTCCGGTTCCAAATTGCGCTCACCACACGTGACCAGAGCTCATAGAGCGTGGCCACGGGCTCGCCTTGCAGGGTATTGGATGACAGACACACATAATTCATATTTTCATAGGCAGTACAACGTGTAGAACAAAAGGAAGATAAACAAGAGAACATACTTCCATTGGCACGATGGCTGGTGATCTTTGGGGGTGATTAGCGTGTGTGAAGTTTCATGTGGGTGTGCTTATTCACTTGCAGCAGCCTCCATCTGCGCCATTGCCGCTTCAATAGCCTGTTTGCCAGGCAAGCGCATTGGCGTTTCAGGCTCGAGCACATGAAAATAAGTGTTGCCTGGGAACATCTCAATATCTTGATTGTACACAAGTTGATAAAAGCTATGATTGTTAGTGTGGTCAGCAAAGGGAAACATAATTTTTCAAAATAATGTCAAACTGACGCCACAGTGTACTCCCAACCCTCTGATGAACAGCTTGGCAAGCTGTTCATCAGCACACCGCCAAATCAAACGGCTTCCTTGGCCTATTTGATAGATCCGCACCGCTTCCCAACGCTGCACATTGCATAAAGTAAAGACCAATGGAAGTCAGGGGGATGGTGATCTGTGATAATGTGAGGTTGGAACATACTAAATACGCAATCCGTGCCCAAACAAGTGAATTAGTTCCTGCCCATACTTCATCCATGGTTTGATTGCCCAGAGTCCCGCATTTCCGAGCAATCTGAGGGTTAGAGGTCATCAATGATTAGGGCCAACCATGTGAGAACACCTGCTTCCACTCACTCGGAACAACAGGGTCTTGATGCTTGGCACAGCCTGGTCAAAGACTTGGCCAGTCTTAGCATTGTGGACACCCAACAATAGCTGCCCAAGATTATGGATGGTAAGTGGGAGTCGCTTTGGCAAAATAAAACCTGGAATCTCACAGCATGATGAAGTTTTTACCTGGCGTGTTTGCAGCAGTTTTGAATGGTGCTATGGTAATGATCAGTCCCGACTATGTCATCAACACCTTGATGTTGGACAGGCAGGTGTTCCCAGCAAGCCTGGCTCGCAGCGCCAGAAACCAAGAAATCAGCAGCGCTGCAATTTTTTGGGTAACCAAAGGCTGGCAGCGTTAGTGGGGGCGGGGGAACTTTTTTCCCAGGCTCTAGTAGCTTAAAGCAAAGTGCTTTTTTGCAGTGTCTCGCAGTGTTTCAAGCCAAAAAGAAGCGATTTTTTTTGATCATCAAACAAGTTCAAAAAAGTAAAAAAAACAATCGAAAACAATCAATTCTTGTAAAGAAAGTAGAGAAACAGTAATATAAGTGTGGAACAAGTCTCAATGAAACATAAAGTGTGAAAAAAAAGAGAAAAAAAAAGTAAAAGATAAACCGGAACCCGTAATGACTGAAAAGAAATTTTCTAAGATGCATTTCTGGTTTTTTTGGCAATCACTTTCTGTGCATATGCCATCACCTTGGTGACTTCAGTAAAGTCGCTACTCAAAGGCACCCCTTCATTTACCCACAACTGGCCACTTACGGTCATCTCAATCATTCAAGGAGCCAAACCGCCTTGTTCTGCGGTACATATCTTACCAGCCACTAAGAACAACTGTTCTGGAGCACCAGATGCTGCTGGTGTTGCAAGGTAGTCTTGCGCTAAGGCTGACAGCACTGGGTATTTACCAGCATGAGCCTAAAGAAGGTCAATCAAGTTGTAGATCAGTATGGAATGAAATGATAGATAAGTAATGAATAATATGATCACTCACCTTCCACCAATCCAAAGGAAGTTGTGGATTATTCAAATCCCAAGTAACCATAGGATCCACAACTTCAAGATAACAATCAAGGTCGTTAAGATCACTTGATTCCACTACATCACCATAGAAAGATGTCATCTTGGTTCCAAAAGCGTTGACAGGCGTGGATTTGGATGGTGGAGGGGTGTTGGTTGGTTGGTTTTTAATGTCCATCTTGGCCTGTTTCTCTTTGAATACCAACTTCAACAATTCCTGAGCTTGATTGTTACCTTGAACACCCATTCCCAAAGAGTGAGAAAAGAATTTCACTTGTAGTCCGGGGTGGAAGACCGCGGCAAGGAGGAGGGTCTTGCACTCTAGGGCTTCGTTCAAATAGGCAATGGTCTTCTTGATCATAATATCTACCATGGGGTAGAGAGGTTTGTTCTCGTGCATGTTCTTCAATCAAGCCTCCATGGAGGCCTTAAGTTCAACATACTTCACAAGTACCAACCATCCGGTCGGCTTATTGCCCTCTCTCTCACGAGTCAATATCTTGAACAGCTACAAAACAAGATAATTGAAGAAAAATTGGAGATGGAATAATCAGAAAGCGAAATGATAAGACAAAAAGAATGGGAAAAGGTACATACCGTGAGAATATCCAACATATTTCTCATTGCTTGCCAATCACCAACTGAAAATGCCATCTCCTCAAAATAACCACTCTTTTTGCCGTTCTTTTTTGGGCAAAGCCTCTTCAAATGGACCTCTTCAAGATCGTTTCTCATGACTTGATCAATGAGCTGGAAGAGATACAGTTAGATTTCTACCTAAAAAAGAGCAAATGTTAGAAGAGTCACTTACAGCGCAAGCCTCCCACATTCTTTCCCAACGGTCAGCACGTATACCCCAGCTTATACCATGTCCTGATAGAAGGGCCTTGAGAGATGGTAAACCATCTGACATACGCTGCACATTTGCTCTTTCTCGGCAACAATTGAAGTTCGCGCGGTGGGCACTGGAGCGGGTAAGCTTCTTGTTGACCGTTTCCATCTAAGAAGATAAGGATTAAGGGACAGAGAGAAAGATAAGAGGAAGGAAGATGAGAAAAAAAGAAAAAAAAATCATGAATGACTTACATCTTTAGTGAGCTGATTCATATATGTATCCCCGAGAAGGTAGGAAGTCTTGCGGCATTGATAGTTTTCAGGTTTGTCCAGTTGCTCTAAGTCTTCTTGTTGTTCTTCGACATCAGCGGTTGAATTCAAAGAATCATTGCTGACAACACTTTCAAGATTGTCTTCATCACTATTGTTGTGATTACTATTGGTCTCTTCATGATCAAGGGTGATGATAGCCTTGTTGTCTTTGTCTTCTTCATTGATGACAGCCATGAGTTGAATCGGTGGAAAGTTTCCTAAATTACTATGGCGGATACAAAGTGGTTTCATTCCAAGGGCATCAATACCTGCCTTCACAATTAAGCCCATCTTGCGGCAAAAGCACCGGATCGACATTGTTTTTGGATGCCACGTGAGCATATGGTCTGCATAAATACTCTCCTGGGTCAGCTGCCAATGCATTTTGCGCCCCATAGTGAAGTTGTTGCTACCAGAATCTGAGCAACTGGCGAGCATGTAAAAGATTGAAATAATTCAGCATGAGAATGATAGGAATACAATACATAGACATAAAGAAAACAAAAATTTGAAAAAGAGACTTATCTTTTGATAGAGATTATTCCTTTTCAGGATGGTCACCATGGGCTCGGCCCATAGATTGCCCTTGTGATGCCAAGCAACCAGTTTCATACTCAAGTGACGGACCACATAGGTCCAGTCGTTCTTGATGTACAATACAGATGCACCAATGAAAGCGTGCAAGTTGCCTTTAACGGTCCAAACGTCTTGGATAAGACAAAACTTACTACTTAACTCCTGATGATTTCACAAATTCAAAAACCTGGTCAGTACAATGATAGAAAGAAGATGAAAGAAAAGAGAGACAAACATACCTTGAGTTCTTTTTCAATCACCATATCACAAAGAGACAGATACCAGAGCTTAATCTCATCAGCAGACCACTTGCAACCAAAAACATGTAGGTCAGGCCGTAACCAATAGATGATTGCCTGAACAATCGGGTCCTTGATTCTGATAAAAGGTAACGCATGCAATACCCGAACCGCTCCGCTCGAAATAGCGGTTTTGGAGCGTTTTCGGAGCGGTTCCGTGGTCCGCTATGACCTCCGCATATCATAACGGAGCCTCCGCACCGAAGCCAAAACGTTGGGATTTCCATAGCGGAGCAATCACAATGAAATTGGTCGACGCTTTGGGTCCGAAATATCGCAATATAGCACAGAATATTGCGATATAGCGCGAAATATAGCAATTGTGCTTTCTCCGCTCCAAAATTTTTTAAGTTTTTTTTTTTCCATACGTAGCGATTTGAGTGCGGAGCGACTCATAGCGGCCACTCCGCAACGCAATGAAATTGGGTCAAATTTCATTGCATTTCGGAGCGGTTCGGCTATTGACGCATGAGATACTTGCCAAAATGCCAGCCATTGGTTAAGAGTCATGTTAGTGAAGGTAGGGGGTGATTCAACAAAAGAAGTGAGAGATTGTTGATGATTATCTCTAAGACGCTGAGCGCGTAATTCAGATACAGTCAGAGGAAGGTTGGCGCCAGCCAAGATAGCCTGTTGACGGCGAGGACAGCCGGCTCCGGATTTGCCAGGCTGATTGTGTCCATCTCAATGACCTTTAAGGTTTGATCGTCATGAGATAGCACTTACTTGAACAACCTTGTGGCATCTTTGGCACTTGTAGGATAAACCAGGTAGGTCAGGTTCCTATAAGAATTCTTTTTCAATCAGCATACCATTACAATGAAGAATGACAAATGAAGATATGGCGGAAAAAAAACTGTACTCACATCATTTGGTCCATGAGTAGGTGGCTCAAAATATTTGAATTCACAGTCGTATGGCTTATCTTCAGGCTGGTTCCTCTTCCTCTTCCTGATACACATGTTCTCGTCATCGGAATCCTGGGCCAAATCTACTTCAGGAGAGCCCAATCGATCCTATGGATGATCCCAACTGATCAGTTTATGAACAATATACGAGTCTGGATAATGATCAACTTACCTCTACAGTGACTTGGTTGCCTGTGTTTTCGATTTCAACATCATTTACCAAGACAATACTTGATTCGTAACCATCCTTGTTAGAAGTTACCTAGTATCAAAGGAGAGAAAAATTAATTAATTGAAAAGATGAATGAAAAACACTTCAGAATCAACTCAAATTGAGATCGACTTACCCCTGAAGATGTACGTGAGACTGTCATTGATTGGCGGCCACGTGCAGGTACTCAATTGACTTTGTCACCAGGTAAAGAAGCAGATTGTTCTTGGCGTCTATGCACATGCGCATCTTGGACATCTCTGACAAAGAAGCGTGATCCAGCAAGGGCCCATTGAGAGTCCGAAGAGGGTGTTATCATACTGGGGTGTTGTCTAACTGGTGTGACAATGCGAGACAAACGGCAATGGGGGGTAGGATTATCATCGGTTTTGTAACCAGAGTTCACAAAGGATTCGATTGTGTTCTGCTTATTTAACATGATGGAAAACTTGGGTAAGAATTGAATTGAAGAGTGATAGTGATCTAAAAAAGGGTTAAAGATTAAAAATTGTGGTGGATGGGGTTGATTATTGGGTGATAGGACTTTGAAGGTAATGATTAAAGAAAATAAAGGACAGTCAACAACAATAATAGATGTGATCAATAAGAATGTAGAAATGGAGGAACTTACTTTTATACCTCAAAAAGAGGGTTCCTTTCGGCCATCTGTCCGTCCACGACATGGGGTTCTGATGGTCTCATATGATGGAATTGTAATTGAATGGAATTGTAATCGAACGGCGGTTTGGTGTAATACATATGATGGGGGTTGATGATTGGTGGTAGCGTAGTGGGAATTAGGTGGACCCGGGAATATAGGCGGCCAGCGTAGCTCAATCAAAAGACTGGCTGAATTTGGCAGCGGAAAACGGGGCACCCCGGGCGCCGCGCTACCCGGATGGCGGGATGTTCCATCAAATCGCAGCGCTCTGCCCTGCTCCGCGTTTATTTCTGCGGTGTGAGCCAGGCTTGTTCCGAGGTCCATGCGGACCCTTGTTGAAGGACAGTCAGCTACACCAATATTAGTCTTTTGGTCAGTATGATATCAAGGCATCGAGGATCCTTAATGTATTTGACTGACCTTGATCCTGTTGAACAACGAGTTGATCAACCAGTCACCTTTGGGTGATGTGGTGGCCGTGTATGCCT
The DNA here is from genome assembly GCA_022264835.1 of Melampsora americana. Classification (NCBI taxonomy): domain Eukaryota; kingdom Fungi; phylum Basidiomycota; class Pucciniomycetes; order Pucciniales; family Melampsoraceae; genus Melampsora; species Melampsora americana. The sequence continues at coordinate 1,221,780 of JAIFHY010000020.1, forward strand.
CAAGGTCATCCATGGTGAGGAACCTCACCGCCATTGGGTTGATCAGATTCTAGATAATGAATCATCCGAGTTGAAACATGAAATAATGATCTATCAAATACTGTGAAGAAACATAACCAAAAGTAGATGGAAATGTACAAGAAGCTCAGAAGAGGCAGACCACGGCACTTGATTCACTGTGGTGGATGGTGGACCCATGACGGCCGGTGCTGAGGTCGCCGCCGTATGAGTTGGAGCAGCCACCACGCGGGCGGCCAAGTGGCTGACAGCCTCGGTTAGTTTGCGGAGGGTCCCTGCCACATCATCCATCCAATTGGCCAAAGTGGACAAGGTTGGATAAACTCTTCACTTGGCCCAAAAGTTCGGAAATCTCCATAATTAGGCGACCGTGCGTCGTGGCTTGAGCAAGATAACGATTGGTATCACCAAATACCTTAGCAACACATGGATGTTCAGCCTCATCTTTCTATTTCATAGAAAGATGAAGACTCTCAGTCAACTTACTTCAGCATGAGTTTGAGCATACTCTTCATGCTCCTCATCCAATCCAATGGATTAGCACATGTTTTTGAACACGGCCGAAGTAGCAGTGTCCAGAGCTCAGTACGGGCCACTAGCCACTCCCGGGTCAGAGTGCTGCAATCCCACCAGGGTGATTGCACCCCCACCGCTGGAGGCAAAACCACCACTTGGACCTCTGCACGCAGGGGATTTGTTGCGATTGAAGCGCAACACCGGGGTTCTGTATTGAGCGCTGGGCAAGGCAAAATTGTTCAATGGCCCTTGCATACTGGTCATTGTGCTGCCTTGAGCGCCCATGGACCTGCGGGAAAGATCCTCAGGGTTGCGGATGGGTTCCTCATTGCTGAAACTTGGGGTATCTATGTAGGCGGTGAGATTATAGGAATAAAGAGAAAGTTGGCGCATCACAATGTGATGTAGTTAGAAATTCACATAAGAAAAACGTTGGGAACATAACATCACAAGGATGAATAAAAATACAAACCTCCATTGCAAAGTCCGTCATGGTTATTCAAGCTGCTCAATGACGCATTTTGGGAGGTTGGAGTGATCATATCACCTAAAGTAGAGGAATGAGTCATCAAGAGAGGGGGAACAACCAAGCATGTACAAGGAAGACATACTGAGACTAAGAGGTAAGTCAGTCCCTTGCATACTGAAGGGAATACGGCAATTTTTTCAAAGAGAAGAGTGGCTGATGGATTGCAGTCAATTCTCTGTGAAGACAATTGAACAGGAGGCGTCTTGAACAAGGAATGAACTTTTTGAATGAAATGCTGGTTTGTTGCTTGTCCAATATCTCCCCTCATCCGCCCCTTGAGAGGTTACAAGGACCCATTTTTAGGTTTCTTGAGCTAATTGCACTTCCTTGCTGGGCTTGTGGTTGTGGCCCAACGACATGCCCAGCACGTCGTGTGATATTGCGTTGGTGGTGGTCAACGTCAACGCAATATCGCACGATGAAAGCCTTTGAAAAGAGACCAATCAGAATTTTTCTTCCAGGCCTGATCATCAAAAAATGATAACCCACCTCAAGCTGCCTGATGAATGCCAACCAGGTGATAGATCAGGCTCCAAGCCGGGCATTTACAAACGGCCTTTGATTAGGGAAGCCACATTGCCACCTCGCCCAAGCAAAGAAACGGATGCCACGCCTTCAGCCGCTGGGGGTTCCCACGGCGGCTCACTGGACGGAAAGACCATTGCTGAGCGTGTAGGAACAGCAAGAGAGTCTGTAGGACCAGCGCAAGAGGCAGATGCATTCCATGTGAAACCCATGTTACAGGGTTAGTGCCTTTGCTCTTGGATGAGTGATGTTTTCAATCCTTCCTGCCCCCCTCTGTAGCAGTTTCACCCTGCGACCGTTTATTTGTCAACCCTGGATTCTTAGGCAGGGTCATGTTACTCCGGCTTGGTGCCTGAGTGACAATGGATTCATGTTACTCAGGCTGTGATTCAAAGTTCAAATGTGGCTACCTCGTCCTTGGCATAGCAGATTCAGACAATCTCTAAATCTGTAATGCTGAGCACAAGGTGGTCTTGCGCTGTGACTCGCTACTGGAACTTCAATTTTTTTGCAAATACAAATCCCATTGTTTGCTTTATATTTCATGAGTTGACTAATTACAAAGTGAGCTACCCATGTGACTATCTATCAATTCCTCTGCCTCTTCCTCTGCCCTGGCCTTCCACGGGTTGTGGGGGTGGTTCTGTGGTCCACACGTATACGCCATGTGCAATGGCTTCATTCCATTCTTGAGGAGATACCTGGTTGAATTGATAGTGAGATGATTCACGGTGTACCTTGCTAGAGTAGTGTGCGGCTGAGTTTAATATAAATGAGTTAGTTGGGTTGTGCTTGATCCCATAAATCATTTTTTCAGAAGCCTTTTGTTCAATCATTTGTGCCCCACTTTGAGTCACTGAGCACTCGGCTTCATGGCAGTTATGCTGCACGTTTAGCACCCTATTGATAGCCTGCATGCCACCATTATTTGTAGTTAGCCTTTGCGTCTTCATAGATAAAATACAGTATAATTTTGGGACGTACTGAGACTTTGACTGAGACTGAGGGATCTGTAACTACAATGACTCGCATACTGTAAAAATGGGTAATGTCACCTTGCTCACATGGCCTCACAATGACTTGGGTTTTGCTATCTGACATCTGGTCTGGCCTCCATATTGATTGGACCCAAGCTATGCCGTGTTGGTTTGTTAGCTAACCAACAAGCTGGTTAGCTACACAACTCATGATGAGATGTCAAATATCGAGAACTGACCATTACAAAGTCATTTGGCTCCACTTTTTGACCATTCAATAAAGTGATGGATTGGAATTGAACATATTGTTTGTTCACTGGTGGTACGGGCAAGCACAAAGGCGGAAGCTGGTCATCTTGAATATCACCTGGGTTAAGTATGAAAGTTTAGACGTTTCCTTGTGGTAAACATTGAAAATGCCCGTGTCAGAGCAACCTTGTGGCCAAACTCACATCCTACTACAAATGACGTGTCTACCTTGAGTGTCCTCTTCAGGCCCAGACTCTGGAGCAACTCAGGTGCTCTTCTCAAGAGGTCTCACAATAGCACGCCAGTAAACACCTGAACTTGCATATTGTGGTCGAAGTATGATGAGCCTGAAAGGAATATTCGCAACATTTGAGTGGTATTGAATGTATTTCCAATGTTGCAACCAGGTGCAAGGTGGTTTGAATGCACGGACGCATTATGCAAGACCCCATTAAAAGATTCAAATTTTTTGGTGGCAAACAAAGACGCCGGTCCAAACCTTTGGATTGATTCTTGCAAATGTACAAGCGTGTGAAATTTGGGCTTGTTCACCCAGCGCGCGTTTAGTGAGATCAATTGTTTGAGGAAAGACAATATAACCTGATCTAATTCGGCTAGATATGTGTCCATGTCACCAATTTCCATTTGAAAGACATATGATGCCAGCAAGCAGAGAGATGTTCACACATGTTGCTGTTGGGGTTGTAGATATTCAAACAAAACAATAGTACTGGCTGGAATTCCAGCTGATTTCAAAGTCAAAACTACATGTGATGATATTGGACTTGATCCATTTGAATGCCATTGTGTGGTATAGAAATGATTGGGGAATCCGTAGTAACTTTTCAATGATCAGAGAGTGAATCAGTTATAATCAGTTTCTTTGAGGATTTGTTACATGGTTAGTAAAAAGGTTTTGAATATTGAACTTACTTGTTGATTGTTTCCATAATCAGTCACTATCATGATTCTGGAGAAATAAAATATCTAAGTCAGAGTTCTGAATATATGTACACTTTTGGTCCAAAAGAAAATTAGAGCAAAAGAAGTTTTATACCTAACATTTCACCCTTTGCTTCACAATGAGCTGAAAATGTTCCAATTGCTGATGGATTATATTTCCGCAACAAAGCAGGACCAAAATCTTTTAAGGATTGATGTAATGGTCCATTAACTCCTTGTAGAGCAGGTCTATCAAGTTGTTCTGAAGGAAAATAAATCCCTGGATCTAGATATTGATAACAAAAATGATGTAGTTATAGAAAGATGGAATGAGGCTTGAATGAACATCAACTTAAGTCCAAGTGCCTATCATGTACAATTCAGCATACACAGTTTGAGATGCCAAACAAGATTAGTAAGAAACAATAAACTTGAAGATATCAAGGGAAAAGACTTACAAAAAAGAAAGCAGGCATTGGACCTTTTCCTTGTTTTCTTTCAGGTAAACTTTCAAGTTTTCTTAACCAAGCAGATCAAATTGAAGTATCAATCTTTGTCATCTTATCTTTTGTAAAATAAAATTTATAAATTACAGTCAAAATCAAAATCGAGAAACTTGTGAAGATGTTGAATCAAAAGTTCATCTTACTTGTTGGATTGGTTTTATAAAATGAAGAAGGGGGGAGCTGAGAACCTGTCAATGTTTAAAGAGTCTTTATACTCTTTTGATGATTTAAGCTGATGACTAATCGGTTGGTGTGTGCATGCATGAAGTTATCCAATCAGTCATCAATGAGTAATCGAAGTGAAAAATCAATCATTGATTGAACTTTAATGGTTTACATCCAGGTCCTGCAGAGCGGCTTTCAATAATTCACCCCGGGAAGTGTTCCTGATGTGTAGGCGGTCGAAAAAAGTGATTACGTGCACAGAGGCACAAAGCAGCGGAGCACATCGACAGAAAACCCTTGACTTGGATGTTTGAGTATGCTTGCACTCTACAGTCGCTGTTGACACGTGTTGTACCAGTAACAGCCAGTCAAATACCTTGAAAGTCAAAGGCATCATGATAGTTTTTGTCCGTCAAATACATACAAGTTCAAGTATGATTAAATTGCATTGAAGAAAAGATGAATTCAAGGTTGACAAGCATTGATTGAATACATCTTGTTTCCAAAGATCCGATCAAAGCTACCTATGGTCTCCAAAAACGGTGAAAAGTAGCGCTCAACCCATATAAGACAAGCCAAAATGAATCAGAAGGGTGTTAGGTTGGCGGCAGGTGTTGTATATAGCATGTTAAAGTTCAATGTACCTTGATAGGTAGCGCTCATCACATGAGGGAAGGTGGCTAAGATGAGGTGGTTGAATTCTTGCTAGAATTTGTAGTTCATAGCGTACCAATCAAAATCATCAAGCTACACCAAAAGATGAGCATCTTTTCTTTGTGGCTTTGATCAAAAGATCTCTCCAAAGACCCTGTCACAAACTTATCTCATAAATCCTTTGTTGAATTTTCATATGCTAGGTTGTATATACACAATCAAGATCATCAAGTGAATATCAATGATTAATGATGCCTTTTGAGGATGCAAAATATAAACAATCTATCTCAAAATAATCACAATGAATTCCCCTTGAAAAAACCACTCAACATGGAAGTTTCTTTTAAAATAAGAATAAGAACAAGAAAATTCAAAAATAATCACAATGAAAGAAGGAATAATCACTGATCAATTATAAAGCAAGAAATCAAAATGATACCATCAAAAGGGCATTTTAATGTTTTGGCTTTGGTCCTTCCTCTTTCTTATCACATGGTTCTTCTCCTTCTTTCCCCTCTGGTTTTGCTTCTCCTTCTGGTTTCTCTTCTGGCTTTCCTTCTGGTTTCTCTTCTGGCTTTCCTTCTGGTTTCTCTTCTGGCTTTCCTTCTGGTTTCTCTTCTGGCTTTCCTTCTGGTTTCTCTTCTGGCTTTCCTTCGGGTTTTTCTTCTGGTTTTCCCTCTGGCTTTCCTTCTGGATTTCCTTCAGGTTTTTTCTCTGCACAGGGTTCCTAGTGGATGAGAAAAAGATCAGAAATCAATCGCACCCAGGCTTATATTATTGCAACACTTACTTCTTTCTTTTCAGGTTTTCCTTCTTCTGGCTTTCCTTCTGGCTTTCCTTCTGGTTTTCCTTCTGGTTTTCCTTCTGGCTTTCCTTCTGGGTTTCCTTCGGGTTTCCCTTCTGGTTTTCCTTGTGGCTTTCCTTCGGGTTTCCCTTCTGCTTTTCCCTCTGCGCAGGGTTCCTGGTGAATGAGAAAGAGATTAGAAATTAATCGCGCTCAAGCCTAAACTATTGTAGCACTAACCTCTTTCTTTTCAGGTTTTTCTTCTGGATCTCCTTCTGGCTTTCCTTCTGGCTTTCCTTCAGGTTTTTTCTCTGTGCTGGGTTCCTGGTGGATCAGAAAGAGATCAGACATTAATTGCACCCAAGCCTAAATTATAGTACCACTTACTTCTTTCTTTTCAGGCTTTCCTTCAGGCTTTCCTTCTTCAGGCTTTCCTTCTTCTGGCTTTCCTTCTTCTGGCTTTTCCTTTTCGGGGCAATCTGGCTTCTCTGGAGCCTTCGCGCCTTCCTCTTCACCTCTTCTTGACATCATCACGCTCGATGAGATAGTGCTTCCTACATCAGAACGTTGGAATCCAAGGCCAGTTGGACGCGCCAAAGTTTGACCAAGAAGGAAAGGTGAAACAAAAAGACAGAGAACGACAAAGTTGAATTTTAACATCTTGAGTGATTGAAGATTTTAAAGTGATAAAGATTTATGAGAGATTGTTGAGAAGATTGAGAAAACAATTCTGATATATGAATTGAGTTATCTTTAAAGCCTGCTTTAATGAGTATGAATGTGAGTGATGAGCGATGGGGACTCATGATTGAAGGATTGAGCTCACTCTTTATATGCGATGGTAAGCATGCGACGGTTGGTGCCATCATCATATCGCGTTCATTTCCTCTCCGAACCAATCGCGTTGAGGATTCATCAATTGTGTTGAGGATTGATCAGCTCAAGGATGATCAGAACACAAAGCATCGAGCTCTCCAGCCATTCCGCCCTCATGATCATCAGTATCGTCTCGTTTTTTCAATTGGTGAATCTTCATAGCCCAGGCTGATGATCCTTCGATGCTGTTTGCTCTGAGGTCCGATCATGTACTAATGTTGTATATCAATCCATTACACATCATACCGATCAACATTCTACCTATAGGCTGCTTGGCAAAAGCCCTCAGCATGATTCATCTGATGTTTGTGTGTCGTTTCGGCACTTTTCCCCGACTTAAACGCCGATTTTGTGCTTGAAGATGTAATGTGTACCAATTCATTGGATACGTTGTGCAGATCAAACGGATCCAGTTAGGCTTACAACTATTCTATAACAAGAAGTCTTTTCTGATCAGAAAAGTAGGATTTGAGGAACAACTTTCATACATAATCATCAACATCATGAAAGTTTATTTCTTTGATCTGTTACATGCGACAATTACCGAGTCGTGAATTCGAGTTTATCCGGCTTCACGGTCTGAACCGTCGGAGGTTTCAAAAGGACATGTGACCACGAGATCAAGAAATCGATTCACGAGATCGATCCGAACACCTCCATAGTAAACCAATATACAGGAAGGAAGCATTTTTTTTATTTTATTTTATTTATTTTATTTTAAAGTGCTTTTGATTTCACATATCGCACTAACTAGCTATGTCTGTCTACTGTAATACAAAGAGTAATCACAAAATCCTTTAAGCTTTCTACTGTACTGGACTACTGAGCCTTTACAATAGACTCTTCAGGAAGGAAGCATCAGATAAGATAGTAAAGCTATGAAACTGGAGATGATTGTGATGACGATGAGATGATAAAACTATGTAGGTGTAAAACCTGAACTGATTGTAATTGTGATGAAGGTGATACGATGGTAACTATATCGATCTGGTAACGCAGAAACCAAAAGAATTCAAAGCTTGAGATGTAGGAAACGGTTGGATGAAGTTTTGATGATCGAATGATTAAATGATCATTAAAAAAGTGACTTTCCTGGATTTCATTTGCCTCCTCTCATGCTACTCAAGCTACTGATTGCGATCTCTTTCAGCTTATTGTATAACAATTTGATATCAATTCAGTCACCTTTGAACTAAATAAATACATACTTACCTGAAACCTGATAAGAAAAGTTGGCAATCAAATACTTAAGGATACAGCTTGTGATGTCGATACCATGAAAGGCATCGATGTCCTTGAGCTTCTGGTTCTCAGAATAGAATATAGTTGAAGGCATCTACTTTCATAAATCTTGAGTGTTCTCTTCTTTTCCCTCTCGGTGATTGATGATTATTGTGAAGTTGATAATTTCATGAATAGGATTAGAAGGAGGTACTGATATTAATAATATGAACATATGGATAGGTTTTTGATACTTCTTTTACAGTATTCTATGGTTCTGATTTTGATTGACCAAGACGTCAACTTTTAGTTTATTGCTAATCCAGAACTCCAGAACTCCATCATTTGTTCAAAATTTGATATGTTGGGCATCGGAAGGCAAAGATTCAATTTTTAAAGATTTGTCTGTACCGATACCGATTCCCAGACTCTGGATGTTCAACATGGACCTCACAAGTTGAGATACTAGACTCAGCTAAACTGGATCAACTTTGAACATGACGTCACTTTGCAATCAACTGGAGGAGCAAGTTAAACTATCGCTGGATTGAATTTGTTCACTTCATCTAATACCTGGCTACGCTGACCTCCGTGGCACTCGGGTGATCAAAATCGAAAGTGGCCGCTTTGAGCATGCAAACGATACGTTGACCTCAAAGACTTGCAAGGTATCATCGACAAGTCATAAAGAGTGGGCTACTTTTGTCGAGTCCAACTTACCTTTAAGCCTAAACATCCGTTTGTGTTCTTCGTTCCGTTCTACATTCTTAAGAGACCTTCGTTCACTTGAACAAATTCAACTTCAAACGAAGCTACGGTCTTCATCCTTCGTGCCATCAGGTCTTCCTTCATACTTTTTTTGTCTTCGTATCATCTTGACGTTCGGCTTGACGCCATCACAGTTTACTCCCATAAAATCTCATCGTTTAAAAGCTCTTCCTCTTGCGTTCAAAGTCCCTTTATCATAGTTTATAATTTGTGCGAGATGAAAGCCAGTCTTCTTTTATTTTGTCAAGTGGCACTCTTCGCTTCCTTGCGTGCTTCTCCTCAACTTTCGCAACAATTTCCAATGGAATTGAACACTTCACCTCAGATTCAACCTTTTCGAAACCTAACTATCTTCAGTTCTTGTAAAAAACAAAACAGCATGGCACTCAGTCAGTTTTCCCTTCCCCCCCAATTACAAAAGATTCACCGGCTGTCTTCCGTTCAGTTTCTGATCGAATCTCAATTTCCTTTTCAAACTTATTCACAGCTTTCGATGATGGTCCTAGCGAGTTTAGTAAAACTATTGATCAACTTTTGGCCAAAAGTGATGCCAAGGCTTCATTCTTTGTCAATGGAAATAACGTAGGATGCATATACGATCATGCGGAAGACTTACGTTCACGCTTTCAAGCCGGTCATCTGATAGGGTGCGTCTCATCTGATCTTCTTCGACTATTTACTGTCAGACATCCTCATTCGTCAGCCTACTTATATTTTTCCATTCCGATCATCCAGTAACCATGGCTGGGGTCACGTACATATGACGACGGCAGACCGTGAGCAGATGAATGATCAACTTGCACGAGTTGAAGAAGTACGTTAGATTGATCTATAAGCCGTACAAGCAAGCACAGGTAGCTCATCAGCCTGGAAATTTGTAGGCGATGATCAAAATTTTAGGTGTGAAACCGTTGTACTTTCGGCCACCATATGGTACGCAATTCATCTCTCAAAACATCTTTCAATCGTACCAGTACTGACACCCTCTGCTCCCCAGGCGAATATAATAGGGAGCTCGTAAGCTTTTACCACTCTCGTTATGAGCCCAATATGTTTACTTACTTACACGCCCTTCACATAGGTTCAAGTTTTGAAACAACGTGGATATCGGGCTATGGTACTCTGGAGTCATGATTCCGGTGACTCTTTAGAGCAGCCACCCTCTCCAAGGGAGATCATCAACACCTATGAGGAATATCCACCGAAACAAATCGTCCTAAACCACGAATCCCATGAAGCAACTGTAAATGAGGTTAGCACTCAACACATATCTGTTAATGTCCACGCAGCAACTGATCTCAGAACTCACTCCATTTATTGAAATTTTCAGGTGATGCCTGAAGTGATCCCACAACTCCGTCAAAAGGGACTCGAGCTTGTTTCTGTGAGTGATCAAATCTGAATCATGATTCAATATTTTTCCAACCTGAAGATCTTTTCCTTTTCTCCGCTTCATTAAATCGATTTTCTACTCCTTTCACAGGCTGGTGAATGTCATTCAGCATTCGAGAGTGACCCTAGTCATTGGTATCAAGTGGTAGGCCTTCCAGGAACTCCAGACGTACGCTTTTCACTTCCTTCATTCAATCTCTCGATCACAGAGCCTGAATTCACTTGTTCAATTTATAGTCATCTTGGACCTGTAAAGGCACACCTGGGCCTGGGCAACTATAACCATTGTCTTGAGAAAGGTAGATGAGCTTCTGGGAGTCAGGAAATTATGACATCTAAGTTTTTCAGGTATATTTATTAGCGATTGGAAAGCATTTCTAGTTGAATTTACACCTCATTTGTTGCCACTTGAAAATTATCAGAAGTTGAAAACGATGATAATGGATAACTACATTGAAAGTTATCAAGACTTTGACCGCTTCATTTGTTAATCTTGAGACTAAAAATAGATATTAAGAATGTGTTTTGCATAGATCTAATTACATATACTATTTCATCTCTTGAATTTTTCTTTCAGGTGCCCAATCTCACAATAGCTCTTACTGCCTATATCCCAAATATTTTCACTCTCAAAATCTATCTAAAAGGTTTCCATTAAAGAAATTGACCTCGTGAGATTTCTTTCCAGCTCCTTGAACTCACTTCCTGTGCACATTCCCTTTTTAGACCTTCAGGGCGTGATGGGGGTCTCAACCGGATGTGACCCTACACCTGCACTCGAACTCTCGTTCACCACTTGTACAGGTTGGAGGAAGGGTTAAGTCATCCAGAGTACATCCGTGTGACTTATGAATCGTTCATGACCACCAGCTGCACACTAACAACCTGTCTTTGAAGAAAATTCGAGATTTTTAAAAACGTAAAGGCTGCGAGAGCTTAGACTTTAGAGGCTAAGTCACCATCACGTCAAACGAGCGCATATAGAAAGTTTGTGAGCTCATAGGCTTTGGGTGATCAAGAATGGCAGGTAACACAAGAAGTGATGAAGTTGAAAAGTCTAGATATGATCTTGTATTTCGCATTCAACTTTGAACCAGTTTGGGTGTTTTCCAAAACAATTCAAGGAATTTCGAAAAAAATCCAGACTTAGATGAATCCACCCCTCCTACCTTTCTTTTCTTCTTTTCTAACTTCCATTTCACAATCTCTTTAGCATGATCTTCACGAGAAAGTCTTTCGGCTTCTGTATCTGATAATTGAGCTGCAGTCACTTCCAACTAATGAACCAAACCAAAACCCATCAGATCAATCAAGATCATCATGAGTTTAATCATCAATCTAGACGAAACAAAAATCAATTCTTACCATTCGTCTTCTCCAATGAATCATCTTTTCTTCTTCATCTTTCCATCTCTGTTTTAATACTTCAGCTTTTCTAAGGTTTAAAGGATTCCGATGTTTTTTTTGATCAGGTATCAACTTTTTTAATTTCCGAGTTCGTCTTCTACCCCAAATCGAAAGTGATGCTACTCTTAATTCAGCACGAGCATGACCTTTTTTGATCCCAAGGTTAGATTGACCACTTAATTGAGTTGATCTAATCAATAATTGACTCAAAGAGGTATGTGGTAATCCTGTTTTTAATAAATCGATTAAATAATTCTTTAAGAGTGGTGAAGTGATCGAATGATTCGAAGGTTTAGGTAACGAGAGATGTAATGAACCGATAAAATAATAAAATAATTGCGTAAGTTCTATATCGACTATAGTTGAAGCTGGTACGATTCGAATCGGAGCATGTAAAGAAGCTTGCTTTGATGTCTTTTCACCATCGGTTCTTAATTTAAGTTTCATAGCCAAAGGTGCTAAAGTAGATGGATTGAGTAATAAAAGCATAAATTTCTAAACACCAAACACAAAAAAACACATAATCCAAAGGAAATCAATTCAATTCAAATCAACTCCACTTTTCTTTTCAAACTCTCTTTTTTTTTTTTTTGGATTGGTTACATTCTCTTTTTTTGGATTTGATTTTTTCAACTTACTTCAATCGTCTTTTCTCGAATCGTACCCATCACATTTAATTCATTTCGAACCCAATCTTCTATAATTTCTTTTACCTTTCTTTCACCCGTTTCTCTTATTTTTAAAACCTCTTCTGAATCTAATATCAATTAAGAAAAAAACCAAACCAAATTTGAATAGGTCATCCACATTACTTAACAAAATTTGAGGAGGATGACTAACTCAAATTATCTTCATGTGCTGTTTTAATTCCCGATTTGAGAAGTTTAGGATCAATAGCAGCTCTAGGAATCCTAATAGGATATCTAGGAATATCTTCAATAGAAACTGATTTAGGATTAACTCCAATTAAAGATGAGACAGGTAAATAAGGATTATCTTTTCTTAAACATGGTCGACAAATCGATAAATCAGGTTGAACTTGTCTAATTCTTTCTCTTGCTTGATGAAGATTGGATGATGAACTGATGAATCTTTTTGAATTAAGGATCGAAGTAGGTAATCGTAAGTTGGTTTCATGAGTCAAGAGATTTGATGTAAGACGATGAGTGGTTTGAGGTATAGAAAACATTTTGAAGTTGATCCAAATCTGATTTTATGTAAATGAATTGACTGAGTTCTTCAACTCGGCCCTCCCTTCCGGTCTGGGTGACTCGGTGAAGTTAAATCTTAAGTGTACCAGGTTTTTCTTATGTGTAGATGTCACAAAAAGAATGACTCTTAAAGTCCAAAAGGTTTAAATCTTTACATTTTAATTCAAACATAGGTCACCTCACACACATCTTCACACATCTCTCTCAAATCTGAGTCACTCACTCACTCAAGAATTTCATAAATCATCAATTTATCATTGATTTATTTACATATTGATGATTTACAAACTGATTAGGTAAATTGAATTGTTGAAAATAGCCATCATCATCATTTTAAACTTTTTTTTTCTCATGAAAAAAAATTAAAATCAAATTGTTGTACATAAATGAGATCTGATCGAATTTGAAAGTGTTGTTTTTTTTTGTGGATTAATTGAAAATGGAGATGATGAGTGTGTTTTTATTCTGAAGACTATCTTTGATCTGATTTGAAATATGAAATGTGAAATATGAAAAAGAAGATTGAAGATGAGAAAAAAAAAGTCAAGAAGCAGATGACTTAATCAGATTGACTATACAAATTAAGGAAGTGAATCGAGAGAGAGAGTTGGCTAATCAAGTAAAGGTCAACAATCCAATCTATAAAGATCAAAACAGTCAGGATGAAGTGATGGGGCTGTGAGCGTGAAAGAGATTGATGAGAATGAACAGATTAAGGTTTGTAAGTAATCCAAAAGGATAGATAAGCCATGAGGATGATGACAATTGTTTTATAAAAAGATCTCTTGATGACTGCTTAGAGAGGAATGAAGAGTCACAGCAGATGATATCAGACTTGATTGCTTATAAAGAGATTGAAGTTTAATCAAGTTCGATTAGGCTTATTCATGATTTCAGTTACTTACACTGGATGATGATGGGTTATAAAACTAAACTGCAATCATCTGTTCAGTTCCCTTCTTCTTCTTCACTTCAACAAATTCTCAAATCAAACCCAATTGACTCTTGACTGTTGACTTTCTGACTCTTGTTGACTTACTTTTTGAATTCAGATTGAGTTTCGATTATCAGATTGATGGATTGATCGATCGATTGGAGTCAGAGTGAGTGAGTGACGATGCTGAATGACAAAAACCAGATCCATTTCATTTCATTTCGACTACTCTACTCTACTCTACTCTACTACTTATTCTCTCTTTCTCTATTCCTGATTCAGTTCTCAGCTAGATTTGCTTGTTTGATTTTATTGTTCTTGTTCTTCTTGTTGTTTTGAGAAGATAATCTTTTCTATGTTCACTATGATGGTCTTAATCCTCTTTTCTTACGTTTGAATTCCTAATCAGACTTGATCAGTTTCTATATATCTTTTTATATCTTGAGTTACTCGTTCATGTCTCTTGATTGATATACGTTTGATTTGATTGATTTATATCTCTCATTTGATAGTCAGAGATTGTTTACGATTTAATTTTAGATTCTGATTTGATTTAGTTTTTCAATTGACTATGATGGGATCGAATCCAAATCAAGAGTTTCAATGTTCTCCTAATCCAATTAGATTTCCACCACCACCGATCAGATTACCTACCTTTTCACCTAATCAATTCGATCAATTGAATTATTCACCTGATAATACTTCTACTACTACCAATACTACCACCACTACAGCTGATCATCAATTATTCTTATCTAACACTCCCGAAAGCTTGATCAACCTTACTTCAAATCCTACTGAGAGTTCAATCGAGAGTCATCCTTCTTCTCATCTGACCAATGAACCTTCAATCAATCTTCCTTCTCCATTCCATACGGAAGATCAAAAACAAACACGTCGGTCGCCTAAAGATACGCGGTGTACGTATTGTCAAGTGCTATTTACCTCAAGAGGTGTCAAACTTCACGAACAACGCTGTCTTCGTAAGAGAGAAGCCGATGCTACTCATTTACAAGAATTGGCTGTTAGTGACTTACAAGCTCATGCAACAGCTGATCGAGAGGTCAGCAATTTCAAACCTTTCTGACCTCAGAGATCATCATCATCATCATCATCAACTGAACTTTTGACCTTGATCAGATTTACGAGAAAGTGGTGAGAAACTTATCTGACGAGCTTGAGTCAACCAGAAGGATGTTAGAGAGTACCACTCAATGTCTTGAAAGATCACGTACAGATCATCGCATCTCCTTGGAAGTGAGCTTATCTTGCATTTTCTTTCTGTCACGGGTTATCAATCACTGATATCAACTTTGATCAAAGTACGCGGATGTCACAGCCCGAAGTCTTGCAGCTTCACGAGAGGAGGTAGCACAACTTAGACATGTTTTGGAGGCTGAGACCCGTCACAAAAAACGACCGGTAGAGGTAAGAGAGGAATTTTAATTGAAAAAGGTTCAAGGGTGCTAATCTTCAGTTCTACTCCGTCTACTCTTCGTAGTTCAACGGTGAAAATTCACGCAAGCTTCAGAGGTCTGTCGATGAATTTGATTATTCTCTCTTTCAATCTTCACTCTTCAAATGCTGTGTAGTTCTGCTAAACCCTCAATCACTTTTCCTCCAAAGAAATCGAGGATCATTTAATGATAACTTGGAAAACATCGATCAAAATCGTATTCCAGATAACAACACTCCAGTCAATCGACTCGGAGATTTTGAAAAGGATTGACAATTCGTTGATTTTTGCAAGGCGAATCAACATTCTTAGTTGAAAGATTTTGTTGAACTCTACTACATTAAGTAAACGAATTGGACAGAAAAATTATATCTTTTATTGATCACTTTTCCCAACCTCTTACTTTCCTCCCCTCAACACCACCGCTTCCTTCTCCTCCCCATTTCACCTTTGTCAACAAAAACTTCCTCGAACCAGTGAATATGTCTTTGCTTACGTCTATTCTGTATCAAAAAATCATCTCAACTAGTCGTGATCAAGATTAATGTTGCCTATCAGAATTTATATTCTTCATCATCCATTTCTTCAGCAAAAGTGATGAATTGAAAATGGTATGATTACTGTACTGAAATCAAGATATATCGTAGATTCAAACTTCTCACAAGCTGAAAAACGTTATAGTGAAAGTTGCTTTCCCTCATCGTGCCATTGATTTTACCAGTAGACTATGATTGATCAAGATTCATGAAACAGCTAACCTAATCAAGTCCCAACTGCTCCTTGAGCGAGCCTTAACGAGCAGAGGGACGTATATTTAATGATGTCACCTGGCGCAATATCACATCACAATCGCGGGTAGGAACATCCTGTTGCTTGCCGCAGTGACTGCGCGTGACTACGAAAATGCAACGTGATGTCGCAAGCGTGAAAACTTCAAAGTGACAACATGGGGGCAATTCACCTCACCAACAAGTCCATATTTCATGCGAGGACGAAGCACATTGAGAAACACTACCATTGGATCAGGGAGGTGGTCAAAGCTGGAAAATTGACTGTTGAACCCTGTCCAACCCACCTTATGACAGCTGATCTTCTTACCAAGTCCCTTGGCATAACTCAATTCACTCAGCTTTGAAAACTGTTGGGTGCAAAGCCAATAACGTGATGAGCTTGAAGGGGTGTGTGTATTCTGGTAAAGATCCTCAAGCCCATCATCACCTTCACTTTTACTCTTAAGGCCATCCCACTCTTTGATATAATGCTCCTCCTCCTGGAGCTTGTCACCGGTCTTCCTTCTCTCTCTCTCTCTCTCTCTCTCTCTCTCTCTAGTTTTTTCTTTTTGCCCGAGCCTTTTCATCATTCTTTCTTTCAATCATCTCATCTCATCTTCTCATTTGCGAAGTTTCATAGAATCAACTCTCTCCAATCAAGAGTTCTCTGTCCAAGTAAGGCATAGAATCTCTTTCTGTCTCAGTTCATCTTCTTATTTGAGTTCTTACAAACTCTCTTCAACACCTATCTGTACCCAGCTTGTTGCATTGATCCTTATGCATGTTGTTTCATTTCAGGTTATTCTACATCTAACCTGTGGTACTTGTCTGGGAGACATAAGGGTTCTAGTGACTAGTTGGAGAACGGATGAGGAGCTCTGACATACAAAAACAAAGAGAGCCAGAGTGTAGGAGAACACAGATAGGGATACCTGTTTAGCAATACACCCTGTCTGAGGATCTACATCAGGCTCTTGGACACACAAGAACAAAAGAACAAATAAAGTAGGGTGGGTGGGAGGACAGAAAGAGAGAAAGAGAGAGAGAGAGAGGGAGAGAGGGAGATAGAGAGATCAGCTAGAGGAAGAAGAACTTTACTGAGAGAGAAGAGTAGGATGTGAACGGAGGAGATTGGCAGAGGGCAAAAGAGTTGAATGTAACCAATCTAAAAAGGGAAGCCGAGATTTGATTGTAGAGCTTTGAGACCTCTTAAATAAGAAGGCTTTAACCAGTTCTCAGTTAGGTCTGCCCACAGATCATGCATTGCTCATCACTTAGGAACACAAAAGGTATCAGTGATGGGTAGTAGATGAGTCGAAGACTCAGGTGAGTAACATGATCAACAGGTGAGGGAAAAGTATTGTGAACTGTCAGATCCCTGTCTGGCAGAATTGATGCAGGCATGGACAGGAGGAACCTTCCTTGAAGCTCATATGGGTACACAATCAAAACTCCATGATTTGGTGAGGAAAAGTGATTGTACAGATGAGATTCTCTCACCAAGAAGCTGATTGTGATTTTCACCCCTGAACTCATCATGACCTAAAGAAGTTCCCTCTACTCACTAAGTAAGGCTCACTGAAGAAACAGATAGGAGTTAGGGCTGAGTTTCGATCGAATCAAAACTTTTCCAACTCACTCTCATTCTTGAGTAGAGTATGAAGGCAAAGGAGAAGATGAAGGAGATGAGATGGAAAAGAAAAAGAAAGGATTTGGAAAGAGAGAAGAGAAGGCGGAGGGACTGTGAGCCAACTGTATACTGTTTCTCTCTCTCTCTCTCTCTCTCTCTCTGGAGTATATCCTACAGGAGGATGGGGGTAAGAATGAATGTGTGAATAGAGAAGATAAGTTTGTCTGTATAGCCTAGTGTATGGAATACGTATAGCGTCATACCAACATTAAAACATGACATGGATTTCACATGTAAATTTTCCATATCATGTTTAGTCAAAATTCACTTCTGAGCCAAAAACCATCCGACATGACTCACACCGACATACATCGACATCAATTTTTGATTCTCAAAAACCATGTTGTAACATGAGTCATAGCGGATGGTCAGAACACCATCAAGTGTCATACCAACAAAAAACATGATACCATACTACATCTAATAGTTTTTCCCAATCTTGCCCCATTCACCACTGATATCCAATACACAGATTTTAACAAGAATGTAGTTTTCAAATGAAATCATTCTAAACAGCATTTAGTCCCAATGTATTTCATCTTGAGAATTTGAGATTCAAAATAAATTTTTCATTCGAAATTCAAAATGAATTCTTTCAAAACCAGCTCCCCTCTAAAGTCCCTTCTAAATCACCAACCCCTTCCCAACCACCAACTCAACATTTCATCCTTCACTTCTCTTTCTTTGGGTAAGTATTTCAACTTCCATCTTTGAAGTCCTCATGATATTCAGCTTGGAACTCTTTTGTCTTCAATCAATTCTACTTAAAACAATTTGGTTCATCAACTTTACATTGACTATCTCTGTTTTTTGAATCATACTTTTCTTAGTGATGAGATGAGAATACTTTCACTCAACTCAACTCAACCCAACTCAATTCTTTCTATTTGATTCAATCAAAACAACTGATTTGATTCTAATTAACTGTCAACAATTGATTTGATTCAATTACTTCAAAGTAATTAAACCCTTTGATATCTAGATACAATAATGATATGAGATTACACTTCATCAAACCTTCCATCATGGTCAGAGACCAGTACATGCAGAAGTCTCACAGGCCAATTTGATAGTGGATGATAGTGTATCTTGCATGTTTATTCTTCACTTTGTGGATGTAGGACTACTTGATGTCAATATCATTCCTCTATCAAATTGATTTTGGATATGATGATCTAAGGTCACTGCATGAGGTTCAACTGTACTTGTCCTCCCCAAGACTGGGTTGGCTTCACGCACCAGTTTCTTGTGGGTAGGGTTTGAGGCAGACCTTATGCAAGCCTAGTCATCATTATCCAAGTGTGGGATGGACACTTGGGATAAACTCTGATCATTAGGAATCCTCAACTGATGATATTTGAGTTTTCAAATCAAAATGTGTAAGATACCTATGGTACACTTCTGAAAGAGTTCAAATCTTCTCCTTCCAAAGGAGTGCCATCCCAGTTGTGATCTAAAAAAGCAATATCCATAAACCACAATGCAGCCCATATGTTAGAGTACTCAAGGTTCTCATGTGAGAGATTCAAGGTGGGCATGATGTTATCTGCAACTGATGAAGACCAATCAGGTGTGTAAGTAAACAAAGTATTTTCAGGATAATCTTCCATGATTTTCCTATCTGTGTCTTCAGTGGGGACAATGATCAAACCATCATGTCCATAAAACAACTCTACAGGGTCTTTGTAGCAAAATTCAGCGCTGTGACCACTGGGAAGGGAGGAGTGGGGATCCTTTCCGCACTTGCTGTGGTTGTATTGCTCAGTGAATAGATCCAGCTGCTTCTGAATAAAAGGAATCCATAAATAAAAGAACAAAAGCCTTGAAAACAAATAAAGGTCAGTGTTTGATGTTGAAATGATAGGAGGACGAGCAAGATGAAGGAAGAAGAATGTAGATTGATTATGGATTAAAGAGGTGTTGACCGTAGAGCTGGAAGGGTGTTTAATGTGGTATTTGGTAATTGAGCCAATTGAGTGTTTGGTTTGGTACTTTTTTTGAACTCTTGATTGCAAAAAATTACACATGGAGTCGTGTGGAGTCCTGGTGACACTTCCCGGATGGTATGATGTACGGGATGACTCATGTTACAACATGGTTTTTGAGAATCAAAAATCCATGTTGATGTATGTTGGTATGAGTCATGTTGGATGGTGTTTGGCTCAGAAGTGAATTTTGACTAAACATGACATGGAAAATTTACATGTAAAATTCATGTCATGTTTTAATAGGGCGGTTCAAGAAGAGAACTGTGTCTGGCTTTATAAGTTGGTCCGCGACTTATACAGCCAGATTGCACAGTTGCAAAACTTGTATTTATAAGTTTTAAGTCTTGGCCATTTCAGGCCCAACCGTCATGGTTCCTTTGTTTCATGGATTCAACGGCTCATTTCCCACGCCGTTTGGCCCTGATAGTTTTAAAAATTATAAAGCAAGTTTAGAGATTGCAAAACGGTGAACCACCTTTAGAGATGGTTCACAAACTTATTTTTAAGTTTGTAATTTAAGTTTTGCGAGCAGTTTGTAAAAGTTAAAAATGGGCTGTAAACGTCCTTCTTGAACCACTCTAATGTCGGTATGACACTATACGTATTCCATACTAGTGAGTAGTGGTGAGCTATTGAACCCGGTTTGAGTAAATGATCTCAACAGACTGATCTGTCTTCTTCCATTGATCCGATTCTGAAACTCAAGTGTCATGATTCGATGATGGACTGATGATATTCCTCTCACTTTCTTGCGAAGCTCTTTATCTCCTTGAGCGCGTTTTGATCAGATAGCTCCTTATAGTCCTCTTTACGCTTCGGAGAGGCCTTTTTGAGACCAAGATCGTGATGGGCACCATCAAGTCTAAAGCGGTTGATCGGGCGCTGCCAAAGTGACGCA
This sequence comes from Melampsora americana, assembly GCA_022264835.1. NCBI lineage: Eukaryota > Fungi > Basidiomycota > Pucciniomycetes > Pucciniales > Melampsoraceae > Melampsora > Melampsora americana. The sequence continues at coordinate 1,242,256 of JAIFHY010000020.1, forward strand.
CAATATAAGGACGCTCACAAGATTGAGTTTCAAGGGAGAAAATCCATTTTGAGCTTCCCTGTGGCTCGATGACTAAGCAGACAGCTGGATATAATAACGGCAACGGCAACGAAAGAGTTCAGTCTCAAATCATCACCCATCAAATGAAATCGCTCAAGCTTTTTCAGAACGAAAAATCAAATTAGTCAAGAGAACCCCAAGCCTGAAAGCCTTTGATAAAGAAGGTAGAAAGATGTATTCGATGAGATCAGAAAAAAGAATGATGGTTAAAATGAAAGACAATGTTTTGAGATGATCTGCAAGAATGAATGAATGAAATGAAGATTGAAGATTGAAGAAGAGGATTGATAGGGATCATGGATCAAAGGATTCCATTGATTTTCTAACCTTTGAAAAAGAATGCTAGGTTGGTTTAAACGGATTGAGATCATCTTCATCCTCCCACCATCATATGCGCAAAGATATCTCCCAACTCGAATGCACCAAATCCTAAAAAGAATTTATCCCATCCATCCAAATTTGATAAACTTTTTCTAAAGGAAATCCAACCAAGATGTAAATTATACTTCCATTTTTGAAATTTATATAAGATCTTCTTTGCAAAACTTGCATGATTCCTTTCGTGAAGAAAACTCGAGTATTCAGCTTGGATCTCACCACGAAAATAAGTTAAGTCGGGTGATAGGCCACGTTGAGCGCCTTTCTTGTAGAGATACTTGATGAACGGTTCCTTTAGCCAATCTTCACCTTGCCCGTAACTGAAGAATCTTTCCGTGTGTCTGTTTCACCCAACATCAAATTAGCGTTCATTTAGTCAAGTGATCAACAGATATGAGCCACACTGACGAAGGCGTCCAGCTAGTAAAGTGCCAAGCGATCCATTTTGCAGAATGTAGAGTCCAAATCAATACGTTTTACCCGCTCAATCCGTAGCGGACACAACTTACATATGGTATTCCTTTGCCCACTTGAGATATTCGATCATATACTCCTTCGCGCGGAAGTGCTTTTCAGGCTTAGAGAACCTAGGTATTGAGCTACGCAAAGATTGAAGCCAACTTAGTTGGAGTGAAGTCGCGGAAGATATAAAAAAACTTTTCACCTACTCAAGATACGCTTTAAATTCTAGTCGAACCCCATAAATTTCTGGCAGGTATCGGTCGATGAAATCATGTCTTGGCCTTAATCACAGAACAGGACCCATACCACAGTGTGTCAGCTCCAGATTGGCAAGGATTACTTGAGGAAAACACTCTAGACTCACATCTCCTCTGAGAACTGATTACTGATCATTTCGAAATCGTCAAATCTATCATCTCAAAAGCTGATGTTGAACAAGAAGAAGATTTCACGGTGGATTTGGCTTACACTTCTTCTAGAGCAAACTTTTCATATCGAGTAAACAGTTCAGACACAAAGTATGCAGTTGATTCAGGATAATAGACCGATTGCGTAAAGTCTTGACTAAAATCTTCTAAACTTCATCAAGGTCTGCATAAGAGATCTTTAGCTTACAAAGATCAGCTCACGAGATTTTAGCCCAAAATCGAGTCCGGTAAGGATCATGTCGAGGTAAATAACGTTCGATGAATTCACCCGGAGTCCTAAGGAGAAGATCAATGGGTGTGTGAAAAAGAAATTCAGGTCAGTCTGATCTGAAGAACATTTTGATTTCTCACAAAAGTCTTACATTAGGATAGTCTTGAGGTATGAATCAACGGGAATGACAGGTTCAGGAATGGTGTCCAACTTGACTGCCTCACCCAAGCTGAACGGATATTTTTTAAGTATTTTTTTGATTTGATCGGACGAAGGAGATAAGATGCCTTTTTTCGCCCATCTTGAGTAAGAGATTTCGAATCAAATGATGATCTTGTTTAAGCAGTCTAATCTTTGAATACCCACTTGTCTTTATGCCAAGCCAAGAGATGATCGATGAAGTCTCTTTCGGCATACAAACTATTGTCCTGTATTTCTACTTTGTGCGATTTGGTACGCTTGCTGCGAGAGGAGTGGAGAAAGAATCAGAGCTTCGTGAGTAGAGAAGAAGAGCATAAAGTGTTGAATCAATGTACATAGGACGTACGTTAACCATTCCCGAAAATCAATTTGAGTTGATACTTTTTTCACAATGCCGTCCATATGTTGATGAAAAGTCCTGTGAAACAGATCAAGAGTTGGGTGAGCAGAGGACCAATTCACATAGCACGAATCGGGTTAAGGTTAATGAGGTAGGCCCTACTCAATTTTACCTGGCCCTTGGCCTGTACTCAAGAGGTGTTCGACCCTTTCATCCGTGAGGACCTTTAGCGGTCCACTATTCGAGCCAATTCACCCGGAGACATGGTAGAAAGAGTACATGGTCAGCACAAGCGATTTGCATAAATATATAGGGGGATGATTTACAGTTCATCTGCACTTTTGATACTCCCAATCAGTCGACGTACGAGTGAGGATGATTGCTTGAGTGGGATTGTGGCTGAATTAACTTGTCTCAGACTCGCACACAGAGAGCAACAAATCAAGATGAAGAGCAAAAATGAATGACAGCTTTGGCTTTGAAGCTTTGAGGAATTCATCCCGTGTCTTCCTCGGAGGTTGTGGGAAATGAGTGAATTTTTGATTGAGCTTCAGTGGTACAATCTGCCAAGATGAACCGCCTGAGGTTGAGATTGCGAATCTTGTAACCTGATCAGCAAAGGAATGTGTACTCGGCTATAGTGATTCCGGAATCAGGTTCATCAGACCATTTTGCCTATATATATATAGACTACTTCGTCTTCTTCCATTGATATATATTCTGAAAATCTCGTCTCACTATCCTCATACCGTTCGTCTCACTTGTCGCAAAGATCTTCTCGAGCGCGTGTTAGTTGAACGACTTGATAGGATTTTCATCTTCTTATACCAAAGTGCCTTGAGGAAATTTTCATTTGCCGAAAAGTACCTCACTTGATTAGCGGATGGATGAACAAATCCAACGGTTTGATCAGCACAGTCATACATTCACTTGAAACCAATCCGAATCGAGATACATGAGAAGAGTGAAGTTAGTAAGAAGGTAACATGAAAGCATTGAAAAGTTGAAGGAATTTGATCCATGATCAGTTGTTGAAGGGTTGTGTTTGCTATTCTCAAGTTCACCTTCAATGGTCAAAGTTCATTTGTTTCAATCAGTTTAGCATGTTCTTTGGTTAAAATGTTCCATTGCGAAGACAATGACTTCCATTGAAGAAAAGCGTAGGAGCCCTGTTTGCATTCGGGGCTCGCCCTGATCCGCCTGATGATCAAGCCATGACCATAGTGAAATGAAAATCGATGTGATAGCTCAGCTGACATCTAAGCTAACTAAAAAACACAACTGAAACAATTTTGGAAGTTAAAAAAAGAAAGAACGAAAGAACGAAAGATCATGTCAACAAACGAATCATCCACTTCAACCCTAGCATCAGACACAAACCCTCAATCAAGATCAAAAACAGATTTACCTATATTTAAAAAGAAAAGTAAAAAAATTAACATTAACAAACGAGAACGAGTTTCAGAAAGAATAGAAGAAGAAATTCCAAATAAATCATTAACATCAAATTCATCACAACCCATCGAAATCGTGAAATCAAGTAAGAAAACCAAACGAAAGAATTTAAATCCATTATTCCAAAGTACCGGATCATCTTATAAAAAACGTAAAACATCAGATGATGAAAGTACAGATGAATCAGATGATGAAGATGATGAAGATGAAGAAATTAAAAAAAGAGGTGGGATAGCTTATCAAGCACAAGGTTCAGCTCGACAACAAGCAAGACAAGAAATCTTATCAACCGAACTCAAAAATTCAAATCAATTAAAATCGATTGGTAAAAACGATTTACCACCCGATGAAGATGATGGATTATATCATGGTGCATCTTCACTTAAACATCAACTACCAAAAGGTTCTGCAAAGTATGGTCCAATTAAAGGTGGACCGGAGAATGTGAGAACGATTACGATTGTAGATTATCAACCTGATGTTTGTAAAGATTACAAAGATACTGGGTTTTGTGGATTTGGTGATACATGTAAAGTGATTCAATCCTCTTTCTTCAATTGATCTTTTTCCATAAGTGCTCTAACCTTCTTTATCAATTTTCTTTTCTCTTTTAGTTCTTACACGATCGTAGTGATTATATGCATGGTTGGCAACTTGATGACGCTTTTGCTGGATCTCGAAAAAAAGGAGATCAACAAGACGATGAGGATGATGAAGAAGAAGTTCCATTTGCTTGGTTTGTATTCTCTTCACTCGATTCTTTTTTTTACCTTTGAAAATAAAAACAAAACACTCATTGATCTTAATCTTGATCCGAAAAAAATGATGTTTAGTTTAATCTGTCGAGAACCTTTTACAGATCCGATAGTGACCAAATGTCAACATTACTTTTGTTCAAGTTGTGCTATCAAACGATTTGCCAAAACGCCTAAATGTTTTGCTTGTGGTGCTCCTACAAGTGGAATATTTAACAAGTGAGTTATCTTTCTCCTCACCAAATTAGCATGATATCCTTTTAACCAATCTCTGCATCTCTTGTTTTTGTTACATTACTTTTATCTAGAGCAGCAAAGATTATCGAGAGAATGAAAGCTAAACAAGAGAGACTTAAAGCTGAAAAGGAAGCTAAACGATTAGAAGAGACTGGGTTAGATGGTATTGAAGGACTTGAGGAAGCACCAGAAGAAGATGAAGGGTCTGAACGAAGTTTTTATGAGGACGAATGATTCTCCCTACCTAGTCACACAGATCCACATATCCCTATATGTATTACGTAAGATGTTCAAATTGGTTCAAATAAACGGGGCACACGTCAAGAGTTCTTTCATGAGAAGCTAGTATCTCAACTGTAATCCATTTGCAAAGTTTGTTTTCCTTAATCATCTATCCTTTTAACATTCAAACTTTTTTTTAATTAAATGTTATGTTTTCATCACACAAAATAAACAAACTGATTCGAGGATGAACTTCAAAGAGATCTTCTCATACGAGACAATTCCAAGTGAAGATTGAGATTGATGACATGAAAACCAACCAAGCAAAAAAAAGAAAAGAGTGAACTGATTAGATTAACAAACGTTCGATTTGACTTTTAACACTTTCGATTTGTTGTTGTAATTCTTTAGCTTCATTTGTCGTTACTGAGCAAGCAATCACTGCTCGAGTTACACCACAAGCTCTACCAAGAGCCGTTTTAGATGGAACAAATACATATGGAACATTCTAAGAAAGAAAACACACACACACACACATCAACAAATTAAGAAAAGGTTTCAAAATCAGTCAATTTGAATGATTTAAAGTTGAAGTTGAATTTTGGAAAAAAAAAATGGCTTACTTTATCTTCACATAATAATGGAAGATGTAATAAAATTTCAATCGGATCGGTATCAGCCGTTAAAACGATAAATTCACAAATCCCTCGATTTAAAGTTTTAGTAGCTTCATTGGCTCCTTTTCTTAATTGTTTATAATGAGATGCCTAAAAAAAACAAATGAAAGGAAGAGAAAGAAAGAAAAAAAATCAAAATCAAAATCAAGATCAAAATCAAAATCAAAATCAAATCAAATGAGTGAGATGAGAAAGGTTTTTTGAGAAATTGAAGTGTTTTTTTAGATATAAGAAGATATATATAAAATTTAAAAAGTGACTCACTTGTTGAACAAGATCAAGGATTTGATTAGTCAGATTAGCATCAGCTAAAGGGAATGCTTTACTATTAGTAGCCATAGTTGAGTTAGATGATATATTTCAAAAAGGTTTTCGATTTTTTTTGAAGATCTTGTCGAGATGTAAGTTTGAGCTCGCGGCTAAGGGTCCTTGCTCGATGGTTGTTTTTGATTTTTCAAAAAAAAGCTTGAAATTAACTTTCCAAAACAAAAAAAAATCGAAGCAGATTGAAAAAAAAGTATGATATTTGAAACCTAAACACCTTTCATAAGCATATCCCGACCCATATGCTACTACTGTGGGGTGACCGCAAGAGAGCTCTTTCAGCACTGAGCTTGACCTTGCTGGCTCATTAAACTTTTGGGTGAACGATCATGTACGATCAACTTGGTACGATCTTGATCTCAATCATGATGATCTAAGATACTTAACCTGATGAATCATCAGGAGAAAGAAATTTCAAGTGAGGATCAGGTTTATTGCTACAGACTTGATTTGCCAGGTTGCGGTCAGGGTACTGGTCAGTTTCTAAACATACCTACATAGCACATACCTGCACTTTATATTTTTATTCCATGTTACTCTCTCAGATTCTTTGTTAGTATAGTGGTCAGTACTCCCGCTTGTCACGCGGGCAACCGGGGTTCGAGTCCCCGACAGAGAGAATGCTTACTTTTTTGATTGACTCATAACTTCAAACACGTCAGTATTTGACAAAAGATTTTTAAAAAAAAGTAACCAAGAGTTTGAGATGAAAGGAATCTTTTCTTTTTTTTCTTTTTTTTTTTTTTGATGATGAATTTTCAAAGATGAGAAAAAAAAAAAAAAGAATTTTACAAAATCTTAAATGAATGTTTTGAAAAAAAGAAAATTAGTAATTTATAATTTATATATATACTTAAGTATCTTTTAAAATTCAAAAGAAGAAGAAGAAAAAGAATCAAAATCAAACAAAATTATTATTGTTATTATTATTATCATAATTGAACTCAATCAAATTCCCATTACAATTTAATTTTTTTTTCCTACCTCTTTAGAAAGACCAAGAAAAAGCAAATCTAAATATCTACTCTTATTCCAATCAGTTTCCGCTTAGTGAGATGAAAGTTTTGGGGAAAAAAAAAGTGATTGACTAAAACATTCAGCATCACAGTCTTACATATAAACCCAAACAAAAGTCAAGATCGAGTTAATAAGTTACAATGATTTCAACGGTGGTACGATAGCCGCGTAAGATTGACTTAGGATAGAGAGAAATACCCAAAACTCGATTTGATTGAAGCCTTTAGATTTACATGACGTATCAATTCAATTCTCTCTCCTATGATCTCGATCTTGATTTTGATTTATTTTCAGTGGATGACAAATCACTTTTCATCTATGATGATGATTTTCTTCAATTGATCTACTCATACTGAGACTTAGATGGATTTCAAAATATGTATATAATTTTCTTGTCTTGCATTTTAAAAAACAAAAGCCACACCAACAAAAATTGATATAAATTTTAATATATAAAGAAAAGAAGAAGAGGTCCTAAATAGAACATTCACACACCCAGAAATCAAATCAAATCAAATCAAATCAAATCAATAAAATCAACGATAGATAGATACAACAATTGATGATAGAAAAAGCAAACGTCAAGTTGTGTTTCTCTTCTTTAATGAGCAGCTCCCAAGATCCGTTTGAGTGCATCCACTTGAGTATTCGTCACTCGATTCGGAAACTCGATTTGAATCCTAACTTTTAAATCTCCTTTAGGTTTAACCGATCCTTTTCTAGTGATCGGCATGCCTTCATTCGAAATCAAAATCTCTTGTCCAGGTTTGATCGGAGTCCCACCTGAAGTGGTAGGTAAGGGTAATTTGAATTCAATCGTTCGATCATCTAAATGTTTAAGTGTTCTCAGAGCGGATGGTGTAGCTCCTGATGTAGATGAACCTGTTAAAGCTTCTACTAGTGGAATTGTATAAGTATAGATTAAGTCATCACCTTCACGTGTGAAACGAGGATGTGGTTTTTCAGTGATCTCAAACACCATCGCTGCTGAACGTCCATGTTGATCTTCATTTCCCATCGACGGAAATTTAATCTTGGTTCTGTTCAAAAGAAATTGAGAAACAAAATCGATCAGGATAAGTTCATTCGTTGAACTCGGATCAAGTTTATACCAATGTAACACCTACCCTGCCTTCCATCCTGGTTTGACATTGATTTCGCATGTTTTCTCAACCGTTCTACCATCTTTTAATTTACGTGTGACTTTGAGTTTCTTGGTTGTACCTTTATACAGATCTTCAAGTGAAACTGATATCGGTTTGATGACATCTTCTGGCCCATCGTCGGTAGGTGTTGCAGCGCCATGGCCATTGGATCCATGAGGCTGACCAGAACTGAAAGAGCCAGGCATAGAACCAAACATATCATCCCCCATTCCGCCCATTCCGCCCATTCCGCCCATTCCGCCGAACGGATGACCACTTCGACGGGATTGAGGTCCATTACCTCCCATACCCCCCATACCCCCCATACCACCACCTAGTAAAGATTCAAGACCTCCGAATCCACCCCCACCAGCAAAGACTTTAGAGAAGAGATCGTTAGGGTCCATGGGTTGAAATCCACCTGCTCCTGAGGATGAGTACGAGAATCCACCGCCAGGGAAACCTCCCATTCCGCCACCCGCACCACCAAATCCGGGTGGTGGACCACCACCCCCTCCTTTCAAACCTTCCTCACCGACTACATGAACGAAGGATGAGTCAGTAGGTTGTTGCAAGAGTAGATTTGTATGAATCTTCAATCTATGTAGACTTACATTGATCATAAACTGCTCTTTTATTCTTATCACTCAAGACTTCAAATGCTTCAGCAGCTTCTTTGAACCTAAAGAAGGATCAAAAGAAAGTAAATCAATAAAAAACAGTCAAGATTGATGAATAGAAGAAGAAGAGAAAGAATCAACTTACTTTTTACTAGCAGCTTCAGGATTATCAGGATTTCGATCAGGATGGTGTTTAAGTGCAGCCTATAGATAGATAGATAAAAGATGAATCAAATGGATTAATTTCAGGGTAATTCTTGGTTTTGATAATTAAATTTTAAAGTGAACCAAGAGAAGAGAGATTGACTTTTTTGTATGCAGATTTTAATGCATTCTCATCTACATCTCTTGAAACACCTAAAACTTTATAATAATCTTTTCCCATAGATGAAGATTTTGATTTGGGATATGAAGTTTTTGGTTTCTTATGTGGTTGATGATGATTATAAGAAGATTGAGAATCGGGTTTGAATCGTTTATGAGATGATCGATCCGTTTTTAATATGAATTGATTTGATCAAGGTTGAATGGATTTCTAAGAAAAAAGAAAAGAAAAAACTTGGTTTTGATGAAGTTCTTTTTGATGAAGAATGAAGATCGAATGTGATGTTGATATGTGATGATAATATTGCTTTTATTTATCTTTTTAACTTTCTTTCTTGATGGATTGATGGATGGATGGATTCGGTCAACCAGTTTATTTGTATTACACAATCAAGTTGGATTTTTTTTTTTTTGGTAATTTTAAGTTTCTTTCATCTGGAATTCTCTAGTAGCTTCTACCGTGTACAAGCATATTCAATCTTTATATCGAATTCTGATTGCATCCAATTTTAAAGAACATACTCGAATACTTTATACCCTAGACTTAACATACCATCTTAAGTGGTCTTCAATCGCCCTCCACCTCCTCTCACCCAAAGATCGAGATCAGATGAATCAAGTTTGATGAGAGTCTCTGATACAAAGCTCAACATCGAGAAAAATGAGAAGTAAGAGCAGATTAGGAAAATGCATGATCATCAAACCCAATCAATCTTTGATCAGACTATTTTCACCATCCCACATTCTTTGAATCTGATGAATGCATTGAAAAGATAAACTCAAAAGAACCTGAAAGGTATTGAAGAATGATTTGAAAGAGATGTTGATAATTTGACTCACTTGATAAGATCAAAGGTTGATTAGAAAGCTGAGAAAGTGACTTTTTAGATGAGATGATGAAGCAGTAGTTCATGAAATCCTATTTGATTACCCAGCCCGGTTTCTCTCCTTTCTGTAGAGTAACTGTGATGAGCTGATCTGAAATGTACAGCCCATCCAGAAAAGCTTGACCAATCTTGCCCGCAAAACTTGAGCAAATCGGCGGGGAATTCATCGCAAGCTTTTCTGATTTTGCTGTACTTTAAAAAACTGTTTTAAACTATCAATCAAACAATGGCTCAGAAGCTCAAGACAATCGAATCTAGCTACATATGTATCTGATCTTAAAGTGGTGTTCATCATCTCGGATTGGTCAGGTTTGAAGCATCAGAAGAATGCACTTCATAAGCTTGAGTGTTGACTAAGATTTCTTACAGAATCGGTTTGAATGGTTTTGAATGAATGTCGTCATTTGATCGAGCAATCTGCTCTTGACCATTCATTCGACTTGACTCTTTCGATTCTGGATCTTGAATGAGAAGGGATTTGTTTTTGCTTTGGAGATTGACTTGTTGACCGATTCAAGAACCCAGTTCATTTCGTGTTCTTACCAAAATCGTTAGGTGATTCCTTCATCCACTTCATTTGACTTTCATTCATCATGGATGATGTTTACGTTTATCGTCCATTCAAGTCATCTCAACCACCTGTTCTAGCAACTACGGTAGAACCATCTGAACTTTCAAATTTAGATTGTTGTCCAGTTTGTGCTGCTCTATGGGATGAGACAATTGATAAAGAGGCTCATATCTCAGAATGTCTTCATGATGAGATCTTACCGGATTTATCAGATGGAGCTGATTCGATTGGTTCACTTCAAGAACCAAGACCACTTCATGATGAATTAGGTTATGGTGATGATGCACTTGAACTTCAACCTTCTTCTTGGACCACTACTAGTGTTCATCATATCTGGAATAGTAATTCGACCAAAGGAAATGGTAATTCAAAACCGGTGGGGATTCCATATCTAAGAACTCATCTCTTTAGATTATTATCAACCTCTTGTAATGATGGAGCGATTCGATTTGCTATACTCTGTACTCCTAATGTTCTTCATATTCGTTCAACTTCATCTCTCACTCGACTTGATGTAGGTGATTCGACTTGGGGTTGTGGTTATCGAAACATTCAAATGTTACTCTCAGCCGTACGACATGTGAAAGATTATCAATTCATTCTCTCCTCTCAACCTGATCTTAATCCACCTCCTTCTCCAGGTCAATCTTATTATCCTCATACACCTCCAAAGAATTATGTTAATGATGAAGTGGTCGATATACCAAGTATCCAAACTTGTCAAACCATCATCGAAAAGGCTTGGAAGATTGGATTCGATCCAGAAGGTGCTCGTCAATTTTCTCAAAGATTGATTGGAAAAAGTAAATGGATCGGTACCACTGAAGCTTATGTTGCTTTTACTAGCTTGGGAATCAGGTTTGTCATTCGATCTGGTTCATTTCTCAATTTCTTTTCGATGAAGAGTTTTCTGATTGATTCAATATACTTACTGAAACCCCCCTTGTGAACCAACAGAGCACGAATTATTGATTTTCCCAGACCTACTGGACCTAAAGGCACTCATATTGGTTTAACTTCTTGGATTCGTGGTAAGAAGTCTGATCTCCAATAAATGACAGTAGTTTTGATCACTCATTCAAAAACGCATTTTTAGAATACTTCCATGGTAGAAAATTTGCCGGGAATGAAAATCATAATGTTTTCCAGGAGATCATGTCTAGTAAGGGAAATGCGATCAAACTGACTGATAAACTACCATTATATCTTCAACACGCTGGTCATAGTCAAACAGTGGTAGGATTTGAGATGGATGCTGAAGGTCGTGAGAATTTGTTGATTTATGATCCTGCTAAGTAAGTTTGACTATGTATCCTGATCAAAACAAATTATCTTCTTCAGTTCTTCTTCCCGCCTATATATACTCTCTGAAACTTTTGATCTCAGCTCAGTTGCAATATTTAAAAATTCACACATCTTTCTTTCTTTTCTTTTTTTTGAAACAGAACTGTACCCGCTTCTCTCAAATCAGCTTCATGTCAAATGATTCAACCACAAAATGAAATCTCAATTAAACTAAAAAAGAAAAATTCATCTACCTCTCAACTTCAAAACCCACTTCAAGATCGATCAGGAGTCAAATTGGTCTTAAACCATTCATCTGAATCTCCTCAACCACCTAAAAAGAAATTCAAAAAAGGTTTCGCACTTGAGATCTCAACTCCTTATGATTTACAACGTCATGATCAACTTCTTGCTCCCTTTAGAGTTTGTATCAATACTCTTAGTAAACATGAACAATATCAAGTAAGTAGCTGTGTGTGTGTTCGTTTGAATTGGATCATCACTTCAGGCTTGTAATGTTTTCTTTTTTTGATCTATTGATGATTGAATCTTCTTTTTTCGAATGTTTAGATCTTATGTGTTGATGAAGGACCTGCACTTAGTAAAGAAGAAACAATGAATCGTAGAATCATCACTTCTGTTCGAGTTGAATAAGTTTAAGATTGATGATTTGATGATCTCTTTTTTATAAAACTTATTCTTTGATCTCTTCCAATTCTGATCATTCTGATTCTTACGATTTTTTTTTTGGGTAACGGTATATTTAATCCACTTCAGTTTCCATACTCAAAATATAATATCCTAGTGTCACTATGTTTCTCTCAATTTCTCTCACTTCGTTTTGTATTGTCATGAGTGATACCATGTTGATGAAGCCTGTAATCATCACTCAGACTCTAGGTAGAGGTAAATCTAGATCACCGATTTCTTTTGGGGTTTAGTTTTTCCAGGAAGAAATTTGATTTGCAGTCACCCAGTGGAGTTCTATGTTTGGAAGGAACCTCAGTGAAGTGAGCGTTAATCTCAAGATGAATTCCAAAATATACATATCATGAGGTTACTATTCATACACAAGTAAACAGATATACAATACTCAATGAGAAAACGAGACCTGATAGATCGATAGAGGATAGAAAACAGAAAGAAGAGATAGATAAAGCGATAGGAAGGAAGCATGGAATTTTATACAGCGACATTGCAAATAGAAAGAAATACAATTTGAATAAAGAAGACGGGTGAATTGAGGAGTTTTGCTTTGACAAATTTAGATAGATATATATATGGGTGTGTGTGTGTGTGGTTTAGCAATCCAATGAAGCTTCAACTTCCCAATCATCTTTGAATTCCCACTTAAAACAATCACCTTCTTCACATTCTTGAACACTCGCTTCAGGTACTGAACTCTTTGGGTTCTTCTCATCTCCATCACATGGTTCTGACTCATCACCATGTTTACCCCATGGCCAACGTAAAGGAAAGATAGATTTGGGTTGACAGGTTGGAGGGGTGGGATCCCAATCTGGGATTAAAATGCTTTCGATGACGGTCTTGATCGAGTGTGTTCGAATATCGACGGCCCAGTTCAGTTTTCCGACGGTATCTTTCAAGGAAAAAGGCTTCAATACAGCGCGCTTGAAGATGTCCGATCAAGATCCATCAAGACTCACCATAGATGATGGACTGTCCCACATGACACCTTGATTCCATAGCATATCCAGCCACTGAGCAAGTACTGATAACTCCATTGCAAGTTCCCATTGCAATCGGATCAGCCGTATGAAACACATGAGTCACCGCGCTCATCTCTTTTCCACGACCAAAACTAGCACCAGGAGGTAAAGGAAGATGAAGTCTACGAGCCGGTAATAGATCACCCGGACTTTCGAATCCGACAACAGGTACACCAAAGGTAAGACCGAGTAAACTAGCCAAAGCAGCACCTAAACTATGACCTGCTAACCAAATTCTAGCGTGTGGGTACATGGTCACTACATCATTGTAGAGATCAACTGCAGCTGAAAAATAAACTGATTTGTCTAGTAAAGCTCTTTCTACACATTGTTGACGACATTGATAAGGACCTGAATAACAATCGCAAACGGTTGACCAACTCCAACTGACTCGAGCACAGCAACACGAAAAAAGTAAATTGTCCTAAACTCATCAGATCAGCTTGAGATCAGACTTTTGGATTTGATTGGAAAAAGGATAGGTAGTTGGAAGGGAGACTGACGTTTAATTTATCATTGGCTCCGGTCGAACCTCCGTTGCCTAACACGCCAGCTGAAGTGCCTTTGATAGAGATCACCACTGATTGATTATCGGGTGTAGCAAAGACATGACCACGTAATCCATCTTCTTCCCATCCGAAGGAGTCAGACTAAAAGTCAAGATTCAAGAAGAAAGTAAAGTAAAGTAATCGGTTAATGGAACTTTAATTTAAAGAAGAATGAAAGTCAATGAAACTTGATTTGAAAAGAAAAGTGACCGACCAGATTCCATCTTTTTCCAGGATCAGTCCATCTTTCATCATTTGGAATCGTATAAGCATTATTGGTCATCTTAGCTAAAGCTTTCAATGTGTTCAAATCCGTCACATCAGGTAACTCGATTTCTAAACCTTTCCAATCTAATTTTAAATCTTCATCTTTACCCTCCTTCATCATCATCAAACGTGTTTGAGTTGCGTTTTTTGAACGTTTTTGAGATTGATGGATTAAGATCTGATGATGTCTTACTGAATTCCATTGATCCCATGTAGCATTATGTGACCAAATCAAACCTTTTTTAAACTTTAATTGATGAGTTGAAGCATAAAAATCAAATGGATTGATCATCGAATTAGAAAATGATAAAGAATGATGTCTGAGATTAGTACTACTACTACGTAGATCAATCTCTTTTCGATCTTGATCATCAAATGTTCTGATGAATTTTAATCCAGGATAAAGATAAGTTCCGATATGAATCGAATGTTGAAGTTTAAAATTAAAGGAGGAATCATCTTTTTGAGGTTTTGAATTGAATGAAGAAGAAGAAGAAGAAGAAAAGATGGATGAATTGAACCCAAGCAATGGGAATTGAAATCCTTGAAGTTCTGATAGCAGGAAACTAAGAAGGCAAAAGAAAGAGAATTGATGAGATTTGATTTTAGGTCTTTTCATCTTTCAAAGGTAGAATGATCGATTGATGATGATTTGAATTTGAGAGTTTGTTAAGTAAGTTTAGGTGATTTGAGGAGAAGGACGATGAGTGAAGGAAACTTCAGGCTTGGGCACTCATGACTCTGTTTGTATGCGTTAAATTCAAGCTAGCCCCGTGGGCGCGGGCCTTGGGCTAAAGCTGAAAAGAACCCGGACTCGGCCCCGGACCCACCAACATCTACAAATCGATTTTCCATAGAATTTATGTGTTATTCTACCGTGGCCTTCAAGGTCTAGAAGTAAAGTCAATATTATGCTTTGAAGATGTTTTGAGTTGAAAGAAAAGACCCGAATCAATTGTATGCTAAGAAGATGGAAAACTCCGTTTACTTCATTAGGATTGATGAAGAAAAAACCTTTGAAGGTTTAATCAAATCATCAGAGAACATTTCACTTTGAAAAAGAAAAAAAAGGGTTTAAAAGCTTTTCAAGAGTTTGAAAGATCATCGAATGAATTGATTATAAATGGAGATTACAATCTAATCATTAAGATTAAGAGTTTGTCTTTAGAAGGTTTTGAAGTTTGAGAAAAGAGAAAAAAAAGCTTTAATGTAAGCATCATTCATCAAACCCACCAGAAAGGAAATCAGATTGAATTTCTTGGATTTGACCTACATTTTTTTTAAAAAAAAAATTAAACGGAATCAAGAGGAAATTTGATATCATTCCTACGGTTCTTGAAATCAAATTTGTTTTTTTTGTTTTACTTTAAGGATCGATTGATGATGATGGATTATAATTTCAAAGGATTAGAAAGAGAAGTAGTAGTAGAAGAAAATATGTATACTTCTGTTCGACCCAACAAATGATGTTTCACAAGGTGACAGTGTCTTCATTTTGATTTTACCTTCTACGGGATTGAGATCTAATCTTTCTTTTGCATCTCATCTAGTTTGTGTACTCAGTAGCCTACTCACTCATTTTAGGTGAAGTAAACCGTCAAATTTGATGACATACGCTTTAACCATTCTGGGCTTTTGAATGAAAGTTTCTCATGTATACAACATATCTGAATCCCAATAGAGTCATCTTTCTCAAGACTTTCACCTGAATGATTTATTTTTAAACTTTGAGAAAAAAAGTGACAAGTTTGATGATCTGATCAGTAAGAGCATCCCCAACGCAGACCTGCAAACGTAACAAATTTGCCACACACGTAAGCTGTATGTTACGTTTGCAGGACTGGGTCACAAAACGACCATCCTGCGCGGTCTGAAAAGATGACAGCTCACCATGCGTGTGAGGTCCGAAATCCAGCAAAACCTGTTTCGCACGATCAATCCGCCATATTTGGAAGACCAACCGAATCTTTGCAGCAAGGTGTATTAGACATGTAATGGACACAATATTGGCAAATGTGGTGACTTTATCACCACATGCGTCTATCATCACATGACGCCGAACAGCAAGTTGCTTGATTGTAGCCAAACTGTACCACTCTTTGTGCAATTGAGTTGGACATATCAGGCATGAGTAGGAGCTCAAACACCTTTCCTCTTGTGCGCGTTGGATGAACCGTATGCTGCATATGAAATACAGCTGTCACTAGGTTTGCAGCATGTTTCTTTTGGCTCTGTATTTGGTTTAGCGAAGCGCGCGCGTTGGGGATGCTCTAAGTTGGTTTTCTGTAAATTAGCATCACCACCGGTTCAGGACCTGAATGCGTCATACAGCCCAATATTTTTGAGATTTCACACATTGAATTTGACATTCAGGTTACGAGCCCTGCACCGGTCCCTCTGGAAGGCATCGTACACCTGCCAAATTCCTGTGATTCTTTCCTTTCTGATAGTTCCGTGTGATAAAGCGGATGTGATCAATCGACCGAGTTACCCTTTTGGTCAAAATTGAGCACAAAAGGGTGCAATTCGTGTGAGAAGGATGTCATATAAGCGATTCAGGCGTCCCCGAAAAACCTCAGGGAGCACGCCGAGAGACCTGGATCGCTTCTCAAATACGATCTCACAAGTGGCCTACGGTGGGACTTGAAAACCCCGGTGGCTCACTATTTCTGAATGTCAACCCTGGAATGTCACTCACAGCTTACGTTCCTATTACGTTTGATGACATTCCAGGGTCACCGGTGGTCATGCTCTTAGGTATAAGTTTCATTATCATCATCATCAAGGTAAGAGTTGGTGAGAAGAAACTGATGATTGAGAATGGGTGGAAATTGTGAAGTATGTGTACAAGAACTTGTGAAGTTGTGAAGTTGAGATCGAATTTTAAAATCACCTTCCAGAATCACCGCTCCCCCGGCCCCCCCCCAAATCTATCTCTCACAGGATCAGTCAGAGATTTGTGAGTGGACTGAATTACCTTTCCTTTGGTTCTTTGGTTCTTTGTTCATCATACTTAATCTTATTTTTGATTCAATTCGGCTCAGAATCTTAAATGATTTGATTTGATTTGATTTGATTTCCATTCCGGTCTTCTAACTTTCCTTTCCTTGTTTCGATCGGATGACTTACAATTGATTTGAGTAGATCAGTCGAGTGATTTGAAAGGTGATAATATGTATTCACATTCTTATCATTCACATCATCAACAATCTAGATCCAGTTTGAATGGTTTTCAATTCGAATTTGTAAACCAAATCTACATTAAGAAGAATGAATGAGAGTGAGTGTGAGAAGTTCTGATCAAGCAGATAGTTTTCACTTGACTCTTTGATAACACACCATCTTTAAGAATAAGATTTGTATTTGTCAAAGGATAGAGATACATACACTCTCTTGTACATCCATCCATCGATAGTCAAAGAAGAAGAAGATGATGATGAAGAAGAAGAAGAAGAACCGATTCGGATCTTCTGTAGGTCTTTTTGAGCCGATTCAATCCAACTTCCTTGATATCCTCTTCGGTATCTCGGCTCAAGCCTGATGAGAATCAAGATTGAGTTTTGTTTGAATTGAAGAGATTGGATTTTCTTTTTTTTTTCTCCTTGAATTTACACTTTAGCTTGATGTTTGGTACAGCAAAAAAGAAATGTATATCTATATAGAAATATACCTATATGGATATATATATATATGCGGGTGGTTTGATTGAGATGAGGTATTCGATCATATAGAAATCTTCATTCTTCGAGCTTTGAATTAATCTCATTCTAGAAAGAAAGAAAGAAAAACATCATTCTTTCGAATAATAAGTTTACCATCATCTTTTGATCATCAGCTATCTAATCTTATTATCATCAAAATGACTATCTTTAAGAACTTGAAAGACATTTCAGGATCTCATACTGAATCAGAGAACAAAGTATTCCAAAAGTTGTTGACTGATTGGTTAGCTCATGCTCAGACTGCATTTGAAACGGGAGATGTGGATCTATTGGTTGATTTATTTGATCAGGAAGGTTATTGGCGAGATGTTGAGTAGTTTGAAGAATGCTTTGATTTTAAATTTTCTTCATATTTGCTTTCCAATTTCAATCATCCTGACTCATCACAAGCTCAATTGGTTTTCTCTTTTTTTTCCCTTCATCTTTCCTCCAGATTCTCATTCTTGATTTCGATTTCAATTCATTAAAGAAAGATCAAATCAAAGCTTACCTTCAACTTTTAAATTTAAAACTTCCTTCGATTCAAAACTTAAGTTTAGTTAAACCAGAATTAATTAAAATCGTTCAACTTCTTCCAAATCTTCAAGTTTTAGAAGGGTTTATTAAATTCGAAACTGAGCTTTATAGAGGAACTGGATTGATTCGATTAAGATTACCATTCACTTCAGATCTTCTTCAAGAAGTTCATCATTTAAAAGCTTTCACCTTCTTTGTTAAGTCTTCTTGGTCTAACTCATTCTTTGATCTCGAAAGATATATGAAGACTGACTTCAATACATGATATACCTATCAGACTCAATTATGGGAAGTGAAAGGACATGAAGAAAAGATTAAAAATCGTCGTCCGACAGGTTCAACGCATTCGTATGAAAAACTTACCCAAAATTGGCTAGAGAGTCGTCAGGAGGAAATCGAGTCATATGGCTTATCAGGTCCTTTCTTAAGCTCTTCAACCTATCTCACCTCCTCAGACGCCCTAATAAACTTTTCATCAATTCAGATCAACCCAAGGTTTTGATCATCGGCGCAGGTCAGAGTGGTTTGATGCTAGGAGCGCGTTTAAAGTTATTAGGTCTGAGTACGCTAATTGTGGATAAGAATCAACGAACGGGTGATTCATGGCGAAAACGGTATCATTCGCTTTGTTTACATGATCCAGTAAGTGATGAAGGATTGAGTCTAAAAGTGAGATGAAGATTTGAGTTTCTCATTTTGCTTTACATACTCACATCTTCACTCTTAAAGATCTGGGCGGACCATTTTCCGTATATGTCTTATCCAGAGAATTGGCCAATCTATATCCCAAAGGATAAACTAGCCGGTTGGTTTGAGTATTATGCCGAAGCAATGGAACTTTCGATCTGGAACGAGTCTACTGTTCAGCCAGGCTCATCTAGCTATGATCCCAGCACTGGCACCTGGTCAGTAGAGGTAATCCGACCTTCGGGCTCAAGAACGCTTCATCCTCGCTTTCTGGTGATGGCTACAGGACTGAACGGTGCTCCACGTTGGCCGGATAACTTTCCAATGGATCCCTTCACTGGAACCCTCCTTCATTCTAGTGCGTTCAAAACCGGGGAAGAGTGGAAAGGAAAAAAGGCAGTGGTGATTGGAGCCTGTAATTCAGCTCATGACATTGCTGCAGAGCTTTGGGTCAATGGTGCTGCTTCAGTCACAATGGTTCAACGTTCCAGTACATATGTGATGTCCAGGTAAACTGAAACCCAAAATCTCAACGTATTCTTATGATTCGATGATCACGTGTTTTGATCCTGATTGATGATTTCTTTTAGTGAACATGGACTCAAGGGAATCTTAAAGGGATCATATGAAGAAGATGGCCCTCCGATTCAGGATGCAGATCTGGGTTTTACTTCTCTTCCACTCAATCTACTTGAAAAGATTCATACGAACGCTACAGAACAAACCACCAAACTTGATCATTCGCTTCTAGAATCACTCAAGAAGGTCGGATTTAAGTTGGATCCTTGTCCGGCAGGACTGCTGATGAAGTTTTTTAGGTCAGATTGATGTTCTGTGATCTCTCCCATGGAATGATTTGTTGACTTGATTCGATTTGAATTTAGGAAAGGGGGTGGATACTATATTGGTAAGGATCAATCAAGATTTGAATGATGTTGTGAAGGATACACTGATCATTTGCTTCAAAATCGCGGATTCTAGATGTCGGATGTTCTGGACTTCTTGCAGAACGTAAGATCAAATTGAAACAAGGCGTCGAAGTTCAAGAACTCACATCAAACGGTGTGAAGTTTGAAGATGGTGAGGAGATTGAGGCAGACTGTAAGTTTTTTGTAACTTCAAGTGGATCAGATCAATCCCCCGCCCCGGAAACTCTTTAACATGCTGGATTTTTCTTGAATGTGTCTTGGTTTGGATATCATCTTTAGTGGTCGTCTGTGCTACTGGTTATAGTTCTTTTCACGATACGATCAAATCCATTCTTGGACCTCATGTGTCAGATTCACTTGGACCTATTTGGGGTTCTGACTCTCAAGGTGAACTTCCTGGAGTATGGAGATTGTCTGGGCATCCGGCTTTTTGGGTGATGTGTGGAAATCTGTGAGATCCGTATTCCGTTCAAGCTTGATATTTTGAACCTAGCATACAGACTTGAGAACCAAAAACTCATCTGGTTGATCATCCTACTTTTTTTCTTTTCCTCTTTAGAACTTTAGCAAGATGTTTCTCTAAACATGTGGCTACTCAAATTCAATTACAAGAACTCGGTTTATATGATAAAAACTTTTCGGGTAGACTTAACAAAAGTTACAACATGAAAGAGGTAAGTTTGTAGCTGAGATGAAGAAAAAAAAACATGGATGATAGTTACATAAATCAGAATGATCAGGGTACAAATATGAAGAAGGTCTTGAAGAAATTAGATTAGGAAAATCAATATATTACCTATCAAATCTCACTCTTACACATGATCCTCATAAGATTAAAATCGTATCCACTTGTGAAGTGTGAAGTTTGAATCACCTGCAATAGCCAGAAGCAGTTTGAAAATTTGAATAATAAATCCATTTGAGACCGAGACACAGAGCGTAGAGACCTTACTGATCAAAGACTTGAATATGAGTAGATCGAGTTGAAAATGTCTGTCTGAAGACTTGCCTCTGCGGTTTAAGCTTACGAAAAGCAGATCTCAACTCTTTCGGTGATGAGTAGAGCGATGTAGGTAGTGCGATTTGAGAATTCAAGCATCTTCATTGAATTAAGTAGATGTCAGTATTCTTGAACGGCCTTTCATCTGATACCGTGTCAGATTCGTGACTGACTATATACCTCTATGAATTCCCCCCGCCCCCTGCACGAGCGCCTTCGCCGTTACAGCGAACTTGTGATCTTTGAAGTGCCAAGAGTTATGTGATCCTTGTGTTCATCTCCGTTTCACCTCACTTGTAGAAATTCTTGAGCTTCTGGTTGGTGGTGCTTCTGTACACATTGAGATGTAGGTTCCATGAGTAACAGACAGTCCTGCATTAGCTGACAGTCCTGCATACATAGCTTGTACACTGTTGAAAACACCAAAAATTCGCCTCAGGTCCTCTTGTCAGACCACCTCAAAGACCTGGTATGAAATTTGAAAGCACGATTTTATAAATTCAGAACCCTTCCGCTCAATGTATACCAGTGTGTGTGTGGTACCCCCAGATATGTTCCAACATACGCAAAACAACAAATTAAAATCTTAAGAATTTGTACAATAAGGTGAAGCGGAGGAATCGAATCAAAATTCCATAAGGGTATATACTTCTTGGACCTCAGGTTCCCAAGATCACGAGTCCGATGCAAGCCCTCTTCGAAGGCGCGGCGGGATAAACGCGCTCTTGAGGGGTTTAGTTGAGCTTAGAATTTTTTCAGGCGGCTGATCTGGTCGTCTTGAACTGGATAGCGGGATCAGTGAAAATTCTCGTGACAACCCATCTCAATTTTGCCTCCACATCTCCAGGTTCACTTCGGCCTATGACTGAGCTACATAACCGGCCGGTTCGGTATTGAGGGAAAAAAGCGTACGGCATCAATCTCAGGTGACATCTTTTGCTCTTCAAATTGGACCAGCATAGAGCACTATATAATGAAGGAGATTTGGCAAAAAATTCTCTGTCTCTTTGTTCTTTGCCTTGCCATAATTTTCTTCACTTCACAACGTTCATAATCACTTCACACACTTGAAACTTTTGTGTTAATATATCATCAGCAGAACATTTTCTTGTTTCTTCTCCAAGTTCAAACCGTACAATAATAACATGCACCACCACTTTTCAACGCTTCTTTTCTTGGTGACCACCACAGTCAATGCCATCTCTATCTCTAGAAACTTATACCCAGGAAGCCTTACAAAAACCAATACATCGGATACCGATTCAACCCCTCTCAACCACACTTTATCCCTTGCGCAAAGGCGCGACTTGGATGTGGGAAACTTGCTAAGACCGTTGACCGGTTCACTTCTCTCTAATTCAGACACCGGATCTGAAGATCAAGGAGACACTGGTTCCAATGATCAAGTGGTCACTACACAGAGACCTTCAAGATGTTGGTACAGCTAAAGCTTGTGAAACTGAGATATTCCTTTTGCTGATCTCAGTTCTTGTTCTTCAAACTAGCTGGACCCAATGTACAACTCGATTACGGAAATTTCATCGGCAGAGCTCTTGGAGATGTAGAAAGCTTCACTGGAATACCATATGTCAGCATTCTCTGATCTCATTCATACCGTCAAGATATTGACGGACGCTTCTGTGTGCAAAGGCCGAACCCCCGGTCGGTCAAAGGAGGTTGACGAATCCTATACCTCCACTTAACCATTATACCGATTATGATGCAACGGTAAGACTACAGTTTTTCTTTTTGGTCGGGCTTCATCCGTAGTAGCTAACGTTTGATTTCTTACGATTCAAGATTTTACCTCCTGCTTGTCCACAAAAATTTCCAGTAACCGGGCATCGATTGGTGGAGAAAATCTTGACAGAAGCCGAGTTGCTCAATAAGTTTACACCTTTGATCGGACCGATCGCCGTTGGTCAAGAGGATTGCCTGACGTTGGATGTACGTAGATTTGCTCAGACTTGTCCGTTCGAAAACACAAAGCTGCTGCTACATTTTTTTTCGAAACCTACTCAATATGTCATTCTTCATAGGTACGTCGACCTAAAAATATCGCTCCTGGGGCTAAGCTTCCGGTCATGGTCTATATATGTGAGTCTTCATATCAAAAACCTCTCAATCCTCTGTATAGGCCAATGATGTACGATATCTCTCTAGTCGGAGGTGCGGCAGAGTTTGGAGCCACCAATGAATACGATGGATCGGCATTGGTATCAGCAAGCATAGAGAAACAGACCCCTATCATATATGTGGCGATGAATTACCGTCTCAACGCTTTTGGTTTTCTAGGAGGAAAAGAAGTAGGTCAGGAAGGTGTTGGTAATCTTGGTTTGAAAGATCAACGGCTTGCATTGAAATGGGTACAGGTACGTCAAGGATTTTCTAACATTCTCAAAGTTTTTTTCATTCGGCAGCTTACCAATACCTTTACTCGCCAAAGAAATACATTGGTCAATTTGGAGGTGATCCATCTCTAGTAACAATCTTTGGAGAATCTGGTAAGCCCTAAGTTTTCTCTATGGTCCTTACACTCCGCGTATTGCGTATCCCCGATTAACAATTTTTACACATCTCCATCAATTTAGCCGGCGCCATCTCGGTTTCGCATCACCTAACGGCATTCAATGGCAATCACGAGGGCTTATTTCGTGCTGCGATTTGCGAAAGTGGTACTGCAGCACCGACAGAGAGTCAGTAGTACCAAACTCTTTCAAGTCTTTTTTGCTTCTTGCTAGTCTGACTTATCAATTGTCTTTAGCCTTTGCCGAAGGGGGTGGTCAAGCTGATTTCGATCAGTTGGCTCTCCACGCTGGGTGCGCAGGTCAAGCTGACACCTTGAAGTGTCTGAGAGGGGTAGATTTCGACACTTTTTAGTGCGTATCAAGGGTTGCTTCATCAGAAAGTTGAACAGAAAGTTGACTTATTGATACCTACAGCCGATCTGTCTCGCGTATCAATGGATTCGCCGAAATGGATGGAATACCTTTCCGTTGGGCGCCAAGAATCGATGGTGAATTCGTTACAGACACTTTGAGCGGTTCGCTAGCTCGCGGCGCTTGTAAGCACTTCACTTGAATCAATCCCACCTGATCATTCAAACCTCATCTCACAAGCTTCAGTATACGATTTGTCGACAAAGACGCTAGGGTCCCGATCATTTCAGGTGATCAAGATGATGAAGGCACCTTCCTCAGTGTTGGATTGACTCCTCTTATCACGAGTGAACGATTACGTCAATGTTCGTGCCCAACCTGTACTGAGAAAGCCGTATGTTCCATACTAACTCGTCGTTGACCATAACGCCATCTTAGACCTCTCGACTACCTTCTTCCCGCGTGCATCCTCAGAGGATATCGACAATGTCTTGAAATTGTATTCAGAAGACCCTGCGTCCGGCTCACCTTACGGGACAGGTCTCTTAAATACCCTGACCCCAGTCTTCAAACAAATGGCATCCCTTCTAGGTGATGCTCAGTTTCAGGTGCGATCATGAGATTTCTTTTAACTCAAAGTTTTTCTCAAAAGTAACCAAAACAATGGTGTTCCTAGGCCCCCAGGAGAAAGTTTTTGAGGGCAACTCAAGCAAACATGCCGGTTTGGAGTTACATAGATAAAGGTTACAAGGCTATACCTTACTTGGGTATGAGATCTCTCTACTCCTTTGAAGCCTTTGAGAAAATACTGATTCATGTAATTTTTCAACATCCAGGTGCTTTTCACGGTACAGACGTTCCGAATGTCTTTGCTTGGCTACCTGGTCCACGTACAACTGATTATCAATCCAGATGGATCGCATTTGCAAACACGATGAATCCCAACGTACCCGGACTCCCAAACTGGCCTAATTATGGTGAAGAGAAATTGATGTTGCAAATCGGTGCTCTCGGTTCTGAAGGCACCACCACTGATACCTATCGTGAGGAAGCCATGCAATACATTAATGATCATCCTACTTCTTTAGCTATGATACCAGTTTAAAAGATTTCAATTTGAACCCAAAAAAAAATCGGATCTCTATCTTCCTGTTTGTATGTAACTTTGTCTTCTATTTACATTCTTTTTTTTTCTCCACTTCCAAAATAAAACATTCAAGCCTTGTAATTGTCTATAATTGTAAAGAAGATTTTGTTTTTCCCCTTTCATCTCACTTTAGATTCTTGTGCCAAACATTCTCAGAATGTTTCGGGAGCTGCATCAGATCCTTCGTTATCAAACAGTTTATCATTCTACCTTCTTCACCCCTGATGTTTTTTGCCTTCCATTTCTCTCTCCTTTACACTTTAGATTCTTGTGCCAAACATTTTCAGAACGTTTCGGGAGCTGCATCAGATCCTTCTTCATAAACAGTTTACAGTCGCCTCTGCTAAAACCGATAGCCGTCAAAAGCGATAATCTTTGAAAACCGATAAATTTTGGCCAAAGATTTTTCTTATTTGCAGTGAGATTCCCCCTGACAAAACCGATACTCGGCAAAAACCGATAGTTTTTGACCCAAATTTTTGGGTATCGGTTTTAACAGAGTCGACTGTATCATCCTACATTTTTCACCCCTGGTTTTATGAGTTCTATCACTTCGTAAAATAACCATTCTCCCTTTTAATCACTTCTTGAGGCAAATGCACTCACAACTACACCATTCCAAAATCGGCAACCAGCCCAAGTATGTAGAAGGTTTCAACTTGCAATCTGGTGTACCATACAGATGTATGTGCCAGTCTTCAGAGGTTTTGTGGTGAAGTTACGACTGTGAGGTGTGGTACAATTGACGAAGAAAACCTTTCGAGCCGGAAGACATTTGCCCTCCGAGTCACTGATCATTTTTCTCAGAGCCTTGTTTTCATTTTCCCTAATTGACCGAAGCGGGGCAATTGTTAATAATCTGGATTCGTTCTTTGGTTTGATCATACCGATGTTAAGGTCATGATCATATCATTTTCTTTTGACCAAATTGTGTGGTCATATGCTCATCCAGGCTTATCCTCACAGACACTACATACGAAGAACAATCTCGTCATCATTGAAAGATGAAGATCAATTGAGCAACTTGTGTCTTCCACATCCGTATTTCTCGCTTGATTTCATTTGACATCTCATGTCACCTTCAATCTGAAGTCAATGTCGGTTCTGATGATGTATAGATATTTTGATCCAACATATTGCATATCAAAAGCCTATCGTTGAATGGTTTTTGACTATCCTTGGCTGCGCGCTCGTGGCAATCGATCGATTTAAAACGTATGATTTACCTCAGCATGATATGCGAGTGTCTTGGATCTGGTCTCTTCTGGTCCGCACGAGTACGAAAACATGATTCCTGCCACATTGAACTTCACAAAACTCCACCCGTGTACATGAATGGAACGGTTCAATCCACTTCGTCATTCGGACTGAGTCTTAGTTAGACACGTCGGATTTTGAAAATCTCAAAAAACTGATCTGAGATTTTACGTTTAGTTTGATTAAAATAAATTGGTGGATAAATGATGCTGCTTTGCAAGGATAATGAAGATCATAGAACTCATCCAGTCGAGATGATAATTTTGTCAACCAAAAACTGACCCAGACCAATTTGATTGATCCACCGATTAATCAGTTCTTGTGAGAAATTATAATCTTCTGCATCATTGAGCTTGGTCATTCTTAAGGCCCAAGGAACGGAATTGTAATCCAATCAATCTTCAACCTTGAAGGAAACCTCTTTTTGATCTTTACAATTCTATTCGTCTCATCATCATCATCATCATCTCAATTTCTTAACCTTTTCGTCAAATCTTTCTCAAATCAATTTTATATCCCCCAAACCTCAAATTATTCTCAAATCGTTTTCTTCATCTGAAAACAGGTTTTCCAGACTACCGCAAAAACACCCTATAAAGTGATAGATTCTTCATAACTCAATCAGCTCAATCATCCAATCACAATCCAATCAAATATGGCCACCATTTTTGAACTACCTCTCCCGAACTTCGTAAGCGATGCCCCTTCTTTCTTGACAATCTTTATCGATTCACTTCAATGACATCTCCCTTTCCCCAATGTAGCTCATCGATCCACAAGATGGAGAGTTCACTCCCTATGATGCAAGATCACTAGCTGATCCCTCGGAGTCATCGTTTCATTCGGATCATCAACCTTTAAACGTTCTATCCCCAATCTCAAACTCAAAGTATGCTTCAATAAATGCCATCACAAGAAGTCGAGCTACATCAGATGCTTTAGAAAAACTTTTGGCCTTACAAGCTCAACAATTATCTACTGTAGGTGAAGCATGGCGGGCGAAGTTTTCTCTAAGTCCTCTCAGTCCATCCAAACGAAATGGCAAATCTTCCATTCCTCGATCCGTTCAAGTCATTACAACACCTTCATCATCTCCATCGAATCAGATGAAAGATAAAAGTTGGAAGGCAGAAACCGGTCGTTCATCACTTTCATTATCTACCCATGCTTCAGTGTTTGACGACATTGCAGATGATGATTTCAACTTGGATGATGAAGAAACGGAACAAGAAGAGAAACTCAAACCTGTTACTCAATCAACACTCAAACAGTTTGATGAAGATTTTCATCCTTTGATCTTTTGTCAAAGAACCTTTGTTTTAGATTGGTTAAAAAATTTACCTAACTCTTTTGATGAATTGTCAAGATTTGAAGATCTTTAGGATTTTTCCTTTTCATAACTTATCATCCTCTTCGTTCCTTGTTTTAACATCAATCATCCTTTTGTGACTGATTTTTCCTTTGATGTGTTTTTTTTTCATGTTTCTTCGAGTATGTTTTCTTGTATATCTTTGAATATTTCATATTTCTTTAAAAAGAAGTGATTTGCTTTCTCGCTTGTGCTTTGAACGCTTTTTCGATTATTCTGAGTTTTTGTAGTGTATTTTTAAATCGTCTTTCAATTTGAAAATCGAATTTTCCTTTTATCACTTCTGGATATTCAAAGATACCCCTATCTTACATCAAAAATCATCAATCTTGATGACTATTTTTTTGCCCCCTTATTTCATTGAACGGTTTTCTCCGTAACTTGTGCAGTCAAGTGGATCCATGGATCTGTATGAACTCTGTTCAAAGCGATGACTCTTTCTGATGCAGTTTTCGTATAATGGCCGTTGCCACGAAGGGGCTTCTTAAACTATCACGCCTCGTGGGGATTTTCATGGGTTGTTTGAGATTTTTTTCTTGATAATATCCATAAGCGTGCAAAAGTCACTGGGACAAGCGTGTTTCCAAATCACCAATATACTTGAATGAAGGTGCATTCAAAAGACAAGGTATCCAGCTTGTCTCACTGGATCAAGGCTGACTGCCCTACCCTGCCATCTGATCAGGTTTTACAATCAGTGGTCTTGTATCATGAGCCAACCTCACTGCTTCACAAGAGGAGAAAATGAAGTGATGTCAATGCTAGGGGAATATCACTTGAGATCAAGCCCACAGTATCATCTGGGATCAAAAGACCTTATGACTCGAAATCGGACGAAGTTTGTGACACTGGGGGGCTCCGCCCCGCATGACGGATACAATTTTTTGTAAGTTTGCCCGGGCAGGTTATGTCGGGCGGTGTGCTTGCCAGTGCAATGGATGATCGCTTCAGCATCTACTAACTCAAAACCTCACGACGATTTCAGAAAGCACCACACTATCAAAGATTTACTCTCGATCGATTATCAATCATTCTTGGGACGACAGATTTTTCTGTAAATCATGGCAACTTATCAATCTCGGCCCAACTTGGTTCCCTCGGCACCTTCTCATGGCGCGAGTCCATCTCCAGGTCCTTCCGGAAGTCTTCAGCCTGGTACGAAGGTCCAAGTTGGAAAGTACGTAGTCAAAGTGGATAAGTTTCTCAGTGAAGGTAAGTTACACTTCAAGCTTTCAAGCTCAAAGGAATTTTAAAGCATGGAAGCAGAATCATCCCACGCTGGTCTCCAATCACTCTCGATCCTCGCTCTCTGGAGCTCACCTGGTTCACGGCATTCCTCATGAGTGCTTCAGGCTGATTGAAGAACAAGTGCCAAAAAAGCAACCAGTATAAAAATGAAAAAATTTATAGGATTTTGTGCTGAAATGACTTTTATTTCATAGGGGGTTTTGCCCATGTGTACGTTGCAAGTTTGGTTTCACCTTCCAGGGTTGAAGGCTTTGCGCCTACTCAAAACACATTTGTCTTGAAGCGGATGGCTGTACCCGATAAAGCTGGCCTGGTGGAGGTGAGGAAGGAGGTTGATGTGATGAAGCAGCTTAGGCCTCACAAGCATGTTGTATATTTCATCGAAGCCTCTGCATCCTCTATTGTGGGTGGGTCTGGGTATGAAATATTTATTTTGATGGAGCTGTGCCCAGGAAAGTTGATTTTTTTCCCTTGATTGATTGATGTTGGAATCTCGAGTTACTTATCTTAAACCCGGTCTTTTTCTTGATAGGCGGGGGCATAATTGACTTATTGAATTCACGTTTACAAAACCGCCTAACTGAGTCTGAGATTCTGAAGATATTCAGCGATACTGTCGAAGCGGTAGCTCATATGCACAGTCAGACCCCTGTCTTGATGCATCGTGACTTGAAAGTACGTCGATCCGGATCACGAAATTGATAGTCTTCAACGTCTCATAGCTCCCGTCCACATAGGTCGAAAACATCCTAGTGGCCGCCCCAAATCTTTACAAACTGTGCGATTTTGGCTCTACTACCACTCCACCGCCAAACCCACCCCAAAGTACCGCTGAAATCCAGGCACTAGAGGCGGATCTCAACAAGCATACAACTCTCCAATACCGAGCTCCTGAGATGGTTGATGTGTGGAGCCGTAAAGGTGTTACCGAGAAAGCAGGTACGTTCCTCACCGCAATCTAACTAGTGGGTTGTCCTTTTAATCTTGAGTCTCTAGATATTTGGGCGTTAGGAGTCTTTCTTTACAAACTTTGTTACTACACAACACCCTTCGAGGAGCATGGTCCGATGGCGATTCTCAATGTGCAATACACCATCCCTTCTTACCCTGCTTACAGCAACTCTATCAAGTATTTGATCGGTTAGTGAATCTAATCAAGACACTTGAACCTCAACTCAGCTTATGCGTCTTCACAGGTACCATGCTTCAGGAGTCCGCACACAGTAGGCCCGACATCTGGCAGGTACATGAACATACGTGCAAGCTGCGGGGTCTTCAGCCCCATTTGAAACGAGTAAGTCGAATGCTTGCTTTACTGGACAGTCACTGTGCTAATGTGATTAAACGTCTCGCATCTAGCGTGGGAGCGCAGCCGGAACCCTCTTGGGATCTGGGCCCGCAAAGCAACAAGGGCAAGGTTCCTCTGTCCCGAATGCGGTTTCTCAACCTGGCAAATCTGAAGGCTTGGATGCTATCTTCACTAGCGCGCCTTCTGTACCCCTCGTCACCCGTCAAGCTGAACCCGTCGTCCCTATGCGGCGTGGCAGGCCGACGACGAAGCCCAAGGATGTGGTACCCAGCAGTGCCGTAGACCCAGTCGGTAATTCTACTACTAAGCTCGATAGCAGTAACGACATGAAATCCATGTGGGATTTACCCAAGCAACCTTCCATCGCTGGTGCACCTGAGGAGTCGGATCTTTTTGCAAGGGAAGCTGCCGCTGGGTTCGGGGATTCATTTATGCTTGCATCACCACCTGGCACAAGTCGAATGACCTCAGCGCCAGTGTCACTCAATCATCTCCACACATCGTCTCCTGATCATCAAGCCAAACCCAAATCCGCACTTGAGCCGAGGAAACAGGCAGATACAGGGACACAGGCTTCAAAGCCAACTCTCCCTTTCGAAGATCTTCTACCTCCTACCTATATAAAAAAGGCTGAACCGCTTAGCATGAATATGATACGAAATTCTCGTGCGGATGGGACATCGTTTCAATCTAACCGGCCTGCCAAAAGGGACTCTTTCACTGGTCCATCATCGACGTCATCCCCTAATATCAAGAACACGAAACAAAGTGGTACAACTGCCATAGGCTCCGGGGGCCTGTCACAAAAAACTGGACCTCAATCACTGACCATGCACACCATGCATGAAACTCGATCCTCTCACACCAGCTTCACCTCCACCAAGGTATCTATGGCATCATACAACCACATACAACCTTCTCAAGCTCCCATAGCATCATCATTATCAGAGTTGCTGAAGAAAGACCAAGCAAAGCTGGTCAGTCGATCTGTCCAGACGTCACCCAGTCTCATGTCTGGCTTGATTAAAGAGCTTATGCCTACTTTGCCATCAAAGAATCCGATTGGACAATCATCTTTTCCAGAAACCAAAACTTCGAAACCAAAACCACCCGTCAACTTCCTTGCCGACGATGAGGATGACCTTGCCGCTTCTGCCCAGCTAGGTCTGGGAACACATTCCCTTATCAAAGAACCCTTGACAAATAAGTATCAGTCAGCCCAGACGGTACGCAACAATCACCAGTTTCGACCGACTGCCAAGGCTAAACCTCCCGGATCCAATGAGTTGGCCGATGAACCTCCAATACCTTCTCGGCCACTTGGCAAAACAGATATCAAGACGAATTCAGTGTCGAATGTCTGGAAACCAAGTCCAAGCAGCAATGTTTGTAGCGACTCGGATGACGAACCAGAAGAACCGGAAGACCCAGAAGGATTGGCGAAGTTCTCGACACATGCAAAACCTATGAGCCCACCTCTGCCAGTGAAATCAGAAGTCAACACGCCCAACCCGATCCTCAAATCAACTAAAGAGCATTTTGTTCCCGTACGAAAATCGTACAATCAGCTTTCAGCAGCTAGCACGTCCATTCAATCTACTTCATTAACAGACTCCCCTGCCCAACCTCCAATAGCTCCAATAGCTCCATCGACAACATCGGTCTCAGTCGCGTCCACATCGGACCTGACCACCACCACGGAGGAAGATGACGATATCAAGGCTCGGAGAAGGGCTGCAATCGCCAAATTCGCACCGCCGGCGGCCTCTCCGCTACCATTGGATGACACTGAGCGGGATCCGTTCTCTTCGCGTGCTCAAACCAGATCTACTTCACCCGAAAACAGATTATCATCGATGTTAACTGGCTCGAGAGTGGCTCGCAACCTAGGTCCTCCGCTACGAGCACCCAAGCCACAGTCACTAAAATCTGCAGCTGCAATCACGAGTTTAGTGTCTCGATATGAAAACTTATCAACAACGGGAGATGCTCAGTCTCCGGTCACTTCCCCTCCAGCGGGCAAGAACGGCTTTTCAAATAAGATCAACACAGGTCTCAAGCCGTCGACTACGGGTAACGGTCAAAGACATAGCTTCAAGCCTGTTTCGCGTAATGAAGTGCGAGCCACACCGCTTAAATCTTCAGCTGTGAATAAACCAACTCCTCCCTCAAAGAATTTCAATTATACAAAGTCATCTATGAGTAAAATCCAAGTAACTTCAATCGCCGAGCAAACTGAAAAAGACCAAGACGAGGAAGCTGAAGAAAGATTCAATGGAGTTAATGATATGAAATCTAAATGGGAGACCGGTGCTTTGAAAAGAGCTGAAACAAAGACTAGAGCACCTAGAACGGATTATGGTCAAAGCTAATAGATAAAGTTAAATTCAATGAATCAATTGCAATTCTTTCTTTTTGATTTTAGTTTTTTGATTTTAGTTTTCTTACATCTTAATCTTGTTAAATCGTTTTGCATAGATTCCTGTGTGATTAATATACATACAACTCTATTTTTTTTTCATCTTGTTAGAAATGAATGTGATTATAGATGTATGATAGTTAATTAAGCTGAAATGTGACCATTGAATGTATAGATCTCTTCTTTTTCAACACTGCTTTATAGTCTTATCAATGCCCTTTTATCCCAGCATTACGCCATGTAATTGTGGTGCATAAGCTGAAAGTATGCGCTTGAGACATATCAGGAGTGCTTATCATGGATACTAGATCCCTTCTCATTTGTTCTGTGTCTCACTTCGTTACGTAATGAAAGCTCGCGCCGATCAGCCGCTGATCCCACGCTGCTACTGTGATCCTGGAACACGCGTAAGAGCATCTTGCGATAATTTTCACGGCCTCGAGACAGTTTCCACACGATCTCGAAACCTTTCAAACACCTGAAAGGTTCCTCCGATTCATGAGAAGCCATCGGAAGATGTTACGAAATTACCTTTATCTTATTACTATTTTTACTATTTTTGGGTCAAAGATCATTATTTAGTTTGTGGTGATTGGATGGGATGAGATGGAAATTGAGGATAGGCAGTATTGAGGATCTAATGTGACGCGTGACTAGTGTAGAAATCTGTTAGATGAATGAAGGGGTTATATTAGAAAAATGGAAGCAAGGGATTGATTGATGGATTATGTTGGGTTTGATTCTTTTCATGTCGAAAAGAATCAGTAAAGCTGTAGTCTAACGAGGAAACTGTGCCCTCAGGTATCCGTTCATATACTATACGCTTTGTCTGCAGGATAGTCAACTTAAGATTCTAAGAATCTCAAGAACAATTATCATTGGAGAACTTTTTAGAAGAAGCATGCAGACCATTCCATCATTCAATCCCCTGATCCATCCCTAAGCGACGAAGACAGTCACTTTGATTCGATCCTTCGATTCTATCTGTCCTTTTGCTATTGCTTCGTTGTTGCTCGTTACATTTCATACTCTCTCGTTACATACATTCCATACTCTCAAAAACACAACACAACACAATGCCGCAGGGCTTTATATCACCGGCTCAAGCAAACTCTGATAAATGTGAGGGTTTTTTTCACTCACAGGCGCATCCGTACAGACTGAAATGAATGCTTTGATTCTCACCTTAGACTTTGTGCAATGCACGTCTCGGGCAAAAATGGGACACTGGATGTGCAAACTCTGTACCGCTCGAACCTTTATCGACAAGACCAGGCACAGCAAATTGAAGACTCACATTGGGCGAGTTCGCGTGGAGCTGGAAAGACGCTCTTCTGTGACAGCGGCCCCTGGCCTAGCATCTCGAGCCTCTCAAGGTTCCTCGGTGAACAAATGCTCTGAGCCCTGTTAAACTGCATCTCCAGTCTAGTCCTGTGGTGAGCAAGTATTCATTCAGTTTTACTAATCTTTCATATTGTCCTTGTCTCCAAATGTAGTGTATTCTTCTCATATGCTTGTTGTCTGGACGACCTCTCCTTAGAAAGCTTCTTCCTGAATTCGCAAGTTTTGGTTTGTCTTACAATATGGCTAACTATGTGTGACACCATGTTTGTGTAGGCCGTTTTTGGGGATGACGTCATCGGGGTTCTAGCTCATCGGTAGAGCGCTCGCTTAGCATCCGTACTTGTGTGGTTGCGAGAGGCGCTGGGTTCGATTCCCAGGTACTCCACTTTTCCCTCACAAGGTGTCTTTTTTCATCGGTTACCCTCTGCACTGGTAGTATTCCTTTGTGGAGATTCAATTACTTTTTGGCTCAATGGTTCACTACAGAAGTCAATATAAGCTTACATGTGTATCTCTAGTAGGTTGATTGGATTCTTATTGTTTGCATAGGAAGTGAGCAATATCTAATGATCATAGCTTAAAGAACTGCTAGTTTAATCTGATCAGCAACAAGTTAGTCTGGAGTTGAGGATCATCTGGTATTTTTTATGCCAGAAGCTCTGTTGTTAATTATCAAAATATTTTTATACCATGTGTCACTTGTTTCAAAAAAATTGTCCCATGGTTGGGAAAGGCACAACCTTCAAGTATTCAGAGATGACAGCCATTCCTAGTGGTAGAACACACCAGTTTGGACAGAGAATGGGTCTTGCCAAGTGTATCTGCTTGAGTAAACATACCAATGAAAAAGGTAAGTCTTCACTTTGAGTTTTTTTTGTCATGTAACCAACAAAATAGGGATTTTGTGCCTGTGTTGCCTTTGGAGGCATGGATGTGAGCAGTCTTTGACCATAGGTGTTTGAGCATACTGACCTGCCAGGAATAAATTTACACCCATCCCATTTTTTTTGAACCCAATGTTGACTCTATCAAAATTTGAAAGGCTTTGATCACATTTAATTGCCAATATGATTTAGTCAAACATCAGTAGGTTCAACAGCCAAAGAGCCACACCCAAGAAAGAGGTAGAAGACAACTATAGATTTGGTCTAGCAGGTTGAATTGTTCTGCCACTGCTACCCCCTTTCATTTGGCATGTAGGTGGTGTGAAATTGTGGCAGGCCAGTGCAAATTTCTACTTCACACACTCCTTTCAGAGCAGTATGCAGCAGGGTTCATTGGCTACATATTTGTCAAGATGATCATCAACCATCATGATATTACTTGAACCTCTTCATAATTACATATCCCTTCCAAGAACATAGGATGTGAAACTGCCCTTGTGTTTGCATACTTGCCCACAAGCTCAAGATTTGTTCTCACTTTTTCACATTTTACATGGCAGACTTGCCATCAAATCCAACCCAAGTCAAACAAAGTGTAATTCTGTTGTTGACTTCATTACAATATGAACATACATAAAACTACAAAAGCCTTATATTGAATCACCTAGTATTCCTTTCTTGATCAACTCACACATTAATAAGTCCTCAGGGAATCATAGACAGATTATTGATTCATCTCCCTTTGGAATTAGGTGAGCAACATACATTTCCTTTTTCTCTTTATCACTTTCTCTAAACTATACAACTGTACTTACTGAGGGAATCATATGTAGACTATTTTTTGATTCATCTCCCTTTGGAGTCAGATAAATATAATTCATATTTGCTTTGGCTCTAGAGATCACTTGAGATCACTTCTAAGTGACTATCCATTCTCTTAGCCCATTGTTTCGCATGACAAGATCTAGTTTTGGTGAGGACTATAGAAGTTCTTTACACCAATCATAGTTTGTTATAGTCCTTTCTTGGTCTTTGATAGATTTAATTCCAACTCTCTGGTTAAGGGCTCCTTTGGAAACCACCAAGATACTCAATGTGACCACATATTACACCAAATGGTGGTATTGAGATATTTGGTGAGCCTCTGGGAAGTTGCCAAAAAGTCCCTAAGCTATTTTAAGGAATTCAGCTCAAGATAAATCATTTGTATCATCTCCAATTTCTCATAAAAAGAATCTATCTCTCTAGACTTAATTATATTGCATATTGTGTTTTTTCAGATAGAAGACTTCTGGAGGTATAAAAAGGTTTCCCGACAAGTTTCATAGTCAGATTTCTTGGAGGGAAAATCTCACTAAGATTATATTTGGGCTCCCTTACCCATATCAACAAATTGTTGATGCAATTCTATGCTGCTTTGCTAAATGTCAAGCTTGTCACATAAGCTAGGAGTTCTGAAACTTGGTCGTGATTGGGATGGATCATTTTAAGTATTGTTCTTCAACAATGGATGCCTAGTAACAGTATTCCATCAGAATATGTTGATCAGGCTCCTGCCCTGTGCAAAAAACTCAAGACTTTCCAATCTAGATATTCCATCACTGATTTGTTCGATGTTTCATCATTTTGTTCCCAAATCCCTTAACAAATATTTTAAGAGGTCATTTGAATTGTAGTGGGAAGTTACCAGACTACAGATTTACATCAAAAGAGTGGAGCACTTCAGGTGTTGATAGGTTGACTGTCCAATATGCGTGTCTTCAAATTCTAGTGCATTTGGGATTTTCCCAGGTTTTGATTGTTTCAAAAATTTAAAACCTGTAGTCTTTGATGCTTTATGTGATTAGGGACCTGGAACAAATTTTTGATTTTTTTTTGGAAACCATTCTTGGAATGATATCAACAAAAGAGTTGTCCTTGGCCTCCAGATGACTCAAATGAAGTATGAACAACTGAATTTTTTTGTTAGTACTAGGAGCTAGTCAGTGATATTTTGGCCATTGGACATTTTGAACGCCTTCAAAACCTCTAAGATAAACTTGGTGCAAATATCTTTTACATGGGGTAAGGAGTTGATTACAAGCCCTTGAATTGTATCATACATACACTCTGTAAAACACTTCTCATTATCATCATACACCTAAGGCACTTTTGAAGGTGTCATGGTCAGCCACAATAGGAACTATAATGAAAGTCTAAGTAACACTGGGTGTTAGATCAGGTCCCACAAAGCACAGGATGAATCTGTTGACCTGTTCAAGGGCAGATATTGGTATTAGGGATCAGAACATTGAGTATTTGACTTATCTCTACTTGCCAGATTTTATTCAACTGTTTTTTCTCCAACTTGTTACAATCAAATTTGTACCTCTCTTTACAGTGCATGCAGCACATATGTTATTGATGTGGATGATGGTGGATGTTTTCAGTTTGTCCAAATTTTGTATGAACTTTATTTTGAGCCTGTCTGAGTAGGTTGATCAGGAAAGGCTGAAATATAAGTTTGTAAACATCTTTTTGAACTGGAGTTTTTCAGCCAATAATCAAGAAGGATTCAATTACAAATGAAAAGAAGCCAGTCTGAAGAGGTGACTTGGATGATTCATTGGGGCAAAATTTTCAAGGGGGTAGAGGTAAATTGACAAAATCATTCCATCACAACTTAAAATAATGACTACCTGCTTAACATAAATGTCGCTTGGTATATTCAGTAGATTCCAATGGAAAGATTTGTCCAAAGTGAACTCCAACATTGAGAATTTTGAAGATGGATGGGATTTTTGCAGTACACTTCTTGCTAAACTTGTGTATCTTCATCTGTCCAACGGAGGTATGATTCCATTTATGGGATACAAACATCAAATCCGGGCTTTTTTTCCTGGATTCCCAACTTGGGTTTTAGAAACCCAGAATCTGGAAAAAAATTCAAAGCCCTGATTTTCAAGTTTCTTGTCCAACTTTAAAACCTGCCCAGAAAAACTCATTTGATTCCCCTCAATCACTGCTTTGAGTTCAGTATGCCAACCAATTCTGGTTTACAAGCAAATTGAGGCATGAAAGAGGGGAAGGATGGTTGATGTGATGTAGTTGAGGCAAGGTCCTTGACACCAAACTTGGAGTATGGAATGTAAGTGAAGTGGTGAAGTGTTGAAGGGGGATTCACACATGAGAATAACTGGGAACAGGACACCCAGATTCCCAGTTTCCAAACTACAGCCAAAAAGTCTGAACTGGGAATCCAAAAAAAACCGGATTTGATATTTGTATCCCATGATTGTGAAGAAAAATGTTGATTGTTGATGCATCAAAAGGGAAGAAAGGGCATGGGCAAAGTGAAACCTTGTGAAGTTGCATCTTTAGTATATCTTCAATTCAATAAAACTGGATAGTTATGGTTGATAAATGCTGTTTCCAATACTTCTGGAATCAGGGCTTGCCCCAGGCAGAAATTTTGGGTATCTGAATTTTATTTTTTGGTGACCAAGTGGGTGTTTGTATTTGGGCCTATCTCAGTGGTGCATATTATACCACCATGCCACTCAGCAAAGCCATCAGAGCCTAAAAGAAGTGTTCTAAGGCTGGTATGACTTCAAACAGGTCAAAAGCTCTATTCAGGATGATGAGGAATACAAGCCTAACCACAATGATCCACAATTACTTTTGCCAAATTGGTTGTATTCACTTTGCCTATATATGTAGTCAATTTTTTCTCTTCTTTATTTCATCTTGGATTGAAAATGCATTTTTCAAGTGAGAATTGTTTTCAAATTCCTCAATCAGACAGAAAGTATAAATCACAACAGTTGATCACAAGGCATGCAGCCTTGACCATTGATTTGCTCATTGCATAAGGGTTGTGGGTGTGGCCTTTTCTCTGAGAAATATTACCCTTACACAATTATGTTTTGTGGGTTGGGTATAAGAATGACCACCACACTTTTCACATTTGGCTACTTGTGTGAGCCTCAATATTGAGGACTACAGGACTCACATGTCAAAGCCACAAAGGCTTGAGGGTCAAACAAAATGCTGATCCCACAGTATTGAGGATGTACATGGCAAACAGGGTGACAATATCCCTCCCCCGCAGGTACATGATTCACATCTGAACCTTCATCTTTTGTTCATGAAATCCATCAATCATGAATTTTTCAATGAAGATACTGTTTTGCTGGATTGGCAGGATATCTTGCAATTTTGGCAACAGCACAAATTCGGAAAGCTTGCCGCTTGTGTGCATTAGAGAGAACCAACTCTCAATATCAACTACAGAAAATTGTGCATCTGGAGCAGCCTGGTCCCTGGGCCTGTACGTGGTTTTGAAAATCAGGCATGTTGAAGATGCTCTAAGTTAGGCTTTACTTTTGTCAAATATCCTAAGATTTGGGGTGTGCCCTGCCTGGCCCGAAGCTATTTTTGGAGGTCCTTAGGTCTACCCAGGGCTGGGTCACAGCCCAAGCCCATGTACAAGGACATTCCAAAACTCTACTGAATCATGAATGCAACCCTCTGGCCAGCTCAGCAACATATAATGGTGTAATTATGTAATATATCCAGCCTTTGGAAGAGATCACACATTAAACTCTTTACAGTAGGTCCATTGAGATCTAATTATCTACAATCACTTAGCTCCCAACTTAGACAAATCCAAAATGTGTCCACCAAACCCTTCTGTGATGTAAACATTGTTCTCTACAAAGACATTATTACAGTCCTTCCTTCCCTCACCCTGTTATGCAAATACATGTCAAGATTGATTTAATCTGTCAGAATCCACAAACAGGACTGGGTAATTGGTTTTGGCTTCATTGCAGATGTGCCAGAATCTGCCATCTTGAGATGATGGTGCGATTTTTGAAAGACAAGACTGTTGATCTGTCTCTGTGCTCACAAAGAGCACTTCATCATGTTGTTTGAATACACCTTTTATTCAAATCAATTGCACCACTCCTATAAGTCAAGGACAAACATGCATACAGAACAGGTACTCAAAGTTTGTACTTCAATTGACGCTGTGATTCACCTGTTGGAACACGCAGACACAAGCTAAAAAGAAATCAAAGACTTGGAGTACCTGGGAATCGAACCCAGCGCCTCTCGCAAACACACGATATGGGGCAGATGCTAAGCGAGCGCTCTACCGATGAGCTAGAACCCCGATGACGCTGCCCTCCAGAAAAGCCGCTATATCGCCGAAAGTACAAGGCCACTACGTCACGAATAGTTAGCTAATGCATTCTCACAAGAGCAGAACATAGGGCAGAGATTGAAAAGAAAGCAGAAAACAACATCTCAAGTCATTCAAGGGAAAAACATATGTGGTTCTCGAGATCCTGAGGATGTAGTTACCTAGCAATACAAGTTGATGTGTTTCAAGTCGATTTGTACAATATTTGAAAGTTCATGAAGAAACGAGAACGGAAATCAGAAGAAAAAGATTCAGCAATCACCTACCCATGAAGGGGCTCACGACCCTTAAGCTTGCTATCTTAGTGGACTGAAGCTATTGGGTAGCAATACATTTGCATCCATCGAGTCACACAACTTGACGGTCTGTAAGGGACAAAGTCGGAAATGAGATAGATGATGAAGAGGTTTAAAGCGAATTTGCCAGGGTTGTGTATCAGATGCTTACATTAGATACAGTTTTACTCCAAGTATCAACTTGCCAAGCCTGTTCACGCTTCTTGAGTCGAGCTTGTAAAGATGGGTATTGCCACATATGATGAACTTGATGAAGTCGTCCTACTTGTGCAAACCAGGCTCCGATAGGCTCAACAAATTTCCGACGAGCTTCTAAGCCTCTACGCCATTCAGTTTCCCATTCGAGTAGGGTACCTGGTTTCTGTCAGTAGTTGCAGGCGTTGAAGAATAATCAGAAGGTAGGTAAAAAGACGAGGGAAAGGTAGATATGATCCACTTACGAGTTGATAACTACGCATTTCGTAGATTCCGCCATTCACTTTTGGGCCTGAGCAAGGCCAGAATGCGAATTCACGACACAATTGAGATGTACGAGATTGGATGAGAGGTCGAAGACTCTTTAGAAATTCGGCGTGCTCCTGATTTGCAAGTATTCATCCCAATTCTGTCACCACGACCATTTCTGTCTAAATTGAAAAGAAACCGACGCACTGGTGATTCTCGTATCTTACTGGTCGCATAGTCATAGCCTTCGTAGCCTTCGAATTCCCAAATGTGAACTGAAAACAAACACAGATCAGAAATGATTGCTTTGCAACAGAACTGAAGTATTATTGGGTGTGTAAAATACGTACCGAAGCTATCAAGTTCTCCAACTACTACCTCAAAAGAACCCTTGAGGTTCATTTTCAAGTCCTTTTGAGTATTCAACTTGTCAAAGTATGATCCTCTGATTTCATATAAGGCATGTAAGCAAATTCATCCAGTCAATACTTGAAGCTTGCTGTCAATCTATCGCTCAATGAAACCTTGCCTTACATAAGCTGTTTGTATTGATCCACGTTCTGGGGATGTATATGGTGTTCTGAAAGGGATATGCAAGTTTGGTGAATACCCAATACAAAGAGTCGTATATGACGTTCAAATGAAGCTCACTTTGAATCTCGCTAATACTCTTGGAGCCAACTGTGGTACTGTGGCTTTGTAGTGCTTCATTTTCTTTTCTCGCTTCTTCTGAGCCGTGAAGGAAAGAGTTGATCAGTTTCGGAACGATTGGCTTCTCTGCTTTGATGGTAGATGAGGTAGAGAACAATGCGCGGCATGCAGGCTTTCTGAGAATTGATGAGGCCATGATATGATTGAGTAAAGAATCCAAAGCTGAGTTGATCTATTCAATGAACTCCGCTACTGATCGATCATCTAGTCTATCACGTTCAGTTTCACACGTCTGACTCTACAGTGACAGGCCTGGTGTAATGCCGACTCCCGAGTCCTGCTTCCTTACCGGTGACACAGAGGAAGCCCGCTTCGAGGGACTGATGACTGCACGGGCTTGGTGAAGGTTGTATGCGCTGTCGCATATACCCTTGTTTACCACGCCCTTCTTTTTTTCAATATTTGACTTTTGATATGAATATTTATTTGCCTACTTTGCAGAATCTATCGTATCCTATCCATTCGCTCATAATATTCACGTCCGACACGAAGTCTTTGATCAGCTTCAGAATCCAGATCATACTTTACAAGGCATCATGTCCTCAAATCACGAACGTTTGGACGAGATCGTGGAACTGCCATATGATCCTAGATTGCTTACCGCCACGGTAACACAAACGGCATCTGGACCTCAAACATCATCCCCATGCAAGAGTCAGATGACTCCTGAAGCTCGGCTTCGGATGGAAGAGAATCGATTAAAAGCTGAAGCCCTCAAAGCTTCACGCAGGAAGGCTCAAGAGGCTCTTCGTTATGCTGAAGCTGAGAAAAAACGTGCAGCTGGAGAGATTCGATTAAGAGAATTTGGTCTCAAATCCGGCCCAAGTAGACAAACACTCCTCACTCAACACCATCGAACTCCTGATAAAGCTCTTCAACAGAAGATGGCGCATAAAATGGAGCAATTACTCACATCGGGAGGACTTCAAGAAGCTTCGCAGCCCTATACCCCAGATCCAAAATGTTCAGACGAGCAATTGAGGGTACTCGACGAAGTAGGTTTCGTATACTTCAAGATGAACTACTGGTATATGTAGCTTAAGCTGATATCGAGACATTAACAGGTGAGGCTTGGTCGCAATGTATTCTTCACGGGTTCCGCTGGAGTGGGGAAAAGTTTCATGTTGAATGAAGTGGTCAAGATGCTGAAGGCATCTAACCGTAATGTAGCCGTGACGGCTCCAACAGGTATTGTGTTTCTGCTGGTTTAATGAAACTCTCGCGCGAAAAATGATCGTCCAGATTTTGAAGGTCACTTGGTCATTTGTCACTTTCACAACCCCAATAGGTATAGCTGCTCTGGCTATTGAAGGAAGAACGATATATTCCTGGGCTAAGATTGGACTTGGGCGAGGCTCTGTCCATGAGCTCTATAATTCGAGTTCTGGATCCCGAGTCTTCCGATCGAAACCCAATAGCAAACCTGAGGGAATCATGGGTACTGATGTCCTAATTGTGGATGAAGTCTCTATGGTATGTTTCCTCGGTTATCTGAGTCCACTGGAACATCAATGTTGAATCTGTCTATTTTAGCTCCAAGCTGAGCTATTCGAAAAAATATCTCTGCTTTGTCAAGCGGCTAGACGCGTGAGGTCTCCCTTTGGTGGGATTCAAATAAT
The DNA here is from genome assembly GCA_022264835.1 of Melampsora americana. Lineage (NCBI taxonomy): Eukaryota > Fungi > Basidiomycota > Pucciniomycetes > Pucciniales > Melampsoraceae > Melampsora > Melampsora americana. Next base: position 1,285,367 of record JAIFHY010000020.1, read on the forward strand.
CCTATCAGGTGATTTCTTTCAATTACCACCTGTATCTAAGGATGAAGGATTTTCTTGTATGTTTTGTGGTTGTACTGGTTTTAAACGTGATAAGATGACAGGTAATATACAATGCGTTCGCCCATTCAATAAGGCCTGGGAAGGTACACCTTGCGGAAGGGTGAGACCTGAGTATACATTCTGTTTTGAAACGCCCACATGGAGAGAGCTAAATCTTTCTGTTATCGAATTAAAAAAGGTCTAGTCCATTTCATACATTGCTATCATAGTGTTTTGAAACTCACGATCAATTGCTCATTAGGTATTTCGTCAAGAAGATAGATACTTCATTGATATCCTAAACAAGGTGAGACCTATGATTTTGGACCTCGCTGATCCCACACCAGCTGATCCAAAATACACTTTCCATGACTGTATTGAAGATCAGGTGGGGACAAGTAGATGAAACCGTCGATAAGTTGATGCTGTCACGTAGCAAGCCTCTACAGGAACACCAAATCAAGGTAGCAAGCTAAGCGTTGACTATAATTTTAGTCCGATTTTGATGAATCGTGCCCTTTTTCCATAATCGTATAGCCAACTCGGCTGTATCCCAAGAATCAAGACGTCGACGTTGAAAATTCTAAGAAATTCAGTCTGCTCAAAGAAACTGCACACTCATTTGCATCCTTTGATACCGTAAGCGAGAGTAAATACGCACAATCATTGTGAGACCCATTCTATCTGCGCTCTTTTCTTTCCCTTGTCTTCTTATTCATTGATCCGATGCCTGTATCAGTCTATCTCGATTGAACGACCTTCAGGCTCGTAAGAATCTACAGCTCAAGGTACTTCCCAGACTCTCGACTTTCGATAAATAGACCTATTGACTCTTACTTTTAGGTTGGCACTCAAGTTATTTTGTTAGCCAATCTTGATGTAGGAGGGAAACTGGTCAACGGATCTCGCGGTGTTGTGATAGATTGGAGGGAGCGTCCGGATTACAATACAACTGGTGATAATGGGGTTTCTGGTGATCCTTCAAAACATCGTGCCGATCACTTGCGTGATGCTGGTCGGATAGCGTGGGCCGAGCAACAAGATCATACTTACCTCCCTGAGGTTTTATTTTCAGATGGACGAGCGGTTGTGATTGAACCATACATCTGGAAGGTAGAAATCGACTCAAAAACACTTCTTACGCGCACCCAACTGCCGCTTGGTCTAGCGTGGGCACTAACGATACACAAGGTACGTACCTCCTGATATATTGTTAATGTGTTAGTCCTCACATAACTTAGTGCACATTTTTACATTGATCATAGTCTCAAGGTCAGTCGCTGGATCGGCTTTGCGTTGAACTTCGTGGAGTCTTTGAATGCGGACAAGCCTATGTGGCTTTGTCGCGTGCTCGATCTCTCGAAGGATTGGAAATCAATGGTTGGAATGTGAGTATATGTTATGAACTCGCGCTACATGACCAGAAACTGATGTAACATACATTTCTGACAGGTTACTTGCGTACGAGCCAATTCATTGGTCCAAGAGTTCTACACATGCGTCTCCACTGGCAAATCATAGTGAGTTATTTCCGTATCTTACTAGCAGGTGTCAAAACGCATACCTAACATGGAAAATACCCTTACTCGCTAGTACAAATCTGAGTGTCCCTTTTCGTATGCTTGAAGAGTTCTTTCCTGGTTCCAGTGACGCGCTAGACCTCTCTCCATCAAAATTTGCCCAACCCAATTATTTACCTCCCATCATCAAAACTTGGGGCAGCAATGATGCATGGAGTCACCAACCTCCAGAATCAGAAATAATCGACCTAATCTCACCCGACCCGACTCCAGCAGGATCTACTCGAAATCCCAAAGATGAAGATGAGTGGAATGTATGTACACAAATGTCAGTTGATCGTGAAGCTAGCCAAGACACACATGAATCACTTTCACCAGGTCAAGAACTCTCATGGGGATTACCTTCTGAAAAGTGTGAAATTCCATCACCTCAACAACAGATCTCATCTAATTGCCGACAGACTGTAGCAATGGAAAGATGCACTTCTCATATATCTAATGCTCTGAACCAGATTGCTGGTGAATTATCACTTCTCCCAGAGCATGAATTACAGAAGTTTGATGTTGAGAGCCTAGCTGATCATGCTGCTCGAGCTATCAGAACTCATCTTTCGCAACGCTGCTCTTCTCTTTCGTCATTACAACAACTCTCTACAAAGAAATGAAGATGTGTATTTCTTTTTTGGGATGTTGTCTAAAGATTTAAGAGTTTTCCTACCTTTTGTAAAGTGTATCACTTTTTGTTGGTATAATCTGTTTCATTTTTGCCTAGGGTCTCAAGACCGATATGTATACCTTGTTTTGACACTTTCTGGTCAGAAAAAGCTTTTTTGGAATAACTAGCTGCACCAGTCTGAGATGTGAAAGAACCGTGGCACTCAAAGTTGAAACCATGAGGCTGAGCGTTAACTTTTGAGTTGCCTATTTTTTGAATCGGCTTTTTGAATGCAGTTGTTCATTTTTCTTACGGCCAGGAGTATCACTTGAAACTATGCAAATCTTATCAGTTGTGAATGAGTAATAGTAGGTAGGTAATTTTTAAATTACTTGACAGTGAGGGTTTCTTCTAATTGACAGAAAATAAAAGAAGAAATTCGAATCTTGTTGATCACCACCTTTTTCTGTGTCGAAAGTTTTCTTTTGTTTACTCTGAAACTTTTTTTTACTGGGTTTCAAAGCCGTTTCGAAGTTTTGTTCCTGTTTTGTAAGACTTCACCAATTTCTATTCAAGCATATTTTGAGACCCACAGGAAATATATTCAAGCATTGGTCATCCTTACCAAGTTTTTTCAAAATGTCTTGAAGATCCTGATTGAAGATCTCAACCTGAATTTGAACCTTATAATGTTCTTCACTATTAGAAAGTCAATTGCAGTTTTTACTTTTTCTCCCAAGTAGAATGAAAAAATTGTAAGTGAATATAAGTGAATATAGAGATGTACAAATCACCTTTATAGGATTGACAATGACCTCAAATTATTTGATCATCCGGATCATGTTCAAAATACTTTATCATAATGAAATTGATTTGAAATTTTAATCACACAAAACCAAATTTAAGATACCTAAGAGATTTTCTTTTCTTTAACCTTCTTTTCAAAAAAAGAAAAAGAAAATCAGTAAGATCAATTTGGATAAAAATCCTTCCAACAAATTGCATTGAATTAGATCAAGAGAACAAAAGATTAAGGTTTAGTTTCTACTAAGAGATCAAAACTATTAGTACCACAACGAGGAGCTTGACCCATTACAATACTAGCAGAAGGAGACATTAAATCATCAAAATCACCAAAGATGGTTGCATCTGTTAAGAATGTAGTCGTCGTTTCATATGAAGCTTTAAGAAAGGGTGATACATGATTTGATAAACCTGGTCGATTAAATGCTTTATAACCTCCTTCTGATGTCTATTATTGAGAAAAAAAATCGAATTTGTTCATCAGGTAGTCTTATCTAAAACTAAATCAAGGGTAAGTAAGATAAGAAGATTGTAAAAGCTGACCATATAATCTGCAATCACAGTCAAATGTCTATAATCAACTCCGATACCATAAACTCCAAAGACCCCACTCATTTCTTTAATGATAGCAGCTCGAGCAGCTTCAACCCCATAAGTTTTCAAAATAGCCGAGATATCATTAGAATATAATTGATTCATTTCAATGAACCCATGACCAAAATTCCATGCTGCTTTTAAATTGGCTCCTTCAGTTACACAATATTGACTTTTATCTTGATGTGGTTTATCTGATTGAGCTGATAATGCTCTACCGATTCCTGGGATTTCTTGAATCACTGCCATTTGACAACATTTCTCAATGATCCCAATCAAAAGTAATTTATGTGAAGTTGAAGAAAACTAAAAAAATGTAAAAAAAGTTCAAACATGTGAAGATCTTCAATCTCATCTCCTTTCCATCAAAAAAGTTAAACTTAGAATCCAATTCACTCACATTCATAGTAAATTCACAACTATTACCCATCTCTTCATCAAATTCAATTTGACTAACAAAACTCGAATCACTCTCAACTTCTTCTTTGAATTTACTAAACACACTATGTCTTCTTTCTTTCCTTTCTTGTTCTTTTTCTTCGTCTGTATCTGCCATACTATCAGTTTCATCTCCACTTTCATCATCTTCATCATCTAAATCGGTGATCTCTCTTAACCTCTTATCATTCAATCCTTTCACTCCATTCTCACTTCCATCTGATGAATCTTGATCATAATCTACTTCATGTTTTTGTCTGGCTCGTCTTTGATCATCCGCATCTCCATCTTCTATATCAGCTTCGTCTACTCTTCTCATCGGAACATCTTCATTCACATCTTCTCCATCTCCATCTTCTCCTGTTGTACCACTTCGAGCTGCAATACTCTTTCCTTTGCCAATAGTCGAGAATTGATTCTTGATATCTAATGTTCGTGTCTTGAATTCAGTCTTGATCCGACGTTCTAATAATGGTATGAAAGCTCTTACTACAGACTTAAAAACAGATTCGACTGTGATACTATACTCTGTACAATATTCTTCGGATGGATAAAGTTGTAATTTGACTGTATACGATTTAAATCTTCCTCCATTTTGAGTTTTCTTAGTTAAAGTTTCCTTCACAATCACTTCATCAATCACTTGTGATAAAGTGACCTTTGTCGTTCGTTTTAAAAACTTTGCAAACTCTTCAGAACTCACTTCAGCTCTAATCGGAAATTTCATCGTAGGTGTTTTAATATTTGTAGAAGCTGTCATGACAATTTCTCTAAGTCTAGGAATTCCAAGTGTAACATTAGCAGCCCCATGACCCGCGAAATGAAATGTATTCAAGGTCATCTGAGTTGAAGGTTCACCTACTCCTTGTGAAGCTAATAAACCAACTGCTTCACCTGGATCTACAATCCCTTTCATGAATCTAATTTGCATTAATGATCTAAAGAAATCAGTTGGAATCAATTCATTTGATTTCACATACTCTGGCCAATCTGTTCTATACTTCTTTTTCACTTTTAATAATCTTTTAGGATTCTCTACTTTATATTTGTTGACAGTTTCAGTGAATTTTTCAGATGTACTACCGAAATAAAGGGTTGGACTATAGATTGACATGGTAGGTAATGGAAGTGAATTCGAATTGGATTTTTTTGATTTAATAATCTTATCTGCATGATTTGTTGCTGTATCACCATCTAATCTACCCAAGATTTCAGTAGGTTGATATCTTTCAATAAGTGAAGCTCGATTTAAGAGTGAGAATTCGAATTGATAAAGATGTTTTTGTTTAGTCACATCGAGTGAATCATCACCATAATGAAATTGAATGACAGATGAATCACTATTTCGAACCGTATGATCATAATGAACTCGAATGCCTTCTAAATGTTTAATCAAACATCTCTGAAGATATCCAGATCTACTCGTCTTCACAGCTGTATCAATCAACCCTTCACGTCCAGCCATACAATGAAAATAATATTCTTGTGGTCTGATCCCCGTAAGAAATCTTTGAGCGACAAATCCACCAGCTCTTGGTGCAGTTTCAAAGGCTTTAAAAGAAGGTAACGTTTTACCACTGACCATGATCGGTACTCTTCGACCTTCTAAAGCTTGTTGACCAAGTAAACATGAGATTTGAGATGCATTCACCGGAGTTCCTTTCGCACCTGAACCTGTCATCATTTGCATATTATTCCATGGAAACGGTTTGTAAAGTCCAGTAGGTAAACATTGATTATCAATCTTCGTTTTCAATTCTGAAGTTTCTACATTATAAGCATTATCCAAAGCAGCCATCTTCATATCATCTCGTAGTACTTCTTCTAATCGAGCTTGAAGATCTTTCTTTCCTTGCGAGGTACTGACTTCTTCCTCTGAGAGACCTACCATCGAAAGTGTAGCTCGACGTCCTCGTTCAGATGTCTCATTGAGTAATTTTGACCGAATCGCATTACCAGGAGCAGTTAGGAAAAGGTCATCCATTCGACACGTAAATGCTCGATGTTGTAAATATTTAGTAAACAATCTACTAAAGATACTTAAAAGTCTACCTGCCACTGCAGCACCATATAAATCATGAACCGAATGTACCAATCCATAAGGAGAAGCACCAATTTGTGATTTATCAATCACACCTGAAACCATATACCCAGCGTCAAATTGAACTGTATCTTCAGAACTATGAATCCCCCAATTTTTGCCGGAGACTTTAGCCGAGGATGTCAAATAAAGACCAGCAGCGTTGGGAGGAGTGATATTCTTCAAGATTGTCGAAATGATTTGTTTACCAGTCCAAAGTGGTCGTGGTTTCCATATGGCGGGTGATACAGTCAACACTTGACCAGCTCCTGTATATTCATTCTCAGGTCTTAAAGCTCCATAAATGATTTGATAGTAATCTTCACGACTAAAGAAGGTATCTTTATTGGTCATCCAAACACCAGAAACTACGTGGTCTTGAATAAGTCCACGAAGTGGATTTCCAGAAGTAGGTACGAGATATTGATTATCATTATTTGCAATCGTTCGAGCTTCACTTTGAGCAATGAGATTTTGTGGAAAATGCATATTCATTTCTAGAAAACAAAAAATCCAAAAAAGAAAGGATCAACCAAAAAAGTTTGAATCAAAAGAACAAGAGAAAAAAGATTCACTCACCATCACCGTCGAAATCTGCATTATATGAATTACAATTTGCATAATGCATCCGTATAGTTTTTTCACCTTTTAAGATTCTAGCACGATGACACATCATACTAGGCTTATGAAGAGTAGGCTGACGATTCAAAATCAAAATATCACCATCATCTAAATGTCGATGAACTCTTTTTCCGATCATAGGAGTTCGAGTAGGAGGTAATCCGATATCAGGTCTTGGATTTTTATTAGATCGATCGGCATTACTTGATGTTTGAAGTAAAGTGTTTGCTAAAGCTTTTCGACTTTCTCCATCCATCCTATCCAATGCTACCATCGTTCCATCATCATCTTCAACAAAGACTGCACCTGGATGAATATGTGGTCCATTACAAACTAGCTTATGCATCTTGTCAAAGTTATGAGCCGTTACGAATTCAGGGAAAGTTAATTTCTTTGCAAACACAGGTGGAACACCAATCTCATTGGTCTCAATATTGATATCAGGTGAAATAACAGATCTTGCGGCGTAATTCACTCGTTTTCCCTGATCATTCAAATTCGATTAGAAAGATCTGAGATATAAAGATGGACAAAGAGGTTTAGAAATCAATGATGATCAAGGACTAACCATCATATTCATTCTGAACAAACCTTCTTTCTTTTCCAAGATTTGTTTAATACCTTGAGGAGGTAATTTACCTTTAGCCATAACAGTCGGATTTCGATTACTATCAAGTAAACTGTTCACTGCTATTTGCATTCCAATACATCCTTCTAAGATTTGACTATAAAGTTTCTTTTGTTGTTCTTTTTGAACAATCAATAAAGCTTGGGCAAGCGCACCGTTCGGTGGTTTTTCACTAACTGCTGCTAATTTCTCATTTAAATCTCGAATCTTAACGGTTTGAGTTAAGATAGATCCTAAAAGTAAATTTTGAGGTGCTTCTAAAGTTTGACCTCCCATCACAGCTGCTGGACGAAATTTGGTGGGAGGAACGGCGATGACATCAAGAAAAAACATATCTGCTGTAGCTGAACTAGATCTTTGATCTTTCCTTGCCATAGCTGGTCCATGACTATCATAAAGAAGATTACAAATTTCAGATTCGTTTTGAAAGAGAAGTCTTAGATGAGCTCGTGCTTCTTCTGCTAAGATCATTCTTTCGGTTTGTTTCTTTTTACTAGTGGTGTTCGGATCGTTTGGGGGATCGAGATCCATAGCTTCATCTTCTTCACCTTCCTCAGAATCTTCGATAGCTGGCCGACTACGTTCTGTTCGAACAGATCGAGCAGATCGAACAGATCGAACGTTACTGGAGTTTGCCCATGCTGAACCACCACTACTGGCATCACTATCTTGCTCCTCATCACTATCATCACTATCATCATCATCATTTGAAGAAATCTTAGGACGTTTATTAGGATTCTGTTGAGATTCTTTGACACCTTGATGATAATTTTTTCTAGCTAAAGCCAAAACGTCAGGTCTATGTAGATTCATAGCTTTATGAATATCAAGTTGTCTAGGAACCAATGAAAATTCCATGATTTTAGTATAACCATCTTTTCTCATTCTACATGCATAAGCTCTACACCTTTCACATCTTTTCTTAACTAATGATTTAATGAATTCAGATATGATTTTCTTTCGTTTATCAAAACACATTCCAATCTTATAATTATCTTTTGAATTAAGTTGAGTTTGATTTGATCTTTTTTGTTTTTTTTCAATACATTCTTGAACAAATTCATTGATGCTTTCTTTAAACACTTTTAAATCGATTTCTTTCTCTTCTGTTCCTCCTTCTTCTTCTTCTTCTTCATTTTCTTCTAAATTTCGTTTACCTGATTTATGATTTGTTTCGCTGACACTTGGAAAATCATCTATTGCATTCGATTCTAAAAGTAGTCCATGATCAAGTAATTTAAGTTTAGCTGCATAACGAACAATCTAATTCGAATGATGTTTTTTTGGGAAAAAAAATCAATTCATAAAGTTAGTGATCAAATTCAAAATGTTTCAAATTTGTTTCTTTAAGATTATGGAATTGATAACTTACTATGGTTTCAGACACCAAGAAATGATGACAATAGAAACAAGTTCCACGTAAGAGGTGAAAAGCATGAGTCATAAACAATGGATGAAAGACCGGAACGTTAAGTTCGATATGACCAAAATGACCAGGACATTGAGTGTTAGATAATCTACAAGTACGACAGATATCTCGATTTTGAAATGGACCTAATCTAGGATCATAAAGTCCTCCTTGAGTCGGTGCTCCTGTATTATCTAAGAGTGATGGATTTGTGATTTGTAGAACTGAGATTGATCTGATATCTGAACTTAAGAGTGGAGCGAATGATGCTGATGTGATTTTACTTATATATGGTTGAGCGGTATCCATGAAGTCAAGAGATTGAGTTAAAACGAATGATCAAGTTCACTTGAGATTGATGATTTGATGTAAAGGTTTGAAGTTTGATAAATTCTTCTTTATCTTTTCTCTAAACTATTCTTCATTTAATGATTAAAATCAAATTTGATATTGATTGATATTTTGTTCGTGAATGTTTTGAAGGTTGAATAAGTTCTTTTCTCGTTTTTTTTTGAAGAATGAAGTGTTTTTGAAATTTTTGGGTTGAAGTAAAAAAAAAATTTCTCGTGACTTTCGATCAACAACCTGGAACATTACAGTTATGTGACTGCGGAAGAGATGTGTGATGTGGTGTGATGTGATGTGATAGGTCTGTGAAAGTGATGAGATGCTAATTCAACTGCCTTCTCCGTTTTCCAAGGAAGGAAGGAATTCTTTGATTTGACTATAAACCACTTGAATGTCAATCCTCATCATCAAGAATCAAACAAGACATTTAAGAAATTTAATAAATTCAAACAAATCATTCCAAACCAAACCCATCATCCTAAATCAAACTAAAACTTACATACCCTCAAACAACATTCTCATCACTCAAAACTCATTAAACCAATTTCAAAAAAATCAAAACTTGATCATGACAGATTCAATCAATTTAAAAGCAGAAGAATTATCAATCAAAATCAAAAATCAAGGGGATCTGATCAGATCATTAAAATCAAAACCAATGGAAGAAAGAGATATGGAAGAGATTTCAAAACAAGTTAAGGTTTTAAATCAATTTAAAAAAGAGTTAGAAGATTTTCAAAAATCAACTTCATCAGAACCTATCATTCCAATCTCATCATCAAATCCATCCAAATCCAAATCAAAATCAAAATCGAAATCGAAAACTGTAGAAAATCAATTTCAATTAAAAGTTCCAAAAGGTACTAAAGATCATCATCCGAAAGATATGATCCTAAGAGAAAAGATCTTTAAAAAGATTATCAAAATCTTTAAATTACATGGTGGGATTACAATTGATACACCTGTGTTTGAATTAAAAGAAATCTTATCGGGTAAATATGGTGAAGATTCGAAATTGATTTATGATTTAAAAGATCAAGGTGGTGAATTATGCTCATTAAGATATGATCTCACTGTAAGCTTTGATTTGAAAAATTTAAAAAAAAATCCTTTTTAATTTTATCAATCCATTTTTATACAATTTACCTTCAAAAAGGAAAAAAAGGAAATCTTGATTTTGATTTTTTGATTTTTTTCTTTAGGTTCCATTTGCTAGATTCTTAGCCATGAATTCAAAAGAGTTTAATACAATCAAACGTTATCATATTGCAAAGGTTTATAGAAGAGATCAACCAGCAATGACTAAAGGAAGAATGAGAGAATTTTATCAATGTGTAAGTTAATCTTCATCAAGTTCACTTTAATCTTGAAATCTTTTATTTTCTTTACATCTGATTTGGTTTTTGAATTGAATTTGGATTTTCGAATTAGGATTTTGATTTTGCAGGTCCAACTGATCCAATGATTGCAGATGCTGAAGTTTTAAATATTACGTGTGAAGTTTTACAAGAGTTAGAAGTAGGAGAATTCACCATCAAGGTGAATTTTATATTCTTTTCTGAGATCGAACTCAGTTATCTATCATCCATTTTCAATTCACCCTTCATTTTATCTTCTGACCTTTTTTTCTTTATTTTGGTTTTGGTTTACTTTGAGATTGTAGGTGAATCATAGGAAAATCTTGGATGGGATTTTCGCCGTCTGTGGAATTCCGGATGATAAATTTCGTTCAATTTCATCTGCAGTAGATAAACTTGATAAAGTAAGTGAACTTGATCGTTATCTCCTACTGAAATCATATCATATCACACATCTTTCAAACTTCTTTGTACTCTACTGACTGTTTGAATTGATTTTTTTGTTGGGGGGGGGAGTAGATGTCTTGGGAAGAAGTAAAGAAAGAGATGACATTAGAAAAAGGTTTAGATTTAGAAATTGCAGATCGAATAGGAGAATATGTGAAACTTAAAGGTATCTATTGAATTCATCTCCACCTCAACCTCATCTTTCTTTTTTGATTCACTTTTGATTTTCATGTTCTGTTGAAATCGTTTAGGATCTGATGAATTAATCGAAAAATTATCAAACGATTTAAAGTTGATCAATAACCAATCAGCCAAAGAAGGATTAAATGAAATGAATCTTTTGTTTAAATATATCGATGTGTTTGGGATTAAAGCTAAAGTGAGTGGTTCTATTTAGTTTGATTTTTTCCACTCAAGATTCCACTTTGATCTCATCAAATTGAACCAAACTTTTTTCCTTTCTTTTCTGGATGGTGCTTTTTCGAAAAAACCGAAACCACAGATTTCGTTTGATTTAAGTTTAGCTCGAGGACTTGATTATTATACAGGTTTGATCTATGAAGCAGTGATCGAAAGTTCGATTCCAAGTTTAACTTCCAACTTACCTAAACCCATCAAATCCAAACCTCTTAAAAAGGAATCAGAAGTTAAAGAAGAAGGAGGAAAAGAAGAAGCAGAAGAAGAAGAGATTGATGAAAGTCAAATCGGATTAGGATCGATAGCAGCAGGTGGTAGATATGATAATTTAGTGGGAATGTTTTCTTCAGGTAAAGATCAAATCCCATGTGTTGGGATCTCGTTTGGGATCGAAAGGATCTTTACGATTTTGAAACTTAAAGAAGAACATCAATTGAAACGTAAAGAAGTGAATGTGTTTGTGATGAGTGTAGGTGATGGTTTATTACTTGAACGAATGAAACTTTGTAAAGAGTTATGGAAGGTGGGAATTAGTGTAAGTCTTGATCCTTCTCATCAGTTTCCTTTTTTTGAGAATGAAAACTGAGTATGTGTGATTTGTGGATTGTGTGTTCCAAAAAACATAGGCTGAATTTATGTATAAAGTGAAACCTAAACCATCTAAACAATTTGAAACGTTAGAAAAAGATTTGATTAGATTTGCGATAATTTTAGGACCGGATGAGATTAAATTAAATCGAGTTAGGATTAAAGAACAATTAGGTAAAGATTTGAATATCGAATCGGAAGAAAAAGATGGGATTTTGATTAATAGAGATGAGATGATTGATTGGTTATTAGAAAGATTAAAATTAAATTCAAATTCAAATTAAAAATTCAAATTCAAATTGGTTTATATCATGAATGTTAAATTGAAAATGATTAATATCAAATTTAAAACTAAATGAGTTTTCTTGTAGGAAGCTTTTTGGGCTTTTCGGATCAACAGAGAATCATTAAATCCAAAATGAGAACAAAACTTGATGAAAAGTTTTAAAAAATGATATTAAAATCATTGCGTTGATAAATCTTGATGCCAAACAAGATCACTTTTGAGAGGGTCCGCTACTAAAGTGAATGTACTGTGGTATTCAGACCTTATAAATAACTGTTTCCCCTTGTCATTTTGAAGGTTTCCTTTTGAAGGATTTCTACTTGAATACTCCATTATTCATCTCACAACTCAAGTATCTAGTTTCACATGTTTACTGAAGGAGATGAGTGTGCATTTCTCAATATGAGCTGCTAATGATACAAAAAATCACAACATACAAGTCACAAAAAAGGAGAGAAATAGACGATAAGAAAGATACTGAATCTTAAAAAGGAAAGTAGAAATCTTGAATGAAACGATCAAAGATAAAGAAAGAAAAATGAACGTGTGTATGTTGTATAGAGATGATAAAATGAAACAAAAGAAATCATGATCAAAGATAAATATGGAGTGAAGAGACCAAGTTTGTTGTTAAAGTTCAACTTGAAGTTCATCAGATGAGTCAGAATCAGTCACAATTTCAAAATCATCATCATTATTCTCAATCGGATTGTTGTTACTTTCTTCTCTAGAAAACGATTGTTCGGACCATCCACTTTCAAAATCCGTATCAGAAATATGTGATCCTAATTCTAATGTTTGGTCCGATGCATCTTGATCTTGATTTTGTTCAAGTTGATGCATTGATGATTCGAGTGATTCAACTCTAGGTCGAATCTCATCTTGAGAAAAATCTTGATGAGTAGATCCTGAGAAAAAGGAGCCACTAGCTGTGAAGTGTGGTAGATGGAAACTGGCAGATGCCGATAATGAGGAGTGTGCAGAATCGGCAGTAAGCTGATCTCCCGTCAACACCTTCAAACGTAACCAAAGTCGGTCTCCGAATTTAGTTCCGCTGGGATCCATCAACCGCCAAAATTGGGCATAATCCCCGGATTCCTCAGGAGCAGTCGTGTCAATCGATACTTCGACTACCTCGTTCGGTAAGGCGCTTGGGACAGAAAATGCTGATACACGGTCGTTGGCAAACCCACCGGTGAAAACTATCTGGGTTCCCTCAGGCCACGCGACCGAACCGCTATTGTGGACCAACCAAATTTTGGTGAAGCGAGAGCCAGCAAAGACCGACGTGCCGTCTGAAAGATTTACATCGGATACGTAGCGTGCCATCAATTCTTGATCAGGTAAAGACCGGTCAGATTGAACATCGTCCGTTGAAGACGTGGCAGGTATGGTAAGTGCGTCTACAGGTCGATCGGATGCAGAGTGGTGACTTGAGGAGCTATCAGAACCATTCGAAGAGTGGACTTCTTCCGGGAGTGTGTCCACAGCAAGACCAGTACACTCGATAGACTCAAGCTGAGGTATTCCAGTCTTTTCCGTTGAGTTCGAAACGATCGGAGTTGCAGCTGTACTTTCTGGCACCTCGACCACGGCATACCCAGTACAAACGACAGGAACTTCTTCGTAGGCGGAGATTGACCTGGAAGCGAACGGAGCCTCCTGGCAAATGGCAATCCCACTAGAAGCAAACGGAGGCTGCTCACATACAGCGCTTCCGGTAGACGCGTACGAAGCTTCCTCATGGAGAGCAATTCCAGCACGAGCCAAAGGGACCTCTTGAGCCACAGCAATTCCAGTACAAGCAAAAGAACTCTCGGACGAATTAGTTTGTCGTCGATCATTGGCAACTTTGGTGTTTTGAGCCAAACGAGAATTGAGTTTCCAAGTTCGAGAATCTCGAATCTTCAGTAAGACATGATCGGGATCGTGTTTTGGAATAGGATGTGATTCGCAAGCACTGCACAAGTCGTAATCGTCACATGAAGGATGAGTGCATTTGTACCTTATGCCAACAACTGGTTTGTCACATCCATCGCAGATCACACCACGATGACGAACATGGTGATGCGGAAGCAGAGTAATGACATCAGGCTTAGAGACTGCTAGGAGTTGGTGGAAAGGATGATGGGCCTGAACCCCCTTTACACAAGCATCACACTAAGACGTTTGTGGGGAAAACGAGATCGTCAGTTAGATCGAGAGATGCAACTGTGATTTCGACTTACGCAGTCCCAATCAATACATTCTAAACATTTGTGTCGAACTCCAAAGATCATTTTGTCGCACAAATCACATTTGGCCGGATGTTTGACTGAAGACTGTACGGCAATCTTGTCGTCCGTCTTTTGGTTCATGGACGTGTCGTCAAGAGCTTCGTTCGAAGCGATAGAGGATAAATCTCCTTGACGATTCAATGTCGACATGTGAATGATAGTAAAGACGTGATCTGGCGAATGAATGTGTTGGTGGAAAGGGTAACAATCCGCACACTACAGGATCAAAGGACACATTAATCCAAGCTGACGAATCATTGATACAATTGAGACTTACCAAATCAAAGTCGGGGCAATCAGAGTGAGTGCACTTGGCTCTAACGTCGTCAATGGTTTTTGCGCACTGATCGCACTTAATGATGAGATTGGCGGGTGCCAAGCGGGCTGAGACGACTATCGGATTGATGCCACTCAGGAAGGATGGCATGGCACGAGTCTGGTTCTTATGTGCATAATCCATGGGAGATTTGTAAAATACAAATGGGTGCGAAGCTGCATGGAAATTGGATCGGGTTGGATAACACTTGGGACACTAAAAGACCAGAAGATGCGTTAGGTAATCTCGTAACACCCGAATCCTAACTGCACTAGACTTACAAGGTCATAATCTGGACAAGCGGATGAAATGCATTTTGCTCTTACACCCTTGATCGTCCAACCACATCGGTCACATCGAACGCCAGAGTGTACAGCGAGATTATCATCGATGGATCTAGGACCGAGTGAATTGTCAGCCGTAGGAAGTGATGAAACCTTTGCGGGTTGTACGCTCGGCTTGTCAAAAATTTCAGATGTAGATGGTCTCAGTTGAGCTACAGATTCTGGCATAGCGTCAACAGAGCGCATTTCGAGATAATCAGCAGTCACTTCCTGGAATTTTTCAAAGCATTCCGGGCTACAAAGATCAAGGTCCCAAGCGCCGGCTAAGTAGTTGCGGGGTAAAACTTGGTCCATCGACGGAATAGACTTGAATGGTGGGCTGATGAGGCGAGTTGTTGTATCGAGTGTATAAAACCTAACACCGTTGTGAGATAGACTGATTCCATGTAATCGTGAAAGTGTACAAGGAGTCCACGAAGATTGGAAGAATTGGCGCATAGTGAGATCGGCGTGTTGACGTTCTGGTGCGGAGTCCACATGAGGCGAAAGTTGTACCAAGAAGACTGGATTGTTCTTAGGATCCTTCACAATGAAACAAAGAGTGTGATCTTGAGAGAGACCAGGCAAGTTGGAGGAAGATAACGGGACAGGATGAACTTCACATCCAAGCGGAGCAAAAACAGAGTAAAGAACCCGGTTGATGTTCCCAATTGTGACGACTTGAGCTTGCGAATGATTGAGTGGAGGGATCGCGGTGCGATGAAACAAGACTCTGGACCATGCCTTGTGTTGTAATATGTTGCCATTCAAAGATGGACAAGGAGCGTTCTCGGTGACAGAGGATTCCAAGTCAAGAGCGCCAGGCATGGGGTGCACAATAGGATGGGCTGGAGTGAGGTTTCCTTGATTGAGAAACCCGGTTGGTGATTGATAAGCCATACGATCAGTTGATGCTTTCATGAGTTGGGAAATGACCTGAGCTTCTCCACCGGTCAAGCCTTCTGTCATCATTCTAATGTCCACAAGAAGTGATTTGAGTGTGCAGACGCCATCTGGCGTACTGAGATCACATTGCCACGAGTCGGCGAGATAATCGCGCGGCAAGACTTGATCGTGATCAAGAGCTTCGTTACGTTTGGGAAATATCGTGCCATTGACGGTTTCCAACATGTAAAATCGTATCTTGCTACCGCAAATACTCAAGCCGTGTAAGATTGAGGTGTCCACGTGAGATGCCAAGTCAGAGAATCTGTGTCGGATGCGTTCATCAATCTGTTTTCGATTCACCGCCTCAGAGGCAGTTGTAGATGGGTAGCATTGAATGATGAGGATTGGCTTGATTTGAAGATTCTCTGCGACGTGATGAACTTCAATGATGGCGCCATCGGAGTGGGCCTGTGCACAAACTGTGTATGATGGGTTATCGTGAAAGGCTTGAGAGATCATCAAGTAATATAAACCGGCAAGTCTGTTGTCCGTATCGCCACCCATGTGTGAGAGGCCAGAAAAGAGGCTAGGTAAGTAAGGGTAGTTAGCCGTGAGGGCGAAACGAGCTTTGGTGGTACCTCGCGTGTAGTTGGCGTCGAGAACAGATGAGGTCTTGCTAGATTGTGGAAGCGCAACAGGGTCGACATTTTGATTAGGACTTGAAAGTGGAACAGGGTCAACAGTCTCGCTAAAACTTGACGCCGGAAAAGGGTCAATAGTATAGTCTGTAGAGGGGAGCGAAAGTGGGGTTTCATAACCTCTATGAGAATCAGCGATTGAACCACGAGCAAGTTTGCAAATCATTTCACGACGTTGGTCTCGATATAATGTAGAAGATCGATGAATACGCTCAGCACAATTCTTGATAGACACCACTCCTAAGCTACGAATGGAGGAGTCGTTGAGAGCATGTGAGTCAGTCGAATGTAAGGAAGCTAAGCTAGGATCTTGAGAAGCTGAAGCCTTTCGACGGAGTGTACAACGCTTAGAGAGAGGGAAACGGTTCTGTTGATGATCTGGATGCATGTTGCGAGCAGTGAAAGAAGAAGAGAGAGAAGTAGAAGAGTGATCAAAGGCTTGGTTTCGAGAAAGGAAAGTAGAGTGCTTTGGCTTTGCAACGAAATCCAAGATGGTTCGACCACGTTCGTCGACTTGAAAAGGATTATGATTGATGAAGAATGAGTTGATGAGGTTTTGAAAAAGAGTAGGTGAATGAAGTGAGATGGGTGAGTGACCAGAAAACCGGCTGGGCTAACCAATCCAAGAGCGAATCGTGAGCGATGAGTCGCAGTCATGTGAATGTCTAATTGTATACTGTATTTACAAGAATGACATTTGTAATTACATACTGCTGAAATTTCACACGCCACTTCGGTTAAGCTGCGATATAATTTTAGGACTGCCGGCTTCCTGCAATTTTCATCGCATCGCATTCTCACACTCGGCATCACCAGCCGCTCTCGAAAACCATATACATGATCATACCTTAGAGAAAAACTAAGATGGACATATTGATAGCCGAAGTCTCAAACACATATGTGGAGACTTCGTCAATCGGCATCACAGGCCGCTCTCGAAAAACATATACATGATAATTACCTTAGAAAAAAACTAAGATGGTCATATTGATAGCCAAAGTCTCATGAATCGACTGTTATCAGTGATATCTGAGTGATAATTACCTTAGAAAAAAGCTAAGATGGAGATATTGATAGCCAAATGACTGTGAACCGACTGACTGTGAATTAATTGTTAATCAATGATCATATGTGGAATCACCCGAACTTTTGGCAGTGATTTGATTCATTGCATTTGACCAATCGATGAAATAAGAATTAGGAGAATCAAGAGTGTTATTTGTTTTACACCAATAAATATCCATCCCAGACGTCCAATCATATAAGAATCCAATAAAAATTCACCTAAACTTATCATATCACCTTGGTCTATATTACTTATAAATCACTCAAAATGCTCGTACACCAATTAATGGACAAACTGCAATCCATTTATCCCGAGACTTACAAGACTCTGACTTTAAGCCAGCTCACTACTTTTGCAACCCTTGGTGCGGACTTCTTGAAACGTACTGAGGGTGCATACGGCACCAGTCCAACTGTAGCACCCATTGAATTTCTTACCCATACTCTGGACCCTGCTCAACCAACCAAGACCTGGGCCCAATTGTGGTTCCTCATGTACGGCAGTCTTGGTTCCTGCACCTACAACCCGGATTCTTTTCGAGACCACGGAATACCTTTGCCCGACCGTCCTGATAATGCAATTATTATTCCTGAAAACACTTTCAGCCCCCCAACCATCACATGCCTCAATTGTGACCCAGAAACCGGCAGCAACAACCTCAGGATGTACCCTCAGCTTTATGGTTACCTGTTTGACATTACGGGTGTAGAGAACTTGCAGTACTTCTCAGGCTATTGCCGTAGTAAGCCCATTGGATACGTTTTACTATTTTAATCCTTACCCGTGCAAGTGCTCATAGTATACTATACTCTTGACAGATTGCAACTCCACATACACCCCTAGCTACATGCGAGTAAAAGATAGAAGACAATACTACACCCCAGCCGAAGGACAACCTTCATCTTATTTCCAAGTCACCAGACATTACTTCATGACGCATCGACTGGCCAATTACTTTAATCACCTTCAGAGCCTTGCTGTGTAAGGCATTTCTATCGTTTATTCATCTACCATTCATTCATTCTATCAAATCGTGTCTTCATCTACCTTTCATTCAATCAAATATCCTTTACCTTTATAAAAATATTCCAATATTAAGAGTAATACTGAATATATGTCTGGCAGGGTGTCCATATACAACCTTGTCCATTCGTACAATGAGCTGCATGCCAGTGTATCCATTGTTTATGCCAACGACTTTGAAAACGCTCGATACACCCGCTTTCTCTCCGATCATGTATGTTCTTTGGCACTCGACATACATCGCCTCTTGCGGTGCACAAACGAAAGGAATGTCCGACTGTCCAGCGATGCAGGCGGTTCTGATGATCGGCGTTTTTTCGAAGCCATGGAGCAACATCAGGAGTGGCTGAGATACGAGGGCACCTACCACGCATCTCACACTTGCACTCTTTGTACAGAGGTCACCCCTATCCCCAATTCTAACGATGGTACCAGTAAGTCCTAAGGAGGCTTTCAAAATAAGAGAATGCTTATTAATCACACCACCTCTGTATTTTCATTCTAGTCATCCGAGCATGTGTCACTGATGGTATTACCATAGGCCACTGGTGCTGTAGTGTATCCGAAGCGCAACTTCGCTTTCTCGATCCCACGTCAACAACTAATTACTGCGATATTCCCCTTGCAAAGGTGAACAATCGATATTGTCCTAAGCACCAGGAGCTGCTACAGCATACCTGCCAAGCCCAACCGTGTACTGCCCCTGCTATTAAAGGCTCGAAGGCCTGTAACGACCCTGATCATCAAGCAGCTGCGAAGGCTTTTGAAGAACGTGCCCAGTCCCACTTCGGCCTCAGAAGATTCAACCGAGCTAATACATCAATCCAGATTGACCCTAGTGTTTTGTTATCTGATGACACAGGTGAGGTCAGGCTCGATGATGCCGCACTCCTCAACGCCGAGGTCGAGGATCGGGCACATGAGGCTGCAAGAGATGGTGGCGAGACTAAAAGTAATAGGAGGATCGTGCTCTCACGCGGCCGGACACACAACGAACAACTTATGGTGGCTTGTTGTGGTGTTATTCTAGCTCGCAAGACCTTCTACAAGTCGGAGTCAGTCACCAAAGTTAAGGTTAGCGATTGTCTTACTTTCATCCCTCAACATTTCTTCAATCTTAATAATGTTACTTGATTGCGTTCAGGACTTCATTCAGGAGGTATTCCCCAAAGAGATGCCACAAGTCATTTTTTATGATAACGCATGTGGCCTTTACTCACACATATGCAGCAATCCTGACGACGTGTTGGCTTTCAAACACACACTCCTTCCTGTCGATCCCTTTCATATCCGATCTCATAAGGACACCCATATCACATGCCGAATCAACAATGACCCGACAAACTTTCCTGAGTTGATGACTAGTGAAGGCCGTTGGAAATTCAATGCATCAGCGGCTGAGATCGTCAATGCGTGGTTCGGCCGATTTGACTCCATATGCCGCAACATGCTTGCGGTTAAATATGATTTTTTCTTAGATGAGATGATACGGCTCCACAATCTTCGTCAATGTCAGAAGTTAACCCGCAAACCAAATGTTGCTTTCATAGGCAACATTGAGCTGGAGACCTCCCCGTACAATCCTATACATTGATAATAAATAAAACGTAAGATTTCTTTATATCATTTCCAATCTTTGTCCTTATAATTATCCTACAATACATAGACTGCAATTTATCAAAACTAACTTAACAAGCATTCTGTCATGATTAGAAAGACTAATCGGAAAAATTTAAAACAAGCTCAATATGTTATGACAAATTAAAAATTACGCAATGATCATAGTAAAGATATGATCAACTTTCGATCAATTTCTCTTTTTCATTTTATTCTTTTTCATTTTCTCAATCATCTTTTCCATTCATTTTTCTATCTTAAAAAAAATTGTATTGAGTTGTTTTCAAACCAGTTCTAACAACTCAATACTACACGACAAACCTCCTCAACTGTAAAGCTCTATTTAATTCAAAAAATAGCTTTGTCGTAAAGAAAGGAGGTAACTAAAGATCTTTGTTTTCATTTCTTTATAAATCAATTTGATCTAAGTTTATTTCTTCATCAAATCAGAATTCTTTCGACTTCACTGTTTGATTTAATACTATTGTTATAAAGTTGATTTTAACTAGTGTAGTTATTGTTACGGTATTTCATTTCATCTCACAATTGTTTTTTTTTATTTCATTACATACTTACATTCATGTTATTGTTAAGAAATTCAATTTTTATATTTGTTTCAAAAAAGAGAGAGATCCTACCCATGCCTACACAATACTACACAACAAAACAACCATCTTCATACGATCTACACAATATCTTGAATCTTTTACTCACCTTTTGGTCTGATCAGTCTCAACGGTCTTGATTTGGTCTCGGTTGAACATTGGAAGAGACCTATGTTCAATGTTTTCCTTGAAGGGTCCATTCTGTTGTTCTTAGCGATATTGTGAACCGTCGAAGAAACACATTCTGATTCCCTGATAGGTGTACTGTTCTGGTAAGATGATTTGAACAGTTATCTTTTGACGAAGCTAGGTCGGACTTGCTTCTCAGCTACTCCATTCCACACTCTACACTCCTCTTTAAGGACGACTCTTACATGGGCTTTGTGTTTCAGACTAAGCTCACATATCAATATGGCCAGGACTACAAGCCTAGTGAACAAAGGAGAAATAGGTCCAGCTTCAGAAATCATGGTTACACCACAGTATACTTTAAAAATCTGAGGTTTCTATTCAAAGTTGAAAATGAGCTTTGCAGTCTATTTCTATTTTTATATATATTGTTTCAATTATTACTTACATTATATTATAATGTTAAGAAATTAAATAGTTACCGTTTGACCATTTTGAATCTCTGATGATCGATCAGGGATTCAAGTTTGCCGTAGCTGTGATTTGCTGAAGGCTTGAGGATTGAGGATCATATTATGGGTGGAGTGATGTTTTCACTATTGACCGATTGTACATCCAACCACAAGATATTCATTTCACACTTCATAAAAATCAAACATAGGAAGAAAGTGATATTCTACACATACTAACATGACGCTATAAATCGATGAGTAAGATAATGAAAACAACATTTATTATTAAAGGCCAGCTTTTATATAAAAACCACAACATTATGAATAGGGAGAAAGGGAATGAAAATGTGATACTACAGTCGGACCCGCTTGGGACTTTGGACCTCTATCTCTAGCTCTCTGCCCATTGCCATCTTCCACTCGCGTTTGAAATGTCTGAGTCCGTCTTTCACTAAGCTAGTAGGATACTCATCCACGTAGGATTGCAGTCTGGCCAATTTAATTATGCCAAGCCATCGGCGGTAGCGTGAAACTGTTGCGGTACTGAATCTTTGATATTGCTCACCAAAGAGAGGAGTCCAAGCTTCTTTGTCAGTTAGTTTTGGAGGGCCAGATGAAAGTACAAAAAATTCCAGCATGACCTTCATTGAAAGTCCTACTGGCCAGCTGTCTGTCGAGGAGCCAGCCTTGAGATATGCCTCGGGAGATGGGGATCTTGCGCGCTTTGTATTCTTGGACGGTGAGGGCTGATGATCGGATTCATGGCGGAGCAGCCCATCTTCTCTTGTACGAGCCAGTGGATTAGGCGTCATGCTACGTCTGATCGGGGTGATGAGGTCCACTTGATGATCGATCTCTCTCGTCGGGCTGATAAGGTCAATGATGTGAAGTTTCTTTTTGTTGCTATGTTTAGATAGTGAACCCAAGTGGTGGTCGATGTTTGGGCATCTGTTTGGGTCGATTCCGGGAAATATTATCAAGATTTTGTGATATTCGGCAGGATACGATTCGACAAAGTCCATTCTGACATTGAACTATGACAAAAAATTACAATCAGTCGTGATGGGTGGTGAAGAGAGTTGATATTAACTTACCCAGAGCTGCTCAGTTGTATTCCACACCTGTAAGTGGTCGTTCCACATACCACCTAACTTTTCTTGAACCACTTTGACCAGAGCTTCGGATTCGTTCAGGGCAAAACAAGGCCAGCTTGCTGCATGTACTCGATACCCTTGGCAAGTATATGTACCATCCTGGAAAAATGAATTGATTTATGATTTCGATATCAGCTCTTGTATGAGTGAGTACAACAGACATGGAACTTACCTCTAAAGCAAACCACACTACTAAGCTCACAGCCTTGTTTGATTTCTCCAGGTTGTTGTTTTTGATACGCTCTTCATGCTGTTTCTTGATGGAAAGTGACCGGTATTCCTCCAGCTTTTTCATCTGGGTGGAATTGATGTGTCGGGTGTAAGTTATTCCAAGCTGCGTTTGTGTTCGTGCTGTGAAGCTTTCCAAACTGGTGTCATCCGGCTGTGGTTCGGACAATGGAGCAGCGGAGGTGTTCGCCTCTAAAAGCCTTGTCCTGGCAGCGTGTTTTCCACAACCTTGTGATCGTCGATTGAGTTGGTCGCAGCACTAAAAGCAGGAAGTTGTTAGTTGCAGTAAGTGTTTAGGTGGAGTATTGGAATAAAATTATCGTTGGCATACCTCATAGCATGCATTAACTGTACATCCGTGGTTTTTTTTTCGAGCTGGGTGATTACCAGCAAATTGACCGTTAACCCCTTGGCATCGGTCTGCCAAAGGAATATGAACTCGACTTTGATTGACTTTCGTTCTCTTCTTAGGTGCAGGAGGTGGCAGTTGAGTCAATGGTGGAGTTGCTAGCATAGGTTCAACCTGACTAGACTGTGGCGTAGGTGTTTGAGATGGGCCATTGATGAGCCTATGGAGATCCATTCCTAAAAAGTGAGTAGAGTAGGGATTGTACGGGACAAAAGCGTCGTTGCTGTGGAATTGTTGATTCTCGATGTTGAAAGTGAGTATGTCGTGGTTTAGTCCGTCGATCGTGTATTCTCGATAATACTTTGAATCGTGAGGGCACTGTTGTTGCCAGATGAGATTGTCAGTGCGTATAGAAATAGAGTGGATGTCAAAACAGAGTTGAGAAAGAACTATGCGTACCCTTATCCCAATATGTGGAACGGCACGTGGTTTTTTTATCTCGTAGTAGATGGTGGAGTGAGGAAACCTTCTGTGGTTGTTGCGACAATTTACAGAAGGGCAGAGTAGGCCACTGGATACTTTAAATTCAGGAAAGGGCAAAGGCTTCAGGGGATCTAATGGATTGAGTCTAATGGTGGTTTGTTGGAGCATTATATAGAGATATTTATAGTTATGCGAGTGGGTATCATTAAAACTAATTTTCGAATGAAGTATTTATATCCACTCCGGGTACATTTTAATGCATTAATCTGCAAATGCACTCCTTTATGCTTCTCAGGTTCATCACAACCATGAGCGCTTCAACATGAACAGGGAGGGAGATGTTAGAGATGATGATACCATCTCTGAGTCTTTTGTGTATCATTGTGGCTGTTAACCTCTGGTGTGGTTGAACGGATGGGGTGCGTGATGATGGCCGCTTTGAGACTTACTTTGCTGGATGTGGATGTACTCTGTTATGGGTTATTGGACTGATTGTTTTGGGATTATTGGATTAGACTGTTTGGGCGGTACAGGCTGCGGTCTCGCTCATCGCTCACTCACTCATGATCCGCTCACGGATTGGTCAATGCTTCACATGCTCACTGAGTGACGATGAGGTAACTTGATAGCTAATTCAAACGAATCGGTTGGTAATTTAAAACTGTATTCGATACGACTCTGTAATCCCTGAGAGAAGAGAAGTGATCGAATTCAAAAAGATGAATCGAAAGGGAAATAGGAAATGAAAGGGATGATAGGGTAAAGTAGAAGATAGATTATACATACTTTGTAAACTTCTGAAGAAATCAGTCCATTGTAACCATACCTCTTGATAAGTTGATGTGGATGTTTAGAATCAGAAGTAGATGAGACTAATGAGATTCTAAAGATAAAGTGAGTAGGTAACATTGCTTTAGTTTAACAATTCAATTCCAATCAACTGAGAATGACTTGAGAATGAAGCGGAGATCAGTAAAACCAGTCAAAGTGATAGACTAAACTAGTACATAGTAAGGGTCATGGTCATGGTCATGGTCAAGAAGCCTTCATTCCAATCCAAGACAAGAATGACCTCATCGATCAAATTCATCATTCATACTTAACCACTTAAGTATGTACATACATACATACTAGAGCAGAGGCGGGCACGCCCACCGGCACAGGTAAACCTGATTTTTTTTTTTTTTTTTACAGAAAAATGAATCATATTGTATACCTATTCTTTTATTTAATTCCATTCATTTTTAGTTTATCTTCAATTTGATTTTGAAAAATTCATTTAACATCACAACTAAAGCCAAGCCAAGCATATTCATCTTTTCTTTCACACCACCGTCCTGATTCTGGACTTGAAGTGTTGGTGGTTCTAAGATTAGGAAATCGAAGATCAGAAAGAATTGAAGGAAAACAATCATCACAATTTAACTTTGAAGGAGTTGATTCCTTAGACAATTTTGCTGTGATAGAAACTTCATCATCACATAAACCAATCTTTGAAAAAGTAGAGAAAGATTAATTAAGAGACCAACAAAAAGATTTGTAAGATACATGATTTCAAATCAATACAATTTTCTAGATTTCTACGTATAAAAAAAGATAAATGACAAAATGAAAGTTTAGTTATAAGGTTTTTTTATTAAGAAATTCATAATAAGATAGTGAAACAATTCAAGTTTTCAGATTTACCACCACCTCCTCTTCTTTTGATTGATGAAAATCTGATTAATTTATCTTTTTGGATCTTTAAGCTCCTAAGCATCCAAAAATGATCATGATAAAACCAGACTATACTAAGTTGACAACATTGAGGAGAACTTTTTGATTTCAAGCGATATTGGCGTTTGAATTGAATTTCTATATTCCACTTTCCAAAGTTGAGTCGATTCAATTTGTCTTGAAAAAGTATTCTCTGACTAATGAAGTTGAGTTTGTCAAGGTGGATGAAAGTATGAAAAGAGACCAGCGCCAAGAGGCATGTAAGACTGAACGTTTTTATTTGTGTAAAGAAGTCTATTCCAACACACACAATACGGTATGCTTTTCACGCAAAATACTTATGAAAAGTCTCATTTTCAAAAGATAAAATATTCATGAGAGCTTATGGTATTACAAGAGCGGTTATGCAACACCTATTGTTTAGAAGAAGTCTATAAGTGCATTTGCTTTTGAAAGACGTCTGCTTTTGCAAAAGCTCTATGTGTTTATGCTTTTGATGCAAAATGATCATGCTTTTGATGCAAAATGATTATGCTTTTTGAAAAGCATTGGTTGAGAGGAACATGAAAGGCAAAGAATGAGTTTCGCAGGGAGAAGAAATGCATAAATAGAGGTGCTGTCGAACCTGAATTACCAGCGTCCATGGACACATCCTACGAGTCCCGTTATAGTCAAATGACTTTTGGGTAATCACAACCAGGATGTTGTCGGAAACCCTGTACCGCCCCGATTGAACCATATTTATAGCATAAATGCTGATATAATGTTTCAAGAAGGGGGGGTTAGGGATTTAAGTTAATTTAATATCAACACTTAGGGCTCGTTTGGTATAGCTTTTTTTAAGCTATTATTTCGAAATTTGACTTTGAAAAGCCAAATTTCAAAAAGGCTGTTTGGCAGCGGATTTTGAGTTCCTTTCATAAGCTATTATGGGTACCATGATAGCTTTTTTTGTCTATTATAATAATTGACCAACTAGTCAATTATTTTCCCAATAAGTAGCTTTTTTCAACTTCTTCCATCAAATTTCTTTTTTTTTCGAAAATATACAAGTCTTATCTTCCATACCCCCCTGTCCTCACTTCAAACCACACCAACACCGTAGTTATAAACCACCCTCAGCCCACCTCTTTTGTTGTTTTCAAGAATGAGATCCAGTTCTCTCAACGAGTCTGAGGAATCTGACATTCGGTAACGGTTCGATGAAAGTCTGATGAGAAGATGATAGAATAAAAAAAATGAATGACTTTCAAATGGTCAACAAGCTATTCTTCTTTCACCTTCCAAACGGATTACAACTTTTTGGTACCTTTAAGTTGACTTTCCATTAAAAGTCGACTTAAATTGGAATTCGACTTTCCGAGCTCAGAAAGTTTGTACCTTTGAAAAGGTACGGACTTTCATAAGTTGTACCAAACAAGCCCTTAACCTTCTACATGCTTAAATATCACTCCAGAGTCCAAATGGTCTTCATCTGAATCTCAATCTCAATCTCAATCAATTCAGCTTCACTTAAATCACACATTGGATCAATCTATCATCTATCCTATCATCTGGAAATATCACCATTGTACCTACAGAAATATTAAACAATACTAATGTGACTGGACTAAAACTTGGTTATTAATTCATCATATCTCAAACAAATCAACTCTCTCTCTCTGACCTGCCCATAGGAAGGTAGAATGAAGAGTGGTGAAGAAGAAGAGTGATGATTTTAATAAATTAAAAGACCCAGAACAAACAGAATCAGCAAAAAAACATCCCAAGTACTCATGGATGAAGATTATCAAGGAAAAAAGATCTTTCTTACTACTATAAGAAAGAATCTCAAATTGATTTTAAAATGACTCAAAATGTTTTTAAAGGAAAAAGTATGCAAGCACCAGTACGCTTAAGACCACCAATTGAATGGATTTTGGATTCTGGAAGTCTTAATGCAATGTGGCCTCAAACATAGATACAAAATGCCTCTGAAGACCAATAATGACCAGTACCTTGAATGAATTCCATACTTGTGCCTGATTGAGCCAAGGCTGTAGAACCACCAGATCTAAAAGAATGAATTGAGAACCTCTTATCAAATAATTTGTGAAAGAAAGATGAAAAACAAGATCTGGTCATATGAAGACCATCAGAAGTAATGAATGGTTCTGAATGAGAAAGGAAAAGGAAGTCTCTGAATTTTGAATAAGACTTTATATAAATGATTGGACATGCAGGTGAATGATCAAATTCTTGAATAATCACTGGTATACTCATAAAGCTTGAATTTTAAATACAGAAGGCAATACTGAATATGATTTGCTGTAGAATGAAATCATAGTCTTTGAATCCAGCATATGACTGATAATCTCTCCAATACAGTTCCATGAATTTTCTTTTTCCAAACCCAGAGAACCCCCGTAATATCAAATACCATTAACAGCTTTGCTTGAGGACACATCAGATAATGATCTTTGATAAATTACCCATTCATCTGCCTCCATTGCAGACCCTCCATTGTCTATCAAATTCGCTTGTAAATTTAATATGAAAGACTTTTTCTGTGATTCATAAGACCAAGGAAAACACCTCACATCAAATATGAGATGATGTAGATGAACCAAAGGTAAGATGATGATCAATTCTAAATTTTGTCTTGATTCTTAAAACTTGTATAATTTGGTATTGAAGATTGAAAGGAGTTATTCTAAAAATGAGTTTGATGTCTGATTTAAAAAATGTAATATTGTCATGTTGTTTTTTTTGGGAGGGTGCAATAAGAAATGGAATTCAAGATTTTAAAGAACTGTGTGTAAGAAATCTTGGTTTGATTCTTCTCAATTAAATCATTTGGAAAAGGATTTCAAGCAATCATATTTGAACAGATCATATCTTGAAAAAGTCCTTTTTTTTTGATATCATTCACAATGGAATAAGTTTCATTCCTAGGATCAAAGTCAAGAATTCTTTTGAATTTCAACCTAATCAAATCTCTTCTTTGAACTGTTCTTCTAATTGATGAATCTCTTTATGTTCAAAATTAGAAACATAATTTCCAGAGTAGTACTAGAGTTCTTCATTGGAACACAAGATTGACCATTTCCTTTTTTTGACAGAAAAGAACTATGAAAGAAGGCTTAGAAATGATAACTTGTGACCATTTATTCTAAAACCATATCAATCAATACCGACTCTTGAAAAAGGAAGAAGTAGAAGTCATATGGGTATCACCAGTATCAAGATAACTTCTCCCAAAGTATTGAGTCTTAAGCATATCAAAATCTTTGTGCTCCAAATCCACATAACAAATATATTTCTTATTAGTAACTTGAGATCTGAATGCTGTATCATCATCCACAATATTCTTCAAGTTTGGTCTAATCTTAGCAAACCAAAACTGTGATTTAAGATACCTTGAATCATCTGATCTGAGTATTTTTCCACAATCTGGAAAACCTATTTCAATAAAAAAATTTCAAGAATTGAACAGTAAGATTGTCATTCCTGTCAAATTGTGAATTTCAAGAGGATCAAAATTTTGGAGTACCCTTTTGATTTTTTTTTCTTCTAACTATTAAAAGAAGATCTAACCATTTCTTTTCTTCTTTTTTCAAAGAATTCTCCTTTTAATTCTTTGAAATTTCAATTCACTCTTCTTCACTATTTTTCTTTTTGATACCACTTTTGGATTAAACTTAGGAGGTTTTTTTTTCAAGATCTTTTGAAACTCTTTAACTGGTATTGAAATATCAGGTTTTTATATCTTTTTAATATTTGTGATAAATAAACCTAGATTCAGAATTAAATTTCAAAAAATCAAAGTTTGAAAAACCAGATGTGATTTTTTATAAAATAAACTCAAAATTGATTTTAATTTTCTTTCTGATTCTTTTTTTTGTTAAAGAATTTGAATTAATCAAAAAAAAAATGATCATCCTTTTTTATTCTTCTTCTTCATCATTTTTCATTTTTCATTTTTCCCTTTTTTTATCTTCTTTGATTAATTAAAAAAAAATCATTTTGATTTTTTGAAGTTCTTTATTCTTGGGTTTATAAGGTTTTATTAATTCTTTCATTTTTCTTAAAAAAAGTCTTTCTATTCTGTAGTTCTGGAATTTAATCATTAGGAATACTTTTCAGATTTGGTGTGACTGATTTGATTGAACAGGTTGGTTATCCTGCTATTTGATTCATCCAAAGGATAAACTAGATTGAAAAGGGGTACAAAAAACAAATAATCTGTCCATATCACTCATTGGTGTTATTGTAAGAAAATCTCCTTTCATTCTCAAACACTTCTCTCCCTTCATGATTTTCTTTATTATCAAAGATCATATTCAAACTCAAACCAAATGTCTTTATCCATTCTTGGATATATATGAAAAGAATCATTGAAAGCTGGGTTCTGAGATCTAACTATTGTTGGGTTACTTAATTCATCAGAAAAGAAAAATTTCTTTCTTTTGAGATCATTAAGTCTAAGTATAAATATCAATAACTTCTTCATTAGTCTGAATATGATCAGTTTTGAAATACATTAAAAAAACTCAATCTAACTTTAAATTTAATTTAAAAAAAAATATAAACCTTTTGAAAAAATTAATTAAGAAAGGATTTTTTTTTTGAAAGATTTAGAGAATTGATTTTTTCTGAATTACACTTTCTTTGGTTTTTGAAGGAAAGATTTGATAAATCTGATTCAAACACTTGAAATTTGAACATATTCAAGAAATGCGAAATGATAAAATGAAGAATTTTTTGGGAATATTGGTGGTGAGAAGTGATATACAGTTGTCTCTGAGACAACCCATACCTTTTTATGGACCCCCAAAACTATGGGTTTTCATAGAGTATGGGCTATCAAGATTCTCTTGGGTTATCACAGAGATTTTTTTTTTTCAAAAAAGGAGACACGTTTTGGAACGCTTGCATTTCATATTCAAGAGGATCTAGCAAGGAAAGATAGAAGGGTAGGCTGGACCAGGTTTTTTGAGTGTGCTGCACTAAATGCTTGCAGAGCTTGACGGAGAGCCCTCCCACAAGCTTTTACTTCCTCAGAATCTTTGTGTCTGAGGTGATTTCTGACAACATTTGTGGACTTGAGTAGATCAGAATACGCCGGCTGAGCAGGTACATCTACTCTGGAGTGCTGCAGAGCAGATCTATCTGTGTTGTTGTTGTGTTGGTTGATTGCTTGGAAAATTTCCTCCGGGGTCCAGGTCTCAAGGCCGCTGGCATGCTCATTGGTAGGATTTAAGAGCTTGGAGATCGACGTCATATTCTTCTCATGCACAATGTTTAATGAAACTAGCTCTTGAAGGTCCTGTTCAAGATCTTGCTGAGCAGACACATCAATTATCGGGTCTGTATTCAAATCGATATCTTGAATGTCATCGCTGGCCTCCAGAGATCCATTGGGCTTTCAAGGAGAGATTATACCCGGTTTTCAAAAGCAATTTTTGATAGTTGTATCGGTCATATCAAACCAGGATTCTTCGGCATGTTCCATAGCATCAAGCTGGTTAATTTTGTAGATCAGACCAATAGGGACATCCAACTCATAGCGATTGATGGCATAGCTGATGAATTGAGAATGATATTGGCATTTCCACGAGGCAATTATGCCTGCATCTAGCGGCTGAACATGTGAAGTAAGGTTGGGTGCAAAGAATTCAAGTTGGATACTGGTGAGTTTGTAGTCAGGGGGTTCACCATGACCGGAGAAGTTGTCAACCAAAAGAAGTATTGATTGGTTTTGTGCTTGAAGCTCCTTATCCCAGTGAGTGATCCACTCAGAGAACAGCGCGTAGGTCATCCAGGCCTTTGCATTGTTTTGGTAATAGTATCCCAGAGAGCTGACACTCTTTTTGTTGAAGCAGGCTGGGCGGAGTGATTTACCAATAATGAAAGGCTTGAGCTTGTCCAAACCATCTGCGTTACATGTAAGAGCAAAGGTTGATTGAGTCTTGTTGAACTTTGTTCCGGATTTCTTCTCCTTTGATAGACCTTTATCCGGAGGCATTCTACAACAATTCCCAGGAATACATACATGGTCAGAAAAGGAAGTCAAATTGATATCCAATAACTTGATTATGATATTAACACAACTGTTGAGTAAGGGTTGACTTACCCATAAAACAAACTAGTCTTGTCCATGTTGTAGATATTGCAAGGGTGATACAGATCAGTAATCTCTTGAATCTGTTTTTGTTCAGCAATGGCAGTGTCTTTAGAAGCTGAAACTGCTTCTCCATGTTTACGTCTGTTCTTTAAACCGTTTTGTGTCTTGAAGGAAGTAAGCCAGCCTTCGCTTAGCATGAGCCCCTCGGATTCAGGAACCTTGAACAAGTCCGCAAATTGCCGCCACTTCTGTCGGATCACATCGCCAGTAAGGGTGACACCAGCCATGTCTGCTTGTTGAACCCAGATTTGTAGCGCCTTGTTGATTTGTGGGTGTTCAGTCTGATTTGTTCTCTTGATGTTGAGTCCCACACCTGAATTGTATGCTGCTCGTAGTTTGTCTTGATCCTTAACTCAACTTGAGACTAGAGGTTGTTTGATCACAATTCCAGGAAATGTGTTTTTGAAATGCTTTTCTGTTTTTGTTTGATTTCCACCGTTCTTATTATACCAGTCTAGAACTGATATTTTCTGAGCTAGAGTGACATTGCTACGGGATGAGGATTTGGCCTGTTTTGCCTTAGGCTCAGACTGGGATGGATCACCTTTACTTTCAGCCAAAGCATCTGTATGAGCTCGTTTCTGAGGGCCTGTTCAAATTAAATTCAATGTTTAAGGGTCCTAGGAATATCAGCAAAACAAGTGTTTCAAAGATTTGATTAAAGACAAATGAGGAAGCTTACGTGCTTTCGCCGCACTTTGGTCCACAACCTTTTTATTCTTGTATTTCAATATCAGAAGCTCCAATGTCTTTAGCTCCTCATGCTTGAATGTCTTTGCAGCTTCTGATACACTACCAGTAATTTTGATCTTCTCAACAACACATACCTCGTCTATCATATTTCCTGCACCATCAATAAATCTTTCATCAGCTTCAGAGAAGGCTTTCCCTTCACTCATCAGCTGGCGTAGTGGGATCATGCGCTGATCATTCTTGGCTTTTAACCTAGCAAGCCCTTCTTCGATATTTGAGACAGAAAAAGTTGATAAGTTTGTAGGAAGCATCTTTACTTGTGGAAGTAGTGACTTTGTGATGAATTTTGTTGAACTTGTAGTGATTTTTGTGGACTTGATGGAGTCAAATAGCTTCAAAGAGGTTTGTATAGACTCATCTCAAGAGTTTCCTGTCCAGTATTTGAAATTTTCCTGCGGGAAACTATGGGTATTCAACCCTGGTTTTCAAAAAAACAGTATGGGTCAAGGGAATTGGTAGAGATATGGGTTTTGGACCCATTTCCCCCGCCCATAAAAAATATGGAGCCAAAAAACCATGGGTTAGGCTAGAGTATGGGTTATTGGGAGTATGGGTTATTTCAGAGGCAACTGTATAAATCGAATGATATCATTTTACCATTAAGCTTCATTTTTGAAACCCAAAAAAGAAAACTTAACCCAACCATCATTAAATTTACATCAAGATACCAAACATTCTAAGATTCCAATTAGTAAATAACAAGTTATTTATCACTACTTACTCATCTTCTTCCAAAACCCAGTCAAACCTAATTCTGTTTTATAAAATCTCTAGTTCAAACTTCAGTTCATTTCAAATTTAGTTTTTTTTTCAAGATAATAATTAATTTGGTTCAATTCAATTCAATTCAATTCAATTCAATTCAAAAAAAGTATCTATAATCATATAATTTAATTTATTCATATTTATATATATATATATATTACACCAAACAAAAAAGTGAAAAAAAAGTGATGTTAAGTATCAAAAATAATAAAGATGAATGGAATAAATGAAAAAAGAAAAGAAAAGAAAAAAAACAAAAAAAAAGAATGGATAATTAAGAAAATAATCAAGTGTGGTTTTAGATATCAAGAGAGAAGTCAAAAGAAGTCAAAAGAAAGAGAAAAAAGAAAAGAGAAAAAAAGGAAGAGAAAAGAAAAAAAAAGTTGAAAGGAAGGTTTGTGGAGATTAATTTGAAATTGAATTAAAAGATTAAAAGTCATCAATCAAAGAAAGAAAGAGAGAAAGAAAGAGAATGATTGGTGAGTTTGAGTTGAGTTTGATTAAATAACAATAATAAGAATAATAAGAATGATAAGAATGATAAAGATAATCAGAATGATAAGAATATATAAAAAACAAAACTCAATTCCATCTTTCTTTCTTTCTTTTTGTACTTCGAAATCTTACAAAGAAAAACCAAAAAGAGTCAAAAAAAAAAGAAGAGAGAAAGAAAGACAAAGACGATTGAACTTTCAAATTAAAATTCAATTTCAAAACAAAACGGAAGAAAAAAATAAAATCCATCTTTGGAAAGAAAAGAGGCTTTCATCCCAAACCAAATCAAAAACTCTCTTTTCGATTCCGATCAAGTTTTCTTTTTTTCAATCAATTCTGAATTGATTCCAATAACAGATTGACTACCTCTATACCCATTCGAATTCATTGGATTAGCTTGATAAGTTGAAAATCGATTAAAGTTTCCATTCAAGTGTGAATTCGAAATCATAGGTTGATTTAAATTAGATAATGAAATCGCATGCATTTGTGCTTGAGCTGCAATCATCTATCGAAATTTAATCCAAAACACAATCAATCAATCAATTCACCATTTGGTTTCGGTTTGAGTTTGGATGTAAAAAGAACTTTTGAACATACTTGCATCATCATTTGACTTCGTTGATGTAATTGTAATTTATCTTCATGAGTTAATCCATTATATAAGAATTGATCCACTCCACTCGGTGCTTTTTCCAACATCAATTCTTCTTCTGAAACCAAACCAAACCAAACCAAAATGACACATAGCAAGAGTCAATTGTAACCCAAGAAGAAGGTAAACGTGAAGAAGAAAACAAACAAACCTTTTCTGATTAAATTGATTGCAAGAGATGAATCTAAAGGAGTGATCGGTCCGCCAGATCCACCAGAAGAAGAAGAAGCTGGACTGATCCCTCGGTACTGTTGTTGTTGTTGTTGCTGTTGTTGTTGTTGTTGAATCAAACCATTATTATTACTAGTAATATTAGAAGTAGAAGGTAGAGTGACATTCAATAAGAAAGGCATTTTAGGATTAGGTGTGATTGAAGTTAAAGGGATTTGAGAAAGATGAGTAGATTTAGATGAAGAAGAGATCATCGATTTGCTTTCTCTCAATGAATTAAAACTCTTCTTTTTCAATTTAGATAACGGAATCTCATCATCTTCATCCTCTTCATTCACATTCACCTTTGATTTGATGAAATTCTTTTGAGATTGAGATTGTGAGTTTGAATCATCTTCTGAATCGGAATCGGAATGCCATTTGTCTAATGTACTGTCTTTGACTTTAGTGGGGGTTTTAATGATGGTGGAAATCGGTCGAGTTTGTGAATGGATAGGTAATGATCTTTGACTACTTGCTAATGATCTTTGTGAACTTGATGGGTTTTTATAAAATTGTGGGGTTGATGAAGATGAATTGGTTCGATCGTGAGTAGATCTTGATGATCCATAAAAGGCTGGACGAGGTGGAATGAGAATGTCTGCATCATGATCATGTGATCCCAAGTTGTCAAATGCTTTAGAATTATGATAATATGATAATCTTCCTGAATTGGGCGCAGGTTGAGTGATATTTCGTTTGCCATGGTCTGATGAATGAGGTTTAGGGGTACCACTTGAATGATGAGAATGACGGGTAGGTGATCCAATATCTGACATTGCTCGACCTAGATTCAACATAGATGGTGTGGGTGTTGAAAATCCTTGATAAAGGTTTGTTGTAGGACTAGAGGGAGGCCAATAGTTTAATCGGTTTTGACTGTTATTCTGATGAGGATCATATTGAAGGAAAGGTTTATCTGAATATGTACTCGTTAATGAACTACGAGAGGTAGTACGAGCTTGTCTAGCTTCTCTAAAGGCCGCTGCACTGATCCGTTTTGATGAGGAAGGACTTGCTGGTCGACTGTGACTTCGATTAGGTGATGAAGGAGTAGGTTGAATCAAAGGTACAGGAGCAGGTCGAACGGATTGAGTTGGAGTGGATGATGGAGTGAGGGTAGCTTTTGGAGTGGGAGTGGATGATTGAGTGTTAGTCGTTCTTTGATTAGGAGTGGTTTGTTGTCGTGTTGGAGTGGATGGAATAGATTGTTGAACTGGAACACCAGGTGAACTTGTGGATCGAACATTTCTGAATGATTTGAGTTGAAAAGATGAACCAGATGAATTTTGAGATTTATTGAAATCTGGTGTTTTGATGGAAGGTGGTTCAGTATAAAGTGAAGCAGAAGAAGTAAGTTTAGGTGAAGTTGATGGATTGGTGTGATGATGGGTAGTGGATAAGCTGTTTTGTGAGTTTTGACGATGTAAAGATGCTTGATCATTCTTCTTACGCCTACCGATTCGTAACTTGGATCGAAATGAAAAGATTGTATTGTTGGATCGAATGGAAGGAGTAGATTTGAATTGAGATTGAGGTTGTGGTTGTGGTTGTAGCTTAGATTGAGATTGAAATTGTGGTTGTGGTTGAGATTGAGATTGAGACTGAGGTGCCATGATGTGGTGATTGGATTGAGAAGATGAGTTTTGAAATGATAGAGGAGATGAGGTGAGAGTAGATCTAGAGATCAAAGTAGGAGTGTTGAGAGAAGTGTTGATTTGAGGAGTCAGCTGATCTGATTGAATTGACTGAGTAATGGGTTCGTCTGATGAGAAAGCCAATTCTTCTTGTAGATCGATAGGTGGTAAATGATAAGAGAGTTGATCATCAGTTTTGATGGTTGAATCAGAGATGAGTTGAGGATGATGATTAGGTTTGACTAAGGAAGAAGCTCTTTTACGAAATCTAGAGAAAGTAGAAGATTGAGAAGTAGAACGGGTAGGAGGTAAAGGTGAAGAGAGTGTAGAATGAGAAGAGAAAGCTTGAGGTGATAAGTTTGATGGGTTTGTAGGTTTTGAATGTAAGTTTGAATGAGTGATGATGGCTGCTGATGAGGATGATCTATGAGATGAAGAGATAGATCGAAGTTTAGAAAGTAATCGATTCGAGTGATGATCAGTAGTCATGTTAGTCGTATCAGTAGTTTGATGAATTTGATTTGATGAATTTTCAAACTTTGAATGATGATTTTCGTCTTGATCTTGTTGATGTGATGGTAATTTGGATGTTGTTGTTGATGATGCTGATGATGGTGTTGTTGTTGATGATGGGGTGTGATTTGAATTGATTCGTGAGAATAGATTGAAGTTGACCATTTTGATGAATGCTGATAATCAAATTGGTCAAAGAGGAAGAAGAGAAAGAGAAAGAGAAAGAGAGGATGAATGGTAAGTAAAACAGTTGGTTTGGTTGAGTACTTTACCGTTGTACATAGTAGTAGTATTGTATTGGATTGTATTGTATTTGTACATCCTTTCTGACTTTCTCCATCTCATTTTCACATTTCCTTCCTTCCCTCACTTCACTCACTCAGTACACAACCTTGTATCATCAAGTTGAATGGTTTAATGGTTTAATTGTTTAATTTTAATTTTTAATTCAACCTCTAATTAACATTCGATCTCAACCCATCATCCTACTTTGTAACTTTCTTAATTCAATCTGACCACTTCAATTTCAACTTTGTTAAGTACTTACTTTTCAATCACTTTGGTCTATCCTCACTTTTCAATCTTTCTCAACTCACTCTTCTTCAAATAAATAAAAATCAAAATCAAGACTAGTCTAGTACAATTCAATCGCAATGTTTTTCATTTGTTTGAGTATGTAAAATCATCTAACTTTCTTTTTTCACTAGATCAGATTTGATAAAGTATGTATATAGATCATCAATCCTCAATTAAAAACTGATGTGATTCACAATTCTACTTTGAACTTATTTGTGTTGTTTGTTTGTTTTTCATTATGAAGATCATTCTTAAATTAACTACCAAGTCTTCTCAACTTATCAACTGAAATAAAAGATTGACCTATAACCATGAAATTGTAAAAAAAACATTGATTCTGATTTAACAGTCTTTTGCCAATTTGTTTTTCGATTTTTACGATAAGGCAAAATTGGGGCCCTTAGGCACTCATGTAAGTGGCCTAAAACCATCTAAACCACCTCGGACAAAACTTGAAAGCACAAAATGACCAAAAGTACATCATATTTTCAGGGCTCTTCCGATCAATTCATGCCAATGTGTGTGGAACCATAACATGTACCATCCCATGAAGAACAGCATATTGAAATCTTGAGAGATTCTACGGTGAGGTGAAGCAAAGAAGTAGTAAAAAGAACATAAGAGGGCATACCGTTTGGAGCTCTACAGCCAAAAGTCACGAGTCTGATATACGCCCCTCTTTGAGGGCGCGGCGAACACGGTCGTGAGAGGGTTAGTTAAGCTTAGTAATTTCAATTCAGGTTTGCCTCTGTGGCCGCTCCGCGTAAACACCTGATACCAGGTATTGTGAGCAAAAGACTCATTCCATGAATTTAATCAAAATTGAAATGATAAACATATTGTGTGTAGGTCCAAAGTGGTTTGCTTTGGTTAAGCTTCAGGTTTTGATTTGTTTATTTGAATGTCAATCGATCAATCAAATCATCACGCTATATAAACAAAACTTGTTCATGATTTTTTTTTTCAATTTACTTACAAACATACATAATTGTTGATTTGAATTATGTGGATACCGTATTGTTTGTAAAGGGCTATGGAGAAGTTTGGTGATCTTATCAAAAACTTAAAGATCATCATAAACAACCCTCGACAAACACTCACACATCTAAATTTAATCATATGTAGGTAAATAAAACAAATTTGGCCAACAGACAAGAAAGTCAATTTGAACAAAAACAAACAAATGAATAGACACACATGTACTCTGAGTTGAATCAAATTCAAGAGAAAAAGTAAACACGTCGAATTTTCCTCTGTCGGATGCAATGAGATTGGATTGAAAAGTGGTCACTATACTTGAAGGTCCTTTGTGTTTGATTGATGTGGTTTGTTTTCAAGATTCAATTTAACAGTAAGCATAAGAATGAAAAAGAAGGAAATGATTGTATTATTTTATGATATTATTCAATTCAACAAAGATCACAAAGAATGAATTTTACTTAGAGTAAGTAGAAAAATAAAGAAAAGGAAATGGTTAAGCAAAAAGAGATTTCTTTCTATGGTCTCTAGGTTAGATTATTATAATGAATGAATGAAATGGGAGGTAGAAAATAAGAAGACAATATAACAGTAAGAATGATTCTTTGATGAAGTGATTGGATACCGATATGATAAACTAGTGATTAGAAATCAAACAACATTAGAAAGGAATACAGATGACATTCTCGCTCCATATGAAATTTAAGGCATATTGATACAAATTGGTTTTGAAAAAGGAGAAAATTCTTATCTAAAATTCTTAATCAATACCGATCAGATTGGGTTTTTAACTTCAAGACAAGTAACAACAGATCTAGTGACATTGACTTCAGAAATTGAACTAAAGAAATTCATATGATTTTGAAAATTTTGAGTTTCAATCATACATAAACCAGGAAAATTCTCTTCTGACTCAGTTTCACTCCAATTAATTGTAGTATCCCAACCAAGTAATAATGAACTTAGATCTGGTGTATATTCTGTATTTGAATTTTTCATAATCGCTTCATGAAATCTTGCTTCATCTGCTGCATTTCTACCTGTGAGAATTCTCCACTGGAAAAGATGATGATGAGAAAAAAAGGTGATCAAACCTTTTTTGAATGTGAAGCAAGATTACTTACTGATGGAAATAAAACAGCAGGTGACATTACTAATCCTGGTATCTGACACATTATAACAGTAGCTAATTCCCATGTTTTTCTTAAAAGAACATGTTAAAGATAAGTTTCAAAAGATTTGATGTTACATTTTGATAAAAAAGTCATCTTGACTTACGAAGGTGATGTAATATGCCAACTATAAAAGACAAAAACTATGGCTGCCATAATATCAAGTATCAAAGTCAAAGAGATTATTAAACATGATACGATAAGCCATCCTACATAGGAAACGTTCAAAGATGAATTAATTAATTTTAATTTCATGTAAAACTTCTTTGAAAATTGATCTATGAACTGACTAAATTCTTTTTCCAATTCGCTAACGATTAAAGTTGTAAAATGTTTTGGACCAGTGAGCTTTTCTTGCTCTCGCATGACCATCATACTTCTAATCATACCTAATAAATAAAATGCAGTCCAAACGTAAAACTATTGAGAAAATCAATTTTTGATCAGTTTTTTGAAAATCTAAACATGATGAATTAAACTTTACTAAATCTAATCTCATTAAATTAAAAAGACAAATATATAAGAGATGAAAGGTATAAGGATCAAAAGTATAAAAAGAATTATCATCATCACTCACGATTGCCAACAAACAAGCTAAAAAGATCCAAACACAACCCCAAAGTCTAAATCTTGAAGCAAGTAAATCAACCTTGACTATTACTAATTGACCTTTAACTAAAAGTTCTCCCATAGGCGAATTAGGTAAACTTTTTGGATCATTCCAAAATTTGGATGCATCGAGCAATAAATTATAAACCGATTTAGATAAATCCATTACATCTTTTTCTGCTTGACCTACCGCAATAGCCCAAAAGGTCATAAAGCTAGTGACTAAGATTGGCCATGACATCCAAATTGTATTGTAAACGATTGGAGAGAAGATTCTTGCTAGTTTTCCTCTACGTTTACCTTTGACATCACATATACTAAGAAATGATTTAGGTTAGAAATGTTAGTGAAAGATTTTGATTTTGATTTTGGTTTATTTTTTTGGATGTGAGATTGAAATACCATGAATAAAATAATCCCCAAGCTGCGAGCCAAATTCCAAGATAAGATCTATGTGATTGGATTAAATCTATTGTCAGTTCGGAAATGTTTTGTAAAAGGATACATAATGAACCTTTCCGTACGGTATTCCTCTAAGAAACGTAGGATCGGTAGGATTGAAGTTCGGTTGAGGAATAGATTAATTAGTTTCAACCGCTTCAAAGGTATAATTTAAATTATGTACACTTACGCAACACCATACCTATTTAATGAGAAGATAGCAAAATGATGTGATTAAATTCATGAGCGATCAAGTAGTGAAACGATTAATTTTCTGACGACTCTTGAAATAAAATCATCGTCAGTATCTTGAGCTTACCAGATTGTCGTCACACGTGCAAGACTAAAGGGATCATGACCTGAAAGATACTGTGATTCATGTAAATTTTCAAACGAGCCGATAGGTAACTTTAGAAAGACTTTTGATCTAAATTCGATTGTGATATGATGAGATAAACCTGACTTACCAAATAATCCAGGCATGACAGTAATAGGTACATGGCATTAGAAAAGAATTCACATATGCTGAGAATCATAGATCGATTAGGTACAATATAAGGAATTTTATTATTTCCTGATTATCAAAGGATGTTGAATGAAATTATGAAATGTAAAAAGTTAAATGACGAAATGTTTTGAAGAAATGAGAACTTGAAATAATTTGATCTTAAACTTACCTTGAAGATAATGTCGTCTAAATATCCAAGAATGTCTTTCTCGACTTACAGATCCTCGAGAAAATGGAATGATGACACAAGCTACACAACTAAGCATAGCTAAAGCTCTCCAGACTGCAATGACTATTAAAGTTTTTAAGATGATTGGAGAACCTCCTGAAAAAAAGATTGTCTCCTGTGAGCATTTCAAGACGTGACGTGAAGGGTTAAGATCAGTGAAACGTTGTGGTTTTACTTCATCGCACGAGTTAAGCGTAAGATGAGAAAGAGCTTCAGATGACTTACCAAAGTATGTAGCTGTGCTTCGAAAGGATTTGACGACATGCTTGGATGATTTCAAAAGTGGACGGAATGGTGATGGCTTCAATGCATTGAGGTCAAAGGGTGGTGGCAATGAAGGAATGATATATGTCCATCTATAGTATATTCACGTATAACATCCGACATCCTAAGTTGCGTGGGACTGTGTGGGACTTTGTTTGGTGTGCGTGGAAGGAAAAAATGTTCAGCTGTGTGCAGATAGGTGCGGATGGATTTTGTAGCATCCTTTCTGACATTTGATTGTCTTGC
Source organism: Melampsora americana (assembly GCA_022264835.1). Lineage (NCBI taxonomy): Eukaryota > Fungi > Basidiomycota > Pucciniomycetes > Pucciniales > Melampsoraceae > Melampsora > Melampsora americana. The sequence goes on from JAIFHY010000020.1 coordinate 1,327,138, forward strand.
TTCGTCCTTTTTCAAATCTTGATTTATGCAGTCAAGAGAAAGCATCAATAAAAACTTTGTAGAACTTTGGTACACAAAACTCTCGCAAACTACATAGTGTTGTACAAGTGACTTCTTGTTTCAATTTCACTCATTTCAAACTTCTTTGATTTTGATCTCGTAGATAAGTATCATGACAATCGAACCACAGTTGTACAACTGAAATTCAATCTACATGATCACAATCAAACATGTAATCAACCTCCACCCTTCAGTCAAAAAAAATTGTGGAATAAAATAAATCGGAATCAACCTGAGCCCCTAAGAGCACCCGCAATCGTTGGCTTTAAAATTGGGATTATTTAACCAAATCAAAGAATCTTTAGCCAGGGTTAATGAATTTAACTCCATATCTCACAGCCGTTGGTACTAAAGAAGCTTTATTTGACATTAACCCCCGTCAGAAGCCTGGGACCACAATGGCTTGGCTCTAGGCCCTCGCCCCGTCCCCGAATGATTCGGGGATCCTCGAAGTTGAACCCCCGTGGGACGGGGATCGTTCCCCTTCCCCTAGATAGGGGACGGGGAACGGGGAATACCGGGGATCCCCGGTTTTCCAAGCGCCTTGAAGAGTCGATTGGCGTTCGCTACGTCGATTCCGAACAGTTTTAGAACTGTTAGAGGATTTACTGAGCCTTAACAAGAGGTATGAGGATGTGATGGAGATTTAATGAGAGTATGATGAAGTGGATCATCAATGTGCTCTTTGTGAAGGGGTGCGAGGACTTGAGGTTGACTGTAATCGGCGATCGCCAATCAGTCAGCTTCGTTCGTTGTCTTCTTTGTAGGTCTTTATTTCTTAGAACTTCCTTCGTTCCCCGAAAATAATCCCCGTCCCCTATCAGGGGAAGGGGATCATTCCCCGTCCCCTAATTTGGGGACAGGGATCGGTAGTTGAAAAAAGTGCCGGGGATCGACCGGGGCGAGGGCCTACTTGGCTCTACACCAGGGGGTAAGTGTGACGTGGCACACACTGGAAGCGAGACACTTTTCAAAACGTCTCGTTTTCAATTGAGAAAAAACAACTCTGACACGTCCCCACCTGGGACCGTTTCATACTCGGCACTGAGACCATGAAGTTGCGGAGGCGGGGATTGGAACAAAATGGTCCTTCACACCAATCTAGGCATGTTCCTAGGACGTTCTTAACGGTCTGACTGATGCGCACCGGATCCAAAAAGAACCTTCCACTGAGGCTCGAACTCCTGCTTTGCGCTCAAAAAGTTCCTATGGAGGCCTCACTACCACCTACACCCCGGGCAAGGATGTGACACATCCTGGATGCGTCACGCGGACGCCTCGGGGCCGAGGCCGCAGCGTCAAGTGCTAGATTTACAGCGTCAGCTACCTCCAAAGACGTCAGCTGTTAGTTTTTGGCGTCACCACCGCACCAAAGAGCCTTGTACGTACTTGAAGTGATCTTTTGATCTACTCAAGAGGATTTCCAAGATTTGGTGAGCGCAGGCGAACCAGCCAGCTTAGCCTAGTCGATTCAGCTTGGTTGGCAAACAGTCGATAATGAAAAAATTAGACAGAGATCTCACAAAGAGGATCACAAAGGCGAAGGAATCATAAAAATTTGACATCGTATCTCGCAAGCACACCGTATGATGGATTTCCCAGACATTTGGAAGAGAGATCTCATCCTCAAATGGAATTATCACGTATCAATCCAAACTCAAGTGCTCAGGATGGAACGGTGCATAATTTTGGAGTGTTTTTCAATTAGATGTTCATTGCCTTTGAAATTGTAGACTGAATTTGGTACTGGCACCATTGCCTTTGTATTTGATTTTTCTTACCTTCATGTATCTTTTGTACTTTGAACTTTTGATAATGTAGCCTTTGTAGGAGCTCTTCCTCTCACGGGTCTCCATCATGTCTAATTTTGTAAGTTGTGTATATGTACTATGTGATACTTGGATCACATGAAATCGCCACCTCATCTTTCTCGATGCATTAGTGCAAAATTATGAGTTTGACTGTAGCCTCTGCAGGTTCAAAAACAAGGCCGAGGTTGTTACCCCCTGGTGTAATTTTATTTATCTTCCTGTACACATGGTGTTGTATTTTTTTTTCATTCGCAACATGGATATCATTGAAAGGCACTTGAGGCTTCTTCAAGAAGAAGAAGACAATGACTACAATGATATGCTGTTGGAATTCTTCACTCAACCAAAAAAAAAGACACACCCAACCAACAGACAGTCATTGAATGTGACTGGATTGCTGCTGATCAGTGTCTACAACGTGACTATTTCGAAGAATCACACCTATATCCTCGTGCTTACTTTGAGAGGAGGTTTTGAGTGAGTCCTGAACTCTTTAACAAGATGGTTAAAGACCTACAGGAGCACAACATCTATTGGGTACAACGTTGGGTAAGTGTCCAACTTCTATGTTTATGGTTTCAAAAACAATTATGATTTATTCTTTTGCTTCACTCATAGGATTGTTGCAAGAAACTTGGTCTATCAACATTCCAAAAGATGACGGCCGCAATACGACAGCTAGCGTATGGAATT